>JAWHQI010000191.1:0-1244166 GCA_033032865.1 Dactylorhiza incarnata
CTCCAAGTTGTGTGTGATATCCTAGGACATCTAATGACCAAATTACCCTCACCATATAATGGGTAATTAAAACCTAAGAGATAAAATAACTTTAGATAATTTGTTAAGCTAAATCTAAGGAGTTTTTCCTAACAAACGATGAGTTAAAATACTAGCACTCGATCTTCGAATCACCGCGGAATAATAAAAGAAGAAAATTCTATTAAGAAATTTACTTTGACCGTGGAGGTTCGCGAATTCTAAACGCACCTCTCTCGAGGATACGTTCAGCTGAGTTTAGGTTGATCAACCGAACTCTAGTTCTATAATTGAAACCCCTAAAACTCACTTTAACGTGGTGAACCCCTCTATTGGATTTGACTCCAATCCGGGAGATTTATGTCAACTTTTCTCAAGGGTTGCAATCAACTCTCTATCCTTAAGTGATCGATTCAAATTATGAGTCTCTCGACTACTAAATTACGAAAATAAGAGTGAGAATTATATATCGAAAATATAATCTCACTTCAATTAAATTAAGGGTAAATCTTAAGCATTTCAAAGAAGAGAAGAAGAAGATCTAATTGATTCATTGCGAATATCATTTCTTGGATCATCTCGATCGAGTACTAATAGAAATTTAGCTACTCATTGAGATTAAGGAATTAACAAAAATAAAAGAGAACATGATAAAACAAGAGGGGAATAAGAAGTTAAGAGAACTAATTTTTTGATTTGCAAATGAAAAGAAATACAAGCTATTGAAATAAAAATTATAACTATTGAATTGAAAGTACAATTGCAAGAAAGAAAGAAGGATTACAAGAACTACTAAAACATGAAAATAATACAAGAAATGAAGAATCTAACTCCTAAAAATTCGTCCCTTGAGTTCCAGAGGAGCTGGCTTTAAATATGCTAAAATTTAAGGTTACACACCCTTGGTCACGCCCATGACCAAGGGCATGTAAGGGGTGTGATCGATGCTGGTGCGGAAAGGGCGCCTTCTGGCTTCAATGCGGGCATTACGTGCGCATCACAGCCTATGCCACGCCCGTGACCTAGGGCGTGTAATCTTCAAAATGGCGCCTGGCGAGATGCTTTCGACGGGAAGTGGCGCGAGATGAGTGACGCCCGTGACTGGGTGTCATGCCCTCGGTCACGCCCGTGACCAAGGGCGTGTAATTTTAATTGACATCACAGCTGATCTGGCATATTGGAGGCGGGTCATGGCTGTGACCTGGGTCACGCCCTTGGTCACGCTCGTGACCTGGGGCGTGTACTTGGCGAATTTTCACGGAATGAGCCTGGAGTGGTGGCAGAAGGTCTGGAACACATCTTGGGCTGTCACGCCCTTGGTCACACCCGTGACCTTGGGCGTGTACTTTGGATTTTTTTCTCAAAGAAAATCTAAAAAACATAAAATGAGCTTAAGTTAGCTCATAGAAGTGAAAAGAAACAAATTAAAAGAGACAATCCATTTATACTCATCCGTGATAGAATGGTGGGGGTAAATCAACAAAAAATGGTGATATGCTCAAGATTGTGTTTGCAATGGTAGTGAATGTAGGCTAGGATGCATAGCCTTAAACAATCTAAAGGAAAGCCTAAATCATCTTCATAAAGTTAATCACTATTTAAGGCTCTGTGTATTTTCTAGAGGGGTGAATAGATTTTAAAATATTTTACCCTAATTAAGCACACACAATAAAAATGTAAGTATTATGCATCCAGGAAAACCAAAGACAGAATAAAGTATAAATGGATTGCTGAAAATAAAACACAGAAAAACTAAAGTATGGATACCACAGAAAATCACACACAAAGACACAGGAATTTTATAAAGGTTTTCCAAAATGTGGGTACTCCTCTCTTCTACCTCCCTGGTAGGATTGCACAACCTGTGCCTGAGTCTTTTGATAAGGAGACTCTTAGAACCACTGAATTCTTTAGAAGAGGCATTAATAAACTCTTTACAGTTGAAGGAAGAGTGAGAAGAAATGAGGAAGAAGAAAATAGAATTCTGTCTTTCAGAATTCTTCAGAAGCACTTATGTAGCTTCTGTCTTTCACAGGATCTGAAATGATGAACCCTTGCTTATGATTATGATGATTGCAAGAGTTATTTGACTTGATCCTTTTCTGTAAGTACTTCTTGTAAACAACTACTGTAAGATGAAGAAGAAGAAGCAGCTGTTATCTTTTCACTGTGCTGAAGGAAGACTTGTTCTTGTCAAAGGGTTTGAGAAGGAAGAAGATGAACACCCTATACCACAGACAAGAATAATAATCAATGCCTTAGTTTTTCTTCTCCCCTACAACATGCTTATCCTGTATGATTGGGAGTTCAAATCCTTTCTTCTTTTGGGTTGTCCTAATAAGGAATTCTTTTGAACACATCTTTCCTCTTTTGTTCCCGACCCGTCCATCAGTTTTGTATACCTTCTAAGAATGATTTTGCTGAGTCCTGGAATACTCCATTCCATTCTTGGCAATAAATGAGCCGTCGGAGAACTGTCTTTAGTCTCGTGGTCCTTCTGAAAAGGTCTGAAAAGGACACCAGAAAAAGCTTCCTTTTTTGACTGTATTCGACGCTGCGTCAACTTTATCATTCTTCATGTCGACGCACCTCTGAGTTCTTATCAGAGTAGCTTCGAATTCCTTCTTAGCTATGGCTGAACTCAGATATCGACGTTGCGTCGATTACTAATCGACGCATCCGTCGAGTTGAAGCTTCGACTTGAACTTTAACTTATGCGTCGAATTGTTGTCAAAGTTGCGTCGACTTCTTAAATGGCTTCGACAAGCTCTTCCTTCTGTGTCGAGTCCCTTTCGATGTTGTGTTGACTTGACTTATACTTCGACAGGCTGATTAAGTTGCTTCGAGTTCTAGTTAGAGTTGCGTCGACATCAAGTCGAAGTTGCGTCGACTTTCATTCTACGCAAGTGTTAACTTAACTTATTTTGTGATTGTCTTGACTTGGCCTTGACACTCTAAGGTGAGTGTGATATCCTAAGACATCTAATGACCAATTACGCTTACTATACAATGAGGGTAATACTCCTAGGAAGTAAAATCACCTATAAATACCTTGTTAAGTTAAATCAAAAGGCATTTTCCCAACAATCTCCCCCATTTATCTTAACAAATTTTACAGATTGTTTAAAGTGATTTTACACATACTTTGACAAAAACACAAATACAAATAAGACATACATAGATAATAAAATATGATAGAATGGAATCGCAGACCATTTCATACATTGTCAAGTAATTATATTGATCAACACAGATGTTTGCTTTAGATGTTATAATATAGAGTATTCATATTTACAGAATACCTGGACTTCAATGCTCCTTCTCAGGAGTTTTCCTTTTCCTTGAGAAGACCTTTGGTATCAACTTTCTTGTAGCAAACACAAAAGTTTCATTATCTTCAGGATCCTTGTCAGTTTCTTCATGAATTTCATTCTCTTTGAGAAGCCCCCCTGAGATTATGCATTCTCTTCAGCATCATGAGCAGCTTCCTGAGCAATCTTTGATACTTCGTCTAAAAGTAGATCATCTTTAAGGAGCTCCCCCTGAGTTGATGGAAGCTCCCCCTGCGTTACTATAGCTGGCTCCCCTTGAATTGATGCAGACTTTGCTGGAGGATTCTCAACTGGCTCCACTTGAACTATTCTTATTTGGAAAATAGTTAGCTTGTTTGGGTCATGAGCCTCAGTATCTGGAGAAATCTCTTCTGCAACACTCTTGTCCTTTTCCTGGACATTCTCAATTCCCTGGTTAAGTAACTCCTCCTCCTGAATCTTCTCCCATTCTTAACCTTGCTGATAAGAGAGGTTAATAAATCTTTAGTGACCATGGAGGAAGATACAATTGTCTTGAGAGACAGGAGTGACTCTTTGATTCTTGTATTTCTGACTTCATCTGGGGAGTATTTCTTATTGAATTTTCTGGATTGACTGTCCAGTAGGTCAACAAATGTTGCTTAAGCCCAACCCTACTGCCTTAAAGATGACTTGTTCAACATCAAAAGAGGGTGTATGAACATGAGATCTAAGAGGAGTAGGTGTGGGTTGAATAGTTGTGTGGAATGCTGTGAGGTTATCATTGAAATCTGGAAGAGCTACAAGGGAGAGGGATTGATAGACTTATGGAGAGATATGAAATGGTGGTAGGGGAGTAGACTAATTTTTTGTGTTTATGGTGGATGGTTGTTGTTGTGGTTGGAGAGAGACCTGAGGTGCAGGTTCTGTAGCAAGGATGGATGAATTGGCCTGTTGAGTGGGGCTGGATCAGCATCTTGATTAGTATCATGTTGAGTTGTTGGGGTGTCATGAGGAGGAATATTATCCCTTGGAGGATCTGGTAGATGTCTCTCTAAATCTTGAGGAGGTGGAGAAGGAGGAGGTGAGGGTGCAGATTGACCAGGCTTCAGATTCTGCCTTGTCCATTTGGAAAATATCCCTATATTCATTCTTTTGCCTGGAGGAATGAGCACCACTTTTGATTTGCATACCATGGGGTAGTGATGAGAGAGCACCTGACTCATTACTCTCATATATGCATTTTCTTTATGAGAATATTTGTGCCCAATCAGCCTTAAGAGGCACCTTCCCATGTTTATCTTCTTTTCAGGACAAGAACTCCCATTATTTATAGTTGCTGCTTGGGAATAACATCATGTGCCGAGATCCTACACATCAACACCTTCTCTACTATATCAGCTAGGAATCTATATTTTTCTCCAAGATCAATCTTTTTCAGATTGATGTCCTTATCTTTCTTGAACTGCATGATCTCTAGAACCTTTTGATCTCTTCCCATGACAGTTTATCTGAATCACTGCCAGTTGAGAGGTCAAATGTTTGATTGAGTAGTTCCTCTGTTATATGTACATTTGTCTCAAAAATTTCCCATTGAGGGAACCATCATCTCCTATTTGCATAGTGTCCCTTGAACTCTGCCAACTCTACATCAAGAATTTTGCATCTTGTGGAGATCAACTTTGTTAGCTCAGCTGTTTGGAATAAGCCAAGAATGGCTTTGAAGCTTTTGACAGCAACATTGAAAGAGTCAACATCGACGTCAAAACCAAAATTTATCTTTGGAGGAGCCATTGATTTTGAAGTACCTACAAAAGGAAACAAGAGAGAAAGAAAGAGATGAGGAAAAGATGCAGGGGAGTTGGGGAGAAGAAGAGCACGAGAGCAGGAAAGAGGAGAATTCGAAAGCATAATGAATTCGACGCCAATGATGCTTAAAGAAGATGATTCATCGCACCTTAGGGTTTTATTCGAAGTATCGTCGACAAAGATTAATAGACAGCGCGCCAAAATATGTCGAAGCAGCTTCTAAAAGTGAAACTGTGCACACTAGTCATATCGACGTTGCATTGATTAGAACTCGACGCATCTTCAAATTTGACGAGCAACTATTAATTCGATGTAACCGTTGATATGAAATCGACGTTGCGTTGAATGTTATTCGAATTATCTGATTTGGACGGCTCTCGAAGCTAGTGTCGAATAGAATTAGACGGTACGTCGAATTCTATTCGACGCGAGTATGAATTAGCAGTTGTATATTGCTTTCGGAGTAGGCGTCGAGTAGAATTAGACGGTACGTTGAATTCTATTCGACGCAACTCTGAATTAATAGTTCTATTTTCTTAGAAAGTTCTTGTTGTTTTTCCCAGCAATGATTTTTATTGAAAATAGTATTTATACTATTATTTTCATAAACTAAAGAAGATATATGAAGATTTAAAGTAGAAATCACTCCCTTGTTGGATTTGGGTCCTTATTAGACCATTGTTCTTCATTCCCTTCCATTATCTCCTAGGAGGGATCCTACTTACTCCTGCACAAATAACTTAAATATTAGAAGGAATTTAGGTTACCTTGGGCCCTTTATTTTTACCATTGCAAGGTTCTATGAAAGAGTAGAAGGGTCTTTCATGATATCCTTTAGGATGACAGAGAATGAGTTTAATCAAAACCTTGATTTATTATGTTGGTACTTGAAATGTGTATAAATTGTATCTACATATAATAATCAGCAGAGTGTTTTTATTATTCTATTTTTGGCTTTAGCCTTTTGATTGTTGTTGTTTATTTTTTTTACATTAGTCCTTGCCTAGATGTTTCTTTTCATTGTTTAGAATTACTTTGTTAAGCACAGTTAATTTATTTGGATTATTAATATTCTGATCCTTAATATGCACTCTTCACATTTGATTGATATTCACTAGGTCTAATAAATATTACTGGATTTTTCCAGGCTGGTCTACTAGAGACTTCAGTGCTAATGCAAGGGTCTGCTCCTAGACCTAGTGTTTAAATCTCATAGAGAGATTTTGTGTAATAACTTTGAGCTTTTGACTCCTCCCATTGAGAGAGTCCTCAAAGGCTTTTGCCTTGGTTAGCTCTTCTTTTAATTTTAGATTATCCTTTCTTATCTCTATCAATTTTGTTTCTTTAACCTGAATTTTATTTTTATTTCTCAAATCATTATTTATTGAATATAATTCTTCTTTCTTAAGATTTTCTAATTCTTCCCTATTTGCTTCTAACTTTTTTTTGAATTTTGAGAAAATCATTACAAAATTCTTTAAAGCATGTTTAAAATCATCAGAATTAAAATCAAAATCATCAAACAATGATACATGTTCTTCCTCATCATCTGAGGATATCCTCAATGCCATCATGCAGGCTGCTTCAACATTTTTTCTTCATCACTCTCCGATGAAGAGGAGCTTGACTCTGCTTCAGAGTCACTCCAGGTTTCAGCAATGAAAACCTTTGCCTTCTTCTTGTCTTTCCTCCTGAAAGACTTCTTCTTCTCATCTTTGTTGCTGCTCCCGTCCCTTTGTTCCTGTGGGCAATTAGGGACTATGTGCCCTGGCTTATTGCAGGAGAAGCAAATCACCTCCTTCTTTGGAGTCTTGTCATATCTGGGCTTTGAGCTTCTCTCTCTTCTCCTTGAGTCTTCTGTCTTGACCCACTTTCTGAATCTCCTTGTTAGGAGGCTGAACATTTCATCTTCAGGAGTGAAGGGCTCTCCTTCAGCAGCTTTCAGAGCAAGGCTCCTTTGGATAGGAGGTGGAGTTGTCTCTTTTGCTGCTGTTTCAGCTCTACTTTTCAGTAACATCTCATATGATTTAAGCTTTCCTAGCAAAGCATCAGTAGAGATTTATCTATGGCATATGGACTCTCTGATGGCCCAAATCCTTGAGTCCCATGAGCTTGGGAAGCACATGAGGATCATATCATTGATCTCTGTCAAGGATATTTCCTTTTCCAGACTCCTTAGCTTATTGATAATGATGCTGAATCTGTCATACATTCCAGCAACACTTTCATCAGCTTTCTTTTGAAAGGTTCTCATATTGGGATATGAGAAGGGACTTCATGTCCTTTCTTTCATCAGAACTCCCTTCAACCATTCTGGTAAGAGATTCTCAGATCTCTTTTGCTGATTGACAGTCAGCTACTTTCTGGAAAATGTCACCTAACATTATGGAAATCAGAAAGTTTCATAGCCTTGACATCACATGTCTTCTGCTTCTTCTCAGACTCTATCCATTCACTCCTAGGGATAACTTCCAGTGTTGTAGATCCACTGACACCTTTTGACTGGAGATGGGGGACCTTAAAGAATGACATTAAAAATGTCTTTATCAATAGAGTTCATATACAACTTTATTCTGGCCTTCCAAATGTGAACTTATTTAGGTTACACACTTGAGGTCTGTTGATGCATAATCCTTGGAACTCATTTTATTTAGAAAGTTGTTTTAACTGATTTATAATAAAGAAATGAGAAGAGGAGGTCTTTTGATCAAGATGTTAACATTTTAATGATCAACCTCCCTATGATACCAATTGAAAGTACACATTATGCCTCTGAGTATTCTCTAGAGGGGGGGGGGGGGTGGTGAATAGAGTTTAAAAAATTTCTACCCTAATTATGCACACACAATAAAAACTTTAAGTATTATGCACCAACAAAACCAAAGATAGAATAAAGTATAAACATGTTGCTAAAAATAAAATATAGAAAACCTAAAGTATGGACAGCAAAAAAAATTGTTGGATCTGTAGGCGCCCTTAGAGGGGGGGGGGGTGAATAAGGGTTTTAAAAATTTTTGTTGTATTTTGCAATGCTTGAAATAATAAGAGATTAACTAGAGAGAAATCAAGTAAAATAATTGAAATCAAATAGAGACATGATTTTATTAATGTGACATGAAGGATTACAAAACTTGATTTCTTATAACGCTATAAATCGAAGGCGAATAATAAAATAACTTTTTCATTTTCTATCCTGACTCGTATCCCCACGAACCGGTCACTTTAGCCTATCCTTCCCCGGATACAGCCTCAAGCCGCTCTAGACAATCCTCCCTCAGATACGACCTCGAGCACCCCCTAGATCTACACCCTAGACCTAGTCGCTAACACGAGGTGAATTCCTCCCTAAGTCCTACCCAGTCCTAGTCTTCAACATAAGGCAAATTTACTACACGATTACAAAAGAGATGAAAATAATTAACAACAATAATAAAAACTCCCTCTTGAAGAATGTCTGAAGTTGGAGATGAAAGAACCGTTGCAGAATAAGCGTTGTTGAAGCGATCGTTGTTTGGATCCGTCGTGAAGAAATCCTCCATTAGAAATTCACGGAACTTTGGTGGGAGATCACTTTTCGGCAGAATAAGGATCTGGAATTTTAACACTTAACCTCTCTCAAACTTGTGTGATAAAAACGAGAGAAGAGGGGTCCTTTTATATCCTTGTAGCTAGCGCCTGCGCTAGCGCTACCGCCGGTGCTATCCCGGATTAAGAAACATCCTCCGCATCCGTATATTCATTCCAAGGAAACCTTTCTAAAAATCCACACTACCGTCAGCGCTATCCGCTACCGCCTGGTGCTATCACCGTTTATACTTGCCGCCCTGAACTTGCCTAATTATAGCTAGCGCCCGCGCTAGGTGCTACCGCCGGTGCTAGTGGACATGTTGGAATTCTGGCTTCAAACTTGGGGGCAACCTTCTTATGTTATCCTTGAGGCATATGGACTTATTTCCTGCACACTTAAACACAAAAGATCAAATACACATAGGATTGTTATTCTCAAACCTAGGAGATGCAGAAGACTATGTTCCAACAAACTCCCCATTTTGATAATAACAAATCCATTAATGATAAATCAGAGCATTAATATATAAGCATGATGAAACCTACTTGCGTGTGTGAGCGATGACTTAGGATAATTATCGTTTTAGGTATTTAGAATTGCTCCTCCTAAATACATGCTCCCCCTATATGAATGCTCCCCTTATATGTAAGCTATCATCTTAAGAATTAAACATGTTTAGTTCTTCCCCATTTGATAGCGGTTTTATTTATCATGTTAGTTCTCCCCCTTTTGTTATTAGCAAAAGTGGGCTAAGGAAGCAATAAACATAAAAAAGAGGATTTTTTTTGAGTAAAAGATAAGACATGATCGAGCTTTTTAGAAGAAATGAAATGAAAGGTGTTTTAGCATAAAATTTTTCATAGAATAAATCAGTTTTTTTAGCGTAAAGAGAACAATATAAAATTTACCAAGCAAGTCTACCACTTGTTGAAGAAAGGAATTTTGAGTTTTAAGACTTGAGATAAGCATGAAAAACTCAAGGTAAAAGTTATATAGTAATGTTGCAGAAGACTTATAGAAATACAAGAAACATCTTTATGTAAACATGACGATTTATTGGGAGAATATGAGTTTAAGTCCAAAATAAGAAGATGTTTTTTGTAAATCATTTTTCTCTTAAAATCTATAAGTTTGACAAAAAAGTAACCAAGCATGAAAGAAGGATATCAAAAAGAAACTACTACAATGTTATTTCAATTCACAAATTCAAGACAAACAAACTTTGTAGAGAGCATGCTAGATTATCTAGTGCATTTCATATATAAAGAGAGTATAGAATTGACATTAGGATCCAATACTTATGAGAAGAAGTGTTATGGAAGATAATGATGTGCACATAAGTATATTTTGAAGAGAGTAAACAAGCGATTTAATCAAAAAATACAAGATATATGTAGAGTAAAGTGCACAATAAAATACGAATAATTTTACTTCCACACACTTCAATGCACATCGAAAAGAATAAGTGTAAAAAAGCTTATGGTTTGCACAAGACACTTTACTATTCTTTCCAAGGTGCTCAACCTCATAATGCTCATTAAGACTTATCGGGAGGTTCAAGTAGTGCTTGCCGGAGTTATCTTTGTCAATTTATTTCATGATTTTTTTGTTTGTACAAAGTTCTCTGAATACACTTGTTTTGCAAACCAATGAAATTTTGAAAGCACAACCACTTTTCTTAATTTTAATAGTGCAAATAAATATAGTGTAGGTATGATACTTGTGCAATTTTAATTTATTATACAATTACAATACACAAGCAAACATTCTTAGATTAAAAACATATGTAGACTATGCCAAAATAGGTGAGTGAATAAAAATCATTATCAACCATAAAACATTTACACATACTTAGAGGCATGTTAAGCTTGGTTCTACACAACTTTTTCAAAATAATTGATGCATATGTGATTAGATATATCAAAGCATGATAAAAAGTAATGTTCAATGTAGTTTGAAAAGGATGAATTGCAACATTGTAGAAGGTCTAAATGATAGATTAAACCATGCTTGATATTCACAATAAAGTTCATACAGTTTTTTTGATATTTTGAAAAATAATTTTGTTTCAAATTTGAACTCTTATAATTGATCATGGACTTCTCGAGGTCTACCCTGTGAGGGGTTCACACCGGTACTAGGAGATGTGATGGGGTGACATGCCAAATCTCCCTTTCACAAGATACATGTAAATAGAAAAGTTAAGTTCAAAACATAATTTTTTGATAATTTTTTATGTTTTATATTTTTGTATTTGATTTTTGCATATTGAAATAGAAATCAAACAAATAAACAAAGAAAAGAAGAGAAAACAAAGATTTTTTGTAATTTGGCTCTTGTATTTTTGAATTTTAATTTTTCAAAAATCAATTAAAGGCAGAAATACAAAAATAAGTAGTACATATAATAGAACATATTTTTAGGGATTTTAAGAAAATTGAAAAATACCGAAAATCGGACAGGTTCGCTAGCGCGCCAAATAGTACACTAAATTTCATGATTTTGAAAAATCTAATTTTTGATATTGATTAAGTGTCCAAAGATTAGTTTCATGCAAAAATTTCAGAAGATTTGAAGATGTTTAGATAGGTAAAAATTGCATAAAAAGATTGCGTTTATGAATGTGACTTAAAAAGAAAGAACTAGGACACCTAATTCAAGTCATAGTAATCGAAATCTTGCATCGGGAAGAGGTTTAGCGAATATGTCAGCAAGTTGGGAGTCCATACCAATGAAACTTACTTTTATATGTTCTTTCTTAATATGATCCCCAATGAAGTGATGACGAGCATCTATGTGTTTGGATCTAGAGTGGTGTACGACATTGTTTGTAAGATCTATGACACTTTTGTTGTCACATTTGAGATCAATGTTTTTGAGATGAAAACCAAAGTTCTCTAGAGTTGGCTCATCCAAAAATCTTGTGCACAACAACTCCCAAGAGCGATGTATTCGGCCTCCATGGTGGAGAGTGCAACCGAAGATTGTTTCCTACTAGACCATGCAACTAATGAGGGTCCTAAAAAGTGACAAGTACCGTTGGTGTCTTTTCGATCTAGTGAACATCCGGCGTAATCCGAATTGGAATAGTCGTGTAGTGTAAATGAATTATTGTGTGGATACCATAATCCTAATTTAGATGACCCTAATAAATATCTAAAAATGCGTTTTACCGCTATTAAATGAGATTCTATTGGATTGGCTTGAAAGAGAGCACATAAACATACGACAAACATTATATCAGGTCTAGAAAACACTTAAGTAAAGAAGAGATCCAATCGTACCTCTATATAAAGTTTGATTGACAGAAATTCCAGATTAATCTTTTCATAGTTTTTAAAGAAGCACTCATAGGAGTAGAAGCTTGTTTAAGATTTTCAAATCCAAATCGTTTAAACATATCATGGACATATTTTGTTGGCAGATAAAAATATCATCATTTCGTTGTGAAATTTGAAAATCAAGAAAATAAGAGAGTTCTCCTACAAGGCTCATTTCAAATTCATTTTTTCATTACTAAGACAACTTCATTACACAACTCTTCATTGGTGCCTCCAAAAAATGATATCATCAACATATATTTATAAAATAATTAAATCGTTATTATTATGTTTAATGAAGAGTGTGTTGTCCGCACTTCCCATGACATAACCATGCTTTAATAAAAATGATGTAAGTATTTCATACCATGCACGGGGCGCTTGTTTTAAACCATAAAGCGCTTTTTCTAATTTATAAACATGATTTGAAAATTTTTTATTTATAAAACCGGGGGGGTTGTTCTACATAAACTTCTTCTTTTATAAACCCATTTAGAAAAGCACTTTTAACATCCATTTGAAATAGTTTTATTCTTTTAAAATACGTGAATGCCAAAAATATTCGTATCGATTCTAAGCGAGCAATGAGCGCAAAGTTTCTTCAAAATCTATCCCCTCGATTTGAGAAAAACCTTGAGCGACTAAGCGAGCTTTATTTCTTATAATTCTAGATTCACCATCTAATTTATTTTTAAAAATCCTTTTTACGCCAACAACAGGATGATTAGATGGACGTTCTACTAGATTCCAAACTTTTTTTCTTTCAAATTGATCTAACTCTTCATTCATAGTCAAAAATCAAAATTCGTCATTTAAAGCGGTTGAAACATTTTTAGGTTCAATTTCAGAGACAAAGCAAATATTTGAAAATGTTTCATGAAGAGAAGATCGAGTTCTTACCCCAATAGAAGGTTCCCCAATAACTAGCTCTTTTGGATGATTCTTTGAGAAGTTTAAGATGCTTGGAGACACATATTCATCTTCCTTGACCTCCTCCTCCTCCTCTTTGGAAGGTTCCTCTGCGTCGTGCTTCAAAGATGGCAAAGGTTCGTCATTTGCACCTGTAGGAAATTTTTCTTCACAAGGAATAAATTCATCAAATTTTATATTAATAGACTCTTCAACCTTACTCGTTCTTTTGTTAAATATTCTATAGGCTTTACTAGTTGAAGAGTATCCAAGAAATATTCCTTCATCACATTTTTCATCAAACTTTTCTAAGGCATCTTTTGTATTGAGAATAAAACATTTACATCCAAATACTTTAAAATATGATACGTTAGGTTTCTTTTGATAGTATTGTTCATACAGTGTGAGATTTAAAGATGGACAAAGCATGACTCTATTCATTACATAACATGATGTGCTTACGGCTTCGGGCCAAAAAGACTTAGGTAATTTATATTCAGATAACATACTATGTGCTAGTTCTTGAATTGTCCTATTCTTTGTTTCTAAAACACCATTTTGTTGGGGTTGCGAGGAGCAGAGAATTCATGCTTAATACCTAACATTTTGCAAAAAGATTTAAAATTTTCATTTTCAAATTCTCCTCCATGATCTGAGCGAATGTATTTTATTTTTAAATCTAGTTCATTTTGAATACGAGTACATAGTTTTGAAAATTCGCAAAACGCATCAGATTTGGAAGAGATAAATAAGGACCAACAATATCTAGATAAATCATCTATTAGAACAAAAGTACATATTCTACCACCAAGACTTGCGGTGCTAACGGGGCCAAAAAGATCCATATGAATTAATTGCAAAGGTCTTGTAGTAGAAATTTCATTTTTTCTTTTAAAAGAAGATTTAGTAAATTTTCCTTTTTGACATGGAGGACATAGTGAAGATAAATTTCCATTTAATCTAGACAATCCTCTAATCAATTCCTTTTTGGCTAGTTATAAAATGAGTTTTGTACTAGCATGACCTAAACGTCTATGTCATAGTGCTAACTCATCATTTTTAGTTATAAAACCATTTTATAGATGATTTGGAAAGATCATGAAAGGAAACTACATATACGTTGTGAGTTCTAGGTGCAGTTAGTAAAATATCTTTTGTGTTAGGATTAGATATTTTGCAAAGATTTGTGGATGACTCAAATAAAACATCTAATCCTTTATCACACAGTTAACTAATAGATATTAAGTTATGTTTTAATCTTTTTACATAAAGAACATTAGAGATAGCAAAGGATTCGTTACCCATTGTACCGACTCCCATGATCCTTCCTTTACCATTATCACCAAAGGTTATGATCCCTCCCTTCTTTTTTTCTAGGCTAAGGAACTTTGCTTTGTTGCCTGTCATATGCTTGGAGCAGCCCGAGTCCAAGTACCATACGTCCTCCGTTTCCTTAGCCTTCCTGCAAATCTAGAAAGAGGATGATAGTAAAGATCTGGATACCCAAGAGGTACCACCCATAGAATAAGTGGAGGACTTAGGTACCCAGATTTGCTTTAAAGATCCCAGTTTTATTTTCCTGCAGAAGCTAGATGTGTGTCCAAACCTATGACAGTTTGTACACGAAATAAAGGGGGTTCAGACCCTTTTCTGAAATTCTACATTGTTCTTACTAGATGAGGTTTGATTTTTAGAAAAAATAGAAGATTTTTTGTATGATAGGCTACCGCCAGCGTTAGTGTCTAGAGCCGGGCGGTAACTAACACTTTGATATCCGAGCCCAAATTTTCTAGAGCCATAACATTGGTTCCCCAAAATCATGTCAAGAGATTTTTGACCAATTCCAAATTTTTTGATGGCCATATTGAGGTCATGAGTTTGTTTTTTAAGAGATGAATTTTCTTTTACAAGCATGACACATTTATTTTCAAAGCCCTTTTGTTATTTTCAATTTGTAAGAGAGAGGTTTTTAGTTTTCTTTCTAAGTCCCCCTTTTCTCTTGTAAGAGCTTTGATTTGTGAGAGGGCCTTAGAAAGAGAAACATCAAGATCTTTTGCTTACATAAGGAGTGTTCACACTCTTGTCATGAAACCTTTCTCTTTTCCAAGGAAATTAATTTTTTAGTAAGCTTATGATTTTCTTTGATAAGAGATTCATTTTCACGATTTAAAATAATATTATCTTCTATACTTTTATTATAAGCTTTGCAGGTTAAAACAAATTCATCATAGAATTCTTCGAGGGTGGGAAGAGTTACCTCAGTGTCACTAAGAACACTGGTGTCGTCATTATTGTCTTTTTCAATCAAGCATAATTTTGCTTCCTCTTCGCTGCTTGACTCAGATCCGCTTGATTCTTCAGAGGAAGAATCATCCTATATTGCAGCTTTCAGCACCTTCTTTTTCTCCTTCCCTTTGTATCGTTTTTCTTTTTGCTCCTTTAGATACTTCGGGCACTGGCTTCGAATGTACCCGGTCTTCCTGCAGTGAAAGCACTCCGGTGGCGGTCGTTCTTCTTTGTCTTCACTTTCCTTTTCTTTCTTTGATGAAGAGGATGACCCTTTTTGTCGAGCATCCTTATGGAAGAATTTCTGGAAGGTGTTCCTTCTTTCCGGAGTTCTAATGAATTTTTTGAAGTTCTTGACCAGGAGACCTTCTTCATCTTCATCATCATCTTCATTGCTCTCCTTCTTCGATTTTAGTGCCAACGCCTATTTCTTTGGCTCCTTGATGTATTCTTCATATTGAATCTGGAGTTCAACCTCATGGGTTTTGAGATTCCCAATGAGATTTCTCGATCTGGAGCGTTCTTAGGTTGTGTGACTCCGAGATGGCTGTCACCTTTGGATTGAACCTCGGAGGTAGAGAGCGAATAATTTTTTCTGACCAAGTCGCCGTCGGAGTTGATCTTTCCAAGAGCTTTTGAAGCGTTGACGATCTTGGTGAAGTGTGTGTACATCGAGTTGATGTCTTCTTTAGCATCCATCCTGAATTTTTCATATTCCGATTCCAGTTGGAATAGCTTTGCATCTTTCACCTACGATGTACCTTCATGAGTAACTTTTAATTGGTTCCAATATCATAATAAGTTATACATGCAGAAATTCGATTAAATTCAGTTCGATTTAAAGCACAATATAAAGCGTCATTGCCTTTGCATTATTTTTGCATTTGAGTTTATCGCTATCATCCCATTTATCCTTTGGTTTTTCTAAGGTAGCCTCTCCTACTACAATTGTAAGAGGAGAGTACTGAACTTCTACCATGTTCCATACTTCTATATCCATGGTCATAAGAAAACACATCCTAGATTTCCAGTAGTTGAAATCTGACCCAGTAAAATGAGGTTGTCTACTAACACCTTGACCCTCGGGAAAAGCGAGATCATGAGACGTCATTATTCCGGTTGTTAGACCATTTTGGAATAAAACCTACCTCTGATACCACTTGTTGGATCTGTAGACGCCCTTAGAGGGGGGGGGGTGATTAAGGGTTTTAAAAAGCTTTTGTTGTATTTTGCAATGCTTGAAATAATAAAAGATTAACTAGAGAGAAATCAAGTAAAAAATTGAAATCAAATAGAGACATAATTTTATTAATGTGAAATGAAGGATTGCAAAACATGATTTCTTATAACGCTAGAAATCGAAGGGGAATAATAAAATGATTTTTTCATTTTCTATCCCGACTCGTATCCCCACGAACCAATGGCTTTAGCCTATCCTTCCCCGGATACGGCCTCAAGCCGCTCTAGCCAATCCTCCCTCAGATAAGGCTTCGAGCACCCCTAGATCTACACCCTAGACCTAGTCGCCAATACGAGGCAAATTTCTCCCTAAGTCCTATCCAGACCTAGTCGTCAACAAAAGACAAATTTACTACACGATTACAAAAGAGATGAAAATAATTAACAATAATAATAATAACTCCCTCTTGAAGAACTTCTGAAGTTGGAGACGAAGAACCGCTGTAAAATAAGCATTGTTGAAGCGATCGTCGTTTGGATCCGACGTGAAGAAATCCTCCTTTAGAAATTCACAGAACTTTGGTGGGAGATCACTTTTCGCCAGAATAAGGCTTTGGAATTTTAACACTCAAACCTCTCTCAAACTTGTGTGATAAAAATGAGAGAAGCGGGGTCCTTTTATAGCCTTGTAGCTAGCGCCTGCGCTAGCGCTACCACCGGTGCTATCCCAGATTAGGAAATATCCTCTGCGTGCGTATATTCATTCCAAGGAAACCTTTCTAAAAATCCGCGCTACCGCTAGTGCTTTCTGTTATCGCCTGGCACTATCGCCTTCTATACTTGTCGCCTGAACTTGCCTAATCAGAGCTAGCGCCCGTGCTAGGTGCTACCCGCCGGCGCTAGTGGACATGTTGAAATTCTGGATTCAAACTTGTGGGCAACTTTTTTATGTTATCCTTAAGTCATATGGACTTGTTTCTTGCATACTTAAACACACAAGATCAAATACACATAGAATTTGTTATTCTCAAACCTAGGAGATGCGGAAGACCATGTTCCAACAAAAATCACACACAAAGACACATGAATTTTATAGAGGAACCCCAAAATATGGGTACTTCTCTCTTCTACCTCCCTTGTAGGACTGCACAACCTGTGCCTGAGTCTTTTGATAAGGAGACTCTTAGAACCACTTAGTCTTTTAATAAGGAGACTCTTAGAATCATTGAGTCTTTTGATAAGGAGACTCTTATAACCACTGAATCCTTTGGAAGAGGGATTAATAAAACTATTCACAGTTGAAGGAAGATTGAGAAGAAAGGAGGAAGAAGAAAATAGAATTCTGTCTTTCAGAATTCTTCAGAACTACTTCTATAGCTTTTATCTTTCACAAGATTTGAAATGATGAACCCTTTCTTATGATTGTGATGATTGCAAGGGTTATTTGACTTGATCCTTTTCTGTAAGTACTTCTTGTAAACAGCTGTTGTAAGATGATGAAGAAAAAGAAGCAGTTGTTATCTTTTCACTGTGCTGAAAGAAGACTTGTTCTTATCTTAGGGTTTGAGAAGGAAGAAGATGAACACCCTATACCACAGACAAGAATTGTAATCAATGCCTTAGTTTTTCTTCTCCCCTACAACATACTTATCCTGTATGATTGAAATTTCAATTCCTTTCTTCTTTTGGGCCACTACTAGAAAACAGATTTTTAGCCAGGGCAATTTGCCCTGGCAAAAGGTCTAAAACCGTGGCTAAAGATCTTTTGCCACCGTCTAGCCACGGAAAAAATTTGTGGCTAAAGGTCGTGTGGAGAAAAATTCCGTGGATAATACTTTAGTATTAGCCATGATTCTCTTATTCCCTAGCTAAAATGTAATTATTAACCACTATTTTAATAGCGTGGCTAATACATGAGTATTAGCCACGATGTTTGCCCCGTGGCTAAAAAAAGTGTAGCTAAAACCTAATTTTCTTGTAGTGGGCTGTCCTGATAAGGAATTCTTTTGGACACATAATTTTCCTTTCCTCTTTTGTTTTCAACCGGTCCATCAGTTTTGTATACCTTCCAAGAATGATTTTGCTGAGTCCTGGAATACTCCATTCCATTCTTGGCAATAAACGCGTCATTGGAGAACTGTCTTTAGTCTTGTGGTCCTTCTGAAAAGGTCTGAAAAGGACACCAGAAAAAGCTTCCTTTTTCTGAATGTATTTGACACTGCGTCGACTTCATCATTCTTCATGTCGACGCACCTCTGAGTTCTTATCGGAGTAGCTTCGAATTCCTTCTTAGCTTTGGCTGAACTCATATATCGATGTTGCGTCGATTACTAATCGACGTATCCGTCGAGTTGAAGGCTTCGACTTGAACTTTAACTTCTGCGTTGAATTGTAGTCGAAGTTGCGTCGACTTCTTAGATGACTTCGACAAGCTCTTCCTTCTGCGTCGAGTCCCTTTCTACATTGCGTCGACGTGACTTCTACTTCGACGGGATGATTTGCTTCGACTTCTAGTCAGAGTTGCGTCGACATCAAGTCGAAGTTGCGTCGACTTTCATTCGACGCAAGTCTTAATGTAACTTATTTTGTGATTGTCTTGACTTGGCCTTGACACTCTAAGGTATATGTGACATCCTAAGATATCTAATGACCAATTTATCCTTACTATACAATGAGGGTAATACTCCTAGGAAGTAAAATCACTTATAGATAATTTGTTAAGTTAAATCAAAAGTGGTTTTCCCAACATGTTGACATTTTAGCTTTGGGGATAGAATGGTGGGGGTAAATCAACAAAAAATGGTGATATGCTCAAAATTGTGTTTGCAATGGTAGTGAATATAGGCTAGGATGCATAGGCTCAAACTATCCAAAGAAAAGCCTAAATCATCTTCATAGAGTTAATCACTATTTAGTGCACATGCTTTGAAGATCGCTATGGGCAAGTTCTAGACACCGAGAAAGGACACCCTCTCATCGTGAGTCTATAATACAACACTAACGACACTACACACAGTACTACACTAGCGTTGGACTCAATCGTGTTCTAACGAGGAGTGGATATACGATCAACGATAGTAAGTAAAATACAATGTATTTAACATATGCAGAAAAATTAACTCTAGATCTATTTCTATCCGAGAACATGGGCACTCGACTAGGAGCACTCAATGAGTCTACGGTTCACTAACAAATTTTAAAATTTTGATTATAAATTAATCTTGAATACACACCTAAAGATGTTGTAAACCACGAGAATAACAATAATTAAAGTTATAGCTTAATGAGTGCAAAAGTGAGATGCAAATGAGCGAAGAAAATTCTAAATTTTAAGCAAAGATTGGAGCAATTTTTAAATGAAAACAACGCTAAAGAAATGTAATATGTGTGTGTTGTGCAGACGTGAGTAATAGAGAACTATCCCCCAGACTTAAACTAAGCGTTGTCCTTAATGCGAACTAGCATGCTAAAATACATGAGGAATGCAAGAAGATAAAATTGAGATAGAAACTCGTTACCCATGCCCGAGAATGGGGCATTCCAGAAGCAGTTGTATTTGACCACTGAGCTTGAAAATCTGCTCCTGGTTCCGACTTGACTAACGAATATCGGCAATTTCCCAAAAAACCTGCAATGGGATTAACTCCAACAAAACAAAGAAAACAAGTAAGCATTAAAGAAAAACACAGATAAGCATGAGGTTCCTCCCAAGAACACATTGTTTAACGTCCTTGAGCTTGACCAAATACCTGTATTAAGAAGTTATATATTGTCTAGGCATAATTATAAGAGCAAAATTCTGAAAATTCTAAATACTACTAATACAAGGTCATCAAAATGATTAACTATACGTAGATTTGAAATAGTAACTAAAGATAAAGGAAAATGGGGGGAAGGAACAATGGTAGGGGTGGATAGGTGGAGGGGCTCATCCTCTATCCCCAAATCTCCTCCTTTTTGATCTTTTCATCTCCTCCAATAACAGTTCATCAAAGTAGAATCTCTTGTCACCCTGCACCCAGTCGTTCAGGGGGAACACAAGTAGTGATGATGGGGTGGAATAGGAGATGTGCTCCATCACTTCCATATGCTTTCCCTGCCAAGATTGTATTTCAAGATTAACCAAAAATGTGTCCGCAAACTCATGCTCCTGTAGGGGGATACAAGAAATAACTTTAAATTTAACAGGACAGGTGTAACGCCCCTGATTTTCCGGTAATTATTTAATTCAGTGATGACGTGTTTATGACGTCAGGGCGCTACTTTTAACGTCGAGTTAGCGGCGTGTCGCCATTTGCGCGTTTTCGCGACCGTTTGGGTCAAGTCGACCAAATTTTGAGACGACCCGGAATTGGAAATTTTTACGTTAGGAAATTAAATTATTTAATTTTAGACTTGCCTGTAAAGTTTCGTTGCGATCCGAGCCATTTTGGAGCCTCGCCGCATTTTAGAAGATTTGTACGTATTTAACGTTCGCCGTAAACTTCGGCCATTTATATCTCGAGAACGGCACATCGGATTTTGATTCCGACTTCACCGTTGGATTCGTAGCGCCGCCGTTCACCTTAGGCGAAATTTTCGCTGGGTTCGGCGTTCGTTTAGTTTTTAGTAGTAATATAATAATAATTATATTAATAATATTATTATTATTATAATAATATCATATATCTTTATTATATAAATGAATATAGATATCTTGCCAGGCACACCATGGATCGGATATCAGCCGTTCGATTGAAATAATTTTCGATTTCTCTTCAAGCCGTGCCACGGATCGCATATCAACCGTGATTCCAAATCCCTCTTCAAGCCGTGCCACGGCGACACCTGCCGCTGCCGCCTTCAACCCCGTCCTTCCCTCATCCTCGATTCCCGTCGCCTGCCGCTGCCGCCTATGCGAAGTGCCACGGCGACGAAACCGCCTAAGATTTCTGCCCTCGCATGCCTGTCGCTGCCGCTGCCCCTCCCGCCTACTATTCCGCTGCCGCTGAAGGACACTGTGTATGCCGACAATGCCCTTTCCCCGGTATTTCATCCCGCCGCTCTTCCACTGGATCGTTACCTCGCGCCCACGCCTCCGTTCTCCTCCCTCGCAGCTATCTCTTATTCCTCGCCTACGGCCGCCTGCGTCGCAGCTCCTCAACCCCCTTGCGTCTCTGCGCCTCTCTACTCTGCGCCCTGCTACGCCGCCGCCCGCAGCTAATTTCTCTGCCTCTATCTTCTCTGCGACACCTGCTCCGCCGGGTTTGTTCTCATTTGGTTAATTTTGTTCATTTGCTTACTGATTTTGTTGCCTTCTGATTTGCAAACCTATTGAATTTCCTTGCCGCAGTCGACTCCTCTCGCCTGCAACTTCACCTTCAGCTTCTCACCGGCCTACCAACCCATCCTCATATCTGCACTCTGTGGCGGCATTTTCGACGACGCCTGCTTCGCAAGAACTCGAACTCGATCGGTCAGCTGCCTCCTTTCTGTACCTATGTTTTTTCAACTGACAATTTTCTCTTGCTTATATTCAATTTTCTCCTGCCACCGTCGGATTGCGATACCAAAAACCATGAAACCCTAAATCCTGCTCCTCCAGCAAATCACGCTCCCGTCAATAGCAAGGCGCGCCCCCCATCCTTTCAATTCCTCATTAATTGCAAATCTGCTGCTGCACGCAAGCTCCTCCTCTTGGCTTCCTCGACTGCACGCAACCTCCTCCGTACTGCTTTCATGTTCTCGGCGACACTGCAAATCTCCTTTCCCCTGCACGCAGGCTCCTCCTCTCGGCTTCCTCGACTGCCGCCCGCCGAAAGCAGTACCCTACTTCCCCGCAGAAAGCAGCTTCCTTCAGGTGATAAGCCTCAACTCCCTCACCTCAAGAGCTCCTCCTCCTTCAGGCGACTCTGAATCTTCTGTGCAGTGCGAAACAGAGAGATTCCGACAACCTCCTCCTCCACCGTTGCTGCGAGTTTCCGTCAGGTGATTTCGTTGTTGCGAGCTTCCTTTTTTCAGTTCTTTCTTTGTTCCCTTCTCTACCATATGTTCTTCAGGTCCTTTCTTTCTTCTTCTTTACATGCCCTCATTATTACCATTCCTTCTCTACATGTTCTTTACAGTTTCCCTAATTGACGCCCTTCTAAAGAGCTCCTCCTCAACACCTGCCTTTAGGAGCCCGTCGGTGGACAGATTCGGCCAAGCTCATCCGCCACCATTCTTGCGAGCTGAAGTTTAGGTGCTTATTCTCAATTTTTTTTTTGCTGGTCGTGATTCCTATAGCTTCCTTTAGGAGCTTTCTTTAGATTAATTTTTAGTTCTCAGCTTTCAGTTGACAGCTCTCATTTCTTCAGAATAATTTCATTTTTATGCTTTCCTCTATATTTAGAATAATTTTAGTTCTCAGCTTTCAGTTTAGAATAAGTTTACATCAACGAGCATATGTGGTTGAGATTGGGATAGTTTGCTACTGTGCAGAATAATTTTACATCAACGAGCATGTAGAATAATTTTTATGTTTTCCTCTATATTTAGAATAAATTTTAAATATAATAGTTTGCTACTGTGCAGAAGTTTAGAGATTGGGAATTGTTTTCCTGCATGTTTCCAAATATAATCACAAATCTGAAAATAGGCTTGCCCCAAAAGCAGAGCATTGAAGGCACTTTATGAATGTTCTGTTTATATATATAGGGGCACTTTATGAATGTCCAATGTGTAATGTTTTTTGGGTGTAAAGCTTGATTTCTTTTCTATTTGTGAAGTCTACATTTCAGATTCTTGCCAAATTTTTAGAATGTTTGCTGTTGGAGCCGAAAACTTGGGATTCGTCATGTTCTCTCCTATTGTTAAAGTGCTTAGGCATTTTTTTCCTATTGTTCATATTTGTTTAGGTTCTGCTAAATTTAACAAATCTAAAATAATGTCCTGAACACAAAATAATTGGATATGTGGCTACAGATTTTGTGCTGTGAAACAATTATTTTTCATTTAGATTTTCATATAGAGATTCTCTTCTCTATGTAGTCTTATTTCAGATTTTGTCTTTTTGTTATCAGATTTATGTGATCCTCATTATGTGCTCCTCTATTCTTTTTTGTCGAGTTTGTTGATTCTCCTGCAGTTTATTGATTCTCCTGCCTAACATAAATAAATTGAGTTATTGACTGGGGAAATCAATATTGCTGGGGAAACCATATCATTAAATTTCTATTATGGTTCAATTAGAATAGTTTCTTGCATAGTTTGGTAATTATCTTCAATTTCGACGCCGGTGGCCTCGCCGGTGATCACGTGAACGCTAAAGACCATTACAGCCACTCTCTATTTTCATGTGGATTTCAGCATTTGCTATTATGAATCCCTCCAGTGCCCATTTAGTGTAGCATAAATTAGACAAAATTTTTGAATTTCTTTGCTGTGTCACTAACAGAGTTAAGACTACAGGAAGAAGTGCAGACCACTGCAAAAAAGCAAAAAATTTAAGAAGACAATGCTATTGAAAATTATAACTTTATTCTAATTACTATAAGATGGTAAGTAATTCCAACATTCATGAGACTTTATCAAGCATAGAAAACGATAATGAGAATATTCCGATAACAGTAGATCTTAATAAACTATTTGAGTTAAAGGAAACAATATGCTCATTACCACAAATACTAGAAGGAGGGTTAGTAACTGCTGATCAGCTTAGCACGATAAAGGATTTAACTGCAAATTTACAAAAATTAGTAGAAGAATTATCCTTAGATAAACAAGGCCTATATGAGCCTGAGTTACCAGAACATAGCTCAAACAATGGTGGTTAGAGCATAGCTTGGCATGTTGTAGTGGTTAGAGCATAGCTCAAACATGTTGTAGTGGTCAGCTTTGTTTGATTTTTACAGCCATTGGTGGTTAAATTTTTTTCTGCCTACTTCACCCATGCTGTTGAAATGCTAGATTGTTTTTTTTTCAAATCATGAATTTGTTCTTGGTTTTATAATGGCTAAACACATTTGTTCTGTACAATTTGATTTCTTATTTATGTTCTTTTTTTGTAGGTCTTTTTTGGTTTAAAAATAAAAGGTGCCCACACTATATGATTAAAAAGGAACATCGAGGTGCGCCATCCTTAACTTCCAAATGCTATTCAATCACTTTCAGGTTTCAGCTGGATAGATACGCAAATTGTCATTTGATATTTTAATTCTTGATTTTCATTGAGATCAGTACAAAAAAAAAAGCTTTATTGGAAAGCTAATTGAAATAGAGGGACTTATTGGCATCTCATCTAAGGACTTTTACCTCCAATCCAAAGAAACTTCAAGTTAATAATAAATCCTATGCTAAATCTGATGATTATAAGCACACTGATATATGGTTGTTAGATTGAAAAAACTACTTTTTATAGGGTTTATTAATGATTGTGAACTTACGATTAAAAAGATGTTGGTGGTGCTTTTATGACAAGATGAGAATTCACATTGTTTTTTTATCCGAGTAAACATAATGTGTATCACGTGAACATGTGTGATCCTTCTTAATATTAGTATTGTGTTTTTGTTAAAAAAGTATACAGCTATATGTTTTTTTATCCGTAGAGATGTTGAATAATTGCTTTCCCCGGGCTTAGGTGTTTTTTTATTTCATTCCATGCGGCATTTTAAATCTGATTGAAAATTTGATTTGTTTTAACTACTCTGCATTATATTTTTTGAGATTTTAACTGCTCAAATTCTTTTGATATTTTAATTTAAATCTGATTGGAAATCTAATTTAGACAATGTTGTGGACTTATTATTTCTTCTTTTATTAGCAAATGTTGGATTTCAATTTAAGATTTTACTCTTATTAATTACTCCTAGCTCTGTGGATGATATATTCTATTTGTGATTTTCTAAATTTCATTCATCAAAGCAGTTTTTTTACTCGAATGGGCCTTCAGAAAAATAGTGATAAAATGCAGTTTTTTTAGAATATTATGGTCTATTCAACAAGTATACAAGTTGAAATGCATTCACTTGCAGGTTTGTTAATAGCTAAATCGCCCTCACCATGTGAAAACTTCACAGATCCTTTATGTGAAGGTAAAGAGAACTAAGAACCCTAATCCAGTCCTGATTTCGTTGTCTAATTTTAGGGCTTTTTGCACAACTGAGACAGCAACATACAACGTATCTCCAAGGTAGGTCGTTTGATCATTTTTTTCACAACACTACAACTATTTCAATAAATCGCTAATTGAATATTTTTTTGCCAGAATAGAAGACAATGACCGGTGTTGGTTGTGAATGGCGCCGCTCCCGCCGATTGTGCAGGAAGTTTTATTTGGTATCACTGTATGAAAGTAATCATTCTAATTAGTGTCTAATTTTCTTAATTAATTTCATCTGGATTGTGCATAGAATGTCCAGTCCAAACAGGGGTTGATAATGAAATATTTATTGTGTTGGAATGATGAGATATTACTGTATATGAAATAGTGAGATATGTTTTCGTCCAATTGTGCTTTATAAATCCCAATTAGTGCTCTATAAATTTCATGATTATAATGGAATGAAATAAAGATATGTGTTGATAATGAAATGTTTATTGTGTTGGAATGATGAGATATTACTGATAATGAAATAATGAGATGTGTTTTTGCCCAATTGTATGCATTTTTTCTAATACATTTGGTGACAAATCCACCATGCCATGGTTGCCTAGTTGTACTTGGGAATCATAAATCAAATAATTTCAAAATCAAAAAGAAGAAAGGCAAAATGACTTGATTTATTTGGTTAATTTTCTGTATATGATTCAGATTGCTCTTAACTGCCACGATCTAATTTAAGCTTGGTGTTTTTGTATGCATAAAGAATGTGGTCGCCCCCACGACGAATGTCGCCCCACGACGAATGTCGCCCGCACGACGAATGTCGCCCCCACGACGAATGTCGCCCCCACGACGAATGTCGCCCCCACGACGAATGTTGCCCTCACGACGAATGTCGCCCCCACGACGAATGTCGCCCCCACGACGAATGTCGCCCCCACGACCAATATCACCCCCACGACCAATGACACCGCCCACGACAGGTGCGGGCGCAGCCCGCCTGAATGCGGGCGCAGCCCGCTTGACTGCCAAGCGGGCGAAGCCCGCTTGGCTACGGGCGAAGCCCGCAGCGACGCATCGAGAACGGGCGTAGCCCGTTCGAAGATGCTAGTATATATATATATATATATAATTAGTCTAGCTCTGTTCGACGATCAGCACCCCCTCCATTATCCGTTCGAAGGTCAGCCATTCCATTCGTCGATCTCCAGTCTATTCGACGATCGAACCTGCTCTTCTGTTCGTCGATCCAGCCATCGCATTTCGTCGATCAGCTCCCTTCCATTCGTCGACCTCCTCCATTCCGTTCGACGATCCAGCTCCCTCCCTTCACGTTCGACGATCTAGCTCTCCATTTAGACGACACAGCTATATATATGTAAATATATGTATATATATATATTAAAGCTCCTTTCCGTAAACCAACCCTTCTCTCCTTCTTCTTTTTCTTCTTCTTTCTGGCCGAACCAGAGAGCGAGAGACGGAGAGAGAGAACTTTTCGTGAACCTTCCAGTCGCCGCCGACGGAGCTCCGGTGGACAAAATTTTCAACCGAGCATAGATCCGGAAAGCTCTCGACGAGAGTTTCGCGTTCGTGGTGAGTATTTCACGTTTCTTGGACTTTTCGCGTTAGGGTTTTCGGCCCTAACATTCATTTTGGCAATTTTTCTGTAGATCTCGCCTCGTCGTGCCTCCTTTTGGGCCGATCTACGACGAGGAGTTATCCGGAAGACGATTCCGGTGAATTCAAAGCAAGTGGTGATCTTGCTTTTCCTCTTTGCTAAGCCCCCCTTTTTCTCGCCTTTGCTTCCAGTATTTGGTATTATGCAGAGTTAGTTATATCATCAGCTTCACTTTTGTTTTTTTCTCAATATAAAATTTTGCTCATCTTGTTGACCAGAAATGCTACCTTATGTTCTGATGGGCCTCGCCCCTTTTCCTTTTAAATTGATAAATTCTGTTGGAGGTCGTACACGATGTTGGCGGTGCCACCGGTGTGATGCTCTCTTAAAATAATAATTCTATTGGAGCTCGTACACGATGTTGGCGGTGCCACCGGTGCGATGCTCTTTTAAATTAATAAATTCTGTTGGAGGTCGTACACGATGTTGGCGGTGCCACCGGTGCGGTGCTCTGAGGGTCGTGACGATGTGAGATGGTATTATCCCCGCACAGCTTCTCCTTTTCTGATGAGCTGATCAGTCTCTATAATTTGAACAAGAGTAACATGATTAATAATTTGAATGTTGAAGGTTATCTGCTTATGGCGAGTTTTGACCTTGCCTGTTTTCACACCTTTGTTTGGTGAGTGTTTTTCTGCTGACTATCAGTTACTTCTGCAGCTTTTTTTTCCTGTTGATTATTTATGGCTAGCTTTGTTATCACTGATCCTTGCAGCTACCGTTTCCCTCCGGTCTCGTGGAGGTTTGCTTATTTTCTTGTTTTCTGCACCACTTGTAACTTGTTTCTGAGGTGTTCTTTCTTTGAATGCCTCAGGTTCTGGACAGCAGCAGGTGTTAGTGTGGAGTTGCGTTGGTTGCAGATTTTTGACCCTCTTGAGGTAGGGTTTTTCTGCGAACTTGTCGGCCCATGGGTTCGTGTCAGGTGTCGACGCCCATGGTGCTGTTTGGTTAGACTTTTGCTACACTGCTTTTGTTACTTGTTGTTTACTTTTGGACGCTTGTTCTGGAATGGTTAGATATGATTTGGCTTGATAGCCCCCTTGCTTAGATATGCTAAGGCATTTGGAGCATTGCATATCATGATTTGAAATGTTAATCTCACTACTTTCTGCGCATGATAAATCTACTTTTATATAGAGTAAATCTAGACGTACGATCATGCATGGTGCACCTCACTTGGTCTTCATGTACACTTAGGCCACTAAGTAACTAAATCAAGTATTTTCCGCTGCGTAAAACTATATTTTAAAAGCGTGGACTAGTTGATCCACCTAGCCGAGAGACACAGCTTTATTAATTTTTTGCATGAATAATATTTGAATTACCTTGAGTTAATAACACTAATTTCTTTGAACTGCGATGGACGATGAGTTGCTTTAACGTCAGTAGGTGTCCCCTATGTGATGTGGCATCACAATGCGTAGCTTTCCCTACTCTGATAGCATTTTAAATGTTGGGAAAATGCGGGTTGTGTCAGTTGGTATCAGAGGTAGGTTCTGTGAAAAAGGTAGCTGGGTTGTCGTGTGAGCCAAACGACCGCTATCCTAAGCAGAACCTCATAAGATCATTTCATTGTATACACACACCGATATGTCATCAGTATGTCTTGACCGAAGCATAGTCACTACACTCATAGCATGATAAGAAGTATACGTGGTATATTATGTAGTATGGGATGCATAATATGTGTTCGTATATGGATCCACCATAGGTGGCAACATGTGAGGGTTATGTAGTATGGGATGCATAACCACCATTACATGGATGCCCATTAACACGTTTTCTTTTTTCGTTACATGTAATGTTATGTAGAATGGGATGCATAACATTACATGTGTACGCCGTTCATAACATGCATTAAGGCCTCTTTCTAGAATGCATAGCACTGCATACATTCATATCATCGCATAAGCACGCGTGCCAAGTTAATGACATACCAGATGACATATGTACACACATGATTTGAAAAGAAATTTAAATGTTCATGCACTCATGTCATAGCACAAGAGTTAATAGGATGATGGTGCATCATCCTAAGTTTAATCATTGCATCATTTCATGAAATTCCAGAGCAAGGTAACAACAATAGCAGGTTGTTTTCTTTCCTGTTCCGAATTGATCCGGGATATTTCCGAGTCTGTTTGGCTTAAGCATCTTAAGCCTATTTCTGATTAGATGTCCATCTATCTCGTAGACATGTCTCGTAGGAGAACGACGCGATCGACTCCCCAGCCTGAGGGGGAGTCTTCTGGTGGTCAGAGTGAGTCTGTGATCGAAAGTCTGCGACAGAGCAATGAGGCTTTGACGAGATAGTTGGTTGCGATGCAGACTCAGATTCAGTCCTTGGTGTCTGCTGCCTCGGTGCAACATCCTGTTGTGCAAGAACCGGTGGTGAGTCCAGCCATTCCTGCTCCCCTGGTGCCTCCAGTGGCATTGCCACCAGAGATGAACTTTATTTCGCACTTTTAGCATTTATGACCTTCTACCTATGATGGTAGGACAGACTTCATGGCCTTGGATGATTGGGTGATCAGCATGGAGGAGATGTTCTCCTATTCAGGTATCTCGAAAGCTTCGAAGGTGATGGTGGCGCATATCAGCTTAAGGGTTTGGCGAAAGGTTGGTGGATTAGGGAGAAGGAAGGTCTCGCTGAGGGATGCTCTTGGGAGACGTTTAAGAGGTTATTGCTTAAGAAGTTCCTCCCTTCGGTTGAGCGCGACTGATTGATGAACAACTTTCTGCATCTGAAGAAGAGGCAGCTCACCGTCAGTTAGTACGAGATCGAGTTCAGCAAGTTGAGCAGATTCGCCCCTGAGTTGGTGGCCTCGGAGGAAGGAAGGGTGAAGCGGTTTTTGGGTGGTCTCACTGGCGACGTCCAGCAGTGGGCTAGCGCCTATGGGTCAAAGACTTATGCAGAAGCGGTGGAGGCCGCATTGAAGGCCGAGTTGATTGAAAAGACGAAGACTCGTGGGCAGCAGACAAAGAGTGATAAGAGAAAATTGGATGATCGAGAGAGTTCCAAGGCATCTCACTCGGACTCGAAGAAGAGGGGTGTGGTGCACTGAAGCTTCTGTGGCAAGCGGGGCCATCCGTTCGAGAGGTGTTTCAAGAGGCTCGAGGCGCTGGAGCCGTTAAAGGTTAGTGAAATTCAAGACGCACCCAAGGAGGTCCCAGTGTGCTCATTCTGCTCTAAGCCTCCGGGCATGAGGCGGCCCAGTGTTTCAAGAAGACTGGGTGTTGTTTCCTGTGTGGACAAAGAGGACATCGTAGGGCCGACTGCCCGAACTCTCAGACCGTGACTTCAACGGTTCCTCTGCAGACCTTGCCGCCGCCCCCACAGTTCGTGGACAAGAGGAACGGAAAGCTTAATGTGCTGACTAGAGAGGAAGCTCAAGCCTCAGCGCACGTGATATCTAGTTAGTTTCTTTCCTCCTAACTTGTTCTTTTTCCTCTAGATTTAGCTTACTAGTTGTCTAGTGATGCATGCTTATTTAGGCGAATTCAAGGTGAAGAATAAGTGGGCGCGTATCCTGTTTGATTCGGGAGCGTCTCACTCTTTTGTTGCTAGGAGTTTTGTTGATAGACACCGATGGTCTATTGATCGGTTGGATGTTGCCTTGTCCGTTAAGTTTCCATCTGAAGACCAGGTTACGTCAGATCGGGGTATCCGGGAGTGCCCCATTTCTTTGGGTGGTGTCCAGGTTCTAGCGGATTTGAAGATGCTAGATTTGGCAAATTTCGATGTGATCCTTGGAATGGACTGGTTGTTCAGGTATGATGACGTGATCAAGTGCAAGGAGAAGCGGCTAGATTTCAAGTTGGGCAACGGATGTCCTTTGAGCGTTTATGGTCTACCTCGGAAGGGTTCTCCGATTATTTCTGCGGTATGTGCCCGCCGAGCTTTAGCTTCTGGTTGCGAGGGTTTTCTGGTTTCTATCTTTGTTGTGGATGCTTCTCGTGTGGAGCCAACCGTGGAGGGTATCCCGGTGGTGCGAGAGTTTCCCGATGTTTTTCCTGAGAAGCTTTCCGATCTCCCTCCCGAAAGAGAGGTGAAGTTTGCCATAGACCTCGAGCCAGGCACCCGACCCATTGCCAAGGCACCGTACCGCATGGCGCCTCGCGAGTTAGAAGAATTACGTGTTCAGTTGGATGAGCTTCTGGAGTGTGGTTTCATCAGACCGAGTACTTCTCCATGGGCCGCTCCTGTTCTCTTTGTGAAGAAGAAGGACGGTTCCATGAGGCTGTGTATCGATTATCGAGGGTTGAACAAGGTGACGATCAAGAATAGATATCCGTTGTAGCGAATTGATTATTTGTTCGACCAGCTACGTGGTGCACAAGATTCTCAAAGATTGATCTTCGTTCAGGCTACCACCAGATGAGGGTTCGTGAGTCAGACATTCCTCTGACGACTTTTAGATCCTGGTTCGGACATTTTGAGTTCCTCGTGTTGTCCTTTGGTTTGACTAATGCGCCTTCTGCGTTCATGGATCTGATGAACCGTGTATTCATGGATTTTCTTGACCGTTTTGTGGTCGTCTTCGTCGACGACGTTCTCATCTATTCTCATAGTGATGAGGAGCGTGCCTATCACTTGCGTCTGGCTTTGTCTCTCTTGAGAGAGCATAAGTTGTATGCTAAGGTGTCCTTTTTAGGACATGTGGTGAGCAAGGATGGAATCTCTGTTGATCCCGCCAAGATTTCAGCGGTGATGGATTGGAAGAGACCTTCTACTCCAAAGGAGATCAGAAGTTTCTTGGGCTTGGCCGGATACTATAGGAGATTTGTGGAAGGTTTCTCCACGTTGTCCGCTCCGATGACCCGGCTTACGGAAAAAAATGCCGCCTTCATTTGGAGTGATAAGTGTGAGGACGCTTTCCAAGAGTTGAAGAGAAGGTTGTGTACTGCCCCAATTCTGATTCTGCCTTTTGAGGGAGTAGAGTATGCAGTGTATGTTGATGCTTCCCACATTGGACTTGGTTGCGTTCTGATGCAAGAGGGGAAGGTGATCGTCTATGGATCTAAGCAATTGAAGGTTCATGAGAAGAATTACCCTACTCATGGTTTGGAGTTACGACGGTGATCTATGCCCTGAAGCTGTGGAGACACTTACTATATGGCGCGGTGTGCAAGATTTATACCGATCATAAAAGCTTGAAGTATGTATTCACACAAAAGGAGCTGAATTTACGCCAACGCCGGTGGTTAGAGTATGTTACTGATTATGAAGTGGACATCCTCTATCATCCTGGTAAGGCTAATGTAGTAGATGATGCGTTGAGCAGAAAGACCGCGCAGATCTTCAACCTTACCGTGCAGTTGTTGGTTGAGGAGTTCCTTTTGATGGACATTTCTGTAGGCGATAGTGTCGGGCCCTCTCGCTTGGAGGCAGAAGAGCCTTCGTGGATCACCCTCACAAGGTTACATCAGAATGAAGACCCAGATCTTCAGCATCTCCGAGGAAGGACAGAGAAGGGAGAATTGCCTGACTTCTCGATAGACGAAAATGGTACTCTAAAGTACCGAGGTAGATTTTGTATTCCCTCGGCGGGCAATATTCGGACTAGGATTTGCGATGAAGCACATGGTTCTACTGTGTCCTACCACCCTGGTTCTACGAAAATGTATAGAGATTTGAAGCAGATTGTGTGGTGGTATGGAATGAAGAATGACATAGCTAAGTTTGTGTCTGAGTGCTTCACCTGCAAGCGTGTCAAGGCAGATCACAAAAGGCCTGGTGGCAAGTTGACGCCTTTGGACATACCGAGTTGGAAGTGGGAGAGTTTATCGATGGACTTTATTACTAGTTTGTCAAGATCTCCCCGAGGGCATGACTCATTGTGGGTAATTGTTGATAGACTGACGAAGTGTGCTCACTTCGTGCCTTTCAAGATCGGGTATTCTATGAAGAAGATAGCAGAGTTGTATTTGGATGAGGTCATCCGTTTGCATGGAGTGCCAGTGAGTATCGTGTCAGATCGAGACTCCAGGTTTATGTCGCGATTCTGGCAGAGCTTACAAGGAGCTTTGGGCACCGACCTCAGGTTTTCGATCGCATACCATCCGCAGACCAATGCTCAAACGGAGCGAATTAATTAGATCGTGGAAGATATGATCAGATGCTACATATTGGAGCATGGTGGAGCTTGGGACGAGCGCCTCAGACTTATGGAGTTTGCATATAATAATAGCTTTCAAGAAAGTTTGCAGATGGTCCCGTTTGAGGCTTTGTATGGGAGGCGTTGTAGGACTCCCTTGTTTTGGGCCGAGGTTGGTGAGAAGCCACTGCTAGGTCCGGAAGCCCTTGAAGAGATGAGTATTGCTGTAACTCACATTCGGGAAAAGCTCCGTGTGGCTCAGGAGCGTTATGAGAAGTACGCAAATCAGCGAAGGGTTGAGCTGGAATTCGTAGTTGGGGACTTGGTTTTTCTGAAAGTTTCTCCGATGCCTGGTGTTAAAAGATTTGGGAGGAATCATAAATTGGATCCCCGGTACGTGGGACCCTTCCAGATTGTTGAGCGCATCGGAGTGTCAACGTATAGGATGGATTTACCTGCTACCTTCCCCGGCGTCCATGATGTGTTTCATGTGAGTCAGTTGCGGGAGTGTGTTCTTAGTGATCGTCGCGTCCTTGACTCGGTGCCCCAGTTGCAGCCTAATCTTTCATATGTTGAAGAACCTGTTCGTATTTTGGAGGCTCAGGACCGAGTGTTGCGGAGAAAGACAATCCCCATGGTCAAAGTTCTTTGGCGGAATCAAGACGTCGAGAGCGCGACGTGAGAGTTGGAGTCAGCGACGAGGGAATCTCATCCGCATCTTTTCTCCTAGTTTTTTTCTGGTAAGTCATTCATTTGTTAGCCTTGACTATTCCTGTTGCTTTAGTTTGAGTTGTGTGTTAAGTTTCGGGACGAAACTTTCTTTTAGGAGGGGTGACTGTAACGCCCATGATTTTCCGGTAATTATTTAATTCAGTGATGGCGTGTTTATGACGTCAGGGCGCTACTTTTAACGTCGAGTTAGCGGCGCGTCGCCGTTTTCGCGTCCGTTTGGGTCAAGTCGACCAAATTTTGAGACGACCCGGAATTGGAAATTCTTACGTTAGGAAATTAAATTATTTAATTTTAGACTTGCCCGTCAAGTTTCGTTGCGATCCAAGCCATTTTGGAGCATCGACGCATTTTAGAAGATTTGTACGTATTTAACGTTCGCCGTAAACTTCGGCCATTTATATCTCGAGAACGGAACGTCGGATTTTGATTCTGACTTCACCGTTGGATTCGTAGCGCCGCCTTCACCTTAGGCGAAATTTTCGTTGGGTTCGGCGTTCGTTTAGTTTTTAGTAGTAATATAATAATAATAATATTATTATTATAATAAGATCATATATATATATGATTAGTCTAGCTCTGTTCGACGATCCCCCCCCCCCCCCCCCCCCTCCATTATCCGTTCGAAGGTCAGTCATTCCATTCGTCGATCTCCAGTCTATTCGACGATCGAACCTCCTCTTTTGTTCGTCGATCCAGCCGTCGCATTTCGTGGATCAGCTCCCTTCCATTCGTCGACCTCCTCCATTCCGTTCGACGATCCAGCTTCCTCCCTTTACGTTCGCTCTCCATTTCGACGACACAGCATTATTATTATTATTAATATATTAGATATATATGTAAATATATGTATGTATATATATATTAAAGCTCCTGTCCGTAAACCAACCCTTCTCTCCTTATTTTTCATCTTCTTTCTGGCCGAACTAGAGAGCGAGAGACGGAGAGAGAGAATTTTTCGTGAACCTTCCAGTCGCCGCCGACGGAGCTCCGGTGGACGAAATTTTCAACCGAGCATAGATCCGGAAAGCTCTCGACGAGAGCTTCGCGTTCGTGGTGAGTAATTCTCGTTTCTTGGACTTTTCGTGTTAGGGTTTTCGGCCCTAACCTTCATTTTGGCCATTTTTCTGTAGATCTCGCCTCGTCGTGCCTCCTTTTGGGCCGATCTACGACGAGGAGTTATCCGGAAGACGATTCCGGTGAATTCAAAGCAAGTGGTGATCTTGCTCTTCCTCTTTGCTAAGCCCCCTTTTTCTCGCCTTTGCTTCCAGCATTTAGTATTATGCAGAGTTAGTTATATCATCTGCTTCACTTTTGTTTTTTTTTCTCAATATAAAATTTTGCTCATCTTGTTGACCAAAAATGCTACCTTATGTTCTGATGGGTCTCGCCACTTTTCCTTTTAAATTGATAAATTCTGTTGGAGGTCGTACACGATGTTGGCGGTGCCACCGGTGCGATGCTCTTTTAAAATAATAATTCTGTTGGAGGTCGTACACGATGTTGGCGGTGCCACCGGTGCGATGCTCTTTTAAATTAATAAATTCTGTTGGAGGTCGTACACGATGTTGGCGGTGCCACCGGTGCGGTGCTCTGAGGGTCGTGACGATGTGAGATGGTATTATCCCCGCACGGCTTCTCCTTTTCTGATGAGCTGATCAGTCTCTATAATTTGAACAAGAGTAACAAGAATAATAATTTGAATGTTGGAGGTTATCTGCTTATGGCGAGTTTTGACCTTGCCTGTTTTCACACCTTTGTTTGGTGAGTGTTTTTCTGCTGACTATCAGTTACTTCTGCTGCTTCTTTTTTCCTGTTGATTATTTACGGCTAGCTTTGTTATCACTGATCCTTGCAACTACCGTTTCCCTCCGGTCTCGTGGAGGTTGGCTTACTTTCTTGTTTTCTGCACCACTTGTAACTTGTTTTTGAGGTGTTCTTTCTTTGAATGCCTGAGGTTCTGGACAGTAGCAGGTGTTAGTGTGGAGTTGCGTTGGTTGCAATTTTTTGACCCTCTTGAGGTAGGGTTTTTGTGAACTTGTCGGCCCATGGGTTCGTGTCAGGTGTCGACGCCCATGGTGCTGTTTGGTTAGACTTTTGCTACACTGCTGTTGTTACTTGTTGTTTACTTTTGGACGCTTGTTCTGGAATGGTTAGATATGGTTTGGCTTGATAGCCCCCTTGCTTAGATATGCTAAGGCATTTGGAGCATTGCATATCATGATTTGAAATGTTAATCTCACTACTTTCTGCGCATGATAAATCTACTTTAATATATAGTAAATCTAGACGTACGATCATGCATGGCGCACCTCACTTGGTCTTCATGTACACTTAGGCCACTAAGTAACTAAATCAAGTATTTTCCGCTGCGTAAAACTATATTTTAAAAGCGTGGACTAGTTGATCCACCTAGCCGAGGGACACGGCTTTATTAATTTTTTGCATGAATAATATTTGAATTACCTTGAGTTAATAACAATAATTTCTTTGAACTGCGAGGGACGATGAGTTGCCTAAACATCAGTAGGTGTCCCTTACGTGACGTGGCATCACAATGCGTAGCTTTCCCTACTCTGATAGCATTTTAAATGTTGGGAAAATGCGGGTTGTGACAATAGGAGGGGGAGTAGAAAGAGTAAACTTATATGTTGGGAAATTAATTTATCTTAACCCCTAGAAATGAGTAGAAAATGAGTTATCAGAGCAGAAAATTGGTTTAAGTAAAACATGCGCCGAATAGTAATCGACGCAACATCGAAGTGCAGACGACGTTCTTCTCAAAATGAGTCGAAGTAATTCTAAACAGAATTCGACGTAACCAAAGTCGACGTAACTCTGATTTCTAGTCGACGCACCTCTGTCGACGCTCTTTCCATATTTTCTTCTCGACGTCTAGCCAGGCTGAAATCGACGCTTACGTCGAATAGTAATCGACGCACGTCGATTTCTGTGGCAGATTCAAAAACACGCCAGACCTCTTTCCTTCTTTCTGTAGATCTGAAATTTATGAAATTATATTATTCTTTTCTAGCCATTTTGAATCAATCTTTTCTTCTAAATGATTCTTGGCTAATTTGATTAAGATTATTATGGATATTATTTGAAAATAGAATGATCTCTTTCCTTCTACAGAAATAATGATTATGGAAACTTTTCTTTCTTACTATTTCTCTGACTGCTAATTGATTATCCTCCTATAGCAATATTTTTGAATAAACAGAGCTATAAATACAGAAGGAGGTCGAAAAAGAAGAAAGAAGAAGTGATCCACTCCATCCATTTGAAAAAGAGGAAAAGCTCCCAAGTGAAAAATGAGAAAGCTGAGAAAAGTGAAAGAGTGCTGCAGCAAAGAAAGAGCCTTCTTCTTCTCCTCCTTCTAAAGCCATACTGCTGTCATTCCTGAAAGCTCTCACTAAAAGAGAAAAAGGCCTACAATCTCCTTCTCACTATAGAAGAGAGATTTCAAATTCACTATACTTGTGCTTCTAATCTTCTTGCTAGGAAGAAGATTCTTTCTTACTTTAATTGTTTTTCTTCTACTTCTTCTTCTTATTCTTATTTCACTCTCAAATTGTGTAAAAGAGTTTTTAGAATCTTTATTCAAAAAATTCAGTTGTAGTGGTTCTAAGAGTCTCCTTATCAAAAGACTCAGGCTGATTCTAAGAGTCTCCTTATCAAAAGACTCAGTGCAAGATAGTGAATTCCTACCAAGGGGGTAGAAGAGTGGACTACCCAAAGTTTGGGGAACCACTATATTTCTTTGTGTTGTGCTGTGATTTTCTTTTTGCTTAATTCTTGTTGGTGTGTGGGAAGCTTAAATCTGTGAATATTACACACATATATATTTATTAACTTTGCACAAAATATTTTTAAATCTCTATTCACCCCCACCCCTCTAGAGAATTCTAGTAAGGCTAACTGTGCACTTTCAATTGGTATCAGAGCTAGGTTGATCAAGCTCCTTGATCAAAAAGATCCTACCTCATATATATATATATATATATATATTTCTAAAAATTTTATGGCACAAATCAAAGATTATGCTTCCACCAGACCACCAATTTGCAACCTTGAAAAGTTTGCACTTTGGAAAACAAGAATTAGGATCTATATGAATTCTATTGATGAAGATTTGTTTAATGTTATTTTGACAGGTCCTCCCAAGCCCTATAGAAAGGACTCAAGTGGTAAAGTGACTCAAACACTTCTCCCAAGGGCTGAGTGGACAGTTGAAGAGAAGAAGGCAGGAACAAGTGCTGCAAAAGCTGTGAACATTCTTGTCTCAACCCTCTCAGATGAAATCTTTCAAAAGGTTGTTGACTGTGAATCAGCCAAAGAAATCTGGGAGGCTCTTACAAAGATAGTAGAAGGAAGTGCTGATGAAAGGAAAGATAGAAAAGGCTCTATTGATCTCCCAATATGAGAACTTTCAAAAGAAGCATGAAGAAAGCATATCTGAGATGTATGACAGATTCAGTCTGATCATCAATCAATTAAGGAGCTTGGATAGAGAGATATCTCTCAAGGAGATCAATGACAAATTGTTAATGAGTCTCCCAAGTTCATGAGACTCAAGAATATTGGCAATAAGGGATACTAGAGAACAAAAGGAAATCTCAACAGATGCCCTCTTAGGAAAACTCAAATCGTATGAGCAACTCCTGAAACAAGAGAAGAGAAGGAAAGAATGGAAAACACTCCAACCTCCTCAAAAGATAGAAACATTGCATTAAAAGCAACAGAAGAGGAAACCCCTGTTACTGAAGAAGAATTGTTCAGCCTCCTGGCCAGAAGATTCAAGAAATGGGTCAGGAAAGATGGGTCTAGAAGGAGAGAGTCAAAACCAAGGTATGATAAGACTCCTACTAAAGAAATTATTTGCTACTCCTGCAGGAAAACTGGACATATTGCTCCAGAATGTCCAGAAAATGCTGAGAAAAAGAAAGATCTGAAAAAGAAAGATCTCAAGAGGAAGGAGAAGAAGAAAGAAAGAGGCTTCATTGCATAAGCTTGGAGTGAAACAGACTCTGAAGACAGCACCTCATCTAAAAGTGACAGTGAAGAGTCTAAGCAAGAAGACCTATGCTTAATGGCTCTTGGAAGCTCAGAAAAAGAATGTGTTGCTGAATTATGGAGTGAAACAGGTTCAGAAGGAAGCATCTCTTCTGAAGATGAAAAAGAAGATAGCCTTATTCTCATAGAGGAATCTGAGGATAAGGATGAGGTAAGCATTTTTGATGAAATAGATTTTCTATGTGATGATTTCAAAAGTGATTTTAAAGGACTCTGTTTAGATCAACTAAAAGCTAAACAAGAAATTAAGGATCTAAAAGAACAAATCAATATGAGAAAAATAGAGGATACATGTTCAAAAAATTATGAACTAAGGTGTGAAATCTATAAAATAGAAAAGGAAATACAAAGTGCTAAAATAGAAAATCAACTCCTTAAGAATAAGGTTTCCCAGACAAAAGCTTTTGAAGAATCTATAAAAGCCAGAAGCCAAACACTTAAAGAAATCACTGAAAAACAAACAATCAGACATAAGAATCTGGGGCTAGGGGATGATCCTTCAACCAGTTCAATACCATCTACCAAACCTGCTTGGATGAGCCCTGTTAAATTTACTAAACCCATAAAATCAACAAACTTAGAAGAAGACTCACAGAATAAAGAAGAAGACTTCACCTTCAAGGACATAGACCATTTTGATGAAACATCATACTATTCAGATGAAGACTCTCAAACTCCTCCTAAGAAGGCTACTAGGCCAAAAGAAACAATTCATAAAAAAATAAATCTCCAACCAGAAAAAAGGGAAGAATAAAATCTGTGAAGACACAATTACGTCGACTTCATATCGACGTATGAATGACAGTACGTCGAATTCTACTCAACGCAATCTCTTAGATGCTTCGACCTCAAATCGACGCATGAATAACATTACGTCGACTTACAATCGACGCAACTACTTCCATGCATCGATTCCAGATCAATGCAATCTAGAGAAAGCGCCGAATACATATCGACGCAACTCTCAACATACGTCGAATAGATATCGACGCATAAAACCTCAGAACAACTTAAATACAGGACATATCTATCCTTCAAAAATTTTCTATCTTAAACCCCATTCAGGACCCATTCATCCTGATCAAAATCTCTACCCTTATCAAAACTTTTATCCTAATCAAAATTTCTATCCCAATCAAAATTGTTATCATAATCAACATCTCTATCCCTCTCTAAACTCAAATTCACATAATCTAAAGACAATCAGGTGTTATATCTGTAATAAACATGGCCACATTGCCAAACAATGTTGGCACAATCAATCCAATTGTCTATAAAATTAGTCCAAGGCTGACTTAGAAAACCTTAGGAAGAATTAATCTCTCAAGAAAAACTTAGAATTTTCAAGACAAAATAAAAGTCACGTTGATTTCTAAATCGACGCATCGTCGATAGGAAACCCTAAACCATTTCCGACGCATACATTGACTTCCACTCGATGCAACATCAACTTCATGAAAAAGAGCGGCAATACTAAAATATTTTCGGTCACATCTACTATAGTACCGAATAAACCTCGAGTTGTGTCTCGTCTCGACGTTTCACCAGACTTAAATAAACTCTTCAGTTAGAAATCTGCACACTTTCTGCATCTCTCATCCTTCTCATTTCTCAGTCCAGCCATCTCTTCCTCTATTTCACTGACCTAAATGGCTCCCAAGATCAACTCTGGTTTCGATATTGATCTTGAATCCTTCCAAGTGGCCGCCGAAAACTATAAGAGCATCATAGCTCTCTTCACTGAAGCTGGTCTAGACAAACTCATTTCTACAAGATGCAGACTCCTAGAGACAGAACTCACTGAGTTAATGAATCATGCTCAAATATCTGAACAAGGAGAGATCACAGGAACACTCTACGAGACACTTGTCGCAATCTCTGCAGAACACCTTAGGGACACTTTTGATCTTCCATCAAGTAGACTATCCTTGTTCAAATCAGAAAGGGAAAGTAAATTATTTTCTAAGAGTAACTAAATTAATCGCCATCATCATTCCCTTATCAGGTGATGAACCTGTGGAACTCACCCCTGAGGAAATCAAAAATCTATTACTCATCATGAAGTTCTCCAAAGATAAACCAATCCACCTGAAGAAAATAGATTTCTCTGATGAATATAGGCTATTGGCAGACATAGTAGGAAAAATTCTACTATGCAAGATCTCTGCCCATGATGCAGTGCCCAAACAACAACTGAACATCATGGGGGCCCTTGTGCTGAAAAAGAAGGTTGACTGGGCCAGCTGCTTACTAAAAATGATAGGCTACAAATATTCTCACAAAGAAAATGCCTATATGAGGATCATGAGTCAGGTACTCCTCCACTCCTTCCCTGACCTATGTAGGTCAAAAGGAATTCCCATTCCTCCTGGAAAAAGGATGTCCATAGCCCTCTTCTCAAAATGGACCAGGCAAATCCCCAAGCCTGGCTCCATTCCTAAAAGGACTCCCTCTCCTCATAATTCTCCTGTGCATCCATCTTCCCCTCCTCCTCAACATACATACATCTCTTCCCTACCAACATCATCCACACCAATAGTCTCTACTACCATCACAACTCCTATCTTACCTACATCTTCACATACACCTGCTCAACCCTCCTCTATTCCTCCACCTCCTCCATCAAACACACTTCATCACAATGATACAGTCCTCTCTCCACCTTCATCACCTCCACCTTCACCATTATCTCCTACTCCAACACACCTTGAACCATCTCCATCCACTGAAACTCTCATCACCCAGTGTATCCAGTCAGCAGCCCAAAAATTTCAAGAAATGCTGGATGGACACTGCTCCCAACTTCGCTCCTCCATCATGCACATGCAAACCCAAATAAATAGGGTCAATGCCTCTATGCAAAGCTTGAAGTCCTCTGTCTCTTCCTCTAGGGTGACCAAGTCTTTCTTAACCTCTTTGGCTAAGAAGGTCAAGAAGGGGGAGAAGTTAGATGAAGAACAGCTATCCAATCACAAATCTCACTCACACAAATCCCCTCCTACTTCAAAATCTGATAGTCTTGCTCTGCTTAAAACCCTTGGGAATGAAATAGTACCTGAGTTGCATACTGTAGAACAAATAACAGATGTACTCAATATAGCAAGAGAAGCTGCACAACAAGTAGTTCTCTTTCAAGGGGAGGCGAGTAAAGTAGAGAAAGAAGTTGAAAAGGAAGCTGAAGTTGAAGGTGTGGCTGAAAGTGAGAAAGAAAAAGAAGTTGAAGTTCAGGGGGAGCCAGATGTTGTTTTAGCTGAAGCAGGAGCTGGGAAAGAAGCTGAAGAAGCAGACAAAGAAGGCATAAAGGAAGTTCCATCTAAGGGGGAGCAGACTGCCTTAACTCAGGGGGAGCTGAATGAACATCCTACTACAATCTCTACAAAAAATCCTTTAGTATTCTCTAGGAAGAGAAAAACTCCTCCTACTCCTCCTGAGTGACATTTTTGAACAATTTTAAAATACTCTTTAAATGCTTAGGTGCTAATTGATCTGTACAAATAACTTGTTTATATGATTTCTGTTTCTATTTCTCTTCTGATGAATGATTGAAAAATTTCTTTAATTCCTTAGACAAAAGGTAAAAATTTCTCTCTTATCAGGGTTAAGACAAATAGGGGGAGATTGTTGGGAAATTAATTTATCTTAACCCCTAGAAATGAGTAGAAAATGAGTTATCAAAGCAAAAAATTGGTTTAAGTAAAACATGCGTCGAATAGTAATCGACGCAACGTCGAAGTGCAGACGATATTCTTCTCAAAATGAGTCGAAGTAATTCTAAACAGAATTCGACGTAACCAAAGTCGGCGTAACTCTGATTTCTAGTCGACGTACCCAGTAAAGTCGACGCACCTCTGTCGACGCTCTTTCCATATTTTCTTCTCGACGTCTAGCCAGGCTGAAATCGACGCTTACGTCGAATAGTAATCGACGCACGTCGATTTCTGTGACAGATTCAAAAACACGCCAGATCTCTTTCCTTCTTTCTGTAGATCTAAAATTTATGAAATTATATTATTCTTTTCTAGCTGTTTTGAATCAATTTTTCCTTCTAAATGATTCTTGGCTAATTTGATTAAGATTATTATGGACATTATTTGAAAATAGAATGATCTCTTTCCTTCTACAGAAATAATGATTATGGAAACTTTTCTTTCTTACTATTTCTCTGACTGCTAATTGATTATCCTCATATAGCAATATTTTTGAATAAACAGAGCTATAAATACAGAAGGAGGTCAAAAAAGAAGAAAGAAGAAGTGATCCACTCCATCCATTTGAAAAAGAGGAAAAGCTCCCAAGTGAAAAGTGAGAAAGCTGAGAAAAGTGAAAGAGTGCTGCAGCAAAGAAAAAGCCTTCTTCTTCTCCTCCTTCTAAAGCCATACTGCTGCCATTCCTGAAAGCTCTCACTGAAAGAGAAAAAGGCCTACAATCTCCTTCTCACTATAGAAGAGAGATTTCAAATTCACTATACTTGTGCTTCTAATCTTCTTGCTAGGAAAAAGATTCTTTCTTACTTTAATTGTTTTTCTTCTACTTCTTATTCTTATTCTTATTTCACTTTCAAATTGTGTAAAAGAGTTTTTAGAATCTCTCTTCAAAAAATCCAGTTGTAGTGGTTCTAAGAGTCTCCTTATCAAAAGACTCAGGCTGGTTCTAAGAGTCTCCTTATCAAAAGACTCAGTGCAAGATAGTGAATTCCTACCAAGGGGGTAGAAGAGTGGACTACCCAAAGTTTGGGGAACCACTATATTTCTTTGTGTTGTGCTGTGATTTTCTTTTTGCTATTTTCTTTTTGCTTAATTCTTGTTGGTGTGTGGGAAGCTTAAATCTGTGAATATTACACACATATATATTTATTATCTTTGCACAAAATATTTTTAAATCTCTATTCACCGCCCCCTCTAGAGAATTCTAGTGAGGCTAACTGTGCACTTTCATTATCACTTCTAGAATTAAAAGAAAGATGTTCAGGAAATAAAATGGAGGAAGAACTAAAAGGGTCATTAAAAGCAGGAGTGGCCCCTGTCTCACTCCCATCAGGTTTCACTGAGGGATCCTTGTCGGCCATAATAACATCGTTGCAGGAAAAAGGTGAGCGACAAGGAACTTCGATGATGAGCTGGACTTTCTCCTCTGGTGATGAGGTAGGAACCTCGTCACTAAGGAAAATATCTTCCTCAGTGCAACTCAACATAGCTTTGGGTTCCATAGGCTCATCATGTACATCTAGAAACTCGGCAATAAGAGCAAAATATACATGCGTACGGATACAAGAAAAAATCTGAGAAGAAACAAGGCTCAAGATAGAGTATGGTATGAGTGAAGAAATATCCTCAGATAACAAATCCATAGGAAGAGATGGTACTATAGAGGAAGAAAACTCCAAAATGTTGTCATATTGATCAACAACTACGTTGGTAGACACATCCACTGTGCTCCCATAAGGACACGGGAGCAAAGTGGATATGTCATCAAAGATGGAAGGAGTAGTGAAAAAAAGGAGATGGTGGGATGGGGATAAACACTTGCTTATCTTCCTCCTCCATTTGCAATTTAATTTTTTTACAATCCTTCAACGCGTTATCAAAACTCTGACAACACAAGCAACGCTTCCCGGTAGATTTTGACCATGAAGAGGCCAAACCACTCGGTAAAGGTGATGCTCGCCCAGGAGAAGCATAATCATAATAGGTAGGTTCATTGTATGAAGATCGCATCGGGGCCACAGATGCGGAAGGTCCATACGATGAGCCATACGAATTATGAGCACATCTTTCTATAAAACAATAGTAACATGGATGATTTAAAAACTTACACATATTGCATTGTTGATCAGAATACATTTTTTTCTGTATAAGGATAGATTCACAATTAACTGAAGCAGAAAAAGAACTCAATATGCACGAAGAAGAATTTAAATCGGTGAAAACCTGATTTTTGAAAAACTTGCAAAAGAAAATTAGAGAATTTAAAAGCGCGAAAAGAAATAACAAGAAGGAAATGACAAAAACAGAGAAATAAAAAAGCAACAAAATCAAACAAGCGCAATATACAAATGGAAAAAGAACTTTATATCTCGTCTCTCTCTCCAGAAACTCACACGACCGTGTTCCTCGACAACGACACCTTAAACTTGACGCACAATCCCGACACACCACTATAGGCAGGAACGAGACTGCTGTGCGAATGACAGTGAACCGGTTGTTGTCAAGTAATAATGAAACATGAATAAATCCTCGAGTATCAAATCTCACGTGGAACACAATGGGGTGGAGTAATCTATTGATGCGAGACTTGAGATAGAAGTCATTTTTATGTCGGTGTTTTACGGGGATGGGGGGGGGGGGGGGGTTGATTTTGGTACTAACACCTAATTTCAAAAAAAGTAAACTAATTAATTATGTGGGTCGCCGACATTGCTTCGCTCCTTCGTGGGCCACCGATCTCCGCTTCGCACTTCCGCGGGTTGCCTTCCTCCACTTCGCACTTCCGCGGGCAGCCTTCCTCCACTTCGCACTTCTGAGGGTAGCCTTCCTCCGCTTCGCACTTTGGCGGGTCACAAGCCTCTGCTTCACACTTCCGTGGATCGCTTTCCTCTGCTTCGCTCGTTGTTGTAGAAACACACCTTACAACCACAAGCACATCAACAAAACACCACCTCCAAGCAAAGACTCATGAACATTACAATATAAGTGCATGCTATGTTCATAAAAACTCTACCATCACCATATATGAAGAAATCGAAAAAAGGGCAAACCTAAATAGGATGAAAAATAGGAAAGCAATACAAACGCTGCCCGTGTCTCTTCCTCGGAAGTGAAGGAGGTAGCAAGACTCCTAGAACGATCCTTGGTTGTCGTCAGTGGTCTAAGAAGATGTCACTATCTCTCGCCCATCTTCTCGGTGGCTTTGCAGCGATCACATCAAAATCTATAAAATCACCTTCAATATAGCTCGAATCCTTGGAGGAAATCTTGATCTTCGAAGCATGGGTGATGGGGAGGAGCCTAGAGGTGAACTCTAGCTCGGAGAGGCGAAAAACGACAAAATGACGAAGCAGACGAAAGAAATCGTGAAATAGGCTATTTATAGGCATCAGAAAATTGACCAGCGCATGAGTAGGCGCACGATCTGTGGTCATGCGCAAAGGAAAATCCTCTACTCATGCGAGAAGGAACCTGGATTGGAGGGAAAAATTGAGGTTTTATGGGGGAAAAATATTGACCTTGCACGACCAGTGGTTGTGCTCTTATCCTCGTGCGTACACTCGTGCGATCTTTGGGTAATTTTATGAAAATAGCAAGCACGACCAGGGGTTGTGCACCGAGGTGCCACTACTCGTGCACGAAGGAAAACCACGTGTGTAGTGGACACATCAAGCCGATCGAGGGGGAACAAGTCAATTACGTGCAAATGACTGCGCACGACCAGTGTTCATGCGCGTAGGGGGCCACTACTCATGCATGAAGAAAAATGCACGACCAGTGGCCTCGTCCTTAGAAAATGACCGAGGCACGCGTGGACAATACCACAACCATTGTACATGCAGGAAAAACATTCAACAATCCCCAAAAAACATCAGCGCAACCATAACTATAATATCTAAATATATAATTGAAATGAGAGAGAGAAAAGGTCTCCCTCATGCATGAAATAACTAAAATATGTCCTATCTAGCTCAAATGCGCTCACATGACATATAATTAGATTATTAACAATTTTATGATAAAAACAACAAATCGATGAGCGAAAGAAAAGGAAAACAATACTAGAATAAGGTCGTAAACACTATATGAAATTCGCTCATCAAATTGATAGTGTGGTCTTGGAGGCAGACCTACTATGCCAGTGAAGAGCTTTCTCATTCGAACTGATAGCGCGGTCTTAGAGGCGGGCCTACTATGCCTGTGAAGAGCTTTCTCATTTGAACTGATAACATGGTCTGCGAGGCGGACCTACTATGCATGTGAAGAGTTTTCTTGTTCGAACCAATAGTGCGGTCTTGCCGGAATCTTGTTAAGATAAAATGATGTCAGAAGCAGTTGCAATTAAAATAACACAAATACATGCGCGCAAGTTCAGACCTGCATATCATTATTCTAAGAAGTAAAGTTTAAAAAAACTAAATACAATGCAGATAAAAAAGTGTGGGCTTCTCCTCCATGTTCTTAGCCCTTTTGGATCTGGCTTGCGCGGGACCCTTTGGTGGATTGATGCAGTGTGCAGTGGCTGTGTTCCGGGGGCCATCCACGATGGAGGATGGGGTCATGCCCTGTTCAGGGTGTGCCTATTGCAGGTACATGAGTGAGCTGCTTGCTGGTTTCCACATACGACGTCAACTCCTCTCGGGGTGATAAACTTCATCGCTAGGTGCAGGATGGAGGGTATGGCCTCAAACAATGCCTAGAGAGGACGACCGAGATGGTATTATACACGGAATCGAACTCCACGCCCACGAATTAGACATTGTGTGCGACCTGCTTTGAAAAATCGCCTAGGGTGACCAGTAGAGTGATGGTTCCTTCTACTTGGATGGGGTTATCGTTGAAGCCGTATACCGGACCCATCGCCGGCTTGAGTTGTTCTTTCAGTATCTTCATACTGCGGTGGGTGGACATGAATAGGACATCAACAGAACTTCCATTGTCGACTAGGAACCTTTTGACGCAGAAGCTTGGGTTTCCAATTCCTGAGCTAATGACGAGGGGGTCTTAGTGTGGCAGAAGCAACCCTTCCAATTCTTCGTCCCCAAACCTGATAGTGGTGGTCTTCTGCGCTTTCCGGACTTTCTGACCCTCCTTATATTGGTCAATGGAGTTGACGAAGCTAGAAGAGAAGTGGGACCCAATTATGGTCTCTACTTCTCCACCACTTGCCCGCCCCCTGGCACCCTGGTGCGCGTGTGACTGATCTCTTCTAGGTTGGGGTAGAGTTGGTTGATTAGACACCTGGCCATGCAGGAATCTTCCGAGAAGCGCTTGTCGAATGAGGTGCTCAATTTCCTCCTTCAGTTTTGTGCACTCCTCGGTGTTATGCCTGTTTCCATGATGGAATCACAGTACTTCGACGGGTCTACCCTAGTATTTGGGAGGAGTGATCCCGATCTCTGGAGTGCCAGATTTTCTTAGATGGTGTATAACACAATGGTCCAAGATGTGTTGAGTGGAGTGTAATCTCGAGGCGGCCGGGGACCCTGATCCCTCCGGGCGTCCCGACGATGCTCATTATCACATCATTCTTCCTGCCTTCTGGGAGCCTTCTCCTCCCCCTTCTTTCTCTTATGGCTTCCTTCGAATTGCTGGTAGTGCGTTTTGATGGCTTCATCAACGGTTATTTGATCTTCGATCATATGCACGAGGTCTGGATAGTTGGGCACCGTCTCCCTCATCAATGCTGAATAGAAGTCTCTTGGGCGGAGCCCCCCCCCCCCTCCCCCAGGAAAATGCCTCACAGAAGCTCATGATCGACCCATGGGATTTGTCGCGCCTCAGAAGTAAAGCGGCGGAAAAGGTCCTTGAGGTTCTCTCCCTCATTCTGGAGGATCCCTAAGAGATGAGAGGGGTCTTAGACGAGTCTATGGTTGACGATGAACTGGTCGCGAACTGCTGATTCTGTTTTGCAAAACTGCCAATTGCTCCTTCTCACAGAGAATGGAACTAGGTACGTGCTTGCCCCTTCAATGTCGCTGAGAACACGACATATCAACTGATCCAGAGCATTGTAGATCCGCATGATTGTGGTGAAATGATTGACATGCTCTAGCAGATCGTCCGTCCCATCGAACATCTCGATGTTGGGGAGCTTGAATCCATGCATGATTGGATGTGTTGGGATAAGAGGTGTCAACAGGGAGCCATGGTGTAAAGGGCGGCGGGTGAAAGAGGTCCGTCGTCTAACTTGCCCGTATTTTTTAGCGATCACATCACGGATCTCCTCACGAGTGAGTATTCCAATAGCCTACCCGAATCCTACTACTTTCGGGCGGTGGTGATGATGGATGGCTTCGGGTTCTCTGGCTGGCCGGAACTGATGCATTGAACTGGACGCGTCTGAGAACTCTTCTTCAGTGGCGTGATGGTTGCGAGCGGCGTGCTCAGTTGGAGTACCTTTCGGATCTGGCGGAGGCAGATTTCCAGGCTCGGGGGCTAGATTGGGATCCCGAGAAGATCCTAAGTTTATGAGGAGGGCGAACATCTTGTCCTAACATTCTTCCATTTGGAGCCTGCGCCCTTCCAGTGTAGCTACGGACGCGATCATGGCCTCTTCCGTGAGAGTTATGTTGATAAGCGAGTAAGAGGGAGCTGGATCAACGCTCCCTCCAGGGATTAACCCCTCAGTAGTATGTGTACCTCTTCTCACCATAGCCGTTAATCACGAGTATTGTTGTGAAGCCAACACTGTCTTCAGAGAATTCTTGTAGAGTTTTGGAACACCTTTCCCACAGATGATGTCAAACTGTTGTGGGCCGCTCGATGCTCTTGTAGACCGGTCGAATTCAACTGTCTCAGCTCGAGAGTGAGCTGAGTGCGCAAACAATCACAAAAAAAACTAACAGCTGGCAAGATGATTTTTTACGTGGAAAACATGGAAAGGGTGAAAAATCATGGGGCCGAATCGGTGCCAACCAAGATAAATTATATCTTTGCGTGTTACAAGTCATAGGATGCTCGATGGTGACAGGTTACCGCTCGTTACAATGAATGTTTAGTGGAAGTAGAAGCGAGATCTTCAAGTCCCGAAGAAGGAATCTTCAAAGGGGAAGAAGATATTCAAGGGAAGAAGAGAGATCTTCAAGTCGCCTTCCAAGGAGATCTTTGATGAGGAAGGAGATCTTCGAAGGCCGAAGGAGATCTTCGAAGGCCGAAGGAGATCTTCGAAGGCCGATGGAGATCTTCGAAAGCCGAATGGCAACTCTGAAGGATCTTTGAAGGAGTTCTCTCTGACGCTGATGGCAAGGTCCTTTCAAATGAAGGCTTTGAGCTCCTTTTATAGTTTTTAAAAGGGGCGGCTTGGTAATTACGCTGTTGTAACCACCGTAACTACCAGACTGGCGAACCATATTTCTTGATCTAGAGCACACAAATCGCCATTTTTGCATATATGACGGGTTTTCCCCCGGGCTGGTGGAGGTCACGGCAACAAACGCATCATGCAATCTTTGTGGACAGGAGAAGCAAAGAAGGTTAACAGTCACGCTCGCCGCGAACGCTGAGGAATTGAGAGCGCGCCGTGAGAGCGCGGCGGCGTTGCGAGCACGCCGTGAGGGCGAAGGAGTTGAGAGCGCGCCGTGAGCGTGGAGGTATTGCAAGCGCACCGTGACCGTGGAGGTATTGCGAGCGTGGAGGTCTTGCGAGCGCACTGTGAGCGTGGAGGTCTTGTGAGGGCACGGTGAGCGCGAAGGTCTTGTGAGCACGCCGTGAGCACGGAGGCCTTGTGAGCGCGTTGAGCGCGAAGGTCTTGTGAGCGCGTCGTGGGCTCGGAGGCGCACCGGTCATGGTGATGAAGGTGCAGTGGTGCACGCTACAGAGGGCGCGGAGCCGGGAGGCGCCGACGACGGTGCCAAAGAAGGGAGGAGAGACGCACGTCAATTAAATTCCGCGCGGCCCCTGGCGGTAGCCGCCGCGCAACTCCCCAATTGAGGAGTGTCATACGAGGCCCCTCCCCAATTGGGGAGTGCCGTAACACGTAACTCCCCAATTGGGGAGTGCCGTTACACGTAACTCCCCAATTGGGGAGTTACGTGTTACGGCACTCCCCAATTGGGGAGTGGGGGCACTACCCAATTGGGGTGCCCCACCCAAGGGCGCTGATTTGGTCAGCGCCCAATGAGGGTTGGCGGCGCTGTTCAGCGCCCCCCTTGGCACGGCATTTGCTACCGTGCGGCCATTGCCATACGAGATTAGCCGCGCAGCGCTTGCCGCCCGGCATTTTCGGCATGGTATTCTCCACGCGAGACTTTCCACCTTGCATGTCGTGCGCGGTGCTTCCGTGTTTGGCGGGGCGCAGCGCGGCTTGCGCACATGGGCGTCCTGACATTCCGGCGTCCATTTGTGGGATCAAACGGACTCGGAATCGGACGAGACCGGGCCTGTTAAATTTTATCGACGAACCGATCGAGTGTCGCGGTGAGAAATCCCATATTTGACTGTATTATTGCCAGGAAACCCCATCCATTCTTAAAAAAGTACTCTCAAAGTGAAAAAGTAATCTTAAATCAATCTTATATGCATCATAATATAATATATATAATAAATAGATAAAATATAAAAATGGTGAATGAATAATAATAAAATAAGCATTAGCCCTATTATGCTTATCCGAAGTACCTAAAAAATAAAAATTGTAGGAGGTGAGTAGATTAACCCACTAATAAGAGATATGACTAAATATAAATGATGTACAGTAAAACACTAATTATGCAGATAATGAGTCGCAACAAATCCTTCGCCCAACGGCTCACCCCCTTGGCCAAATTTCTCCTCCAATTTTTTCTAATCGAGCCCCGTTCATCTTCGACGCAAGAGCGCTCGTTCCAAATTGCTTCGATTGGAATTATTCCGGCCGACCAATACTTAACCATGTCAGGGAAACTTGATATAGAGCATGAAATAAGCATTACCAAGTAACTGTCTGGGCAAATCGCTGACGCTCACCGATCCAAAAATAAGCTCCACAATCTTCGTTCACCTACCAGGAATCACCGATCGCCGACCAGCCGCAACCCAACTATTAATTCCTGATTTCTTTTAAATGTTGTCGAATGCAAGACAAGTTGTTACAATATGAGTGAAAGTGAACGAGAGACCCCCATGTCCCAGTACGGACGCCACTCGCCGTCCCAGTGGACGATGCATCAGTTTTGTATTGTCGCTCGACGTCCCCTGTTGAGAATATGTGGCACCAACGATACTACTTATTCGCAGCGGACAAAGTTGAATGTCGAGCGAATAAGCAGTATTGTTTGCAGTCACATACTGTAAGACCCCCTCCCAAAATAGGCATGCATGTGGGGGTTTATCGCACACAGTGATCAAACCGTATGATCGAATTGGCTAACGAGAAGGAATAGAGATGGACATCTCACCTTCCTCCCCCCATTATACACCTCAACCACCTGTTTTGATCTCGGTGCTAAGCGAATAACTAAACATCATCCAGTCAAGCGTATAAAAGCGGTGTTGAGGTAGAGAGAAGGCAAACCCGATCAGAGCACAAACAAATTAGTTTGAGCAAGTACCTGCACGACCGCTTAGCGGTATGCCGATACACAACCAAAACACAACACAAAATAACAACAATAAAAGTGACACACAGATTTAACATGGAAATCCAATAAAGTGAAAACCACAGGACGATTGGAGTCCAACCCAGAAAGCCGCCACTAAAGATGTATAAAAACAAATAGGCAATTACAAGGCTTTTCCTCCTCGATCTATATAGGATCTTCACCAACTTCACACCACACAATATTGCACAATAAATAGTAGCAGAAAAATTACAAGTTATCGATGGTGGCAGACGAGACGGATTACACAAATCCTCTTCATGATGCCTCTTCGAATTCTTGCCCAAATCTGCTCCAGATTCAATCCGTATATGCGAAGTATTCCTCGTCAACGTGGCAAAACAACGTCCGAAAGCTCTCCAAAACTAAGACCAATTGGCAAAAAGACCTCCCAAGAGAAATCTTCAAATGCTTGTGTTTGGAGAGAAGTGGATGTCTTCTTCATCCTCCATCATGGCTGTTTATAGGGCCAAATCCATGTAGGTAGTGGTGGTAGATTGCGTGAGGTAGATGTGGATGAAGCTTCCCTTGGCCTCTTTCGTAAAAGTTTCCCTCAACAGCACATGCTAATTTCCTAGTCAAAGATGACTAGCCTCTCCTATTTCATGGAAGCTTTCATAGTCAAAGTTGGTTAACCTCTTTCACACTTAGGATCATATATTTTCTCAAGAGAAAAAATATCTCATCAAATTTTCCCGTTTTTCGACTAAGTGAAGAAACTTGTTCTTCTGACAATTTGCCTCCCGCTAGGTCCTTCATCAACATATCTCCACATTTGGTCAGTAGATCTAACACCACCAAATTTGAGTTAATAAGACTCGAACCACAGTTTTCTCCACAGAGGATGGAAACTATACCCAACAATTTATTCCCCTTTGGTCTTATATGGAAGAGGTCGTTATGACGGTGATCCTCGCACAATGTTCGAACTTCCCCTCGACAGGATCTTTGTAAGCATATCTGCATCATTGTCATCTGTGTGCACCTACAACAAATCCAACTCTCTCTGCTCTAGAGTATCACATATCTAATGATACCGCGTGCCAATTGTTGGAGTTTCTACGGTGATCTCAAAACAATCAACAATTAGTCTTACTGTCAACGCAATATGAGCCTATAAGGTCGCACATAATAGTGCTATGAGAAATTGGAGGATGATTTGTGTTGGCTTGGTTTTTCTCGAGAAATTGTTTCCCGTGAAAAAGAGCCAATACGCTGAGATGGCATTCGTCAACCGCTGGGACGGCATTCGACGAACGACTAGCGTAGCGCGTTCGTCGAGCGGGCAGTATACTGCGTTTGACGAACGACTAGTGTAGCGCGTTCGTCGAGTGGGCAGTATATTGCGTTTGATGAACAGCTAGTATACTGCGTTCGACGAACGGCTAGCGTAGCGCGTTCGTCGAGCGGGCAGTATACTGCGTTTGACGAACGACAATTATACTGCGTTCGACGAACGACTAGTTTACTGCGTTCGACGAACGTCTAGCGTAGCGCGTTCGTCGAACGGGCAGTATACTGCGTTCGACGAACGACAATTATATTGCGTTCGACGAACGGCAATTATACTGCGTTCGACGAACGGTTGCCAATTCGTCGAAAGCAGGGGATATAAAAGAATACGATTCTTTTATCCTAAGGGTGCGGTTCCTTTTTGCTGACCTAATTTTGCGAGAGAAAAAAATAGCGGCGGAAGTGTTCCGATTGAAATATTTTTGACGGAAGAGTTCCGTTCTTCTCCCTCCGCCGCCGCCGCCGCTTCCTCTCCCCGTTGTCGGACCTAGCAGTCAGTGGGAGATAAAGAGAGCAGTTCTTCTCTGACCTAGATCTTGTGCGACAAGATACTAGGGTTCTCCAACACTCGTGTGGATTTCCTGTAGAGGTGCTGACCTATTTCAGCACTAGGAACTCAGATTCCTGCCATTGAAGCATTTCGGTTGAGTTTAATCTTAACCCCCTTCAGGTATAAATTTATTTATTGCATTGTGATGCTTTCATTCCCTTCTTGAATCATGAAATCGCAAGTTCCGAACTCTTTTGGGTTGTTCTAGTTTATTCCGCTGCTCATATTAGATATGCTGTCATTATTTTGAATGATGCTTAAGGAAAACCCAACGGTGGTATCAAAGCTAGGTTTCGATTTCTGAAATATGTTTTCAGAATTGTTCTGAACTTTGTTTCGGAAATAACTATTTTTCCTAAAGTCATTTTCAGAAATTATTTTGGAAAATGTTTCAGAAATTGCGATTTCATTGTTTCAGAAGTTGTTTCTCCTTTGCAGTAACCGTCCCTCTAATTGGTTTGTGAAACCAAATGTCTTAGATTTTGAATCTAACATTAAGAGAGACGAGCTTGTCTACTGCATAAGTGGAGTTGTTTGTGCCTGTGTCAAATACATGTAAATCTGGATATTTAGAAATGTTCTAAATGCTCAGATTTAGCCCTTTTTATCAAAGCGTTGATAATTTTATTTTGTGCACATCTGAGATGTATTTGGTTTGTGAATGTTGTAATTTTGTGAATGTGCACTTTGATTAATCGTTAATCAATTTTAATATAAAATCCCTTATCCAATATTAAGTATACTGATGTTTTCCGATGGATGACACTCTTCCTGCCTCGATCGATGAAATGTGGGCTTGCCAAAGCAAGGTGCATTAATCTATCTTGGTAAGGGTGCGAGCGGATAATTGTGATATCCCACTGTCGACATCGGGTCCAACTTAACTAGGTGACCTCAAAAGTTGAGTGCCTAGAAGCATTGGGTTGGCATGCACCATATGATGGATGCGAATAAAGAGTTATTCACCAACCATACAAGAGTTGCATAGTGATGCAATTGACAAGTGTTGCCTACCTAAATAACCGCATTATGAGAGGAACGCCAAAGCGGACTCGTTGTGTTGGTGAAATATGGATCTTGTCCACTAAGAGAGTAGCTCGCATAAACTCTCTGAATTGATATTAAGGGTTATCAATTTGAATAAAATAGTGGGAGTGTTTAATAAAAGTCCTTATTAAATTAAAGTTGTATTTTGAAACATAGTACTAAAAGGTTTTTGCAAATTCATTGTAGAAATTCATGGCAAATACATCGCACTCCACGTTGTCCCTGAGAGCTATCCTTGAGAAGGACACACTCAATGGGACGAACTTCCTCGACTGGTATAGAAACTTGAGAATTGTTCTCAAGCAAGAGCGTAAGCTCTATATCTTGGAAGAGGATCCCCCACCAGAGCCGACCGGGAACACGTCCCGTGCCGAAAAGGATGCTTATAAGAAGTATCAGGATGAATCCCTTGATGTCGAATGCCTCATGCTCGCTACCATGACCTCTGAGCTTCAGAAGCAACACGAGACCATGTGTGGCTTTGAGATTATCGAGCACCTGAAGAAAATGTTTCAAGGGCAGGCTCGACAAGAGAGGTTCGACGTCACTAAGGCTTTATTTCAGTGTAAAATGGGAGCAAGAGACCCAGTGGGAACTCATGTACTTAAAATGATTGGGTACATTGAGAACCTTCAGAGACCGGGGTTTCCTTTAAGCCAAGAGTTGGCTACTGATCTGATCCTGCAATCGTTGTCGGACAGTTACGAGCATTTTGTCTTAAACTATAACATGAATGAGTAGATAAGACATTGCCCGAGCTCCTAGGCATGTTAAGAACTGCCGAGAACAACATGAAGAAGACCAAGCCTGCTAGCCCCATACTGATGGTGCATAAAAGCAAGGGCAAGGCCAAGGGATTCAGGAAGTCTAAGATGGGACCTAAGACTAGCCTGGATTCCAAGTCTTCAACACTGAAAAAGAAGGGATTAGCTAAAGAAGGAAATTGCCACCATTGCGGTAAGGCAGGGCATTGGAGGAGGAACTGTCCCCTCTACATCGAGGATCTGAAGAAGAAGGGAAGTGTGACTTCCACTTCAGGTATTTATGTTATAGAAATTAACCTGTCTGCTCCTTCATCTTGGGTATTGGATACCGGATGTGGTTCTCACATTTGTACTAATGTGCAGGAACTAACAAGGAGAAGACTGCTGGGTAAAGGAGAGGTGGACCTGCGCGTTGGAAATGAAGCAAGAGTTGCTGTCGTTGCCGTAGGATTGTATCGTCTTTCCTTGCCCACTGAGCTTATTATTGAACTTGATAATTGTTATTTCATTCCTGCTATAACTAAAAACATCATTTCTATTTCATGTTTGGACATGATTGGTTTTACTTTTGTTATTAAGAACAATTGTTGTTCTATCTACAAGAATGATGTTTGTTATGGCGTTGCTCAAATGTTTAATGGTTTATATGTTTTGAACATAAATCATCCAATCTATAACATAGAAAATACCAACAACAACAACAACAACAACAGAACCCATATAGTCCCCAATCATTGGGGGTGTGGGCGGGGGAAGATTGGAAACAGACCTAACCTTTGGGGGTGTGGGCGGGGGAAGATTGGAAACAGACCTAACATAGAAAATACCAAACGACTAAAAACTAATGACTCTAATCCAACATATCTCTGGCACAGTCGTCTAGGTCATATAAATAAGAAACGCATATCCAAGTTCCATAAAGATGGATTATTGGACTCATTTGATTATGAATCATTTAAGAGATGTGAGTCATGTTTATTAGGCAAGATGACAAAGGCCCCTTTCACTAGTTGTAGTGAGAGGGCTAATGATCTTTTGGGTATCATATATAGTGATATATGCGGACCCATGAGTTCTATGGCTAGAGGTGGGTACTACTACTTTGTTACATTCACTGATGATTTTAGTAGATACGGATACGTGTTTCTTATGAAGAACAAATCCGAAACCTTTGAAAAGTTCAAAGAGTTTAAAAATGAAGTAGATAACCAACTGGGGAAAAGGATAAAAGCACTCTGATCTGATCGAGGTGGCGAATATCTGAGTCATGAGTTTCATGATCATCTGAGAGAATGTGGTATTGTATCACAGCTCACTCCACCCGGAACACCACAACATAATGGTGTGTCTGAGAGGAGGAATCGTACTTTGTTAGACATGGTACGGTCGATGATGAGTCATACAGATTTGCCCGTTTCTTTTTGGGGATTTGCTTTAGAGACTGCTGCCTTCACATTAAATCGTGCTCCAACCAAAACGGTTTTAAAGACACCATATGAGATATGGACTGGGAAGCGTCCTAGTATGTCTTTTATTAAGATTTGGGGCTGTGAGGCATACGTACGACGTCAAATGCCTAACAACCTGGAACCCAGGTCAGATAAGTGTTATATAATGGGGTATCCCAGGGAAACCAAAGGATACTATTTCTACCTACCGTCTGAGGGCAAAGTGTTTGTCGTAAGGACTGTCGTCTTTTTGGAGAAAGAGTTCTTATCCAGAAAGACTGCAAAGGTGAAACTTGAGGAAGTTCAAGAACCACAAACAATAGTTGAACCGATTTTAGAACCTGAACAAGGACACTACAAGTTGTTGTAGCTAGAGAGCCTGCTCAAGAAACACAAGTCCGGCGTAGATCTGATAGACCAAGATTTGAGCCTGAGAGATATGGATTTTTCGTGTCTCAAATCGGTAATGTGTTGCTCATGGATCATGATGATGAGCATGCAACCTATAAAGAGGCTATGTGTGGACCTGACTCTGAGAAGTGGCTTGAAGCCATGAAATCTAAAATGGACTCCATGTATGTAAACCAAGTTTGGGATTTGGTTGAACCACCTGAAGGGGTACGACCCATATGGTGCAAGTGGGTCTTCAAGAAGAAGACCGACATGGATGGGAATGTACAGACATTCAAAGGTCGACTGGTGGCTAAAGGTTTCAGGCAAATTCATGGTGTTGACTATGATGAAACTTTTTCCCCTGTAGCCATGGTCAAGTCCATTAGAATTCTACTTGCTATTGCTGCGTATTATGACTACGAGATCTGGAAAAGGGATGTCAAAATGACTTTCCTTAATGGAAACCTCCTCGAGGAAGTGTACATGACACAACCCGAGGGTTTTGAATCTCCAAGTGAAGCCACTAAAATATGCAAGTTGAATTGATCCATTTATGGATTGAAACAAGCTTCTCGAAGTTTGAATCTTCGTTTTGATGAGAAAATCAAAGAGTTTGGTTTCATCAAGAACGAGGATGAACCTTGTGTTTACAAGAGGACTAGTGGGAGCATTGTCGTTTTCCTGATATTGTATGTGGATGATATACTATTGATCGGAAATTACATTCCAACCCTGCAAGCTGTTAAGAACAGGCTAGGGGACTGCTTTTCTATGAAGGACTTGGGTGAGGCGACTTACATACTTGGTATTAAGATCTATAGAGATAGATCGAAGAAGTTGCTGGGTTTGACCCAGAGTACATACATTGACAAGGTGTTGAAACAGTTCAACATGCTTGAGTCCAAGAAAGGATTCTTACCCATGTCACATGGTGTGAGTCTCTCTAAGGACCAGTGTCCTAAATATTTGGAAGATAAGGACCGCATGAAGTTGATTCCATATGCTTCGGCAATTGGATCAATCATGTCTGCAATGTTGTGTACTCGACCCGATGTCTCTTATGCTTTAAGCATGACGAGCAGGTATCAGTCTGATCCTGGTGATGGTCACTGGATAGACGTCAAAAATATCCTGAAGTACTTGAGAAGGACTAAGGATTTATTTTTGGTGTATGGTGGAGAGGAAGAGCTCAGTGTAAATGGTTACACAGATGCGAGCTTCCAAACTGATAGGGATGATTCAAAGTCCCAATCAGGCTTTGTATTTTGCCTTAATGGAGGAGCTGTAAGCTGGAAGAGTTCCAAGCATGAGACAGTTGCCGATTCTATGACAGAGGCCGAGTATATTGCTGCTGCAAATGCGGCAAAGGAGGCTGTGTGGATTAGGAAATTCATCAGCGAGCTTGGTGTAGTTCCTAGCATTGTTGATCCCGTAGTTCTCTACTGTGACAACAACGGTGCTATTGCACAAGCTAAGGAACCTAGATCTCATCAGCGCTCCAAGAACATACTTCGGCGGTTCCATCTTATTCGAGAGATTGTCGATCGAGGAGATGTGAGCATATGCAGAGTACCGGCTGAAGAAAATATTGCGAATCCACTGACGAAGCCTCTTGCACAGAGAAAGCATGATGGTCATACTAGATCAAAGGGTATTAGATACCTGAATGATCGTCTCTAGTGGGAGTCTTGTGGATTGTATTTGTTGATTGTTGACTGTTCATGTGATGGATATAGTACTTTATGTTTTATTTTACATCTATGACAAGTTCTTTTATTATGTCAAATGTTTCTACTGTTAAATTAATTAGCATAATAAATGCCCTTAGAATGTTTGCTTCCATAGGAATTCAAGTACGTGACTTGAATGTGAGGGCCTATGTTTAAATGAAGCTTCATTCTTAAATGGTCCCTGGCCGAGGTATCATCCTAGAAATTAGGGCAAGGATGAGACCATAAGACTAGCATGTGCGTTGACTGATGACCGGTTCTCATAGGTCATGATATTGTGATATCAAGTCATCACATGGGTAGTTGTTAGGAACAAGTTGTACTGGACAGACCCACCGTGAGACTACTTTGTGGATTGTTATATAAACGTGTCACAAGTAGGTCTCAAGTGACAATGGTGTTTGTGGTCCTTTGACCTGAAGTCACAACATTCATCAGGTGAGGAAGAGTATACTTTGATGCCATCTAAAATGTTCTCTTGAGAAAGGTTGATGATAAGGGTGGTTGTTGGGTATTTTACAAATCATTTGGATGTTTGTGTGTGAGCAGAAATGGAATTTGTCCTCCTTTATGACAGGAGTTGCATCCATGAGCCCCTTGATAGAATGAGACTGAAAATGCATGGCCATGCTTGGTTGAGTCAATATATGATATTGAGCTCACCAATTTTGTCAGTCTATTCTAGATCAGGAAACTGGGATTGAACAATTACGAGGGTGACACGGTCCATGCCTCTAGTTCTATCCGGATGTAAGGGACAAAGGGACATGACAACACTGATACATTGGTCATGACAGGCTTGTTGAGTTATAAACTCTTATTGCTTGGGTAGCAATGATGTATTGCTAGATGCCGCTCATTGTTTGTGAGACTTTTGTTGACACTTTGTGATCAAGTGGGAGACTGTTGGAGTTTCTACGGTGATCTCAAAGCAATCAACAGTTAGTCTTACTGCCAACGCAATATGAGCCTATAGGGTCGCACATAATGGTGCTAAGAGAAATTGGAGGATGATTTGTGTTGGCTTGGTTTTTCTCGAGAAATTGTTTCCCGTGAAAAAGAGCCAATCCGCTGAGACGACATTCGTCAACCGCTGGGATGGCATTCGCCGACCGCTGAGATGGCTGAAGTATACTGCGTTCGACGAACGGCTAGCGTAGCGCGTTCGTCGAGCGGGCAGTATACTGCGTTCGACGAACAACTAGTATATTGCGTTCGACGAACGGCTAGCGTAGCGCATTCGTCGAGCGGGCAGTATACTGCGTTCGACGAATGGCAATTATACTGTGTTCGACGAACAGCTAGTATACTGCGTTCGACGAACGGCTAGCGTAGCGCGTTCGTCGAATGGGCAGTATATTGCGTTCGACGAACGACAATTATATTGCGTTCGACGAACGGAAATTATACTGCGTTCGACGAACGGTTGCCAATTCGTCGAAAACAAGGGATATAAAAGAATACGATTCTTTTATCCTAAGGGTGCGGTTCCTTTTTGCTGACCTAATTTTGCGAGAGAGAAAAATAGCGGCGGAAGTGTTCTGACTGAAATATTTTTGACGGAAGAGTTCCGTTCTTCTTCCTCCGCCGCCGCCGCCGCTTCCTCTCCCCGTTGTCGGACCTAGCAGTCCGTGGGAGATAAAGAGAGCAGTTCTTATCTGACCTAGATCTTGTGTGACAAGATACTAGGGTTCTCCAGCACTAGTGTGGATTTCCTGTAGAGGTGCTGACCTATTTCAGCACTAGGAACTCAGATTCCTGCCATTGGAGCATCTCGGTTGAGTTTAATCTTAACCCCCTTCATGTATAAATTTATTTATTTCATTGTGATGCTTTCATTCCCTTCTTGAATCATGAAATCGCAAGTTCCGAACTCTTTTGGGTTGTTCTAGTTTATTCCGCTACGCATATTAGATATGTTGTCATCATTTTGAATGATGCTTAAGGAAAACCCAACACCAATATGATTGGACCTCATGTTGAAGGTGAGGAACTTCCCCAAATGAATCGCGTTTTGAGTGTCGCATAGAAGCATGTAGTGTTCTTGAGTGAAACCTAGCTCTTTGATGAACCTCTTCATCCAAAGAAGCTCTTTTCCAGCCTTAGTAACAACAATAAACTTTGCTTCTATTGTCGACAGTGCAACATACTTCTGTAGTTTCGACTATCACAACACAGCTCCCCCCGCAAATAGGATCAGGTACCCAGAAGTCAATCTTCTAGAGTCCAAATCTCCAGCAATCGCAGTAACAATGTAGCATAGTAACTCTGACTCACTATCTCCAAACCTTAACATCAAAGCTGACATCCCATGTAGGTACCTCAGAATCCACTTCACAACGCTTCAATATTCTCTCCCAGGATTGAAGAGAAACCTACTAATAGTGCTAACGACATGCGCTATATCTGGGTGGGTGTTATAAGACCCCATTTTTTCTTTTTGAAAACCCGGGTCTTATGCCCAGAACCGCCGCTTTGCGGTGGCACCATCACTCGGAAAGGTCGCCGCCATAAAATGCCGATTCTGTCGGCCATAACGATCACAACAGAAGAAAAGTATACATTTGATTAACTAGAAGATCAAGTCCACATCACATGAATACAATATCTCATAAGTAAAGATGTCCACATATAGTAACTAAAATAAAGATAATAATAATAAAGGCTCATGCCCTGTACATCAATTCCTCACTACAGTTTCACTCGCGGAAGCATAATCTACTACAGATAATAAGACACTCACGAATTCTGTCATCAGTGCCCCCGTGCTAGACTGCCCCTCCTTAATCTGCGTCGGCCTCTGGTGCTGCAGCATCTCCTCGGTCCCCTAAAATGATAAGGTCCACCGATCGTTAGTTAAAAGACTAAGCCAATCCCCCACCCTTCCCCCGGTGACTCCTAGGCACCGTGCGGGAAGGATGAAGCGGAGGACATCAAGGGGTAACATCAAAAGCAGGTGTCAACGAGTCTAACTACAGAAGGGTCTATCAGTAAGCAATATATAGTACAATGAGTAAAGCAGTATGAAGTAAACAGTAGCAAGTAAGCAGTTGTAATAAGTAAAGCAATAGTAAAGAAAGGCAGTAAGGAAAATAGTAATAAGATCAAGTAACCTTAATTTATAGGAATGCCTACACAAACCTATAGACCAAGAGGTCGTTTAGTAGAGCCTATCGTATAAAGAGTCCCAGAACCAATTTATACGATAGGGGTAGGGATTGAAATGCAATGTTATTAGTGACTACCCATAAGTATACTCTTCTTATCATTACACTTGGATTACCCTACGTATTTTATGACCTTCTAAGGGGAAAGACAAACTTTCGTCGGTCCCGAACACGACCTTACCCCTTAGCTTATCGGGTACACCCAATATATAGCCCCCTAATGGTGACCTCACATCCTCTCTAACTGACTAGGTACACCATCTACCTTCCAATCCTACCTAATGATCCATAAATTACTCAAGTTTTACAGTTTTATTATACGCAGACCAAATGAGTTATATGAGTTGCATAAGGGGAGGTACCCTAAATATTCATCCAACTGACTCAAGATTATTACTGGGAGTCTATCATGATATTCTAAGACTAAATCCAGAGGATCATATTTTTCCTTATTTAATAGGCATTTATTATAATTTTCCTCAACATTGACCTAGTATGAAATTGGACATGAAGTATAAAATCCTCTTATGATATGGCTTTCACAAAATTATGAAATATCTATGAAGTCAAAATAACAGTAAATACATAATATCACAATTTTACAGTAAGGGGTTGGCCTCTAATTATAATATTGAATAATTACCCCAAATTAAAATTTAAAGAAGGAACCATCAAAAATACTTGTCCAAAAGTTATGGGAAAATTACCAAACCTTTATATTAATCAGAAAAGTCTACTGGCCAAATTTCAGAATTTATCAAAACAAATTAGTCACATAATTAAATATTCCAAGTAAACTCATACTAGGGAAGATTGTGAAGTAACCTGCTGACAAATAATTCCAAAAATTTTACAAAACTTCACAGAGCTCTCTAATGCCCTAAAATGTCCTACCACCAAGTTTCATAATTTTCCAGAGGATATTTGGCCCTCATTTATTTTACATACTCCTAAGGCAAAATAAACGACTTGTGAATGAAGTGCTAATTAAATTAATTCAATAATTACACAAAAATAGCAGAGATCTATATCATGATTTTATGTAATCTACCAAACTTTCATCAACATCCAAGATAAATTGAACATGTAAATTTCTCTTATAAGAAGGTTCTCTAAAGTGGTTATAACCTAAATCAGAGGGGATAAATGTTCCTAAAATTCTCATAAAATTTCCTAGGGCATATTTATACCCCATGAACTTATCTACCAAGTTCCATGATCATTCAAGGACATATGACCCTATGTCCTTCACAAGGATTAAAGTGTAACCCTAGGGTTTGAACTAGGGTCCTAGGGCATATCTACCCCCACATCACCACAAATAACTCATGGGGGTGTTTTATGTGATCCTAAATCAGTGTACAAAGTTTCACACCACTTTGATGAGATTTTACCACCTAATTCCATCATGTGCACTTTTGGCCTAGTTTGACCTAGTTTGACCAAACTTGGGTTAACTGATTACCAAACCAAATCAGTCCCAATTGGGCTGAAATTTTTACCAGGGTCATATAATAACTCTAAAGAGCACCCACCAAAATTTGGAGGGGATTGGAGGTCATTAGACTCTATAATAAAATAATATATGAATTATTAAATTATTACAAAAACTTTAGAAAAATGTTTTCCAAAAATTCCCATCTTTGGATATGTTAAGGATGTAGGTATAAATAGCCTATGTTTCAAATTTTAGGTCAATACCATTTCCCTATCAAAAGTTATTCAAGAAATAGTGGTTGTCTTATCTTAGGGACCAGTCCCACCAAAATGGCCCCACAAGGAGCTGCAGTGCTCATTTTGGGCTGAAACAAATTTTAAATTAAAGTACACACCAAGGGATACAATTTTGATGTTTACCACTTTTTCATCAGATGGGCCAAAGTATTTTTAGTAATTTAATCTTGGTACACCAAAAAGTGTGACATAAATACATTCATAAACATTTAAATGAAATTAGATCAGCACAGATCTTGGCGCAGGATTGGACGACATCGGGCTATTTTCTTCCTCTAGTCGACGGTCCCGATTGCCCGTGCCTGGGCCTCCTTCCACCTCATTTTTACGGCCACCTGAGCGTCGCCCCGGCCGACCAATGCCACCACCACCTCCGTTGAGGTGGTGGACGGCGATTATGGGTGGTTGGCCGGCCGGAGGTGGCCGGAACGGGGAGTTGTAGCGGGGGAAAGAGGGATCTAAATGAGCCCTTTATGGAGCTTGATTCGAGCTCGATTTGGCTCGAATCAAGCCCCAAACCAGATGAGGATCTAGCACTAGGGGAGGAGAAGGGGATCGGACCTGTGTGGTGGCCTGAGGTCGTGGATTCTGGCGGGTTGCCATGGCCGGAACTTGAGCTTTTGACGCCATGCATCCTCTGGTCTTCAGTGCACGATCCCTCTTGGAATGTTGGGGGTTTCCTTCCTCTCACTCCTCTGAAGGTGTTAAAGACCTCAATTGGAGGCAAGAGGGGGGTTTCACATGGTGGCCATTAATGTCCTTGATGGAGAATTTCGGTTTCATTTGGGGGGAGGTGAATTGGGCATCAATGTGGCCGGAGAAGGCTAGAAACTCCTCTCACCAAGAGGAGATGAATGGTGCCATTAATGGGGGGAATTGGAGGTTTCTTCTTCCTCCCCATTAACTCCCCCTTCTCTCTCTCTCTTTCAAATTGGGCTTTTTCTCTCCTGGCCGATTTTCTTGAAATTGAATGGCCTACTAAGTAGCACCCAACTCCATTAGGAGGTGGACCACCTCAATTGGGTCTAGCCCAAGAGGATTGGGCTTGATTAGGTCAACATAGGTCATTTTGACCTAAATTTGAGGTAGAGCAGACTTTGGTCAATTTGACCATTTGGGTTGACCCCAATGGGTGGCTAGTCACCCATTGGCCTCCCTTAAGGGTTAGGAAGGTCTAGGTAGGGTCAATGTGGCAAGGTGAGGGTCAATTGACCCTTAATAGGTCACTTTGACCAATATAGAGCTAGGGTTGACTTTGGTAAAATTGGCCAAATTGAAGGCCCCATGATGGGGATGTTTGGTCCATTAGGTCCCTAGTATCATTATAAGGGTATGGGCAAGGTTAATTTGGCATGGTGGAGTCCAATTGGCCCATATTAAGCTACTTTGACCAATTTAGGGTTAGAGTTGACTTTGGTCAATTTAGCCTCTTTAGTTGACCCCAATGGGTCCCTGGTGCTCTAAGGGGACCCCTAATGGGTTAGGGATGTTATGGTGGGGTCAAAGGATCAGGGTGAGGCCCTAAAGTTCAAACCTAGGCTTGGTATCTGAAAATTGTTATTTGCAGACCACTTGGTTTTTCTCCTTCTTACCTAAGTCCACATGGTCTTAAGCTCTTCCTATGTTTTTGTCATGACCTAATCATGACAAAACCAACTTGGGGGTCTAGTTGTTTGGGGGATGTTACAAATCCCAAAACATAAAAATAAAAATTTCGTCCCCGAAATTCAGATTAGGCCTGTGGGGTTCCTACAGCAAGTGGTTAAATGTAACATCCTAAGAATTAAGTTATACCTGTCGAAAAGAGCTCCAGATACTTTTGATGCATCAAGTCTAGTGGCTTCCAGGTATGATCCTCCTGTCCACGATTCCTCCACAGGACTTTGACCAACGGAACCTTCTTGTGTCGTAGGACTCGCATCTCCGTGTCGTCTATCCGGACTGGCTCCAGGTTAACTGACCGATCAGTAGATACCGGCCCCTCTGTAGTAGATATCTACTGCTCTGGCCGTAGTAGAGCCCTCCTGAGAGAGGAGACGTGGAAGACGTCGTCCAATCCTTCTAACTCCGGCGGTAACTCCAGTCTCTAAGCCAAGGGGCTGATCCGCTCCAGGATCCTATAGGGCCCCATATATCTCAAACTGAGCTTCCTCCGCCTGCGTACCCGTTGTAACATCCCGACTTTTATTGGGTCACTAGACCCTAGTGAGCCCAATAAAAGTAGGCCCGAGCGATAGAGACTGACCCATTATAGGATAATGTATTAGGGAACTACGATCTGACTTCCGTTAGTTCCGTTAAACTCGTATGACCGATACGAGTGCAACAGAATTCGTTGCGCTCCGATCCGAGGTCGTTTAGAAAAAATGACCATTTTGAGTATCGTTGCGCGCCGCCACCACGCTATTATGAGATAGTGGCCAAACGTACTCCGATTGGACTCCCGTCAGTCCCGTTAGACTCGTATGACCGAAACGAGCGCAACAGAATTCGTTGCGCCTCGATCCGAGGTCGTTTAGAGAAAACGACCATTTTGAGTATCGTTGCGCGCCGCCACCAGACTATTGTGGATTAGTGGCCAATCGAACTCCGATTGGACTCCCGTCAGTCCCGTTAGACTCGTATGACCGAAACGAGCGCAACATAATTTGTTGCGCCTCGATCCGAGGTCGTTTAGAGAAAACGACCATTTTGAGTATCCTTGTGCGTCGCTTCCGTACTATTGTGAGATAGTGGCCAAACATACTCCGATCTGACTTCTGTCAGTTCCGTTAGACTCGTACGACCGTTACAAGTGTAATGGAACTCGTTCTGTTTCAATCCGAGGTCATACAGAGAATATGCCCGTTTTGGATTATGCAGACCGCCTCGGCACAATGCACGAAATACGGAACGCACAAACTCGGGATCGGCCCTAGTAAGTCTTGATGGACCCCCGGGGCCATGGAGGACCCCACCCTGAGTTGACCTTGGTCAACCCCCCCCCCCCCCCCCCCCCCCCAGCATGGATCTTTTGAGGGAACGAAAAGAAAAGGGGGAGAGGAGAGAGAAAATCCTCCCCCCCCCTCAAGGGAGGGGCTGCCCATGAATAGGCAGCCCCCCTATTAGGGCTAGGTGAGGGGGGGTGATGGCGTCCCCTCCGACACTCCTTGATGATGATGACCCGGCTGCCGAGGCGCAGCGACACAAAGATCTGAGGTGCCATAATGATGCTGAAGGAAGTCCGCGTTATAATCTCCGCCCGCGGCGTACCAAAACCGCCATGAAAAATTAAACTTTTATTTATGCACTTTTATTTTATATTAATAAATATAAAATTATTTCATGCTAGATGATAATTTTATATTTATTAAAATGGTTGTAATTTTAATTTTGCACTCTTTATTTTATTTTGGTGTGTATTTAACCATACGGATGGATGAGATTTCATCTCCATCATGGATGGTTAAGATGTTGTTGTAACTCCTATTTAAGGAGGTCTTTATGAAGGAATGAAGCATTGAAGACAAAAAAAAACCTAATTTCCCCTCTTGGAAATTTCGGCCAAGGAAGAGCTCTCCCTTGCCGCCCCCTCCTCTTGGTGTGACTCCAAGTCCGCCTCCCTCCATCCTCTTCGGTGCGACTCCGGCGAGACTTCCACGGTGCGACTCCAAGGAAGAAAGGGTGCTTCTCCATTCGGTGCGACGCCAGTGGAACCGTGGAGAGAGAGATTCTTCGACATCTATCTTGAGTGCATGCATATTCTTGGTTGGGTAACCCCTCCCCTTTCTAGTGATTCTTCTACGTTATTTTGTGGAGGTTTTGTCGAATCGTTTTATCCGTGATCTTAAATCTTTTCGCTTGCAAAATCTGAAATAATAGTGTTGTTATTGAATCTCTTGTTGTTCGGATCGGGTAGATCCGGTGCGGGAGCGAAACTCGGCCTAGCCTTGATTTGCTCTCCAAGATTGGCGCACTTGGCGCTAACAAGGGAGTTAATCTCAACTAACGCTTTATCGCCGCTTGAATGTTCACCGCCGCTCCAAGAAAATTGCCGCTGCGTTTGAAATGAATCGATTGATGGAATAGATGCTTGTGTAGATGCGGTGAGTTGTGTGCTTGTTGGAGAGGTAGGTCTTAAGGACGTTGTATCGAGTCCGGCTTACGGTGAGTTGTGTGCTTGTTGAAGAGGTAGGTCCTAAGGATGTTGTATCGAGTCCCGCATATTTTTATCTATCGGATTTGGAGAGCCAACCGACCCCTTTTCGTTCGCTTTTGGTCGGAGCCCTCCCATGCTATTTTAATTTCTGTGATGAATGTCATTCCGTTAGCGTAACGTACACGTCGTCACGGTATCCCTACATCAATTTGGTATCAAAGCCGGTCGTTTCAAATCCCACGTTGCAAACATCCTCGCTGCGATCCTTGTTGCTCGTTCTAATCAATAGAAAATCTGAAAATTTTTGGATTGGTCTGCGTTTAGTAAATTCTCTGAAATTTAAAACTTGTCAAAAAAATCTGAAACTTTTTCTGTAGCTTTCTGCACATATTTCCAGCAACATTAAAACTGAAACGTTTTCGATTCGTCCTCGTTAGGTCGGCCTGAAAATTGGAAGCGTCGTAATTCTGTCCAGGTGGTGTGCGAATAGCGGTCTGAAATCTGAAATTTTTGTCAAAATTCAAATTTTTTTTAACGATCTACGTATTACGCACATCAGGAATCTATAAAAATATCCTATGTTCAATCTAGCTACAACCCTAGGAAAAATCATCTTCCCAAAATTTTTCCTGAACCTGATTGCGCACTAGGCTAGGAACGGAGTACACGACACGGTCTACGGCTAGAATGGCTGCGAATCAGCACAATGATCCAAACACCGAGGCCATAGCAGGTCTACGTACCGAAATGACTGAGCTTAGGACGATGTTAGAACAAATCTTATAGAATCAAGGAGGACCGCCACCACCACCCGGTGATGTTGAGGGGCCCAACCGGCACCAACCGGTCACTGATTCGGATTCTGATGGGGACCATCCCCGAGTGCCTCCTCGAGAACGCCGTCCCGAGCATGGTTTCGATATCACTAGAGCCATCAAGATTGATGCCCCCACCTACGATGGCATGGGAGACCCCCAGGTCTTCCTTAGCTGGGTAGTTGATATGGAATGTTACTACCAGTGACACAATCTCACGGATCTCCAAAAGGTCCAAGTCGACCGCATGAAGTTGACAGATCGTGCGAAAACCTTTTGGCTGAATGAGGAAAGGAGGTTGGGAGCCGGACAGGAAGTCCCACCTATCGGATGGGCGGTGATGAAAAATTTGCTCACCGACCAATACGTTCCCGCTTACCACCGAACACAAATGTTCGATGCCCTAGCCACCCTGCGGCAAGGTTCAAAATCGGTGGCCGAGTATATGGGAGAGTTGAAAGACCGTATGGTGCGATGCGAGCTTAGGGAACCCCCAGAGGTCACATTAACCAGGTTTCGTAAGGGGCTTCAACCCGATATCCAGCGGAAGCTCTTGCGCTATGGACACACAGATCTCAACACGACTTTCAATGCCGCTCTAGACATTGAAAAACACTTAGCCGCCAAGGCTCACTCCCGTTATTCCCACACGAGGAATAAGACCACCATTGGAGCGTCTTCTTCCACCTATCCGGACAGGTGAAAGTCTAGAACCACCGAGTCTAAATCCGTCGTGATCACCGCTAGGAACACCAGGAACCCCACGAGTGAGCGTTTTCCCATTGGGAAAGTTAGCAAGACCAATACCACATGTTATTCTTGCGGTGTTCAAGGCCACTATGACTTTGAATGCCCAACTAAGACTAAGGCCGTTGCCCTCTTAGACATGGCCGCCGATTCTACTGACTATGTGTATGAGGCCGCCGAGGAGAGCGACCCCGAAGGGGTCCCAAGCAATTTGGAAGACGATTCCCCCCTCATGGTGATGCGTTGTATTCTGACCACTCCACGTCCGTTAGATGACTGGAGGAGGACGAGTATCTTCTCTCTGATCTTTAAGAGTGGCGACAAGCTGTGCAAGCTCATTATAGATAGCGGTAGCTGTGTGAATATTATCTCTGAGAACGCTGTTAAACGTATGAATCTGACCACGGAACCACACCCCACACCCTACCAGGTAGCTTGGATTAGCAAGGTTACCGTCCTGGTTAGCAAGCGTTGCCTGGTCCCTCTTGCCTTTAAATCTTACACGGATGAGGTCTGGTGTGACGTCCTCCCCATGGGCGCGTGCCACGTGTTATTAGGCCGCCCTTGGCTTTATGGCCGTGACGTCACACATTTCGGTCGAGCCAATACTTATGAATTCAAATTCAATGGTAAGACCATCACTTTGAGACCGACCGTTCCGAAGGAGCCGGTAGCTTTGGCTAAGGACACTACCGTCCCGGCCGAGAGGAAGGCTTTGAGCCTATTTGGTAGGAGAGAGTTTATGAGAGATCCTTTTCTTGAGGGAGTTATGTACGCATTAGTTCTTATGAGTGCGAAGGGTGAATCGGAAGCGTTGAATGAGTTGCCTAGGGCGTTACGAGTACTTTTAGACGAGTATAAGGACGTGTACCCAGAAGAGTTGCCTTCTGTGTTACCTCCAATGAGGAACATACAACATGCGATAGATCTCATTCCGGGCTCGTCCTTGCCGAACCAACCCCACTATAGGCTTCATCCCGCGGCCCACAAAGAGTTACAGACTCAGATCGAGGATTTGATGAAGAAAGGATTCATCAGGACTAGCATGAGTCCTTGTGCGGTGCCAGCCCTTCTTGCCCCCAAGAAGGATGGCACGTGGCGGATGTGTGTTGATAGCCTCGCTATCAACAAAATCACCATCAAGTACCGATTTCCTATACCACGCTTAGATGACCTTCTAGATTTCTTGCCTGGCGCCACCATATTTTCTAAGTTAGATTTACGAGGCGGCTATCACCAGATAAGGATCCGCGAGGGAGATGAGTGGAAGACGGCGTTTAAGTCTAAGGACGGATTATATGAGTAGCTTGTGATGCCCTTCGGGCTATCCAATGCCCCCAGCACATTCTCCCGAATGATGACGCATGTCTTTCATCCATTCATGGGGAAGTTTGTAGTTGTCTACTTCGATGACATCTTGGTTTACAGCACTACTACCACCGAGCACATCTCCCACATGAGAGTGGTTCTTTCCACCCTACGGAAGGAAACATTATTTCTGAATATCAAGAAATGCACTTTCCATATTACGGAGGTGGAGTTTTTACGCTACATCGTTGGAACGGAGGGCATTAGAGTCGACCCTAGCAAGGTTAAGGTGATTAAGGACTGGCCCGAGCCGACCACGATACGTGAGGTGAGGAGCTTCCATGGGTTGGCAACTTTCTACCGCCATTTCATCAAAGACTTTAGCAGCATCATGACCCCCATTAGTGACTGCATGAAAAAATGTGAGTTTACTTGGACGAAGTCCGCCACCTTCGCTTTCCAACGCATCAAGGAGCTTATGACTGAGGCACCCGTCTTACGTCTACCTGACTTCTCGAAAGTCTTTGAGCTTACTTGTGACGCTTCGAGCGTGGGAATATGAGGTGTCTTGTGTAACATCCCCAATCCTTCTAGACCCCTAGTTGGTATTAGGGCATGGGTGGTGTGCTGAGTGGCCACTAAGGCCCTTGGACCAAGTGGAGTGTGCTAAGTGCACACCAAGGGCACAAAATCAACATAGCCCAATACCACTCCCTTAGGCCAATTGATCCTCAATTCACCAAATTGACCTCCCACATACCACCCTAACCACTAAGGAAGACCATTACCTTGAGAATTGCACTTGGGTGGGACCCAATTGCATGAAATTGACCAAAGTCAACGATAGGTCAACATTAACCAAACTAAGTCAATTAGGGTTCAATTGACTCCAAATGTTCAAATTAACCTTTCCACCACACTCTAAACACTATAAGGAACTCATTGGACCTAAAAGCCCCATCACTTGGTCAACCAATTGACCAATTTGGCCAAAGTCAACTTTCGCTTAATTTGGGTCAAAATCACACCTTAAGGCTAAATTAGCCCAATTGGGGCCCCACCATGGACCAACCAATATTGGGTGGTGGCAAGGGACCTAAGACCACCAAGTTGGGTCAACCCACTCACCTTGGTTGACCAAAGTCAACCATGGTCAACCTAGCCCTTTAAGGTGAATTCCAAACCTAAATTTGAATGGGACCCAACCCTCATCATCTAACCAATTATTTATGGACCAAGGGCATGCCACCATCAGCCCTAGGACTGAGCCCAAGCATGGATTGATTAATCAAATGAAGGGGGACCAAAAAGTTGATTAAAAAGCATAAAGCATAAAGCAAAAGCAAACACACCCTCTACACTCCACCTCCAATCAGTTTGGGGCACCCCACCTTGATTACTAAGCAGCCGAAGAGGGACCAGAGGGCCAGCAGGGGCAGGAGTGCAGGAGGGTGGCATCAAGGAAGCTCAACCGAGGAGCTTGAATTCAAAAACCACCTTTAGAGGCCTCCCCCTCCCAATCCAACCACACCATCACCTTCAAGAGGAAGAGAGCAGTCGAGAACGACACCAGGAGCAAAGCTATTGCTGGAGAAATGGGTTCGGGAGCAGGGTCGCCGGAGCAAGGCATTTCTATGGCCAACCGCCGTCGCCGCCACCGCCAAGCTCCATACTAGGTTCGTTTCTCCTCCCCTCCCCCCATGCTAGCTTCTCATCACAAAACGCTGAAGGATCGGGCTCAATTGAGCCCGGATCCACCTCCGAAATCCATGGATTTCGGCTCAAATCGAGACGCCCAGGATCGCCGGAAAACGCCTCCTCCGGCCGCCATGTCGCCGGGAAGTCGTAGCCCCGACCACCACGAAGGTGGTGGAGGTGGTGGCCGGCCGTGGTGGCCACCGGGTGGCCGGGAAAGGAGGAAGTAAGATGGCCCAGGTCGGGGCCAATCCTGGCCATCTGCTCAATGAGGAAGACGATCTGGATACCCTCCGATCTGCTTTAAGATCTGTGCAAGATCATTTCCTTTATATTAATTAATTCAATACATTTGAATTTCTGCCCCTAAATAATCAGTGCACTTCAATAATTAATTAGGGCATCTTAATGGCTGAATTAGAAAAAGTGCCCAACATGAAAGTTGTAGGCCTTGGTCTTGACTTTCATTAGGGCTTAAGTTCAAGTCAATTGGTGACCCACAGTTCCCTAGGGAGCTATTTTACTAGGACTGGTCCTACACTAGGTCAGTCTACTAAATTAATTACCTAGCCCAAACCCCTCAAGCTTTGAGGCTGTGCTTTTAACCATGGGTTGGTATACCCTTGGGGCACCCCCTGCCCAAAGGACAGCCCTTGGTGGACAATTTATCTATGTTTTTTGTGGTAATTAGGATATTTAAATTATGTTGATTTTTGGAGCATATGATGTCCAAATGACACCAAACATTGGTGGAGTGCTCTTTAGTACATTAGTAGTGCCTACCTAAATTTTCACTCCTTTTGGAGTTGATTTGATATGGAAAATGGGAAACCCTAATGAGGGCCATAAGGGGTCAAATTAGGGTTTAGGCCATTGGAGGAGTTGAGTGAGTTAGCCTCCTCCCACCATTATGGTTATATAGGTATGTATATACAAATGCATGTGACACACCCTAATGGGCCATTTGCAGCCATTAGGGTGGTGTGACCTAAAACCCTACGGGTAAACCCTTAAGGTTGCAAAGTTGGGATTTGTGAAGGACATAGATCCAAATGTCCTTGCCTTGACTCAGAACTTTATAGATGTGTTTTTAAGAGCATGAATTGACTTAGGTAATTTAATGGGAATTTTTAGTGTCATTTAAGTATTTTTCTCCTAATAAATGAGATTGCCACTTTTCCTTAATTAAATAGAATGCATGTTCATAAGACCTTGTATGGCTTTGAAACTTTATCAGTGGATGAATAGGGATGAAAATGGACTATAGTAATTTTTTTATGATTTATTGAAGTATTATCCCTTGTGTAGGAAATTTTAGGTGCTTGCTAGCTTAAGGGAATTTAATTTTGAAAAATGTCAAATCATGGGGAAAAATTGTGAAACTTAGTTATCTGTCATTTAATGCTATTATATGCCCACGATAATTATTTGGAAGCTTGTAGATTTGTATTTCATGTACCACATGTAGAAATTGGAATTTACATCACTTGGGTATTAAATCATTTTAAAATGTCAAATCACATGTTAATGACACAATCCTTTGGAAGAGCACTCTAGGTCCGCATTTGGACACTTGGTAATTTTTGGAGAATTTGTAAAAATGAATTACTATTTTTCCTAATTATAGTGGCATTTTAGTAATTATACAACTATGATGATTTAGTAGGCCAAATCACACCCTAGGGTCATGGAATTCAGTAAACCACCTTGATATGGGATATTACCTTATTGATAATTTTCATGTAGCATGAAGAATCATTTTGAGGGTAGTTCATGTGCAATTGGACTTAAGGCCTTAACCACTTTAAATTATATTAAATACCAAATTAATATGGAAAAGTATGGAAATTGGAACATACCTTATTAAGGTCAGTGGGAGCCTAGGATAATTATTAAAGACACCGGTGATGTGGTTTTAGAAGGGTTCCCTTATGGGGTTGATAGTTCAACTTAGTGGTCTGCGTTTAGTAAAACCAGAATTTTGAGTTTTAGACAATTCAGACCGCTAAGTAGTGTTTAGAAGTTATATACAATCAGTAATTGAGTTATAGCACACAATGATTCATGGAAGGTCAATCCTAGGGTTAGTTGTGAGGTTGTGTTAGGGTTAGTATATGAGATGTGGAGGCACGTCCAACCCGATTGGGTGGGACGGGAGATGAGCTAAGTCACATTAACTATATGAAATAATGAGGGGTGAACCAAACGTTAATCACCAACTAAAGTAATTGTCTTGAGGAGGATAGTGGGGTTGAGCCCATTGATCTGTAGTACCGTTAGGGGCCCCTTACAGAGTACACCGCGGGAAGTCCAAGATTCACCTCAAATATAACACTAACTAAATTGTAGGCAAGAGTAGCCTAAATAGGTCTGCAAACTGGTATGGATCTCCTCCGGGAAGGAGATGGGTTGGATCAGCTTGTGTGTTAGTCCCTGAGCCGGAAGCTCGGGTGGACTTGTTAACACTTGTTTCTTATGCAAATAGTGGCGAGTCTTCGGTACTAGGCCAGTCGTGTCACCGACGGTAGTACGTTGACTCAGGTGAGGGTGAGGTTTAGAGGGCCGGTAAGTTTGAGTACCGCGGTCTGGAGGACAATCCCTAATAACCCACCCGACCTTAAAGTCCTGTGGATTCCAGCAAGAGTACGCAGGAGCTCCGCTGTTGTGTTCTTAGCGTTGAGGCGTACATGAGGTCTAGGCTTGGTAGTGACCATACCCGCCTAGGATGTGGAGTGCCCGATCCACTGCCACCGCGAGCCACGACGGTCGGTACCCAAAAGGTTGGCTTCCTTTCAAACAAATTGGGAACTATAAAGGTCTGTGCGCATAGAGTCGTATGGGTGGGTTGCATTGCATGGCTGCATAATACACATCATAAACATAGCATAGCATAACACACATTAGCATACCCCCATCATATAAATTAGTATGGGCTCTTTTATATGATGGGTTACCTGGACATCTTAACTTATATGTCGTATGGGCGTTCATATAAGTTAAGGTACGAATCTGTGATGGTAGTTTAGATTTACTTACTGCACAGCATTTTCTTTCTATTACTGCTTTACTTTATGCTCTACCTTAATGCCATTTACCTGCACTATAATACTAGTTAGTTTTACTGTTTTACATATACCTGCTAGATTAGTGTCATGTCACCTCTTCCTTTGGTTACCCCTTGTTGTACTCCGCTTCTTCCTCCCGCTCGGTACCTAGGAGTCGTGGAGGGAGGCGAGGACAAAACGACTTAGTCTTTATGACTAACGGTCGGTGTGACCGCAGGAGTCCGAGGAGACGGAGTTGTCCCGCGAGCAGCAGGACGAGATGGCAGGACCTGTGCAGCAGATACAACGTACTACCACGACGCCACAGGTCGATAATTAGATAGTTAGATTTCCGCATTTGAGAGTTTGGTTGTAGTTTCCGCATGTTGTAGAGAGAGAGATAGTACTTATTTTGGATATGTATCGGGCTTAAGCCCTTTTTACTTGTACTTCTCTTTTTGGACTTTCTGTTTCATTATATATACATATATGAGTTGTGACTTGTGGACATGCCCTTATTTCTGTGCTTCACTTTGACATATTTTACTTATGATTGTATAGCCGGCAGAGTCGGTGCTGAGCGGTGTTGACTAACCCGAGTGTTGGTGACACCGCAAGGCAGCGATTCTGGGCGAAGATCTACCTTGATCGTGCGATACGGGAGAGGTTCGAGTTTTCAAGTACCCGAACGGGTTTTGGAAAAAGAGATCTTACAAATGGTATCACTGAACGAACGATCATAAGAGAACAGTCCACAACATACTGGGTCACCCCGCTCGAGTGTAGTTTGCGGACAAACTATGCAGCGGAAGCTGTGGTGTGCCCATGTATGAAATCACATAAAACAGTCCACTAAGCAGCAAGTTAAGTCAAATTTTGACTTACTGAGACAATTTAGTGACGCATCCTAGTCTAAAGAGCGACCTCGGGTCTAGATTTGGTTGAAGGTTAAGGATACCCAACGTAGCTAAGAGAAGAAGTTAGTATAAGTCTTGACGTTGAGACTTTCACGCTAAAGGTTACGCTTTACTACCAAGTGGTAGGACCATCTCGAGGAGATCGGGTGTCTGCAGTCTTCTTAGAGTAATAGAAGACCCATAAGCATTACCCGTTACCATAACTTGATACTTCCCATTACAATACATTGAGGCAGCCACCATAAAATACCAGAGGTCGAGTTAGAATTTGAATATATTTTTGAAAAGGCACCTTCCTTAGTTATCATATAGGGAACTCAGAAAAGGTAGCATAACTTATAACATTAGGAGCCTAAGTCTTATCTTAACAATATGTCTCAGGGTGGAACACCAAGTCAGAGAAGATATGCCCTAAAGTTTACGTACGTAGGTAAGTTGAAGATACCGTAGAAGTATTGAAGAGATGTAGCCCAAATCGGTAGGGGCTTATCCTTTTGTTTATTGGGCCAATAAAATACCGACTTGGATTGCCCCCTGGGCTTTGTTTAGAAAATGTTGTGACATTTACGTAGTAATCTCGAGGTTTAGAGTATTCAATGATACTCGGGTAATGGCGAGATCTTATTCTTACACTTTTGGTTTGTGGGCCGAACCCCCTTAGAAGGTTGAGACCCTTGGAGAATTACTTCACCTTAATTAGCGGGGATTGTCTATACCAAGTTGTGACCGCTATAGTTTTTCTGGCAAGTTAGGCGAATAGTGCACTTCAAGCGTGAGTGTGTACTCATCTTATTGCTCCAAGGCTGAATCTAAGACGACAAAAGTGATCACCTTGTTAATCATTTGGTTATACGTAAAGGGTTGTCCAGTGTATGGGCATAAGACTCTCGGAATCAAGAAAGTTAGGTTAAGAATTTAGGGAATTTCACTAACTTCCTGATCCTAGCAATGTCGTCTTGTCTTTTATAAGGACGTTTGGTCATCAAGCTCTTACCGGTCGCAAGGGAAGGATGTCGTAAACGGCAAATTCAGTGCAAGACCAAGTAAGATTTAGAATGGATGGAAGTAAGACTGGGCTATAAGTTCTCATGTCCATAAGAAATAATCAGTTTATCGTAACAAACTTGCTAGTGTATTGTTGTAAATACACCTTCTTAACCTCGAGACATCGATTTGTAGAGTTACCAGAACAACTAATAAACATTGACGTCCGAACAAATGTCTCGATTTAGTCAAGTACTGAAAACAAGAAGAATGCCAGGTTAGTAGCTTGGGATAAATGTGTCACATCGTGAAATTTTGAAGATTGGAATCAAGTTTTCGCAAGTTAAGAAAATTACAACTAGAGTTTCTTGCACTTCAGGGCTTTCAAAGGTAATTTTCAGATAGTATTCTTAATTCAAATTCAAGCCCTCTCCTTGGTGTAAATTTAGTTAAGATCATTTTACGTTTAGAGTTGGTTTATGCATAACCAGAGAGCTTAGGAAGGTGACTCTTTGGATCTTATAATAGGATGATAAAGTTATTTAGGGCTAAGATGGAGAATCTTACTATGTTCGAATCTCGGGAAAAATGACAACAACCATCATGTACTAAAATGTTGAGGATTTGAGAGTTGAATTAAACGGTTAGTTGTTGTTACCATCAACTCCCGCTTGAAATTATTAAGATTACTTAATGAGATTTACCGATGTAATTTTGGACGACACAACTAAGAGAAGGGTCGTTATGATGAATCCTTTAATCCATAATTTATAGCTTAAGTGAGATGAGACTACTTGGCTTTAAAAGTTTAGCCCACTCGATATTGGAAATCTAAAGCGAAAGTTGAAGAATGATATATTGAAGATATATAATTTACATACAATCCTCCGATCTTAAGAACCAGAATTTACAATTTCTCCAAGAATTATAATCCCAGTTAGGAAGATTCAAAAATAAGGGAGACAGGTTTGATTTCGAGATATAAATGATGAAACCTCTCGAGGATTAATGTATTTTTATGAGACACCCTTCATGTTGAAATCAATTTGTGTCAAATCATGTCATGATAAAAAGGGTTTTACCCTCGTGAGTTATGAACCAAATGGATATGGAAAGTAGATGGGAGTCATTTCACGAACATCATTTTAAACTACAGACGTTATGTTCCTCAAGGAAAGCATGGAGGTTATTTACATTTATTTAACGTATAGAAGCGTTAACCTCATGTAACATTCGTAGGTCATAAGAGACTCTGGTCCAAGTGTAATCAAGGTTTATGTTATCATTTTGTAGCTGATAAACCTGACCTTGTATCCGCGGAGTCGGAAACGGTTTATCAGCAGAGACCTCTTAAGTTAAGGGATAAGGTCTTTTGGTGTAGGTGGTGTTGAACACCTACGTGTAAGGGAATCGTATAGTGAAGAATCAGAATAGGCAATGACGGTTGGCTAAATGATCACGTCCTGGCTAATCGGTTTATGAGCGGAGTATTATGTAAGCTTGGTTCGTGAATATAACCTTATGGAGATAAGTTGAACTCGAAGGATTTCGGTGCCATCTAGCGCGGCATGATAGTATAAATTAACTATGTAGGGCCTTATGTATTACAGATAGATCCTCCTCCAGGGGGTGTAGTAATTTTGTTAACACCCACACCTGGTTAGCTTGTTTTGATTTTGTAGTGTATATTTCCTATTTATTACCGGGATGGAGCAAAGTGGAACCCGCCTTGTGAACAGTTGCACGATGGTCTGAGCGGCGGGATAAACCTTCAATTAACCCTTAGTAGGAATTTGCCGACAATCTTAGCAAGGAATAGTAGAAGTGCAATGAGAAATCTTGGTAAGGACTGTTGCTCCAGTTTGAGTTCTCATATAGCGGAGGTTCGAGCTCTTCCGTGGAAGGAAATTCTGATGTCCGTTTATTATAGTTCAATCATGGGCAAGAGGAGCATAACTTGGTGCCCTTGGACTTCATGCAACAATGTTTCCCGGAACTCATCACCTCAGGTGCAAATTAATCGTCTTTGAAATCCTTCACTCTTATAAGTACTTGCAACCCGTAGACCCGAACCTAAATTTCGAGGACGAAATATTTCTTTTGTTTATTGGGATTTGTAACATCCCCAATCCTTCTAGACCCCTAGCTGGTATTAGGGCATGGGTGGTGTGCTGAGTGGCTACTAAGGCCCTTGGACCAAGTGGAGTGTGCTAAGTGCACACCAAGGGCACAAAATCAACATAGCCCAATACCACTCCCTTAGGCCAATTGATCCTCAATTCACCAAATTGACCTCCATCATACCACCCTAACCACTAAGGAAGACCATTACCTTAAGAATTGCACTTGGGTGGGACCCAATTGCATGAAATTGACCAAAGTCAACAATAGGTCAACATTAACCAAACTAAGTCAATTAGGGTTCAATTGACTCCAAATGTTCAAATTAACCTTTCCACCACACTCTAAACACTATAAGGAACTCATTGGACCTAAAAGCCCCATCACTTGGTCAACCAATTGACCAATATGGCCAAAGTCAACTTTAGCTTAATTTGGGTCAAAATCACACCTTATGGCTAAATTAGCCCAATTGGGGCCCCACCATGGACCAACCAATATTGGGTGGTGGCAAGGGACCCAAGACCACCAAGTGGGGTCAACCCGCTCACCTTGGTTGACCAAAGTCAACCATGGTCAACCTAGCCCTTTAAGGTGAATTCCAAACCTAAATTTGAATGGGACCCAACCCCCATCATCTAACCAATTATTTATGGACCAAGGGCATTCCACCATCAGCCCTAGGACTGAGCCCAAGCATGGCTTGATTAATCAAATGAAGGGGGACCAAAAAGTTGATTAAAAAGCATAAAGCATAAAGCAAAAGTAAACACCCCCCTCTACACTCCACCTCCAATCAGTTTAGGGCACCCCACCTTGATTACTAAGCAGCTGAAGGGGGACCAGAGGGCCAGTAGGGGCAGGAGTACAGGAGAGTGGCATCAAAGAAGCTCAACCGAGGAGCTTGAATTCAAAAACCACTTTAGAGGCCTTCCCCTCCCAATCCAACCACACCATCACCTTCAGGAGGAAGAGAGCAGTCGAGAACGGCACTAGGAGCAAAGCTATTGCTGGAGAAACGGGTTCGGGAGCAGGGTCGCCGGAGCAAGGCATTTCCATGGCCAACCGCCGCCGCCGCCACCGCCAAGCTCCATACTAGGTTCGTTTCTCCTCCCATCCCCCCATGCTAGCTTCTCATCACAAAACGCTGAAGGATCGGGCTCAATTGAGCCCGGATCCACCTCCAAAATCCATGGATTTCGGCTCAAATCGAGACGCCCAGGATCGCCGGAAAACGCCTCCTCTGGCCGCCATGTCGCCGGGAAGTCGTAGCCCCGACCACCACGAAGATGGTGGAGGTGGTGGCCGGCCGTGGTGGCCACCAGGTGGCCGGGAAAGGAGGAAGTAAGATGGCCCAGGTCGGGGCCAATCCTAGCCATCGGCTCAATGAGGAAGACGATCTGGATACCCTCCGACCTGCTTTAAGATCTGTGCAAGATCATTTCCTTTATGTTAATTAATTCAATACATTTGAATTTCTGCCCCTAAATAATCAGTGCACTTCAATAATTAATTAGGGCATCCTAATGGCTGCATTAGAAAAAGTGCCCAACATAAAAGTTGTAGGCCTTGGTCTTGACTTTCATTAGGGCTTGAGTTCAAGTCATATGGTGACCCACAACTCCCTAGGGAGCTGTTTTACTAGGGCTGGTCCTACACTAGGTCAGTCCACTAAATTAATTACCTAGCCCAAACCCCTCAAGCTTTGAGGCTGTGTTTTTAACCATGAGGTTGTATACCCTAGGGTCACCCCCTGCCCAAAGGACAGTCCTTGGTGGACACTTTTACCTAGGTTTTTTGTGGTAATTAGGATATTTAAATTATGTTGATTTTTGGAGTATATGATGTTCAAATGACACCAAACTTTGGTGGCATGCTCTTTAGTATATTAGTAGTGCCTACCTAAATTTTCACTCCTTTTGGAGTTGATTTGATATGGAAAATGGGAAACCCTAATGAGGGCCATAAGGGGTCAAATTAGGGTTTAAGCCATTGGAGGAGTTGAGTGAGTTAGCCTCCTCCCACCATTATGGTTATATAGGTATGTATATACAAATGCATGTGACACACCTTAATGGGCCATTTGGAGCCATTAGGGTGGTGTGACCTAAAACCCTAAGGGTAAACCCTTAAGGTTGCAAAGTTGGGATTTGTGAAGGACATAGATCCAAATGTCCTTTCCTTGACTCAGAACTTTTTAGATGTGTTTTTAAGAGCATGAATTGACTTAGGTAATTTAATGGGAATTTTTAGTGTCATTTAAGTATTTTTCTCCTAATAAATGAGATTGCCACTTTTTCCTTAATTAAATAGAATGCATGGTCATAAGACCTTTTATGGATTTGAAACTTTATCAGTGGCTGAATAGGGATGAAAATGGACTATAGTAATTTTGTTATGATTTATTGAAGTATTATCCCTTGTGTAGGAAATTTTAGGTGCTTGCTAGCTTAAGGGAATTTAATTTTGAAAAATGTCAAATCATGGGGCAAAATTGTGAAACTTGGTTATCTATCATTCAATGCTATTATATGCCCATGATAATTATTTGGAAACTTGTAGATTTGTATTTCATGTACCACATGTAGAAACTGGAATTTACATCACTTGGGTATTAAATCATTTTAAAATGTCAAATCACATGGTAATGACACAATCCTTTGGAAGACCACTCTAGGTCCTCATTTGGACACTTGGTAATTTTTGGAGAATTTTTAAAAGTGAATTACTATTTTTCCTAATTATAGTGGCATTTTGGTAATTATACAACTATGATGATTTAGTATGCCAAATCACACCCTAGGGACATGGAACTCCGTAAACCACCTTGATATGGGATATTACCTTACTGATAATTTTCATGTAGCATGAAGAATCATTTTGAGGGTAGTTCATGTGCAATTTGACTTAAGGCCTTAAATACTTTAAATTATATTAAATACCAAATTAATATGGAAAATTATGGAAATTGGAGCATACCTTATTACGGTCAGTGGGACCTAGGATAATTATTAGAGACCCTGGTGATGAGTTTTTAGAAGGGTTCCTTTATGGGGTTGATAGTTAGTTCAACTTAGTGGTCTGCGTTTAGTAAAAACAGAATTTTGAGTTTTAGACAATTCAGACCACTAAGTAGTGTTTAAGAGTTATATACAATCAGTAATTGAGTTATAGCACACAATGATTCATGGAAGGTCAATCCTAGGGTTAGTTGTGAAGTTGTGTTAGGGTTACTATATGAGGTGTGGAGGCACGTCCAACCCAATTGGGTGGGACGGGAGATGAGCTAAGTCACATTAACTATATGAAATGATGAGGGGTGAACCAAACGTTAATCACCAACTAAAGTAATTGTCTTGAGGAGGATAGTGGGGTTGAGCCCTTGATCTGTAGTACCGTTAGGGGCCCCTTACGGAGTACACCGCGGGAAGTCCAAGATTCACCCCAAATATAACACTAACTAAATTGTAGGCAAGAGTAGCCTAAGTAGGTCTGCAAACTGGTATGGATCTCCTACGGGAAGGAGATGGGTTGGATCAGCTTGTGTGTTAGTCCCTGAGCCGGAAGCTCGGGTGGACTTGTTAACATTTGATTCTTATGCAAATAGTGGCGAGTCTTCGGTACTAGGCCAGTCGTGTCACCGACGGTAGTACGTTGACTCAGGCGAGGGAGAGTTTTAGAGGTCCGGTAAGTTTGAGTACCGCAGTCTGGAGGACAATCCCTAATAACCCACCCCGACCTTAAAGTCTGGTGGATTCCAGCAAGAGTACGCAGGAGCTCCGCTGTTGTGTTCTTAACGTTGAGGCGTACATGAGGTCTAGGCTTGGTAGTGACCACACCCGCCTAGGATGTGGAGTGCTCGATCCACTGCCACCGTGAGCCACGACGGTCGGTACCTGAAAGGTTGGCTTTCTTTCAAACAAATTGGGAAATATAAAGGTCTGTGCGCATAGAGTAGTGTGGGTGGGTTGCATTGCATGGCTGCATAATACACATCATAAACATAGCATAGCATAACACACATTAGCATACCCCTATCATATAAATTAGTATGGGCTCTTTTATATGATGTGTTACCAGGACATCTTAACTTATATGTCGTATGGGCGCTCATATAAGTTAAGGTACGAATCTGTGATGGTAGTTTAGATTTACTTACTGCACCGCATTTTCTTTCTATTACTGCTTTACTTTATGCTCTACCTTACTGTCATTTACCTGCACTATAATGCTAGTTAGTTTTATTGTTTTACATATACATGCTAGATTAGTGTCATGTCACCTCTTCCTTTGGTTACCCCTTGTTGTCCTCTGCTTCTTCCTCCCGCTCGGTAACTAGGAGTTGTGGAGGGAGGCGAGGACAAAACGACTTAGTCTTTATGACTAACGGTCTGTGTGACCGCAGGAGTCCGAGGATACGGAGTTGTCCCGCGCGCAGCAGGATGAGATGGCAGGACCTGAGCAGCGGATGCAGCGTACTACCACGACGCCACAGGTCGATGATTAGATAGTTAGATTTCCGCATTTGAGAGTTTGGTTGTAGTTTTCGCATGTTGTAGAGAGAGATAGTACTTATTTTGGATATGTATCGGGCTTAAGCCCTTTTTACTTGTACTTCTCTTTTTGGACTTTCTGTTTCATTATATATACATATATGATGTTGTGACTTGTGGACATGCCCTTATTTCTGTACTTCACTTTGGCATATTTTACTTATGATTGTATAGCCGGCAGAGTCAGTGCTGAGCGGCGTTGACTAACCCGAGTGTTGGTGACACCGCAAGGCAGCGATTCTGGGCGAAGATCCACCTTGACCGTGCGATACTGGAGAGGTTCTAGTTTTCAAGTACCCGAACGGGTTTTGGAAAAAGAGATCTTACATCTTGAGTCAGGAAGGGCACCCTGTGAGTTTCTTTAGTGAAAAATTGGCGGGCGCTAAATTGAATTATTCCAACTATGATAGGGAATTTTATGCGGTCATTAGATGCTTGCACCACTGGCGGCATTATCTCCTCTCTAAGGAGTTCGTGATCCTCTCCGATCACGAAGCATTACGATTTATCAATGGCCAACATAAAATCAGCCTGCGTCACGCCAAGTGGGTATCCTTCCTACAGGGTTATACTTTTAATCTCAAACACCTTAAGGGAGCGGACAATCGGGTTGTGGACGCTCTTAGTCGCCTAGCCCTCTTAGTCACCACTATGGAGGTTAACGTTGTCGGGTTCGAGCGAATCAAAGATGAGTACGCTACATGCCCGGATTTTCAGGATTCTTACCTATCTGCCCAGGATAGTTCCCCCACCACTATTACTGCGTTCGTTATCAAGGATGGTTACCTCTTTAGGCATGGGAAATTATGTATTCCGCAGTCATCTCTACGTCTCCATATCATATGGGAACTGCATTGTGGCGGGTTGAGTGGCCATTTTGGTAGAGATAAGACTATCACCCTTGTTGATGAAAAGTTTTATTGGCCGAAGTTGAAGGCAATGGTAGGACGGGTATGTTGAAATTGTTGAAGTGGAAGTTTGGAGGATTTTTTTGGACCTGGGCGGTCTAGGAGGAGGTCGGGCGGTCTGATGTGACCGCACGACCTGGCGGTCTGCATCTGCGGTCTGGCTGATCTAAGCCTAGCTGCGGTCTCCTGGCTTGATCGCTGGTATGGGTTCAAGGCGGCTGAAGATGGAGGTCGCGCGGCCTGTCTCTGACCGCGTGGTGGGCTGTTCGTCTTCAGGTTTGCGCGGTCTGTGCGTGACCGCGTGACGTGTTGTCCTCTTCAAGGCTGTGGCGGTCTGGTGTGACCGCACAGTTTGATCCAGGTTCTCTCCTGAATGCGGTCTGGTAGCTGACCGGGATTTCTGGGGGTATTCGCGGACTAAGGGTCTTAGTCGCGCGGTCTCAGTTCGCGGTCTCAGGAGGAGACTGGTATGCGAGCTGGTTGCTGTTCGCGGTCTCAGGAGGAGATCGGCATGCGGACAGGAGTTCGCGGTCTGATGGCGAACTGACTGTGTTCGCGGTCTCGTGCGAACACAGGTGGTGAATAGCTTCGGGCGGCCTGGCGAGTTCCTTGTGAAGTCGCGGTCTGCTGTGAGAGTGGCGGTCTCTCATGGCGACATTGAAGCTGGCGGGTTCACCAAAATGAAGCAGAAGTAATGTTGCTGATCGCGTAGTGTGACCGGTCAGGTCGCGCGGTCTGGGGGTGGTGATCCTATCTCATAGGGTGGTGACTGGATCAGGTCCCGCGCCTATAAATAGGAGGCCACTGTAGCAGCAAATGACACACCAAGCGTAAGCTAAACTTTCTTCTTTCCTGCGGTCTGAGTTTATGTGACCGGGCGGTCTCCTGATTGAACTTCTCTTATGCAGCTTCTGCGGATAGTGCGGACAGCAGCGATCACCTCTTCCTCTGAAAGTGTTCGGGCGGTCTGCGGCTTGGAGTTGTGGTGCTGGAGTTCGGGAGAATCAGGAGGTCTGAAGAAGTGGGCGGTTTGATCAGCGAGCTGGTGGTGTTCTGTGATCGTCAAGTTGTTGCGGTATGGCAGTTTTTTGAGATCGCAGGGAGGTCGCGCGGTCCGAGCGGTCTCAAGTTATCTTCAACTTTGTATCTTTCCTTTAGTGTTTGTGTTGGCGAAATCATGTCTCGTCAAGCATGCCTTGCCTTGTAATTTTGAAGATTGTTATCAATAAAGATCAGTTGTTTGCCTCCACTTGCTTCTGGTTGTTTGGTTTTTTTTAACTCTAAGTTGACTATCTCCTGCTCGCTCCATAAAGATTCGGAAAAATTTCACATGGTATCAGAGGCAGGTTGGAGTGGTTGAGCAGTGAGTAACTTAGAGTAGTCATCGCCTTTGTGAAGAAGGAACCAGTGGAAGAGCAATGGAAGGTGGATTTGCAAAGGGTCTTGGGATTGAGGTGCTTACATCGACTAACTTCAAGAAGTGGAAGTCGTGTATGCAAAGCTATCTTGTAGGTGAGGACCTCTGGGAAGTTGTTGGAGGAGATCAGACGCAGGAAGTCATCCCGGAAGGGGATAATGGGGCTGAGGTGAGAACTTGGAGGAGGACGAATGCGAAGGCAGAGTTCACTCTGAAGAGGGCAATCTCACCTGACCTATTTGATCACATCTTGGGGTGTGGATCAGCTGCGGAGATCTGGAGAGCCCTGGATGGGCTGTTTAACAAGAAGAATGTAGCGAGGCTGCAGTTCTTGGAGAATGAGCTGGCAAGGTCGGCTCAGGGCGATCTTTCTATCTCCACTTTCTTTCTGAAGCTGAAGAACTTGTGCGCTGAAATCTCAGCATTGGACCCTGATGAGCCTATCTCTGAGGCGAAGCTGAAGAGGCACATCATCCGCGGCCTGCGGAAGGAATATGTTGCCTTTGTGACGTCGGTGTAGGGATGGGCAAATCAGCCGTCTCTGTTGGAGCTGGAGAACTTGCTTGCATCGCAAGAAGTTTGGCAAGGCAGATGGCGGGGGTGTCAGTGGCTGGGGGAGATGGCGAAGTGCTCTTCTCGGGAAAGAAGAAGAAGTGGGATAAGAAGAAGAAGATCGCTGGAGGAGGCTATGGGCCTTCAACTTCTGGGCAGCAGGAAATGGGGTATGCTCCCAAGGCTGACGGGAAGAAGAAGGGTGAAGGTCCGAAGTGCTTCAAGTGTGGCAAGTATGACCACATCAGGAAGGATGGCAAGGTGGTCACCCAAGCTGGGCATGCTGCGAAGAAGGAGGAAGTTGAGGCCAGACACATTCAAGGAGGTTGGGGAGGAGCCTTCTCGGCTTCTGTTGGAGCTTCTGCTCCTATCAACTATCTGGAGGACTGGATCGTGGACTCGGGGTGTGGTCATCACCTCACCGGATACGAGACCAAGCTTTCTTCTGCACAACCCTATACAGGTAACAATGCAATCATTACTGCTGATAATACTGTACATCCAGTGGAGAAGGTGGGGGTTGTTTCCTTGGGCAGTGATAGAGGGCCACTTACCTTGAAGAGTGTCTATCATGTGCCCGGTATGAGGAAAAATCTCTTCTCCGTGACCAACGCTGTAGACGCTGGGTATCACGTTCTGTTCGGCCCAACAGAAGTGAAGTTTCTACGCAACTTTGAGGCTGTAAAGGCCGAGGTTGTCCATGTCGGGAGACGGGCAAAGGACTTGTTCGTTTTATCGACAAGTTCCTACGTTGACAAGATGAAGACGAATGATGGTGCCGTTATATGGCATGAGAGGTTGGGGCACGTAGGGATGGACAAGCTGAAAGCAATGGCGGTGAGAGGTCTGGTCAAGGGCCTGCCAAGTCTATCCTCCTACGGAGAAGGTCATGTTTGCGAGGGATGTCAGTTCGGCAAGTCTCATCGGCTACCGTTTGACAAGTCGCAAACGAGGAGTAGTGTGTCGTTGGAGTGCATCCACGGTGACTTGATGGGACCTACTGCTACCCCAAGCCTCGGAGGGAGCAGATATATGCTGGTGTTGATCGATGATTACACCAGATATGTCTGGGTATATTTCCTGAAGGAGAAGGCGGAGGCGTTTGCCAAATTTGTGGAGTTCAAGGAGCTTGTGGAGGGCCGGCTTGGCCTGCGGGTGAAGAAGCTGAGAACTGACAACGGAGGGGAGTTCACCTTTGGTGAGTTCTCTAGTTTTTGCAGGAAGGCAGGTATCCGGAGGGAGCTCACTTGTGCACATACTCCACAACAGAACGGAGTTGCAGAGCGGAAGATCCGTCATCTGACGGAGACCTGCAAGTGTTGGCTGCATGCCAAGAGTATCCCAAAGTCCTTCTGGGCGGAGGGAATGTCTTGTGCTGCCTACGTCATCAACCGGATGCCTTTGAGTCCCATCAACATGTTGACTCCGCATGAGATGATGTTCAAATAGAAGCCAAGCGTGGCACACCTTAGGGTGTTTGGTTCCACCTGCTACGTGCATGTTCCAGATGCTCTTCGGAAGAAGCTAGATGCGAAAGCAAGGAAGCTAGTCTTCATGGGATACGATGAGCGGAAGAAAGGATGGAAGTGCATGGACCCGGAGACGCGGAGATTTGTGGTATCTCGCGACGTCGTGTTCGATGAGGTGACATCTTACAAGGGGTCCTCTGATGTGGAGCTACCAGAGAGCAGGGTGGAGGTGCCGGAAAAAGCTATGGAGGATCTTCAGGTGGAGCTACCTGTGTCACCAGGTGGACCATCTCCTTCTAGTTCTGAGACGGAGGCTTCTGGTTCAGGGAGCAGGGGGAGCAATGCTCCTAACACGTCTGGAAGAGGAGCTAGGGAAGAAGCAGCTGGAGATAATGCGGTTCAGGGGAAGGAGCTGAGGAGATCGAAGCGAGCGATCGTTGCCCCTGATCGCTATACAGGAGGAAACGCAGTGAGCTTCGTCTCATGTTTCTTCGCTGGTCCCTTGGATAAGAGGGAGCGGAGCAGTCGAGCTTTGAAAAGGCCAGAGGCGTGAAGGAGTGGGACATTGCTATGCAAGAAGAGATGGCAGCTCTCGAGAAGAATGAGACCTGGTCTCTTGTGCCCAAGCCCGAGGGCATCACTCCTGTGACATGCAAGTGGGTCTACAAGCTAAAGAAGAAAGCTGACGGTAGTATCGAGCGATACAAGGCTCGCCTTGTGGCTCGGGGGTTCTCGCAGCAGTACGGTGAAGACTACGAAGAGACTTTCAGTCCGGTGGAAAAAATGACTTCAGTTCGGTTCATCATTGCCTTGGCGGCGTTTAGTGGATGGGAGATTTGTCAGCTCGACGTCAAGAACGCCTTCTTGTACGACGAGATTGACAAGGACATCTGTATGGTCCATCCACCTGGCTTTGTGTCTGAAGATTTTCCGGAGCATGTCTGCAAGCTGAAGAAGGCCCTGTATGGGTTGAAGCAAGCGCCGAGGGCGTGGTACGGGAAGATCGCAGAATATCTCCTATTCTGTGGGTTTTGTGCTTCAGACTCAGACTCAAGCTTGTTCGTCAAGAAGAGCGGGGAGCTTCAAGTCATCGTGCTGCTATACGTCGATGATATGATCGTGACAGGGAACTCGAAGGAGGAAGTAGCACAGCTACGGGCCGAGCTGTCTATCTGGTTCGAGATGAAGGACTTAGGTGAGCTTCACCATTTCCTTGGACTCGAGGTGCAGAGGAAAGAAGATGGAGTGCTGGTGACCCAAGTCGGATATGCGGAGCGGATCGTGGAGCGGTTCGGCATGAAGGAAGGGAAGTGCACTTCCACACCTCTGGAGAAGGCTATGAAGCTTCGGAAAGATGAGGGGAGGATTATGCAAGATCCGTTGGTGTTCCGAGCTCTGGTTGGGAGCTTGATTTATCTGACAATCACGAGGCCGGATATTGCATATGCAGTTGGCAGAGTGAGTCGGTATATGGAGGAGCCACGGGTACCTCATCTGCTAGCAGCCAAGAATATTCTGAAGTATGTCAAGGCGACCTCGGACATGGGTCTCCTATACAGGAGGGATGCGGGCTTCGAAGTGCACGGATACATGGATGCTGATTACGGGGGAGATTCGGATGATCGGAAGTCGACGTCTGGATTCGTCTTCATGGCGGGCCCTACAGCTATATCATGGTGCAGCAAGAAGCAGGATTCCGTGTCGGTCTCCACCACGGAAGCGGAATACAAGGCTTCGGCCTTGGCAGCTCAGGAAGCCATCTGGCTTAGGAGGTTGGTGGGAGACGTCCACAAGGAGGTTCGGGAGCCAACTCTGCTACGCGGTGACAATGAGAGTGCTCTCAAACTGGTAACCAATCTAGTTTGTCACGCGAGGACCAAGCATATCGAGATCGAGCATCACTTCATACGGGAGAAGGTGCTGGATGGATCTCTTTCGGTCGGGCATGTGCGGAGTGCGGACAATGTCGCGGACATCTTCACAAAGGCGCTGGCAAAGGGGCCGTTCACACGGCTAAGGAGCCTACTGGGGCTAGTTTCAACTTCCCACTTCAAGGGGGAGTGTTGAAATTGTTGAAGTGGAAGTTTGGAGGGTTTTTTTGGACCTGGGCGGTCTGGGAGGAGGTCGGGCGGTCTGACATGACCGCACGACCTGGCGATCTGCATCTGCGGTCTGGCTGATCTAAGCCTAGCTGCGGTCTCCTGGCTTGATCGCTGGTATGGGTTCAAGGCGGCTGAAGATGGAGGTCGCGCGGCCTGTCTCTGACCGCGTGGCGGGCTGTTCGTCTTCAGGTTTGCGCGGTCTGTGCGTGACCGCGTGACGTGCTATCCTCTTCAAGGCTGTGGCGGTCTGGTGTGACCGCACAGTTTAATCCAGGTTCTCTCCTGAATGCGGTCTGGTAGCTGACCGGGCTTTCTGGGGGTATTCGCGGACTAAGGGTCTTAGTCGCGCGGTCTCAGTTCACGGTCTTAGGAGGAGACTGGTATGCGAGCTGGTTGTTGTTCGCGGTCTCAGGAGGAGATCGACATGCAGACAGGAGTTCGCGGTCTGATGGCGAACTGACTGTGTTCGCGGTCTCGTGCGAACACAGGTGGTGAATAGCTTCGGGCGGTCTGGCGAGTTCCTTGTGAAGTCGCGGTCTGCTGTGAGAGTGGTGGTCTCTCATGGCGACATTGAAGCTGGCGGGTTCACCAAAATGAAGCAGAAGTAATGTCGCTGATCGCGCAGTGTGACCGGTCAGGTCGCGCGGTCTGGGGGTGGTGATCCTATCTCATAGGGTGGTGACTGGATCAGGTCCCGCGCCTATAAATAGGAGGCCACTGTAGCAGCAAATGACACACCAAGCGTAAGCTAAACTTTCTTCTTTCCTGCGGTCTGAGTTTATGTGACCGGGCGGTCTCCTGATTGAACTTCTCTTGTGCAGCTTCTACGGATAGTGCGGACAGCAGCGATCACCTCTTCCTCTGAAAGTGTTCGGGCGGTCTGCGGCTTGGAGTTGTGGTGCTGGAGTTCGGGAGAATCAGGAGGTCTGAAGAAGTAGGCGGTTTGATCAGCGAGCTGGTGGTGTTCTATGATCGTCAAGTTGCTGCGGTCTGGCAGTTTTTTGAGATCGCAGGGAGGTCGCGCGGTCTGAGCGGTCTCAAGTTATCTTCAACTTTGTATCTTTCCTTTAGTGTTTGTGTTGGCGAAATCATGTCTCGTCAAGCATGCCTTGCCTTGTAATTTTGAAGATTGTTATCAATAAAGATCAGTTGTTTGCCTCCACTTGCTTCTGGTTGTTTGGTTTTTTTAACTCTAAGTTGACTAGCTCCTGCTCGCTCCATAAAGATTCGGAAAAATTTCACAGGGTAGTGAGTAGTTGTCGTACTTGCCAAGTTTCCAAGGGCACCAAAACCAACGTCGGGTTATATACTCCGTTGCCTATACCATCCGTACCTTGGGAGGACGTGAGCATGGACTTTGTCTTAGGCCTACCCACCACTTTTCGTCGTCACGATTCTATCTTCGTAGTTGTGGATAGGTTCTCCAAAATGACATATTTTATACCGTGCACTAGAACCGACGAAGCATCTCATATTGCAAAGCTATATTTTAAGGAAGTTGTTAGTCACCGGGGAGTGCCGAAGACAATTGTCTCGGATAGGGATGTTAAGTATACGAGCTACTTCTGGAAGACACTTTGGATCCTAATGGGTACCAAACTATTGTTTTCCTCCGCCTATCATCCTCAAACCGATGGGCAAACTGAGGTGGTTAACCGGAGCCTAAGGAACCTTCTTAGATGCCTCGTGAGTGACCATAAAGGCACATGAGATCTTCTTCTTCCCCACGCTCAGTTAGCCTACAACAATTCCAAAAATCGGTCCACCGGTCTGTCACCAAATGAGATTGTCCACGGGTACAAGGCCCCTGTGCCTCTTGACTTGGTTCCCTTGCCCCCAACATACAAGGCAAGTCAATTTGCACAATCCTTCGCCCAACATATTCACGACCTTCATGCACGTATACGAGCTACCTTGACTGCTCAGTACGATTCTTATCAGGCGCATGCCAATATACATCGGAAAGTGTCACACTTCAAGGTGGGCGATTTGGTTTTAGTAAGATTAGTTCCCGAGCGTTTGCCATCTGGCACCGTTAAAAAGTTAGCACCTAAGCGCGCCGGCCCTTTTCGGATCATCAAGAAAATAGGTGACAACACTTTTGTTTTGGATTTGTTTACCGAATGGGGAATCTCCCCTATTTTTAACGTCTCGGATTTAACGATGTTCGTATCGCCTCCATATGAGTTGAATTCCTTGACGTCTTCTCCTTCCACCAAATCTTCTAATGGGTTGGGGAGTGGTAGTACGGATGACCTCTCTCTGTCGGTCCCCACAGGTATTTCACCGGATGGTAAGTCGCATACTTTTATTCCTACTGCTGATATGTTCCCCAGGTTTCCGAAGACTTTTCTCACTCCGGACATGATACTTGCTTCGGAGCCACTTACTACCTCGGAGGGTGCTACTTACCGATTCCTCATCCGTTGGCATGATCGCCCTCCTTCCGACGATTCATGGGTCCTCGCGATGGAGTTTCAACGAGTGGATGCCGATCTTCTCCGCCGCTACCTCTCGGACCACGCATCGGAGATGCTTGATTTTGAGTGGGGGAGGATTGATGGCGCGTCCCCTCCGACACTCCTTGATGATGATGACCTGGCTGTCGAGGCGCTGCGACACAAAGATCTGAGGTGCCATAATGATGCTGAAGGAAGTCCGCGTTATAATCTCCGCCCGCGGCGTACCAAAACCGCCATAAAAAATTAAACTTTTATTTATGCACTTTTATTTTATATTAATAAATATAAAATTATTTCATGCTAGATGATAATTTTATATTTATTAAAATGGTTGTAATTTTAATTTTGCACTCTTTATTTTATTTTGGTGTGTATTTAACCATACAGATGGATGAGATTTCATCTCCATCATGGATGGTTAAGATGTTGTTGTAACTCCTATTTAAGGAGGTCTTTATGAAGGAATGAAGCATTGAAGACAAAAAAAAACCTAATTTCCCCTCTTGGAAATTTCGGCCAAGGAAGAGCTCTCTCTTGCCGCCCCCCCCCCCCCCCCCCCCCCCCCTCTTGGAGTGACTCCAAGGCCGCCTCCCTCCATCCTCTTCGGTGCGACTCCGGCGAGACTTCCGCGGTGCGACTCCAAGGAAGAAAGGGTGCTTCTCCATTCGGTGCGACGCCAGTGGAACCGTGGAGAGAGAGATTCTCCCACATCTATCTTGAGTGCATGCATATTCTTGGTTGGGTAACCCCTCCCCTTTCTAGTGATTCGTCTACGTTATTTTGTGGAGGTTTTGTCGAATTATTTTATCCGTGATCTTAAATCTTTTCGCTTGCAAAATCTGAAATAATAGTGTTGTTATTGAATCTCTTGTTGTTCGGATCGGGTAGATCCGGTGCGGGAGCGAAACTCGGTCTAGCCTTGATTTGCTCTCCAAGATTGGCGCACTTGGCACTAACAAGGGAGTTAATCTCAACTAACGCTTTATCGCCGCTTGAATGTTCACCGCTGATCCAAGAAAATTGCCGCTGCGTTTGAAATGAATCGATTGATGGAATAGATGCTTGTGTAGGTGCGGTGAGTTGTGTGCTTGTTGGAGAGGTAGGTCTTAAGGACGTTGTATCGAGTCCGGCTTACGGTGAGTTGTGTGCTTGTTGAAGAGGTAGGTCCTAAGGACGTTGTATCGAATCCCGCATATTTTTATCTATCGGATTTGGAGAGCCAACCGACCCCTTTTCGTTCGCTTTTGGTCGGATCCCTCCCATGTTATTTTAATTTCTGTGATGAATGTCATTCCGTTAGCATAACGTACACATCGTCACAGTACCCCTACATCAGGGAGAAAATATCCCCCCCCCCCCCCACCCATCCCTCCCTTTTGCCATGTGGGGGAAAGGGAGGGAGAGGGGAGGCCTCCTCCTCCCCTATAAAAGAAGGGGGGGGGGGGGGGGCAACCCCTTCCTGATGCACAAACCACTCCCTCTCAGCCTTCTCCTCCCCTGCCAGCCCTCCCAGCTCCCTGCCGGAGCTCCTCCCAACCAAACTGCCGCCACCCACCTTCCCCATGGCAAGCCGCCCCTCCACCTCCTGAGCTCCACCTCCATCACAGGTAGAAACCCTACCCTCCCCCTTCCCACTCCTCTGGAAGCACCCCTGCCGCCCCCTCCCGTCGCCGGAGCGCCGCCAGCGCCACCCGAGTCATGCCTAGGCTCGGGTGGAGTCTTGGCCGTGAGCACCCCCACCCCAGCGCCGGTAGTGGCGCCGGGGGAGCAGGTTCCCCCTCGGGGGCCTCTGCCCCGGCGAGGGAAGGCGCCACCCGCACTTTCCCCTCCCTCTCTACTTTTCCTGTACGGGAAAAGGACCTACCCCGGCGGAAGGCGGCGGCGCCAGGCCGCCGGACCCCCGCCAGAGGATTGCCCCCTCCCCGGCGCCCCAGCCAGGGGCGGCAGGGGAGGCTCTCCCAGCGGAGGAGGCGGTGCAGCGAGCCTGCATGGCGCATGCAGGCTACGCCACCGGCTCGCGCCCCCTTTCTTCCCTTATTCCGGCGGTGGCCGGCGGCGCCAGACCGCCGGACCACCACCGGGATGCACGCCGGCCCCCGGCGCGTCGACCGGGGGCGGCGCCAGCACCAGCCGGCCGCTGCCCGGTGGCGGCAGCGGCCGCCTCCCGCTGAGAAAGCGGAGCCTCCCGCTGAGAAAATGAGAGCCGTCTGATCTCCCCCAGGAGATCGGGCGGCTCCCCTCTCCTTAACTCCCGCCCCCGCCTCCAATTGCGTGCCCCCACAGGGGATCCGTCGCAGATCCGCTGTGGGGGCCCCAGGAGGGCGCACGGTGCAGCCCTCCTCCATCTCCTTCCCTTTGCTATACGCACCCCACATCCCGCTCCCCTTATTTTAATTTCCTGAGGGATATAGGGGCTTTTCCAGCAAAAACTTCCAACATGGAAAATTTTCCCCACTATGAGGGGCACCTACTGTAATTATTTGGGAGCATATTTGCTATTTTTAAACTCCTCTATAAGGTTTATTTAAAACAACTAAAGGCCCAATTAAGTTGAGAAAATTCCCCAAAAATTACAGGCCTTAAATTAAGGTGTTTTACAATTGCTATCAAAATTTGAAGGTGTGACCTTTTATTTTGGACCTCTAAAAGTCTTTTACGAGTAAATCAAACACCCGAAACGAGCGGAGTTAATTGGGACAAATTGGCAAACTCGCGCGCGTATTTTCGTGACGCAACGAAATAATGCGTATCAATCTCGGGAATCGAATAATATAAAAGTAACGACGCGCAAGTCAGGTCGCAATCGCGGGGCGACACCGCCAATTCAATAACATCAAGATAATTAAAAATGTGAAATTAAGGCACACAGAAATACGGAACTTCCTCCTAAGAACGGAGTCGACTTGAAGCCTCCTGTATGGAGTGATTAGACCACTAACCCTTTATTTATTCTGCTCTCCAGTCTCGTACTGGTCCTGCTTTTACTTTCAGCATTTACTCTTTAAATCCAGTCTCGCACTGGTCCCCCTGCTTTTACTTTCAGTATTTATTCTTTAAATCCATTCTCGCACTGGTCCCCTGCTTTTACTTTCGGCATTTACTCTTTAAATCCAGTCTCGCACTGGTCCCCCTGCTTTTACTTTCAACATTTAATATTTAAATCCAGTCTCGCACTGGTCCCCTGCTTTTACTTTCAGCATTTACTCTTTAAATCCAGTCTCGCACTGATCCCTTATTTACTTCTTTCTGAACTTTCAATTCTCAATCTCGTACTGGTCCTGATGTTTCGGCCCCTGCTTCCGGCCTTTCTTACTGTTTATGCTGCACTTTTATATTTTAGTGCTAACCGCAGTCTTACGCTGGCAAGCGGTGCTTCTCCTCCTTTCTGTGAGGCCTTAGTTGGGGAAGACCCGGAGTTGAGTCCCTCCTCCTGAGTTAGTCCCAAATAAGGAGCCCTCCTACCGCCGAGTCTCTCGGTCAAGAGTCGAGTGACCGGTCGAGTTAGAATGTCGCGTTAAGTTTTAAAGCGCTTGCTCTGTGCTAAAAGCTTGCTTTGTGAAGATTATTTTGGAAGTGGCAGGTCGGTCACGCCCGCAGACCGTTCATACCGGTGCGGGTGGGGTGACGACTCAAGGCGACAGGGAGATGTGCGCAGCGGGTTATCACCGCTCCGAACCCGCAGTTTTGCCTCCGCGGGTCGGCCTAAACCTTGGAATCGCCGGATGTCGCTCACACCCAGTTAGTACACCTTGTTGTACGAGAGGGCCTGAGTGATACGGTACGATTACATTCAGAAGTGGCAGGACTGACCACTGTCACCGACGGCCACATCGGTGAGGCCCGCGGGGTTCGCTACCCTGCTTGAAGCAAAGCGGTCCAAGTTGTGTCGACACAGAGTCTTTATGTGTGCAGGTTTGAACACCTGAGCGCGAGTGTGTGCAAATTAGAGTTGCCTTTATTACATATTGCGTGTATATATTACCTCGTGGAAGTTTCGATGGGTAGGCCCTATAAATATATATATATATATATATATATATATATATGTGTGTGTGTGTGTATATGTATACCTGCTGCTAACTCTCTACTGGGCTTTGGCTATTTAATTCTTGTACTTTAGCCTGCCCCAGGATACGGATCTGGGGAGGGGATGTGTTTTCTACTTAGCTCTGTGACTAACGGTTATTTTTATAACCAATCACAGGAGATGGGATAGCATGAAGCCCCCGCACCGCAAGATGAGATACCGGCCTTAGAGATGGCCCGACCGGATACTCCCGCCTCGCCCCCTGTCTTCCGCGACGTGAGTCCTAGAGTTAGGACTAGTTTAAGAGCACTTTGTATTAATCATGTGTAGCCTCCGAGGCAGATGTACTAAACAATGGGCTTCGGCCCCTTTTGTTATGTAATTATAAGATGTGTGCTAGTTTTCCTATTTCTAATACTTCCGCTGTGTGAATCTGATGTGATGTTGTGATTCTTGTGCCTGACAAGGCGACCACTCAGTGCTTGAGAGGGTGGACCATTGCCACACAGGTAGTGCTAGTGGCCGTCCTTGGGCAGTAAGATCTCCCCTCCCTGAACCCGGTTCAGTTTGGGGAGGGGGGGTCTTACAAATGTATCAGAGCTACCACGATCCGACCACATGGGGTAGTCTTTAGATCCTCCCTTCCCGGTTTCTGTTCCTTGGTTCGGGACAAACCACGCAACGGAAGCCTGGTAGACCCTTAGGTTTAAGGTTTCAGTCAGTTCTGCAAAATTCCCTTATTTTTACAAATACTGATGTTCTCCTGTTACTTCTCCAGATACCGGAGTCCAGTAATGGAAGGTCCTCCTCTAGGGATCAGTACCATCCTACCAATCCACCACCAGCCCTGGCCGCCCCAGCTGCAGTCCCGTTCGTTGATACGGATCTAGGACGGACACTGACATCCCTGCTAGCCACCTTCCAGACGGCCATCCTACGGCCACCCCAGCAGACCACCGTGCCTACCGACCTTCTGACGACGTTCCGGGGGTTAAGGCCCCCTACCTTCCGAGGCACCGAGTCTGCCATACATGCAGAAGAGTGGGTGGAGAGATTAGAGGAGCTCTTGGTTGGGATGATGTGCCTTGGTGGTGACCTTGCTAGAGGGCTATGCCCGAGATTGGTGGAGGGCAGCCAGCCGCTCCACATTTAGGGGGCGACCACTCAGCACGGTCCTCTGGGGAGAGTTCTCAGAGGCCTTCATATAGCACTTTATCTCAGACGCAGATAGGATTGCACTTCAGGAGCGTTTCCTGCAGATCCGGCAAGGAGAGAGGACGGTACCGGAGTACCAACGAGAGTTCATCCATCTAGCCCGTTTTGTTGGGACCTTGGCAGTTACAGACAGGGATAGGGCATCTAGATTCTATCGAGGTCTACGAGATGATCTTCGACTGGCATTGATCATGATCTCCCAGTCGACCTTTCATACGATCGCCTCTCACGCCGCAACGTTAGAGATGGATCAGAATATGGTGGCCCAGTAGCGTAGGGGACATGCGGAGGTTCCCCGGGCTCAGGGTCGAGAGAGAGGAGTAGGCCCTCGCAGACAGGACTGGGGTAGGGGCAGCGTCAGCGCCACCAGCCATATGGGCAGGCAGCCCAGCCCCGACCAGCACCTCCAGCCCCAGCACCTCAGGCCGCCCCAGTCGCACGACGAGATGCCCCCTTTGCAGGGAACTGCTACCTTTGCCAGTAGCCTGGGCACATACGAGCTTTCTGCCCTCAGGCTATAGGTAGGCCTGACCTAGGAGCAGTACAGGGAGCCGCGGAGAGAGGGCAAGGATGAGGTGGACGTAGAGGACGACCTGCAGGCAGGAGAGGCCAGGGCAGATAGGGCAGAGCAGCACCGCTCGAGGCATACGCTTTAGATCTCCCACACGGCCCTGCACCAGATGTGGTGATAGGTATGTATTTTCATTAGCCACGATATCCTAGTAGGATGATATAGTAGAAATCTGTGATGTAGTCTTTTGTTTGGCTGGTGTAATTACTACTCATGTATATCCGTAAAATGCTTATGATCATAGTACATATATATATTATCAGGTTTGCTTCTGGTAGAAGGTCACCCCGCTAAAATGTTGTTCGATACCGGTGCCACGCATTCCTTCGTCGCACAGAACTTCATCGCAGACAAAGTAAACACCGTACGATCATCCGGAATGTCGATACGAATACGACTCCCGGAGGGATCAGACATGACGTCCACGGAGAAGTGCTCCTTCCAAGCAACGCTAGGAGGCATAGAATTCGAGATCAACGCAACCATTCTGTCGATAACCAGATTCGACATCATTTTAGGAATGGATTGGTTGGCCGAGCATAACGCCCAAATCAATTGTTCGACTCGAGAGATCCACCTTCGGATCCCAAATGGGCAGTCAATCTCACTAACAGGTATACCCTCTGTCACCCGCATCATCTTAACATCCGCTTAAACAGTCAAAGCAGTCCGGCGAAAAGACGAGGTGTACCTAATCTACTTCGAGATGGAAGACAAGACGCGAGTGCTCTCCAAATTACCCATTATTCGGGACTTCCCAGACGTCTTTCCAGAATCCCTTCCCGGGTTGCCCCTGCAACGAGAAGTGGACTTCCAGATTGTACTTACTCATGGAGCTCGACCGGTGTCCCGAGCACCTTACCGGATGGCCCCAAGGGAACTAGCCGAGCTCAAGATACAACTACAAGAGCTAATTGACGCAGGTTTTGTTCGTCTGAGTACCTCGCCCTGGGGAGCTCCAGTATTATTTGTCAAGAAGAAGGATGGATCCCTGCGTCTATGTGTCGATTACAGAGAACTAAATAAGCTCACTATCTGAAATTCCTATCCACTGCCCAGGATAGATGAATTATTCGACCAATTACAAGGCGCGTCCGTCTTCTACAAAATAGACTTAAGGTCCGGCTACTACTAGCTCCGAGTACGAGAAGAAAACATCCCCAAGAACGCCTTCAGCTCCCGTTACGGACTCTATGAATTCATGGTAATGCCGTTCGGGCTGACCAATGCTCCGTCTGCCTTCATGGCTCTGATGAATAAGGTATTTGAATCCTTCCTAGACCACTTTGTGATCGTCTTTATAGACGATATACTCATCTACTCCAAGAGTAAGGCCGATCATTCCAGGCATCTCCAAATGGTTTTGCGCAAGTTAAGGGAACATTCGCTCTTCGCGAAGTTTAGTAAGTGTGAATTCTGGATGGAGGAAGTTGGTTGTCTTGGGCACATGGTTAATAAAAATGGGGTAGCGGTGGACCAAGCCAAGGTACAAGTAGTACGAGACTGGCCGCCACTTAGGTCAGCAACAGATATCAGGAGCTTCCTTGGCCTCGCCGGCTACTACCACAAGTTTGTAGAAGGCTTCTCTAAAATTGCCTTGCCCCTCACCTCCCTCACCAAAAAGGATGCAGCGTTCCAGTGGACTCCCGAATGCGAGGCAACATTCGTGGAACTAAAGCACCGACTGATATCAGCTCCGATTCTAACACTCCCCTCGGGCACTGAGGGCTTCCAAATCTACACTGACGCATCGCTGAAAGTGTTGGGAGCCGTATTAATGCAGCACGGCAGGGTGGTCGCATACGCCTCACTACAGCTGAAGCCTCACGAACTAAACTACGCAACCCACGACCTGGAACTGGGTGTAGTGGTGTTCGCACTAAAAGTCTGGAGGCATTATCTCTACGGAGTAAGATGCGAGATCTTCTTGACCACAAGAGCCTCAAATATATCTTCACCCAGAAAGAGCTAAATCTCCGGCAACGCCGGTGGCTGGAATTCTTGTGCGATTACGACTTCGCCCTCCAATATCACCCGGGCAAAGCCAATAAGGTTGCATATGCCCTAAGTCGGCAACCTCCGATGGCCGGGAATTGGATAGAGATGATACCAGAAGAGTTGGTCAAGTCTTTGGCAGACTTGGATATCATCCTCATCACCAATAGGAACCCGATGGATTACCAGGCTCAGCTATACTGGATGGAAATACATTGTGACATCAGAGATAGAATACGAGAGGCCCAGAAAATCGACGTAGAAGCAGCCCCAATCATTCAGACTCTACAACACGGCACTCAGGAAGACTACAATCTATATGACGGCATCCCGCAGTACAAGCACCGCATATTCATCCCCTCTGCCGAAGGAATACGGGAAGAGATGCTCCACGAAGCACATCAATCAAGGTATTCAATACATCCGGGAGTAGTGAAGATATATACAGATCTATGAAGAACGTTATATTGGCCAGGGATGAAGAAGGACGTCACTGATTATGTAGCACACTGCCAGACCTGTCAAATGGTCAAGGTGGAATGTCATAGCCCAGGAGGTTTACTACAACCCCTGCCCATACTAGAATGGAAGTTCGACGATATTTCCATGGAATTCGTTCATGGCTTACCCCGATCTCGTGCAGGGAACGACTCCATATGGGTCGTAGTAGATTGCCTCACCAAAGTGGCCCGTTTTATCCCAAATAGACAAGGCGACAGTGTCGACATATTAGCCCGACAATTTATAGAACAGGTGGTCCGATTTCATGGGATACCCAAGTCAATCGTGTCTGACCGCGACGGGCGCTTTACATCAAAGGAATGGAGGAGAGTACAAGCTTATATGGGAACCAGACTGGCTTTTAGCACCGCCTTCCACCCCCAGACCGACGGACAAACAGAAAGGACGAACCGGACGATGGAAGACCTCCTTCAATTATGCATAGCGGATCACAATGAACCTTGGGAACAATTATTACCTTTGGTGGAATTCTCATAACAGCTTCCAGGCAAGCATCAAAATGGCACTATACGAGGCTCTCTATGGAAGACGGTGTCGAACACCGCTATCTGGGCCCATATCCAGTCACGGAAAGGATTGGCCTTGTTGCCTATAGGCTAGCTCTGCCAGCAGAGTTGGGAAATCTCCACGACGTGTTCCACGTCTCCTCGCTAAGACGTGTCCTTCGCCAACCAGAACAACATCTTCCCGTGCCACCGACGTCAGTGCAATCTGACCGAACCGTCCAACTCGAACCAGTGAGGATAGTAGATTCCAAGCTCAAAGAATTGCGGAACAAAACCATCACGATGGTCAAGATTTTATGGTCAAACTGCGGACGTGAGGAGTTTACCTGGGAACCAGAGACGCTTGTTCGGGAAAAATACCCAGAATTATTCCCCCAGGTATGTTTTTTTTGTTTTACCCCCTACTTTAGGCAATTTTCAGGGACAAAAATCCCTTTATTTTTATTGGATTGTAACATCCCGACTTTTATTGGGTCACTAGAACCTTGTGAGCCCAATAAAAGTAGGCCTGAGCGATAGAGACTGACCCATTATAGGATAATGTATTAGGGGACTATGATCTGACTTCCGTCAGTTCCGTTAAACTCGAATGACCGATACGAGTGCAACAAAATTCGTTGCGCCCCGATCCGAGGTCGTTTAGAAAAAACGACCATTTTGAGTATCGTTGCGCGCCGCCACCACACTATTATGAGATAGTGGCCAAACGTACTCCAATTGGACTCATGTCAGTCCCGTTAGACTCGTATGACCGAAACGAGCGCAACAGAAGTCATTGCGCCTCGATCCGAGGTCGTTTAGAGAAAACGACCATTTTGAGTATCGTTGCGTGCCGCCACCACGCTATTGTGGATTAGTGGCCAAACGTACTCCGATTGGACTCCCGTCAGTCCCGTTAGACTCGTATGACCGAAAATAGCTCAACAGAATTCGTTGCACCTCGATCCGAGGTCGTTTAGAGAAAATGACCATTTTGAGTATCGTTGTGCGCCGCTACCGTACTATTGTGAGATTGTGGCCAAACGTACTCCGATCTGACTTCCGTCAGTTCCTTTAGACTCGTACGACCGATACAAGTGTAATGGAACTCGTTCCGTTTCAATCCGAGGTCATACGGAGAATATGCCCATTTTGGATTATGCAGACCGCCTCGGCACAACGCACGAAATACGGAACGCACAAACTCGGGATCGGCCCTAGTAAGTCCTGATGGACCCCCGGGGCCACGGAGGACCCCCACCCTGAGTTGACCTTGGTCAACCACCCCCCCCCCCCCCCCCCCCCCCCCCGAGCATGGATCTTTTGAGGGAACGAAAAGAAAAGGGGGGAGAGGAGAGAGAAAATCCTCCCCCCCCCCCCTCAAGGGAGGGGATGCCCATGAATAGGCAGCCCCCTGTGAAAATTTCTCGGACCTTGTGAGAGCAAGCAGGAATAACAACTAGAGATACAAGCCAAAGCAACCAGAAACAATCTTAGGCAAACAAATGATCTTTATTGATAGCAAACTTCAATTACAGGGCAGGACATGCTTGACGAGACATGATTTCGTCAGCACAAAACTCCAAAGAGAAGTACAGAAAAAAACTGATAACTGGAGACCGCCCAACCCGCGCGACCTCCCCTGCGATCTCTGATAGTTGCTAGACCGCAACTCTCTGCCGACCACAGAACACGACCAGACCGCTGCACAGACCGCTCCCTTCTTCCGACCTCCTGATTCTCTTGAACTCCAGCACCACAACTCCAAGCCGCAGACCGCCCGAACACTTTCAGAGGAAGAGGTGATCGCTGCTGCCCACACTATCCGCAGAAGCTGCACAAGAAGAGTTCAATCAGAGACCGCCCGGTCAGAAATAAACAGACCGCAAGAATAGGAGCGAACTCAGCTTACACTTGGTGTGTCTAATTGCTGCTACAGTGGCCTCCTATTTATAGGCGTGGGACCTGATCCAGTCACCACCCTATGAGATAGGATCACCACCCCCCAGACCGCGCGACCAGATCGGTCAACCCGCGCGATCAGCAACAGTACTCCTGCTTCATTTGTTGAATTCGCCAGCTTCAACATCGACCATGAAAGACCGCTACTCTCACAGCAGATCGCGACTTCAAAGAAGATCGCCAGACCGCCCGAAGCTATTCACCACCTGTGTTCGCACGAGACCGCGAACACAGTCAGTTCGCCATCAGATCGCGAACTACTTTCTGCATGCCGATCTCCTCCTGAGACCGCGAACAGCAACCAGCTCGCATACCAGTCTCCTCCTGAGACCGCGAACTGAGACCGCGTGACTAAGACCCTTAGTCCGCGAATACCCCCAGAAAGCCCGGTCAGCTACCAGACCGCATTCCGGAGAGAACCTGGATCAAACTGTGCGGTCACACCAGACCGCCACAGCCTTGAAAAGGACAATACGCCACGCGGTCACGCACAGACCGCGCGGCTCCACCTACAGCAGACTTTGGACAAGACCAACGGTCAACCCGGGAGACCGCAGCTAAGCTTAGATCAGCCAGACCGCAGATGCAGACCGCCAAGTCGCGCGAACTCGCCAGACCGCCCGACCTCCTCCCAGACCGCCCAGGTCCAAAATCCTCCAAACTCCCACTTCAACAATTTCAACACTCCCCCTTGAAGTGGGAAGTTGAAACCAGCCCCAGTAAGCTCCTTAGCCGTGTGAACGGCCCCTTTGCCAGCGCCTTTGTGAAGATGTCTGCGACATTGTCCGCACTCCGCACATGCTCGACCGAAAGAGACCCCTCCAGCACCTTCTCCCGTATGAAGTGATGCTCGATCTCGATATGCTTGGTCCTCGCGTGACAAACTGGATTGGTTACCAGTTTGAGAGCACTCTCGTTGTCACCGCGTAGCAGAGTCGGCTCCCGAACCTCCTTGTGGATGTCTCCCACCAACCTCCTAAGCCAGATGGCTTCCTGAGCTGCCAAGGCCAAAGCCTTGTATTCCGCTTCCGTGGTAGAGACCGACACAGAATCCTGCTTCTTGCTGCACCATGATATAGCCGTGGGGCCCGCCATGAAGACGAATCCAGACATCGACTTTCGATCATCCGAATCTCCCCCGTAATCAGCATCCATGTATCCATGCACTTCGAAGCCTGCATCCCTCCTGTATAGGAGACTCATGTCCGAGGTCGCCTTGACATACTTCAGAATATTCTTGGCCGCTAGCAGATGAGGTACCCGTGGCTCCGCCATAAATCGACTCACTCTGCCAACTGCATATGCAATATCCGGCCTTGTGATCGTCAGATAGATCAATCTCCCAACCAGAGCTCGGAACACCAATGGATCTTGCATAATCCTCCCCTCATCTTTCCGAAGCTTCATAGCCTTCTCCAGAGGTGTGGAAGTGCACTTCCCTTCCTTCATGCCGAATCGCTCCACAATTCGCTCCGCATATCCAGCCTGGGACACCAGCACTCCACTTTCCTTCCTCTGCACCTCGAGTCCAAGGAAATGGTGAAGCTCACCTAAGTCCTTCATCTCGAACCTGATAACTAGCTCGGCCCGTAGCTGTGCTACTTCCTCCTTCGAGTTCCCCGTCACGATCATGTCGTCGACGTATAGCAGCACGATGACTTGAAGCTCCCCGCTCTTCTTGACGAACAAGCTTGAGTCTGAGTCTGAAGCACAAAACCCACAGAATAGGAGATATTCTGCGATCTTTCCGTACCACGCCCTCGGCGCTTGCTTCAACCCATACAGGGCCTTATTCAGCTTGCAGACATGCTCCGGAAAATCTTCAGACACAAAGCCTGGTGGCTGGACCATGAAGATGTCCTTGTCAATCTCGCCGTACAAGAAGGCGTTCTTGACGTTGAGCTGCCAAATCTCCCATCCACTGAATGCCGCCAGGGCAATGATGAACCGAACTGAAGTCATTTTTGCCACCGGACTGAAAGTCTCTTCGTAGTCTTCACCGTATTGCTGCGAGAACCCCTGAGCTACAAGACGAGCCTTGTACCGCTCGATACTGCCGTCAGCTTTCTTCTTCAATTTGTAGACCCATTTGCATGTTACAGGAGTAGTGCCCTTGGGCTTGGGCACAAGAGACTAGGTCTCATTCTTCTCAAGAGCTGCCATCTCTTCTTGCATTGCAACATCCCACTCCTTCACGCCTTGGGCCTTCTCAAAGCTCGACGGCTCCCTCTCATCCAAGGGACCAGCGAAGAAACATGAGACAAAGCTCACTGCGTTTCCTCCTGTATAGCGATCAGGGGCAACGATTGCTCGCTTCGACCTCCTCAGCTCCTTCCCCTGAACCGCATTATCTCCAGCTGCTTCTTCCCTAGCTCCTCTTCCAGACGTGCTAGGAGCATTGCTCCCCCTGCTCCCTGAACCAGAAGCCCCCGTCTCGGAACTAGAAGGAGATGGACCACCTGGTGACACAGGTAGCTCCACCTGAAGATTCTCCACAGCTTTCTCCGGCACCTCCACCCTGCTTTCTGGTAGCTCCACATCAGAAGACCCCTTGTAAGATGTCACCTCATCGAACACGACGTCGCGAGAAACAACAAATCTCCGCGTCTCCGGGTCCATGCACTTCCAGCCTTTCTTCCTCTCATCGTATCCCACGAAGACTAGCTTCCTTGCTTTCGCATCTAGCTTCGTCCGAAGAGCATCTGGAACATGCACGTAGCAGGTGGAGCCAAATACCCGAAGGTGAGCCACGCTTGGCTTCTCCTTGAACATCATCTCATGAGGAGTCAACATATTGATGGGACTCAAAGGCATCCGGTTGATGACGTAGGCAGCACAAGACATTCCCTCCGCCCAGAAGGACTTGGGGATGCTCTTGGCATGCAACCAACACTTGCAGGTCTCCGTCAGATGACGGATCTTTCACTCTGCAACTCCGTTCTGTTGTGGAGTATGAGCACAAGTGAGCTCCCTCCAGATGCCTGCCTTCCTGCAAAAACTGGAGAACTCAGCAGAGGTGAACTCCCCTCCGTTGTCCGTCCTCAGCTTCTTGATCCGCAGATTCAGCCGACCCTCCACGAGCTCCTTGAACTCCACAAACTTGGCAAACGCCTCGCCTTCTCCTTCAGAAAATAAACCCAGACATATCTGGTGTAATCATCGATCAACACCAGCATATACCTGCTGCCTCTGAGGCTTGGGGTAGTAGTTGGTCCCATCAAGTCACCGTGGATGCACTCCAACGGCACACTACACCTCGTCTGCGACTTATCAAACAGTAGTCGATGAGACTTGCCGAACTGACATCCTTCGCAAACATGACCTTCACCGTAGGAAGATAGATTTGGCAGGCCCTTAACCAGACCTCTCACCGCCATAGCTTTCAGCTTATCCATCCCTACGTGTCCCAACCTCTCATGCCATATCACGGCACCATCATTCGTCTTCATCTTGTCGACATAAGAACTTGTCGATAAAACGAACAAGTCTTTCACTCTCCTCCCGACATGGATGACCTCGGCCTTCACGGCCTCTACATTACGTAGAAATTTCACTTCTGTTGGGCCGAACAGAACGTGATACCCAGCGTCAACAGCGTTGGTCACGGAGAAGAGGTTTTTCCTCATACCGGGCACATGATAGACACTCTTCAAGGTTAATGGCCCTCTATCACTGCCCAAGGAAACAAACCTGACCTTCTCGACTGCATGCACAGTATTATCTGCAGTAATAATAGCATTGTTACCTGTGTAGGGCTCCGCTGAAGAAAGCTTCGATCCATCCCCGGTGAGGTGATGACCACACCCCGAGTCCACGATCCAGTCCTCCTGATAGTTGATAGGAACCAAGACTCCAATAGAAGCCGAGAAGGCTCCTCCCCATCCTCCATCAATATGACTGGTCGGTGCTTCCTCCTTCTCAACAGCATGCCCTGGCTGAGTATTCAGCCTGCAGTCCTTCTTGAAGTGCCCAACCTTCCCGCATTTGTAGCATTTGAGACCTTCCTTCTTCTTCTTCTCCTCAGCCTTAGGAGGATAGCCCCTCTCCTGCTGTCTAGAAGTTGAAGGCCCATAGCCTCCAGCAGTCTTCTTCTTCTTATCCCACTTCTTCTTCTTTCCTGAGAAGAGAACCTCGCCATCTCCCCCAGACACGGACACCCCCGCCATCTGCCTTGCCAGATTTTCCTGCGACGCTAGCAGATTCTCCAGCTCTATCAAAGACGGCTGATTAGCCCAACCCTGCACCGACGTCACAAAGGCCACATATTCCTTCCGCAGGCCGCGGATGATGTGCCTCTTCAGCTTCGCCTCAGAAATTGGCTCATCAGGATCCAGTGCTGATATCTCAGCGCAGAGGTTCTTCATCTTCAGAAAGAAATTTGAGATAGAAAGATCGCCCTGAGCCGACCTTGCTAGCTCATTCTCCAAGAACTGCAACCTCGCTACATTCTTCTTATTAAACAGCCCATCCAGGGCTCTCCAGATTTCGGCAGCTGATCCACACCCTAAGATGTGATCAAATAGATCAGGTGAAATGGCACGCTTCAAAGTGAACTCGGCCTTAGCATTGGTCTTTCTCCACGCCCTCACGGCCGGACCATTGTCACCTGCTTCTGTTGCCTTCACCTCTTCAGTCGCATCTCCTCCAACAACCTCCCAGAGGTCCTCCCCTAGAAGATAGCTCTGCATACACGACTTCCACTTCTTAAAGTTAGTCGATGTAAGCATCTCAATCCCAAGACCTCTTGCAAATCCACCTTCCATTGTTTTTCCTCTGGTTCCTTCTTCACAAAGGCGATGGCTACTCTAAGTTATTCCCTGCTCTATCCACTCCAACCTGGCTCTGATACCATGTGAAAATTTCTCGGACCTTGTGAGAGCAAGCAGGAATAACAACTAGAGATACAAGCCAAAGCAACCAGAAACAATCTTAGGCAAACAAATGATCTTTATTGATAGCAAACTTCAATTACAGGGCAAGACATGCTTGACGAGACATGATTTCGTCAGCACAAAACTCCAAAGAGAAGTACAGAAAAAAACTGATAACTGGAGACCGCCCAACCCGCGCGACCTCCCCTGCGATCTCTGATAGTTGCTAGACCGCAACTCTCTGCCGACCACAGAACACGACCAGACCGCTGCACAGACCGCTCCCTTCTTCCGACCTCCTGATTCTCCCGAACTCCAGCACCACAACTCCAAGCCGCAGACCGCCCGAACACTTTCAGAGGAAGAGGTAATCGCTGCTGACCACACTATCCGCAGAAGCTGCACAAGAAGAGTTCAATCAGAGACCGCCCGGTCAGAAATAAACAGACCGCAAGAACAGGAGCGAACTCAGCTTACACTTGGTGTGTCTAATTGCTGCTACAGTGGCCTCCTATTTATAGGCGTGGGACCTGATCCAGTCACCACCCTATGAGATAGGATCACCACCCCCCAGACCGCGCGACCAGATCGGTCAACCCGCGCGATCAGCAACAGTACTCCTGCTTCATTTTGGTGAATTCGCCAGCTTCAACATCGACCATGAAAGACCGCTACTCTCACAGCAGATCGCGACTTCAAAGAAGATCGCCAGACCGCTCGAAGCTATTCACCACCTGTGTTCGCACGAGACCGCGAACACATTCAGTTCGCCATCAGATCGCGAACTCCTGTCTGCATGCCGATCTCCTCCTGAGACCGCGAACAGCAACCAGCTCGCATACCAGTCTCCTCCTGAGACCGCGAACTGAGACCGCGCGACTAAGACCCTTAGTCCGCGAATACCCCCAGAAAGCCCGGTCAGCTACCAGACCGCATTCCGGAGAGAACCTGGATCAAACTGTGCGGTCACACCAGACCGCCACAGCCTTGAAGAGGACAATACGCCACGCGGTCACACACAGACCGCGCGGCTCCACTTACAGCAGACTTTGGACAAGACCAGCGGTCAACCCGGGAGACCGCAGCTAGGCTTAGATCAGCCAGACCGCAGATGCAGACCGCCAAGTCGCGCGAACTCGCCAGACCGCCTGACCTCCTCCCAGACCGCCCAGGTCCAAAATCCTCCAAACTCCCACTTCAACAATTTCAACACCCCCCTATTAGGGCTAGGTGGGGGGGGGGGGAGAAAATATCTCCCCCCCCCCCCATCCCTCCCTTTTGCCACGTGGGGGAAATGGAGGGAGAGGGGAGGCCTCCTCCTCCCCTATAAAAGAAGGGGGGGGGGGGGGGGGGGGGGGGGGGTCAGCCCCTTCCTGATGCACAAACCCCCTCCCTCTCAGCCCTCTCCTCCCCTGCCAGCCCTCCCAGCTCCCTGTCGGAGCTCCTCCCAACCAAACCGCCTCCACCCTCCATCCCCATGGCAAGCTGCCCCTCCACTTCCCGAGCTCCACCTCCATCACAGGTAGAAACCCTACCCTCCCCCTTCCCACTCCTCTAGAAGCACCCCTGCCGCCACCTCCCGTCGTCGGAGCGCCGCCAGCGCCACCGAGCCATGCCTAGGCTCGGGTGGAGGCTTGTCCATGAGCACCCCCACCCCAACGCCGGTGGTGGTGCTGGGGGAGCAGGTTCCCCCTCGGGGGCCTCTGCCCCGGCGAGGGAAGGCGGCAGGGCCGCCGGAGGACGCGCCTCTGGCGGCACCCGCACTCTCCCCTCCCTCTCTACTTTTCCTGTATGGGAAAAGGACCTCCCCCGGCGGAGGCCGGCGGCGCCAGGCCGCCGGACCCCCGCTGGAGTATTGCCCCTCCCCGGCCCCCCAGCCAGGCTCTCCCAGCGGAGGCTCTCCCAGCGGAGGCGGCGGTGCAGCGAGCTTGCATGGCGCATGCAGGCTACGCCACCGCCTCCCGCCCCTTTCTTACCTTATTCCGACGGTGGCACCAGCCGGCCATTGCTCGGCGGCGGCAGCGGCTGCCTCCCGCTGAGAAAGCGGGAGCCGTCTGATCTCCCCCAGGAGATCGGGCGGCTCCACTCTCCTTAACTCCTGCCCCCGCCTCCAATTACGTGCCCCCCATAGCGGATCCGCCGCAGATCCGATGTGGGGGCCCCAGGAGGGCGCACGGTGCAGCCCTCCTCCAGCTCCTTCCCTTTGCTATACGCACCCCACAACCCGCTCCCCTTATTTTAATTTCCTGAGGGATATAGGTGCTTTTCCAGCAAAAACATCCAACATGTAAAATATTCCCCACTATGAGGGGCACCAACTGTAATGTTTTGGGATTTTTGGGAGCATATTTGCTATTTTTAAACTCCTATACAAGGTTTATTTAAAACAACTAAAGGCCCAATTAAGTTGAGAAAATTCCCCAAAAATTACAGCCCTTAAATTAAGGTGTTTTACAATTGATATCAAAATTTGGAGGTGTGACCTTTTATTTTGGACCTCTTAAAGTCTTTTACGAGTAAATCAAACACCCGAAACGAGCGGAGTTAATTGGGACAAATTGGCAAACTCGCGACGCATATTTTCGTGACGCAACGAAATAATGCGTATCAATCTCGGGAATCGAATAAGTTAAAAGTAACGACGCGCAAGTCAGGTCGCAATCGCGGGGCGACACCGCCAATTCAATAACATCAAGATAATTAAAAATGCGAAATTAAGGCACACAGAAATACGGAACTTCCTCCTAAGAACGGAGTCGACTTGAAGCCTCCTGTATGGAGTGATTGGACTACTAACCCTTTATTTATTCTGCTCTCCAGTCTCGTACTGGTTCTGCTTTTACTTTCGGCATTTACTCTTTAAATCTAGTCTCGCACTGGTCCCCCCTGCTTTTACTTTCAGTATTTATTCTTTAAATCCAGTCTCGCACTGGTCCCCTGCTTTTACTTTAGGCATTTACTCTATAAATCCAGTCTCGCACTGGTCCCCCTGCTTTTACTTTCAGCATTTATTCTTTAAATCCAGTCTCGCACTGGTCCCCTGCTTTTACTTTTGGCATTTACTCTTTAAATCCAGTCTCGCACTGTCCTTTATTTACTGCTTTCTGTACTTTCAATTCTCTAGTCTCGTACTGGTCCTGATGTTTCGTCCCCTGCTTCCGGCCTTTCTTACTGTTTATGCTGCACTTTTATATTTTAGTGTTAACCGCAGTCTTACGCTGGCAAGCGGTGCTTCTCCTCCTTTCTGTGAGGCCTTAGTTGGGGAAGACCCGGAGTTGAGTCCCTCCTCCTGAGTTAGTCCCAAATAAGGAGCCCTCCTACCGCCGAGTCTCCCGGTCAAGAGTCGAGTGACCGGTCGAGTTAGAATGTCGCGTTAAGTTTTAAAGCGCTTGCTCTGTGCTAAAATCTTGCTTTGTGAAGATTGTTTTGGAAGTGGCAGGTTGGTCACGCCCGTAGACCGTTCGTACCGGTGCGGGTGGGGTGACGACTCAAGGCGACAGGGAGATGTGCGCAGCGGGTTATCACCGCTCCGAACCCGCGGTTTTGCCTCCACTGGTCGGCCTAAACCTCAGAATCGCAGGATGTCGCTCACATCCTGTTAGTACACCTTGCTGTACAAGAGGGCCTGAGTGATACGGTACGACTACATTCAGAAGTGGCAGGACGGACCACTGTCACCGTCGTCCACATCGGTGAGGCCCGCGGGGTTCGCTACCCTGCTTGAAGCAAAGCAGTCCAAGCTGTGTCGACACAGAGTCTTTGTGTGTGCAGGTTTGAACGCCTGAGCATGAGTGTGTGCAAATTAGAGTTGCCTTTATTACATACTGCGCATCTATATTACCTCGTGGAAGTTTCGATGGGTAGGCCCTATAAATATATATATATATATGTGTGTGTATATGTATACCTGCTGCTAACTCTCTACTGGGCTTCGGCTATTTAATTCCTGTACTTTAGCCCACCCCAGGATACGGATCCGGGGAGAGGATGTGTTTTCTACTTAGCTCTGTGACTAACGGTTATTTTTATAAGGAGATGGGACATCATAAATCCCCGCACCGCTGGATGAGATACCGACCTTAGAGATGGCCCGACCAGATACTCCCGCCTCGCCCCCTGTCTTCCGCGATGTGAGTCCTAGAGTTAGGACTAGTTTAAGAGCACTTTGTATTAGTCATGTGTAGCCTCCGAGGCAGATGTACTAAACAATGGGCTTCGACCCCTTTTGTTATGTAATTATAAGATGTGTGCTAGTTTTCCTATTTCTAATACTTCCGATGTGTGAATCTGATGTGATGTTGTGATTCTTATGCCTGACAAGGCGACCACTCAGTTCTTGAGAGGGTGGACCGTTTCCACCTGGTTAGTGCTAGTGTCCGTCCTTGGGCAGTAAGATCCCCCCTCCTTGAACCCGGTTCAGTTTGGGGAGGGGGGGTCTTACACCCGCGAGATTCCATGCATTGGACGTATATTCAAGAACACCCGATCTCCCACCTGGAACTCTACCAAACGATGCTGCACATCGTAATACTTGGCCTGCCTACTCTGGGCCTCCAGCATCCTGTCTCGAATCAGCCTCACTTGAGCCTCTGTGTCCTCTACGGACTCTGAGCCGAGTGCCTTGGGATCCTCATCCTGGATCCAAGAAAATGGGGTCCTGCACCTTCGTCCGTATAATGCCTCGTAGGGTGACATGCCTATGCTAGCCTGGTGGCTATTGTTGTACGAGAACTCGACCAACGACAACTGTCTCTCCCACGGTTCCCCGCGGTCTAGAATGCATAGACGTAGAAGATCCTCCATGGTCCGGTTGGTACGCTCCGTATGCCCGTCTGTCTGGGGGTGGAATGCAGTGTTGAATGTCAGACGCGTGCCCAAGTAAGCCTGCACCGCTCTCCACTCTCTCGATGTAAATCATCCATCCCGATCTGACACAATCGTCCTAGGCACGCCATGGTACCGAACAAACTGCTCCACAAACCTTCGTACCAAATCACCGACCGATGTGTCCTTTCTGACTGGAATGAATCGGGCCACCTTCGTCAATCTGTCGACGATCACCCATATCGAGTCATTCCCCGCATGTGATCGGGGAAGACCGTGTATAAAGTCCATCGCGATGTCGTCGAATTTCCACTTCGGCACCGGGAGTGGCTGCAATAATCCGGCTGGGTTCTTGCATTCCGCCTTCACGAGCTGGCAGGACTCGCAGTGGGTCACAAAATAGGTGATATCCCTCTTCATGCCCGACCAATACATGGTCCTTTTCAAGTCCGTCGTCGTCTTGGTGATACCCGGGTGCACCGAATACCTACTGCAGTGAGCCTCTGTCATGATGTACGTCCTCGCGAATCCGTCCTCCTGCCGGTATATACACTCGGCCTCTAAAACTCAACTGGTCGTCCTTCAACGAATAGTCTCCGGCTGAGCCTGCCTCCAAGGCTCTGAATATCGGCTCTAACTTGGCATCCTGCCTCTGCCCATCCCTGATGCGGTCTCGGATGTCATATGTGGAACTCATCGCCGCCAGGTACTCCTCATAAAGCTCCGGATCATCCTCGGATACTCAGGAGATCTGCATGTCCTCGAACATCCGTACTAGCTCCATGGACATCAACTAGGGATCTGCTCCCGATGTGGTATCTCTCCTGCTCAGTGCATCGGCCACCACATTCGCCTTCCCTGGGTGGTAATGCATAGTGTACTGGTAGTTGGATAAGAACTCCACCCAACGTCTTTGTCGAATGTTAAGCTCCTTCTGCGTATCTACGTACTTCAGATTATTGTGATCTGAAAATATGTCGTAGTGGGCTCCATAGAGGTAGTGCCGCCAAATCTTTAGAGCGAATACAACCGCTCCCATCTCGAAGTCATGCACCGGGTAATTCCGCTCATGGTTCTTCAACTGGCGGGAAGTGTATGCTATCACGTGCCCGTTCTGCATCAGAACGACACCCATCCCCTGGTATTACGCATCCGTGTACACCTGGAATCCTTCCTTTCCCAATGGAAGGGAAAGGATGGGGGTCGTCATAAGCCGACCCTTTATCTCCTGGAAGGCCGCCTCACACTGCGTCGTCCAAACGAATGCAGTATCCTTCTTCGTCAAGGATGTAAGCGGGAGAGCTATCTGGGAAAACCCCTGTACGAATTTCCGGTAATAACCGGCAAGTCCCAAGAAGCTCCGCACGTCGGTGGCCGCCATCAGCGGTGGCCAATCCTGTACTGCCTGTATCTTCGCTGGATCCACTGTTAGACCAGCTCCACTGATAATATGACCTAGGAAGGCCACCTCCTTCAGCCAAAACTGACACTTGCTAAACTTCGCATACATGCGGTGCTCCCGAAGCTTCTCCAATGTTAGTGCCAAATGATGTGCATGTTCTTCCTCCGTCCTCGAATAGATGAGGATGTCTTCGATGAACACGATGACAAAGATGTCGAGATATGGCTCGAACAGCCGGTTCATCAGGCTCATAAATGCTAACGGTGCATTTGTGAGCCCGAACAGCATCACAGTGAACTCATATAGTCCGTATCGGCTGCTGAAAGCCGTCTTCGGGATGTCCTCCTCCTAAATCCGCAGTTGATAATACCCTGACCTCAAATCCAGCTTCGAGAAGCAGTGGGCTCCCTCTAGCTGGTCAAATAGCTCGTCGATCCTTGGTAGCGGGTACGCATTCCGAACTGTCAGCCGGTTCAGTGCTCTGTAATCGATGCAGAGTCTGAGCGACCCATCCTTCTTCTTCAAGAATAACACTGAAGCTCCCCAAGGTGAGGAACTCGGTCTAACAAACCCAGCTTCCACCAGCTCCTGCAGCTGGCTCCGAAACTCTGCTAGCTACTTAGGGGCCATCCGATAAGGAGCTTTAGATACCAGCTTAGCCCCTGGCACCAATTGGATCTGAAAATCCTTCTCACGGTGTGGTGGCAGCACTGACAACTTCTCCGGGGATACGTCGGCAAAATCCCGTACTACCGGGATGCTGGCCACAGAATCCTTCGCCTCGAACAGCACTTGATATACCTCATCTCCCTGTAGGTGGGCCTTGATGGCCTGAACAGATGATATTGAGAGACGGGAGGGGGTATGATACCTTCGACTACTATTTGTGTGTCCTCGTGCTTTAGAACAATCCTCCTTGCTGGGCAGTAAATCCTTGCCTGGATCCCGTGCAGCCAGCTCATGCCCAGGATCAGGTGAAAGTCTTTCATCTTCAAGAGCGTCGCCGGTGCTTCGAACAGCTTCCCGCCAATCTCTATGTTCATATTGCACTTTGCGTTCGTTACTATCTCCGGTCCGTCTGGGAATCGTACCCTCCTGTGGATGCCCTCGAAGTGCTGGACTTGGTCCAGATCGCCCACGAATTCTTTTGAGACGAACGAGTGTGAGTCACACGCATCAAATAAAGTGTATGCGGGCTTGCCGCAGACGGGTACTATACCTGGGTGGTTTTTGTTTGTTTGGTTCAATGCTAAGGTAAGACTAAGGTTTACTAAGTACTAATGAACATACAACAAAAGACATTAAAAGTACCTGTAATGACCCTTGCGGGATCCCGGGGCTGAGCAAGTTCTAGGGCGTACATCTGATCCCTGTTCTGTCTCTGGTCTCCGCCCTGAAATCCATGGCCTCAACCACATCCTCGGCCCCCGAAATGCTGGGCCGGTGGGGCAACATGTAGTGCTGGTGGTGCATTCCTCTGAGGGCAGTTCCTCCGGGTGTGGCCAGCATGTAGTGTCGGAACGTGGAGTTGTAGCCGGGGAAAGAGGGCTCGAAATGAGCCCTTTTGGGATCTCGATTCAAGCCCGACTTGGCTCGAATCAAGCCCCAAACCAGATGAGGATCTAGCACTAGGGGAGGAGAAGGGGATCGGACCTGTGTGGTGGCATGAGGTCGTGGATTCCGGTGGGTTGCCATTGTCGGAACTTGAGCTTTTGACGTCATGCCTCCTCTGGTCTTCAGTGCACGATGCCTCTTGGAATGTTGAGGGTTTTCTTCCTCTCATTCCTCTGAAGGTGTTAAAGACCTCAATTGGAGGCAAGAGGGGTGTTTCACATGGTGGCCATTAATGCCCTTGATGGAGAATTTCAATTTCATATGGGGGGAGGTTAATTGAGCATCAATGTGGCCGAGAGAAGGCTAGAAACTCCTCCTCTCCCCAAGAGGAGATGAATGGTGCCATCAATGGGGGGAATTGGAGGTTTCTTCTTCCTCCCCAGTAACTCCCCCTTCTCTCTCTCTCTTTCAAAATGGGCTCTCTCTCCTGGCCAATTTTCTTGAAATTGAATGGCCTACTCAGTACCACCCAACCCCATTAGGTGGTGGACCACCTCAATTGGGTCTAGCCCAAGAGGATTGGGCTTGATTAGGCCAACATAGGTCATTTTGACCTAAATTTGAGGTAGAGTTGACTTTGGTCAATTTGACCATTTGGGCTGACCCCAATGCGTGTCTAGTCACTTATTGGCCTCCCTTAATGGTTAGTAAGGTCTAGGTATGGTCAATTTGGCAAGGTGAGGGTCAATTGACCCTTAATAGGTCACTTTGACCAAAATAGGGTTAGGGTTGACTTTGATAAAATTGGCCAAATTGGATGCCCATGATGGGGATTTTTGGTCCATTAGGTCCCTAGTATCCTTATAAGGGTATGGGCAAGGTCAATTTGGCATGGTGGAGGCCAATTGGCCTTAATTAAGCTACTTTGACCAATTTAGGGTTATGGTAGACTTTGGTCAATTTGACCTCTTTAGTTGAACCCAATGGGGTCCCTGGTGCTCTAAGGGGACCCCTAAGGGGTTAGGGATGTTATGGTGGGGTCAAAGGATCAGGGTGAGGCCCTAATGTCCAACCCTAGGCTTGGTATCTGAAAATTGCTATTTGCAGACCATTTGGTTTTTCTCCTTCTTACCTAAGTCCACATGATCTTAAGCTCTTCCTATAGTTTTGTCATGACGTAGTCGTGACAAAACCAACTTGGGGGTCTAGTTGTTTGGGGGGATATTACAGGTGTAAATCATGACATACATAAGACTGCAAACTTCAAAAGCATATGGAACCTTCTGCATCTCCTCTTTCTCCTCGGGCATGCTCAAACACTGGTCAGCGGTAAGTCTGAAGTGAGCCGCAAGCGGCGTGCTCACCTTCTTTGCCTGATCCATATTGAAACTCTGCATCACCTTCCTAATATCTCTATCAAACGATAACCAAAGTAACTTGGAACTTATATCTCTCTGAATATGCATCCATAGGATGGTCTTCGCTGCTCCAAAGTTATTCATGGCAAATATTGAGCTCAACTGCCGCTTCAGCTCAGCAATGCGCGCAGTGCTCCTCCTGAATATCAACATGTCATCTACATACAAGAGTAAGATGATGAAATCCTCTAGAGCATATTGCTTCATAAACACACAGTGATTAAGGGTGGTCCTTCAGTTGATCTCCCTTATAAAAACATCGAACTTTTATACCACTATCGCGGGGCCTGTTTTAGGACATACAAATTCTTCTTCAGGCGACAAACTAGACTCTCCTTCCCTTTTACCATGAACAACCCAGATAAACAACACCTTCATAACTGGAGAGAAAATCTCATCTAAATCAACTCCATATTTTGACTGAAACTCTTCACCACTAATCTGTCTGTAACACCCCAAATCTGTTGAAGCAGATTTGTGTTGCTGGGAGCTAGCGCCGAGGCTAGTAGCTAACGCCTGGCACTAGCCAGTTCGACGAATGCTAGCCAGTTTGACGAAGGCTAGCCAGTTCGACGAACGCTAGCCAGTTCGACGAACGCTAGCGCGCGTTACAGATCCGTGATTTGAAATCGTGGCCGTCAAATCCTTATGTTTTTAGATCTGATGGCTGGGATCTATTCCGGGATTCCTTAAGCCTTGACCAGATAAGATATTTTCTGATTACTTTAAGTCTTATCTCTCTCTTCAAGCTTGAGAAAGAAGAAGCCAAGGAGGAAGAAGGAGCCATCTTCCACCATTGATGGAGCTCCGAAGCTCCGAATCGCGAGTCGATTATAGATCCGCGGAGAGCAGCCCGGTGCGGTCCTTTCCATCCGATTGGAATCTTGGATTCTCATGGCGAACAAGAAAACGACAAGGGTAACGATCTTCTACTTGGACAAGTGAAGCCCTCCTTTTTATTGCATGTTTGCATGGAAAATCCCCCACCAATTGGTGGAGAAAAGGGAGTTTTCTAGCAGGTTGATCGTTTTGATCCCCTTTGGTTACTTGCATATAGCATCCGGAATCGTAGTACGGATATATGCATTGTGTGTGAAACCCATCCGGACAGGTTGGTCTGGATTGATGATGGTTATAGTGTTAATTATGCCGGAGAAGACTCCGTGATTTGTATGCGCTATTTTCGGATTCTGTGTGCGACAGTGTACTGCAGGGAGTCCTGGAGTTAACCTCCAGGAAATAGCCAAAGTTGTGAGCGGATTCGATGATCTGTCTCTACCGCCCGACGCTAGGGCTAGCGCCGGCGGTAGCTCCCAGGGAGCTATTTTGTTGAGATGTGATACCTCCTTTCGTTGCTCAGGCTGAAGTGAAGCCGTACCCGCGTCGGACGATTGATGCCGACGATTTGAGCACGGGCAAAGCTGATCCAATCCCGCTCCCATACCGAGTCTGTGAAGAGGTATCTCCTTGGTGCACCGTATGATGTTGGGATTAGTCCGTAAGGCAAGGTAGTCTTGACGGTCAAAGCTCATGCGAACTCTTTGTTTAAGGAGTTGTTAGGTGTAGCTCGGAGAGTACACCGTGAGAGTGCCTTGAGAGCATGAAATGTGTGGCCGTGCGTGCCCACGTTGGTGTTGATTTCTTATACATGTGGTGCTTGAACGCACCTTGTCAATCTATGCCTATATTGTATGCCTGCAGGGAAGGAGTACCACCACCCGATATTAGGGGTGGGGTCGTTATAATTTTGGTCAGCTTTAGCTGACCGGTTACTTGTTTGGCATGTTTTGGTTGATTGTTGATGCAGGTGCAGGTGAGCCAAGCAGGAAATAGCGGGCGGTGGCCCTTTTTGCTGAGTTGGCCCTCGAAGGCCAGCCTCTCTTCTGCTTTTCATGTATTGTCTGTCTGCGTGCCGATGTATGTTTGAGTTTAATACATTGTTCAATGTAAGGCCTTAAGGCCGTAACTCTTTTGTTTCGTTCCTGGGATAGTGGACAGTTCTAAATGATGTTTTAATCAAATGCTTCCGCTTACGCTTTAATTACTCTCGTGTAGTTGTAGTTCTTTTCTGATTATCGCCTTATGATGCTTAGCTAGTGTGTATAGTATGGCGTGAGGTCCCAGCCGGACCTACTGTTATATTATTTGTACTGGCAAGGTGTTATACTGTCTTTGTATCTGGGTGGTGTAGATGGATCTCCTTGCTTCACTCTAAAGATTCACTGATTCTTCAGAGTCTTCTTGCCCTTAGGAAATTTCACAAACTCATAAGTGTGGTTCTCTTATAGGGAATACATCTCCTCATACATAACAACCATCCACAACTTCTTCTCTAAGCTCTCCACTGCCTCATTGTAACTATCATGCTCCCCCGCATCTGTCAATACAATATACTCGATAACATAGTATCTTGAAGAAGAGTGTCTTACTCCATCAGACCTCCGTGGATCGAGCTCATCAGTTGGTGTGGGTATATCATTAATAATATTCTCTACAAATCTAGGCTCATTGTCGATAGTGTCCTTATGATCTGGAAGTATTTTAGTACCATGTATTGGCTCAGGATCTATGGCCTCCTCAATGTCATCATCTCCAACTATTGGAGACTCTACATCAGTGCGAGGTTCAACCTTTTCAATCTTCTCAGGATCAAACATATTCTGATCCTCACAAAATATAATGTCACGACTGCGTACAAGTTTCTTCTCAACCAGATCGAAGAACCTACAGCCAAACTCGTTGTTACATCCATATCCTAGAAAGATGCATTGTTGGGTCTTGGAATCCAACTTTGATCTTTCGTCCTGAGGGACGTGCACAAAAGTCTCTGATGTCAAAGACCCTTACGTGACTGTATAAAGGGTCCTTCATGTACCAGACCCTATCATGAACATCATCCTATAATGCATAACTAGGAGATAAGTTGATGGCATGTGTAGCTGTGTATAAAGCCTCACCCCAAGATATGTCAGGTAGCTTTGACTCAAACTGCATGCACCTCACCCTCTCCATCAAGGTCATATTCATTCTTTCAGCTACGCCATTCAACTATGACGTCTTAGGCAGAGTATTTTCATGTCTGATCTCTTGCTCTCTACAGTACTCATCAAAAGGAACAATATACTCTCGCCCATTGTCGGACCTGATTCACTTTAGCTTCTTACCGGACTGCCTCTCCACCTAAGTGTGAAAATTCTGAAAAGTATTGAGGACTCATCTTTGGTCTTAATAGCATAGACCTAAAGTTTTCTCGAATAATCATCAATGAACATCACGAAGTAAGACTCTCCTCGTCTCGTCTAGACTTTCAATGACATGCATACATCAGTATGTATGATCTCTAGCAGCTCGGATCTTCTGGTGGAATTGTGGCTCTGGAATGACACTCTATTCTACTTCTCAACCATGCAATAGTTGCATCTTTCTAACTGATCCATAGATAGATCATATATCTTCTTCCTGTAGAGACATCACAAGTCCTTTAGGCTAATATGACTTAGTCTCATGTTTCATAGGGATGTGGATGCCACACCTCTAATGGTGTTGTCCTAAGCAGCTTCAGGTCTCCCCTCCATAAAATATAGACTAGTCTCTCTATAACCTCTTACTAATACTAAAGACCCCTTGATTAGATTCCAAAAATCTCCACCAAAGGCACTTAAGTGTCCCTCATCACCTAGCTTTCCAACTAAAACTAGGTTGAAATGGATGTCTGGTACATGTCGCACATCTCTTAGGATCAGCAATCCTCCAGTGCTCATCTTAGGTGCTTGTGTGGGACCCCCCTCGGTACAAGGGGTTCGGTACGACCGGGGGATCCTACCGCACACCATCGCCAACATACGACGTCGAAGGGTCCAACAACGGCACATCTGTCTCCGTCTCCTCCCTTCGGCTTCCAACGTCACACATCAACGATGATGTTAAGAGAACATTACTATACACCAGAGTAAGGAAGTTGTTCTATAGCAGAAGATACTATTAATGAGTGCACCTTATAGCACTTAGCGGAAGGCATAATATCATAGCGGAACAGTAACTATCACAGAAACCCAATACTTAAGACCTGTATGAGTAGCATCATTATCTATACCACATTAAACCCTATCAATCAAGGCTCCATTTCCTGAGATAGGCTCAAATACTTAAGACCTGTATGAGTAGCATCATTATATATACCATGAGATAGGGGCATATAAAAGGACGTGCAACCTAATGAATTTATACCTGAAGTAGCCTGCTATGTGGCTTCATCAACACCCGTCTCTGTCCTTTGCCCGCACCTATCACACGTGCTAATGTCATGTTATTAAAATCACGAATTGAATCAAATTCATATTAGCATTAAGTGTAGTATAGTATTTGTAAGGGAGGGGATATCTGGACTTCTACTGGGTCGAGACAGTCTTCCCACGACCACCATCTACGTACTCGGTATCCTCATGCATACGGTCTCAGAGTCACGTAGTTCTATTAGTTTCACATGGGTTGTCCTCCTAGACCATCCTTCATGCGGGTTTCCTCAGAGTAAAACTCGTCGACCATTCGATATTCTCCTTAACACACATTTTCCGAAGGCACATTTCAACGAAGGCACATTTAATTCCCATGAGAATTAATTCTCGGAGGCACAATTAATTCTCGTAGGAATTACATCTCGAAGGCACAATTCATTCCTGTAGGAATTACATCTTGAAGGCACATTTCATTTCTGTAGGAATTACATCTCGGAAGCACATTTCATTCCGGTATGAATTTCATCTTGGAAGCATAATTAATTTCCGTAGGAATTACATCTCAGATGCACATTTCATTCCCGTAGGAATTTCATCTCGGAGGAACATTTCTCAAAGGTACTTTTCTCAAAGGCACAATTAATTCCCGTGGGAATTATTTTTCGAGGCCCAGTAATATAATTTTTAGCGAAAGCAAATATACCATAGAATACGAAGTGATAGGAATTAGGTCGTTCAAATTGAAACCTTCATCAGTCAAATAAAGCCAACGTCAAGGTACCCAAGGTTGAGTCAAAAGTTGGAGCCTCATCCTGCTCAACAACTCATAAACCATAATTATTGCAATGTGATTGTGGTAAGCACCAATTCCTAGCTCAACTTGACGCGCGGCATGTCCGCTTGGGTTATGAACCAATTTGTTCACAATAGCAACTTATAGTAATTTACTTCAACCCAAGAGCTTTTGTATACAGAAAGCAAGTCTTGCGCTTAAAATCGACCACTTGTCAATCACCGACTTTTAAACAATTTGGCAAGTGGCTAAGGCGTCGAACTCAACCGCACACTCTACTTATCAAGAGAGTCGATAATGTCTTGCCACCAGGTCAATTATAAATTATGGCGAAACCAAATAAAGAGTGAAAGATATGGGTTGTCTATAATCTACACCTAGAGGGAGGGTGATTATGTGTTTTCAATATTGTTTGCTACTTTAAAATTTATCAATCACAGCACAAGAGCAACACAGAAAGCACACAAGATTTATAGTGGTTCCCTATAAGACAATGTGTCTATAGGTAGTCCACTGTCCCTCCCACCTATCTAGCAATGTGCTAGACTAGGCAACTTCACCAAAACTCAGATCTTTTACACTATATAGCAGATCTTACAACTCAGATCACAAAGGATCCTACCTCGGCCCTTTACACAGAAAAGCTTACACTCAGGTTATACAAACCTTACAACAATTTTCTCAGACTTTACAAGTCCTACCAAGCACTTAGATATGTACCAAGATTCTACCAAAACATAGGCTCACACAGAACCCTACTAAGATCAGGCTCACAAAGAACCCTACAGGACTCAAGCTCACAAAGAACCCTACCAACTCAAATCTGTCACAAGATCCTACAAGCTCAGGCTCACACAGAACCCTACAGAACTCAAGCTCACACAGAACCCTACCAGATAAGAAAGATGTTGTTCTGTTGAAGAAGAGAAGGCTTCAAGATATATGCTTTGAATAACAAACTTCTTCTTCTTCTTCTTCTTGCAAATGTAAGCCTAGTGATTTTGTGAATTACTAAACCTTTCTTTTGAATCTTCTCCTTAGTTGATAGATACACTTCTTGTACATTATGAAGATTCTTTCTTATCTTCTCAGCCAATTGATGAAGATTTTCTGCTTGAGCTCTTCTTTTCTTTTCTTGATCAGAATCAGTATGTTGTAAGAAAGTCAAGTCCCTTCTGAAATCGACAATTTCTTCATTTTATATTCTTCTGTAACTTTGCATAAAGCCCTTACTGAATTCTTCCATGATTTGCCTGATAGAATATTTGAGAGAAACAGTAGAATAAATTATCATAAATGCTTTGCCGTTCTTGGAACTTGCAGAATATAGAAGTAATAATATTCTTCTAAATACTGTGCAACGGCTATATTCTGTACAGAATATATCATTTATTACTCCTTGATTGGTGCGCAAGATAGGCAGCGTGAACATTCCCTAAATATCAATTTCCAAGAAAGTCTGTGCATTAACTGCAGTTCTGCAACTGTCAAGGAGATAATATTCCTTCAAGCCGATGTCGTCTTGATCAATATAAACGACATATATTCTTCACGACAATATCGTCGATATACTTCCTTCTTCAAGACTCTACTTGATATCTCAACGATATTGCTTATTCTAGATGATATCGTTGAGATGTTTCCTTATATATAATATGTCTTCAATCTTCAAGGCAATATGTTTTCTTTAAGACGATATCGTCGACATACATTCTTCTTCTAGACTTTACATGATATCTCAACGATATCGCTTCTTCAAGACGACGTCGTCGAGATGTTTCTTGTTATGTGACTTAGACTTATTCATCAGGTTCATAATCTATCATCAAGACGATATCATCTTGATCTTCTATATGACATAAGGTCTTCAAACCGATGTTGTCTTCATGATCTTTTCTTTAGGACTTAATGAGTTATCTCAACGATAAACTTTATCCACGATAAGCTTTCTTCAAGACGATATCGTCGAAATTAACTCAACAATATGATACATTTCTCAATGATTCATCTGTCGAGTCTTGAGACGATATTTTACTTAGTGAATTTTCATTTATTGTATAGTCTTGATACTGGTGATGTAGCATTGTTGCATTTCAACGATTTGTATATCATCTCAACGATATGTCCAGTCCTTCTTGATGATTTTGGACTTAGAAATTACTGGACATATGGTTTATCTTTCTACAGTCATGAATAAAATATACCATCAAATACATAGTGCATTTATCATTGATCTGAGCACTTCTTCAAATCAGGAACATTATTGGGCGTTGTTCCCAACAAAGAGGCTTATCCCCAAATTTGTCGACTCTGCTCTACAGATAAGAGCGGTGGCTAGTTCAGGATTATTTAAGGTTAACCTCGAAGGAATGTTTCATCACCGGGTCAACTCTTAATTATAGGCAAAACTAAACTAAACATCGAACCGTCCGCTCTGCTCAACTGACAAGAGTGGCAGTGTAACACCCCAGTTTTTGCTGTTCTGCGAGTTAACGTCGGGCGGTAGGTACTACCACCGGCGGTAGCTAAATGCGAGAGGTCGACGATCATCGACAGGGCGCGTTTTCGTCGAAGGCACTAGCGCGGCGCGGTAGTGCTAGCGCGGCGCGGTAGAAGGTGGCTAGAAAGTGAAAAACGAGATCTGCTTCCAGCGCGGGGTGATAGCCCTACCGCTGGCGTTAGGTCTTCTTTGCTGGGAACCGCTGAGACGGCAAGTTTTGCTTGTGAAGCTAGCGCGGCGCGTTAGCGCTACCGCCGCGCGGTAGCTAACGGAACCAGATTCATAAATAGCTAAATCTGGGCGTCCGTGTGGTTTAGATCTTGATCGGACAGCTGTGAGGGTTCGTGGGAGAACCCTAAGTAGGGCTCAGAAGGTTTCCATTCATCATTTCTTTTCATTTTGGGTTTGAGGGCTTGAGAGAGAGGAGGGGTTTGGAGGAGGAAGAGAGCTAGTTCCCGCCATTGTTGGAGCTTCGGAGCTCCGTTCGCCGATCCGAGACCGGCAGCGCGTAGGGGACGTCGAGGCGCTTCTTCTCCTCCATTCTTTTGCAAGTTTCCCATGGCTAGGAGGAAATCTCAAAAGGTAACGACATTTCTCCTCCCGGTCTTTAGGATGCGTGCATGGCATCCCTTTTTCCTCTCTTTTTTCTGCATTTTGGCACCGGATCCGTCGAGTGAGGGGGATCCGGGTCACCTTGGTTCAAGAGGAACCATCGGGTTGATTGAGTCCGTCCCCGACATGATTTGCACTAGAAATCCGCTCCGTTAGTAGATTAGGCATTGTGGTTGAAGCCGGATTCGCGACCGTTGGTCCGATTCGGTGATGTTGATTGACGCGCATTTTAGGGGTTTTGCTAGAAATCCGAATACGGCGAATTCGTCGACGTGATACCCTTGTAGGTTCGTATGTTAACGAATGTTGGTTTTCGGGTGGGGAAAATAATGTGTGTGTTATGATGTGTGTGATGCCTAGTGATGTGCGAAGGTGTGATTTGGCCTTTGTGGTCGACTGGCTATCCCCTGAATGCCAGAATTCATGTGTGGAGAGTGTCCCTGCAAGACAAGTCCCTTCGGTGTTGGCGGCAAGAGCAAGTGAGCTGTCAGACAAGCCCGAAGGCATGGTGGGCCAGGCGCGGTGGGTCACAGCGTGAGCTCTTGGCCTTGGGCTACGATGCCCTTTGGGGGAAGTGTTGAGTACCCCATGGTTGTGTTGCGCACAATGTTGGCGGCAAGAACATGTGAGCTGTATGACAAGCCCGATGGCATGGTGGGCCAGGCGCGGTGGGTCACAGCGTGAGTTCTTGGCCATGGGCTACGATGCCCTTTGGGGGAAATGTCGAGTACCCCGTGGTTGTGTTGTTGATGTATGATGATGTGTTAGATTCATACACTTTAGGGTGTCTTGGGTGAAACCCGAGTTGCATTCATATTGCATTTGTAGGCCTCTTTTATTACTTGCTCAACATAGAAACGTGGATGATGGTTGTGACACTCATGCCTGTTGTTTATGTTGCTTTTCTTTATATACATGTGGATACGAAGTGCTGACTTGCAAGGTGATGTAGTTCCCCGGGGTCCGCTAGGACGGCTGGGAGGAGGGGTGTTGTTACACCGTTTGTGGTCAGCCATAGCTGACCCTCGTTTATCGCTCTTTGTGATTTGGATGCAGGCCAAGGATCGCAGGCCGGAACCAGCTCGCAGGCCAAAAAGGTCTAAAGCTTCCTGAAGTGTTTACTTAGCTTCCCTACCTTTCTGTACTTGTCTTTTGTTATTTCCGGCTTGCATGCCGAGGTAGCTTAGGGAAGCTAGTTTTTCCCTTTTGGGATTTCTTATGTGTGTTGAATGTTTGATGACTTGAACACTAGTTTTGTAAGACCTTAAGACCGGTTTTACTCCTATGTAGTTGTGGACAATCTCTGTGTTTCTTAGTTTTATTTTCGCTGTATTATCTGAGTTTTGAGTTTGGGTAGTTATATCATCTTTTAATACTGAAACTGTGGCGGTTATATGTTGTGGGGTCCCGGCCGGACACATATTATATAGTCATTGCAGGGGAGGTGTTACAGGTGGTCAGTTCAACATTTTTTAAAGGCAATACTGAGTAAAATGTTAAAACATCGATCTGTCCGCTCTACTTCAAGAGTGGCGACCAGTTCGGTAGGCAATAATGAATAAATTGCAGAACATCGATCTGTCCATTCTGCTCCACGAGTGGCGACCAGTTCAGTACTATTTAGGGTTGACCCTAAAAGAATGTCCCGTCTTCAGGTCAATTCTAAATTATATGCAATACTGAAATAAAAGTCGAAACATAGATCTGTCCGCTCTGCTCCAAAAGCGGGAGCCAGTTCAGTACTATTTAGAGTTAACCCTGAAGAAATGTCTCGTCTTTAGGTCAACTCTAAATTATAGACAATACTGAAATAATAGCCAAAACATTGATCTGTCCGCTCTGCTTCAAGAGCGGCGGCCAGTTCAATACTGTTTTGGGTTGACCCTGAAGGAATGTCTCGTCTTCAGGTCAACTCTAAATTATAGACAAAAATGAAATAAAAGCCAAAACATCAATTTCTCCTCTGTGCACCAAGAGCAGCGATTAGTTCGGTGCTATTTAGGGTTGGCCCTGAAAAAAATGTCTCATCTTCATATCAACTCTAAATTTTAGACAATACTGAAATAAAAGCCAAATCATTGATCTATCCGCTCTACTCGAGAGTGGCTGACAGTTCGGTACTATTTAAGGTTGACCTCGAAGCAATACCTCATCTCAAGGTCTACTATAAATTATAGGCAAATCTGAAACAAATATCAAAACCTCGATCTGTCCGCTCTACACGAGTGTCGACCAGTTCGGTACTATTTAAGGTTGGCCTCGAAGCAATACGCCATCTCAAGGTCAACTCTAAATTATAGACAAATCTGAAACAAAAATCAAAACCTCGATCTGTCCGCTATACTCGAAAGTGGCGGCCAGTTCGATACTATTTATTGTTGACCTCGAAGGAACTCCCTATTTTCAAGTCAACTTTAAATTATAGGCAAATATAAATTAAAGTCAAAACATCGAACTGTGTGCTCTACTCGAGAGTGACGGTCAGTTCGGTACTATTTAAAGTTGACCTCAAAGAAACACCTCATCTCTAGATCAACTCTAAATTATAGACAGTCATATTTAAAATGTTTGAGGAAATCATAATATCTTCTATGAAAATATGCTCGAGAAGTCTTGAACCACAGGCAAGTCTACAATGACTAACCCTCCCTCAGCTAGTCCAAAATAGATTACGTGTACCTCATTTCTCAACATTCCGACAAGAATCCAAATTACATCTCTGTTAGCAAAATTCCCTTTTAATTTCTAGTAATTAATATTCAAAATCTTTATTACTATTAGCTTTTGGTGCAGTAATTAAGAACAGGCTTAGGAAGAATTACCGTGTTTAATATATTAAAATTGTTCAGTGAAATCAAATCCGAATTCAAAATTTTAAGGTGAATCAAAAAACCAAATATTAAAACAAATATTTTTAACAAATCTGAATTAAAATACCAGCAATATATGAGAGATCAGAATTTGCTTGGAGCTAGATTACAGCTCCGTTTTGCCGGTGTTTTTGCTCCGGTGAGTTTGGACAAAAACGCCGTCACCATAGAATGTATGTTTCGCATGACACCAGTAGTTATGACCACCATCTAGAAAATAAACTACTTTTGAACATAAAAGTGGATGAAGTTCCTTATGTGAGATCGGACGTTCACGAACGACTCATAATCACCGTGTTCACGACCGCCACCACCATGCCAAACGGAGCCTACATTCAAGGCTAATGATTATACCCAATAATGATAAAAGTAAAGGCAATTGTTAACCGCACCCCAGTTTTGGCTATCCGCAACCCTTTTATTTGAAGTATTACACGTTTTTTTGGAAATACGTCTTCTACAAGCATTTTTAGGAAAAGTGTTCAACACGAAAGTTGTAGATATCGTCGAGATCTACAACTTTCGTGTTGAACATTTTTCCTAAAAATGCATGCACAATGCGTATTTCCAAAAATCCGTTATATTTACGCCCATGTTTCAATTCGGGCGGCAATAAGTCTTGTGCGTGCATTTTTAGAAAAAGTGTTCAACACGAAAGTTGTAGATCTCGACGATATCTACAACTTTCATGTTGAACACTTTTCCTAAAAATGCTTGTACAAAGCGTATTTTCAAAAAAATGAGTAATACTTCATATAAAAGGGTTGCGGATAGCCAAAACTGGGGTGCGGTTAACAATTGCCAAAGTAAATGACCACGATCCGCACAAAGAGCACGAGGCAATATGCGCTCAAGGTGTGGGGCTAAACCAACCTTCACAAGTAGAAACTGTTGCCGAAGAAAAACCAATTAGGTTATTATTTCATACCTCCTTTACAACTATTACAACATATATATACACCAAAGTATCTAACCGCACACCAACAATAACTAACCGCACACTATTCAAATATTAAAGTCCCAACACTCCTCCTCAAGGTGGGCGGAAGATGTTGACTAAGCCCATCTTGTCACAATTCCTTATCATATCATTTGCGTTGAGCCCCTTCGTCAAACAGTCAGCAGTCTGATCTTTGGTAGTGACATAACTGAGCCCCAAGAGTCCACTATCCAGTTTTTCCTTTATAAAAAAATCTATCAATCTCAATATGCTTGGTCCTGTCATGCTGAACTGGATTGTTGGCAATGCTGATTGCGGCTTGGCTGTCACACCACAGTTTCATTATGTCTCCTTGGTCCAATTTTAGCTCCATCAGCATCCCTTTCAACTAGAGGAGTTCAGCAACCCCTAGAGCCATAGCTCTATACTCTGCTTCCGCTGTTGATCGTGCTACAACTGACTGTTTTTTACTTCTCCACGAGATCAGGTTGCCTCCCACAAACACACAATAACCTGAGGTAGATCTCCTATCGTCGGCACAGCTCGCCCAATCTGAATCGCAGTATCCGTCAATCTTCACGTGCCCATTCCGTCTAAAGAGAAGCCCTTTTCCTGGAGCAGACTTCAAGTACTGAAGTATCTGGTACACGACATCCATATGACCCTTCCTGGGATCGTGCATATAACGACTCACCACGCTCACTGCAAAGGAGATGTCCGGACGGGTGTGGCTCAGATAAATCAATCGCCCAACAAGTCTCTGATATCTTTCCCGATCAACCGGTTCTCCTGCTTCAGCGCTCACCTTCTCTCTTGTGTCGATTGGCGTTGCCGCTGGCTTACATCCCAGCATCCCTGTCTCGGTGAGGAGATCCAGGGCATACTTTCGTTGAGACAGAACGATGCATTTTTCCCCATAGGCGATCTCAATTCCAAGGAAATACTTAAGCAGGCCCAAGTCCTTCACCTCAAATGTCTTCCCCAAATCACGCTTAAGACGCGTAATTTCCTCCTCGTCATCCCCTGTGACGATCATGTCATCCACATACACAGCAAGAATGGTGACGTGATGTTTTGCATTATGTCTAAAAAACACTATGTGGTTGGCGTTGGTTTGTTGGTACCCCATCCCAACCATGGTCTTCCTAAAGCGGTCAAACCACGCACGAGGGGACTGCTTCAGTCCATACAACGCCTTTTTCAACTTACACACTTTTCCTTGTATCATGACCGTACCAAATCCCGGTGGGACCTCCATGTATACTTCCTCCGCCAAGTCTCCATGAAGGAAAGCGTTTTTCACATCCAATTGATGTAACTTCCACCGACCATTTGCCGCTAAGCTGATCAGAGTTCTAACAGTACTCATCTTTGCCACTGGTGCGAATGTCTCATCATAGTCGATGTCGTACGTTTGGTTGTACCCTTTCGCAACCAATCGAGCCTTGTAACGCTCAATTTTTTCCTCCGGGTTCTGCTTCACAGTGAAGATCCACTTGCACCCAACATCCCTCTTCCCTTCCGGAAGTTGTACTAGTTCCCACGTCTTATTCTTCTCCAGAGCCCGCATCTCCTCCTTCATTGCAGCTTGCCAGTTGTGGTCGGCTTTAGCTACCTGCCAATTGTTAGGTACAATAATACTATCCAATGATGCAATGAATGCTCCGTGAGAAGAAGAGATAGCGTCATAGGAGACATATGAAGCAAGATCCCAACCATACCGATCAGGAGGATTACCCGCATTGCTGCGAGTGCTCCTTCTGACGGAAGTAGTCGGGAAAGAGGTAGGAATAGACTCACAGGGAGGTGGCAGAGGTTCAACTGGGGTGCATCCGAGATTGAGACGGGCATAGACGAGGGACTAGGCACTGTCGTTGTGGATGCAGGTACTGGAACAGGGATACGTTTTTCTCTCCTCTGATATGTGATAGGCTCCCTTGAATTTGTAGGTATCACATTTCTCACCTCCTCCTGTTCTTGATTCGTCTCTCGTTCCATGGGCGTTCCACAAACTTGACTTAAATCTGTCACCAGACTCTCCCATTCTCGATCACCATCTCTAAAGTTGGACCTTTCAGGTATGGGTAGGGTCTCATCCTGAGGGTAGTACCGTTCGTGTTCTCGGAAGTGGGCATCCATGCTCACGAAGCACCGTTTTTCGACTGGACTCCAACATACGTATCCCTTCTGGGTACCAGAATACCCCACAAAGATACATTTAATCGCCCTGCATCGAGTTTCCCCACGCTTGTCCTGTTATCCTTCACAAAGCAGACACACCCAAAGACCTTTAGTGGGAGCATACCTCCGTTATGCCCTTGCAGCTCCTGACACGGGGATCTCCACCCTAAGGTCTTTGATGACATTCTATTAATTAATTGTGTCGCCGTTAACACCGCATACCCCCACAGGTTTTGGGGAACCTTCATGTGTAGCATCATGCTCCTTGCCACTTCCATCAGATGTATGTTCTTCCTCTCAGCGACACCATTCTGTTCGGGAGTGTATGCACAAGTAGTCTGGTGTAGTATCCCGTGAGATGACAAGTACTCAGCAAGGGTCTTGTTGATATATTCGGTCTCATTATCTGACCTAAGTACCTTGAGTATTGCACCGTATTGAGTTTGGACATGCTTGTGAAAGTTCTGGAAGCAAGTCGAGACCTCGTTCTTAGCTTTCATCAAGTAAACCCACGTGACACGTGAAGCACTGTCAATGAAGGTCACAAAATATCTATAACCATTAGAAAAATTAACAGCACACGGCCCCCAAACATCTGAGTGCACAGTATCAAAAACAGAAGAGCTTCTGTGACTAGAGCTAACATAAGAGTTTCTTGTGAGCTTGCCTAAGTCGCAAGCGTCACATAAAAGTTTACTTTTACATGTTTTTTCAGATAGAGAAGGAAACAACCGTGCTAAAACACCAAAAGATGAATGGCCTAATCGTTGATGGTGGAGCAGTAATGTCTCCTCTACATTTGTCTCTAGGTTCCCTTTCTTTGTCTCCTCCGTCACAGATAGAAGAGCAGCGTCCAATCCCTGTTGATCCAGGTACCACAACCCATCACGCCAGGTCCCAGTCCCAAGTATCTGCCTCGTCTCTTTCTCCTGGAATGTCACCTTGGGAATGTCAAATGAAACAGTACATTTTAGTTGGAGTATAATAGAGCTAATAGACAAGAGGCTGACAGGATATGAGGGAGCATGCAAGACATTGGATAGTTTTACCGAACCTGTGCAATCGACCGTACCCTTACCGACCACTGGCTGAAAAGTCTCGTCCGCTGTCTGGATGCCATCTGGAGATGCAAGGCGTATGTAGGAGGTGAACTTTCCTGAGTCTCCAGTCACGTGTCGGGATGCACCAAAGTCAACAATCCACTCCGACGTTTCAGAAGGATGAGCATACACGGCATGAGATGTTCCCTCAGTGGCTTCCCCAGTTTGCCTCCTCTTGAGACCCTCCATTTTGTTCATCAGATTCAGAAGTGTCTGCTCCTCCTCAGTATAGATGACTCCAGTATTCTCTTCTCCTCCACATACTCCAAGGTTAGCCCGATAGCTACCTCTACCTCCTCTACCCCGGCCACGTCCACGAGTGCTCCCACGACCACCACCCCATCCTCTCTCCCTGGGTGGCTTAGAGCAGACATATCTCAAATGACCTGTTTCCCCGCAGTTAAAGCACTGTCGGCTGTCCCCTGACAACCTCGGGGTGTGGGTACTGACAGTCACAAGAGCCGACTTTACAACACGCGGGGCAGACCCCATGGACCCAACTAGCTTCAGTAGGGTGGCCACCTCGGAGGCATTCAGTTTGTTTAGGATGTCTTCCATCTGTATGGGAACAGAATTGCACGGCTTCGCTGAAACTTAACACGACCGATCGCCGAAATCGTCGATTGCACGGCTTCAATTCGTCGAGAGCTCCTTCTGATTCGTCGAGAGATCTTTCTGATTCATCGAGAGCTCCTTGCCTTAGCTGGTTCGTCGATATCAATTCGTGGATACTGATTCGTCGATATTTGCTTCCTTCCCCATCGTCGTGGATGATACTGGTTCGTCGATATCCGCTTCCTTCCCCGTCGTCGACGATGCCCCAGGATCAGCGATACTCCAGCGAGCCAGACGGGTCCTTCCCCGTCGTCGACGATGCCCCACGATCAACGATACTCCAGCGAGGTCTTCACTTCCTTCGCCGTCGTCGACGATACTCCTTTCGCGAGATCCCCGGGAGGTCCGCAACCGACGATGATCCATCGAGATCGACAGGTTCCACGATCGATGATGATCGTCAAGGACGGCTTGATGATCGTCAAGGACGGCTCCACCGACGATGCTCCCAGGCTTCTACGCGGAATCCGTCGCAGCCGCCCCCTGCCTCTGACACCTGTTGCCGAAGTAAAACCAATTAGGTTATTATTTCATACCTCCTTTACAACTATTACAACATATATATACACCAAAGTATCTAACCGCACACCAACAATAACTAACCGCACACTATACAAATATTAAAGTCCCAACAGAAACATGTGGATTCAGGAACATGGGTCAATTCTCCGAGATCTACATAAAACATATGAATGAGAAAATTAAACCAATATAAACCTAACACAATCATTAATTATGAATCATTAACCATCATCACTTAAAGCCACTAATTGTTACCCCAAAACACACAGTAATCAGGTGCATAAATTTAGCAGCATTCAGGTACGCTTGAAGTGTTCCTTTATGAACCGTTCTGCGTAAAAAGGATACTTCTCGCGGATGTATGCTCGAAGGCATTTCTGATAAGAGAAATCTATCCAGCTCCCATCAGTCCGCACAACAAACAGGCATCTTGAACTCCTGAACTGAGGATGTCGATCAACCTGAATAAACAATTTTTTATCAATAAGAATGATGGAAATAAATCATCCATGAAGAAATTAATCACCTAAGCATATATAAGCCGACACTAAGACATTGTGCGAGGCGGCGGTGGGGCACCCTTTCAAAGGAAGGCTCCTCAAACAATCTGATCCGTTCCGGTGGCAGTCTTCCTCGATGGTGGGGCTCCATTTCCCGTCATAGAGAAGAAACTCCGGCCACAACAGAGCTCCCTTTCACACCACAACGGACCTGCTCCAAACAGAGCCTAAGAAGATCAATCAAAGCCACCTGTCACGACTATGCATTTCGGGGTTAAGACCCGGGAGTTTTCTAGAGATTTCTAGAAGCATGTAGAGTATTATGTACATAGTACTCCAGAAAAGTATAGAAGCACTCTAGAATGGTCTCTTGGGAACATTCTAGAGAACTCATGGAAAATGTACATACAAAATAGTGATAGAACAATCTAGAGATAGTGTAGTCTAGATTCTTCCATTCTTTGGAGGGAAAGTCATTTGGGTCCTATAAAAGGGGAAGACCTCCTCATTTGTATAGGGATCCAAGAATTCAAGCAATCTAAGCATTCTTTCTCTGTACACTCTCTTGCTCTCTTGCCTCTCTTTCAAGTGCTCACTTACTCATCTTCATCTTGCCACGAGTAGTGTTGGAGAAGGCTGACTTAGCTAGTTGGGAAGGGGCGCGGAAAGGAGCTAAGGCCGCACACGACATTGTCAAGGAAACAAGTCCGTGACAGACCGCTGTCATTAATAGTTTTAGCCCAACCATCTGAGAACCAATTATATGAATCACAATTTTCCATTCTTTCGTGTTTGAGCATTATTGCGTAAGGTGTTAAAACTCGAGATTTTAAGAATTGGACCGGACTAGACGGTCGAACCATGAACCGACATACAAATTGGTCCGGTCAGGCTCAAGAACATAGATGGGAGGTTTTTGTAATTTCGAAACATAGAGGGGAGGTTCCTGTAATTATGCAAACTCGCGGGGGAGTTCCCGGTAATTAAGCCTAATAATAATTATGGAATTTTAAGTTACAGGTTGAACCGGTCGGACCATTCTTTTTTCTGGTTCAATGTAAGGTGTGGTACTGAAAACCTTGGCTAAAAACCTAAACCAAACCTACACATAGTCATGAAAAGTCTTTCAAACATGTTATCTTGGGTTTGCTTCTTAATCTTTTGATACTTCTACTCGTGTAATTCAAGTATTTTCTATGCATTGTTCTACGTGCTTAGGTCTACTACTCTCGATCAACTAATATTTGATAAATATCAAATCCATAGTTCGTTTACTATAAATCCATACAACATCATCACCTAAATTGCAATCCAACGTTGTCTTGAGAAACATGAATAGGAAAAAGAGAATTAATGCAATTTTTCGATTGGTGGACAGATTATAATTTGGGTCCATTAAGTGTAAGGAGAGCCAATGTCATCAAGTGTTTGTCCTAAGATTTATGGCCATGTGTTATTTAGTTTGAAATTTGTAAAGTGCGTTAGAAGGAATCCAAGGAAACAGGCAGGTTTGTACAACTCCAATCCTTTGGTATCCATTTAGGCTCCGTTTGGAGGGACTTATTTTTACCGGTCAAGCGGTTACGACCGCATGAACCGGACTTTAATTAAGGTCCAGTTCATGCGGTCGTAACCGCTTTACCGATGAACATAAGTCCCCCCAAACGAAGCCTTAGTCTTCGGCCTTCCATCGAAAATATTTGTTAATCAAACTGTTGCAGAATCTTCTAAAACTCTTTGAATCACAATAAGATCTTATGGGAACAAATATCTTATATTTATATATCTTCTTCAGAGCTAACAACATTTCACTTTTATGGATCAATATATAATATATCGCATTATTCTATTTAAAATAATCTTCCAAGATATTTTCTTCTTTAATAACATCAAATAATTTCTCAAAGTATCATTTTCATCTTTTTTAATGTCTTCATCTTTTAATTAAGAGCATATAATTTGATTAAAGGAAAAAAATCTTGTATATATTTCCTTAGTTGCTGTTTAAATCTCATTTCTCTTCTTTTGTCTTACTGCTCTCCGTAGAACGTCGGTAGAGATGCCGGAGGATATTATGGAGCCTAAAGCAGCAGCTGCCTAAGCGGGGTGTGCTCGGAGAGAGAGAGCTACCACAATCTCATACAAGACAAGGAAATAGATTAACTTCTTAGATACCTTCTCATGACCCAAGGGATCCTTTAAATAAGATTACATAAGGGTATAAAAGTAAATAAGTCATGCACTTGGACTTGCATAAAATCAAATATAAAAGATGCAACATTAATAATAAGATAAAATAGCGATGGATAACAGAACGGGATTGGGATCATAACGTCTCATCCTTCCTTGAAATCGAGCTTACCCTCAAGCTTGAGCTTGGCCCGATCAGAGTGTGATCCTCCGGTTCCTTAACTCAGCGCCAGAACAATGCGTGAGGTCAGAGCAGATACGTCATTAGGATGGGAGCTCATGTCGTGCTCACAGATGTCGCGGTAGATGGCATTGTTGTCAGAGGGCTCAAAGGAGAAAGGCGGCTTGGTAGCCACATGATGATTGTCAGGTGGCTGTGGACGATCGAGGCGGGCCAATGATCCTAAGGAACAAGGACCACGGTGGTCAGATGTGGTGGAGCCAGTAGGGTGGCACTCGTTAATGGAGCAAGGCTCAGAGCCGACAGAGTTTGTGGCTGGAGTGGAGGGTGCTGGATGGAGGCGAATGGCACAAGGCTTAATGCCAATGAGTATCCGTGGTGGGGAAGATGAATGTTGTGTCTGGAGGAGGTCTGCAGGAATCAAAGGCGGTACAGAGGCTATCGGGAAGGCGAAATGCTCTGCAGTTGGGAGGGCGACATGACTGCAGGGCCCCGTGGTGTTCTCTGGCTATTGTCGCTAGGTTCATGCGTCTCGGTGGGCAGTTGTTGTATAGTGTTGTCTAGTCGTTGTGCCTTGGCAGCCTTAAGGTGTTCCCCATACTACTATAAAAGCACAATAATGTGCGCGCCAAATAATTAGAAGTTGGCGTTGGCATCCATGATTTTTGCAAAGAACCGTTGTAATTTGAAAATGATTAATTATGTAAGGACGTAATTAATTAAAGTAAGTCAGCCCCCTTTTTGAAGGAATAAATTAATTGATTAGTCTACCAAGGAAAATTAATATCTTAATGAACCATTTTTTGGCAGCTGCGAGAGTCACGCCGAAAAGGTGCGGTTGAACATAAGCGTTGAACTTGATAAAGTAGAAAGGTGTGCAGGGAGCGGCGATGTGTTGTGGTGTGCGGCTTGATGAGTAGGAGGCGGATTAAAGCATTAATCAATTAAATAGAGAACTCTAACTTCTGTTGTCTATGGTGGGCACGAGAAATAGAGTGAACTGTTTAGGCGGGGCTCGAGAGATGAGGGAGAGCTCAAAAAAGTAGTGCAGGTGTTTCAGAGAAAAACTAGAGCATAACTTACGCAAGCTCGATAATGTAGATGTCGAATAAGAATAAGGTTGAGGGCGCTTGCGGCTGCAATTTGTTGGCTCAGCGTGGACAGGATGAGTAGGTCGAGGGAGAAGGCAGAGAAATTAGCGGGTTAAGTTACCCTGCTCTAGAGCGCCTGGAAAGGACAAGAATGACGATGGCAAGGAGGGGTTGCGTGTGGCAGGAATGATCGGCGTTTGTTCGATCGTGCACAGAGCCCAATGGAGAAGTGCTCGAGAAAGGCAGGAATCATGTGCGGAGATCGGCAAGAATCCTCACTAGGAGCTCCAGAACATTGATGTGTGGGGAAAGTGGGCGCGAGGAAGGCGTTTAACAGCGCTTTGGCATAGGGCTCATTTGATAGTATGGACGGGACGGTATCCTCCTTCACGTGAATGGAGACCGAGAGCTTGGGGCGAGAGACTGTGCTTTAGGGGTGGAATATGTGGGATTTTAGGGCTTCTTCTTGTGTATGGACACAATGATGACCTGCTTCAATAGAGAGCTGGAATGCGGAAGAGAGAAAAACGATGTCGGCGGAGGCGAGTGGAACCTCTCTCTGATACCAACTTATTACGAGCTCGTCGTAGAACGTCGGTAGAGAAGCCGGATGATGCTATGGAGCCCAAAACCACGACAGCCTAAGCGGGGTATGCTCGGAGAGAGAAAGAGAGATACCACAATCTCATACAAGATAAGAAAATAGATTCACTTCTTGGATACCTTCTCATGACCCAAGGGGTCCATTAAATAAGATTACATAAGGGCATAAAAGTAAAGAAGTCATGTACTTGGACTTACATAAAAGGACTTAAATAAAATGAACTATAAAAGATGTGACATTAATCAAAATATAAAATAGCGACGGATAACGAAACGGGATCGGGACCATAACATTTTGAACCAAGCTTATTATACAAATCATCATATCTGCAATTTTTGATTTGTTCATTATGCTATTAGCAATGTGTTATGGGCCTACTCTGAGGCATGGCCGAAGGGTGACCGGAGGTGGTGATGACGGTGGTGGAGATACTACGGGGCCTTGACCGCAACTGCTTAAGAGGGGCTTGACCGTTAGAGGAGAGTGCTTCCAAGAATCTCACAACAAGGGACAGGGAATTAGACTTCTTTCTTTCATATCTCATACAAACATACTTATGCCTTTATATAGGCTTACACCATACAAAAGACAAACGACAATAATAACATCTACTAAAGATACCATAATTAACAAGGTGCTCGAGGCCTATACACAATGATAACATCTACTAAATAAAGATAATCATAAATAACTAGATAAATGTGCGTGCAACCCATAACATCATAATTGGGCACGCAACCCATAACATCATAATTGGGCACGCAACCCATAACATCTCTCATGGCCTTCAAATCGAGTTTGTCCTCAAGCTCGAACGAGGTTTGCACTGCTTGATCGTCTGGATATTTGATTTCACGCCAGAACAATTCCTGATATCTCGTTGCTATAGTGGTGGCGTCCGTGAGTAGCGACGACGACGTTGTAAAAATGAGCAACTGAAGAAATGGGGCTGGCGGGTCCGACAGAGCGGCATGGAGTAGCAGCGGTAAGAAGGTCGGGGGTACAGAGGCCGGCGGTAGGAACGGATCTGGAGGCGACGAGGCGGCCAGAGGGAACGGAAGAGCAGGGCTTAGCGGAGCAAAGGCCGGCAAGACAGGTGGCGATGTGCCTGGAAGTGAAAACTGCGAGGTGAAACCTACATGAGGTGGTAGAAAAAGGACAACCACTGTGGATAGCGGTGGCGCGGCTGGCGTCGGGAGCGGTGGAGGGACGACTGCAGGGACTGGTGGTGGTCGAAGAGGCTGCGACACAGGTTGCGACAGAAAAGCGGTTGTCGGATTCTGAATTTGGTGGAGGAGTGCATCGGCGTCCCGTAGGCGTGTGTCTATGGAGGCCATCAAATCTCATAGCAACGAACAGAGGGCGGCCTCATCCGTGGCACCAAGCTTGATGTCTTGGATACTTATATGATTACTGACTCAAATAGGAAGTAAATATTCTCAGGGATCCTCCCTGCGTGAGTTAGGGGCTCGATATGGCGTGGCCCGATGCAGAAGGAGGCCTCTTCGAAAAAGCGCAGAGGGTGCGGGTGGCTCGATGGATAGGGGCTCAAGGAAGTAGCGGAGATCCCGTAGCTGCGTCGTCGATGTTCGAGAGAGAAGGCTAAGCGCGGCGTCGATGCTGGAACGCAGAGCGACGGGCAGTGGAGTTTAGCGAGGGCATCGACAATGGAGACGGAGGAGCTGGTTGGCGCTGCGGTGCTTAAGAAGGCACGGTGGCTTCGGCTCGATGAAGCAAGTTCTACAGCTGGACTGGAAGGACGCTGGATCTGCGTCACCGTTCTGCGGCTAGACGCGGCTGACGCAAGCAGACTGAAGAGGGGAAGATAATGCAGACAGGAACGTCGGCCGAGGTGGCTAAAATGGTTGTTGAGGAAGTTGAAGTGTGGGTTGGCTTGATCCAGGGAACCTAAGCAGGGGAGTCAAGGAAGCGCTGGTTTCGTCGGAGGATGATAGCTCTGATACCAAGTTATTATGGGTCTACTCTGAGGGATGGCCGAAGGATGATCAGAGGTGGTGATGACGGTGGTGGAGATACTATGGAGCCTTGACCGCGACTGTCGAGGAAGATAAAGCGGGGCTTGCTCATTAGAGGAGAGAGCTTTCAAGAATCTCACAACAAAGGACAAGGAATTAGACTTCTTTCTTTCATATCTCATACAAACATACTTATGCCTTTATATAGGATTACAATATACTAAAGACAAACGATAATAATAACACTTACTAAAGATACCATAATTAACTAGGCTCGGTGCTCAAGGCCCATACACAATGATAACATCTACTAAATAAAGATAATCATAAATAACTAGATAAATGGGCACGCAACCCATAACATCATAATTGGGCACGCAGCCCATAACACAAGGCTTGAACCATTTTTATAATATAAGCATGTAGCGTTCAAATTTTGTCACTTCTAATAGCACACATCTTTCACTTAATAGATTTTTTCTACTTTCACACTCCACCATTAAGGGTGCATTTGGAGCACCGGTGGGGCTCTATTCCTGTGGCAAATGGAGCTCGGTGGAGAATTGATAAGATCACACTTTGAGTGTGGGATGTCGCTCAATCGAGCCCACACATGTCTATTCTCGTGGGAGGCATTGATCAGATCGTCATTTGAACGATCCGAGTCCGCGGTTGCATTTGGAGCGTCATTTGGACATTTATTTATGAAAGTTGATATTAGCAGTTCGGAACTGGCTATTCGCAGTCCATCGCTATTCGTAGTCCATAAATTTTATTTGTAGTGGAAAATTATATTTGCACCCCACTCCCAACCCAAATAAACAAAACACTTTGCTGATTTATTAAGTACTAGAAGCATAGAAAAACATCTTAAACACAAACAATTTAAAAACCTAGCAGAAAAACAAGTTAAATGGCATGCATAGAGAAATTAACTCTAAACCAAGTTAAATGACATGCAAACCTTCCTCTAACCAGAAAACTGACTACTTTTTTGAGATTTTCGCTGGATAATTTCTTCTTTTTTGAAGGTGAATCTAAGAGGGGGAAAAACGACACGACTGATAGAACTACTGCTAGAGTTTAGGCAACGGGAGAGAGATTAAGAGGAGGTTATTTGATGGGGTGTGATTAGCGAGAATTGGACAGCGAATATAATTAGGATTTTCACTTTTTGGGGTGCGAATAGCGAGAATTGGACTGCTAATATCAACTCTCTTATTTATTATCCTTTATTTTTTTGATGAAATATTTAGAGAGATCGGACCCCTACCGTGTACGACCAATCATAGTCATCCACAATGGGTGCCTAAGTAGGTTTGGTATAATAAGAGGGAAAGGCTGGCTTCATTGGATTGCAGATTTTGGAGAGCCTTCTTCACGGAATCCAACAATCTCTCGTGGTGCCAAAAACCCCAAGGTGCCTACTCCTTGGTTTGTTTTCTTTATTTCCTTATTTACCTTGTGTTGCTCGCCTCCTCCCCTTCCGGTCCAACCCAAGCCACAAGCCTAAACGCAACTACGCACCTTAAACCTCCCACCAACAGCCCTATGTTCACCAGCCAGCCGCATCCCTCACTGTCCAGCACCCCTCTTCACCCTATGGCTGCAGCCACCCGCCCATCCATTATTGTTCCAGCACCCGGAGACCCATCCTATCACCCCTAACAGCAGCCCCCGACCACCATAGTCCAGCATACCCCTCCAAAATCGCCCCCTCCTCAGGCCCACCCAGCACCCGCAGACCTAGTTTTCCTCCAAAATAGCACCACCACCACCCCCCTCTCAATCTCTGGGACAGCCACCATCGCATCTCCAACCACCGAATCTCAGTGCCCTCACCTACAATCCTTCATTTGTGAGTGTTTTATTACTTGGTTCATTATTTTCTCTATTGTTGCACGGAGTTGGATACTTATATAATTACAGATATCTTGCACTAGCACTTTATTTCTTTAGGAACTCATCATGACATACAAGATCTTTGTCGTTTGTGTGTTAGATTTTGGCCCTCCAAGCCAAGGAAAGCCTAATTTGCTAGCCTTTGAAATTATGTGCAACTGCTTACGTTACTGCATAAGATTTATGTTTTAATTATTATTTGTAATTTATCGTCGGATCACTTGTTGCATGCAAACATCATCATAGGGCTAGATAGGAATTATTTTCCCAACACCGCCACCTAGTGTTTGCATTATTTAGGTCAACTTCCACAACCAACCCTGCGTCACGAATGAAGGTCGTCCTCTCCGATGGGCAATGGAGATTCACTAGAGATTTTTTTCCTTTCTCACCAAAGCCTCACGCACTACTTTGGGTGTCACCATCTTCCACCGCTCCGATGGAAAATGGATCCACACCGACCCCCCAACCGCACCCTAAATCTCCTTATCACTCGGGCTTATAACTATATATGGCCATGGATGTAAAGCTAGGAAGCATGGATACTTGCAATGACCTCACATATCGTCTCTGAAATATTTCGGAGTCAGGAAACTCTCGAAGACTATTGGAAACCAGTCTCTGGTCGGAAAAAAATTCTCTTAATTGAAAGAAAAAAGTGATGGATACTCATTGATACTCCCGGATGCGCCCGAGTATGCTCGAAAACACTAACAAATTGTGTATATTGTGATGATGATATGAATAAAGGGATATGAAAAGAAAGTGTTGGATGATAATTGGTGGGAGTCAATTGGTTACATACTTTCATTCAAGGCATTTATCTATGATATGATACGATTTTGCGACAAACATTTTCTTCATTTATTGTGTTATATGTGAGATATAATAACTGAAAAATGAAGAAAACAATAAATTTCAATGTCTTCATATTAGCTTTTATTTATATTTAAACGAATAATTGCCAAAACTTCCCCCGGAAGATAGCATCATTACAGATTGCACCCCTCTTATTATTGAAATTACAAAAACCTCCCCTGAATGTTATAAAACATAAGATTTACCTCCCCTGAAGTTCACATTTCATAACATTCATGCACAAAAATACCCCCTTCGGTTATGAAATGTGAACTTCATGGGAGGTAAATGTTATGATTTGTAACATTGAGGGGAGGTAAATGTTATGATTTGTAACATTGAGGGGGAGGTTTTTGTAATTTCAATAATAAGAGGGGTGCAATCTGTAATTTTGCAAACTTAGAGGGGAGGTCCCAGTAAATGGCCCTATATTTAAATAATTAAACATTCAAAAATGAATTTTGTATTCTCAATTTTTTGAAAATCATGTATTTGTATTGTATCGTGTCTCGTATCCTGTCACCATCCCCATATAACATAGCTGGAAAGTACATCAATATCTAAACTGACCTTGTCAGTGAAAATTGAACACATTTACTATTACATTCTGCAGTCATTTCAGTTAAAGATCCTTGACGAATCAATAGTGTCATACAAGCACTCCTAAGCAAACAACAATCGTAGGTGAAAATTCAAATTGTAGACGGAGATAGTGGTTTGTCAAAACAGCAGAAAGAAAAAGACAGCATGTTTGCCTAGTTTAACAATAAACAACAACAGCAGAACCCATATAGTCCCCAAGTTTGCCTAGTTTAACAATGAAGAAAATAAATTTAGAGCATCAACCACTTGAATCAATGAAATGTCAAGGTCAAACAATAATCAAATGTTCTATGTTCTTGTATTTTTTGGTAGAAAATCAAATGTTTTATGTTAGAAGTGCTTTATATATCAAGGAAATAAGAATCAGCTTATCTAGAAATTGCTAGATTACCATTATAGAATCTAGGCCACAGCCAACTTTATCTACTGAATGAGGATGGTATGCGAGAAGCTTCTCTATTACTTCTTTCTCATCTTCAGTACTTAGCCGCTCACCATCCATATATCTGCAGGAATTTATTAAAAGTACCATGAAAGATTTCAGAAGATTGAGATCAAATTTATCAATGAATCTAAAGGGAAGACATCTACAATCTTCACAGTAGTAAGGCTCTGTTTGGCGCGGAGGTTGGAGGAGCGGCGGATTGGAGGAGCGGCGGTTGGAGGAGTGATCCGCAACCGTGGGTACATAGCGGCGGTTGGAGGAGCGGCGTTTTTCCGCTGATTCAGCGGAGGCGCTGCAAACCGCGCCCCGCATCCGCTCCGCCAAACGGGAAACTTTCCACGGCTGCGGATCAGGAATCTCTCTCTGATCCGCAGCCGCTCCGCCAAACAGAGCCTAAGTAGTAAGTGCCCGCGCCCAAATCAGTTTGAAACACCGTCTAGTAGTAAAGCTTGTGTTATGGGCCTCGGGACTAGTTCTTATTATCATTTTATTGATTGTCTTTTATGTCACATTTTAAGTAAGTCCAAGTGTTAGGATTTATTTACGTTTATGTCGCTTATTTACGTTTATGGACTTTGTAAGTATATCTATAGGACCCCTTGAGTCTTGGAATGGTATCCAAAAAATAAATCTCTTTCCTTGTCTTTGTTATGAGATATTAGCAGCTCTCTCTCTCTCTCCAAGCATACCCCGCCTAGGCAGGCGCGGTTCCGGCTTCACAGTATCCTTTGCCGTCGTCATCCCCGCCTTCGGCCATCCTCCAGTGACTATACCGATGTTACGAGCTAGACCCATAACAACTTGGTATCAGATTTTTTGTCCTTGGTCTATATTAGTAACACTTGTACTTGCTATTTGGCCTTCAGAAATGCAAAGTGCCCTGCAGTAGCTTGGACCACATCATTAAGATTCTTGAATTCCGGAGATTTCATATGTTATCAATTAGGCACTACTGAGCAGGAGACAATTGGTTCGTGGTTCGAAAATGTAAACTGCTATTAGTGGGTAGCATTGAAGTTTGTAAGGGCCAAAACTAATCTTGTTTTTGTTGCTAGTATTCATCCTAAAAAATCATATGTAGTACGTTAAATGCTAGCTTGTTTACTATCAAATGTAGTATGTTAAGTGTTATCTGGTTCACTATCAGATGTAGTATGTTAAGTGTTATCTGGTTCACTATCAGATGTAGTATGTCAAGTGCTATCTAGTTCACTATCATATGTAGTACTATGGCTAAGGGTTGTTATTTATCTATCAATATTACCTCGTAAGGTATTAATGAATCGCTTAATATCAGCTACATCTCTAGCTAAGCAATTATTAACTGGCCGCAATTGTTGTCGGCTCTGTTCTAAGTATTCGAAGATACGTGTGTAGCATCTATTTTCACTATGCAAAATATGCATTTTCTCTGTGTCATCCATTAAGGATGTGTGAAAGTTGATCTACTAGAATATTATCTTTGCCTTTAATATATTTGAATACTACCTTATAATTTTTGTTAAGCAAACGGTCAAGAAAGTTAATCCATCGCCCAAAGCTTAGTTTTCTACTATTTCTATTATTATAAAATTTGACTATGGGCTCACAATCAGTGCAGACTAAGATTTCTGGTTCGCTTGGGATGAAGAGACGAAAGGAGTCAAGACCATAGCAGACGGCTAGAATTTCTTGGTCAATGCTACTAGTTGAACTTTTTTCTTTAAATTTACCATTACTATAACGACAAATGGTTTCGTCGATTATGGAAGAGTATTTATGTGGTCAGCATTTTAAGACCGCTTCCCAGCCGGTTTTACAGCCGTCAGTTTCAATTATCAAATAATCTGAATCTAAGGGGAGTTTGAGAGTAGGGAGGCGTTGGACTTTTTCTTTTATTTTGGTAATTTGTTTAAGATATTAATTGTTACTGAGTTCTGGTGAGTTTACTACATAAAGGGTCTGCCAATTTTCCTAAATCCTTTATAAAGGGTCGGGCATAATTAACAAGACCTAGAAATTGTTGGAGTTGCTTAATAGTGTGAATGGGAGAAAAAGTTAATGCCTTTGCACTAATGTGAGCATGTAGTTTGATCTGCCCTTTGCCTAATTCCACGCCTAAAAATTCTATATTTGGTGGAAAATTGAGCTTTTTTAGTACGAATAACTAAACCATGTTTGAGAAAATCAGCTTGGACAAGTTTTAAGTGGCTAATGTGCTCGTCCTTAGTTTTAGAGTGCACAAGCATTTCATCAATGTATACGCTGGTAAAGGTTCGGTATTTGTTGAAAATATCGTCTATTTTTCGCAGGAATATGCTTGGGGCATTTTTTAGGCCGAATGGCATGACTAACTATTCATAGTGTCCAAGAGGGCATGTGAAGGCCGTCCAGGGTACACTATCAGGATGCATTCAGACCTGCCAGGAGCCGGATTGGTGTAGAGGTGTAGATCCCTTTTTGAATTATGTATGTATATGATCTTCTGTCGATTCAATTGAATTAGAATCGAATCACTTTCCCTTCTGATCGATTCTCCAAATGAAATCTAGAAGGAGAATTATAGCTTTCTTTCTATCTATGTTGACATCCCGTCAATGGCCTTTAATATAACTTCCAATTTAATTACCTCTGAATCTCAAGAGGCTTTCTTTCTCTATTTGCACTCTTGCGACACGTTAAGATTCAAATAACTTTCATATATATAATTTGTATAATCCTCAGAATCAAATTCAAGAAGTATCCATTTCTGAACTGTATTCGACGTTGCGTCGAATCTCTTCTGACTTCATATCGACGCACCTTTGAATTCCATTAGAAGCTATGTCGAGATTTGCTTCAGAAAACCTCAGCTTTGAAAAGAACTCTACTATCGACGTTGCGTCGATTCATTATCGACGTTGCGTTGATTCATTATCGACGTATCCGTCGAGGTAAAGAACGTAGCCTTCAACTTCTGACTTCTGCGTCGAATACCATTAGATGTTGCGTCGAGTTCAACTTTCATCAGTCCTTCGAATCCTTCTCGACGCAATATCTCAATCTCCTCGACGCCATTTGATTTAGAACAAATCAAAACATACATCGAGTTAGACTTATGTCACTGAGTCGATACATAGTCGACGTTGCGTTGACTACCAATCAAATGAAGTGTCGACTGTCAGTCTGAGTTACCTGTTACTTCCTGTCGAAGTTGCTTCGACGTCCAATCGAAGTTACATCGGCTGTTTTTCGACACAGATTTAACTCAACTGATCTTTGGTCTCCTTTTGACTAGGCTTTGACACCTTAAGGTGAATATGACATCTTAGGACATCTAAATTCCAACTTACCCTCACTATACAACTTGAGTAATAATTTCTAGAGAATGAAATCACTTTTACATAATTTGTAAGGTAAATCGTGAGGGTATTTTTCCCAACAATCTCCCCCTATTTAGCAAAGCAAATTTTACAGACTCTTAAGTGATTTCAAACATATTGAAATGGAAAAGAATACAAATACAAGTATATATTAAAAGACAGTAACATAAACTGAGAATCTTCTGAGATAAAATTTGAAACTTCTGAATAAAGAAAATAATTGTCCATCACAATTGAATTTTCCAAAAATGTAATTGTTCTCAGCATAATTTTATAATCCCTTCTCACCTGGTTGTGATTTCTCTTTGTCTTTAGGAGAAGCTTTTCTCTTTCTAGAAGCATATTGTATTGGCACATTCCTCTTTGGAAATTTGAGTGTCTCCTCCTCCTCAACAATCCTGTCAGCATCTTTGGTTGTATCCTTTTGTAGCTCCCCCTCAGTGGATGTAATAGTTTCAGTTGCTTTGCCAGCATCCTTATATGTATCCATGTCAGCATCCTTTTGAAACTCCCCCTGAGTTGATGCAATATTTTCAACTGTGAGGATAGTTTCATGAGCAATTGTAAGTATTTCCTCTTGAATCTGTTCATTAGGTGTGGGAATCTCCCACTGGGTCTGTGCAGGCACTGCAAATTGAATTCCTTAAATTTCTGGAATGTTTGGGGCTGGTACTTCCTCCTCTTGAATAATCTCTCCCTTCTGAACATTGCTGGCCAGTGAGGTTAAGAAAGATTTAGTGATCTTGGAGGAAGAAATCAGTGTCCTAATTGACTGCATGGAGTCCTTTATCTCCTTCATTTTATTTTTCATCTGTGTATATTTATCTTGAAACTTCTTGGCATGTAGTTGCATTAACTCAGAAAAAGTTCCAGTTGCCAGATCAACTGCCTTGGTGATTTCCTGTTCAATATCAAGAGTAGAGATTGTATGGGAGGTAAAAGGGATATCAATAGAGGGGGTTTAATACGAACAAGATGGAGATTGCTTCGATTAATGAAATAACAGATACAATCCGGAGCAAGCTCCGGCCAACTCCCGGAGGCTGGTTCCTCCAAAGAGTTTCTCTCTAATGAGAGGCCAAAAGACAATAGATCCCAAGATATCCTAACTCCCAAAACCACCTCCTTATATAGGGAGGGGGGTTCACATCAAACCTAATAACATTTAAAAGAAAAAAATAATAATAATATGAGGACGTGTGTGCGTAACAATACATCCCGTCAGAAAAGCGACCTTGAGCCCAAGGTCGGAACGCCGCCCGCCGATCAGTAATGATATGCTCACGGTTGGGATGTCGTCGATGTGCCCGGGGGGTCGCCTGGTAGTCCGTCTGAGAGAAGCAGGGCGTCAAAGTCGGCGGCGGAGAGTCGTTGTACTCCTGGTTGGTCAGGCGGCGTGTAGGGACATGCGAGTGTTGGTTGGGCTCACAATTGGTGGCCGAGGTAGGGGTGGTGGCAGAGGTGGAGGTTTAGGATGGGTCGAGAAATAAGGTTGGGAGGGATGCCTGGAGGAAGGTGATGGAAAGGGAATGTCGCCGGACGTCGCGAGGAATTCCGCCTCCACAAGGGGGGAGAGGTTGATGGCTTGGTGGACCGTTAATGGTTTGAGGGTGCGGAGACGGGAGCGGAAGTGGGGTTGCAAGTCGTTCATGAAGAACCCCAAGTAATGGTCTGGGGGGAGTCCGAGAACATGGGTGACCAATTCCACGAAGGCATCAATGTACGAGTCAATGGAGCCGGTGTGTCGAACCCCGCAAAGTCGCTCGATCATGGGGCCGGAGTAGCGGTCGTCATACCGCTGAATGAGGGTCTCGGTGAGAGCTGTCCAGGTGAGGTCGGGAGAGGTCTGGCGGAGCCAACGGACCCAATGGAGGGCAGACCCTTCCATGCCGATAAGTGTTGTGGAGACCCGTTGTGTCGGAGGGGTCTGGTGAATGTCGAAGAACTGTTCGGCGCGGGAAATTCACCTGAGGGGGTCAGTCCGGTTGAATGTGGGGATGTCAGGTCCACGGTACGGTGGAGTAGGTAATTCTACCAATGCGGGTGTATCGGGGATCACAGTGCTGGGGGATCCCACAGCAGAGGCGGTGGGAGGCCCGGAGTGCTGGATGGGCTATAAGATCTGGAGTATGGTCAGAATCGAGACGAACTGCTCGGCCTGTGCCTCGAGACGAGCGTTGATGGTGGTGAGGAGGTTCGAGGGCTTCCACGCGGGATTCCATCCTCCCCTTTGGCATATGAGGATGCAGGAGGGATAGAGTATCACAGGAGAGTGTCGGAGAGGGCGGAGAGGGAGGAGAGGGAGGAGATGTGCGAGCTGGCGGCGGAGAGTGGAAGCAGGCAGGGCGCAGCGGCGACGGGCAGGCGACTGAGCGATGGTGCCGATCCGGGTTGGTTTATGGCTGAACAGGTGCTGGATCGGCATTGGGTCGAAAGATCGGGGCTGGGTAGGGCTGCGCAGGGCCGATCGGTGCGGAGCGGCAGCGGATCTGGGGTGCACAGGGGAGGATCGGTGCGTGCACAAGCGGATCTGGGCTGCACAGGGCTGATCGGGGCGGAGCATCGGCGTGCGGTGCGACATCGAATCGCGGAAGCGGGCGACTTGCTGCGTCGAGTCGCGGGGACGCAGCGTCGGTTTTGGAGAAGCGCGCGGCTGCGCGAGCTCTAGGACAGCGGAAAGAAAATTCTGCCGGCTGTAGCAGCAGGCGGAGCGGCAGGTCGGACCAAATAATACGAACAAGATGGAGATTGCTTGGATTAATGAAACAATGGATACAATCTGGAGCAAGCTCCGGCGAACTCCCGGATGCTGGTTCCTCCAAAGAGCTTCTCTCTAATGAGAGCCCAAAAGACAATAGATCCCAAGATATCCTAACTCTCAAAACCACCTCCTTATAATAGGAGGGGGGGGCTCACATCAAACCTAATCATATTTAAAAGAAAAATAATAATAATAAGAGGACGCGTACACGTAACAGGGTTGGTTGAAGATGTGCATGTTCTAGAGAAGCAGGAAGAATTGTTGCAGTAAAATGTTCTAATATTAGGAGTATCAGAAGGTGGTTGTTGATAAGGAGTCTGAGCTGGTTGAATATCGGTTGATGTATCAAGTATGGATGATGCACGGTCATCAACAACTGGAGAAGAGGGAGGAGATGGTGGAATTTGACCTGGCTTCAGAATTTGTCGAGTCTACTTTGAGAAAATCCCAATATTGATTCTTTTTCCAGGAGGAATGGACACTCCTTTGGATCCGCACATCACTGGATAGTGGTGATATAACACTTGACTCATAATCCGCATGTACGCATTCTCTTTATGGGCATGCTTATGTCCAATCAGTTTTAGTAGGCATCTTCCCCAGTTGATTCGTTCATTCAGACCCAGAATTCCCTTGATTTGTAGCTGCTGCTTTGGAATTGCATCACGAGCAGAAATCTTACACATCAATACTTTGCCTACTATATCGGTCAAGAATCGATATTCCTCAGAGAGATCATTCTTCTTGAGATTAATAGTATTCTCTTTGTTGAAGTTCATGATTTGCAAAGCTTGTTGGGTTTCTTGCGCTGAAAGGTCAGAAGACTCCTCGCATATTGGTAAATCAAATGTCGGTATCAGAAAATTTCCCCTCGTAGGGACCCATCCTTGTCGATGATGATAGTGTCTTTCAGCTCAATTAATTCTACATCATATATTTTGCTCCTTGTAGAAATTAGTTTTGTGAGTCCTACAGTTTGGAATAGACCCAAAATTCCCTTGAAATTTTCAGCAGTAGCATTGAACGATTCGATGTCAACATCAAACCCTGAATTCACCTTTGGAGAAGCCATTGAATCTTACAAGAGTACCTGGAAAAACAATAGAAGACGAGAGGAGGGGAGCAAGAAAACACGAGAGCAAGAGAGAGAAAATTCGAAAGCACAATAAAAGTCTAACGACTGTGTTGCTTTTAGAAGACGATCTGTCGTAACTTAGGGTTTTACTTGAAGCATCGTCGAAAAAAAATAGATGCAGCACGCCAAAATAGGTCTAAGTAGCTTCTAGAAGGAAATTTTGCGTGCGCTCGAATTGTCAACGTTGCGTCGAGTGGGAATCGACGTGACTTCGAATAAATGCAACACCTATTGAGTCGGCGCATGCGTCGATATGAATTCAACGTTGTGTTGAGTGCTATTCGAATTAACTATCCCAGACAGCTCTCAAAGCTGGCATCGAGTAGAAATCAACGGTGCGCGATTGGTATTTGACGCAGCTCAGAATAAACATTTATATTTTTCTCAAAAATTTTGCTGTTTTTCCTAGCAATAACTTTCTATGGAAAATAGGATTTACTAGATAATATATGTGACCTAGAGAGCTCCATCAAGTATTCTCAATGCATTGATGAAGAAATTGTGTTTGTTTTCATCAAGTAGCTTAGTGAATATATCAGTCATTTGATTATCAATGGGAATGTATTGAAGAGAGATATTACCCTTCTCTACATTATCTCTGAGAAAATGGTGTCTTATCTCTATGTGCTTAGTTTTACTGTGGAGAACAGGATTGGAAGCTATAGAAATAGCACTAGAACTGTCACAGAATATTGTGGAGTTCTCAAGAGTCAAGTTGTAATCCAACAACTGATTCTGCATCCACAATATTTGTGAGCAGCAGCTTCCTGCAGCTATATACTCAGCTTCAGCAATAGAAGTGGAGACTGAGGTTTGTTTTTTGCTAAACCAAGAAATTAATTTAGCACCTAGGAATTGACAAGTTCCTAAGATGTTTTTTCTATCAAGCCTACACCCAGCATAATCAGCATCTGAGTAACCTACTAGCTCAAATTCAGACTCTGTGGGATACCATAAGCCAAGTTCAGGTGTACCCTTTAGATATCTGAGTATTCTTTTTACAGAACTCATGTGGGATTCTTTGGGGTCAACCTGAAATCTAGCACATATACAAGTAGCAAACATTATGTTTGTCCTGCTTGCTGCAAGATAGAGAAGAGAGTCAATGACTGCTCTGTAAGTCTTTTGATCAAATGACTGACCTTTTTCATCTCTATTAAGTACAGTATTGGTAGCATGAGAGTTTTCATGGTAGAGACATTTTTCATCCCAAATTTCTTGATAAGCTCTTTAGTATATTTGGATTGGGATATGAAAATGTCATATGCACATTGCTTTCCTTGAAGTCCAAGAAAGTAGGATAATTCCTCCATGCTACTCATCTCAAACTTAGATTGCATTAGGTTAGCAAAACTTTTGCAAAGTCTTTGGTCAGTGGAGCCAAATATGATGTCATCAACATATATTTATACTAGAAGTAATTGATTCTTATGTGCTCTAGTGAAAAGTGTTTTATCCATCTTTCATCTTACAAAGGAGTGTTCTAGAAGAAAGGTGGACAAGGTCTCATATCAAGCTCTTGGAGCATGCTTGGGACCATATAGTGTTTTATTTAACATATAGACAAAAGAGGAATGAGTTGGATTGACAAAACCTAGTGGTTGTTCCACATATACTTCTTCTTGAAGAGTTCCATTCAAAAATGCACTACTCACATCCATTTGATATACCCTGATTTTCATGTGAGCAGCATAAACAAGAAACATTCCGATTGCTTCCAATCTAGCCACTGGAGCAAAAGTCTGGTTGTAGTCAATTCCTTTTTCTTGTTTGTATCCTTGAGTCACTAGTCTGGCTTTATTTCTTATTATTACTTTATTTGAATCCATCTTATTTTTATACACCCATTTTGTTCCAATGATTGGGTAGTTCCTTGGTATTTCCACTAAAGTCCAAACCTTGTTCTTTTTTAAATTGCCCAAGTTCTGCTTGCATGACAGCTATCCAGTGGAGATCATTGTTCGTCTCTTCAAACTTCTTTGGTTCATATTGAGATAGGAAACACTGCAACATGGACTCATTTGTGAGTTGATTTCTGGTCTTCACTCCCTTAGTCATGTCTATTATAACTTGAGATGGAGGGTGATTCTTCAGAGTTGCTCTAGTTTTTGGTAAACTGTTTAGTTGATTCATATCCACGTTGATCTCTTCTTCTTCATTGGTTCGGGTAGCACATTTTCTTCATGTTGAATAGTTTCCTGCTCTGATAGGATAGGTTCCTTGATTGCCTCATCATTTTCAGCAATATCTTCATCTGATTCATTATCAGTTTGCTGTTTTGCTTCTTCATGACAGTCTGATGAATGATTTAGAATACTGAGTCTGTCAATTTGATCTGCAAGTTGATCTTCTTCCTGCAAAATAGTTTTGGTGAAAGTTACCTTTCCCTTGGAAAACATATTAATTTCATCAAATATAACATGCATTCACTCCTCAATTTTGAGAGAGACCTTATTATAACACTTATAGGCCTGGCTTGATGAGGAATCTTAAGAATATTCCATCATCAGTCTTCTTGTCAAATTTGGAAGTTGACTTTCCATTGTTTAAAATGAAGCAAGTACGCCCAAATATCATAAAATATGTGATTATAGGTGTCTTTCTTTTCAACAGCTCATAAGGAGTTTTTAACTTGGTCTTGTGGATGAGACTTCTATTCAAAACATAGTTAGTTGTGTTTACTACCTCAACCCAAAAGGACTTTGGCAAATTGGACTCAGCCAATAATGTTCTTCCTGATTCAATTAAGGTTTTGTTTTTCCTTTCAGTCATCCCCATTTTGTTAGGGGGTTCTGGGAGCTGAAAAAAACTCTGTCTTATCCCTTCATCCTCACAGAATCTACAAATTAACTGATTCTTAAACTTTGTACCATGATCACTTTTGATCATAGTAACCTGAGTATTGAATTCAGATTGAATCTGTCTAATGAATCTTGAGAGGATCTTGAAAGTTTCAGACTTAGCTCTTAGAAAGAACACCCAACTGAATCTAGAAAAGTCATCTACAATAACTAAGGTATAAGACTTGCCTGCTAAGTTTTGAGTGGTGATTGGACCAAAGAGATTCATGTGCAACAGGTAGAGAGTTCTAGAGGAATCATTCTTACCAATTGGTTTGAATGAGAATTTTGTTTGTTTTCCTAATGGCAAGCTCTACTAGGATGATCCTTTTTGTACTTACCAATTGATAAGCCTCTTACTAGTTTCGGCTTTAGATAGTTTAGCTATTGTTTTAAGATTTAAATGACTTAACCTCTTATGTCATAATTCATTATTTTCTAAGTTAGAGTTAAAAATGCAAATATCAGATGTAGAATAATTGAAATCCACTATATACATTTTACCTCTTCTAATCCCAATTAATACTATTTGATTGGTTAATGAATTAACAATATGACATAATGATTTAGTAAACACAACCTTGTATTCACCATCACACAATTGGCTAATGCTAATTAGGTTATGTTGAAGACCTTCAACATAAGCTACCTTAGAGAATGAGATTTCTCCAACTCTGAGCATGTGAGAGTTACCAAAAATTACCTTAGGGCCTTCCTTAGCCTTGTAGTTTTTCAGCACGTCTTTTTCTCCAGTCATATGCATGGAGCATCCACTATCCAAATACCACTGCTGGTTTGTGGTAGGACAGACTCTTTTTTGCACATAAATTTAAACATTAGTATGGACCTTCACTTGTTGGGTCGAGTTCTATTCGACGCATAGTTCCTTTCATTCAAAATTTGATTATTATTGATTGATTTTTCAAAAGGATGTTTGCATAGAATTCTTTTTTGATTATTAATGTTCATCTTATTAAATACAGTGATTCTATCAGGATGATTATGCAGTTCTTCACAAGATTCTATACTTTTATTTAGTTGATTCTCACTGGATCTAACAAATACTACAAGACTCTCCCAAGCAGATTTGCTGGAAGTTATATTACTAATTGAAGGATCTGCCCCTAATCCAAAATATCTAAATCTCCTAGAGAGATTCTCTGTGATATCTTTTAGCTTTTGACTTCTCCCATTTAAAGAATCATCAAAAGCTTTTGCCTTTATAAGCTCTTCCTTAAGTGTTTGATTTTCAACAGTTAATTTATCTATTTCCTTTTCCATCTTATATATCTCACCTCTTAATTCATAATTATTATAATACGCATCTTCTTCTTTAAGTTCTAATTCTTTTCTAAGAGTTTTAATTTTTGTTAAGCCTCTAGATGATCATTACATAATTCTTTAAAATACTCATTAAATTCATCTGAAGAAAAATCATAATCATCAAAGAAAGTTACTTGATCCTCTTCAGAGGGATCTTCAAAAGCCATCAGGCAAGGGTCTTCAGTTTTTGTTTCCTCACTTTCTGAGAAGCTGTTGAAGCTGGATTCAGTCTCACTCCAGGTTTCAGCAACAAACCTCTCCCTTTCTTTTTATCCTTTCTTTTGAAGGTCTGCTTCTTATAGTCATTTCTATGAGACTTCTCCTTCTGAAGATCAGGGCACTCAATTGCAATGTGCCATGGCTTCCTACATGTATAGCATGTAATCTCCTTATTTGGAGTCTGATCAAAACTTTGGCTGCTGGAGTTTCTGCCTTCTAGCTAGAAGATTGAACATTTCTTCTTCTGAAGGTGAGGGTACAGTTTCAGAGGCTTTTAAGGCAATTGACTTCTCTCTCAAAGGAGTTAAAGCTTTCTTTTCTGCTTCAATTTCAACACTGCTCTTTAATAGCATCTCATAGGATTTTAGTTTCCCAAGGAGAGCATCTGTTGATCTCTTTGTGACATCTTGACTCCCTTATAACCCAAATTCTTGAGTCTCATGTGCTAGGGAAACACATGAGAAGCTTATCATTAATTTCAGTTAGTGAGATTTCCTTGTCAAATCTCTTAAGCTCACTGACAATAATACTGAATCTGGCATACATGTCAACAACAGTTTCTTCTGCATTCTTCTGAAAGTTTCATACTGTGAGATAAAGAGAGATTTTCTATCATTCCTTTCATCTGAACTCCCTTCTACAATACTTGAAAGGGAATCCCAGATTTCCATAGCTGACTGACACTCAACAACCTTCTAGAACATTTCATCAGTAATTGTTGATACCAGGATATTCATAGCTTTGGAATCACATGCCTTGCCTTCTTTTCAGCATGATCTTGGCACAAGTTCTTGAGTGGTATTTCCACTTGAATCCTTTCTGTATGGCTTAGGAGGACCTGTCAACACGACATCAAAAATGTCCTCATTAATATAATTCATATACAATTTAATTCTGGTCTTCCAAAGTGTAAACTTGTCCAAGTTTCACACTGGTGGTCTAATGGATGCATAGTCCTTAAAACTTGTTTTCTTAAAATAGTTTTGAAATACAAAAATATAACTGAGAGGATCTTTTGATCAAGGTGTTAACCTTTTTCTGATCAACCTCCCTCTGATAACAATTGAATGTGCACAATTGTTCCCCTGAGAATTCTCTAGAGGTGTAGTGAATAGAGATTTAAATTTTTTTACTAAAACTTGCATAGAAATATTACTAATTCTTAGGCATCCAAGATTCCAACCAGAATTAAAGCAATCACAGAATAATAATAATAAACAAGAGACAATCACAAAAATGCACAACACACAGAAGACACAAGAACTTATAGTGGTTCCCCAAAACTATGTGTACTCCACTCATCTACCCCCTTGGTAGGAATCCACTATCACAATGTTGAGTCTTTTGATAAAGAGACTCTTAGAACCACTGAGTATTTTGATAAGGAGACTCTAAGAACCATAGAGTCTTTTGATTAAGAGACTCTTAGAACCGCTGAGTCTTTTGATAAGGAGACTCTTAGAACCAGTTTTGAATCCTTTGATGAGGGATTCTTAAAACTCTTTTACAATATAATTGAATAAACAAGAATAAGAGTAAGAAGTAATCAGAAGAATTATAAGAGGAGAATTATTCTGATCAAGATCCTCTTTCAGTAGCATTGGGGATCTTTGAGCACTAAGTGGATGATCTCTCTTTAGATCTGATGAATTCTTGATAAGCAGAAGGTCAAAGATTGTTCTTCACAGTTGTTGATCAGATGACCTGTTCTTTGATAATCTTCTTTCAGAGAAATGATGAAGATGAATCTTTGCAGATTGAGAGAAGAAATCTGCAGTCCAGAATTATGTCAGGTAAAATGAGAGAGAGAGAGGTGTAAAGGTGTAGATCCCTTTTTGAATTCTGTATGTATATGATCTTCTGTCGATTCAATTGAATTAGAATCGAATCATTTTCCCTTCTAATCGATTCTCCAAATGGAATGTAGGAGAATTATAACATTCTTTTTATCCGTGTTAACAGGCCGTCAATGACCTTTAATATAACTTCCAATTTTATCACCTCTGAATCTCAAGAGACTTTCTTTCTCTATTTGTACTCTTGCGACCCGTTAAGATTCAAATAACTTTCATATATATAATTTGTATAATCCTCGGAATCAAATTCAAAAAGTATCCATTTCTGAACTGCATTCGACGTTGCATAGAATCTCTTCTGACTTCATATCGACGCACCTTTGAATTCCATTACAAACTACATCGAGATCTGCTTCAGAAAACCTCAGCTTTGAAAAGAACTTTGCTATCGACGTTGCGTCGATTCATTATCGACGTATCCGTCGAAGTAAAGAACGTAGCCTTCAACTTCTGACTTCTGCGTCGAATACCAGCCGATGCTGCGTCGAGTTCAACTTTCATCGGTCCTTCGAATCCTTCTCGACGCAATATCTCAATCTTCTCGACGTCATTTGATTTAGAACAAATCAAAGCATACATCGACTTAGACTTCTATCATTGCGTCGATACATAGTCGACGTTGTGTCGACTACCAATCAAAATGAAGCGTCGACTGCCAGTCTGAGTTACTTGTTACTTCCTGTCAAAGTTGCTTCGACTTCCAATTGAAGTTGCGTCGACTGCTTTTCGACGCAGTTTAACTCAACTGATTTTTGGCCTCCTTTTGACTAGGCTTTGAAACCCTAAGGTGAATATGACATCCTCGGACATCTAAAGACCAACCTAGCCTCACTATACAACTTGGGTAATAATTTCTAGAAAATGAAATCACTTTTACATAATTTGTAAGGTAAATCATGAGAGTGTTTTTCCCAACAATGAATTTCATCCTTGTGTTAATATTGTCGAGTTGAGATAAATTTATTTGTGTTTCTTTATATTTTTTATAAATCTGGGTGCATAAAGAATCTGGAAATTTTTAAAATAGTTGTTCTCTTACAGTCTACCGTAGAAGCACCATGTGATACTACTATAGTACATGTAGTGTTAGAGAAATGGTCTAATATAATGTCATTGGCGGATTTGGAGTTGTTCTAATTTGTGGATGGTTTCAACTTGTGCAGTAGTGGTTACGTTAGGTTGGTATCCTATTAATAGGAATGTAATCTTGTTGGTAAAGTTGTATGGATTGGCTCCTAAAGCAATGTCGTGATTGAAGTCCTGAGGATATTCATTTTTGTAAGATTACCAGATGGCGCAGGCGGTTTCACCTAAGAATTTTTATAAGTAACTATACATCTCTTCGGGAGATTTAAAGGACCAGGCACGAAGAGAGCTTGAGCAAACATTCCGGCTCACTCGGACCAAGTATTTGGCACGCAGGGTTTTACATAAACTAAGACAAAACCTCTCCCAACGTAGCCTTTCTTCTCACACTAACATGGTCAAACAACAACAACAACCATAGTAACACCTCCTTAGTAGAAAAAGCGTCACAAGCAAGCATATGCCCTCTGACCCACGTCATGGCCCACGCACTTATAGTCTAAAGATTAATCTCCGATTTAAGATGAGAGACTAGAGCTTAAAGGTCGTCGGTCTAGTTGACACAGGATGTAGCAATACCCTCTTAGATGAAAAGCTCATCCCACACCAATTTATACAGGTCATCCCTCAACCCGACCAATTTAGCGCACAACATATGGATGGAAACTTATTCCACTACACAAGACAACTTGATACCACATATAAACTTGCATATAAACTAGAAAATACAACTTGGACAAATGATATGGCTGTCCCAATTCTCATATCGGAACGAGATCTCAAACTCAGCAAACTCGTACATTATGGACTCAATCTATTATTAAATTGGTATCACGGACTGATTATTACAAATCATAACATGTACCTATTAACAACACCACCCTTCCCATTTACATCAAACTCGCACATCATAACTCAAGTAACCAGTTCACCTCCTGTAACACCACCTCATCCAAACTATCAGTGCCCAAAACCAGGAGCCTGTAAACTTACCAACTACCTGGTTGTCACAAAGTACCCCGAAATAGAAGCCTACCTTCTGTACGTGGCAGAAGAACTTCCTGAGCTTGGCCCCTTGTTTGCCCCCACCTACCTTTATAACATATTAGAAACAGGTCCCACCGAAATAGATAGTATTATTAGCACAAAAAGATGAAATCTACGGCGAAAATCCCCAAAAACATAGGGCCCATAACAAAATTGAATGGCAATTAGTCTTAAAAGATCCAAATTTTCTAATCATATCCAAGAAGATTGATGCAACTAATGACAACATTAATGATTTTAAAATGCATATCGATGAATTATTACAACTCCATGTAATTAGAAGAAGCGCTAGTGCACACTGAATTCCTATCAGCTTTATAATTTAGAGATTCTCAGCCTGACTAATATTTTCAGCAATATTCTTATTTAATTCTATTTATATATTGCTGCAAGTCTTTTCATTATAAATTAATATTATAGTCGTTGTAGACAATAAATATTATAGCCGTTGCAGAAATGCAAAAGACGGCAATTTATCTTCTCGAGGAAATTAAAGAGACATTATCTCTTTCCTCTCTTGTTGGACAAGAATTCAAATCAGCCCAAAAGCCTTCTCCAGATTATATATACAAGAGAAGAGCAGAGAAGAAGAAAGAGAGAATATATACAAGAGAAGGATTATACATATACAGGAAGAGAGAAATAGAAATAACAGAGAAGCAAAAGGAAGAAGCAGATCTACAGAGTTCTTAATAAGAACAACATATATTATTTATCTTCTTTTTGCTAACTTTTTTCTGCAAAACATCTTCATCCTGAGACACCAATCAAGATCACTTACTCGGGATCTTAGCTGCAGAAGAAGAAAAGAGTTACAACATCCAAGTGAAGAAGCTTCCTCACCTGAACATCAACACTTATCAAATCAGGGGGAGCTCTTCAACATCATCAAGATCCACTCTCAACAACACCATCTGGATCTCTAGAGTCTTCTCAAGCAAAGAGAAGAAGAACATATTCTTTTCCCTTTACATCTTGTACAGAGTTATAACTTCCTTCAAAAGTTACAACCATTGGTGGCAGGGCACCTGATCAAAAACCTGTAGTTGGGTTAGAGCACCTGATCAAAATCTCACTTGGTGTGTGGACACCTGATCAAAACTCCCTTGGTGGCAGGGCACCTGATCAACAACCTGTAGTGGATTCCTACCAAGTGTGGTAGAAGAGTAGATGTACCCAGGTTGATTGGGGAACTACTATATTTCTTTGTGTCATCTGTGATTGCTTGGCTTATGTTTTATTTCTTTATTGCTGTGCTGTGATATCTGTGATTAGTATGTTAGTTCTATAACTCACTTAACTACACATATTTATATATCACTATTTTGAAATAACCCAAAAAGTTTTAATTTAAGAACTAACCTCCACTTTTAATTGGTATCAAAGCGTGGTTGATTATATCAATCACTTTCAACTGATACTCAATTGCACTTTCAATCGGTATCAGAGGGTAGTTGATTTTATATACAGGCTAACACATGAATCATAAAGATCAATTAGTTCTTAATTTTTTTTTAAAGGTTTTCCTAAAATCTAATGGCACAAGTAGAATTTTCAATCACAAATCCACCAATCTGTAATTTGGATAGATTTTCTTTATGGCAGGCTAGAATTAAATTATATATGAATGTCATAGATGAAGAAATCTATAATTCTATTTTGACAGGACCTCCATCATCAAGATCAACAGATGATCAAGAGAAGCTGAAAAGTGTTGATGCAAAGGCTATGGACATATTAGCTCAATCAATGTCAAATGACATTCTGCAAAGAGTTGCTGACTACACTTCAGCAAGAGCAATCTGGAACTCCCTCACAAGGATGGTAATTGAACCTTCTTCCATTGACTGTATTTTATGCAGAACATCATCTAGTCTAAGTGAAGAAGAAGAAGAAGAACAAAAGGCCAGAGAATTCTGCATGTTTGCCATATATGGCTCAAACCACCACTCAGATGCAAAATATGAATCTTATGAAGATGAGGTAACTGAGGTAACCTCAAATCTAAATTTTACTTCAGAACAATACAAATCAGATTTTAAATTAACATATACATATACAGATTTAATAAAATCTGACAAAGAAATAAAGGAGTTAACAAAAATAAATAATTTAACTCCTGAAAATAATAAACTTAAAGAAAATTTGAAAAACTCAGAAGAACAAATTATTTATTTAAAAATTAAGTTTATTAAGGCTGAAAAGTTTAAACAATCTTTTAAGGAAAAAGAAATTATTGCTTTCATTGTCAGCCAACATAGTGAACTTGTTAGAGGAAAATTTAAAATGACAATCGATTATTGAAGGATAAATGATAATACAATAGATAATACATTAGACACTTAAAACTTGTCCTAGCTGAATTTCTCAAACATGGCTTAGTTATTAGCACTAAAAAGCCCAATTTTTCCGACAAAATATAGATTTTTAGGCGTGGAATTAGGCAAAGGGCGGATCAAACTACATGCACACATTAGTACAAAGGTATTAGCTTTTCCTGTCATTCACACTATTAAGCAACTCCAGCAATTTCTAGGTCTTATTAATTATGACCGGCCCTTTATAAAGAACTTAGGAAAATTGGCAGGCCCTTTATATAGTAAACTCTACGGAACCCAGAAAGAGTTTAACAATGAAGATCTTAAATAAATTATCAAAATAAAAGAAAAAGTCCAACGCCTCCCCACTCCCAAACTCCCCTTAGAATCAGATTATTTGACAATTGAAACCGACGGCTGTGAAACCGACTGGGGAGCGGTCTTAAAATGCCGACCACATAAATACTCTTCCACAATCAACGAAACCATTTGTCGTTATAGTAGTGGTAAATTTAAAGATAAAGGTTCAACTAGTAGCATTGACCAGTAATATCTAGTCGTCTGCTATGGTCTTGACTCCTTTCGTCTCTTCATCCTAAGCAAATCAGAAATCTTAGTCTGCACTGATTGTGAGGTCATAGTCAAATTCTTTAATAATAGAAATAGTTAAAAACTAAGCTTTAAGCGATGGACTAACTGTCTTGCCTGCTTGCTTAACAAAAATTATAAGGTAGTATTTGAACATATTAAAGACAGATAATATTCTAGCAGATCAACTCTCATGCATCCTTAATGGATGACGTAGAGAAAATGCATATTTTGCTTTGTGAAAATAGACGCTACATATGTATCTTAGGATACTTAGACAGAGCCGACAAGAATTGCGGCCAGTTAATAATAGCTTAGCTAGAGATGTAGCTGATATTAAGCGATTCATTAATACCTTACGATATAATATTTATAGAAAAATAACAATCCTTAGTCATAGTACTACATCTGATAGTGAACCAGATAGCACTATACTACATCTGATAGTGAACCAGCTGCATTTAGCATACTACATTTGATAGTGAACCAGCTAGCACTTAACATACTACATCTGATAGTAAACCAGTTAGCACTTAACATACTACAACTGAATTTTTTAGGATGGATACCAGCAGCAAAAACAGGATTATTTTGGCCCTTACCAACTTCAATGCTACCCCCTAATAGCAGTTTACATTTTTGAATCACGCACCAATTGTCACCTGCAAAACAGTGTCTGGTTGATAACATATAGAATCTCTGCAAATTCAAGAATTTTAATGATGTGGTCCAAGCTACTGCAGGACACTTAGCATTTATAAATCCCAAATAGCAAGTACAGGTGGTACTAATATAGAACAAGGCATAATTGTCCTACGCCCACATACAAACAATGAGGTGTGCAAATTAAAGGTCTCCTTAGCATCAACAGATAGAAGGATAGTTGAATTGACTAGTGAAATAGAAAAATTAGAACTTGTAGCAGCAGAATGGAGAAAATAATTAGCACAGCAAGTAGAAGACTGACAGTTATTCCCAACCCATCTACGGGAAGTTAGATCAGTAGTCCTCTCAAAATTCTTAACACGTAATATAAATGAATTAGCCATCTACCAACTTGCATTTTGTCAGCTAGCACTGCAACCCGAGCCAACCATTAATGGCCTTGTCCTTAGCATGGTCACGTACCACGAAAGATCAACTAGTCAACTACAATTCTTCTACATATTAGCATCCATCGATATGAGTTGATGGACTAATAGAAACATAGGTAATTTAGCATTACTATTCCCAAACTTATGGAATTAGGACTTATCCAACTAGTTTTTACCAAACCTCTCCAAACCAGAGATATTGATAACACTCAACTAGCAGAAATAGTTTTACAAACTCTGATCAAGGATAAAACAATAGAGTTGTGAATTAAGACACTGTCGCCTTCTATGATGCTAGCAATCTCGAGAACACCAAATATGAAGTTCTCGTTCTCCAGAATCAACAAAAGCCTCTCATAACACATATACCAGTCCCAGTCAGCCAGATGGTCTCTGAAGCTACCTGTCCCCTCCATAAACAAATTAGGGCCTATCGCAGTTTAATTAAATCTTACGAAGTTGAAGATTCCTTAACCGAAGAAGCTCGTCTAGAAGCATAAACTACAGACTATCACATTTATGTAAATTTTGATGCATACTCTTATCAACTTAGAAGTCTCGGCTCTCATGATCCCGACGCCCGGCTCACCGCCCATATATATAAAAACAGGGCTAAGTATATTCTTCACCGGGATGGGTTCAGGGTCTCCCGTGACAGACGGGTTCAGCTTTTTAGTGCTAATACTAACCAATTAATTAATACTAATTAGTTGTCAAATCACGGAGGACTCCATATGCGATCTCCGATGGTCCCGGCGAGGAGTAGTTGTTCCGACGAATGCGTGAGGGCAACATAATCTTCGGTGATCCCAATGAGGAGTAGCCGCTCCGGCGAATGCGTGAGGGTAACACATTGTGCTTCAAAAATAGCCAAGACAGTTTATGTATTAGGCATGTCATTATGTTGCTCACATCACTCAAAAAACTAGATTGCAATTTTGGCCTTTGGGGAGATTGATTCCTAAACTAAGTTTTATTTAATTTGAATGAATTTGCCCCTAAATAAACAATTCAGCACACTATTATGGGCCGCTCATTCACGGGCATAATCCCACCGGTCGAACCGCATAACAGGGTCGCGGCCCGCACACCCCAACCCTTCTTAGCGCGTGTTCTCGGCGCTGCGGGATGTTGAGGCTGGGTCTCGAACCCTTTACCTCCTTGATGAGAGGCACTTAATGCCTGCCCTCATCACCAACTGATCCGCGGCTCAGTTGGTGATGAGGGCAGGCGTTAAGTGCCTCTCATCAAGGAGGCAAAGGGTTCGAGACCCAGCCTCAACATCCCACAGCGCCTAGAACACGCGCTGAGAAGAGTTGGGGTGTGCGGGCGCTGCGGCCCTGTTATGCGTCTCGACCGGCGGGATTAGGCCTGTGAATGAGCAGCCCATAACATAAAAGTGCACACGGAGGAAATCCACCGCCTCTGCGCAACTTCCCGTCTATCTTAATCAGTTGATTAATTAATTAATTCGATGAATAATTATTCAATTACACAATTCATTAATTGGAACAATTCGTGAAGAAGGCGGAGTGCTGAGCTCGAGGAAGTTAGGGCTTGCTTATGTGGATTCCAAGTCTGGGCCGAACCAGCGCTGCACAGTCGAGCGGCACAAGGCTCGAAAGATAAAAGCAGCATGCGATGGAGACGCATGTGCGCTGGGGTCGGGGATCGAGGGAGAATTGGAAGCAAAGCGTGCGGCTAGGGCCCAGAGCTCGAAGGAACATGCCGCGGGCGGCTCGATGACAACGTGCGGTTCTGTACGAGAAAGAAGCCTGTCGGTTTTTGCGACTGGAGTGGCTCGATGCAGGAAAGGCGATGCAGGTGGTATGTGGTTGGAGTCGACGCATGTAGGTTGACGACGCAGGCTAGCGGTTCGACTGGCGACAACGGAGGAAGGTGGAGGGGCTCAGTCATTGAAGAGGGAGTTGCTAACGTCTGGACGTGCGTGTTGTGGAAACGGGGCTTGCCTCCCATCGACAGTGTCGGTGCACGACAAGGATGCTTCAAGCGACTGCGGCAGGGAACGAAGGCCACACGTTGCTGATTGTCAGGTGCGTGCGGCGTCGAGAAGTAGCGGCTAACGAAAGGATGACGTGGCTGGAACTTGGAAGAGGTCGTGATTCGTAGAGGAAGAAGAGGAGCAAGGGGACGAAGGAGTGCCTTTGATATCAAGATGTTATGGGCCCATCCCTTAACACCGGTAGGGATGTCGGAGGATGACCGGAGGCGGGGATAATGGCGGCGGAAGATACAGTAGAGCCGGAACCGAGACTGCCTAAGCGGGGCTTGCTCATCGGTAGTAGTGTCATTAAGTAGGGTGTGCGTGATTTTGTATATAATGTGATATGGTGTAATTTGAGTGATAGGGAAGGGTTTATACCTTCTACTTACCAACAAATGAGGTATGAGTGAAACCTGCAACCTGTGTCGCATGCTCTTACGATAGTTGTTTAGGTTTGACCGTTGGTGGTTTTGGGGTTGGGATAAGGTTAACTATCCATTTAGCATACATTTCGAGCTTGCACCCATACCGCCACCCCATGGGGCTCTTTCTTAGCTTAGGTAGTTTTGTCGTGTGATGAATACTTGAGGTATAATGATATATTTTTGTCTCAGTTGTGGAGTTGGCCAACTCACAATTGCTCGATCTACCACACCGGGTGAGTCATGTGTCCTTGTTACACGAAAATTAAATTATATACTATGTCAATATAAGGTGTAATGATGATTGATTTGTGGTGACAATTTGTGCCTAGAAAGTGATTTGACTCTTGGTAGTTTGGGGTTTGGGGTGACTCCCTATTTTAGCATACCTTTCAAGCCTACACCCATTACTATCACCCTGTGAGGCTCTTTATAGCACAGGCAGTCTTATCATGTGATTAAGGCATAATTATCTTTCTGTTTCAGTTGTGGAGTTGGCTGACCCAGTTTTGCTCGATCCGCCACACCAGGTAAGTCCAGTGTCTTTGCTAAACACGAATTAAGTCATAGACTATGTTGACATTGGGTGGATTGGATGATTGAAAATGTTTGGGAACCGTAGATAGTTATGCTCAAAGTGAGTTATTGTGTATGATATATTTTAATCAATTGTGTACCGTAAGATGATGGCTACTGTGAGTTAGTGAGTTGATTTATTTTAACCAATTGCTACCGTAAGAATCTAACTAGTGTGAGCAAATGAGATCGGTTCATCCTAATTGATTGCATATCGTATAAATATGGTTGTGGTATCCTCATCGGTCGTGTACCATAAGGATCTAGTTGTGCTATGAACAGTGTGTCACTGATGGGACACTGTTAGTGCGGATATAATAGTTTATTAGGTAGCTTACGTGATACGTTTAGCTAAAAAAAAGTTTTCCTTTATACCAGGCATTTAATTTACTATTTTATTATTCCACTATTTCAGTACTTCCTTACTTTAGTACTGTTTTACCGCACCTTGTTCGTGTTGCCTTGATTATGCATATATATATAATGCTAACTCTCCTGCCATTGTGTATGTATGATGCTTAGAGTTAGGGGTTGAGATCGCCTACTCGTTGATAACGATGACATTGATTTATCACCCCTCAAGCTAATCATGGCGATGAGTTGGATCTAGTGGAGCTGATTTTACTACTGTGGGCTTGCAAAGCAAAGACTCAAGATTGTGGGAGTGGTTGTTTAGTACCCCTCTTTTGATAGTATCTCTTACTTGTCTCGTTTAGGTGTCTGTGTGCGGGCGCGAGACCAGAAACTCATGTACATGTACTTTCTTTGTATATTATGGAATTTGTATATCATTCGTTTTTTTAATGTTGACATTTCTATGAAGTTATCTACTTTGTTAGTTCTAGTGAGTATTTGCTCTACTTTTTGGATCTACTTTTAGTTACTCTAGTGGTATTTGTGATTGTGTTTCACCGATTCTATAGTGAGAGGTTGGTATCTATGATGCGGGTATCAATCTTTTATAATGTGCCTGTAGAAATATTTTGTTTATATTTCTAAAATAATTTAAAACTAAATATTCCAATACATTAAGCATGTGAGTTTCCTATTATGGAAGAGAGTTGATCCCTAATCTCCAAACCTGCATAAACTACCACTAAAGATATTAGGGTCTATTTGTTAGGCCGATTTTGGGAGGCATAAATTGGAATTGATCTCCCAATTACAATTCATGTGTTCGTTTGCACATTTATCTGTTCAAAATCTGGGTTGGCGCAAAACCATCGATTTTTCTTTTCTTTGAAAATTAGGCGTGAATGAAAACCGGCCTAAACTGTTTGGCTTTTTTCTGATCGCAGAGCCCATCCCCAGCCAACCCCGATCGACTATTCTTCTTCTTTTTCATATGGTGGTGCTTCTTCTTCTCATTCTGCTTCGTCTTCTTCTCCTTCCCCTGCTTCGTCGTCTTCTCCTTTTTCATCTTCATCAAACTACCTCTTTTTCAACCTTAAACTCAATTTTGATGGCCTTCTTTGAGGGTATTCGAACATAAAAATTGGAACTTGTTTTCAATTTCAATTCACAGTTTTGAATTTGAAACAAAACCAACTCCACCTTCCTAAAACCTTCCAACAGAATGGAGCCTTATCGAAATTCAATATTCAGCAATGACAATGTAGTAAAAGAATTGTCTGATGTCTCAACCCATTATACAAGATTAAGTAATAAATAAGAACTTATAGCAAAATGGTATACCTATCCGAGTGAAGAATGTCCTTGATGAGGAACTTGAGGGGTTCGATGTCTTGAAAAATCTCCTCCTCCTTATCCTTCCACCGCCTATAATCTGGATGGTCCTCCCACGAGTTATCCTTCTGCTTTGGCGGTGAAGGTGGTGAAAGCCCTTCCAAGCCGCCCACGCCAACAGCCTCAGTTCGCCCGTTGAACTCGTGCCAGGATCCGGCGGGATCCGGCGGCTGCGGTGGCTCAAGCGAGAAGATCCCGACAGAATACCGGCGTGGAAACGCGGTCCTAAGAACTCGAGCTTGGAGGAAGGGGAAACCCCTCAGGCGGAGTAGCGTGGCGGCAGAGGCCATTGGATCGTCTGACGGATAAAATGTGTCCCGCCGATTTTTGCTTCTCTTATCCTTAACCAGCCGAATGGGAAACAGGATCCTCTCCAGTTCGCGGTTCTGATTTAGAGCTCTCCAAAACCGACGGCTGAGATGACATTGGTGAGCTGGCAAGAACTTTGCTGGCGAGCTGAGTTGGCGAGGTGACATTTGCGATCATATATCCTCCGCTCAGCCGAATGGTTGGACACATAGTTTATGATAGCGTGATTTCACTGGCGATAGTTTGAGAGGCTTTGATATTTATTTGTCGTGTTCCTATATATTGACTATAAAATTTTCTTGTAAGCTGTTATTATAAAAAGAAAATCTCAAAGGATGTTAGGCTTGTTTGTTTAGTAGGTTTTGATCGAAAAGAATTGATTTTTGTCCAAAATAAAAACTCAAATGTTTGTGTTCTGAGCCACTCAATTCTTGTGTTCGTTTGCAGGATAGTTTTCAAGGCACAGGAATTGAAAACTGCTAATTTTTTTGTTCGATTGTAGGATGGTTTTCAGACACAGGTGTTTGCGAGATTTTTAATCATGGATAATTCACGTATTTAAATCGGGAAAATATTTAAATTGGCTTTAAGAGAGAAAGAACAGGATTTTCTCTCAAAACCGACCAAAATGGGAAGGTTTTCACCATATGTTATTTCTTAATGGATCCAACCCGGTAGGTTTTGGAGGAAAACTAATTACCTCCAATAAAAGACCAAGCGAACGCTTGCGAATGGAATTGGATTGCCCAAAACCAATTCCTTCCCACAAAACCTACCAAACGTTAGAATTTTATAGAGGGTGTTGTTATTAGAGGTCTAATTTAGATTGGATCGGTTCGGTTCCATTCAAAATCAAGAATCGACTCATATAGGTTCAACTCCAAAAAAAAAATTAACTGAAATCGACCAACGGTCCTAAAGTATATAATCAGATCTGAACCGTTCACTTCAGTTCGGTTCCGGCTTGATTCTACCCATATTTCAAAATAATAATAAAAATGACTCTTCTAACTCATGATTCTTTGTCATACAACTATCAATGTCTCAAATTTTGAATCTTGACTCTCTATAACATTGAAGTCATTCAACTACACGAGTTCAAAAAAAATTTTGTAGACATACGACTATATTCTTGTTGCGGGCCGCTTAGCACTCTCATTGAAAGGAAGAATCAGACTGTCTTAGCTTGAGAGTAAGTCAAACGCGCAAACAGTCAAAATAATGAACCAACAACGGACAACAAGACTTTAACGTGGAAAACCCGAAGAGAAAAAAAATCATGGGGTAAGGGCTAGTTCTGACGAAATCCACTAATTGTAATTGATTTACAGGAGTTAAGTGTTTAAGATGGTGGCATATCACCGCTCTTTTACAAGTCTTTGGAGTGTTCAGCCTTGAGAAAAGCTGTACTGAGGAGTGCTCGTTGGAGCGGTCACAACAGCAGAACTGTCCCAAGTGGAGTGCGCGTTGAGCGGGAGAATGAGCAGTGAGTCAAGTCTTCGTCGGAAAACCTTATAACTCTTTTCACTCCTTTTGTCTTTGTGTCTGCAAATGAAGGTCTATGACCCTTTTTATAGTTCTTCGGGGGGGGGGGGCGCACAGGTAATTGCGTCATCTTGGCAATTGAACGGGCAAATAAGGACGCATGGTTTGGTTCACCTGGATTGCCATTTTTAGGTATATAACGCCATGACCTCTGGGAGGTCCGAGCAACTCGGGCAGCCCGGTCAGGTTTGCCAGAGAGGCGGCGACCACTACGGAGGTGGGTACACAAGGGCATGCCGGTGCGCGCACAAGGAGCATACGTGTTGTTGTGTGTGCGGGGGGGGGGGGGGGGGGGGGGGGGGGGGGGGGGGGGGGGGGGGGGGCATGCACGCGTGCTCGCAAGGAGAGTATATGTGATGCCTCACAAACGCGCATGGAGTGCGTGGTGTCATGCAGGCATGGAGTGTGTGCATGCAGTCGCGTGTAGCCTTGTGTGCATGCACGATCACATGAGGGAGCACGTCACCGCGCACGTGCGTCCCTTTGGGGGTGCGTGCACTATAGTCTTCTATTCGAGGTGGGACCAGGCATGGCGGGGCGAACCGTTTTGCAGAACCGGCCGGGTTGCTGGCCAGAAGCTTTGGTTCAGATATTTGGATAATTTAGGGAAACCTCATCAAATGCCCCTCATTTTTTAAGGTTGTTCACGTAGACAACCTCAAAAATTCCTGCTCAGCAACACAACAACAACACTCAAGCTTTTATCCCACTATAATGGTGTCGGCTATATGGATCCTTTGTCGCCATTGTACCCTATCTTTAGTCATAATCTCACTAATGTCTAAGTACATCATGTCTTTCCATACAGTCTCATTCCAAGTCTTTATTGGTCTACCCCTCTCCGTTTAACATGCCTAGTGACTAAACTCTCACAACGCCTAACAGATGCCTCTAATGGTCTCCTTTGTACGTGTCCAAAACATCTTACTCGAGCTTCTCGCATCTTCTCTACAATTGGTGTCACTCATGTGTTATCCCATTCATTCCTAATTTTTCCAATCTCGTGTGTCCACACATCCACCAAAGCATTCTCATCTCCACAACTCCTATTTTTGCTCATTTACACAATTCACTGCCTAACACTTAGAACCATAGAGCATCGATGGTCTAATTACATTACGGTAAAATTTGCCTTTAAGTTTTAATGGTACTTTATGATCACATAAGATCCCTAACACGCCTCTGCAGTTCAACAAACCTGCTTGGATTCTAAAATCATAAGGGTGAAAAAATTTTACGTCGGTCGTCTACCTAACACAACTCTCACCATTTTTCATCCGGACTTCAGACCAACGTATGTTGGTTAATTAATATAGGGTGCCTCTAAATTCCTGCTCAGCAATCGATAAAATTCATCGTTACTTAAGTGTCAGGGAAAACTTAATATGTTAGAGAAGTATTCGAGGGGAGCACACAAGATTATTGTGCTTGCACACGTGTTCGCGTGCCCTTCAACGAAAGGGCGCAAGTGTCAGAGGCATGCTCGAGAATGCGCAACCACGAATGTGCGTGTACAAGAATGCATGTGCGCAGGGTGATGTAGAACAGACTCATGAATACAGGTGCGAAAAAGCGCGTGATTGCGTGTCTTCCCGAAGGGCTGAGCGAATGAAAGCGACTGGGAGAGTGTGTGGTGTGTGCGTGTCAATGCTGGTATAGATAATGCTTTTAAATGCAGCATATGTTGTTGTTCATGCTCTGGTGAGGGAAAACGGCCCGCGTTTGTGATTTGCATAGCGGAACCGTGCATAATGCACGTTGTTGAAATCGATTTCTTGGTCTCTTGTGAAGCTCGGGCCCTCAACAAGTTGAGGGGCATCTAGCCCTTACTAGTCCCTCGAAAGGAGCATACTGGGGACTCAGAAACAGACTAAGACCTTAGTCACTGGGAGGAGGTCCCACCACAAACCCGGAAGATCGTTGAGCGCTTCCCCTCCCAAGCCAAAGTTGTGACTTGGGCACCTTGGAGAGCTAGAGATCTAAACCAAAGTAATCGAGGGAAGAAGAAGCTAACAGAACTGAGATTGGAATCCTCTCCCAAGGTGCCCTTCAAGGTCTATTTATAGTTTTCTTGCTCATTGTCTGTCAATAGCGGGATTCCGCCTTTTGGTTTTACTAAACGCACCCCAATTTGGCCTGCTAACAGCCAAACTCTGCTGTTTGGAGGGGCTACCTGCAGACCACCAGGGGCAGATGAGTAATTCCACCTCTTCAGCCTATGGGTAAGTGGCCTATGAGAACACCATTCGCGAGAGCTCCCGCGAGTCTCCTCGTGAGGATGGCTCGCAAAAACCCCTTATAGGCGAGGACTCTGCGAAGGCCCCGTTCGCGCCTTTTCTGGTGACGGCCACCGAGGCCAGGTCTCGCACGCCTTCCTGCGAGCTCCCCTCGGGCTTGTGTAAATCTGCTGAACCGGCTAGATGGCCGAGTTAGCCGAGCTGAGAAGCCAGTTCGTCAAACTGAGATGTGACGCGAGTTCGTCGAACGGAGGAGCCCGTTAGTCGAACAGAGAACTGATTTCGTCGAACGTCGTTTGAAGCTCGTCGAACACGAAGACTTGGAAGAAATCCGTCTCGTCCACCTTCTCGCGAGCAGTCGACGAGTACTTGGCTCGCCCGCCTTCTTGCGAGCTGACCTTGAGGCTCGGGCTCGCAGGGACATGACTCGCGCGCCTTCCTGCGAGTGATCCTTGAAGCTCTGGCTCGCCTTCTTTGCTATCTCTTCCACCTGGTGGACCTGAAACCCATCTTAGGCGAGCGGCCAGTGAAGACCCCGCTCGCACTTCTACAGGCGACATCCACCGAGGCCGGGTCTCGCGCTTCCTCCTGCGAGCTCTCCCGCTGAGACAGGGCCGGGAGCCGCTGAGAAGGTGCCCGAGCCCGCCGAGATGATTTCGCCGAGGCTGAAGCGTGGCGTTCGTCGAACTAAGAAGCAAGTTCGTCGAACCGAAAAAGGATGTTCGTCGAACGGATTTCGTCGAGCGCATAACAGAATTCGTCGAACACTGAGACTCGGAAAGAAGTCTGCTCGCCTATGAGGCCGCGGGTGCGGCCCGCGATCGATCTGGCTCGCCTGCTTCCCGCAATTACCCATCGAGAGTCCTGCTCTCTCGCCTCCTGCGGGAGGGCTTTTGCCCTTGGATCGCTGTTCTCCCCAGTCTCTGTTTACCTCAAGGCGAATACCGGGGTTGTACACAATCCCCGCTCTTCGCGAGGCTACCTAGGCTCGCGAAGAATCGTCCAACCCTTGGTATTCGCCGACCCCTTGATGACGTGGTGAGAATCTTTTGGTGGGGCCTCATGCCACTGCTATAAATATCATTCTTCCTGTCTGGTGCACAAGCTTTTCATCCCTCTTTCTTCTCTTGTTGCTCGCGCCTAGGCCCCAGTGCGATGTCTAAAAGGGAAGAAATGTTGGCTCGCCTGAAGGCCTCGCAGGCAGCGCAAAAGGGAAAGGCCACTGCACTCGCATCCTGGGCCTCTCCGCTGTGTGTGCCGCCTCCACCCCCGTCAAAACAGCAAAGGCCGTCCGACGCTCGCCTGGCGAGGATAGGTCCCCATTTTCGTCTCCATCCCCTTCTGACGAGCTCGCCTCGTAGGTACTACTGTCAGGTTCGCCGGTTTAATTCCCTTCCCCTCTGACCTTGCTTCTTCATTCGCAGAATTCTTTCCTGGGAGAGAATACCCTGGGGAAATCAATTACGGAGACCAACACTCCTACCCTTGGCAGGGCCGATATTCTTCTCGCGGATGTGGGGGTCACCGACCTGCGGGACCCGCCTCCGCCACTGGGTGAGTAGTTCTCCTCGCCTTCCTAAGCGACGCATTTTCTTACTCGCTAAGTTTTTCTTTTCTATGCAGCGTCTGATGTCGCAAATTTGGAGGACCAGATTCCTCCTCCCTCGGACTCGCCGGCCCTGCCGAATCAGACTATCATCACTCCTGGGTTCGGCACTCTGGGACTAAGGAGCCCTGGAGGTACATTACTTCCTGAGCCCGAACTTACTGCAAGAACCACGTTCCCTCCCGGGCGGGAAAAAGTCGTCACCCTGCCTTCGCCGAAGCGTTCCAGGGCCGGCCGGGTACCTCTCGCCAGCAACCCAGTACCCAACTTTCTCCATTAGGTTAGACCGTCTCTATAGGGTGTCGTATTCTACCTCCTTGCTGATTTCTGCCTCGCAGGTGATCCCTTGACCCCGCCCACCGAGTCGGAGCCTAGCGCGTTGGAGATTTCGCCACCCCCCTCGCCGAGTCAGGTCGCGGATTTTCTGGGGGACCCCGGTAATCCAGAGCAAATGAAAAGGCGAGTCACCGAGATATTCCAGAAGCATACCTCCCTGCTGCGGGATTTGCACGAACAAAATCGGCAGGATCGACTCGCGTATGAGGAAAGATTGTTGCGATGGAGGACGCGAACGCGCGCATCCTCGCCGAGGTGCGGTCGATCAATCATGGCGAGGTGACCTCCCCCGGGGTGTACATTGCTCGGATAGAAGATTACGCGCTGTTGACGATCCAAGCGGGCCAGTCGCTTCGCGAGTATCATTACCCACGAATCCCCCCTCCCCCCCGCTCTGGTGTGCGGGGTCGCGGTCGCTGGAAGTGGTTGCGCTATTAAAAGCTCTTTCTTCACAGTTTGCATTTTATTCATACTTCCCCTCCCCTTCGTAGGGAGGGATTGCAAACAATTCAATAGTCTGTAATAATGATATTTTTGACTCGCCTGCGAGCCCGTGCTTTCCGTTTTAATTATCTTTTCTTTCGCTATGTCTGGCTCGCTTACTTATTGGATACTTCCGCCGATTATTATACTTTTACCGCTCGTTGTCGTGACCTGCTCTCGCGTTTCACTTTATTTTTTTATCTAGCCCTAGCTCGCTGATGACTAGCGAGAGGGATTTTAGCGAGACGCCAACTTGCTAGGAGCAGATAGGGCCCCAGGAGGCGGAAAATACCGCGCACATTCGCTATCCGCAGCCACCGGCGCTTCGTATTCTTCCCGCTCCTTTCATTTCTAAAAATAGTCTGCCTCTTTACCTTCCAACCACCACATTTACTATTCTTCCTTCGTGTTTCCTCTCTTCTAAATCTCTCGCAAACTCTAGCTCGCTCTCGCGAATTCTCTGACTCGCAGCCCTTCGACGCCATGGTCGTCGACGTGGAGACAGAGGGGCGAGCCAAGTGCGCTGGGACCTTTCGCGAGGGCCCCTTCTTCTGCGCCAACCTCACAAAAGAAGAATATTTAGCCACAGTGGCTGATACCTGCACCCTGGGTTCGTGTCTCGCTGCCCCACCGACAGAGATACCATCAATGATCCCCCGCCGACGAGCTTGCCATCCCCATTGCTCACTTTGAGAATGGGTTGCGACTCCCGATATGGCTTGAAGTGCGCCATGTACATCTTTCTAGCTCGCCTAACGAAGAATATTATTAGTGTTTTTGGGCTCACCTCGCAAAGGCGTTCTAAGCCTTTAAGGACTCTTCCAGGTACTCAAGTACTTCAGTATACTGCTCAGCCAACTGACGCCGAATGCGGTCTCCGTCATGGTCGCGTTCGCCAGCTACTTGCGAGTCGAGAAGATTGAGTTTAGTCTACTCGTCTTCCGCAAGGTGTTCTCATTCCGGGTATACAGGGATGTGATGGCTCATTTCGCGAGCCAACGCGTCACCCTCTGCGAAACCGTCAACAAGTCCCACTAATGGACGCAGAAGTACGTCCTGGTGAAGGGTCCCTTTGGCAACCTCTCTTACACCCCCCTCCAGCGAGACGAGGCCACTTTCCGCCCTCCCGCAACACTAGGGGCGATGACGAGAAATTGTATCAATACCTTCAGGGGAAGAACTTCGAGGTTGTCTACCTTTGGCAGCGGGTGGACTCGCTGATGCCTGTTACCCAGGGGGGAGGTCTGACTCGCACTCGCCAACTTATTCTTCTCCTCCCCCTTTTTGTTAGCTAATGTCCTTAGTCACCGTTGCAGGGGAGCGCGACCTTCCGCTCAACCCTCCGCATGCGCCTTCCTCCTCTCTCGCCACTGGCCCACTCGCGAGCATGGCCGCCGAGGCGTTTCGCGACCTCCCGAGCTCTTTGTCGGGAAAGAAGCGCTATCGCCCTCCAAGCCGGCCCGCTTCGCAGGGACAGACAAAGAAGGCCAAGAAGGCCCCCTTTTCTATTAAGGGGAAAAACATTGTCGATCTATCCGAATCTGAGCCCCTCTTTCCCCGCTGGCGAGTTAGGAGCCCGCATTGGAGGGTGGCGAGCCTGAAGAAGCGGCCGACAAGCCTAAGCCGACGAGCCACAAGAACTTCGGGCTCGGCGCGAAGCTCCCAGACGCAGTTGGCGAGTCGTTGCTCGCATGAGACCCCGAGCAGAATAAGATTGTCTGCTCCTCCCTCCTCCCGTCCTGGGTGGAGAGTGACAACATCGGAGGCGAAGCGTTCGCCCTCGCCTTTGGGCTTTACGGTCGTGAGGACGCCTCCCTCTTCCGGTCCTTCACGCTGAAAGGGCTCGTTTATGAAGCCATGCGAGCCCAGTTCTGGGCTATGGAGCTTACCCACATGGTGGGCTGCCGGTACTTCACCGCGGATAGAGAAATCAGGGAGCTCAACGTTGGGCTCCGGAAGTCCACGGATGAGGTCGCGGATCTTAAGGGAAAGGAGGCTTTGTCTGAGGTCCTCCTCACCATCCTTCAGGGCGGCTTGGTAAACAATGCTTGCAAAAGTTTTGTTCTGTCTCGCTTCGCTTTGCCTTTGCTAACTTCCTTTCTGCAGGATGCCGAGTTCGTGAGCAAGTTAACCGTGAGGATCTCCGACCTGGAGGTGGAGAATACTTGCCTCAAGGCCCAAGTTCGCGATCTGACCCTGGTGGTGCTCCCCCCGCCCCCTTCGCGAGTCGGGGTTCGAGGCCAGTCGCGGAGTGAAAAGGAGGCAGCCCGCGAGAACTCGATAGGGATCGTCGAACTCATCTTCGACACCCTCAAAGGAGAGGGTATGATCGTCTCTAACGCAATGGAGCTCACCGCCGAGGACGTCGTCCCTGATCTGTTCGCGCCGGTTACTGAGGCGGAAGATCGCGGGAGCGACTAAAGGATTCTCCGATAGGCTGCTCTGATGTTTTTATTTTTTGCCAAATATAAACTTTTGTTTTTGACCGGCGAGCTCGACGTTAACTGTAAACATCCTTGAGTCATGAAGGAAATATTTTGTCTATCTTACAAGTGTAACTTCTTTTTTATTTTTTGCTCGCTCCCGCACGTTTTATGCTCACGTGGTTCCAGCGTTTTGTACTTTTGCTCTCCTTGCGCTCACGTCTTAACATTTTCGTTTGGCACTCGCGTTCGCATCCCTTCGCTTAATAATTTCCCCATCTTGATGTCGTATCTTGGTCGTTCTCACGCTTTTCTATTCCGCGGCCATGATAAGGCTATTTCACTTTAGGACCCCATCCTTGCTTTGACCATACCTCGCAAGGAAACATTGCGAGCGGGATCAATATTTCCTCACCTCGCTCGCTCTCGCTTCTCGCGAGCTTCCCTTGTTGCTCGTGGGTTGCCACGGTGGCGAGCCCTTTCTGATCTGCCGTTTTTACTCACACCACTAAAATTTACTAGTAAATTTGCGAGCTCGGGTCGGGCTTAGCGCGCCTCGCCAATAACAGGCTCAGTTGCTCTTTCGCGACCTGTTCTCTTACGCTAACGGACTCCTGGTCGCGCCTCGCCTGGGCCTTGAGGTTATTTACGAGCCAGGTCCCCTTCTAGGGGCAACTTACCTTCCAGCCCCTTCCTAGATCAACCTGACCCACCAGAGATCAACCTTGCCAGCCTCTCCAGAGATCAACCTGACCCACCATCTATGAGAGCCCAGCAACGGAATCGATCTGGGGCATTCCAGCACCAAAGGACTTGTAACCTTGTCAGCCTCTCCAGAGATCAACCTGACCCACCGTCTATGAGAGCCCGACAACGGAATCGATCTGGGGCATTCCAGCACCAAAGGACTTGTAACCTTGACAACCTCTCCAGAGATCAACCTGACCCACCGTCTATGAGAGCCCGGCAGCGGAATCGATCTGGGGCATTCCAGCACCAAAGGACTTGTAACCTTGACAACCTCTCCAGAGATCAACCTGACCCACCGTCTATGAGAGCCTGACAGCGGAATCGATCTGGTGCATTCCAGCACCAAAGGACTTGTAACCTTGTCAGCCTCTCCAGAGATCAACCTGACCCACCGTCTATGAGAGCCCGGCAGCGGAATCGATCTGGTGCATTCCAGCACCAAAGGACTTGTAACCTTGCCAGCCTCTCCAGAGATCAACCTGACCCGCCGTCTATGAGAGCCGGGCAGCGGAATCGATCTGGGGCATTCCAGCACCAAAGGACTTGTAACCTTGCCAGCCTCTCCAGAGATCAACCTGACCCACCGTCTATGAGAGCCCGGCAGCGGAATCGATCTGGGGCATTCCAGCACCAAAGGACTTGTAACCTTGCCAGCCTCTCCAGAGATCAACCTGACCCACCGTCTATGAGAGCACGACAGCGGAATCGATCTGGGGCATTCCAGCACCAAAGGACTTGTAACCTTGCCAGCCTCTCCAGAGATCAACCTGACCCACCGTCTATGAGAGCCCGGCAGCGGAATCGATCTGAGACACTCCAGCACCAAAGGACTTGTAACCTTTCCATCCTCTCCAGAGATCAACCTGACCCACCGACTATGAGAGCCCAACAGCGGAATCGATCTGGGGCATTCCAGCATCAAATGACTTGTAACCTGCTCAAGAATTACTTTAAAATATATGTATTGAGGAGGAAACATACAAAAGTTTGTTACAAAAATTTGCTAAGGATAAAATCTCTTCAAATTGTCCCCACTCCTGGCTCAGCCGAGAGATACCCCTTACACTTCCTGGAGGTGGTACCCCCCCCCCCCCCCCCCCCCCCCCCGACTTGAGCACCTCGCTTACAATGTAAGGCCCTTCCCAATTGGGCTCTAACTTACCCACGATGGCTCCTCTTCCTACCGCATCTACCTTCTTCAGGACCAAATATCCTTTCTCGAATTGCTTTATCCGGATATGTTGATCAAAGTACCGGGCCATCCGCCTCTTGACTTCCTCCTGTCGGACAGTAGCGAGGTCCCGGAGCTCTTCTGCCAGGTCCAGGGACAACCTTTGCTCTGCATCATTTTCTATTAACCATTCTCCATCTCCTTTGCCCGCGGTGATCACCCTGGGGGTTTTGACTTTGAATTCTATCGGGAGGACGGCCTCGGACCCATGAGACAGTTCGAAGGGGGTCTCTCCTGTGGCCGTGTTTGGAGTAGTACTCAAGGCCCATAGGACCGAGGGTAGCTGTTTCACCCAATTGCCTCTGAGATTCTCCACCTTCTTCTTTAGTAGGTTGACAATTATCTTGTTCGCCGCCTCCACCTGACCGTTGCTCCTTGGGTGGTGGACCGACACGAACCTGAGATCTATGCCGAGTTGGGTGCAAAAACTAACAAATTCTTCGCTGGCAAATTGGGGTCCGTTGTCCGTCACTATGGCCAACGGCAACCCATGCCTGCAAATAATCTCACCTCATACGAAATTTCTCACCACTTGGGAGGTTACCTTGGCACGCACTTTCACTTCCACCCACTTGGTGAAATTGTCAATCATTACCAATAAGAACCTCCTTTGGCCACTAGCTTGTGTGAAAGGACCTACCAGGTCCAACCCCCATATAGCGAAGGGCCACAGAGCTGTGATGGTCCGGAGCCTTTGGGCTGGGAGGAGTTGGAGTGGAGCATAGAGCTGATACTTTGAACACTTTCTCGCGAATCCTGCTGCATCCTTGTTGAGGGTAGTCCAGAAGTAGCCTTACCTCAGCACTCTCCCCTCCAGAGTCCGGCTCCCGGAGTGACTGCCACACTCCCCCGAGTGGATTTCTTCGAGGACTCTCGGGACCTCCTCCTCAGACACGCAACGAGCCAGGAGCCCCGAGAGTGTTTTTCTATGTAGTCCTCCTGCAGGTAAGGAATAATAGGCCGACTTGTACCTGAAGCACCGTTTGTCAACGTCTCCTTCGGGGAACTTTCCCGATGCCAGGAAGGTGATGAAGGGATCCATCCACGATGTTCGCTGATCCACCTCCATCAGCTCCCCCTCTTCAGTGGAAGGTCGAAAGAGTTCCGACACTGTCCCTCCTGCCCGGGGACCGAACTTGGCCAGGAGGTCCGCCTGGGTGCTCTTCTCACTTGGGACGGGCTTAATGGAGAAAGTGCAAAATTGCCCGATGACCCCCTTGACCTTCTCCAGGTACTGCTGGAGAGTCATCTCTTTGCCCTCGAACTCCCCCTTGATCTGGCAAGCCACTATCATGGAGTCCGTCGAGACCTCCACGTCCTGCACTCCCAACTCCCGAGCTAAGCGGAGGCCTGCTATCACGGCCTCATACTCGGCCTGGTTGTTGGTGAGGGGGAAATGAACATTGATGGCTTGTTCTATCCTGCTGCCCTGGGGAATTACCAATACCACCCATCCCACGAAGGAGTGCTTTCCTGACGCGCCATCCACTAGCATCTTCCAGGCCACTGGGTGGGGTATTTCGGACTCTTCCAACTCAGTCACATAATCAGCCATGAAATCTGCCACCGCTTGCGCCTTTATGGATACCCTGGGCACGTAGGAGATATTGAACTCACTCAGCTCTACCGACCACTTAGCCAATCTCCCGGAGTTCTCCACCCCCTCCATGATGCCGCGAAGGGGGTGGTCGGTCACTACTTTGATTGAGTGTGTCTGGAAGTAGGGCCGGAGCTTCCTAGCCGACACCACCAAGGCAAATGCTAACTTCTCCAAGATAGGGTATCTGAGCTCGGCCTTCCTCAATACCCTGCTAACATAGTAGATGAGGAGTTGTTTCTTCCCTTCTTCTCGAACCAACACCAAGCTGACCGCTTTCGACCCCGCCCCTAAGTACAGGTATAGGTCCTCCCCTTGTCTTGGCCCTTGCAGCAGCGGGGCCTGGGTCAGTTGTTCCTTTAGTGCTTGAAAAGCTTTCTCGCACTCGGGGGTCCACTCGAATTTCTGGTTACCCCTCAATACCCTGAAGAAAGAAGAACATTTTTCTCTCGCCTTGGAAATGAACCTACTTAACCCGGCTAGCTTCCCTGTCAGACGTTGAACCTCCTTCGCATTCCTTGGAGATCCCAACTCGAGGATCGCCCTCACCTTGTCCTGGTTTGGCTCCACCCCGAGGGGGGGGTGACCAAATGACCCAAGAATTTCCCTCGGTTGGCTCCGAAGACACACTTTAAGGGGTTAAGCTTCATTTTAAATTTTCTCAAAGTCCCAAAGGTTTCCTCGAGGTCCCTGAGGTGGGACTCAAGGTCCCGACTTTTGATCATCAGGTCGTCTACGTAGACCTCCAGGTTTCCTACCCTTCTGTTCACGAAACACTCTATCCATCATTTGCTGGTATGTTGCTGATGATGCATAATTTGACCTAAGTTATTAATAGGGATATTCAAATATTATAATATAAATATATATATATTGTTAATTTTATCCGTTAAATCGTATCTTTTTATAATTATATCCTAACCACGCCTATTTTACTATTTTTGCAGGATCCCGGGACAGTTGCATTATCATTTCTAAAGAGCACGCCTTTATTTAAGGCGTGCCAAACTAAATATCGAGTGCAGCAATGTTACCGTGTTACTGAACCATATTCAAGAAGAGAATGAAGCCCAAATGGTCCGATGAGATATTTTCTCCTAAGTATGAAAGAGGCTAGCCACCTTTGACTATGAATTCAGCATGTGTTCATGAAGGAAGCTTCTTGGAAAGAGAGAAAGCTAGCCAACTTTGATCATACTTTTCAAAGCATGTATCTCATGACAAGTGTGAAAAGGAGTAGCCGTCATTGACCTTTAAAACCAACATGTGTTTTTGACCAAGGGAAGCTTCATGGAAGCTTCATCCTCATGTCATCTACCATCTCTACCTCCTTGGTTTTGGCCCTATAAATAGGCATGAAGGAAGAGGGAGATGCATCATCCTTCCTCCTTCATTTGAGCCTTCTAGCGAGTTGTTGGGAGTTTATTTTTAGAATATTTTAGCTTAATGTTTTCATGCTTAAATGTTCTTGCAATCTTTTTTATCGTACTTGTAATCTTTTTGCAATCTCTCTTTGTAGTGTCTTTTTTCCCTTTTGTGGACTCCAGAAATAAAATAGTTTGATATTCCTTTTCTTTCTCTCCCTGTCTTATTATGCATATTCTTAACATGATTTTCATTTCCTACATTATTATGAGTAACTAAACTTTGTTTAGTGCTTGATCAAGATGATCCGAGGAATCGAATGATCTTCTCTTCTTACTTTAATTTCTTTTTCTCTTTGAACGAATGCTTAGGATTTACCCTTGATTAATATTTAGTAAGATCATATTATCGATATATGATTTTCACGTTTGTTTCCGTATTCTAGTAGCCGAAAGGATCATGTGTACGGATCGATCACTCACGGGTAAAGGGAGTTGAATGCAATTCTTGAAAGAGGACGACGTAAATCTCCTGGATTGGAGTCAAATCCAATAGCGGGATTCACCACGTAAAGCGAGCCTTAGGGGTTTCGATTGGAGAACGAAAGTTCGGTCGATCAACCTAAACTCAGTTGGGCGTAGCCTTGAAAGAGGTGCGCTCATATTTCGGGAATCTCCACGGTCCAAGTATTCCCGTTAAAGTGATTGAGAAATTTATTTATTTGATCATTTCATTCCGAGGTGAGTCGAGATCGAGTGCTAGTCTTTTTTATATAGTCTAAACCACCTCTTTTAATCATAATCTCTCTTTTTGCAAAACCAACTCAAAATCTATTTGATAGGATAATAGCGAGTTCTTTGAAGTAGAAGTATTCGATGTGCCCTGGTTCTAATACGACCTTGATATTTCATATCCTATACTATAATCGATAAGGTACACTTGCCTTTATCGAGCATAGAATCGGAGAAAATCAAAATCATTTATAAAACACAAATTTCTCTATCAGTTGCCCATGCGTTCTTTAAGCCGAACGGCATCATTTTATAACAATAGCACCCATCCCCGGTGATGAAGGATACAACCTTGATGTCGGGAGGGTGCATTCGAATTTGGTGATAACCTGAAAAAGCATCTAAAAAAGACATCACAGAGAAACCGACGGCGGAGTCAACCAGCGCGTCGATTCTAGGCAAGGGGTAACAATCCTTGGGGCATGATTAATTAAGTAAGAAAAAATCAACCCACATTCTCCACTTACCATCCCCTTTCTTCACCATCATTACATTGGAGACCCAGCCTGGGTACTGGATCTCTGATACAAAGCCGGCCTTGATGAGCTTGTTCACCTCCTCCCGGATAGGCGCCTCCAGCTTGTCCGCAGTGGACATCTTCTTTTGGCGAATGGGGTGGGTGCCGGGATCGAGGTTGAGGCGATGGCACGCCACATCCGCATCGATCCCCAGCATCTCCGCGGCACTCCATGCGAAGACATCCACGTTGTCTTGGACGCAAGCCGAGACCTTCCTCTAGTCCTCCGGGCTGAGCTCCCCGCTGATCCTGATCTTCTCGATTGTTCTGGCCTTGGTGGTCACCTCCACCTCCACCACTTCCTCCATAGCTTCCAACCTGGATTGCTCCCCCCCAGGCACTGTCCTCCTTTCCACCACAAGCGAGCGCTTTGGATCCTTCCCCCATCTCTTCCTCTCCCACCACCATCAACTCCCCCGCCCCTCCTCCCGGGGCCTCCTCTTCTTTCTCTCCCTCTTCCCCCTCCTCCGCCCTGGGCCCCTCAACGACCCCTTCCTGGGCATGAACTACTCCTTCATCCATCCTTCCTTCCAACCTCTCCCCCTCCTCGGCCTCGACCACCTCTTCCATCACCTTATCCCACTCCTCTGCTTCTTCCATCCAAGAGATGGTGTTGACGGCAGTCACATAGCACTACCTCTCCACCTTGGGGTCTCCCCGGACCCGGATCTGGATTCCACCTGTATTGAACTTGAGGCACTGGTGGAAGGTGGATGGGACACATCGAAACGCGCTGATAAGAGGCCGTCCGAAGATGGCGTTGTAGCTGCTAGGGGCATCCACTATCACGAAGCGGCAGTTCCGGGATTGCCCCCCCCCCCCCCCCCCCAAGGTCACATGGAGTCCCACTCCGCCTTCCACTTCCTTCCTTTCCCCCGAGAACCCAAAGAGAGGGCCATCCGAGGCCAACACCCTTCTGGCCTCCACCTTCATCTCGTCGAACGCCCTCTTGAAGATGACGTTGACCGAGCTTCCATTGTCCATGAGAATTCAGGACACCGTGAAGTTCTCGATGGTGGTTTGGATGACCAATGCGTCGCAGAAAGGGTCATCATGGCCTGGCATGTCCCTTTGAGAGAAAGTGATTTTTTCTGCTGGGGGTGGAGCCATGGATGTCGAAGCCACGCTCCGATGGTAGATGGTGTGGAGGCTCGCCTTGCGGGTTGCCTCTACCCCTACTCCCCCGTGGATCACCCCGATCCCTCCTCGAGTCCCCACATCGGCCCGATCCTCGCACCTCTCCTCCTCATCCTCCCGAGGTAGGACCTCCTCGATCCTTACCTGTTGCTGCTGCCGCGGCGCCGACATTCTAGCTCTTTTTATCTCTAAGAATTTGGGGCAGGTGGCCGTTGCGTGACCTTCCTCGTCATGGAAGTCACAGTACGGCAACGCCACCTCTCCCCTCTTAGCCTCTGCCGCCCTATTTCCTATTCTCCTTCCTGCTCCTGCTTCCACTCCTTCTCTCCTCCCTCTTCCTCGTCTGATCGCCATAGCCTGCTGAGGCAGGGGAGGCATCTGCCTCGGACCCTGCCTCTATCCTAACTGTTGGGGTCTTCCTTGCCCCCCATAGAATTTACCCCCTCCTGGGGCGTAGCCTCTTCCCTAACCTTGCATCCCCCCGCCATGTTGCCTCCATCCCTCCTCCGGGGCTCGGGGCTCTTCCCTTCTCCTTACCTCCTGCTGCTTGACCTCCGACTCACTGAGCTTCGCTAGCCTCTTGGTGAGCTCCGGATTGGCCTCCTCACTCTCAACCTCCTCCGCCACCCTTTCCATCAACTCCTCATAGGAGACGAGGGCTTTCCTCTTCAGATCCATCTTGAAGAAACTCTCCTTCAGCTCCAACGTGAAGGCGAGCTGAAGGGAAAACCCGGGCATCTCCTGGGTGAGCAATACTTCTTCCTGAAACCGGTCCGCATAATGAGCCGGCGACTCCTTGGGCTCCTGCTTCACCTTGAAGAGAGACTCGACATCCTTCTTCCTTTTCTTCGAAGTTGAAAACCGCAACAAGAAACTTCTACGCAAATCCTTAAATGCGTAGATCGATCAGACAGGAAGTTGGTGGAACCACTCCCGGGCCTTCTCCTTTAGAGTGACGGCGAAGAGCCGATACTTGAAGGCGTCTGACATCGGCCTGATAGACACCGAGTCCTCAAATGATTGCAGGTGCTGGACTGGGTCGTCCGGCCATGGTACTAGACCCTGTCCCACTCCCCGAACCCTTCCAGAACGGGTGCGGAAAACACCAACTCGCAGAAGGGGCTTCCTCTACCTGCTGTCTTTTCCTGCTCCACTCGCCCCCCAAGCTCCTTCACCTGACTTGAGCTCGCTGGGGCACTGCTCGCAAGACCCACCCTTGATGGAGCTGCTCCTATGGATGCCACGCCCGCCAAGACCGCTCTCGCCTCCCCCGCGCACGCCTGCGCTGTGCTCGCTGGCACCGAGCTCGCCGGACTGGCGAACAGCACTCGCCCCTCCAGGTCCGGCACTGACCCTCTGGCCACCTACTTTCCAGCACTTCCTCCCGGGGCGTCCTCGCCAACCGCTGCCGGAGGATGGGACGCTTGAACCGCTGGGGTCGCAAACTCGCTACGCAGCGCTGCGACCGCGAACTCGAGGGTGTCGAGGACTTCTCGCCTGAAGTCCGAGAACATTCTTTGCATCGCCGCCGGGGGAGACCCGCTGAACTCCACGCCCTGCTCTTCATCTCCTGCCATGTTCCTTTCTTGGAATCTTTTTGTACCAGCCACGCTTTACACTCACCGCACCAAAATGTTGAAACCGATTTCTCGGTCTCTTGTGAAGCTCGGGCCCTCAACAAGTTGAGGGGCAGCTAGCCCTTACTAGTCCCTCGAAAGGAGCATACTGGGGACTCGTAAACAGACTAAGACCTTAGTCACAGCGAGGAGGTCCCACCACAAACCCGGAAGATCGTTGAGCGCTTCCCCTCCCAAGCCAAAGCTGAGACTTGGGCACCTTGGAGAGCTAGAGAGCTAAACCAAAGTAACCGAGGGAAGAAGAAGCTCAGAGAACTGAGATTGGAATCCTCTCCCAAGGTGCCCTTCATGATCTATTTATAGTTTTCTTGCTCATGGTCTGTCAATAGCGGGATTCCGCCTTTTGGTTTTACTAAACGCACCCCAATTTGGCATGCTAACAATCAAACTCCGCTATTTGGAGGGGCTACCTGCAGACCACCAGGGGCAAAGGAGTAATTCCACCTCTTCAGTCTATGGGTAAGTGGCCTATGAGAACACCATTTGCGAGAGCTCCCGCGAGTCTCCTCGCGAGGATGGCTCGCAAAAACCCCTTATAGGCGAGGACTCTGCGAAGGCCCCGCTCGCACCTTTTCTGGTGACGGCCACCGAGGCCAGGTCTCGCACGCCTTCCTGCGAGCTCCCCTCGGCCTTGTTTAAATCTGCTGAATCGGCTGGATGGCTGAGTTAGCCGAACTGAGAAGCCAGTTCGTCGAACTAAGATGTGAAGCGAGTTCGTCGAACGGAGGTGCCCGTTCGTCGAACAGAGAACTGATTTCGTCGAATGCCGTTTGAAGCTCGTCGAACACGAAGACTTGGAAGAAATCCGGCTCGTCCGCCTTCTCGCGACCAGTCGGCGAGTACTTGGCTCGCCCGCCTTCTTGCGAGCTGACCTTGAGGCTCGGGCTCGCAGGGACATGACTCGCGCGCCTTCCTGCGAGTGATCCTTGAAGCTCTGGCTTGCCTTCTTTGCTATCTCTTCCACCTGGTGGACCTGAAACCCCTCTTAGGCAAGCGGCCTGTGAAGACCCCGCTCGCACTTCTATCGGCTACATCCACCGAGGCCGGGTCTTGCGCTTCCTCCTGCGAGCTCTCCCGCTGAGACAGGGCCGGGAGCCGCTGAGAAGGTGCCCGAGCCTGCCGAGATGATTTCGCCGAGGCTGAAGCGTGGCGTTCGTCGAACTAAGAAGCAAGTTCGTCGAACCGAAAGAGGATGTTCGTCGAATGGATTTCGTCGAGCGTAGAATAGAGTTCGTCGAACACTGAGACTCGGAAAGAAGCCAGCTCGCCTATGAGACCGTAGGTGCGGCCCGTGATCAATCTGGCTCGCCTGCTTCCCGTGATTACCCATCGAGAGTCCTGCTCTCTCGCCTCCTGCGGGAAGGGTTTTGCCTTTGGATCCCTGTTCTCCCCAGTCTCTGTTTACCTCAAGGCGAATACCGGGGTTGTACACATATGTTGGTGCTTACAAGGTGATCTGGAAGTGATCAAACATCTAGTCTTACTACCAATGTGATATGAGCCCATGAGGTCACACACAAGAGTGTTTGGAGAAGTTGGAGGAAGAATTGTGTTGGCCTTACTCATATTGGATATGAGTGAAGGACCAATCCTACGACTTATTGGAGTTGGGTCGAGTCAACTGAATACTCTACAGGTATTGTGAATATTGTATGAAGCGTGTTGGCAAGTCTTCGAGACGAGTCGTCAAGAATGTCTCGATGACCCTTACCTCAGTTCATCGAATGAATGAATTCATGTCGGCTCGACGAATCCATGTTGACTCGATGAATTAAAAGTTGATTTGACGAATCCTTGATTGACTCGACGAATCCGTCAAACTTCTTCACTCGACGAATTGAGTTGCACTCGACAATTTTATGATTACTCGACGAAATCATGACTCGATGAATTTATGATTACTCGACGAACTCGACGAAATCTTGACTCGACGAATTTCTGATTACTCGACGAAATCATAATCACCCGATGAATTGTGTTTGCTTCAATTCTGGTCGTGGGTGTGCGGATAGCTTCTCTCTCTCGCCTTGGTATAAATAGAATACTATTCTATTACCTAAGTGAGCGATCCCCCTTTTGCGAATCAGAGAGCGTCGGAAGGGTTCCGCGATAGCTTCCGATGGAAGAGTTCCGACCGGTCGACCGCCGCCGCTGCCGTCTCTCACTTTCTCACTGACGTCGGACCTAGCAGTCTGTGGGAGACGTAGAGGGCTCTTCTCCTCTGACCTAGTTCTTGTGCGACAAGAAGCTTGGGTTCTTCATCGCTCATGTGGACTTCCGTAGAGGCGCCGATCCATTTCAACGCTTGGGACTCAGAGGTTGTCTTCGGGATTTCTTCTTGGAGCATCTTGGTTGAGTGTTGACTTAATCCCCTTCAGGTATTGCAATGTGTTGCTTTCCTTATTTCTTGATTCATGAAATCGCAAAGATTCGAAACTCTTTTGGGTTGTTCTTGTTTTGTTTCTTCCACTGCGCACATTTGATGTGTTATTATCATTTTGAATGGTATATAGAAAACCCAACATCACGTGTTTGAGTGTAAATGCGTGTTGCGGGGAAACGGGTTGCACTTGTGATTTTTATGGCTATTCATGGAACCATGCATGGTTCACATGTTTGGATGCAAATGCTTGTTGCGCGCGTGCATTTTTGAACTTTGCATGAGCTGCGAGCGGACATTTCTTGCTCTACGTGCGCGAATTTGATCGGAGAACGATGGGTCTATTGCAGATATGTGGGGGAATGCTCTTTAACCGAAGGATGCCAAGTCTATTGCCAGAAGCTTTGGTTCAGATATTTGGACAATTTAGGGAAACCCCATTAAATGCCCCCCATTTTTTGAGATTGTTCACGTAGACAACCTCAAAAATTCCTGCTCAACAGCACAACAACAACACTCAAGCCTTTATCCCACTATAGTGGGTAGGCTATATGGATCCTTTGTCGCCTTTGTACCATATTGATTGATTATAGGTATATGATCTAATTCACCTAGAGGGGGGGGGGGGGGAATATGTATTTTGATTTTTTACTTAGATGATATTGTCAGTTAAACCTATTCTAAGCTAATAATCAAGCAAACCCAGAAAACACACAAGTGTTTATAGTGGTTCCCCAAGACAATGTGTCTATGGGTAGTCCACTTTCCCCCTTCACTTTCTAACAGAGTGTTAGACAAGGCCAACTTCTCCAATCTCAGCTCCAAGAGCCTACAACACAAATACCACAGGTTCTCTCAGGTTTTTCCCAAACCCTACCTCAGGCACAGCAGCCCTACCTCAGAGGAATCCACCTCCTACAGCTCAGACCACCTCCTGGTCCTACAACCTCAGGCCTAACTGCCCTACAAACTCAGGCCAAATGTGTAACATCCCCCAGACAGCTAGACCCCTAAGATGGTTTTGCCATGGCAAAACCATAGGAAGAACCCAAGACCTTGAGAGCTTAGGGAAGAAGGAGAAAATCACCTTGGTCTGCAAATAGCAATTTCTTGTGACCAAGCTTAGGGTTGGACTTTAGGGCCTCATCTTGACCATTTGACCCCACCTTAGTATCCCAAACCCTTTAGGGGTCCCCTTAGGGCACCAAGGACCCATTGGGGTCAACCAAAGAGGCCAAATTGACCAAAGTCAACCCTAACCCTAAAATGGTCAAAGTAGCCTAACTAGAGTCAATTAACCTCCACCATGACAAATTGATCACTCTACTAGGTCTAGAATATCATAAGAGACCTAGTAGACCTAAAAGCCCCATCATGGGACCCCCAATAGTGCTAATTGACCAAAATGCCCCTTAGGTCAAAAAGGGCAATTCTTCACAAAATACCCTAATTGATCATCACCATAGTAAATTGACCCTACCCTTAGGGTTATCATGTCATAGGGGACCCAGTGGACCAAAAAGCCCCATGACTGGGTCAACCCTAGGGCTCAATTTGACCAAAGTCAACTTAGCCTATTTTGGTCAATTCAGCTTAAATTGGGTCAACTAAGACTCATGTGACCAAATTGACCCCACCAATAGTTTCTAAATTTAAGTTGGAGTCCAAGGGACCCAAAAGCCCCATCCTAGGGTCACCCAATTGGCCAATTTGACCAAAAGTCAAAATTGGCCAATTTAGGTCAAATCTCTTAAACCTAGCCCAATCCATTTGGGCTAAGCCCAAATTGACCTTTTGACCAGCCTTGTAGACCAGCATTTAACCCAGGAGAGAGAGATGAGTCGGCCTTGATGAATAGGAGAGAGAAAATCCAATGTGGGGAAGAGAGAAGAATGAGGCCATCAATGGAGGAAGGTGAAACCCCCTCAATTCTCCCCATTAATGTCTGCATTCATCTCCTCTAGGGGAGAGGAGGAGTTTCCAGCAGTTTCTAGGAGGGATTGATGGCAGGGGGGGGATGCATTGTGGCCGGCCATAGGAATACCAAAAGCCCATTAATGGCTTTTGGAGTTACAGCTCTCCTCACATTAAATTGGCCCTCCCATCAGCTTCATAAAGGAGAGAGGAGTGAAACCCCTCTCCTTCCCGTTTATTTCGAGCCCTCTGTGCAGAATTGGAGTAAGAACCTCAAGCTTGTCGGCCACCCATGGTGAACCAAGGATCGGAGCAGCAAACCGACCCCAGGACAGGTCCATTTCTTCCTCCTCCCTCAGTGGTATAGATCTAGCTCGTCGGCGGCTGGATTCGTGGCCAATAGGCTGGGAATCGGGCAAGCCTAGCCTCCCGTAAATCGGGTTGGGCTTCCAGGTATAACACTAGATTCCGGCCACCTCCGGCCGATCAAGCACCGCTCCTCGCCGGCCACCACCTCAACGGAGGTGGTGGTGGCGTTGGTCGGCCGGGGCGGCGCTCAGGTGGCCGGGAAATCGAGGTTGAAAGTGGCCCAGGCGCGACAAATCCTGGCCGCAGGTTCATCGGGGACGAAGGCCAGGGGCTGTTAGATGCGCTTTAAGATTCGTGCAGCCCTAGTATTAATCCATTAATTCTGTGATTGAAATGCAGTTTATATTTAATTCTGGTAAAAATGGTTAGAGGCCGATTCAGAGAAAGTGGTAAATATAGAAATTGTAGCCCTTGGGGTCTAGTTTAATACAAAATTGAGATCACTCAATTTGGAGTCCTGGTTAGGGCTCAGCACTCATTTTGGTGGGGACTGTCCATATGGCTATCCAGAACTTGTTTTTGATGCCCACACCAATCTAGAATCCAAATGACTTGAAATTTGGAGGGTAGGCTACTATTATATACATCTAGCACATGTCCAAAAATCAGATTGATTGGAGAATCTTTACCCATAGTTTTTGGAGAAATTCAATAATCCTTATGGGACCTAATTAGGTGCCCTAAACACATCAAAATCCTTCCAAATTTGGAGGGGAGGCCCTAGAGAGCAAGTAGAGTCACTGGTTAAAATTTCATAATTTATGGAGTTGATTTGGTAGGGTATTTCACCAAAACAACCTTAGGCTCCCTAGGTTTAGGCAAAACTTTGGGTGAGTGCCCCCACACTTCCACAAAGCCAAATGGCTTCATATTTGGGGTGCACCTCACCCTCCCCCAGGCCAACCTCTGGTCCAAATTTGGTGGCCATTGGAGGAGTTTTGCCCTAGTAAATCAAAAAGGGGCTAAATTGCTACTTGCACCCCAAATAGGCATCTTTGGAATTCCACTCCCCACCAAGTGTGGGCAGGACCTTGGGTGGTCTCTCACTGACCCATGGTCAGTATAGTGGATAGTATGGGCATGGGCAAGGTAGGGAGTTCTCTTGAGAATAGTTTGCTTAAAGGTTATGTTTAGGGCAAAAGTAAACATAAGTGATTTTTGGAGTATGGAGGGGGTTTTCCTCCCACTGATTGTTGGGGTGACTTTGGTCACTGCCTTGGGAGGTAGGAGGCACCCCAAGGAGCAACCTTGGGTAAGTTAAGACATAGTGTGCCCTTAAGCCTTAGTAGTTAAGTGTATGGTGCCCTTTAGGGTTTGTGAAGGACATGGGTGTATATGTCCATGGAGAGAAGTGCAATAGTCCTCTCTGAGTGCTAAGAGTGATATGATACCCTCACAAGAAGTTTGGGTGGATTTGGAGGAGTTTTGACCCTAACCCTAGGCTAAACCCTAATGGGGTGCAATTAGAGACCAATGAAGGAAGTAGGATCAAACCCTAATGGTTTGACCTAAAGTTTTGGAAGGAAGGTCATAATGACCAGAGGAGCCTCCCTTGTGAATTTGAAGAGGTTTGGAGTTGTCAAACCTAGGTAATAAACCCTTGGGTAGATTTGTAAATAATTAGGGTTTTGGGTTTTAGAAAGAAATATTACTTAATGATTAACCATCTTCTGTCACAATCTTAATTTTAATATTGTCAAACCCTGGAGATTCTACTGGAACCATTGGAAAACTTTTGAAGGTTCAAATTGTAATTATTCATATTGTTGACAATTTTTGGGGTGATTGATTTTAGAGTGTTAACTCTCTGTAATTGCATGAAACTTTACAGGGTGTCTTTTCATACCAATACATACCCTCTGTATTTTTCTCATAATTTATGGATCAATATTTTTGGTATCTCTAGTTCATTTTGGAATTATTTACAAATATACCCATTGAGGAATTTACACATGTAACCTCTGTGTTATGTGGTCAAACTTGGTAGACCTGAATATTTTAGTAGGAGACACCTCTGTATAAATTTGCATAAGGTTTAGAGATCATATGAGGGTACCCCCTTTGGAATTTATTGGTAATAAATGAGTTTTGGAATTTTTAAAAATAGTAAATCTTGCTGGATATCCCTAAGATTTCATGACTGCTGATTAATAGGTACTTTTGATTTATGTAAAAAATTTGGAGGGGCATTGGAAGTCAGAAAAGTGCACTTGTAGTTCAAACCCTAGGAAGTTGTCCTTGGGAAAAATGGTTTTACATATTAATAATATGGGGAAAATTATGGAACTCTGGAATGGATCTTAAACCAGTGACATGGATCCCCAGTGAGAATATTGGGTCATAGAATTGATTAATTAATGTACTTCCCTTCATGAGGATCAAAACGTTAAGGGTGGTCTGCGTTTAGTAAATTGGCAGTTTTGGAGTTACAGGCCAATTTGGAATACATTGTTTGGAGATGTGGGAATTGAATGGTGATTGTATGGTATGAGAGGACCCTTGGGGAGATTTAAGGTTGATGAGTCCTAGGGTGGTGGGGTGCCTCCCTTGGGGTAGGTCATCTTGGGATTTGGCGAAAGATCGTCTTTTCCCCTAAGTGTCTTAAAGCACTTAGGTTTAGACCAGGTGAAATGTTAAGAGGGTTTCTTGAGGGTAGTAACTAATAAAATTAAGTGTCTTGGGAGTGGGAACTTTGGGGTGTCATCCCATAGTGGTTCCTAGTACCGTAGCGAGCCCCTCACAGGGTAACCCTCGGGAAGTCCAAGACTAACCCTAACTCATAGGAGTAAGACATTGTACAAGATTAACTAATAACACACTCATCCACACCCTGTGGTTTCGGAAGTTTAGTTGGATTGGTTGTCCGAGCGGTGGGCTCGGTGGTTGTTGCAGCAGACTAGTAGTATGGTGAGCTTATGGCTCGGAAGGTTATTAATGACGGGCAGGTTAGCCCGGGGAGCTTTTGGCTCGGAAGGTTATTGAAGACGGGCAGGTTAGCCCGGGGAGCTTTTGGCTCGGAAGGTTATTGATGGCGGGCGGGTTAGCCCGGGGAACTCATGGCTTAGAGATAGAAAGTAGAACATGTTGCATGTGCACTGAAGGTGGTGGGTCTTCGGTATTGGACGGTCGTTCACACCGACGTCAATACGTTGACTCGGCGAGTGTGGTTTTACACTTAGCCTTGATAGTCTGGCGGTCCAGTCAGCAAGAGTACGCAGACGCTCCGCGGGTATAGTGGAGGCGTACAATAGGTCTAGGTTGGGTAGTGTGAATGCCAACCTAGAGGTGGGCGGGGCCCAACCCACCGCTTCCGTTTGCCACTACGGGAGTATCCTGGGAGTCTAGCTCGCTCCAAAAAGGGGGAACTAAAGGTCTATGCGCATAGAGTCGTGGTGGGTGAGTTGCACTTGTATGAACATAGCATAACAGCATACCCTGCATGTCATAGCATAAACATTGCATTCAACCTACCCCTAACGTATAAGTCGGTTATGGGACTTCTTATACGGTAGGCCCTGCTAAACGATCCCTTGGTCTATAGGTTTGTATGGGCATTCCTATAAATCAATGGTTACTTTTATATTACTTTACTTGCTGCTTACTGTTCTTTATATACTTGTTACCATGCTTCTTATACACCTGTGTAGCTCTAGTTCCGCCGTCACCTGCTCTTGTTTTTACCCCTTGCTGTCCTCCGCTTCATCCTCCCGCACGGTGCCTAGGAGCCATTGGGGGAGGGGTGGGGAATTGGCTGAGTCATTATGACTGACGGTCGGTGGACCTTATCATTTTAGGAGTTCGAGGAGATGCAGCAACCCTCAAGGAACAGGTACAGCAGGATCCGACGTGGTGGATCCCACGGCCATGCTACCATTGTCATCAGCCAGGACATACTCGAGTCAGATGCCCCTTGATGAGTGGAACCCCTCCAGTACAGCGTCCAGGAGGCCAATGGCGAAGACGTAAACGTGGACTGCGAGGCAGCAACCGCAGGTCAAAAGAGAAGAAGCATCCAGTGTTGCAGCACTATTGGAGCCCGGAGTCTGCGGGGATGGGTCAGTCAGGTCAGAGTGCTCCGGTTTCAGTGTCTGTGACGGTTAACTTTAGCTTTACTTAGGAGTTAGCTTCCGCGAGTGATCTTGTAGTGAGGAAATGATGTACAGGGCAAGAGCCCCTTTTATTATTTGTAACCCTTGTCTCTTTGTTCAGTTAATATATGTGGACATTTATAATTCATGTGATTCTGTGGACTTGTCTTACTCTTTATTGTACATTTCTTCGTGATCGATTTGGCCGGCAGGATCGGCGTTTTGTGGTGGCGACCTTCCCGAGTGAAGGTGTCACCGCAAAACGGCGGTTCTGGGCCTAAGACCCGGTGGTTTTTGCAAAAAAAAAATGGGGTCTTACAAGTGGTATCAGAGCAAACCTCGATCCGAAGAAAAGAAGTCCACAAACCCTGGGCCACCCCGCGCGAGTTTAGTTTGAGGACAAACTAAGCAGCGGAAGCAGTGGTGTGCCCATATAGGAATCACATTGAAAAAGTCCACTTTTAACTAAATCTTCTTAGTTATTTTTTCCCTACGAGCGTCAAGTTTTCTTTTGTAGCCTGCGGCGAACCCTGCCCCCAGCAGGAAATACCTCCGGCTGCAAAGAACTCTTTAGATAGTCCTTTAGTCAACAAGTTAGACTCAACCCCACTAGGATACGTGACTTACTTCGACAATTTATACCGTGACCTAGTCCGAAATAGATCGTAAGCATAACTTTTGGTGAAGGTACGAGGATACTCAAAGGAGGCTAGAGAAAGGAAGATTGACACATAAGCAGAATGGTATGAGACTCATAGACTCAATCCTCGTATTTGTGACAAGATTATATTAAGACAACCACTGTGACGAACATCGAGGGTCGGATTAGAATTCAAGTTCAGAAGATACCTGTTTAGGATTGGATGATATATTGACCCTGATAAGGTTGTCGTAAAAGGTACCTAGAAGAGTCTAAGGTGTGGAGCATACCATTGAGCCTCAAGATAGAACCCCAAGTTTAAGGATTTGTGCCCTAAGAATTATTTGCATACTTGGAACGAATATAACTTGGTGATATTGAAGGTACTCAGCCCAAAATAGATAGTGGCTTATCTTTTGTTTATTGGGGCGTACCTTTTGTTTATTGGGCAAATCATCGACGGACTTGGTTTTCCCTTAGACCTAAGCTAGAAAATTTTCGTGTCGTGAACATTATGATTTTAAAGTCAATCTTACTCAATGTTACTTAAAAGAAGATAAGACGGTATAACAGTATGTTTGGAATGATGATCGGTGGTAGTACCAGGGCAATGGATAGACATCATTTGGGTCGGACAACAACTTGCCCTTAGTTGAATAATTGGAAATGTAAAGTCGCCAGGATTAATCATTTAAGAATATTGATGTCCTAGTATAGAAGTTAAGGGCGGAGATTATGTCTTACAAGTTGTAGTTGAAGTTCTTGCGACTTCAAGCATTCAGAAGTGATCGACTTAAGTTTTGTCAAAAATCACGCTCTGTTATGGTAGAAAAATTTTAAACTACAATAAGGATGCTTAAACCTTGGGAGCTTTGATGACGAATAACCAGAGATCTTAGTCGACGACTTGTTGGATTTGGAATATAGTATATAATTTCACTGTGATAAGAACGATCAAGGTTTATGTTGCTTTGGACCATTTGAAAGTGATCAAGACTAGCACAAGTTGAAGTGAAAGAAATCTGGTGAAATAAACGTGATGATATTTCCTCGATGAATCAAACCCTAATATATCAAAAAAAAAATTTTTTTTGCTCATTATGAATCAAACTTCTCGTAGAAAATAATCGGAAGACATCTTACCATCATGATTGGTTAATATTACACTCATAAAGGTTCACAAGTGCACCCCCATTTAAGGTTTAAAGGTGGTTGGGACGCTAGACGATTTGAGTAGTTCCCATCAATAGTAAGAACTAGAAAAGTTGTAGATTAGAGTTGGTTGATTACTCGGATGTACTTGAAGGAGTAAGAATTTGAATGCGAGAAGAAAACTTTAGGAGGCATAAGAGTCTGCCCAGGTTAGAGTGGAAGTTCAAGGATAGATTGACCAAGGAAGCTAGGTCACCCCGGTCATGATAGATGATACGACGGTACGGGTCTTTCGGCGCAAGAAGATTCCAGAGGTTAAGACATGAGGTAAAATTAGGGTCAGGAGGAGCACAACTTGGAGCCACTAGAGCTGGTGTGGCATGGATAGTCGGTGCTCTTTGAGCCAGGAATAACTTTGATTCTTAGGGGATGTTACGTTCAGTCGCTCGCAGTGAAAACCCCGCAGGCCTAACCTGAATTTCGAGGACGAAATTGTTGTTTTGTTTATTGGGATTTGTAACATCCCCCAGACAGCTAGACCCCTAAGATGGTTTTGCCATGGCAAAACCATAGGAAGAACCCAAGACCTTGAGAGCTTAGGGAAGAAGGAGAAAATCACCTTGGTCTGCAAATAGCAATTTCTTGTGACCAAGCTTAGGGTTGGACTTTAGGGCCTCATCTTGACCATTTGACCCCACCTTAGTATCCCAAACCCTTTAGGGGTCCCCTTAGGGCACCAAGGACCCATTGGGGTCAACCAAAGAGGCCAAATTGACCAAAGTCAACCCTAACCCTAAAATGGTCAAAGTAGCCTAACTAGAGTCAATTAACCTCCACCATGACAAATTGATCACTCTACTAGGTCTAGAATATCATAAGAGACCTAGTAGACCTAAAAGCCCCATCATGGGACCCCCAATAGTGCTAATTGACCAAAATGCCCCTTAGGTCAAAAAGGGCAATTCTTCACAAAATACCCTAATTGATCATCACCATAGTAAATTGACCCTACCCTTAGGGTTATCATGTCATAGGGGACCCAGTGGACCAAAAAGCCCCATGACTGGGTCAACCCTAGGGCTCAATTTGACCAAAGTCAACTTAGCCTATTTTGGTCAATTCAGCTTAAATTGGGTCAACTAAGACTCATGTGACCAAATTGACCCCACCAATAGTTTCTAAATTTAAGTTGGAGTCCAAGGGACCCAAAAGCCCCATCCTAGGGTCACCCAATTGGCCAATTTGACCAAAAGTCAAAATTGGCCAATTTAGGTCAAATCTCTTAAACCTAGCCCAATCCATTTGGGCTAAGCCCAAATTGACCTTTTGACCAGCCTTGTAGACCAGCATTTAACCCAGGAGAGAGAGATGAGTCGGCCTTGATGAATAGGAGAGAGAAAATCCAATGTGGGGAAGAGAGAAGAATGAGGCCATCAATGGAGGAAGGTGAAACCCCCTCAATTCTCCCCATTAATGTCTGCATTCATCTCCTCTAGGGGAGAGGAGGAGTTTCCAGCAGTTTCTAGGAGGGATTGATGGCAGGGGGGGGGGATGCATTGTGGCCGGCCATAGGAATACCAAAAGCCCATTAATGGCTTTTGGAGTTACAGCTCTCCTCACATTAAATTGGCCCTCCCATCAGCTTCATAAAGGAGAGAGGAGTGAAACCCCTCTCCTTCCCGTTTATTTCGAGCCCTCTGTGCAGAATTGGAGTAAGAACCTCAAGCTTGTCGGCCACCCATGGTGAACCAAGGATCGGAGCAGCAAACCGACCCCAGGACAGGTCCATTTCTTCCTCCTCCCTCAGTGGTATAGATCTAGCTCGTCGGCGGCTGGATTCGTGGCCAATAGGCTGGGAATCGGGCAAGCCTAGCCTCCCGTAAATCGGGTTGGGCTTCCAGGTATAACACTAGATTCCGGCCACCTCCGGCCGATCAAGCACCGCTCCTCGCCGGCCACCACCTCAACGGAGGTGGTGGTGGCGTTGGTCGGCCGGGGCGGCGCTCAGGTGGCCGGGAAATCGAGGTTGAAAGTGGCCCAGGCGCGACAAATCCTGGCCGCAGGTTCATCGGGGACGAAGGCCAGGGGCTGTTAGATGCGCTTTAAGATTCGTGCAGCCCTAGTATTAATCCATTAATTCTGTGATTGAAATGCAGTTTATATTTAATTCTGGTAAAAATGGTTAGAGGCCGATTCAGAGAAAGTGGTAAATATAGAAATTGTAGCCCTTGGGGTCTAGTTTAATACAAAATTGAGATCACTCAATTTGGAGTCCTGGTTAGGGCTCAGCACTCATTTTGGTGGGGACTGTCCATATGGCTATCCAGAACTTGTTTTTGATGCCCACACCAATCTAGAACTCCAAATGACTTGAAATTTGGAGGGTAGGCTACTATTATATACATCTAGCACATGTCCAAAAATCAGATTGATTGGAGAATCTTTACCCATAGTTTTTGGAGAAATTCAATAATCCTTATGGGACCTAATTAGGTGCCCTAAACACATCAAAATCCTTCCAAATTTGGAGGGGAGGCCCTAGAGAGCAAGTAGAGTCACTGGTTAAAATTTCATAATTTATGGAGTTGATTTGGTAGGGTATTTCACCAAAACAACCTTAGGCTCCCTAGGTTTAGGCAAAACTTTGGGTGAGTGCCCCCACACTTCCACAAAGCCAAATGGCTTCATATTTGGGGTGCACCTCACCCTCCCCCAGGCCAACCTCTGGTCCAAATTTGGTGGCCATTGGAGGAGTTTTGCCCTAGTAAATCAAAAAGGGGCTAAATTGCTACTTGCACCCCAAATAGGCATCTTTGGAATTCCACTCCCCACCAAGTGTGGGCAGGACCTTGGGTGGTCTCTCACTGACCCATGGTCAGTATAGTGGATAGTATGGGCATGGGCAAGGTAGGGAGTTCTCTTGAGAATAGTTTGCTTAAAGGTTATGTTTAGGGCAAAAGTAAACATAAGTGATTTTTGGAGTATGGAGGGGGTTTTCCTCCCACTGATTGTTGGGGTGACTTTGGTCACTGCCTTGGGAGGTAGGAGGCACCCCAAGGAGCAACCTTGGGTAAGTTAAGACATAGTGTGCCCTTAAGCCTTAGTAGTTAAGTGTATGGTGCCCTTTAGGGTTTGTGAAGGACATGGGTGTATATGTCCATGGAGAGAAGTGCAATAGTCCTCTCTGAGTGCTAAGAGTGATATGATACCCTCACAAGAAGTTTGGGTGGATTTGGAGGAGTTTTGACCCTAACCCTAGGCTAAACCCTAATGGGGTGCAATTAGAGACCAATGAAGGAAGTAGGATCAAACCCTAATGGTTTGACCTAAAGTTTTGGAAGGAAGGTCATAATGACCAGAGGAGCCTCCCTTGTGAATTTGAAGAGGTTTGGAGTTGTCAAACCTAGGTAATAAACCCTTGGGTAGATTTGTAAATAATTAGGGTTTTGGGTTTTAGAAAGAAATATTACTTAATGATTAACCATCTTCTGTCACAATCTTAATTTTAATATTGTCAAACCCTGGAGATTCTACTGGAACCATTGGAAAACTTTTGAAGGTTCAAATTGTAATTATTCATATTGTTGACAATTTTTGGGGTGATTGATTTTAGAGTGTTAACTCTCTGTAATTGCATGAAACTTTACAGGGTGTCTTTTCATACCAATACATACCCTCTGTATTTTTCTCATAATTTATGGATCAATATTTTTGGTATCTCTAGTTCATTTTGGAATTATTTACAAATATACCCATTGAGGAATTTACACATGTAACCTCTGTGTTATGTGGTCAAACTTGGTAGACCTGAATATTTTAGTAGGAGACACCTCTGTATAAATTTGCATAAGGTTTAGAGATCATATGAGGGTACCCCCTTTGGAATTTATTGGTAATAAATGAGTTTTGGAATTTTTAAAAATAGTAAATCTTGCTGGATATCCCTAAGATTTCATGACTGCTGATTAATAGGTACTTTTGATTTATGTAAAAAATTTGGAGGGGCATTGGAAGTCAGAAAAGTGCACTTGTAGTTCAAACCCTAGGAAGTTGTCCTTGGGAAAAATGGTTTTACATATTAATAATATGGGGAAAATTATGGAACTCTGGAATGGATCTTAAACCAGTGACATGGATCCCCAGTGAGAATATTGGGTCATAGAATTGATTAATTAATGTACTTCCCTTCATGAGGATCAAAACGTTAAGGGTGGTCTGCGTTTAGTAAATTGGCAGTTTTTGGAGTTACAGGCCAATTTGGAATACATTGTTTGGAGATATGGGAATTGAATGGTGATTGTATGGTATGAGAGGACCCTTGGGGAGATTTAAGGTTGATGAGTCCTAGGGTGGTGGGGTGCCTCCCTTGGGGTAGGTCATCTTGGGATTTGGCGAAAGATCGTCTTTTCCCCTAAGTGTCTTAAAGCACTTAGGTTTAGACCAGGTGAAATGTTAAGAGGGTTTCTTGAGGGTAGTAACTAATAAAATTAAGTGTCTTGGGAGTGGGAACTTTGGGGTGTCATCCCATAGTGGTTCCTAGTACCGTAGCGAGCCCCTCACAGGGTAACCCTCGGGAAGTCCAAGACTAACCCTAACTCATAGGAGTAAGACATTGTACAAGATTAACTAATAACACACTCATCCACACCCTGTGGTTTCGGAAGTTTAGTTGGATTGGTTGTCCGAGCGGTGGGCTCGGTGGTTGTTGCAGCAGACTAGTAGTATGGTGAGCTTATGGCTCGGAAGGTTATTAATGACGGGCAGGTTAGCCCGGGGAGCTTTTGGCTCGGAAGGTTATTGAAGACGGGCAGGTTAGCCCGGGGAGCTTTTGGCTCGGAAGGTTATTGATGGCGGGCGGGTTAGCCCGGGGAACTCATGGCTTAGAGATAGAAAGTAGAACATGTTGCATGTGCACTGAAGGTGGTGGGTCTTCGGTATTGGACGGTCGTTCACACCGACGTCAATACGTTGACTCGGCGAGTGTGGTTTTACACTTAGCCTTGATAGTCTGGCGGTCCAGTCAGCAAGAGTACGCAGACGCTCCGCGGGTATAGTGGAGGCGTACAATAGGTCTAGGTTGGGTAGTGTGAATGCCAACCTAGAGGTGGGCGGGGCCCAACCCACCGCTTCCGTTTGCCACTACGGGAGTATCCTGGGAGTCTAGCTCGCTCCAAAAAGGGGGAACTAAAGGTCTATGCGCATAGAGTCGTGGTGGGTGAGTTGCACTTGTATGAACATAGCATAACAGCATACCCTGCATGTCATAGCATAAACATTGCATTCAACCTACCCCTAACGTATAAGTCGGTTATGGGACTTCTTATACGGTAGGCCCTGCTAAACGATCCCTTGGTCTATAGGTTTGTATGGGCATTCCTATAAATCAATGGTTACTTTTATATTACTTTACTTGCTGCTTACTGTTCTTTATATACTTGTTACCATGCTTCTTATACACCTGTGTAGCTCTAGTTCCGCCGTCACCTGCTCTTGTTTTTACCCCTTGCTGTCCTCCGCTTCATCCTCCCGCACGGTGCCTAGGAGCCATTGGGGGAGGGGTGGGGAATTGGCTGAGTCATTATGACTGACGGTCGGTGGACCTTATCATTTTAGGAGTTCGAGGAGATGCAGCAACCCTCAAGGAACAGGTACAGCAGGATCCGACGTGGTGGATCCCACGGCCATGCTACCATTGTCATCAGCCAGGACATACTCGAGTCAGATGCCCCTTGATGAGTGGAACCCCTCCAGTACAGCGTCCAGGAGGCCAATGGCGAAGACGTAAACGTGGACTGCGAGGCAGCAACCGCAGGTCAAAAGAGAAGAAGCATCCAGTGTTGCAGCACTATTGGAGCCCGGAGTCTGCGGGGATGGGTCAGTCAGGTCAGAGTGCTCCGGTTTCAGTGTCTGTGACGGTTAACTTTAGCTTTACTTAGGAGTTAGCTTCCGCGAGTGATCTTGTAGTGAGGAAATGATGTACAGGGCAAGAGCCCCTTTTATTATTTGTAACCCTTGTCTCTTTGTTCAGTTAATATATGTGGACATTTATAATTCATGTGATTCTGTGGACTTGTCTTACTCTTTATTGTACATTTCTTCGTGATCGATTTGGCCGGCAGGATCGGCGTTTTGTGGTGGCGACCTTCCCGAGTGAAGGTGTCACCGCAAAACGGCGGTTCTGGGCCTAAGACCCGGTGGTTTTTGCAAAAAAAAAATGGGGTCTTACAAAATGACCCTACAAACTCAGGCCTAACAACCCTACAACTCAGGCCAAATAGCCCTACAAACTCAGGCCTAACAACCCTACAACTCAGGCCAAATGGCCCTACAAACTCAGGCCTAACAACCCTACAACTCAGGCCAAATAGCCCTACAATCTCAGGCCAAATAGCCCTACAGTAAAAGAGTTTTTAAGCTTACTACATCAGACAACACAGAGAAGATGTCTTCTGTTGTTCCAGCATAGCTTGTGCTTTCTTGTAGCTTGAGTTGATGATGTCAGCTACAAACTGATCTTCCTCTTCAGTTGAAGGATGGAGGATCACCTTGCTCCTTCTTGTATAAGAGCAATCTTTATCTCTCAGTTTCTTCTTCCTTGTTCAGTGAGCAGGAGGAGAATGAGAAGTTCTGGGCCGTCAATAGAACAGTGAAAAATTGTTTAGCACTCGACCATCCCTTCTCAAAAGTGCCCTAACTCTTTCTTTTATACACCCCTGATCTTCAACGACTCTCAACCATCCTTCTGACAGATATGTGAGTGATTGGTGGACCCCATTAACTTTTCTGCAACTTGCGCCAAACGCAGAACCCGCCAGAGTACTTTTGAATCTGTCTCAACGGTTGGGCTGAGATGGTCAGCCGTCTCAGCGGTTTCTTCTGTACCGTCTCAGTGGATCCGCTAACACAGACAGTCGTCTCAGCGTTTTCTTCTATCTGCAGCTCAGCTTGCCCAGATGCCTTCTCAACGGCTCCTGGTCTTGTCTCAGCGGTTCAGCTGAGACTGAGAGCTCGTCTCAGCTGATTAATCAGCAGACCTCTGAACCTATTCCATTGTATGGAATATCATCACCCTGTACAAACCTTGAGACAAGATAGATTTTATCAAAGACAATATGTACTTTGCATTTTGAGTGATGCCTCTTCAAATCAAAGGAGCATTGAGGGCAATATTCCCAACAATCTCCTCCTATTTGAAGAAGGCATAACATTCCCAATGCTAAGGTACATAACCAACAAAGACTTATCATGCAAATGAACTATATGACATTCATGATATCATAACATCCAGAAGATAGCATTGTTTAAGCATTCTATCAAAACTCATGACAGATTATATGAAGCAGAAGTGCTGAAAAGAGTCTATTAAGCTTTGACTAATTTAGCCCATTGCATTCATACTTAATTTCAACAGAATTTTCATTATCATTTCTGTTTAAGAGTTAATACATTGATCTAGTTCCACTTTTATTAGCATAAGTAATTTATGTCTTCTTTTTCTCTTCTTATCTAGGTGTTATCTAGGTGTAGCACTTGTAGAGCTAACTCTGAGTTGGTCTTAGCATTGGCCTTCTCCCCCTTTCTGATTTCTTCAACTATTTTTTCCTCTAGGGATTGGGAGGCAGCAGCTACAGAGCCTGAGAGAGTTTGGAAAGCATTTTCCAAGTCCCCTTTAGGTGATCCTTCATTTTCTCTGACATTTGCAGTTGTAGTTGTTGGACTCAGCTCCCTGTCAACTGGAGCAAGAATTTGCTCCCCCTCAACCTGAGCAGGAACTTGCTCCCCTCAATGTGAGTACTATTATCTATATTAGCTGATAACTATTCTTGTTCCTTTTGAATACCCTTTCTTGCTCCCCCCTCACTTGGAGAATTTGTATTGTTCTTATTAGGTGTAAGTGTAAATTAAACTTATGTCATAAGGCTGAGTTCGTCGAACTCAAAACTGAATTCATCGAACACTAAGTGGGTTTATCTAAAACTACAACATAATGCTGAGTTCGTCGAACTCAAACTGAGTTCGTCGAACTCAAACTGAGTTCGTCGAACTCAAACTGAGTTCGTCGAACTCAAAGCTGAGTTCGTCGAACTCAAACTAGAGTTCGTCGAACACTAACTGAGTTTATCTAAAACTACATCATAAGGCTGAGTTCGTCGAACTCAAAGCTGAGTTCGTCGAACTCAAACTGGAGTTCATCGAACACAGAGCTTTGTTCATCTGAACTACATCATACAGCTGAGTTCGTTGAACACAAAACTGAGTTCGTCGAACTCATGAAAGAGTTCGTCGAACCCAGACTTTTCCCAGCTGTCTAAGTGCAATCTGAAGCTCAGCTGAAGCAGATTGTTCTGATTAAGCTGATTATCCTACTTTAAAATCAACAGAGATAACATTGGATGAGTCCTCTAATTGATGTTGAATCCACAATAGTTGTGCATAACAACTTCCTGCAGCAATGTATTCAAACTCAACAGTGGATATGGCCACACTGGTCTGCTTTTTGCTGCTCCATGATATCAACCTCCTTCCTGTCATGTGCCTTGAGCACCCACTATCCAAGTACCAAATTTGGTTGAGGCTGGTACTTGAACTATCCTGCAAGGAGTTTAGTTATCCTTAGGAGCCCAAATAGCTTTGGGTCCTAGGTACTTGTTAGCATGATGAAAAGACCTTACACTGGCTGCACCCTTTGCAGGAAGTCTCATCTTTGCACATGAAACATTAGGATTGTGCCAACAGTCTATGGCAAAGTGTCCCACTTTACCACAACACCAACATTCATGAATGTTATATCTCCTCTTCTGAACATTTCTTGAGGAATTAGCATTACTGTGCCTGAGTTCAGGAGGGGAGACAGCTGCAGTCTTCCTGTTTCTCTCAGCAATGATTTGACTGAATGTCAATCTATGTGCTGTCTTGATGCTCTTTGTCCCGATGACATCAACTTGCTTTGGGTTGACAGCCATATAAGATCTGATGGCATCTGACACTGAGCAACAAGCCTTGTCAACAGATTTGACAGCTGTCATGTTCTTAGCTGAAATAAATTTAGAAGAGCTTGCATTCTTATTCTTGTATGGAGGGGCTGATGTACCAAATACAAATGGTCCATGTTGGGCTATTTGAATTTCTTCATGGGGAGTCTTCATGGCACTCAATACCATTCCTTTTCTTCCACTATGGGAAGGAGTATTTTCCTTCCTATAGGTACTTCCATTCTTCCAGTGACCATACATGCTTTCATGGTCATACCTGTTGGAAGGAAGTAATACCTTTTGAAAGGTGGTTTGAGGCTTAGCCTTACCCCTGCTCTTTTCTCCACTCCCTTCTCCTGCTTCCATTTTATTGAATCCTAGTACTCTTCTATTGGATTGAGAAGAGAAGGAGTCAATAATAGGGAGCACATATTTAGGCTTGGAGAATTGAGCCACTAGGCTTCTTTCTTTCACAAGCTTCTCCTCAAGATCCTTGATGACCTTGTTCTTCAGGGATATGGTCCTCAGATGGGTGATAGTTATCCCCTTCAGATGGCTAATTTCCCTATACATCTGATTCATCTTGGCAGAAGATTCAGTGCATTCTTGTTTTTCCATCTTAAGGGAATCAATTTCATGGGCTTGCCTCTTGGCAAGCTTCATGCTCTTTTTCAGAGCTTTCAAGAGAGCACCATATCTGTCAATCAATTGATTGACATCTTCCTCAGATTCTGAATCACTTTCACCATGTGATGAATGTGCTTCAGATTCTGGGCATGCATCATGATCAAAAAGGGAAGTGGAGTGAATTAATTACTGTTCATTGTCAGAAATATTCTGACTGTCTTCCTCATCAATGAAGGCCATAAGACCTAACTGATCTTTGTAGTCTTCATCTTCCTCTATGCCACTATCTGAATGTGATAGAGGAGCCCTGATTCCAACCTTGGCAGCAGGATAATCTTCATCTTCTTCTGCTGCAAACAACCCTATGTAGGCTTCTTCTTCATTCTCTGAATCTGAAGTTGAGGATTCAGATTCACTCCAGCTTTTTCCTTTCTTTGCTAGGAAGGATTTTCACCCTTCCTATCCTTTTGGTGATGATGCTTCTTATCACCATTCTCCCTTCTTTTGGCTGGACAGTCAGCTATGACATGTCCAGGTTTGCTGCAACAATAGCAAATTATGTTATTTAAAACATGTTTACTAGATTTGGAATCATACCTGTCACCTTTTGGGTGCTGTCTTTCAGGTTTCCTGTGGTCTTTCTTGGAGTGTGATGAGGAGGAGGGTTTGTTCTTCCATTGCTTCCTCCTCCTCATCTTCTTGAACTGCCTTGAGAAGACACCAAACTCTTCATCAGAGGAAGATCTATCTGAGGTGCTGACTTCAGATTCAGCACTTTTCCTTGGAGGAGACACCATCCTGCCCTTGCTTTTCTTGGAGCTGTCAGCTTTGAGAGCTACAGATTTCTCCCTTGCCTGAGCCCTTGTTGAGGTGTCCTCTTCCTTTCTTGCAGACAGTTGCATCTCATATGAGAGCAACTTTCCAAACAGAGTGTGAGGAGGAGTTTCACTCAGCTTTGCCACTTCCCTGATGGCACGGATTTTGGTATCCTAGTCTCTAGTTAGAGATCTTAGGAATTAATCAATTAACTCATAATGAGTGAAGGTCCTTTTATCCATTGTAGACAATGTTATCTCATCCCTTGTCATTTTAGTGTAAGACTTGCCTACCTGCCTAGTAGGATCAATGGTGGAGGGCTTGGTGATAAGAAAGGGGCCTTCCTGAACAGTGATATAGATCCCGGGGTCTGAAGCTTCCATGTACAGCCTAACCCGTTGTTTCCAAATGCCAAAGGTTTCCTTTTTGCATATAGGGAGCTTCATGGAACCCATTTCCTTCTGAACTCCATTAGAAGCCATTGGATTCAGAAATAACAATACCTATGTAGGATCTGTACAGACAGTTAATCCCTTTATGACCAACCTCCCTCTGATACCACTTGATAGATTATAGGTATATGATCTAATTCACCTAGGGGGGGGGGGGGGGGTGAATAGGTATTTTGATTTTACTTAGATGATATTGTCAGTTAAACCTATTTTAAGCTAATAATCAAGCAAACTCAAAAAACACACAAGTGTTTATAGTGGTTCCCCAAGACAGTGTGTCTATGGGTAGTCCACTTTCCCCCTTCACCTTTCTAACAGAGTGTTAGACAAGGCCAACTTCTCCAATCTCAGCTCCAAGAGCCTACAGTACAGATCCTACATGATCTCTCAGGTTTTTCCCAAACCCTACCTCAGACACAGCAGCCCTAGCTCAGAGGAATCCACCTCCTACAACTCAGACCACCTCCTGGTCCTACAACCTCAGGCCTAACTGCCATACAAACTCAGGCCAAATGGCCCTACAAATTCAGGCCTAACAGCCCTACAACTCAGGCAAAATAGCCCTACAAACTTAGGCCTAACAGCCTTACAACTCAGGCCAAATGGCCATACAAACTCAGGCCTAACAACCCTACAACTCAGGCCAAATAGCCCTACAATCTCAGGCCAAATACCCATACAGTAAAAGAGTTTTTAAGCATACTACAGCAGACAACACATAGAAGATGTCTTATGTAGTTCCATCACAGCTTGTGCTTTCTTGTAGCTTGAGTTGATGATGTCAGCTACAAACTGATCTTCCTCTTCAGTTGAAGGATGGAGGATCACGTTGCTCCTTCTTGTATAAGAGCAATCTTTATCTCTCAGTTTCTTCTTCCTTGTTCAGTGAGCAGGAGGAGAATGAGAAGTTCTGGGCCGTCAATGGAACAGTGAAAATTTGTTTAGCACTCGACCAACCCTTCTCAAAAATTCCCTAACTCTTTCTTTTATACACCCCTGATCTTCAACGGCTCTCAGCCGTCCTTCTGACAGATATGGGAGTGATTGGTGGACCCCATTAACTTTTCTGCAACTTGCGCCAAACGCAGAACCCGCCAGAGTACTTTTGAATCTGTCTCGGCGGTTGGGCTGAGATGGCCAGCCGTCTCAGCGGTTGCTTCTCTCCCGTCTCAGCAGATCCGCTGAGATACACAGTTGTCTCAGCGGTTTCTTCTATCTGCAGCTCAGCTTGCCCAAATGCCTTCTCAGCAGCTCCTGGTCTTGTCTCAACGGTTCAGCTGAGACTGAGAGCTCGTCTCAACTGATTAATCAGCAGACCTCTGAACCTATTCCATTGTATGGAATATCATCACCATGTACAAACCTTGAGACAAGATAGATTTTATCAAATACAATATGTACTTAGCATTGTGAGTGATGCCTCTTCAAATCAAAGTAACATCGAGGGCAATATTCCCAACACCTATCTTTAGTCATAATCTCACAAATTCCTAAGTACATCATGTCTTTCCTTAGAGTGTCATTCCAAGTCTTTATTGGTCTACCACTCCCCTGTTTAACATGGCTAGTGACTAAACTCTCACAGCGCCTAACATGCGCCTTTAATGCTCTCCTTTGTACGTGTCCAAACTATCTTAGTTAAGCTTCTCACATCTTCTCTGCAATTGGTGTCACTCCTGTCTTATCCCTGATACATTCATTCCTAATTTTATCTAGTCTCGTGTGTCCACACATTCCCCTAAGCATTCTCATCTCCACAACTCCCATTTTTTGTTCATGTACACAATTCACTGCCTAACACTCAGAACCATAGAGCATCGCTGGTCTAATTGCCTTACGGTAAAACTTGCCTTTAAGTTTTAATGGTACTTTACGATCACATAAGATCCCTCACGCGCCTCTGTAGTTCAACCAACCTGATTGGATTCTAAAATCATAAGGGTGATTAAATTTTATGCTATCCGTCTACCAAACACAACCCTCACTATTTTTCATCCGGACTTGGGACCGACATATGTTGGATTAATTAATGTAGGGTGCCTCTAAATTCCTGCTCAGCAATCGATATAATTCATCGTTCCTAATTGGGTTCTCAATCAATTACATATTGAATTTAGCTCGAAAGAAGCTATATTTACAGGAATATAGACTTAGGAAAAAAATTCTTTTCCAAAAACTCTAAGATTTGTCGTGACCCAATCTCGTCATCACCCGAGTAACATTTGAAAACACCAAACTTCAATATTACTACATTTGAGGCACAACATTTTCTAATTAAAGTCGAGGAAAAAACCCATGTCGGCACTTTATTAGCCCAATAAACAAAAGGATAAGCCCGCATATGTTTTGGGCTAAGTTTCTTTGATTTCACTATAGTGCATTCATCCTAGACGATTCTTATTACTTATCATGGAAGAGTATAACAACTCTTCTTGAGGTGTATTATCTTTTGCGTTTATACTTGACCTTTAGGAAACATTAACGTGATGCTCCAAACCCAAGGTGTCTTCTTTTTAAGATCTCTGATTATGCAACAAACTATCTTCTAAGTTATAAGAATAACGATTGTAAAATGAAAGGGCTCGATTCCTGATAAAATAAACCATATGTAAATCACATTCGAATGCCCTTAACTGCGAGAAATTCCAAGTATAATTCTAACTTACAGGAATCTGATTCCAATCCACATATCCGATGACGTGATATATTTGTCTTGAGCAACTGATAGTGCGTTATTTATAGTTATTTTTATATAGTATTTTAGTAGTAATTAATTAGTTTTTATATAATTTTAGTGTAATATATATCTAATTCGCTTTATTTTGTGTTTTCAGGTAATATGGGGCTGCTAATAACAAATTCAAGCTCACAACCATGTTCAGGGGAAAGAATGAAACAAGTCTGCAAAAATCTTCAGTACACGCCCTCGGTCACGACCATGACCAAGGGCGTGACTTCAAGTCACGACCATGACTCAACCCAGCCATCTTCCAGCTGCCTGATCATGCCGCCATCCCAATTTAGAATTACACGCCCTCGGTCACGGCCATGACCAAGGGCGTGACCTCAAGTCACGACCATGACTCAACCCAACCATATTCCAGCTGCCAGAACACGCCGCCACATCATTTCCAGCCTACATGCCCCAGGTCACGAGCATGACTCCATGTCACGGCCATGACCTAGGGGGTGACCCTTCGCGCAACTGCCAGAATAACTCCAGGTCGCGCCGTTTCCAGACTTAGTCAAGTCACGCCCTAGGTCACGGGGGTGACCGAGGCCGCGACCTGTCGAGATGATCAATTTTGGCGGTTTCTCTTCCCCAACGTTCCCGGGCTTTCAAGACGCAGTTACGCAGCTTACACGCCCTTGGTCACGGGCGTGACCAAGGGCGTGACTCACCAATTTTCTGCCTATAAAAGTCAGCTGCTGCCAAAGTGATGGGAATCCAGTCCTTGCTTCGATTGGGTCAATTTTAGAGTAGTTTTTCTGCATTTCATTAGTGTAATTTTATTTAAGCAATTTATTTTATGCTTTGCAATTTCAATTCATAATTTAGAATTTCCATTTCTAGCAATTATAATTCTACTTCCTTAGTTATAAAATTATCTTTCCTTCAATTATGAGTAGCTAATTTTATTTACATTTGATCGGATGAATTCTTAAGTAGTGGTATTTAGTAATCTCTTTTTCATAGTTTGGTTTTGGAAAACTAGGATTTATCTTTGAATTTAATTATTTCGAATTCATATGTCGCGAATATGTTTCTCGATCTAAGATCCGTATGCTAGTGATCGAGAGATCCATGCGAACGAGGAGATCACTCAAAGATAAAAAGATTTACATGCATTCCTCGAGAGAGGGTGACGCAAATCTTCTGGATTGGAGTCAAATCCAATAGTGGGGCTCACCGCATAAGGCAAGCTTAGGGGTTTCGACTGGCCGAGTGGTCTTAATCGATCAACCTAAGGTTAGGTGGTAGTTCTCTCGAGAGAGGCTCTACCATATTTTGGGAACCTCCACGGTCAAGTTTTTCCAAATCAATTTATGATGTTTACAAAATAGTTTACTTAAGAAGGATTCTCGATCAAATGTTTCCTTTCTTTTATTATTTCTTTTATAAACCCTTTTATATTCTACCGATAAAATAATAATAATTTACATGAGTAAGATTACTCGACAGGCCTCGGGCAAATACGACATCCTTCTTATACTATATTTCGATAAGTATACTTGCCTACATCGGGATGTTAATTGGAATTATTTTTAAAACTATATAAAATCTCTATCAAGTTTTTGGCGCCATTGCCGGGGAAATTTTTGTTGATATTCTGAAATCGTAAATTTTATTACTTTTATCATTCTTTTTCTCCTCACCATATCTCTTTTTACTTTTTCTTTTAAAATTCCATTTTATTAGGTAACGATTGTCATTTTTTCTTTCTAAAAAATGATGTTATCGCAATTGGCCGCAAAAGTTGCCGAGCTTCAAAATAAAGTCATTCTTTTGGAAGCCGCATGAATGTGCCAAATTATTTGTCCTTTTTGTGGGGGTCATCATTCTAGTGAGGAATGCTATTTTTCATATCAAAATAATTTTTCTAATGAAAATCAATATAATTTTTCTAATGAAAATCAAAATAATTTTTCTAATGGAAATCAAATTACTTTTTATAATGAAAATTATAATTTTTTTTTGTACGAAAATAATTTTTCTTTCAATAATGCTTTAAGTGACTTTACTTCTTGCACTGATGTTTATTATTCATGGTGGCAAGGTCACCCAGATAGTTTTCAGTGCGAAGAAGGAAATTCCTTCAATCATGATTTGCATTCCTCGCCTTTTCCACAAATTTGTTCTTCTTCAAATCTTGAGAATTTTTCAAATTTTAATTCTCCCACTTTAAATGCTTATTCTCAAGATCAAGAAGAACAATTGTACCAAGAATTTTGCAAAGTCATGGAGATACCGTGCGAATTAGACAACAAAAATTTTTCTTCTTCTCCTTCGCCCGCCCTTTCTTCTCTTTCTCATGAAATTCATGAAGAAATTTTGTCTCATGAATTTTCTCCACTTGGTATTGATTTTTCTGATAATACTTTTACTTTTGAAAATAAACAACCGGTCCTTAATCATGAATTTTCACAAGACACTCCTCCTTGTGAAAACTTTTTTGACTCGCTTAATCTTGATTCTTTTTATTCTAACGATTTTCATATAAAGGATGAGCCGTTGCAATCACACATTTTCACTAATCCATTTGCCTCTCATCTCCAGCAATCCAAATTACCTACGGTATGTATAGGTAATTTGGATTCACACTTTCGAGCTAACGGACAACAAAAGAGTCAAGAGTATAACGGAGGAGTCGTCGGGCAACAGATTTCGGCATGCTCACCTGAGCGTGAATTAAGGGAGTTGCCTGTGTACCTTTATTTTTCTTTTTCATTTTCCTAACAATAACCGTCTAGCTTAAAGACGGGAAAAAGAAAGCGCTCTTGGGAGGCACCCCTTGCTTATTATTATTTTTTTTGCAATTTTTCTTTCCTTTATCTACCTTTTCTTTTCAAGTTTTTCCCTCTTCATCCTTGCTTATAAACATTGGGGACAATGTTTATTTTTTAGTATGGGGGTGTATTCTCCTATATTCAGTTTTCATTAAAAATCCAAAAAAATTAGAAAATCTTTTTAAAAAAAAAAAACATTTTGTTTTAATATATAAAAAAAATCCAAAAATCTAATAAAATAAATTTTGTAATATTTAATTTCTCCAAACTTCATTTTTGCAAAAATTAATTTTAATTATGAGTTGTCTTTATAGGCTTTTTAAGGAGTTTTCTTTTTATGAAATTTTAAATCTTATATTTCTCTTCAAAATATGTTAGATTTAATTTTTAGACGAATTTGATTTAATGAGTTTTTCATTATCTTTATTTGTTTAGAATATTTCTTAGTTTTATTTTCTCTTCTTAAAATATCATAATTCAATTTTGTAGAAATTGTGTTAAATATCTTTAGATTTTACTTATATTAACTTTAACTCATAGTTTCTTGAAGATTACTCAAATTGTTTTCTATGCTCTTAAAATATATCTTTGGAATTTTTGTAGCCTTTAAACCCTAGCCCTTCTCCTATCTTATTATTTAACCCTTTATTTGGCATACAAAATTTTTTGAGAAGATCATATGTCATGGAATGAGAGGATAAAATTCATCATTCCTAAATATATGCACCCAAATTAGTAAAAGATTATATGGCATGGAGTTGAAAGGATAAAATTCATCACTCCTAAACATATACATTTGGGATATAAAAAGAAGAAGAAATTTAAAAAAAGATGGAAATGAGAGGATAAAATTCATCATTTCCTATATTCAAAGTAACTTCTTAAATGCCAATTTTACCCCAAATTAGCCATGTTTATTTGATTACCTAAGATATTTTTGAGAGAGCATAGTTAATATTTTGTAGTTTTCTAGAAGTTTCTAATGATGTTTAAAGTTTCTATAATTTTAATCTTGGTTATTTTACTTAATTCAATGCAATTTTGTTTATGAAGATTTAGTTAGAGAATTTCAAAACTAATATTTATTCTACTCATTTCAATTTATGAATTATAAATTATTTCTTATAAGTCAGAATTTTAACTTCTTAACTTATTTTGATATTAGTTTTATAAGATTTGGAGTACACATTTAGAAGTAAATCTTTTTGGAAATGTCCTATAAATTCTTCTCATACTTATAAATTAGTTTTTGCTCTGTAATAACAAAAGCTTAAGTATGGACTGCTAATAACAAATTCAAGCTCACAGCCATGTTCAGGGGAAAGAATGAAACAAGTCTGTAAAAATCTTCAGTACACGCCCTCGGTCACCATGACCAAGGGCGTGACTTCAAGTCATGGCCATAACTCAACCCAGCCATCTTCCAGCTGCCTGATCATGCCGCCAACCCAATTTAGAATTACACGCCCTCGGTCACAGCCATGACCAAGGGCATGACCTCAAGTCATGACCATGACTCAACCCAGCCATCTTCCAGCTGACAGAACACGCCGCCACATCATTTCCAGCCTACACGCCCCAGGTCACGAGCATGACTCCATGTCACGGCCATGACCTAGGGGGTGACCCTTCGCGCAACTGCCTGAATAACTCCAGATCGCGTCGTTTCCAGACTCGGTCAAGTCACGCCCTATGTCACGGGGGTGACCAAGGCCGTGACCCATCGAGATGATCAATTTTGGCGGTTTCTCTTCCCCAACGTTCCCTGGATTTCAAGACGCAGCTACACAGCTTACACGCCCTTGGTCACGGGCGCGACCAAGGGCGTGACTCACCAATTTTCTGCCTATAAAAGCCAGCTGCTGCCAAAGTGATGGGAATCTAGTCTTTGCTTCGATTTGGTTAATTTTAGAGTAGTTTTTCTGTATTTCATTAGTGTAATTTTATTTATGCAATTTATTTTATGCTTTGCAATTTCAATTCATAATTTAGAATTTCCATTTCCAGCAATTGTAATTCTACTTCCTTAGTTATAAAATTATCTTTCCTTCAATTATGAGTAGCTAATTTTGTTTACATATGATCGGATGAATTCTTAAGTAGTGGTATTTAGTAATCTCTTTTTCATAGTTTGGTTTTGGAAAACTAGGATTTATCTTTGAATTTAATTGTTTCGAATTCATATGTCGCGAATATGTTTCTCGATCTAAGATCTGTGCTAGTGATCGAGAGATCCATGCGAACGAGGAGATCACTCAAAGATAAAAATATTTACATGCATTCCGCGAGAGAGGGTGACACAAATCTTCCGGATTAGAGTCAAATCCAATAGTGGGGCTCACCGCATAAGGCAAGCTTAGGGGTTTCGACTGGCCGAGGGGTCTTAATCGATCAACCTAAGGTTAGGTGGTAGTTCTCTCGAGATAGGCTCTACCATATTTTGGGAACCTCCACGGTCAAGTTTTTCCGAATCAATTTATGATGTTTACAAAATAGTTTACTTAAGAAGGATTCTCGATCAAATGTTTCCTTTCTTTTATTTTTTTTTATAAAACCTTTTTAAATATTCTACCGATAAAATAATAATAATTTACGTGAGTAAGATTACTCGACAGGCCTCGGCAAATACGACATCCTTCTTATGAAATATTTCGATAGGTATACTTGCCTACATCGGGATGTTAGTTGGAATTATTTTTAAAACTATATAAAATCTCTATCAGCAACTAACTTGACAACCATATATTTCTAATAATTTGATTGAATTCAAGTATTAGTTCGACCAAATATGTTACACGGTTTGTCCAGACAATATTACAGATCATCGTCTCTGGATCGAGGAGGTGAATTTATGATTCCAAAATTAATATAGGTTCGATAGGTGATGTTTAACAATTCGTCCCAGTGATATTACGAATCACCGTCTCAAGACATATGAAGAAGATGGATCTTTGACTCTACACCTCCCATGGAATGTTTAACAGATTCTTAACTCTAGGGCATGAGAAGTTATAAATAGTCGTACTACTTAATAGTCTAAGTCCCACTTAGACTTGTATAGATTTCTCAATTCTTGTCGTTTAACTAGAGGATTGCAAGGTACTAAGTAATAAATTAAAACTTAAAGTACCTGCAAGGACCTCCTCAGGGTTACACAAATGTAAGGAATCATTACTAGAATTGGCCTAACTCATTGCTTAAATGGACTATATGTGTGATTTCACACCTGGGCATACCATTGCTTTCGCTACATAGTTTGTTTGAAAACTAATGCTCGAGCGGGGTGACCTAGTGTTTTGTGGACATCTTTCTCTTATGATCGTTTGTCAAGTGATATCAGTTTGTAAGACCCCTCTCCTCCTTACAAGAGAGTTCATGGATCTTATGCCCAAAACCACCGCCTTATGATCACACCAACTTATATATATATATATATATATTTGTGTGTGTGTGTGTGTGTGTGTGTGCTGTGATTGTGGACTCTACTTTTTGTTTCTTCCTTTCTCATATATTGGACTGGGACATGATCATACTAGTCGGTAGGATCGGCGTCGAGCGGTGGCGATTAATCTGTGAGTTTGCGTCACCGTAAGGCGGCAGTTCTGGGCATAAGATTCAGGAACTCTCTTGCAAGGAGGTGAGGGGTCTTACATGAGATCTCCTTATCTAGACCCTTGAGCTCATTAATAATGATGTTAAATCTCTCATACATCTCAGCAATATTTTCTTCAGCTTTCTTTTGAAAGTTCTCATATTGTGATATGAGAAGAGACTTCCTGTCCTTTCTTTCATCTAAGTTATCTGGACAATGACTCCCAAATTTCCTTTGTTGATTAGCAGTCATCCACCTTCTGGAATATGTCATCTGACATAGTTGACACTAGGATGTTCATGACCTTTGCATCACATGCCTTCGCCTTCTTCTCAGCATCAGTCCATTCAGCTCTAGGGACATGTTCCCGTGTCACAGTCCCCTTTGCATCATTTTTGAATGGTACTGGAGGACCTGATAAAATGACATCAAATATGTCCTTATCAATAGAATTCATATACAGTTTTATTCTGGCCTTCCAAGTATGAACTTATTTAGATTATACACGAGTGGTCTTGTTGATGCATAGTCTTTAGAACTCATTTTCTGAAAATATTTTAAAATATAAAATTTGAGTGAGGGGATCTTTTGACTAAAGTGTTAACCTTTTTATAATGAACCTGACTCTGATACAAATTGAATGTGCACAGTGAGTCCTCTGAGTATTCTCTAGAGGGGGGGGGGGGGGGGGGAATAGAGTTGTAAAAACTTTTCACAAAATATGCACAGAACAATAAAATAATTCTAATAACTATGCATTCAGAAATCAAACCAAAATAAAATAAGCACAGATTAATAGAAATAAAGAAGAGACCTCACAGAAAATTCACAGCACAGATGATACACGATCTATAGTTGTTCCCCAAAATATGGGTACTCCACTCTTCTACCACCTTGGTAGGAATACACTATCCAGTGCCTAAGTCTTTTGATAAGGAGACTCTTAGAACCAGGGTCTGAGTCTATTGTTAAGGAGACTCTTAGAACCAATACAAAATATTTTGATAAGGAGATCTTAAACCAAAACTAAATCTTTTGTTAAGGAGATCTTCAACCACTAAACCCTTTGAACAGGGATTCTAAGGACTCTTTACTTAGTTTTATAGAAGTAGAAGATAGAGTAAAGAAGAAGAAGAAGATGAAGATTGTTCTTCTTTGGATTAATCCTCCTGCAGCAATCAATGATGATTATTGGCACTTAGTGCTATCTGGATCATTGTTCAGTAAATGAATCCTCGGTTATGGGAGAGAGAGATGCAAGGATTGTGAAAGCACTGATCCTGATGATGATCTCTATATATTTGTATGCTTCTTGAAGTGAGAAGAAGAAGCCTTGTGTATATTGTCCAATGCAGAGATTTGTTCTTTCTTTTCTATAAACATAGAGTTGAAGAAGAAGGTTGCCAAATTTTTGTTCTCTATTCAGATAGTGATGAATTACTTTCCTCTTATGTTGTTTCCCTAGTAGGAATATCCAAGAGGTAGTATTGCTTTCTTTCTATTTCAATTGACATCCCGTCAGAATCTTTTTGAATAACTTCCAAATATATCTTTATTGTATCTCTGGAGTTCTGCTTTCTCTTCTTGTTTATGAACGACCCATTAAAATTCAAATAACTTACATTTATAACTTCTGAATAAACTTTAGAATCGAATCCAAGAAATATTCAAAATCCGTGTCTGTATTCGACGTTGCGTCAAATAACTTTGCATTTTTATCCACACACGTCTGAGTTCTAATAGAAGCTGTTTTGAAATCCTCCTCAGCTTTGAAGTGAAATCTGATATCGACGTTGCGTCAAGTCCTTATCGACGTATCCATCGAGATGAATACCTAGACATTGAACTCCAGCTTTTGCATTGAATATAATTCAAGTTGCGTCAGCTTCAAATGTTGCTTTGACTGACTCAAGCTTCTGCGTTGAATACAATTCGACATTGTGTCGACTTCAATTGATACATCGACTACTAATCTGAGTTATCCTTACTTCTATTCGAATTTACTTCGACTAGAAGTCGAAATTGCGCCGACTTCTATTCGACGCATAACAAACTCAACTGATTTTTGCACTCCTTTGGACTGGTCTTTGTCGCTCTAATATGAGTGTGACATCCTAGAACATCTAATGACCATATTACCCTTACTATACATCACAGGTAATGAATATTAGATAATGAAATCACATTTACATAATTTGTAAGATAAATCCAGATGATCACATTTTTCCCAACACCGTTGATACCGCTTGCGGTAGCATTATCGCTCCGCGTTAGTTCCAGAAAGCGCTTTCCATCTGATAATTATTTTAAATCTCCAGTATTCTGTTAAAACTTTATTCATCCCCATCTATGGTTTGCCACCGGATCCAATAAAAACCCTCTAGTTGTGTCATGTACACATCCTCGATGAGGTTTTCGTTATGGAAAGATGTTTTGACATCTATTTGCCAAATCTCGTAACCATAGTATACATCAGTAGCAAGCAGAATTCTAATTGACTTAAATATGGAAATAGGGAAAAGGTCTCATCATAGTCAATGCCATGAATTTTCTTGAAACTTTTAGCCACTAATTGCCTATTGAATGTCTGCACATTCTTATTCATGTCCGTCTTCTTCTCAAAAATCCACTTGCACCATATGGATCGTACCCCATCAGGTGGTTCCACCAAAGTTCAAACTTGGTTCACATACATGAAGTCAATTTCAAATTTCATGGCCTCAAACTACTTTTCAGAATCAGGTACATTCACAACTTCTTAATAAGTTGCATGCTCATCATCATGATCCATAAGCAATATATTACCAATTTGAGACATGAGATATCCATATCTCTCGGGCTTAAAATATGGTCTACGAGATCTACACAGGACATTCGTTTCTTGAGCAGGCTCTCTTACTACAACAACTTATTATCCTTGCTCAGGTTCCAATTCTAGTTTTGTGGTTCTTGAATCTCTTCAAGTTCTATCTTAGTAGTCTTTCTATATATGAACTCATTCTCTACAAAGATACCAGTACTCACAACAAACACTTTTCCATCAGATTGATTATAAAATAGTACCCTTTAGTTTCCTTAGGATGCCCCCACATGATAACATTTATCAGATTTGGCCTCTAGTTTGTCAGGCATTTGACTTTGCACATATGCCTAACAACCCCAAATCATTAAGAAAGACATACTAGGAAACTTCACAATCCATATCTCATATGATGTCTTTTGAATTGTTTCGGTAGGAACACAATTTAGTGTTAAAGAAGCCGTTTCCAAAGCATATTCCCAAAAGGAAACATGCAAATGCTACATGAATCATCGTCGATCGCACCATGTACAATATGGTATAATTTCCCCTCTCAAAAACATCATTATGTTGTGGTGTTCTATGTGGAGTGAGTTGTGATACAATACTACACACTCTCAGATGATCACGAAACTCTTGGATCAAATATTTGCCACCTCGATCAGATTAGAGTGCTTAAATTTTTTCCTAGTTGGTTTTGTACATCATTCTTGAACTCTTTGAACTTTTCAAATGATTCAGATTTGTACTTCATAAGATACACATATCCATATCTACTGAAATTATCAATAAATGTAATGAAGTAGTGAAACTCACCTCTAGCCATATAACTCATGGGTCCGCATACATCATTATGTATTATACCCCAAAGATCATCCACCCTCTCAGTATGTCCAGTGAAAGGGGATTTAATCCTAATAAACAAGATTCACATCTATCATACAATTCAAAATCAAATGAGTCCAATAGTCCATCCTTATGGATTTTGGAAATGCGTTTCTCATTTATATGTCATAAACGACAATGTCAAAAGTACGTAGGATTCGAGTTATTTGTCTTTAGACTTTTATTATTATTATTAATGTTATAGATGAGATGGTGTAAGTTCAAAACATACATACCATTAAACATTTGTGCAATACCATAACAAATATCATTAATATAAATAGAAAAACTATTATTCTTAATAGTAAATGAAAATCCCTTCATGTCTAAACATGAAATGGAAATAATGTTTCAAACTATGACAAGAACAAAATAACAGTTCTCTAACTTTATTACAAGCTCAATTAGCAAAGAAAATGATAAGTTCCTACAATAACGGCAACACCTCTTGCTCCATTTCTAACTCACAGGTGTACCTCGCCTTTAGCCAACATTCTTCTCCTTCTCAGTTCCTACACGCTTATACAAATTTGAGAACCACACTTATACAAATATTTATAAACCTGGAGTGGAAGTCACACTTTCCTTCTTCTTTTACAGATCCTCAAGATAAAGATGACAATTTCTCCTTCAGTGCTTTGTCTTGCAACAATGATGGCAATTCCCTTCCTTCGCCAGTCCTTTCAATTTTAGTGCAAAAGATTTGGGATTATGACTAGACTTAGATTCCATCTTAGTACTCTTAAATCCTTTGTTTTAACCCTTACCTTTATGCACCATCAATATGAGGCTAGTAGGCTTGACCTTCTTCATATTATTCTCGGCAGTTCTCAACATGCCTAGGTGCTCGGACAGTGTTTTATCAATTTCATTCATATTATAATTCAAGACAAACAACTCATAACTATCTGACAATGATTGTAGGATTAAGTTAGTGTCCAACTCGTAGCCTAAGGGAAAACCCAATATTTTAAGATTCTCAATATACCCAATCATCTTAAGTACATGAATTCCCACTAGATCACGAGCTCCCATTTTGCATTGAAACAATGCCTTAGAAACATCGAACCTCTCTTATCGAGTCTGCTCCTGAATCATTTTTGAGATGCTCAATTATCTCATAACCACACATGGTCTCATGTTTCTTTGGAAGCTCAGAGGTCATGGTGGCAAGCATTAGGCATTCAAAATTCATGGAGTCATCCTGCTATTTCTTGTAAACATCTTTATCTGCTCGAGAGGCAGATCCAAATGGATCTTCAGGGAGATCATCCTCTAACATATAAAAAAGCTTACGCTCTTGTTTGAGAATAATCCTCAAGTTTCTATATCAGTCTAAGAAGTTCATCCCATTAAGCTTGTCCTTCTCAATGATAGCTCGCAGATAAAAGGTGTGATGTGAATTACTAGCCATGGAAATTCTAGAAGAATTATGCAAAGTTAATTAGTACTATATTTCAAAATAAATTTTATTTAATAAGGATTTTTATTAAATACTCCCACTATATTTTTCGAATTAATAATCCTTAATTTCAATTCGGAGAGTTTATGCGAGCTACTCTCTAATGAGACAAGATCCACATTTCACCCTCATCATGAGTCAGCTTTGGCTAATCTCCCACAATGTGACTATTTAGGTATACAACATTTGCCAATTGTATTATATACAACTCTTGTATGGTTGGTGAATAACCATTATTCACATCCATCATATGGTGCATGCTAACCTTATGCCTCTAGGCACTCAACCATTGAAGTCACCTAATTATATTAGACATGATGTCGATAGTTTGATATCCCATCGCACCCCACCAAAATTGATTGATACCCCATGCTTTGGCAAGCCCACACTTTATCGATCAAGACACGAAGTGTAACAACCCTACTTATTTTAATAAGCATTTATATAATTTGGTCATTCTATCCACACCCCTCCCCTGTTAATCCCGCACCCCAGCCTTTTCCCCCTATTAAAATCCCGCAAGATCGCTTGGTTAGGGCTACCGATCCGGCTCCCACTCTCCCATCTCCCGATCGCCTTCTACAACGCCTCCTCCATCTCCAGCCGTTGACTCCTCCCCCTCTTGATCCCGATTCCGCCTCCTTCACCTCCCTCTTCACCTCCCTTGGCCGACGACAACAACAAAAGGCCGCCCCCTTCTTCCCCTCTCCAGGACGACGACAGCAGCAAGGGTAGAAGCCCTTCCATCTCGCTTCCTCCGACCATCTGTGCCTTCTCCTCCGCTTCTTGAGGGCCGACAGTGGCTCTTCATCCTCCAAAGAGGTCGACATCCCCTCTTCCTCTCCGTTTCGGCCGACAGATTTCAAGGGGACTCCTAGGGTTTCGCTCGAAACCCCTCCTCGTGGATTTTTGAACCCAGATCTGGTCTCCTTGGGTGAGAAACTCCTCCAATCTCATTGTTTCAGATTTGCCCTAAATTATTATGATAATATTCGGGCCCCAAATTAATGTGATTACGTGGATCCATCTTGTGTTCGTCGTATACTCGCCTAATCCCATATTTGTTTGTATTTCCGGTACCGCTCATCGGATCTAGTGGTGGAACCTCTCCAAAACCCTCTCCGATTTAGGGTCTCTGACGCCTAAGCGCTGCCAAATCTCCGATTTGCTCGTGGTAGCCCCTGAAGGATTTGTGTTTTGAAAGTTGTCTTTAATTTTATTAAGTTCATGTTTTGATGAATGTTTATCTCATTCTGTCCCTAGATTATATGATGATACCTCATGATAGCTCAAGAAGATGCTCTTGGTCTTGAGCTGTGGAACACTTGAGTTCCATCACATGATCTTAGTTTTATATGCTCACGATCATGGTGGTCAAAGAGGGACATTGACTACCACCTTGGATTGTCATATGAGTTAAAGTACATTGTAGTTCTGCAAATATTGATAATAGTTATCATTTAATCATATGAATATGTATATAGGTGGAAGCTATACATATTGAGTTAGACTTATTCTTGTGTTGAGATATCGTATGGATTGTGTTTAGTGTCATCGATAGTCTCAACGTGTCTTATTGAATCTAGATATGTGATCTGTGAACTTACCGCCACAAGGAGTATAATGTAGTTGCAGTTGAACACTGTCTATTGATGGTATATACACTGCAGCTCGTTGTGTGACTTGTGCGGATCAGGTTTACACATCGACAGTATCAATTGTCACTCGAGTTATATCGAGCTATGATATTTTGGGCCCCTTGGCAAAGCGAGATTGTATGGCATGCAATATAACTGAAGTAGTTATAAATACATTGCGCTTGAGAAGTCAAGAAAGATTAATGTGCTGCGGAAATGACACTTACCTATCCTACGGGACATTCATGATATCATGTGACAGGCATAGACACAGGTCATCCAATTGTGTCACCTAGCCACTGTGTTGTCTGGTCAGCTATAATGCAGTGATAAAGCCTCTTATAACCCATAATATATATGGTTATATTATTGATTAGACGACACAGTTCCTCAGTAAAGGTCACACCAAATGAATAGAAACAACCGCGTTCGACGCAAATTGGGTATTTATTTTCATGGTTATATGATTTAAATAATTGTTGAGTGCGAATATAAAACGTCGTGAATTGACGCGCTGAGACAGTTATTAATTTTTGATCGTGTTCAGGTGTTAATTGATGTAATAAATTGAGTTTGTTATGAAATCAATAACAAGGCTGAATTTCATTAGTAACGCGTGCGACGTTACAAGCGATCAAAATTAATTAGTGAGATTTCAACAGAGAATTTGATGGCGGATAACGTTTTGCAAATGATCCTCTTTTACACCATATATATATCAGCCCATAATGTGTATTTTCCAAATACTCTTAAAAACCATCTTTAAGTTTTTATAATTAATAAAAACGTAACTGTCTTTTCGGTTTAATAAAAACTGAAAATATATATATGATTTTCGGTTTTATAAAAAACCTTAGCAGCCTCCTTTTTATTAATATATGAAATCTTAACTTTTGTTTTTGTTTTGATATATAAGCATATCTCTCCCGTGAAAGAGCCGAATGAAAAAAAACCCTATCCGCCTCTGTCCTTTCGCGAACAGGAAAACGACGCCCACCTCTTGCCGGAGTTCGTCCTCCCCGTCCATTCCGGCAACCTCCTCGCCGGATTTCTTCGGGGCTGTGGTGGTGTTTTTCCTCGACGATAAAGGTGCAGCGTCTCTTGGTTGGCATCTCACGTTTTCTCCATTTCTCGCCGTGACCGGAGTGGCTCGGCCACCTAGGGTCCTCGGAAGTTCGCACTCTGTCTGAGCTTCGTCCCTCTTCCTCTTTCTCATCAAAGTAGAGGTCGTTGGGCTGTTTGGGTTCAAGGTGAACCTAGAGTTTTTGGAGCCGGATATTTGTCTCTTCATCGACGCCGCTTTGTTTCTCCGCCTCTCCGCATCAAAATCAGAGATTCGTTCTTCACCTAGAAATATATTTATTTCTAGAGGTATAACCCTAAAACTATGTGATGTTGGGTATGATTATAATTTTATATCAATTGATTAGAGAATGAGGTTTTGTTCACATGCCGTTTCACGAGTGATTCGATCCATTTGTGCGTTTGGTCAAGGGTGAAAATTTTTTTGTTTGTCACCCTTGTCCCGCATTACGAAAAATCCTACAGCCCCTTCTCCCTCACTCTTGAGGGAGATAAATTTGCTAATCCTTCATGTTTAGGCTTGTTAAGTGGATCGCTTGTGTTGGTGTATTTTTCCCGTTATGTCAAATTCATGGTCCCTGAACAGGTTAAATACGGACCTTGAGTCTTGCTTGCGCCGTTTAGCCGCCGCCACCATTTTATTAGTCTCGGCTTCACCTTAAGGCAAGTGGAGAAATTCCCTCTCGCTTGCAAATTAAGAATTTAAGTTCTTTATACCTGTATCTAAGTTATTAACTGTATCTGATAACGCAAAAAATATATCTCGTAAGTATGTCATGTTATGATAGAAATCTCCACGGAAAAACATGGATCTCTTAGGTCCTGAGTGTCATAAGCAAATCATGGAAATTAGGGTTTAGGTGGTGCATCGTCTCGATTGCATGGTCACGGTAAGCAAGAAATACTCTTATTCTAGTAAGACTTACACTTGAACTTGAGTGTGAACCATGTGCACCCACTATAAACACCTACGTATTTCATCGATTACAGCATATGTCGTTGCAAAATAAATGTTTACGCTATACTCCGGAGTAGGCTAATAATCTCAGATAGTTCTGCTTGTTTCAACTACTTGCCTGTTTCACTAGTTTGCTTCATGATTTAATTGGTACTTTAGAATTACTTCTGCACGTACTTAATTTATTGCCTGTTTATTATTATTTTCTTGTTCTGAGGCATTTCCCTCTATTTGGATTTGCCAGGGTTCGTGACCGCGCCGTCTGCTCCCTGAGTTTTCTTCGTTCAGCTGCAGCTTTGCTTGGAGGTTTTATTTTGAATAATATTTCAGCAGGTTCTATGTATTTTGTTGCAGTACTGTTGGATTTACTTTCATGTATTAATTATTGTCAGCCATTTTCTCGTGTATTGTGGACAACTCCTAGGTTGTTTTGATGTATCAGATCATTTAATTTATGGCAATTTACTATTGTGACTTATTGCATGTTCATCATTTCAGCATAGTGTGTGACATTAGATTTTATTAAAAATGCATGAGCATTAACCTTTCATTGTGACTTCCGCATACTTATAAAATGTACTAAATTCTTTTCAAAGTAACAAATTCAAAACTAGTGTAGTATTTCTGTTTCCGCCTTAGCAGACATGAGTTCCTTTCCGCCCATGCCTGTGGCATCACGGCCCGCCCGAAGCGCTCTCTGACCCTTGTCGAGACGGGTCGTGACACAAAGAGTGTCATCCATCAGAAGGCGTCTGAATACTTAATATAAAATTTAAGGGATTTTTCATGACAGGTGATTAACATTTAATCATTGCAAATATTTAAACAAAATCATGAAAAATTTACACCATTCGCATTGCTGATATATTCCAGATATGCAAATATACGACAATGAAATACATTGCGCTCCTTGCACGTTTCCAAGGGATTGCGCTCCCTGGCGGGGTTTTAGGGGCATAGTGTTGGAACATGCGTTCTGCATCTCTTAGGTTTGATAATACAAGTCCCAAGTTATATTTGATCATACATGCTTTGGTTATAGTGTGCAGGTTTACAGGTGTGAAGTCGTACAAGAACTCAATTCTCTGTGAGCTACCACAGGCACTTGTGATACCACGGGCGCTAGCTCCGGCTACATATCGACTGGATGTGCTCCAGTTCAAGGAAATATCGACGAGGCAAATTATATCAACTAGACGTTACCGCTGGGCGTTAGCCTTAATGCCGGTGCTAACATATCGGCTAAATGGCCAACATCATCGTGACAGAAGATATCGTCGAGACGACTTAAGTATCAGCTGGAAAGAGCATAATGTCGGGACAGCTTACCGCTGACGCTAGCTCTAATGCGACACACTAGCAATATCATCTAGATAACTTGTGTCATCGAAACAACTGGAGATTCGGCTAGAGCATGAGCATATCAGCTAGACGACTACCACCGTGCGCTAGCAATATCGTCTAGACAACTTGTGTCGTCGAGACAACTGGAGATTCATCTAGAAGAGGATCATATCGGCTAGATGACTACCACCGCGCGCTACCACTAATGCGCCGCGCTATCCTGAATTCCATGTCAGCGATCCGTGTGCTCAACAAGAGGAAGTGGCGGGGAACAGAAGATCAAATGTTACTAAATGTTACTACCGCTCAATGGTAGCTATTACCTCCCCGTGATAACCCTGGTGTAGAAGGAATGATCTGCCACCTTCCTTATCGACATACGACAAGCTATTCAAGATTCTAAATCAAGCGCAACTACCGCTCCACGCTAGCATAACACTCCACTCTAACTAATGAACACAAGGAAAGCTATATCGCCTTCCTTACATGGAGCAAGACAGCTGGGAGGAATGCGCGTAAACGAGCCTACCGCCGGGCGCTAGCGATACCGTCGATGGTAGCTTATTTAAACTCGTATACAAGAGATTTCTTTTATCATATTTTGAGAGTCTCTTGGCATAGAACCCTAGCATGAACTAAGCGGGCTATCCAGCCATCTCTACGACAAGGAGTCGCCACCAAGGAGAAGAACTCTTTCCCTCATTCAGGCACGAAGAAGATCTTCGGAGAGCACAGACAATGAATGTGAATCTGAGGATGATCGTATGCACAAAGAATGTGGATCATCAACACTGATCGCTCACCGCCTCCGCAGACAACCTATGAGGGAGCAAACTTTAATCTGCTATCGTTTGCTCTTCTTTTTCTTCTTTATTGTCGTCCATCATCTTCTTCGAACATGAACCCACTCAAAACGCAAAAAGCGGCATCCACAACGTATATTAAGTGTGCAAAATGTAAAAAGTTTGGTCACACTTCTGGCTCATGTATGAAGAAAGATTCAAAAGCTATAACACAATCCTGTCTACCAAAGTCGTCCATCTATACTATGGGTGGAACAATTTAGGTAACCAGATCGTTACCCTCATCATCTTGATAGGTGTGAAATCCAGCTAAGGACAAAGATGACATGCGATCCTTGGATTCACATGTCGGGGAACAATGACAGGTCCTTTAGCCACGTAGTACTAGCCATATATACATACACACATCGTTTTCACCATTCCACTCCATGATGCACGTTTCTCAACGAGTAAGTTAAAATTGGAACTATTAGGGGTTTTAGGTCACAAATCGTAAATCAGCAACTTTTCATATTTTATCTGATTCTTTCACAACTTTAGATAGACCTTACATCAATAGATCATAATTGAGAAAAATTGAAAGCAAATAAGTCCAAAAAATGACTGTTTTACATGAAAAATCAAATCCCTGTGTGATACCGTCAAGCGGTAACTTGCCGCCGGCGGTAGCAGAGCTTCCTGAAAATTCTTTTCATCTGATTGTTTTGTTTTTTGTTGTTGCAATCTTGTTTATAAACAGTCGTTAAGCTTACACGTGTAGTAGGTCTATGATCATTTACCTATGTAAAGTGTCTCACAATAACAATGGCGTAGGGTTGTGTGCATTAGAGTAATCTGTAAACCATGTCTTGTCCTTAACTAGGGAGGGTTCCAATGGGTTCTTTCGAGACACTGGGGGGAAAGAGTGTTAGGTTGAGCGGGTTCTTTTGTGTGCATATGAGATTAACATCCCAACCTACGACATATGTGCAGCTTCTCATGCCCATCCATCACTTAGTACGAGACTAGAGTGTAGACATATTGCTAGGGCACTTTAATCTAGAATGTACTCATATTTTTAATTATTGCATGATCATTACATCGCACTATGATTATTTATGTCATGCATATTTGGGTTGTTCGAACATGCTCTTTCTTATGTTTGTATATTTGATATGTATTTTCCTTGAGTTTACATGAATTTGAAAACACGAGAAATTCATTTATAACATCTTTGACACCTTAGGGCTAAAATGTAAAAACCGCAATTTTTCAAGATATTTCAAAACTATTTGCGGTATATGGTGTCACTTAAATATGAAAACATTGATCAATAAAAATAAAAAGAAACATCTTCAGAAACCATGTTTTTCGTGCAAAAGATTCAATCTCTGTCTACTAACACCGCGCGTTAGTACTAGCGCCGGCGGTAGCAGTAAAATCAAATTTGTACGTATCTTTTTTGTATTTTTATCTGGCATAGAAGATCATTTCTGCTAGGCTCTTTAAACACTTCTATGTTTTTCAGATCATTATCTAAAGTTGGAACTTAAATGTAAAATCAACTGCAAAAGTACAATTTTTTTTTCAAAAAACAACAATATGTTTTGTTTTAAATGTGTTTTTGTTTTGTTTTGAAATTTAAATTAATATAAAATATAAATATGAAATCACTAGGTTGGGACAACATGACTTGGATTTAAAGCATATAGATTACATACAATATTCTGATTCAAGAATGTATGATCATTGTTTACATTGTATGGTTTTTGTCATGATGTGTCTCAATCTATAGGTATTAGTTACTAAGTGCTATTAGATATGTACTGTATGTTTGATATGCCTCTAGGTATATGTCAGATTTTAGGTAAAATAATGACTACTCACACATATTTAGAGAGTGCACTCAAGTAGAAAATTTTGGGCTTACATGTTAAAACTCGTGATATTGTGTAAACGCGCTAGGAATTACTTAATGAATCAATATCATGTAGTTCATTTTTCATATATAGAGCTTAGAACTTTGGGCCGAAATAATATTGATATAGTTTTTGTATACAAGTTAAAGTGTATCTATCTATGTTGGTAGATTTTGATAGATTCGGGGACCTTGCATAATAATGCAAATGTAAAATTGATAGTGTGCAAGAGTGTACAAATTATATGCTATCAATAAAGTTAACAAGGATACCCCCTCAAGCACTACTCACTCTCCTGATAAGTCTTCATAAGCATTGTGAGTTTGAGCACCTTGGCGAAACTAATCTCATCGATCTTGTGCATAAACCAAAAAAATAAGTTAGTGCCCTTAGCTCTAATCTTGGTATTCTGTTAATTGCAGGCGTGACATGATTTCTCACTTCATTTATCTTGTGTTAGCATATATATTTCTTGAGTTATATCATGTACTAATGATAAATTTTATTTGATGCTATTTTCTTTTGATGGTACACTTACACATGCCATTGTTTTGTCTAACACTTCCATGCATAAGAATTAGACTAAAACTACATTACACGTCTATCACACGAATATACGGATACACGATTGCAATTCATGACACATACGATGTTGTTTTGTATTAATTCTATAAAATCACATAACAATGTATGACATATCTTGTGTATTTTGATTCTTGTGTTATGTCCAAAACTTATGATTATTTTATATATATAACAAGTGTTAAAAAGTGTTGTCAATTTCAAGCCGTATTTCTATTCCTATGTACTTTGACCCATGTATTTAAATTCTCTGATTTATTTTGGTCAACCCCTATATTTATCATGCTTATCTTTATGTGTGCATTCTATTTTACATGCTTATTCCGTTTCATCTCTCCTTAATTGAAATTTTTAGATCATACCCATCCCTTTTGATAATATCAAAGGGGAGAATAGAATGTTCACGAGCTAGTTATACATTAGTCATTTAGGGAAGATCATCAATATGGGGAGATACTCTTAGTCTTAGCACATAGATAGGGGAGCACACATGTAGGGGGAGTCATTCCACTAAAGCAAGTTCAAACCACATGTTTTGCATGTTTAAATCCAAGTGTTAATTATCTTGAAATATAAACTTGTTCACAGTACATTATTTCTCAGATTTACACTATACCAATATCTATCCTATTCGGTGTGATTTATATCTCAAGAACGAGACTGCTATTGTCGAAAGGGGGAGTTTGTTGGAACATGCGTTTTGCATCTCTCAAGTTTGATAATACAAATCCCAAATTGTATTTGATCATACATATTTTGGGTATAGAGTGTAGGTTTACAAGTGTGAAGTCAAACAAGAACTCAAGTATCTGTGAGCTACCGCAGGCTAGATGGCCAACATCGTCGTGATGGCCAACATATGTAAACCTGCACACTATACCGCATGCTCCAGTTCAAGGAAATATCGATGAAGCAAATTATATCGACTAGATGTTACCGCTGGGCGTTAGCCTTAATACCGACAATAACATATCAGCTAGATGGCCAACATCGTCGTGACAAAAGATATCGTCGAGACAACTGAAGCATCAACTAGAAAGAGCATATCGCCGGGATAGCCTATCGCTGGCGCTAGCTCTAACGCGGCGTGCTAGTAATATCGTCTAGACAACAGGTTTCGTCGAGACAACTGGAGATTTGGCTAGAAGAGGAGTATATCGGTTAGATGACTACCGCCGCACGCTAGCAATATCATCTAGACAACTTGTGTCGTCGAGACAACTGAAGATTTAGCTAGAAGTGGAGAATATCGGCTAGACGACTATCACCCCGTGCTACCACTAAAGCACCACGCTATCCTGAATTCAACGTCAACGATCCACATGCTCAACGAGTGGAAGTGGCGGGGAACAGAAGAGGACTACCGCCGCATGCTCAACGTATCCATGCTCAACGTCAACGATCCACATGTTCGAAGAGGAAATTCTAATAATTTCTAATATTTCTAATATTTCGTTTCTTAGTTAAGTTTTCAATTTGTGCGCTCAGATCGGTCATACCATTTTCTAAATTTCCCACACGATTTTCCATTTAAAATAATTTGAGATTAAATAAATTCTTTTTTTTTTAAATTAATTTTAATTTCTAAAAAAAAAAAAAATTTAATTTTCGAACTAAGAAACGAAATATTAGAAATTATATTTTAAATTTTTTTTTATTTTTAAATGAGATTTTACCGGAGCGGGTAGAAAGCAAATTTTTTTTTTATGATTTTAAAAGAAAGCAAAAAAGATTTTGAAATGAAAAGGGAAATAAATTTTCTTAAAAAAAGATTTTATTAAATATATATATATATATTTTTTGAAAAATCGGATCGATTGATTTGCGATAGAAGCGAATCAAACCCACTCTGATACCAAACTGATGTAGGCAAAATCTAGATTTGAAAAATATTTGTTATTTTATTTAAAATAGAGCAACGGTCGAGGGACCAAAAGTGAAATTTGGCGCGCGTAATCACACTCTTCGAGATGTAACTTGAAATTCGTTAATAGCGCCCGAGTAAAACTTCTATTATATTCGTGGGTTTGAATCCTCTACCAGATCTATCTATCACAGGCAAGATTCACACACAAAACTTATGAAATAACAATAATCAAAATAGTTAGAACGCTAGGGCAAGCTCAAAGTTCATTTAAAAGGCGCGTAAAAATTATCTAAAACAAGGGGGAGCATGGATACGGATTACGCAGAGGAAGCCTGAGTCGTCCGAGCCGTTGGCGCGGGGTGAGAGTGGCCAGGAAGGAAAACGACTGGGCCTGGAATGGTAGCCGGCGGCACCCTTGCGGCCGGGACCCGGATGAGAACTGTTGAAGTCGACGGGCCCGATCGAGGAAGAAGATGCCGGACTGGATGGGAAAAAAAAGAGGAGCGGTAGAGGCGGAACAGGGAATTCAAAATGAATTTCGATTTCCTGTTCCCAATGTGTTGTTCGGTCCCTTTCATTGGTAATAAATAGGCTGTGTTTTTTTTTGAATTGGGAAACGCCAACTGGGTAAAGAAAGAAAGTAATCAAGAGCAATTTTTTTAAGGTAAGAAATATGTTGTTTTTGAATTGGGAAACGACAGCTGATTAAAAGGCAGAAAATAAAGGAAGGCCAGCCCGGTTTATTAAGAAAGCAATTTCTGAATTCCTATTTTAGGATCAAAAATCTGGCCAAAATTCATTCTCCAAATTCGTTGTAACAACTTTCTAAATGGTCCCCCTAATTTAATTATAATTTAAATTATACACGCATATATTTATATTTAAATATATGTATAACTTAATTTATTATTTTTACACGCATTTAAACAAAATGAGCTTGCCCCTTCTATCCTAGCTACTTTGAATACCAGACCATTTTATTTAAGGTAGCGTCGGGTGGTCAAACCGGCGCGCCAAAAATAACGACGGATGCAAAAACACAATTACATGAAAAATAAAAATGAAACAAATAAATGCTGTAAATTAAGATGCGACGAAGGACGCATCAATTCCCCCGGGGTTGAGAAAACTTGACCCCGTCGAGGACTTGCACAAACTGGCGATGGATAGATCTGGGCGGCGGCGCTGTAACTCATCCGTGCTAATCCAGGAACTGTCTGTAATATCTCGTCCCTTCCATGAGACCAAGTAACGCTGGTACGTCCCGTGGCGAGTGCTGAATTCTCGTACATCAAGAACCTGGTCGATCTCTTCGGTAGTAGGTGTCGGTGCCGGCACGAGGTCTGGTGGTAACTCTGGAGCTGCAACAGGTGGGCTGGGGCTGGAACTATGCGGGTCCCCGTAGAATGGAGTCAAATCTGCCACGTTGAAGGTCGGTGAAGTACTGAATCCAACGGGCAAATCTAATAAGTAAGCATTCTCACCTATACGCTTCAGGACTTGGAACGACCCAAACTTCCTCTGCTGTAATTTATGATATGTACCCGGAGTGAATCTCTGCTTTCTGAAATAAGCAAACACCCAATCTCCTTCTGAAAAATATAACTCCCGGCGATGACGATCGGCCATGGTCTTATATTTTTCAGAAGTTGCTCGCAGCTGTTTAGCAATATCTTTATGCATATCTTTCAAATGATCAATATGAGCTTGCGCATCAGAGGAAACGCGTTCATGAGAAGGAAGGGAGTGTCGATCAAGCAGATGGGGTATGGGAAATCCGTAAACAATCTCGAAAGGAGATTTATTAGTGGAGCGATTGATAGAATTATTGAATGCAAATTCTGCTTGTGATAGAATGAGATCCCATTGCTTTGGATTCTTTCCAGTCAAACATCTAAGAAGATCTCCCAAACTCCTATTAACGACCTCAGTCTGTCCATCCGTCTGAGGGTGATAGGCGCTACTAAACTCGAGTTTGGTGCCCAGTCGGCTCCAGAGCGTCTTCCAGAAATAACTAATGAATCGCGTATCCCGATCGGACGTGATAGATTTCGGAATGCCATGTAAGCGCACTATCTCTCTAAAATATAAATTAGCGACATGTACCGCACTAGAGGTTTTCCTACACGGAATAAAATGCGCCATTTTTGAAAATCGATCAACTACGACAAATATAGAATCTACCTTTCTCTGAGTGCGAGGGAGGCCCGTCACGAAGTCCATCGAAATGTCGTCCCATGGCCTCTCGGGTATAGGTAAGGGGGTGTATAATCCAGTATTTTGAGCATGCCCCTTATACAACTGACACGTCGTGCAGTGCCGGATGAAATCAACGTCTTGTTTCAACTTCGGCCAATAATATCGAGCACTGGCGAGGTCCAATAACTTAGACTGCCCAACATGACCTCCTAGTCCCGAGGAGTGCAACTCTCTAAGTAACGTCTTACGTAATGGGCCCTCACAAATACACAGGCGCGTGCCTCGAAATAGGTAACCCTCACTCACGACGTACTGAGTAGTGGTGTCGGTCCCAGTGTGACTACAAGACCGCCAAATGTCTCCAAAGTAGGGGTCAGTCGGGTATAGGTCACGCTGTGAGTCTAAAGAGGTGATGTGAGGCTGAAGGGTGACCAACAAGTGGGAACGACGACTAAGTGAGCCTGCTACTCGATTTGTGATACCAGGTTTGTGCTTCAGATGGAAAGTGAACTCCTGCAGGTAAGCAGCCCACTTGGCATGACGCCTGATCTCCTTCTGGGAGTTCAGGTGCTTCAACGCCTCATGATCGGTGTTCAACACAAACTCGCGCTGGATCAGATAATGTCGCCAATGACGGAGAGCCTGCACGATGGCATAAAACTCTATATCATACGTGGAATATCGAGTTTTTGCCTCGTTCAGCTTCTCGCTGAAGAATGCGATGGGTCGACCTTCCTGACTCAAAACAGCTCCAATCCCTATAATAGATGCGTCACAGTCGACCTCAAAGATCTTTTCAAAATCAGGGAGAGCTAAAACAGGAGCGCTAGTAAGTCTATCCTTTACTAATATAAAGGCTCGCTCAGCTTCCTCAGTCCAGATAAAAGTACCCTTCCTCAAACAGTCAGTCACGGGTGCAATCAAGGTACTAAAATTTCTAATGAATCGCCTATAAAAGGATGCTAGCCCATGAAATCCTCGAGCCTCTGTGATCGTCCTAGGGCTAGGCCATGATTCTATCGCCTTGACCTTCTCTCTATCGACCTTAATACCATCAGATGAAATAATATATCCTAAGAAGGTCAGGCTGTCAGTCAGAAATGTGCACTTCTTCAAATTTACATAGAGTTTGTTTATGCGAAGGATCTCTAATACTTGCCTGAGATGAATTATGTGCTGATCAGGATCAAGGCTATATATCAAAATATCGTCAAAGTACACCACTACGCAAACTCCTATCAGTGGCCTAAGCACTTGATTCATCACTCGCATGAATGTGCTGGGAGCATTGGAGGGACCAAAAGGCATCACCAGCCACTCGTATAATCCCTCCTTAGTTTTAAACGCAGTTTTCCACTCATCCCCGGGTCGAATCCTAATCTGGTGGTATCCACTCTTTAGATCAATCTTTGAAAAGACGCGGGATCCACTAAGCATGTCCAACATATCGTCCAAACGGGGGATGAGAAAACGATATTTAATAGTAATTTTATTAATCGCCCTACTATCGACACACATGCGCCAAGTCCCATCTTTCTTAGGAACTAATAATGCGGGGACGACGCATGGACTCATACTCTCCCTAACGTGACCCTTCAAAATCAACTCGGTCACCTGCCTATGGAGTTCCTCATGCTCTTCCGGACTCATACGGTAATGTGGAAGGTGAGGTAAGCTAACTCCTGGCATCAAGTCTATGCAGTGCTGAATATCTCTCATCGGGGGCAGCTGATCAGGCAACTCCTCCGGCATAATCTCAGAGAACTCATCAATAAGAGGTCGCACTGTACTAGGGATGTCTTCGGTGGTGGGGGTGGTGTCCATACCAGATAACATATAAATGACCTCACTATCCTTCATCTCCTCCTGAAATTGGGGTCCTGTCAGTAACATCGTGGCGGAGGGGAAGGATATGGCCGACACGGTAGGTGTAGGGGTTGGAGATCTCTCAGGGGCTCTAGGAACAAGACTGTTCTTCTGGGGAAGAAGAACGATCTTGCGCCCTTTGCGCTCGAAAGAGTGAGAGTTCTTCACTCCATCATGGATAACTCGTCTGTCGTACTGCCAAGGCCGTCCCAACAGGATATGACAGATCTCGATAGTGGCGACATGACACCAAACAGCGTCCTGATAGGTGCTACCGATGGAAAACTCTACGAGACACTGATGTGTGATGGGGATAGTCGTGCTACTCGTGACCCAGGATAGACTGTAGGGTTTTCCTAAAGGCTGCGTTTTCAATTTTGTATGTCAACCATCCGCTGAGAAACAAAGTTCTCCATACTACCGCTGTCTATAATGATGGAGCAAAATTGCCCCTGGATGCGGGCGGGCGTACGAAAAATATTGTTTCTCAGCCACTCATCGTCAGTAGGTGCCTTAGGAGTTAAGAGACTATGTTGGAGAACACACACTAACTGGTCAGGCTGCTCTCCCTCAATTTCGTACTCACTTTCTAACTCGGGCTCGGGGGTTGGGTCAGGATGGGAGTCACTAAGAAAGACTCCATACTCAGGTTCTGATCCACTCTCAGAATCAACGACGACGATGAAGTGGCGTCGCGGGCACTCAGAAGATTTGTGACCCGGCTCCATACACTTAAAACATCTAAATGTGTCAGCTTGTGGTCTAGTGCCGACAATCTCCTTGCCTTTAGTGGATGTGGCGGGTAAGGCGGGGGTGCTCGGAGGCAAAGCGGGACGAGGGGGTCCGGCAGTCCGAGTCATCGAAGTGGAAGTGTGAGTAGATGGGGGTTTATCAGTAGACCTAAACCCGGATGTCCTCTTCTGCGAGGCCTCGGCCCTACACGCGCGACTCGAAACTTCTCCTAAGTCCTTATAGTCAAATAACTTCAGTTGATCTCTAAGGGAATATCGTAATCCGTTCAGATATCGAGAGACAACCATGTCATCGTCCTCTCGGAGATTGAGGCGAGACTGGAGTACTAGGAACTCGTTCGTATACTCGTCTACCGTTGACTTATCTTGTCTTAGGTTGTGGAACCTACGATATAGGGTTTGCATGTAATCATGAGGCACATACCGTTTTCGAATTTGTTCTTTAAATTCTGCCCACGTGGTGATGGGCGACATGCCTAAATTAAACCTAGTTCGCTTTATTTGTTCCCACCAAACTAACGCGGGACCTTTTAGTCTCATAGTGGCGTACTCAACCTGCCTAGCCCGGGGCATTTGCTTCCAAGCCAAGTAGCGGTCCATTCTGGCACACCAATCTAAGCATCGTTCAGGTTCTAAGTACCCTTCGAAATCACCAACGTCCAACTTAATCCCTAAATCCCATCGAGGTGGATCCCTAATATTTTGTTGCCCTTGCATCATTCGTTGTGGATTAGGGTTGTCGTCCTCAGGTGGTCTAGGGTTAGGATCCTCTTCAATTTGGGGCGGGATAATACCTAGGTGCTGATTGGCTTCTACAGTGTTGACACGCGTGCGCAACCCATTCATCACTTGTCCCACATCTCGAAGGCTCGTGGTAACGTTCGTACTTAACGCCTCAATGGTTTTAGTTAAGTTTTCAATTTGTGCGCTCAGATCGGTCATACCATTTTCTAAATTTCCCACACGATTTTCCATTTAAAATAATTTGAGATTAAATAAATTCTTTTTTTTAAATTAATTTTAATTTCTAAAAAAAAAAAAATTTAATTTTCGAACTAAGAAACGAAATATTAGAAATTATATTTTAATTTTTTTTTATTTTTAAATGAGATTTTACCGGAGCGGGTAGAAAGCAATTTTTTTTTTTATGATTTTAAAAGAAAGCAAAAAAGATTTTGAAATGAAAAGGGAAATAAATTTTCTTAAAAAAAGATTTTATTAAATATATATATATATTTTTTGAAAAATCGGATCGATTGATTTGCGATAGAAGCGAATCAAACCCCCTCTGATACCAAACTGATGTAGGCAAAATCTAGATTTGAAAAATATTTGTTATTTTATTTAAAATAGAGCAACGGTCGAGGGACCAAAAGTGAAATTTGGCGCGCGTAATCACACTCTTCGAGATGTAACTTGAAATTCGTTAATAGCGCCCGAGTAAAACTTCTATTATATTCGTGGGTTTGAATCCTCTACGAGATCTATCTATCACAGGCAAGATTCACACACAAAACTTATGAAATAACGATAATCAAAATAGTTAGAACGCTAGGGCAAGCTCAAAGTTCATTTAAAAGGCGCGTAAAAATTATCTAAAACAAGGGGGAGCATGGATACGGATTACGCAGAGGAAGCCTGAGTCGTCCGAGCCGTTGGCGCGGGGTGAGAGTGGCCGGGAAGGAAAACGACTGGGCCTGGAATGGTAGCCGGCGGCACCCTTGCGGCCGGGACACGGATGAGAACTGTTGAAGTCGACGGGCCCGATCGAGGAAGAAGATGCCGGACTGGATGGGAAAAAAAAGAGGAGCGGTAGAGGCGGAACAGGGAATTCGAAATGAATTTTGATTTCCTGTTCCCAATGTGTTGTTCGGTCCCTTTCATTGGTAATAAATAGGCTGTGTTTTTTTTTGAATTGGGAAACGCCAACTGGGTAAAGAAAGAAAGTAATCAAGAGCAATTTTTTTAAGGTAAAAAATATGCTGTTTTTGAATTGGGAAACGACAGCTGATTAAAAGGCAGAAAATAAAGGAAGGCCAGCCCGATTTATTAAGAAAGCAATTTCTGAATTCCTATTTTAGGATCAAAAATCTGGCCAAAATTCATTCTCCAAATTCGTTGTAACAACTTTCTAAATGGCCCCCCTAATTTAATTATAATTTAAATTATACACAAATATATTTATATTTAAATATATGTAAAACTTAATTTATTATTTTTACACGCATTTAAACGAAATGAGCTTGCCCCTTCTATCCTAGCTACTTTGAATACCGGACCATTTTATTTAAGGTAGCGTCGGGTGGTCAAACCGGCGCGCCAAAAATAACGACGGATGCAAAAACACAATTACATGAAAAATAAAAATGAAACAAATAAATGCTGTAAATTAAGATGCGACGAAGGACGCATCAGTTTTTGTAATAATTTAATTTAATTATAGGGTCTAATGACCTCCAATCCCCTCCAAATTTTGGTGGGTGCCTCTTAGGGTTATTATATGACCCAAGTAAAAATTTTAGAACAATTGGGACTGATTTGGTTGGGTAATTTGTTAACCCAAGTTTGGTCAAACTAGGTTAAAAGTGCACATGATGGAATTAGGTGGTCAAATCTCATCAAAGTGGTCTGAAACATGGGCCACTGATTTAGGATCACATAAGACACCCCCATGAGTAATTTGGGGTGATGTGGGGTGGATATGCCATAGGATCCTAGTTCTAACTCTAGGGTTGAACTTTGAGCCTTGTGAAGGGCATATGGGTATATGTCCTTGAATGGTCATGAAACTTGGTAGATAAGTTCATAAGGTGTAAATATGCCCTAGGAAATTTTAAGGGAATTTTAGGAATACTTGTCCCCTCTGAATTATGTTATAACCTTTTTAGGGAACCTTCTTATAAAAGGAATTTACATGCTCAAATTATCTTGGATGTTGATGAAAGTTTGATAGATTACTTCAAATCATGATATAGACCTCTGGTAATTTTTGTGTAATTATTAAATTGATTTAATTAGCACTTCATTCATAAGTCATCTATTTTGTCTTAGGATTATGATAAATAAATGAGGGCGAAATATCCTCTGGAAAATTATGAAACTTGGTGGTAGGACATTTTAGGGCATTATAGAGCTCAGTGAAGTTCTGTATAATTTTTGGAATTATTTATCAGTAGGTTACTTCACAATGCTCCTAGTTTGGATTTACTTGAAGTATTTATTTATGTTAATAAATGGTATTGATAAATTATGAAACTTAGTCAGTACACTTTTTCTAATCATTATAGAGGACTGGTAATTTTACCATAATTTTTGGACAAGTATTTTTGGTGGTTCTTTCTTTAATTTCTAATTTGGGATAACTATTCAAAATTATAATTAGAGGTCAATACCTTACTGTAAATTTGTGACACTCTATATTTACAGTTATTTTGATATCTTAGATTTTTCCATAATTTTGTGGAGGCCAAATTATAAGAAGAGCTTATACTTCATGTTCAATTTCATACTTGGCAAATGTTAGAGAAATTATAATAATGCCAAATAATTAAGGAAAAATATGATCATCTGGATTCAGTCTTAGAATATCATGATATACACCCAGTAATAATCTTGAGTTAGTTGGATGATTATTTGGGGTACCTCCCCTTATGCAACTCATATAACTCATTTGGTCTGCGTATAGTAAAACTATAAGATTTAAGTAGCTAAAATCGATAATTATCCTAAGTCATCACTCACACACACACACACAAGTATGTTTCTTCATGCTTATATATTAATGCTCTGATTTATCATTAATGAATTTGTTATTATCAAAAGGGGGAGTTTGTTGGAACACGGTCTTCCGCATCTCCTAGGTTTGAGAATAACAAATCTTATGTATATTTGATCTTGTGTGTTTAAGTGTGCAGGATAACAAAATCTACATGACTCAAGGATTACATAAGAAGGTTGCCCCCAAAGTTGAGCCATCAAATCCAAATCTCCTACTAGCGTCGGCGGTAGTACTAACGCAGGCGCTAGCTGTCGTTCGACGAACTGTTAGCGACGCTCGACGAAATGCTCATAACGGCGTTCGACGAAAATTCGCTCGACGAACTCTTTGCTCCGTTCGACGATATTTCGATCGACGAAAATGATTGCTTAAGCGCAATTGCTGGGAGAACTTATATAAGGAGATAGCGCCAGGCGATATCCGATAGCGCAGGCGATAGCGAGGAGCACAGTAGGCAAGAGAGAAAAGTTTCCTCCGATTGAAGATTCTGCCGCGCAGAATGTGTCCTAATATGGGATAGCGCCGGCGGTACCACTAGCGCAGGCGCTAGCGCTGAGGCTATATAATGGACCCTTCTCTTCTCGTGTGGTGTGCTGATTCCTGAGAGAGGTCTTGGGCCAGAATTCCAAAGCCTTATATGACCGAGAGTTGATCTCCCACCAAACGCTTAGAGAGTTTCTGACGGAGGACTTCATCACGCTACATCCAAAGAGGGATCGCTTCAACCTCGCTTATTCTACAGCGATCGTTCATCTCCGACTTCAGAAGTTTCTTAGAGAGAGTTTTAATATTGTTGTTGTTATTTTATTTCATATCTTTCTTGTAAACGGTTAGTGAAATCGCCTCGTGTTGGTGACTAGGTCTGGGTAGGACTTAGGGCAGAAATTTGCCTCGTGTTGGCGACTAGGTCTCGGGTGTAGGTCTAGGGGGTGCTCGAGGCCATATCCGGGGAAGGGTTGGCTAGAGCGGTTTGAGGTCGTATCCGGGGAAGGATCGACTAAAGCCAACCGGTATGTGGGGATACGAGTCGGTATAGAAAACAAAAAGAGTCTTTCTATTCGCTAAGAGATCAAGTTTTGTAATCATGCTTCTCAAGTTAATAAAATCATGTCTTTACTTTTACCTCACTTGATTTGTCTTGATCTTCTCTAGTTTAATAATCAAAGCTTTTTCAAAGTTATTCAAAATATATCTAAACTTTTTAAAACCCTTATTCACCCCCCTCTAAGGACGCCTACCGATCCAACACATATGCTGCTTTTATGAGTCTCATTGTCTTACAAACATACATCAATGATATGTTCTTACCCCATTAGAAAGGTTAGTACCCTTCTTCTTTTAGGCACCTATCAATGTCTGTTTAGGTTTTTTTTTTCGGATTCATACTCGGGGCCATGCACAAATGGCGCGAGTGTGGCGGCAATACCTAATGCTGGATCAACAGTCAGCGGCATGTTTAAGAAGGGACACTTGTCAACCCAAGGATGAACTGGTTGATTCATAGCTAGGGTCAGAAATTTCATTATCAACTACATCAGCATTTATAATCAAAGCATCCCAACATTAAAATTTCCATTTTCAACATCATATTTAAATTTCGGTATAAAACCTTCATAAATTTGATTAAATGTCTCCTAAGTTTCAAAATACATTTTAGTACTGTCGTGTGAAATACTGAAAAAAGTAAAATAGCACAGCGCCAAGGGCAAAAAGGTCTTTTTAGGTTGCACAGACCGCTTTGTCCTATTATGTAACAATGCCTTTATTATTAGTATACATATAGATGAAATTTATGTTAAAGCATATCATTGCTACCATAGAGCATAAAGACACATGTTATGCAAAGGTGAATAAGTAATAGTTTGACAAAATAAAAAATATCAACTCTTCGCATTCTTTAATACTTAAGTTATTGTCGGGACGCAAAAGCAATATTAAACCAAAATGTGTGTTTGGTGTGACCGTGGTTGTGATGAAGGCACTAGTACGAACAGTGATTCGTGAACGCTCGACCTCACCTTGGAATTGTATCTGCATTTAGGTTCAAATGTGATTTCTCCGTTGCATCAAACACACCCGTTGCCATGCAAACATTTCGTAGTTTTTTTAACCGAATGCACGGAGCAAAAATGCCGCGACAAAAGGACCCTAAATCCTTCACATGCTTAATCCCTAATTACAAGGAAAACCACTACTAAGCCATTAGAAAAGAAAACTAGCCACACATTAAATAATTTCTCCTTTAATTTTGAGATTCCATGTAAATGAACCCAAGAAACTAGAAATGCAACTTAAGATGCATTATTTATCAACAACAAAGACCAGGGCCCACATGAGCATGGGAACAAAAGAACCAATCATGTTATGGTTTTTCTACTCATTAGAAGATGATTCCCACTTAATTTTTTTCTAATTTTCAAAATCAAGTTAAAGAGACTCACAAAGTACTTTCCATTAGTTGAAACTCCGAGAAGAAGAGCAACTGTTTTATTTGATACACTAAAACAAAGTTACCGCTCGACAGACTCACAAGAAGTGCACAAACTACAGGAAGAAAATGCGAGAAAACATACGACTAGCAAGTAAATTAAGAGGAGCAGCTAACAAAATTCTCGTTCAAAACTTTATTTTTGCCAAAAACAAAGAATTTTCCAGAAGGATTGGGATGTATTCCTTGATCAGTCCCATGCAGCAGTGACTCGAGCTATAAGCAGGAAAAGAATCAAAGGGCGGGGTTAAGAGCAAGCTCAATCTCCTCTAAAGACCGTCCCTTGGTCTCCACCACATTGCCTGCTACGTACAAAACGGCGAGGAGACAAACTGTGGCAAACCCCAAGTAGACGGAGCTAATTCCAAACTTGTTCACAACGGTCAAGAAGAAAAGACCAATGAGAAAGTTGGATATCTGTAAGAGGAACAAAATCATTACTAAAATGTTTGAATGTTTCAGTATCTCCACATCAAAAAACGAAAGGACAAACATAAAAGAAAATGTTGCTATAAACAGTGTTATATGCTATGATACCTTATCATTCTCTAAATAAATCAGTTTTGGCGAGCGAAAAGAGGGAACAGTCTCTAAACAACATCAAGGAATATTTAGAAAGACATTGATAAAGTATAATCAATAGAGGTCATTGTGGGCTCTGCATTCGGCCCCCTTTCGAGGCGCATCAACATCGTTAGTTCGAGTCTGTGTCAATCATAAAATCGTAGGATTTGATCAAGAATAGACTATCTCAGGCCAACCACGAACACTTTCTAGATCCCGAGCATGTCGGGAGGTAGATCATAAGGACCGGCTACCCAATTCAAATAGAATGAGGCTAGAAATTGAGGCAGATTACTTACCAGATTTGGTAGGCTCCTTTGTTTTAACAATTACATTTAGTTCTTAGAATACTTTGGGATTAGTCAAAGAATTCAAATGGAGGAGATGGGACAAGAATTGAGAGGGGATTGTCCTCATCCAATGACTTATGTAGATGATGGTGAAAAGAGGTTATCTCAATCTCAATTTTTGAGATAAGATTCAACCAATTCATGTAGATGGATAACCATCGAATAGGTCAAAGAAATTAACTGGGGGAGAATCCATCAACAAAAAGACAAGTGGAAAAAAGGTCCTAAGTGAAAGAATTAGAGTTCCCTTCAAAAGTAAAGACAACTACAGTTGTCTTACTATAACGACCTTATCTAGGTTGAGGTTATTGATAATTTTGTTTGAGCTTCTAGAAATATATTTAGGTATATACAATTTGAACGGCAAAAAAAATTTGTCTTGCTCATTCAAAAATATTCACATACACACTTGTGGTGGAATGCACGATCAAAGAATTCAACTTTGGCATGGTCGGAATTCTTAGCATTGCTCACACAGGACAATAGGCAAAACGTGTAAGAATCTACGGCATAATTTTGAAGGAAAACAACTATTTTAGAAATTTCTCATGATGAGAAATCTATATTTTTAACACTTCAGGGAGGTTGCTAGGGGATCCTGTTTGGGATCTCGTGTGAAGCCTTGTGAGCGTAATGGCGTGGAAGAAGTTGGAGTTCCCCTTCTTCGAAAATCGGGAGCCTGTGGCGGAAACAAAGGAGTGGAAGGAGGAGGATGTTGTTGGGAAGGAAGATGGCCGATAGAGGAAAGATCTTCGGCCCGCGGCTTCAATACCACCCTAGGCGGGTCGGGTCCTAGAACGGGAAAGAAGAGAGGGAAAAAGAAGAGAGAGGGAGAGAGAGAGATTTAGTGATTAATTGCATGCCTCTTTTTCATTCATTCAACCATCGAATAGGGCTAAACCCTTAATCAAGCCAAATATCCAAAATGCTCCTCACAAGGCTTAGCACGGACGAGTTAAATTTATAAAAAAAAACGACGACATAAGAAAACATTAAAAATATGCGACAAGAATACTAACGAGCGTGCTCAATCCTTGCACGATTTCAACAGACATTTGTACGTAGCCCCCCATCGTGGGTCCGTAACATCTCCTCCCCTATTGAGATCAAACTTGCCGTCAAGTTTGTTATCCAACTGCTGCGGTAGGAGTACCAAGGGTGCCGTGCGGATTGGTCCCACGAACTTCTTCAATTGGAGACTTGGAAAACGTCATGGATATAGGCCTCGGGCAAAAGCTGGAGGCGGTAGGCCACCTCGCCAATCTACAGCAGTATCTGAAAGATCCCATAGTACTTGGGGCCCATCTTGTGGTGGGGTATCTTCGCGGAGGTTGTTTTAAGAATTACATTTAGTTGCTAGAATACTTTGGGATTAGTCAAAGAACTCAAATGGATGAGATGGGACAAGCATTGAGAGAGGGAATTGTCCTCATCCATTGACTTATGTAGATGATGGTGAAAAGAGGTTGTCTCAATCTCAATTTTTGAGATAAGATTCAACTAATTCATGTAGATGGAGAACCCTCGAATATATTAAGAATTTTGGAGGAGGGTTACGACCATGGTTATCAGGATCGCGATCTGGATCTTAGGATCTTACAATTCTACGATCCAGATTTTGTAAATCGATCCGGATCTTACCTAGGATCTAAATCGACACATCTACGACTGGATCGCGATCCGAATCTTAGGATCTCTAGGATCGCGATCCCGACCGATTCTACCGATCCGACCAAATGGAACTAGAAACATGTCCAACTCTATCCCGACCTCATTCAACCGGTTCAACACTGATAACCCATTGCTTAACCTTATCCCAATCCCACCCACATACCTCATAACCGAATCATATCATGTTGTTTTACCATATCCCAAATGTCGAATGCCGGCTGCAAACGGAGGCCAAAATTGACGTCTTCGGTCGCTTCCAGTCCAGACAATGTCTTCCTTTTCCTTCCTTACCAGATTCCATTTCAAGTGGTATCAATGTCTTATCTTATATTTTTGCGTATGAGCAATCCAGTGGCTGGTAATCCAGTGGCTTCCTGTTTCCTACTTTCAGGCCGACGTCTAATCTTCCTTTCTAGCGTACGAGCAATCTAACGGTTAGAAATCCAGTATAGGAGCAATTCAAGCTTCTTGCTTCCAGCATACGAGCAATCCAACAGTCTGGATTCGTCTTCCTGCTTTTAGGCTTCCACCAATCAAACAGTCCAGATTTGTTTTTATTGTTAGCAGACATTTGGTGTCCTACCTGAAACTGAAAGTGAACTTAGTATGATATTATCTTTTTTATTTTAGTTATTCAAAAAAATTTAATATAATTATTTACATACTGCTCAATTTATTGATTTTTTGCTAATTGAGCATGTAATTTGATGATACAAAATTAATTTTATATTTTGGGATTAATCTATGAATGTTGTAGGATCTTGCGATCCTCGATCCGATTCTACGATCTGATCCGATCCAACCTCGAAACGATCTTACCTAGGATCTCGATCCTGACAACCTTGGTTACGACCCAGCGTAGCTCTAGCCTTTTCGTTCCTATCAAGAGGAGACTGGGCAAAGAAAGACTGGTGGGGTAATATACACAAAAGATACACAATGTTGGCTAGGATATGAGTAATTCACAAGGATGATTCATTGGGGTGGTTAGATGCACCGTTCGCGGGGACTCACATGGCAAACTAGTTCAAGAGCTAGGTTGAACTACATGCTCGATTCATAGGTATGCCTACTGGAGTACAATCCAGAACATGTGAATTCTACGAGATGCAGCTAGGTTGGTTTGCATGCAAGCAAGGTGCGTGATTACAAATGATTAAAACTACAAACACGCATGTGTGAGGTGTTGTGATAGTGTTGGAGGCTTTGGTGTAAACATTTAGCTCATCCATTTTCTCCTTCATAATCCATATATGCGCAATAGTCTTGCAAGTTCGGAAATGTTCCTCACAAATGTTGGATATTTAATCTCACATCAGGAATCTCATGTTATCTTATGCATTTAATATATGTTTGAGCCACTCCACCTATTACTAATTGGTTTTAGGTTGGATACTTCAGTTATAATAAGGTAGCAAAGCAGGCTTGACATTCGCCGATCTCCCTCATCCCCCATGTCTTATATGTTCTGCCATCTGATGAGGTGTCTTGTTTTTGTATTCCTACACATGAGGTGTCTGTATCATGCATCCCAATTTCAAGGGTTGTTAGGCATGTCAAGAACCCTAATAATGCCCAACTAGAATACCTTTGAATAAAATAGTTTTGATTAATTTGTCCCAAATAATACTATTAATATATGTTAATATATTATAGCCTACACATCTTCAGTTCTACATTGTAGACTGGTTTATTGTGTACCTCTATTTTCCTTCGTATACCCCTCTTTGGGATGAATAATATGCTACACTCAAGTACTTTTATTATAACGGTACTGGAGTGTTTCGTCTGATCATTCGACCAAGCAGAATTTTTTTCAATCGACCCTCGATTGATTCCACGCATCAGGGATCTTATATGATTGTAAAGTACAATTAAAACTTAAAGGCAAGCGTTACCGTACTGCAATTAGACCAGCGATGCTCGATGGTTCCGAGTGTTGGGTAGTGAATTGTGTACATGAGCAAAAAATGGGAGTTGCGGAGATGAGAATGCTTAGGTGGATGTGTGGACACACGAGACTAGATAAAATTAGGAATGAATGTATCAGGGATAAGATAGGAGTGGCACCAATAGCAGAGAAGCTCGACTAAGATGGTTTGGACACGTACAAAGGAGACCATTAGAGGCACATGTTAGGCGTTGTGAGAGTATAGTCACTAGGTATGTTAAACGGGGGAGGGTAGACCAATAAAGACTTGGAATGAGACTATAAGGAAAGACATGATGTACTTAGGCAATAGTGAGATTATGACTAAAGATAGGGCACAATGACGACAAAGGATCCATATAGCCGACCCCATTATAGTCGGATAAAGGCTTGAGTGTTGTTGTTGACCCTCGATTGATTCCAGCGTACTTCTTCGCTCGACTCGATTTCGCATTGTCGTCTAACGTAGATCTCATGACCTCATTCTCCCCAACCACATTCATTTCACTAGAACTCACTCGCCTCAACTAACATTCAGTTGCTTCCTCTCTCCATTGATCTCGTTGTCACTCGCGCTCGCCTAGATTCTGCTGAACCATAGCCGCTTGAACTCACGTGTTCGCGCCAGTGAACTCTGCACGAGCTCGGTTCGCATATGCACCACTACTTGTTCTCACCTGAGTCTTTCGAACTCGACATCACGAGCACTCGTCGATGACTATGCTGCTAAACTAGCTTTTGATCAAGAAAAGTATCGCATTTCTCTTTGTTTTGGTGACTCATCCGCCATTCCTGAGAACTCTAGTAATCCTCTGCCAATCCTGAGAACTTTGTTCTGGTGACTCATCCTATGTCCATGACGACTCAAACCTAGATCTGCTCCTCATGGACCTCGACAACCTCGGTCCAATCAAAATGGTGTATGTGACACAAACGCCACGATACTCACAATATGCAAGAATGCTAAGATCTTGCTCAACGCAAGGCTCAAGAAGTTACATATGGTAAACCGTGTGTACGTCCTTAGCCTAGATAAGTAGTTATTGCAGAGACAACCCCTCGTACTGGACATATGCAAAAGTTTGTCTCCACTCCGAAATAGTTTCTGTTAGAATGAAATTAAATATGTTGTATTTCCCCCCTTATATATAAGGTGGGCCTCCTTTATTGAAGGCATCACATTATTATTTTCCCACTTTAACAGTTTCAACAATTTATGAGTATGTTACATATGACTCCTCAGTCATCTAACTCTCTTAGATCATTCTTTGCTAGCTTTGCTGGTATATCTTCCTCCTCCGAAATTGTTGATTATGGCGCCTATTACAATATGACTAGTGATGCTTCTAGTTTTAGCCATTTTGTTCTTATTCTATCATCAACTTCCATTCAAACGGCTGATGAGACTCTCTTACCAATTGACGATCATAGTCATCTTGTTATTCTCCCGCATTTCACTATCCTTGATGTTATAACATGTTCCTCACTCCACTATGAGTCTCTTTTTTGTCTCTCAATTAAATAACATACTATCTCATTCACTACTTACTTGCACCGTACATGCACAGTTTAAATGCCATTCGACATGTCCGACATGTCTGCAGATATATCATTTTTTAGAGCAAAACAATATTTTTTTCTAAAAAAAAATAGACTGTCCTTTCATAAAATTTAAACAGACATCTAATTTTTTCGAAATTTCGATCAACATGAATTTTGAACTTATTATCCGCTATTTTATTTTATATTATGTTAGCAGACAAATAATATACGTTTAAATCATTTATATGTATTATATTATATATGCTTAAATCAATTATACTTTCTTTTTATTTTTTATATTTTACCTTTACAATCAATTTTATATAATTATTTCACACTATTTTTCTTATTTCCCGCTATTTGTTTTTAGCATAAATTTATTGAACTTGAAACTTATAATCAATTAAGAATGCGGTCGCCTCCATCACGTCATACATCGTCTACATGCGGACTGAGAGCATCCGCTTCAACATGGAGGTTTTCCGCACCCTATTCCGCAAGCGGGCGCGGGAATACGGGCAGATGAACTTTGGCTTAGAGAAATTCTGAGTGCTCAATATGGCGAACAAGGTCCACGGCTGGCAGTCGCGGTTCGCCATATTCAAAGGGACTTTGGCGGTCTCTAGACGATGCCGGATCCGCGGGAGGAGAACGCTTTCCGACTGCCCGAGCTTTCTGTGATGGGGGAGCGGATAGTAAAGTTTTTTAATGGCACCTCGCTGGACGTTGTCCACTATGTTCGTCGTGTGTGAGAGGTCAAGGATCTGCCCACCAATGAATGTAAGCATATGTGGTTAGAAATTCATGTAACCATGCGTACCTTCGTATTCTAACGATTTCTTTCTTTATGCAGTTGTTTAGATGGTACCGGCATCAAAACTATACCAACCTCAGGGGAATGTCTTGACCGCCACTGAAAAGCGGCACACTCAGGACCTGAGGAGGGAGACCGGGCTCGCCCAAGGTGGGGCGAGTACGTCGAAGAAGAGGCGCAAGCCTTCACGAACAACTGTGTATGATGGAGGGGCGCCCGCCTTTGCAGGCCTAGAGGAGGACATGTTCGACCTCTGGGGCAACTCGTTGATGCTGTGGGACCCTGAGGCGGTCAATTTGAGTGCCCACCTTCTCTCCTGGAAGGAGTCTGGGCAGACCTTACTGCAAGCTCTGGCGGTCACCTCCGCGGTGTTTGGGAGGTTGGACTTATAGGAGATGAGGAAGGTGCACGTGAAGGATATTTCGATGAAATCCGCCGCAACGACCATGAGGGTGGTCACATTCAACTAAGCCGACCTAAGTGCCCTCGACGATTCGCTGGCTGTGAACAACTGCCTGCGCGAGAAGCTAAGGGTAAGACACAATTCATTGAGTAAGGGCGGCTACACGTACCTGTTCGCTCTTAATAATTTATTTGTTGTCTCTTTCAGGTGATCTTAACCGAAGAAAATCCAAAGTTCCAAAGAGCTGCCCTCCGAATCTCGAAGCGGTCAGTGGAGGTCGCCCTTGATCTCCTGAAGGAGCAAGACGTGCTGAAGGATGAGTTCGCGGATCTCGATTACGCGTCTCTCTTCAAAGAGTTCGGGGACGTGGATGTCCCTGATTCGGATGATGAGGAGGTCGCTGGGCAAGTCGCGAACATCGTGGAGGAGGTCGCGGATCTGGAGGCGGAAGCAGAGGGGCGACATGCACGGTCAGAGACTCCGTCGAGCGGATAGAGTCGCTTTTTGGGGTCCCGTAGAAAGAAATACAAATCCACGAAAGGAAAAGAGGTTGCGGAGGAGTCAGAGCCAAAGTCTGAAGAAGAATTCTATTTTCATTTTTCTTAATAACCGCACGGATATCTTTTGAAACTGCGGCCTCTATAATATTATATTTTTTTTAAAAAGCAATAATAATACTTTATTTTTGTTGCGATCTCCATTGTGTACCTGCGGATTGACATAGATTATGCATGCAATGGAACTTAAAAATTTACTACGTACCTTCGTAGAATGAGTTGTGCGAATACCGAAGGCGTGAATGTTATATCAATCGTCTATCTGTTGCTCATCTGAATAATATATATGCGCGGTTTATTAGGTAGTATCCACGACTTACTAGAATGAAGATGCCCAATCAGGGCAATAAGGTTGAACTGAAACCGAATGATCATCGCTATTTGTCTACCTCTTCAAGACGCTATTTGCCTATCTTCCTGAATTCTGATCTTTTGCTTTATCCAACTTTCTAGACCTTTCTTCCTGTTGATTATGAGTGAATGACAAATCTAACATAGTCTAGATCTTAGGTCGACATGGTGTTTTGCACAATGAGGGATTACATTGGCAAAATTATGTCTGATGACACTAAGTCTAGCCCTATGCTAGGCTTGCACTATCTAATATCTGAAATCACAACTAAACACATGCATCAAATACAAAGTGTGTCTATCCTTGACTTGAACACTTCTTCAAATCAGGAACATTGTGGGCAAAGTTCCCAACAATCTCCCCTTATTTGAAGAAGTCAGAACCTCAAACAATGATAAACTACACGCAATAAAATATAAAAAATAACAATCATGTGCTACACTGCTACATCTAAGGAGGTTCAGAATACCTTACATTGTTACCTTCTCCCCCTTTCTGACTTTTCAATTTTTTTCTCCCTCTTTCTGCTTTTCAATTTCTGCTGTTCTGGAGGTTAAGAGACTCTTGTAATATACTTCCCCTCAATAGCAGCTAGTCCTTCCAGACTTCTTCACAGGTCTAGGGCTGAGAGTTCATGTCGAGTTTCCCGCTCAGTTGAATCCATTTCTAGGCATCTTGAATTCCTTAGATCAGTACTTGCCCCCCTAATGTCTGCAAGAGGGGTAGATCAACCATGGATTCTGTAGATTGCTCCCCCTCAATATATGCATGGGATTGATCAGAGAAAAGTCATGTAGATGGCTCTTTGTTCCAGTCATTTTCCTGGAACCTTCACTGTTCAAATGGCAGATTGAAGTTTTGTTGGCCTTTGGACTATCCTGCAAAACAGATTAGTTTACCTTAGGAACCCAAACCATTTTGGGTCTAGGTTCATGTTAGTTCTAATAACTGGATGACTTATAACAACACTACTGGCAAGCCTTATATTATTTGCCCTAGGCACTGTTGGATTAAACCAACAGTCTATGGCAAAGTGACCAATTTTGCCACAACACCAGCATTCAAATCTATTGTACCTCCTCTTCTGAGTCACCTTCTGAATGGAGTGAGGATGCAGATGATCAGAAGAGCAAGCTGCAACATTCTTTGCATTTCTAAAATAAATCTTGTGGCTGTGTGCATGATGGAAGGTGGGATGCACAATCACATGATTCATCTTAGGGATAGGCCTTTGAGAAATAGTTTTTCCCTTTCCTTTGATTGTTGGTGTTGTTGAGCCAAATACAAATTATCCATGATTTTTCATCTGGATTTCCTCATGAGGTGCCTTGAAGGCATTCAGTCCAATGTTTGCTCTATTCTTTGAGTTCTGAGACTTTGTTCCACTAGTAGAGCACTTATTAGATAGAAATCCATAAGAGAGATCGTGATCATAGGTATTGGTAGGCAATATGACCTTTTGAAAAATAGTGATCTTTGGTGGTCTTGCCCTTGTCTGCCTCCTTAGTATATCCTACACCACCTCTATATGGTGCAGAAAAACTGTCAATGATTGGCAGCACAGTTTGTGGTTTGGAAAACCTAGCCATAAGCTTCCTCTCAATGAGGAGCTTCTCCTCATGATCTTTAATGATCTTGTTCTTCTGACTTAGTTTATCAATTTGGATCATTGAGATCCTTCTTTGCTTGCTGAGTTCATCACTCACTTGAGCCAGCTTCTCAGCTTTCTCAAGGAGTTCAGATTTAGCAATCCTAAGGGATTCAATCTTCTCAGCTTGAGCCTTGACAAACTTTTTGCTTCTTTTTAGAGCATCCAGCAAGACACCAAACTGATCCACTAGATCAGCTTCATCCTCATGATCAGATTCAGATGAGGATGACCTTTCAGAACCTTTTTCATAACAAGATTCTGCTTCTGATTCAGAATCTACAATAGATAAGGGAGCTCTGATTAATACCTGAGCAAATGAGTTGGGCTCATCCTGACTTTCTTCATCAGTCATGGTCATAAGCCCACAACAGTCGTCTTCTTCAGACTCAATGTCTGATAAGGATAAAAGTGCCCTTTTGCAAACCCTGGCAGAAAGATAGTCATCATGCCCCTTATCTTCAGACAGTGCAGTAAGCAGAATGTAGGCTTCTTCTTCAGACTCAGAAGAGCTGCTGGTGTCACTTGGTGTCTTGGTCTTCTTGGCAATGAAGATCCTCCCATGCTTCTTGCCCTTATGAGATCTTCTCTCATCAGCCTTATCATTCTTCTTTTCCTTTCTCTTTACTGGGCAGTCAGTAATTATGTAACCTGCTTTTTAACATTCATAGTAAACAATATTAGAAGAAACATGTTTGTTATGTTTAGAGTCATACCTGTCCTCCTTGGACTTATGTTTTGGTCTGTCATAGCTGTGACCAGACTTTCTAGAGCTGGAAGAGGAGGGTCTGGCTTGTCCTGTCCTTTCTTTGACAACAGATTTTTGAATTGCTTGCAGAGAAGATGTAACTCTTCATCAGAAAGTTCAGAGCCTGAAGTGTTGGCTTCTGAATCTTTATTTTCATCAGATCTAGCTCCCTGCTTCTTCTTGAGCTTTCAGCCTTGAAAGCAAGTGATTCATCTTTGGAGGATGGTTTCTTCTTCTTCTTCTTTCCTTGTATTCAGCTGCAGCTCATGGGACAACAACTTTCCAAATAAGCTTTGGGGCTCCATTCTTGCAAGGTTCCCCATCTCTCTTATGACACATATCTTTATGTCTCATTCCTTGTTCAAGGACCTTAGGAACTTGTCATTCAAATCATAATTAAAGAACTCTCTCCCATAAGTTCTCAAGTCATTCACAATCTTAAAGAACTTTCCATAGCAATTAGAGATTGAGTCCTTATCTTGCCTGAATGCTTCATACTCTTGGTTGAGGAGAGATTTTCTATCATCTCTTACTTCTTTAGTCCCCTCCATAAACACAATAAAAGAATCTCACATCTCTGTTGCTGTCTTGCATTGAATCAGATTCTGAAATGTAGAATCATCAATACAGCTGACCAGGATGTTCTTAGCCCTCTTATCCATGATGACCAAGATGATTTCATCATTAGTCATTTCATTATATTTCTTGGGAACTTGTCTGGCTGAATCTATTGTTGAAGCTTTCATAGGAATGAAAGGACCTTTTTTCAACTGTTATGAAAATCCTTAGGTCAGAGGCTTCCATGAAGAATTTGACCCTCTCCTTCCAAATACCAAAGTTCTCTTTTCCACAGATGGGAAATTCATAAACCTTAGTTCCTTGAAACTTCCTCCTGAAGTCATGGTGGTTAGACTTTGAATCCCTTTTTATAGATCTTGTTCAAGCTGTTAAGCTCTCTTTGAACAACCTCCCTCTGATACCACTTGTAAGTTATGGGATAGTCTAATCTTCACCTAGGGGGGAGGTGAATAGGTGATGTCTGTCTTTTTAAATCTAATTGCGAAATAATAAAAGTATACAAAGGACAAAAACAGAAAGCACCACAAACACAGAAAGTTATAGTGGCACCACAAACAGAAAGTTGTGCAACTTCAAGGCGATATTTGAATAACTGATCCCTCTTCAAGACAATATCGTCTTGAATTGTGTATTATCAAGATGATATATGAGACCTTAGTTGTGAAGCTTCAAGACGATATCGTCTTGAATTGTGTATTATCAAGACGATATTTGAAACTTTAGCTGTGGAGCTTCAAGACGATATCGTCTTGAAGCTTAAGGTTATCAAGACGATATGTCTACCTCTTCAAGATGATATGTATACCTCTTCAAGACGATATGTCTACCACTTCAAGACGATATTTGACTATCTTCCTGAATTCTGATCTTTTGCTCTATCTAACTTTCTAGACCTTTCTTCATGTTGATTATGAGTGAGTGACAAATAAAACATAGTTTAGATCTTAGGTCGACATGATATTTTGCACAATGAGGGATTACATTGCAAAACTATGTCCGATGACACTAGTCTAGCTCTATGCTAGGCTTGCACTATCTAATACCTGAAATCAGCACAACTAAACACATGCATCAAATACAAAGTGTGTTTATCCTTGATTTGAGAACTTCAAATCAGGAATATTGTGGACAAAGTTCCCAAAAATCTCATTTCGATTTCTCTCGCCCGAGTCAAGTAATCGGAGAGCGGAAGGCATCCCCCTATTTATAGGCGGACCGTTGTACTTAGCCTCGAAAGCTAGAACGCCGGAAGTCTCGAGCTCAAGCAGTCACTCTTTGGTGACCACCCCCTTTAAAGTCGTTTTCTCCTGCAAAACAAAGTTCGAAGAGCAAGCGGGTATTTGCACTAACCAATGACATCCTCCACAACACAGATGTTCAAAGAACCAAGCGAGATAAAGGAAAGCATAAGCAGAGGCTGCGGTCAAGGAAATAAACAATGTGTGTAACCGCGCAAATCAAAGTTCACAGAATTGCCAAATTATTACAGACAAGCATGAAAATTGTTCACAACAGTCAGCCCTAGGAAAATATTTAATCACGGGAAGGTGTCCGCTCTACACCTAACTATGCCAAGTTGTCAGAGATATCGGTAAAAGCCTTGTGGGCAATCACTAGTCCTCTGTTCAGCTGTGCGCCAAAAGCATGCAGATCTCACACGTCATCCCGCACTCGCGCCTCATAGGGATCTCCTGCTTCTTCAGGGAGTGACCGCGGTCGTGATCCAGACGCCGCCTCTCCTCGCAAAGCCTTCAGTTGAAAAACCTCCGAGGTAAGCGCGGACACATGTTCCTTTAGGCTTTTGGCATCCTTCTCCAAGTCTTTTATCTGCATCCTCGAGCCCCATGCCTATTCCCAAAATGCATCCAGCAAAGCAAACACCTTGGCTTGTATGGCCGTCTTGGTCTCTGCAAAGCGTTCGCAACAACAGAGGTAAGGATTGTGTTTTATATATATATGGCTAATCGAAATGTATGGGAGGGAATATATACCCGTTGTATCTGTCACAAGTGCTTCTTCAGGAATTGGATTGAGTTCGTTGAAGTCAATTACACTAGCAGCAGACACTGCTCTGAAAGCCCGCGGGGGACGTCTGAGTCGATCAGGGTCAGTTCGCTGGATATAACCTCTCCGCAACAACTCATCCCGTCTCCGCCGCTCGTGTAACTATTCGTGGGTCATGAATTGTTCGTCAGGAGCCGCTCCCACCAAAGGAGGGATGACAACGGATTCGCGCCTCGACGGAGCAAGTTTTTTCGCAGGAGGACGCTGCAGACACTCAACGGTGTCCATAGCCCCTCCGACCTCTTCTATGCCTCGCTCAGTGCCTCCGCACTCGCCTAAGATCTCAGCAACCTCAGCGCTAAAGACAGCCAAACTCGCCTCAACTTCGAGGCTAGCGATGGACTTACCCTTCGCCCCGCGCCGCGCGGTCGCTTCCGCAACTTCTATTTCGGCGGCCTTCCTCCTTCGAGCCTCTCTCCTCAGTTTCCTTTCCTCGGGCGTCCATTTCTTCTTCTTTTTCTTCGGCGGCCTCCCAGAACCCTTTGGCTCTTTTTCAGCATCCACCTGAACAGGGGCCAGAGTCTGTTTCTCCAACGCAATCAGGTTCGACTGGGCCGTCTTCTCTTCGGGTTCCTCTCAGACCTCTTCCTAGATCTCCTCACCAGATCTCCCCTTCTCAACCATCGTGACCGATGTCCCCCCAGTCTCCAGCACGGTCTCCGCGGTCGCATCAGCCTGCAAGTCGGTTTGTGCGGTGGAATCAATAGCAGGGTCCTCGACCGTCTTGCCTGCAGGGTTCTCGGTAGGGGCCCCTCCCCAGAAAAGCTCGTCGGAGTATTCGCATCACCTCCGAAAACTTCTGCTACCACCGCCACCGCACCTTCTAAGACAAGACCGAGGAGAGGGAGCTAGGGCGGACACTCGGGTTGTTCGCCTGGATTTCTTGAGGCTGAGACTGCTGCTGTAGCTTGGTCGAGCCGATGGCTGCTGAGGCTGGAGAAGGGGGTGCGATCACATGGCCTGTAACCGCATGCACCGCTGAACGCCAAAGCCCAGCTCTTGCTGCTGTCGCAGGGTCCCAGATTAACATAATCCCAACACTTTTTCAAGTCCATGCGAACTTCGAAAAAGTTCACTAGTAATCACGGAGACACGACCTAGCCTCTGCGCTGCTGAAAGCTATAAATAGCCTGGGGCTGGGTTTGGAAGGATTACTCCCAAACTGTGCTTCTCTTACCTACTGCGAATACACTTCTGAGAAAGGCTTGCCGCAAAATGCTCGTGCTGGAAATGTTGGCCAAGAGGAATCCTGGGATGTCGGGGGCTAAGGAGTTGGCGGACACTTCCAAAGTCCCAAACCTTCCTGCGAAGAAGAAGGGCACGTGCGGTCTTTCGGTGACCTCCGCTGCGAAAGCTTCAAAGGCCCCTGCCGCTCCGGTGCCGAACGTGTCGTCCCCTGCCCAAAAGCGGGCAAGTGCGAACGATTCTTTTACCACCTCAGATATGGATAGGTTCCTCGCGGAAGACCCCACGCAAGACTCGTCCCGAGAGTTTGGGGGGGGGGGGGGGGGGGGGGGGGGGGGACGCCAGGAACCCGAGGTGTCGGAGCCGGAAAAAGCTCCAGCGGTTGCGTTGGAGAAGAAGCGGAAACCAACGACGTCCAAGAAGGTGGTCGCCAAGAAAGCGAAGAGCACGGCTGTTGGGGTAGGGAAGAGTCTCCCTTCTGAGATTGTCGACCTGGAGAGGGATGAGACCGCACTGACGTCTGCAGTTGGGGAATTGCCCGCGGCACGAGTCCAGACTGAACTTACAACTTGTTTTAACCGTGTGTACCCTCTCTCTTTCTGTCTCCTGCCCGAATTCTACTATATCCAGAGCAGCTAGCATTTATTGCACCTACCGGTTCGGGTGGCCCTCTATCAGTATAAATAGAGGGTCAGGGGTGCCCAGAGGAGGACACTGAACTTGAGCAAGAACCTCCCTTGTAGTTGGTGCGGCTAAAATTCTGGGTCACTCTCTGTTGCCTAGTTCTTTTGTGTCTTGTAGCTCTGTAATAGCTCTTTCCAAAGTAATAAAATCACTCACAGCCAGTGCAGTTCGTGGCTTTGGGAAATCTGTTGTCGGCCTGTTACGCGCACGCGCCTCCTAGTTTATTATTGCTTTTCTTTAAGTGTTTTTAGTTTGATGTGAGCCCCCCCCTCCCTATATAAGGAGGTGGTTTTGGGGAGTTAGGGCATCCTTGGATCATTAGTCTTTTTTGGGCTCTCATTAGAGAGAAGCTCTTTGGAGGAACCAGCCTCCGAGAGTTGGCCGGAGCATGTGCCGGATTGTATCCGTGGTTCATTATTTCAAGCATTCTCCTTCTAGTTCGTATTAATTGGTCCGACCCGCCGTTCCGCCCGCTGCTACAGCCGCCAGAGACTAGAGAGTCACGCTAACCTTGCGCTCACCGACGTCTCCTGTCCCGACATTTCGCAAAGGACCGCTCGCCCGCCTTCATCCGCGAGTCCCGCACCGCGCCAGGCCCAGCTCCGCCGCCCCGCGTCCCAGATCCGCCGCTAGCACCCGCGTCCCAGTCCGACGCACCGCGTCCAGATCCGCCACGACCATCTTCCGCACGCCACGCGCCCAGATCCGCCGCGCACCTTCTTCCGACGCACCGCCTCCTCTTCCGCAAGTCCCGCGTCGCCGCCGACGCCCCGACACCGCCTGGGCACGCCTGATCCGCCCTCTACAGCCCTGTTCTGGTCCTCCGCGATCCTGCTCCGCCGACATCCCTCTGTTTCTGCCCCGCTCTGCTGATTTAGTCTCTTCCACAGCGATCGTCCGCTGCTAGAGCCCCTTCCCAGGCTCCGACACTCCCCAGCCAACCTCCAGCTCGGCGCAGTCGTCCTCATATGCCAAAGGGCCGGATGGAATCCCGCGTGGAAGACCTCGAACATTCCCTCACCAGCATCAACGCGCGTCTCGAGGCACAGACCGAGCAGTTCTCCTCGATTCTGACCATGCTCCAGAACTTACAGCCAAGCCAGCTCTCCGGGCCTCCTGCCGCCTCTGCTGTGGGATCCCCTAGCACTACGCTCCCCGATACACCCGCAGTGGTGGAATTACCTACTCCACCGTACCGTGGGCCGGAAATCCCCACATTCAACGGGACTGACCCCCTTGGGTGGATTGCCCGCGCCGAACAGTTCTTCGACATCCACCAGACCCCTCAGACGCAACGGGTCTCCACCGCACTTATCGGCATGGAAGGGTCTGCCCTCCATTGGGTCCGTTGGCTCCGCCAGACCTCTCCCGACCTCACCTGGACAGCTCTCTCTGAGGCTCTCATTCAGCGGTATGACGCCCGCTACTCCGGCCCCATGATCGAGCGACTTTGTGGGGTCCGTCACACCGGCTCCATTGACTCGTACATTGATGCCTTCGTGGAATTAATCACCCATGTCCCCGGTCTTCCCCCAGACCATTACTTGGGGTTCTTCATGAACGGCTTGCAACCCCACTTTCGCTCTCGTCTCCGCACTCTCCAACCGTTAACGGTTCACCACGCCATTGACCTCGCCCCCCTGGTGGAGGCAGAATTTCTCGCAATATCCGGCAACATTCCTTCCCCATCACCTCCCTCTCGACATCCTTCCTCCACATATTTCTCGACCCATCCGAAACCTACACCTCCGCCACCTCCTCTGCCCCGGCCACCAATGATGGGTCCTCGCAACAACCGGTCTGTCCCTACCCACCGCCTGTCCAACCAGGAGTACAACGACTTACGAAGCAAAGGCCTGTGTTTCCGCTGCAAGAACCCCTACTCTCCTGGTCATGAGTGCTCGGTGAAGGAGTGTCGAGTCCTCATCGGCGACGACGTGGCCGCGCTCTCCGCCGCCGACTTTGACGCGCTGTTGCTCTCGAACGGACTACCGGACGACGCCCCGGGCACCTCGACGGCATCCCACAACTGATCGGCGGGCGGCTCTCCGACCTTGGGGTCAAGGTCGCTTTTCTGACGGGATGTATTGTTACGCGCACACGCCTCCTAGTTTATTATTGCTTTTCTTTAAGTGTTTTTAGTTTGATGTGAGCCCCCCCTCCCTATATAAGGAGGTGGTTTTGGGGAGTTAGGGCATCCTTGGATCATTAGTCTTTTTTGGGCTCTCATTAGAGAGAAGCTCTTTGGAGGAACCAGGCTCCGAGAGTTGGCCGGAGCATGTGCCGGATTGTATCAGTGGTTCATTATTTCAAGCATTCTCCTTCTAGTTCGTATTACGGCCCCTGCTCGCTGCAAGCTTATTCCCCCCCCCCCCCCCCCCCTCTCACTCTCTGTGTTCGCCCCGACCCCCTGTGGCTAGTAACCGGTTGTTTGCAGTCTCTGATTATCACACTCTCTAACGGTCTGTGGCTGAGGGTGGAAGTTGAGGACAATTTTGGCCTCAGCACCAGATATACATATAATCCACATCGAAATACAAGGTGCTCCTAGCGGGGTTCCAAAGGATTGTGCCCCTGGTGGGGTCTTAGTGTCAAAGCCCCTAACGGGGTCCAAAGGGCAGCGCCCCTGGCGGTGGTCTCACTGACCGATCTGCAAGCGGGGTCAAGGGGCAGAGCCCTTGCGGGGTGCGGATCAGAGCCCCATCCACTTTATTTAAAAATCACCACCATTTTCTCGTAGAAAATTCATCAACATTTGATGTTCCAGGACAAAATATGATGTTTCAGAACCATTTTAAATCATCAGATTTACACGCACATATATTTCAAATCCACATTTCCTTAGATAGTAGACAAACTCTCCTATCTGCGTAACAGTGAACGAAACTGCACAGAGATAGACCGTTACAGCAAAAGGGTGGAAAATAATTTCTGAATGAGAAGTTTCGCATCCTCCTCTGATACCGCTGTTGAGTTGCAAGGGCATCAAATGCGCAACGAAAATATAGGAAACCCTCGACAGGATCCATGCGAAACACAGTAAATCAAGAAACGAATATTATACCTTTGACGAAATCAGATTTCGAGAAGGATAACCGGCGTTTGAGTCCAAACGCAGAATGATATCCGCGTCTCTAGAGGTATCCACACGAATGTCGGAAACACCTTGCAGTCCGTCCAACGAACTCAGGGCTGGAAGATGATCGTCTTTCTCTGCACGAAATGCTAGTTCCATTTTTGCATAGATATTCTTCTTTCTCTCTTCATAGTTGCAATTTTTCATTCTCTAATCTGTCCTACAGAATGGAGAAAGTGTCGTGGATGTCGTGGATTTATACATGAATCAATACCCCCTTGGCACAATGGCGTGTGCCCCAATCGGTGCGTCATTTGACAGCCACTCGTATAAAACTCCCAGAAACGCAACCAAATGGCTACACGCATGTAGCACATAGGCGTGTGCCGCGGGCATTTGGATTGAAAAGTCATGTTTCCAGCATTGGAAACATCCTCAATGCGTTGGGCCACAAAAAGACACATCCACTCACTTTAAACCGCTAGAGAGAAATTTTAATGGTATTTAGGAATTCTCATTTTGGTTCGAAACCGAATTTATTAATTCTTTTTTTATGATTAATTCATAATTAATCAAATACCATATATCATATATCTAATATATGTATTTAGGACACAATTTCATAAACCAACACAAGCAATCACTCCAATTTCAGCACGTCCTTATGTGCGACCCTATAGACTTATATCATATTGGCAGTGAGATTAATCCCTTGACTACTTCTAGATCACAATATTCTAGCAAGTAGATGTGGCTACTGTAGGAGACACAAGGGAACACAAGGGGCAGCGAGATTGCGTTGGAAGCTGGGACAAGCGCTTGGAGATGGGGTTGGCCACGGATGAAGTGTTATTGTGAGGCAGCAGTTGGTTGCGGATAAAGTGTTACTGAGGTGGCGGCTGGGATTTTTTGGTGGAAGAACTAGCAAAAGAGAGGCTTCTAGAGGTGTTAAATGAAAGAAGAAGAGGCTTCATGGCTTCGACACAATGGATGGGCGACAAGCTTCCGTACAATGTTTGACTGTCGGGATTTCATATTTTTCATACAAAATTCATTGATACCTAACATAATAATTATTCGGGTATAATTAAAGGAGAACAGGTTAAATGGGTCTGATGGCTTAGATCGCCTGAGCAGACCATTTAACCTAAATTTCAAACTATCATTCCAAAAAATGTGCATTATAAAAATATGAAAAATTAAGCAACTCGCATATATGGCTACGATCATCCAAATGACGATCTTATAACTGTCGATATTGTGAATCGGTCTTGAATGGGTCCTAATGAGCATGCTTAGAGTGACGTGGTTGAACAATACTCCTTAAGGCACTTCATTTAACTCCCAAGCTTCAACTCTAAAATTCATTTTCATATACATCCCAATTCTTCTGCATAAAAGATCCAAGATATTTAAACATATGCCTATGCATCAATTTAACTTATTAAAAATTTTCTGATATTTTTAATAACTCATTGAGTCAAAAATGCAGGGTAAGGTTTGCCTACATTTCACCCTTATGGTGGGACCCTTCCCGGACCATCGTTGCGCGTGGATGCTTTGTGTACCGGTCTGTTGTTGGGAAAAACACCCTTGTGATTTATCTTACAAATTATCTTAAAGTGATTTCATAATCTAGGATGTATTACTCATATTGTATAGAGAGTAATCTATTCATTAGATGTCCTAGGATATCACACTCACACTAGAGTGTCAAGACCTGTCCAAAACAAGCACAAAATTTAGTTGAGTTAAACTTACGTCGAATAGAAGTTGACGCAACTTCGACTAAAAGTCGAAGCAACTTCGAATACAAGTAGAAGTAACTCAGACTGAAGTCGAAGTATAAGTGAAGTCGACGCAACGTCGAAATGGTCTCGACGTAGAAGACAGAGCTTGTCAAAGCAATATCAGAAGTCGACGCAACTTCGATTTGAATTAGACGCAGAAGATCAAGTTCAAAGTCCAAGTCTACAACTCGACGGATACGTCGATAGGTATTCGACGCAACGTCGACATCTGAGTTCAGTCAGAGCTAAGAAGGATTTCGAAGCTGCTTCTATAAGAACTCAGAGGTGCGTCGAATAAAGGGAAAATGAAATCGACGCTACGTCGAATACAAACAGAAATGGAAAGTTTTCTGCTGTCTTTTCTGATGCTTTTCCAGAAGGTATCCAAGGCTATAGTCTGACTTCTAACGGCTCGTCTATTGCCAAGAATGGAATGAAGTACTTCAGAGAGACAACAAAGATATTCTTGAAAGTTATTCAAATTAAATTGACAGGTCGGGAAACAGAAATAAAAAGAAATACTTATTGTCCAAAGGACATTCCTTCTAAGAACAGAACAGAAGAGGAAAGAAATTCAAACACTATTCGACAAAGAGTAAGTAAACAGAAGAAGGAAGAAATACACAGCAATTGAATCATTCAGCCTTCTTCTTCTTCCTCAAGCTTTCTCTCAGAAAAAGAATAGTAGAACATCTATGTACAGGAATACACAAAGGCTCTGCTTCTTCTTCTACATCTACATCAGAAAGCTATCTAGAGTACAGAGATCATCAGGATCACAAGCAAAATAACTCTTGCATTCTTCTCTATCTTAAGCAAGAGTTCATCCTATACAGATCCTGAAGAACATCAAGTGACGGCATCCTGAGTGATTGCTGAAGAAGGATTCAAACAGAAGAATCCTATTCTTTCTTCCTCTTCTTCTCTTATTCTGTAACTGTATAGAGAGTCTTAAGAATCTCTCTCCAAAGGATTCAGTTGGTTCTAAGAGTCTCCTTATAAAAAAAACTCAGTGGTTCTAAGAGTCTCCTTATCAAAAGATCCAGTTAGTGGTTTTAAGAGTCTACTTATCAAAAGACTCAGTGGCTGGTTCTGAGAGTCTTCATATCAAAAGACTCAGACACATATAATGCATTCCTACTAAGGTGGTAGAAGAGTGGAGTGCCCACATTTTGGGGAACCACTATAAAACTTGTCTTCTCTGTGTTTGTGAATTTTTATGTTGTCCCCATTTATTATTTCTGCACTATGCATTTATTTTATTCTGACTTGGATTTGCTGATTGCATAGTTGTTATAAGTTTTAATTATGTGTACATATTTAGGGTAAAAGTTTTTAAATCTCTATTCCCCCCCCCCCCTCTAGAGAATACTCAGAGGTTACACTGTGCACTTTCAATTGGTATCAGAGCGAGGTTGATCATAAGAAAGCTAACACTTTGATCAAAAGATCTCCTCTCACATATTTTTGTATTTAAAAACAATTTTCAAACAAATGAGTTCTAAGAAGTCAATACATTTCCACTGATATTCAAAGGGCTGACATCTTCACTAAGCCACTTGATGAAAGTAAGCACAAACTCTTCATCAATGCACTGTGAATGCTTAATGGAACTCTCTAGAACACCTTTATTATATACTTAAGCATATTTTTCATAGAAAGGTATTGCTGGGAAAAACAACAAAAATTTTAAGAAAAAACAACTGTTTATTCAGAGCTGCGTCGAATAAAATTGACGCACCATCGATTTCTATTCGACGTTAGCTTCGAGAGCTGTCTGGGATAGTTCATTCGAATAGCACTCGGCGTAGCGTCAAATTCATATCGACGCTTACGTCGACGTCATAGTTGCTGACTATATTCGGAGCCACGTCGATTTCTGCTCGATGTTACGTCGACTTTGCAAAGCGCGCGCAGACTGCTTCTAGAAGCGACATCGACATATTTTGGCGCGCTGAATTCACCTCTTTTCGACGTTGCTTCGAATACAACCCTAAGTTGCGACGATTCATCTACTAAAAGCAACTCAGTCATTAGACTCTATTGTGCTTTTGAATTCTCTCCTTTTCGCTCTCCTCCATTTTCCTCTCTACTTCTCTATTTCTTTTTCAGTGTATGTACACACAGGTATTCAATGGCTTCTCCTCCGAATCAAAGAGACCTTGTTGAAGCAGTTGATCTAGATTTAGAGACAATGTTGTCTCAGTTCAGCTCTCTAAATCTTGATTTCTCAAGAGATTGTTATCGAAAGCTGTGTGCTCAACATAGAAGGTTACAGAACCTCACTGCTCAAATAAAAGCCATTGATACAGAAGTAAAGTTGTCAGTACTGCCTGCTGATGTCTTTATATCCTTTCTCAACGATATAAAGCAGGGGGAGAAGTGTGTCAGCAGACCACCTCAAGATTCAGTATACACTACAGCTCTTCCCTTGTCTTTTGTTTCTGAAGAAGAGCCAGCTATCACTTCAAGGCTTCTTCTGCTACCTGCATCATTCTCTCCTCCAAGAATCCTGCCTTCAATCCAGGGGGAGCCATCAAAACAGGGGGAGAGCGATCTATTCTCAGATGATAATGACTACCTGAAGAGTCTGTAGGAGTACAAAGAATGGACTGAGTCACCTATCCCTGAAACACCTGACTTCAGGCATAACTCTGAACAATCAACAACAGCAACACCTTCAGTCAAGCCTGCTGCTCAGGTCACTGAATCTGCTCCATCCTCTCCACCACCAGCTCAGCTCCCTCCTGCTCCTACTCCAGCACCCAATCCAATTGTCCCACACCAACCTTCAAAGGAAGACCTCCATTCAGAGGAAGAGGACATGAAAGGAATTACAGAGGAAGGGGAAGAGAGTTCAAAGGAAGGGGATATGGAAGAGACAAACCAATTTGTGAAATGTATACAAAAGAACTAAGAAAACAGTTCAAGAAGGACAAATTTTATTACAAAACTTATGTGAAGGTTGAAATCCCTGAAAATAGAACGGAGGTATATACTGATCCAACTTGATAAAGCCCTAGATGAGATCAGAGAAAATGATCAATATGAATTTGAAGAATCTCAAAGAGCTGGAAGAAAAGAGAAGGTTGCTCATTGAAAGACTAAAGAAGGGCAAGGATGTTGTAGAAAAAGAACAACTAAATGAGGCAATCCAAATCCCAAGCACACTATTTGATCCTATAAAGTATGATGTCAGGAATCCTCAAGCAAAACTTCTTGAAAATAAAGGGCAACTTCACAAAGGAGGCCTTGGATGTGATCAGGATGAAGCAGAACAACCTCTTCAAAACATAAAGAAGATTGTGTTCAAGTCAACTTCAATTCTTGGAGTCATACAGTCTACTTTTATAGTACCTGATCCAGAAGAACTAGATCTGTAAGAGATCAATTTGATAGCCGCTAAAGTCTTTGATCTGGGACTCAAACTCAGTGATGTCTATCCTGAAGCAGAATCTGATCTGGAGAAGCTTTTCAAGGGACATGAAAGAATTCAGAAGAATCCAGAGAAGGCCATCCCAGCAAACTTCAAGCATGTGGAAAGAAAATTCAGAAAGGTCTATGAGGCCTTATCTACTTTCTCAAAGAAAGAAAGTAGTTCATTTCTTGGGTAACTAACTCTGATAAATATCTATTTATATTAATCAGAAGTTTTCAGCTTACCATAACATTCTGTTATTGTATATTTGTTTGTACTGTGCTTTTACTCGACTGCATGTTTGAAATCACTTACATTATTTGTAAAATTTGTTAAGATAAATGCGGGGAAATTGTTGGAAAAAACACTCTTGTGATTTACCTTACAAATTATCTTAAAGTGATTTCATAATCTATGATGTATAACACATGTTGTATAGAGAGGGTAATCTGGTCATTAGATGTCCTAGAATATCACACTCGCACTAGAGTGTCAAGACCTGTCCAAAACAAGCACAAAATTTAGTTGAATTAAACTTGCGTCGAATAGAAGTTGACGCAACTTCAACTAAAAGTCGAAGCAACTTCGAATACAAATAAAAGTAACTCAGACTGAAGTCGAAGTATAAGTGAAGTCGACGCAACGTCGAAAAGGTTTCGACACAGAAGACAGAGCTTGTTAAAGCAATATCAGAAGTCGACGCAACTTCGATTTGAATTCGACGCAGAAGATCAAGTTCAAAGTCCAAATCTACAACTCGACAGATACGTCGATAAGTATTCGACGCAACGTCGACATCTGAGTTCAGCCAGAGCTAAGGATTTCGAAGCTGCTTCTATAAGAACTTAGAGGTGCGTCGAATAGAGGGAAAATGAAATCGACGCTACGTCTGATACAGACAAAAATGGAAGGTTTTCTGCTGTCGTTTCTGATGCTTTTTCAGAAGATATCCAAGACTATAGTCTGACTTCTAACGGCCCGTGTATTGTCAAGAATGGAATGGAGTACTCCAGAGAGACAACAAAGACATTCTTGGAAGTTATTCAAATTAGAATGACGGGTCAGGAAACAGAAATAGAAAGAAATACTTATTGTCCAAAGGATATTCCTTCTAAGGACAGAACAGAAGAGGAAAGAAATTCAAACACTATTCGACAAAGAATAAGTATACAGAAGAAGGAAGAAATACAAAATAATTGAATCATTCAGCCTTCTTCTTCTTCCTCAAGCTTTCTCTCAGAAAAAGAATAGTAGAACATCTCTGTACAGGAATACACAAAGGCTCTGCTTCTTCTTCTAGATCTACAGCAAGTCATCTAGAGTACAGAGATCATCAGGATCACAAGCAAAACAACTCTTGCATTCTTCTCTATCTTAAGCAAGAGTTCATCCTATATAGATCCTGAAGAACATCAAGTGACAGCATCCTGAGTGATTGCTGAAGAAGGATTCAAACAGAAGAATCCAATACTTTCTTCCTCTTATTCTTTATTCTTCTCTTATTCTGTAACTATATAAAGAGTCCTTAGAATCCCTCTACAAAGGATTCAGTTGGTTCTAAGAGTTTCATTATCAAAAGACTCAGTAGTTCTAAGAGTCTCCTTATCAAAAGACTCAGTGGTTCTAAGAGTCTCCTTATCAAAAGACACAGTTAGTGGTTCTAATAGTCTCCTTATCAAAAGACTCAGTGGCTGGTTCTGAGAGTCTCCTTATCAAAAGACTCAGACACATATAGTGCATTCCTACCAAGGTGGTAGAAGAGTGGAGTGCCCAAATTTTGGGGAACCACTATAAAACATGTCTTCTCCGTGTTTGTGAATTTCTGCGTTGTCCCCATTTATTATTTCTGCACTCTGCATTTATTTTATTCTGGCTTGGATTTGTTGATTGCATAGTTGTTAGAAGTTTTTTGTGTGTGTGCATATTTAGGGTAAAAGTTTTTAAATCTCTATTCCCGCCCCCCTCTAGTGAACACTCAGAGGTTACATTGTGCACTTTCAGCTGTCCTTTTTATTGAGTCAAATATCATGTAGCTACTTTTATTATATTAATTCTAAGCATATCTTCTAATAATTTATTTGTTGTTCTAACTTTTCATTTAGTTAAAGAGGTCTCCGCGATTAGAAATGGCATTTACAAAAAGTCACATCAAGGTATCTCAATATCGCTTACACGCATCTTTATAATTTCTATACATTACATAATTAATGCTAATCATTTATTTCCAAAACATTTGAATATTACATGAGAGCACCTCTCTTTATATAGAAGAGAGGAAGTGAGAGAATACAATTAACGATGTGAGGCTAAATACAACGGACCATGTACATAAAGTTCGGGTGGTTACACCCCTAATAACCGCATGTACTATAGTACAAGAACAGGAAGGGGCGGTTACACCCCTAATAATCTCCCAGACTAAAGCATCTCACCAAACAGGGGCGATTACACCATGAGTAATCGCCAAACCTCTAAGTCATCCCAAGCCAGCAACACCAGTCAGTTACACATGGAGTAACCGCCCTTCCTTTGCAATTCTTCAACTTGTGTTTTAACACTCCCCCTAAAGCTGGAGCATATATATCGATCATGCCCAGCTTGCCACATATATCTGAGAAAGACGAAGTAACTGGTTTTGTAAAGATATCTGCCAACTTTTTTTCAGAAGTGATGAATGGAGTGCAGATCTGCTTCTTCAAAACTTCTTCTCTAACAAAGTGATAGTTGACTTTGATATGCTTGGTTCTTTCATGAAACACTGGATTCTTTGAAATATAGATGACAACTTTATTGTCACAAAACATGGGTAGAGGATAATCGTAGACTTCTCCTAAGTCAATCAAAAGGCATCTCAACCATTTTAACTTGCATGCGGTTTGACTCATACTTCTACACTCAGCTTCAGCACTCGACCTGGATACCACTGCCTGTTTTTTGCTCCTCCAAGTGATAAGATTTCCACCAACGAACGTGCAGAAGTCGGAGGTAGATTTTCGATCATCTTTATCATCCGTATAGCTGGCATCAGAGTATGCTTCAACTCGTAGATGATTGTTCTTCTGAAATAATAGATCTTTCCTTAGAGCTCCTTTAATATATTCCAATATTTTCGAGGCCGTCTTCAGATGATATTTTCCGGGAGCTTGCATGAACTGAATGTCTTTTCCCACAGCATAACAAATGTCAGGTCTTGTCACAGTTAGGTAAATAAGTTTACCAACCAATCGTCTATATTGAGTAGCATCTGGGAGCAGATGAGACATCTCATTCCAAAGTTTGTCCTCGCCTATAGCCATAGGACACCTACCAGGGTTTGCACCAAGGAGACCAGTTTCATTTTGAAAGTCGAGCGCATACTTGCATTGGGAGAAAACAACAAAGTTACACCGTCTTGCAATTTCAATGCCTAAGAAGTATTTGGGAGTCCCAATATCCTTGGTTGCAAAATTGTCATGAAGATGTTTCTTAGTCATTGTTATGCCCGACGAATCGTCTCCAGTGAGAAAAATATCATCAACGTACATCGTAAGAATAACCAGTCCACCAATGGTCTTCCGTATAAAAAGGGAGTGATCGACAGAGCTTTTGGAGAAATCAATGGTGGAGATGACCTCACTAAACTAGTCAAACCAGGCACGGGGACTTTGTTTGAGGCCATAGATAGTCTTCCGTAACTTGCATACCTGAGACTCCCCCTGAGCAACATACACAGGAGGTTGCTCCATGTATACTTCTTCTTGTAGATCGCCATAGAGGAATGAGTTCTTGACATCCAGTTGATACATTTGTCAGTCCTTATTGAAAGCAACAGAGAAGAGTATCATGATGGTACTGATGCAAGCAACGAGAGAGAACGTGTAGAAGAAATCAACACAGTATGTCTGGGTGAACCCTTTAGCCACTAAGCAGGCCTTGTATCTATCCACGGTGCCATCAGGATGATACTTGAATGAAGACTCAGTGACAACCAACAACATCAGCAGCATGAGGGGTAGGGATGAGAGTCAAAATACTCGTAGATTGTAAAGCAGGCATCTCTTCATCCATAGTTGCCTCCCAATGTGGCAAAGTAAGAGCATCATGATAAGTAGGAGTGACCTCAGCGGTGATAGCGAGAGCAAGAATCCAACAAGAAGGGCTAAGATATGCATATGACACTACATCAGCAATAGAGTGTTGAGTACAAGAGTGAACCTCTTTGCGGAGGTCAATGAGGACATCAAGATCGGAGATGGCACTATTGTCGGTATCAAAGCTTGCCTTAAAACTGGGTGTGGGGGTCCCAGAGTAGATGGAGGAAAGGAAGTACAAGGAGAAGGGGAAGGTGACGGTGGAGGAAAAGGAGGCGGTGCTGGTGAGAGATCCAGTAAAGTGGCATAAATAAGGGGAATGGAGGAAGTAGGCACAGGAGGGTCCTCGTGGGTGATTGGTATGGAATTGGTAGAGAAGTACAGAGTGAACTCAAAAAAAGTGACATCAGCAGAAACATACTGCTTCCGTAGGAGAGGATCATAACAACGGTAGCCCTTCAGGGTTGGGGAGTACCCGGCGAAGATACACTTAACAACCCGGTTGGAGAGTTTGTCACAACCGGGGGCAGGAGAGTGAACAAAGGCAGCACACTCAAACACCCGAGGGGTAAGGGAGAAAGGAGCAGCGTCAGGGTACAAGATAGAGAAGGGAGTCTTCCCGTGAAGAATAGTGGAGGGAAGGCAATTGATAAGGTAACAAGAGACCATGATAGTGTGTCCCCAATAAGAGCGGGGAACATGCATATGACAGAGAAGGGTCCGCGCAACATCGAGAAGGTGGCGATTCTTTCATTCCGCCATGCCATTTTGTTGGGAAGTGTATACATTAGCTAGTCTGGTGGACAATACTGTTAGACATGCAAAAAGAAAAAAATTTGTTGCTCATATATTCTTTTGCGTTATCAGTGCGACAACCTTTAAAGGAGTACCAAACTGTGTTTGAATTTCATTATAGAAGACACAAAAAATAGAGTAAAGTTCAGAGCGTATTTTAGAAGATACACCTGAGTACGAGAGAAGTCATTAATAAAGGTTACAAAATACAAACTACCCCTACCAACAATCTTGGTAGGAGCAGGGCCCCTGATGTCTGAGTGAACCAGATCAAACAAACGGGCAAAACTTGGACACTATTTAGCAGGATGGGAGGAATGATGCTTGCCATACTGGCAAGCTTCACAGTCTAGGTTGGAGATATCCTTCGAGATGGAGGGCAAGAGTTGATGCAACAGGTAGAGCGGAAGATGACCAAGGCGAAGATGCCATTGAAGAAAAGAGTTGGAGACAGTAACGACGGCGAGAACAGGAACATCATCGAGGAAATATAGGGACCCACACTCAGTCCCAATAGCAATCGTTTGCTTCGAGTAAACATCCTGAAAACAATAAGTAGTAGGGTGAAAGAAACATAACATTATAGTTGTCGAGAGATAGCGCTGACAGATAATAAGTTGCATGGAAATTTCGGAACATAGAGAGTATCGTCCAGCCGGAGATTAGCGGTTACCTGGACCATGTCAGAGCTATAAGCAGGAGAAGGGGAGCCATCGGTAATGAAAACATGTGGTAACTGATTGTGTTTCTCCAAGGTAGAGAAAAGACGGGGGTTACCAGTCATATGGTTGGTGTCACCAGAGTCAATAAGCCACTTACTATGAGTAGTAACCTGAGCGCTACCTAAAGTGGTGGTAATGGAGGTGGACGGCTTGGAGGCGTAGATGTTGGCCTCAATATCAGTGGAAGAGTACCAGCGGCCAGTCTCTTGCGGTAGAGTAGATGAAGAGGAAACTGGAAACTCCGTAGAACTGAGATGATCCATAAGAGCAACAACGGTTACAAAGGATTGCAGATACAGTAACCGCAAAAGGGGAGCAGAAAACCACAGCAGAAACGGCGGGTGGTTAGACAACCGAAGTCAACATAGATAGAGCAGAGAGAGCGTGCGGTTAGACAACCAAAGACCGCACGCAAGACAACGAGAGAGGAGGCGGTCACTGATGACGGTGTTCGCCGAAGCTAGGAAGATTTCAAACATCAAAGAGACCACACAAACAAGAGCGGAAAGGGCGGTATTAACAAAGCAGAAGTCCACCGATCGCGCGAACGAGGGGAAGACCAAACGAGCAGGCCACAGAAGAAAAAACAGGCACTTAGAAACAATCGAAGTCCGCACAGATCGCGCAAACAGAAGGATATCAAACATGCTAGAGAGCGTGCAATTACAAACTGAAGTCCACTGTCTAGAGAGAGCGGCGGCATGAAACCGAAATCCGCAAAAAGGCAACAAGGGGCGGCGATTTCGAGAGTTCGATCAGGTACGAGGGGAGATTACAGAGTTCACAGTCACATGATCTATAGCTTTGATACCATGTGAGAAATTGAAAATAACAGAATATTTCTATTTCAAAAAAATCTAAATATTACATGAGAATCTCTTATTATATGGAACAGAGGAGGTGAGAGAATATACAATTAGAAATGTGGGACTAAATACAATGGACCATGTACAGAGAGCTCGGATGATTACACTCTTAGTAACCGCCCGTACTATAGTATAAGAACAGGAAGGGGTGGTTACACCATGAGTAACCTCCCAGACTAAAGCACCTCACCAAGCAGGGGTGGTTACACCATGAGTAACCACCCAACCTCTAAGTCATCCCAAGCCAGCAACACCGGGCGGTTACACATGAAGTAACCACCCGTCCTTTGCAATTCTTCAATTGGTGTTTTAACAAATCCTACTGTTGTGAAATTAGTTTGTTTCACTCCACAACTACTAATACAAGTCAATGTTTTTTATATTAATCTTTCAGAACTTTAACGTTTCTTTCACATAGACCATTTGCATCAAATTAAATTTCAGCATCATATGGATTTGAAAGATTAACATGTATCATATAAAAATTAATATGCATCAATTGCCTTAGCACACTATTCATTGTCATGGGTTTCCATAGAATATCTAGTGCTATATGAAGATTCTTTTATTGCAATCACAATGGTAACCCTGATTGCTCATCCATGAAATATTTAACTAGATTCTAAGTGGAATTAGAATTTTGTTGATCAAAAAGAATTTTAAGGAATATGGAAGAGACGGATTATTGAGAACTCACCCAGTGCATGCCCAAAGATAATGCAACTGCCTTGGCCCTGATCCTTGAAGCAAATATTTCAGGAAGTAGCAGAGCTGGGACTGGCCCAGCACCAAGTGAAAAAGACAACACATAGCTTTTGCAAGTAGAAACAAAGAAGCATATCAGAAGCTGAATTTTGAGACAATGATACAAAAAAGTAGAAAACTAATGATGAAATGCATCAGTAAGCTGCCATGGGGAAATCTCCACTTACAGAACTGTCCCAATAACAGCAAGGGTTCCTGAATAAGGTGCCAGAACTTTCCATGTGAATGACAAAGAAAGAAGAAGCATTGAAGCAGCCTTAAGAAAGAATAAACAAGGAGTCATTTCAAAACAGAAAACATAAAGAATACACAGAAAAAAAATCATACAGGCTGTAAGAGACTCTAGGTAATGAAGCTATTCATTAACGTAGCATGATTGTTGAAATGTTGAAAAGCTTCACAACGTGAAGTGAAACAGAATATAAAATGCACATGTAGCATGATAGTAGGGAAGCGAAAAAAAAGAACATTTTACCTTGTTAACTGAAATTAAAACATATTGTTTTTATACGAGACGAAAATGCAGGAACGAAATTACAGAATTATTTATTACTTAAAGATAAAACAAGCTGTTTTGAAAAGTAAAGACTTCATTTTCACTCATTACGTGTATGCATATAAAATCATCAGGGATTTGGAAGGCATTCGTAGAGTTTAAAACCAATATTGAATTTTAATTCCATCAATTCAAATGACTAACTCTAGTAAATTCATCATACTTCAAAACATTATTTCTAAATGACAGCACCCAAGTGTGCCATGGATGAATTATTTAACATAAAAAGTTACTTTTCAACTCTTCAATTATAGACATCCACCAGTAACTTAAACTGAATATTTCTTAGTGGACATCAGAACCCACCATTCCCATAAAGCTAGTCAAGAGAAGGCTTTTCCTTCCTTTCCTGTCCATCAAAGATGATGCTATGGCAGTGCCTGTAACGCAATGAGATCTTGTAAGAATTATTTCCACTAATATGAGATGAATGGCATAATTCAAGTATCACCAATTTTGAGCTAGAATTAGAATGACGGTAAACTCACCAAAGACATTCGATGCCCCAACCAAAGCACTAGCAAAAGCATCAGAAGCAATTCCAGCACTTCGAAATACTGATGTAGAATAATAGACCACAGCATTTATTCCAGCTAGCTGCTGAAACAAGAATAATGCTGCCCCCACACTTACAACTACAGTTGACAAAATTGGTTAAGAGAAAGTATGCTCAGTCCCCCACGGTTTGTAATGGACCATAGAAAAATGAACCATCTATAAGAGATAGTGCAAACTTGCAGATTTTACCGAAGGTATAGTGCAAAATTAAGAGTGATAATGTATCTATACTGCATATTAAAGAAATCTATCACTTTTGGCTGTTTCACTTTCTAATTATGCCATATTATTTACTACTGGTTATCTATTTCATCAATGATTATTATTTATTATAAATATAACCAAAGAAAATATATAGATACTATAATAATATAGTTTAAATATTAAGATCGTGCACCAATTCTTCATGGGCAGTGTGCGGGAGCGACAATATCTGATTGTTGTTTGATATTCATTGTAATGTGTACGATGAAAATAATTGTGCATGGGCATTGAGCAACAAAAAATATGCACGGGGTCATGTGTATGACGGTTAATCTTTCATAAAACTAACCAAGTCTTCTTGCATACTATTCCCCTCTCTAATAGAAAAAGCAAAAACACTCACATCATAGTAAAGGAAAGGTTATTAAGAATACTGTAATGCGAATCAGCAAGCTTAAACTCTGGATGACAAGTAATGCATGCAAATCATAAAATCTTAAGAGAATAGGAATTGAGAGAGAGAAACCATGACACCAAAAAATAAATTAGAGTTTACCAAAGACAAGATTAATTATGATACATTCTTCCATCCATACTTTCGATTTTTTGCTAGAAAATGTTTACCTCTTCCAATTGCAACCATGCAAAGATGATTTGTATGGGCCAAGTTGCAGGTTCACTAGCCGATCAAAAATCTTACTACAATAGATACCATTTGTCGGCCTTCAAGATATTTTCAAAGTATGAATAGTTGTGAAGTTTGATATACTATAATAAACATAAAAATGGCAGATTCATCGTGAATATAATAATGCTACAAAATTTGATACATTGTATTACCAAACATGCAAATTTACGGAATATTAAATTTAGGGCAAACTACATTTGGTGCACCAAGAATTCACAGAAAAGATAAATAGAACCACTGCAGTTTTCAAATTAATATTTGGAACTCTTAAAATTTGAACTTTTAGTAAAATGAGGATATTTTTACAAATATATATATATATTTCAATTTTAAAATATTTTAATATGAAATTTTAATTTATCCTTGTTAAACCACCAAAATTTATAAAGCTTTATTAAACATAAATTAATATTTTTTATTTCAAATTATAGTAGATCAAACTTGATATATGCCATTTTTGGTAAAAAGAGGGAGAATATAAAATGTAGAAAAATTTCATATTGAACAAGTAGAAACACTACATGTTGGAGTCGAGAACCCGTCTCGCAAAGTTCGGACTAAGGTATGGGTGAAAGTTACTAGCCCACTGAAAGAACGATCACAGAAACAAAGTGAACCAGAGAGCAGAAAACATTATTTCTTTAGTAAGAAGATTGCAAAGAAACAATAGCCAGGAGGTTCCGCCGCACACACCCATGAGTGTATATGAACTACCCCTCCCAAACCAAAAGCTCTGGGAGAAGCAAGCACAAACTAGGAACATACGAGCTTGACTAGTGCTATGTGAGTGCCTTCGTGAGTTGTTAGCACTGCCTCTCCCCTAGACAATGAGTGGTATTTATGAGTAACAACAGGGGGGAATACAATATCATCAGAGTGCATGCTCCACCCCTATGTGAGATCTGTCAGCTCGTCAGCGAGGTGTAGCAAGCTTATCTTGTCGGTTGACGGGTGATGGTAGGTATCCATGTGAGGTCGTTGCGAGGTGTCTGCAAGCTCTCCATGTGAGTCCCTTCTTGTGGCTCTAACTCCCTGACTGTCTTTCACTGGTCTCCACGAATACGGGTCGTACACAATCTCCGCTTTTTCGGGGCTCGGTACAAGGTCGAAAAATTGTGCGCGACTCAGGACTCGGCGAGTTGGATAATCCTCTATAAATAGTGAAGAAGCTCCCTTTGGTATCCAGGCTTTTGAATTCGTCGAGATGGATTCTAAGAACTTCGTTGATGATGTTGGAGTCGCTTGGGACCAATGGAGTAGTGATTTGCGTTGTAAAGACAAGAAGAAGAAGAAGAAGAAGAAGAAGAAGAAGAAGAAGAAGAAAAAGAAGCGAAAAGCTTCTCGAGGGGAAACCTCGAAGAGGCGATCCGAACCCGTGCAAGGGCGAGGTGGGGAGGAGGAGACAGTTCGTCAGCCCACTATCAGTGATGCTACGAGGAGAGCGGCGGAAGCGAAGATCATCCATGATTGGGTATTTCTCTGAATGCCCAACTACCTATATCAACTCTATAATAATGCGCGAGTTCATTTTCAGGTGTTGGGGCAAGCGGGCCTGAACGAGATCCTCGACGTGCAAGATCCGAGCTTCTCGCTTGGTCTGGACAGAGCTGCGTTACCCGATGACGCGCCCGAGGCCTCGCCAAAGGGTAAGTGAGTTATGACCTTTATGATTTGTGGCCACGGTGTCTTGAGTTGATTTGTTATTTTTGTTGCAGAGGTCTTGTTGAAGAGGACCGAACAGTCGACGTTGTGCGTGGCAAATTTAGGTTTGACCCCGTCAAAGAAGGCGAAGACCGTCTCATTTGGTGAGACTTTGGCGGGGCGCCATTCTAATCCAGCACGGCCAAACTCTCCTCGCAAGGCGAGGAGACTTTCTCCCAAAGTTAAGGATCCATCATATTCCTTGAAGGGAAGGGACATAGTCGGCGAAACACCTTCCAAATAGCATGCGCCTAGTGAGTTCTCTGAATGTCATTCGGATTATTCGAGTGACGTAATTCTCGTTAACTTTTCCTCTTTCCGGTGCTTCTTCAGGTGACTTGACTGTGACCAACGAGGTGTGGCCAGAAGATCTCCCGCTGTCGCCCTCACTAAGCAAATGGGACTATGATCACGTTGCCGCCCTTCCTGCTCTGATCCGCGACTCGGCTGCTGCTGGTGACCTCCAAAGCCGTATGGTCACCTTCACAGCCGATATCGACACAAGGCTGCGAGTTCTTGATCTCGCCAATCTATTGGGTCGTGTTGCTGCACTAGAGATTCAGATGGTGCTGGTGGAGGATTATGAGGAATAATTATGAGATCACCAACAGGGGGTGAAGATCTGCGAGTGGAACGTTGCATCGAATTTCTCACTGCCGACATTAAAGGCATCTCGCGCTCTGTCGGGATAGCTTAAGAGCAGACGCGCTTGATGTAGTTCATCTATCATAGCGAACACCACTTCGCTCAAGCCACGATAGCCTTTTAATCCACCACCAACTTAGGGTGGACAGCTCGACATGCTGCGAACCTGCGAAGAGGCCCATTGTTGTAGTTTTCTTTGTATCTGCAGGTCTAAATTTGTGTGATAATGAATTTATTCAATAGAATCTTGAAAAACGTGCTCTTAGTTTGGGCGAGGTGATCAGGTTCTCCTTGGTGTTTTATGGATGTGTGCGAGCTTTTGTTTCTTTGAATTCGCTACATTTCGTGTTATATACTTTTCTTCGCAGGTACCAGTGAACTGTCTTGCACCTCAGCAAGAAAAATATTCTATAGGAAATTTAACGAACTAACCTTTGGCGACGTAATCTCTTGGAGAGATGCTTTGTTAGGTGCGAGGTGATTGGCGAGGTGTCCAATGTTTGAACTTCCCACCTCTCCCTATAAATAAGGGGTCGCATGACCATAAATCCATTTATCTTTCCTGTTAATTGCCTTTGTAAGGGATTTGATCATCAGATCGCGACATGAGTTCTGATCAAATTCGTTGTCATTCTGCCGGGTTCTCGGCTTGCGACTCCTTTCCGACTCCCAATGTTGATGTTAGCGAGTTGGAATCATCTAGAGAGAGGTATCTCCACCGTCGGCAAGCGTTTTAACTCGCGGTGTGAAGGCGAGCTCGCCTTCAACTTGGAACACTTTGCTTATATGTTGCGGCTTCCCATGTGGCCCGAGGTGAAGGAGATCCTCCGTCATTTTGGGTTGGTGCCCACCCAGGTCAATCCGAACGGAATCTCAGTCGTGATTTCGTTCACGACCTTCTATAACCACTTCATGATAAAGGACACCAAGGAAGGGGTGGCCTATTTCTCAGGTTGCCAGCTGAAGCAGAAGAACGCCTCGAACAAAGTCCATAGGAGGACTGATCAGGTGATCTTCATCCGAGGTGACTTCAGTGAGGTCCATGTTGGAACGTGAGGCGCCCTTAGAGGGGGGTGAATAGGGGTTTTAAAAATTCTTTTTAAAATCGTTTTGATTAATGAAAAACTTTGAATTAATTCATCTTGAAATTTAACAATAAAATATTTATATAGAAAATGAGAAAGACATGATTTTATTGCTAGCAAAAGAGATTACAAAATTTGATTTCAATGATGATAGAAATCAACGTGTCGAATAAAAAATAAATTTTGGTTTTCTATACCGACTCGCACCTTAAACCGGTTGCCATTAGCATCTCTCTCTAGATAGGCATCAAGACGCCCCCTAGACCTAAACCTCAGTCTAGTCGCCTAACACAAGAGGTGAATTCGCCTTAAGCCACACACAGACCTACTCGCTAACGCACAGACGAATTCCACTACGCTCAATGAAAAAGAGTAATAAAAAACAAAAGATAATACAAGAGAGATAACAAAAAATTTCTGGAAAATAAAACTCCCTAAGTGAACTTTGAAAGCGAGGACGAAGGAACGAGAGAGATCGACATTGTTGATGTGTTCGTCCTTCGTGCTTTAATACAGATCGCCTTCAAATTCTCCTTCGAATGCTTGAGTATGTTGTAGAGACTCCTCTGGATATCTGGGACGTAGCCTTGCTTCAATAATATTTGTGATTGTTCTGCAGAGAAAGAGTGAATTTGATATAGATCGTCTATTGGCTATTGCTCATACTCAGTAATATAGATCATTTTTCCTGAGAGTTGGTGCAGTCCTTCTATAACAATATGGAGATGCCCTCAAACACTGTAACAACCCTTATAAAGAAAAAAGGAAGAAATGTTTAAATAAATCTCTTTCCTAATATCTAACCGCAGCCCTCCCCTTTTAATTCCTCAGTCGAGCCCCCCCTCTCCCGATTATCGCTTGCGGCTAGGTCTTCCGCTCCCGTCTCCCGCTGTTTCTACCTTCCGCACGTGTCGCCTCCCAATCTCGCACGCAAGCCGCCGCCTCCTGCTCCTCCCGCCGGCATCTCCTGCTCCTCCCGCTGGCGTCTCCTCTTGCTCCTGCCGGTGGTTTCTCCGCACCCCAAGCTGCAGCAACCAGCAGCTTCCTCCTCCTGCCGTGGCCGTCATCTCCTCCTCCTTTGGCCGTGACCTCCAAGGAGTCGGCAGCCGCTCCCTCCAGCAGCTCCCCCCAGCAGTCTCCCCTCCCTCCAACCCTCCCTCTCCTCTAAGGGGCCGGCAACCCTAATTTTTCCGCTCTTCCTCTTCGTCTTGGCCGAAGATTGCAAGGGGGACGACTAGGGTTTTCTTCCCTCGCCTTCTTGGGCTCGGATTTTTGCTCATTTGGCTAAGAATCTCCTCTTTGCTCCTTCATCCAGTTTTTTATTGCAATTATTTGGTAATTTTCGCGCCCCAAATGATGTGATTACATCGATCCAACATGTGTTCGTCGTATAATCGTCTAATCCCGAATTTGTTTGTGTTTCTGGTGCCGCTCGTCGGATCTAGTGGTGGAACCTCTCCAAAACCCTCTCCGATTTAGGGTTTTCGTCACCCGAGCGCCGCCAAGTCCCGGATCCTTCGTGGTAACTCCTCTCCCCTCACTCTTGAGGGAGGTAAATTTGCTAACTCTTCATGTTTAGGCCTTGTGAAGTGAATTGCATGTACTGGCGTATGGTTTTCTGTCTTGTCAAATATCAAGTATCATCTGTGATTATTCCTGAACAGGTTCAATAGGGTCTTTGTTTCTGCTTGCTCCTCTTAGCTGTCGCTGGTAGTTTCGGCATCACCTTAAGGCAAGTAGAGAATTCTCACTCGCTTGCAAACTAAGAATTTAAGTTCCTTATATCTGTATCCAAGTTATTAACTGTATCGGGCAACGCAAAAATCATTGTTCATAAGCATGTCATATTATGTTAGAAGTCTCTACAGAAAAATCATGAATCACTTAGGTCCTGAGTGTCATAAGCAAATCTTGAAAGCTAGGGTTTAGATAGTGCATCGCCTTGTTTGCATGGTCACGGTAAGCAGGAAATACTCTTATTCTAATAAGACTTACACTTGAACTTGAGTGTGAACCATATACACCCACTGTAAACACCTACGCATTTAAAGGATTACAGCTTATGTCGTTGCAAGAATGTTTATGCTATACTCCGAAGTAGGCTAATAAATTTCAGATAGTTCGGCTTGTTTCAGTTACTTGCTTGTTTTACTAGCTTGCTTCAGGATTAATTGGTACTTTGGAATTTCTAATTTCTTCTGCTCATACTTAAATTTATAACTTGTTTACTATTATTTTCTATGTTCCAAGGCATTTTCCTCTTGTTTGAAATTTGTCTTAGCTTTCGTGACTGCGCCGCCCTCCACCTGAGCCCGAGCTGCGTCAAGTTCCTGTGTTCCGGAGGTTTACTTGTTTTCTGTTTGTCGTTGTGTCAGGTTCTATGTATTTGGTTTCTTTTACTGTTGGATTCATTATGATGTAATAGTTACGATCAGCTACTGGCTTTTGAGTATGGACAACTACTAGGCTATTTCTGATGTATTGCAATTTAATGTTAATGACATGTTCATTTTTGTGGTTTGTTGCATTTACTTTTTTTTTCAAGTACTGTATGTGGCATGGGATTTTATTAATGTGCATGTGCATCAATTTTAGCACCAAACCTTCTGCATAAAAACAAACTAGTTTTCCTCAAATCAATTATTTTAAAACTAACATTATAATTTTAATCCCCGACTAACAGACATGGAATTCTCTTCGCCCATGCCTCTTGCATCACGACCCGCCCGTAGCGCACTCTGATAGTTGTTATTAGACGGGTCGTGACAAATACCAATGTACATGCACCTATTTTCTCTGCAATCGAGGGGATCCGAGTTGAGATAACTTATCAAGATCTGAGATCTATCATAGGTCGGGAACATGGATTTATGCTGGATGTAGTGGAAAAGTTCCACACTTCACGAGATTGGTCAAATGTAAGCAAGATCCTACAGGGCATGAGTGATAAAAGAGACTTGGTTCCTACTGTTTCTACCTTGTGTCCAGATGCTCGCACTATTCAGGATATTCTACGTCGTACTATTTTGTTCAAGGAAGGTGATACAATGATGAGTACGGCTCAGCTCAGCCTTGTCACCTTTCATAGGTACAAGATCCCTTTGATGTTGCTGATCTACTACTGTCTTTTAAGAGGTACACATACAAGTTGAAGGACACATCTCGTCAGCGCCTGAACACAATTCCATTGGGTTGGGTTATACAGAAAGTCTTGTTTGCTAAGTATCCACAGTTGGTAGAGACGAATTATTTTATGGATTGTCACCCTACCACATTTATTCTTGAGTTGTATCCTCCGGTTACTAGGAGTGGGCAGACAGTGCTTGAGACACGTCGAGATATTCAGGAGATGCATTGGTAGCCAATAGCAAAGCTTGAGGGGAAGCATGATAAGCTGCATAAGAAGATGGGAGTGATGAAAAAGATGATGCGCTTCATGATGATGCGCTTCATGATGCTGCGCATGAGCATGGTTCCCACGACTGTGAAGGAGGACGAGTGGAAGGAATTAGATGATGACTCAACACAAGTGTACACCGTCATGACCCTGGAGTGAGTAGTATGAGGGAATCAATCAAATTTTGGCAATTTTTTATTGTCTTGTTGTTTATTTTGTTGTTAACAGACAATTTACTGTTTATGGGTGCTATCACACGGCAGTAGTAGTCAGAGCCATATTTTTCAGTACTTTTGAACTTTTGATTTCATGGGATTTTAATTACCACTAGTTGTTTGATAGATTTAAGAATGTTAGATTTTCTTCTACTGTTGTGTGATGTATTATTAGGATTAACTTTTATTCATGATTGTTTAGATATATATATATATATATATATCTTTTACTACAATAAAGGGAAAAGTTGTCTTTGGTGCAACATTCAAAACTTGTCCAATATAACCTTCTCCTTTTATGCTAATTACTTAATATATATTAATAATGTTTTGTAAATATATAAATCTTATGCCCATTTATGTAATTGCATAATATCCCAATAAATAAAACTCATCAAATCTAAAAATTTTTGACTTGAACTCCTACACCTATAATAGGCTATTGTCATAAACCTATTATATATATAAAGTTTTTACATATATACGAATATTTTATTACAAAATAAATATTGAAATATTGATGTATATTTTTTTACGGTCATTTTGAGTACTCATATGTATATGTTGCGGGCAAAGCCCGCCGTCGCCGGCCGGGTATTGTCGTATGCGGGCGCAGCTTGCTAAGAGTCAGCAAGCAAATGCGGGCGCAGCCCGCTAAGATTCAGCGAGCACGGGCTAAGCCCGTGCGGAGCTGCTCGTATAAACGCAAATATATATATATATATATATATATATATATCTTTACCATATATAAAGAAATATAGAAGGCTAAGAGATTGCCTAGGTAAATAAGACATTAGGAAGATCATGGCCGTCGAATCTAGGATGATATTTCATCTGCCGTCGGATCAATCCGCTCCCTCCCTCTCCATTTTTCTGTAGGTCTCCTAAATCTACGAGGGAGTGATCTAAAAAGAGCTGAATCGGGCGGTCAGTTTAATAGGCAAAATAAAGAGGCGTTGAGTTTCGAACTCAGGTAAATTATCACAATAACAAATGATACAACCAACTGAACCAATACAACTTGATGAAATTTTGTGTTCTATTTTTTAGTTAATCATATCCAGAATAAAAATAAACATAGTATTTAATATTTGATATAAAAATAATATTTATTATTTTTTGTTTCTTAACATTATTAAAATAAATGTCATTATTATTTATATTATATATATAAGTGTGTAATATGTATATATATTTCAAAGCATATCGAGACATTAATAGTTTAGTCACCGGTGTATATATTCCAAAGCATATCGCCGTATGGGCGGGCGAAGCCTGCCGACTGCACACGTAGGGCCGGAGGCCTGTAGAGTTGCACTCACGTAGGGCCGGAGGTCCGCGCCCGTAGTACTGTTGCGGCGACGGTACTGTCGCGACGGGTGCAACGGCCGGCGGGTCGTGCCGTTCGACTAGTGTGTGTATATATATATATATATATTTGCGTTTGTAGGTTTTAATTATGCTAGACTTATCATGAAGTAGATAGCGTGGTTATATCTTTTAGTTTTTAAATCTACTTCAAGATTTCTTATGATCACTATAGAGTATAGAGTGGGTGTTTTAGGTAGCCAAACTTGTTCTAAGGAGACGGTCCCTTTGGGTACCCATATGTAGTGAGGTGATCTATTTCCAGATTGTGATGAATGAATCTTCAAGAGTTAAGTTGATTTTATTTACTGGTCTCCATTCATATCTTGGTTAAATGCAATTATTATTTTCCAAATTTTCATAGTACCCTTAAATTGAGAACTAGGATAATGGTGAGTTTTTGATAATCGATTGATAGGAAATGTGTGCGTCTTCATACTCAGTTTTCTTTTAAATGTAGTTTGATGTTGTGGAATGAGGTTGTGATAGTTCATATTTATGAGGTGTACCGAATTTAATTTTTGACTCCAATTCATTATTTTTTATTTTAAAATCATATCTTGCTTTAGCGTAGGCATGTGTGTTATTTTTAAGAGTAGTGACAATGAAATTTATGTTTTTCATAATCTAATCTTAAACTTTCAAAAGTATCATCCATTTCTTTTATTTCAACCTTAAGATTTTTGCATTTAGAACACTTATTTTTCAACAATAAATTTTCTAAAGATAATTTTTTATTTTCTTTTTCTAAAATGATAATTCTTTCACGCGCTTCCTTTAATGCGATAGTCGTAGAATCAGAGATTTCATGAAAGTTTGTAGGAGGGCTTACAGTTCATTTGGAAAGGAGATTTTGATTTGAGCATGATGTTGTAACGTCACATTCCTCCTTTTTCGATGTACTTGATAGGTCATCCTCAGAGCATGATTTCACTTGAGTTTCTTCATTTGGATCCATGCAGAATTAATCTAGTTCAGTAATATGAAATCGTTCATTTCCTGCAAGGGAAAGACTGTAAGTTTTCTCAAGAAATCTCCAAATTTCATATGTAGTAGAAAAGGAATAAATTAATTTGAAAATATCTTTTGAAATTGCGCAATATAGACTATTCATAGCTTTGGTGTTAGACACATTCAATTTTATTTAGCTCACTCGGAGGTTTGATTATGATAATATTCTAAATGACTATCCCTAAGGTTATGAGAAATTTCTTCATTAATACTTTCCAACCTTCATAGTTTACTCCGACAAATAAGGGTGGTGTTAAAGACATTTTATTATATACAAAAATTTTCTCCTCTAGTTGATGCTAGATCATGATGCGTCATTATTCCAGGTGGTGAAACCTTTTTGGAATAACCTAGATCTGATACGACTTGTTGGATCGTGAGGCGCCCTTAGAGGGGGGTTGAATAAGAGTTTTAAAACAATTTTAAAATCATTTTGATTAATGAAAAACTTTGAATTAATTCATATTGAAATTCAACAATAATTTATTTATATATAGAAAAAGAGAAAGACATGATTTTAGTGCTAGCAAAATAGATTACAAAATTTAATTTCAATGACAATAGAAATCAAGGCAAGGATTAGAAAATAACTTTTGGTAATTTATGCCGACTCGCACCTCGAACCGGTTGGTCTTAGCCTATCTCTCCCTAGATAGGCCTCAAGCCGGCCCCTAGACCTAAACCTCAGTCTAGTCGCCTTTCACAATAGGCGAATTCTCCCTAAGCCACACACGAACCTAGTCGCCAACAAATGGGCGAATTCCACTACGCTCAATGAACAGAGTAATAAAAAACAAAAGAGAATACACGAGAGATAACATAAAATTTCTGGAAAATAAAACCCCTAAGTGAACTTTGAAGACGAAGACGAAGGATTGAGAGATATCGTCGTTGTTGATGTGTTCGTCCTTCATGTGTAATCAGTTTTAATCCGGATTGCCTTCAAATTCTCCTTCAAATGCTTGAGTATGTTGTAGGGACTCCTCTGGATATCTGGGACATAGTTTTGCTTCAATAATATTCGTGATTGCCCTATCGAGAAAGAATGAAGGACTCTTTAAATAGAGTTTGTCTGCTATCGCCCGCGGTAGTGGCTACCGCACCACGATATCCTTTAGGAAACAACTTTCACGCTCCAGTCAGCGATATCCCGCAGAATCCTCATTTCATACTTTAGGCAACGGTTACCGCGCTGCGGTAAGTCTATCGCTCCGTGGTAGCGCAATATTTTGTCCCACCTGATTTTGATATCATGCTCCATTTGGCTCCTTAATCAGCTTGATGATTGTTGGATTTGCATAATAGTTATCGCCGCGCGATGGTCCAATCGCAATGGGGTAGGTGATTCCAAAATAAGCTTTCAGCTCCCGCCAAGTCCGATTTGAAATGTCTCTTGCCAGATGTCCTCCTGTAACTCAAGCTACCGCTAGCGGTAGTCGCTATCGCCGCGTGGTAGTGCTCATTTCAGAGCATGTCTTCAATTGTTCGTCCCGATCAATTCCTCTTGTAATTTTTGTTATTGTACATGCATAACCTGCACACTATAGACACAAACAAGTTGGATCAAATACATATTGAGATTTGTTATTCTCAAACTAAGAGATGCGGAAACCATGTTCCAACAGTCCCCCACGATTCCCAATGCCGCGGGATCCTTCGGTTTTCGGATTCATATAGGTAATCGATGACGGTGCGACCTTGTACTGATTCTTGCAGGACAAGGTCTTCAACGCGCTGTATTATCGACATTGAGTCGACTAGGTCGCATGGATGGTTCTAAGCGAATGAACGTTTATTTTATGCAGTTCCTTTTGTTAGTGGAGAGTCAGACCTCTTCAATGAACCATCATTCTTGCAGGAACTCATGTCAAGTCCGAACGCCTTTTGCAGGTCGGCCCCAGAGCGGACCGGGTAGACAAGGGTAAGGGGCCCTTAGATGGGGTGGGCCTGGAGGCACCGAGCAGGAAGAAGTGACATCACAAACTGTCACTCATAAGGAGGCGATGTCGCAGGCTGGTAAACCTCCTGGCGAGCAGGATCTCAATTCGCAACCTATATACGGATTTGGTGGCGAGGCAGATGACATCGTCGGGGTGTCGCTGGTGTTCTGGTATTCTGATGAGCATCACATGTTTGTGAGCCCGCGACTGTCATCATGGATTGAAGATGACGAGTCGAACGGCGATGCCTACAACATGTACTTAGCGTTGTACGACTGAGATGGCGCAGCGGCCCTTCAGGAGGCCTCGCCGCTAGAAATCGCCTTACGGGCATTACGCGTCGCCCTCCGAAATTTGGATATGGTGCATGCGAAGAGCCTATCTCTTCTCTATTATGAGTGGCGAATCAAAGAGCTCGTTGAGGACAAAAAGTCAACTCTGAGCGCTCCGATAAAGATTCGTTTTTCGCTAATTTTGCACTGTTTTTCGGAAATCTAACCTTTATTTTTGCAGGCTCTAAAGCGCGATGTTGAGAGGCCCTCAGTGAAGTCAGAGGAGAAGCTCGCGACGGTGCAAGCGGCGTTCGCGGAGTGCCGATCAGGTTATCGTTCTTAGCTAGAGCAGACCCTCAGTGTCATGGCGGGGCAAGCCGTTTTGGCTCGGATAGCGGATCGAGGCTGGACGACTCCAGAGTTTCGGGATCGACATTTAGAAGACCTACCCCGAAGACCTCGCCAACGACATCGTCAAGCTTGGGCTATTCGGACTCGGGCAGTGAAAGTGGAAGCGGCAGCGGCAGCGGAAGCGGAAGCGGCAGCGGAAGCGGCAGCGGCAGCGAAAGCGACAGCGAAAGCGGCAGCGAAAGCGGTAGCGGTAGCAGCAACAGAAGCAGTAGTTGTAGAGGCATGGGAGCGACGAGTAGGGCTAGTTCAAGGAGTGAGACGATGGTAGCAAGTGTTTTGAGGTTCACATCGTTGACTAACCAGAATGTGTTTTTACTTGTACTTTTTTTCCTTTTTTGTATGAGTCGCCTTGGCGGCCTGTAAATGTAATTTTGATAGATAATGAAATATATATTTTTCTTGTTTATTTTTAACGTCGTGTAGGCTTTTAAGCTCGTTGAGAAGTAAGCTCATTGAGGTATGAGCTCGATGTCGAGGTAGGCAAGCTCTTAAACACCCTCACAGCTGTCGCGTGTCTGCGAGGCCCCTAGCGAGGTGGATCTGGTGAGCCAAGAGTCGCATCAACGACCAAACGGACATAGGATCAACATCCTCCCTACTATCACATGTTTGCGAGGTCCTGGCAAGGTATATCTAGTGAGTTGAGAGTCGCGTCAACGATTCGACAGTGGACTTATGATCAGCACCTTCCCGGCCGCATGTCCACGAGGCACCTGGTGAGGTGGATCTAGCGAGCTGAGAGTCACATCAACGGTGCAAGACTGGACTTAAGATTTGTTGGAGATTCTGTATTTGTTATGTTGCGTTATTTTATAATTTGTTCATCTTTACAATCTTTACCCATGTACTCTTTTTCCTAGTCCTATATATTCAGGAGTGGTGCTGAACAATAAACTAATTCTCTCTTTTCAATTGACAACATGGTATCAGAGGCTTAGGGTTCTCGTACCTCCTCCCGATATCGCCGTCACTACCTGATCCTGCTTCCGTCCGGGATTCCGCAACCGCTCCCGTTCGCGATTCCACTAACGATCCCTTCCGCGATCGCTCTCTACAGCTGATTCTTCCGCTTCTGTGCGCACACCGGCGTCCGCCCAAACTCGTGCACGCCGCGCATGTGTCGTCCGCCCCTTCCAGCCGCATCCGCACCTTCCGCAGACTCCAGCCACTCCTTCCCATGCCTCCAGCCAACAGTTCCGTTTGTTTCGCAACTAGCGGGAGGTTCTCTCCCATCCTCTGGGAGCGTCGGTGCCATGGATCTTGATTCCCCTACTCCGGCGTTCCCTCTTTGTTTCCTTCCATCACTATTGGAGTAATGGTTCCTTTCCCTCTTATGAGGGCGACTCTTAACTTGTGATACCCTTTGTGTTTTCGTGTGCCTTCACCTCGATTTTTATTCAAGGTTTTCTATGTCTGCAAGTGTTACTTGCTTCAAACTTCATGGCTTCCCTTCTCCCAGAGGCAGCCTTGCACCTCGTGGTGGTCGTGGCTATGGCCGATCCCAGACTAGATCATCTCTGTCCAGATCTGCACATTTGTCTGTGCTGCGGAGGACACCTCTGTTCCTCACTCTCTAGATTCAAATGCGGCTCCCCCCGCTCTTTCTGCTGAAGAATCCTGGATTTCCGTCGCTTGATGCATGGTCGACTTACTGAGCAGTCCAGTTCATCATCCTCTTTCTATGCCCACCAGGGCCCTCCAGGTGCTCATTCCGCTTCCACACTCCTGTCCTAACAGTGGATCATTGACTCAGGAGCTACTGACCACATGACTGGGTCAGCCACAGGTTTTGTGTCCAACACTCCCTTGTCTGGCCGAGACAAAGTGAGCATTGCTGATGGATCTCTCTCCCTCATTGCTGGGAAGGGATCTATTCCTTGCTCTCGTACTCTCTCCTTTGTTCTTCATGTTCCTGCATTCACTCAAAATCTTCTGTCTATTAGTCATTTGACTAACTCTATGAACTGCTCAGTAACTTTTTTCCCACCTCTTGTGTATTTCAGGACCTGAAGACGTGGAAAGTGATTAGCTCTGGTAGACTGTGCAATGGGCTATATGTGTTCGACCCTTCCACCTCATCATGCTCTAGCCTCATCCAATCTTCAACGACCCATCATGCTGATCGGCTCTCTGATTTAGATGTCTGGCACTGTCGTCTTGGTCACCCCCTATCTCTACTATGAAGTTTTTGTTCCTATTAAGTTTACTGCTTGGTTTAATGTTTTTCATTGCGATGTATGTGAACTTGGTAAACACCATCGTAGTTCTCTTCCTCTTATGTCTCCGCGTAACTCTGTTTCCTTTGCCCTTATCGATACTGATGTTTGGGATCCTAGTCCTACTGCGTCTATTTCTGGTTGTTCATGGTTTGTTTCGTTTATTGATTGTTACTCTCGTTGTACTTGGGTATATTTGATGAAGCATAAAAGTGACGTTTCTCTTTTTCAACGCTTTCATAAGATGGTCACTACTCAGATTAGTGCTACCATTAAGGTCTTGCGTAGTGACAATGGTAGTGAGTATATTGACTCACGTTTTGAGAAATACCCGAGTGATCTTGGTATCATACATCAAACTTCATGTGCTTACACTCCAGCTCAAAATGGGGTTGTGGAGCGCAAGAATCGGCACCTCCTTGAGGTTGCCAGATGTCTCCTTCTCCGAATGAACCTCCCGAAATATTATTGGGGTGATGCAGTCCTCACTACTTCCTACCTCATCAATCGCATGCCTACTCGTGTTCTTGGGTTTCAGACTCCTCTAGCCACTCTCGGGGTTAGTCCCACACTCCCACTTCTCTCTCGCCTCGTATCTTTGGGTGTGTGTTTTGTGCACATCCATCCCAAAACCAAACTCGACCCCCGCGCTCTGCGGTGTGTTTTTATTGGCTACTCAGCCACCCAGAAAGGCTATAAGTGCTTTCATCCCATCACCAAGCGGACATTTGTCACTACGAATGTCACTTTTCGGGAATCTGAAGCTTACTGTGGGACCTCTCTTCATGGGGAGACAAGTACTAGGGAAGTGAGTTCCCTTGCTTCTGTTCCCTTGCCTATTCCTCATGCTTCTGTTCCCTTGCCTATTTCCCTTGCTTCTGTTCCCTTGCCTATTTCTTCTCCTCCTATCCATAGTGATCCAGTGATGCATCTTCCTCCTATGCCACCTCCATTGCAGGTTTACTCTCGCCGACGACGGCGCACGAACACACAAGCCCTACCCACACTACCTGGGCCACCGCTTGATCAGGCTTTCGGGTACAGGCAGAGCAACGCGGATCATACCTTGTTCATGAAACACCTACATGGCAAGGTGACTTCCCTTATTATCTATGTTGACGATATAGTGAGAACTGGTGATGACACAGAGGAGATTGAGAACTTAAAATCTAGGCTTGCAAAGGAGTTCGAAGTGAAGGACCTTGGGACTCTCAAATATTTTGTTGGCATCGAGGTGGCTAGATCCAGACATGGAATCTTTATATCTCAAAGGAAGCACATTATGGATCTATTAGAAATAACTGGAATGATTGGGTGTAGACTGTAGACCCGCTGACACCCTAATTGAAGCCAATCACAAGCTTGGTAGAGATGGAGGAGAAATGGTTGATGACATACCAGGTTTCCGGCGACTGGTGGGGAAACTTATTTATCTCTCCCATACCCGTCCGGACATATCTTATGTTGTGGGCGTTCTCAGCCAATACATGCACTCACCGAGATCACATCACCTTGATGTTGCATAAAGAGTCCTGAGGTATCTCAAATCCTCTCTAGGGAAAGGCATATTGTTTACACCCAGCAAGGCATTAACGGTAGAGGTTTACACAGATGCAGACTTAGCAAGTTCTCCTGATGATCGACGATCTACATCAGGATATTGCTCCCTTGTTGGGGGCAATATGGTGACCTGGAGAAGCAAGAAACATGTCGTAGTCAGATCCAGTGCTGAGGCGGAGTTTCGGGCAATGGCGCTTGGGATATGCAAAGGGTTATGGATTCAGTCGATTATGAGGGACTTAGGTGCGAATGCGGTGGTCCAATCAGGATCTATTGTGATAATAAAGCCTCTATTAGCATTGCCCACAATCCAGTTCAACATGATCGTACTAAACACGTGGAGATCGACAGACACTTCATTAAGGAGCATTGTTTTAAATATCCTCCGACATGTCCGACATGTCTCCCGACATGTCATTTTTTAGGGCAAAACGATATGTTTTTCTAAAAAAATAGATTATGTCATTTTGTAAATTATAGGCCGACATGTCCGATTTTTTTCGATATGTCGTCCGACACGACTTTTAAATATATCGGTCGCTATTTTATTTTATGTTATATTAGAAGACTAGCAACATATGTTTAAATCGCATATGAATATTATATTATGTATGTTTAAAACGATTAAACTTATTGTTTCGATTTTTTTAACATTTTATTCTTACAACCAATTTTGTATAATTGTTTCACAATTTTTTAATTTCATATTACAAAAAATATGAAAATATTTAATACATTATTACAAAAAATACGAAAATATTTAAATCTTTGTTTGCAATAAACTTATTACTATCAAAATAAAATTATTGTATACTATTAAATATACTTTACAATGTATCATTTTGTATTTGTTAATAATATTTTATCTCAGATACTATTCAATTTTATTTCGTAATATAAATGACTCATTTTTTATCTATTTGTTATATTATTTTTGTATTTTTATAACGTATAATTATAGTTAGTATACATAAAAATAAAAATTTTATTATAAGACATGGAAATCCGATATTTTAAAATATCCCCGACATGTCTCCGACTTCCGACATCCGACATTTAAAAACTCAATCTGATATGTCGCCGACATCCGATATTTAAAACATTGTTAAGGAGAACATAGTAAGGGGAATGGTGTGTACCCCCTTTGTCCCACCAAACCAGCAGCTTGCAGATGTGCTTACTAAGGGACTGAGTCAGTGCTCCTTTGGCAAGATATTGGGCATGTTGGGCATAGCTGACATTACACGCCCAACTTGAGGGGGAGTGTTGGAGATTCTGTATTTGTTATGCTGCGTTATTTTATAGTTTGTCCATCTTTACCGTCTTTACCCATGTACTCTTTTTCCCACTCCTATATATTCAGGAGTGGTGCTGAACAATAAACTAATTCTCTCTTTTCAATCGACAACAAAATCAACACGCTCCTGATTGTCACATGTTCACGAAGCCCCTAGCGAGGTGGATCTAGTGAGCTTAGAGTAACGTCAATGGTGCGAGACCGAACTTAGAATCAACACCCTTCAATCTATCGCATATCTGTGAGGCCCATGGCAAGGGGGATCTAGCGAGTTGATAGTGGCATCAACGGTATGTGACCGGACTTAGGATCGACACTGATGCAACCTTAATTGCATCTTTATTTTATTTTTTATTTGTCGCAATTTTATTTATGTCACGCACATCATTGAGCATGTTTATGTTTAATTTTTTGGGCATCTTATTAGTGCATGTATGTTTTGTTTCGTGCATGTCACTCGCACACGTTCGTACGACTTATTGGCGTGACCGACCAATAAGACTAAATAAAATGGTCTATCAAATTAGGTAAAATAGTAAAATATGGAAGGTTTTGAAAAAAAATGATAATTTTTAATATAAATATTTTAATTTTAAAATTTGAAATTATAATTCAATATTTAATTTTTGAAATTAAAATTAAACCCGAATTTTATGGAGAATAACAAATGAAGAGGCACCCTCTAAAATTCCCATTATTCCAGTTAAAATCATGTATTTACATTTAAAAAAAAGAGAAGAAACCTCCCATCCCTTCTCTTAAGTAGTCGGCCTCTTGAAACCTCTCCCTTAATAACTAATTTATTAAAACCTAACCTAAAAAACCCAATAATTATATAACTATGAGTCCCCACCATCGTAAAGAGAGCAGGGAAATATTGAGAAACATAAATTTTTCTGTTTCTCGATTTTTTCTGTTTCTCAATCTCCCAGCTGACAACCCCGCCCCAGACGCGACGATGCCTCTCCCGACACCAGGCGCCCTCGACGACACCGCAGACGTCGGCCAATGCCCCTAGGGCTCCGGTGAACGTCCATGTAGCGTCCTCCGACAGTTCTGACGAACCCTCTGATGTTTTCCTCCTCCCAGACGCATGATACTCCTTCACCAGGCCTCGCAACCGCCGCCAACAACCTACCTTGCTTCTGGCGAGCCATCCTTTGTAGTTTTTTCCTTCGGCGGCCTCACCTCTGCTGGCCACCGACTACCTTCAGCCAACCGATTGACCTCCAGATATATTCACCTCCTCCTTTCGTCCTTCCACCTCACACAGCCTGCCTCCCTGCCACCTCCTAGTCAACCAGTGCATCCTCTCCATTGAAGTTGAGCCACCTCCAAGCTCTTCCCATTTGATTTCAGCAGCGGCTGTGTTGTTTCTGTGCGCCTGAGGAATACCTCTTACTTCTCTCCCAGCTCACCCACTAGTATTATGGTTTTATGCTTAAATGTTTATGAATATTAAAATCAGACCTTGCCCTAAAATATTACTTTTTATCATCAATTTGAGATCCGATGTTTTTCTTTCATTAAAAATCTGTGAATGAATTTTTCATAGTGAAGAATGCGCACAATTGTTAGGTCTTATGCGCGTTAGCAAACCCTAGGTCGGTTATCGACTGTTATTGCTTGAGAAAGTTTCGTTAGCACCGCAAATTTTAAAAAGATCTCACTTTTAATATTTAAAATGTAATTTCTAGAATTTAGTCTACATCAGTTTAGCATAAGAGCGGTGATTCACTTATATCGTGAATTAGATGATCCTAGTCTACAACAACAACACTCAAGCCTTTATCCCACTATAGTGGGGTCGGCTATATGGATCCTTCTCCATTGTGCCATATCTTTAGTCATAATCTCACTAATGCCTAAGTACATCATGTCTTTCCTTATAGTCTCATTCCAAGTCTTTATTGGTCTACCCCTCCCCGGTTTAACATGCCTAGTGACTAAACTCTCACAACGTCTAACAGGTGCCTCTAATGGTCTCTTTTGTACATGTCCAAACCATCTTAGTCGAGCTTCTCGCATCTTCTCTGCAGTTGGAGTCACTCATTTCTTATCCCTGATACATTCATTCCTAATTTTATCCAGTCTCGTGTTTCCACGCATCCACCTAAGCATTCTCATCTCCGCAACTCCCATTTTTTTTCCTCATGTACACAATTCACTGCCCAACACTCAGAACCATAGAGCATCGCTAGTCTAATTGCAGTACGGTAACACTTGCCTTTAAGTTTTAATGGTACTTTACGATCACATAAGATCCCTGGCGTGCCTCTTCACTTCAACCAACCTGCTTGGGTTCTATGTATCACATCTTTATCAACACCTCCATCTTTTGAACTATCGATCCAAGATATTTAAAGCACTCACTGCGGGAAATAACTTGATGACCCAACATAATAACGAAGTCATCCGCCTTGCACTGCTAAATTTAAGCTACATATACTCCGTCTTTGCTCTGCTCAACCTAAAACAATTCTTTTCTAAAGTGTCTCGCAAAGATTCAAGTTTCGCGTTTACACCCCCGCGCGTCTCATCGACCAAAAAGATATCATCCGCAAACAATAAACACCAAGGTATTTGATGTAAACCGGAATTAGGGTTTAAAAAAAAATAAAGTTAATTTTTAAATAGTAACCGATTTTATTTTTGAGAAAAGGCCGAGCAGGCCAAACGAATTTATGCACACTGATTACTCTCGAACGTTTGAACTTCGCTAATCGTTAGTTGTTATTTGAGAAAAAACCTTCCCGAGTGTATTTCCGAGTTGGAACTTTCGCGAGTTTCACACGCCCACAAGCAAATTTCACAGTAATAATTTATGAATATCGATAATTAAAATAGCGAGAACGTAGAGGCAAGCTTAAAAATTATTTAGTTGGAATGCATAAATGAGCTAATTAATTGGAGCGGATACGGGAGAGGATACTGCAAAGAGGTAGTCGACTTCGAGATTCACCATGCAGCCGAGAGAGTAAATCTCGTCCTTGGCAGTCGGAAGCTGAAATAATTCTGAGTGGGCTGCCGGAGTAGGGAGGCGGGGTCGACGGTAGGCACTGTGCTCCAGACCGTCGGAATAGACCGACGATCTCGACGACAATCTAGAGTCTACGGTTTCGGTCGGGATCGGTTGCGGAGAGCGGCCGATAGGGCGTCGTCCAGGAGAAACGTTGTTGGCACTTTGATCGGCAGTAGCGCTGGAACTCTGGAATCGGGATGGAGGTTCTCGGCAGAGACGAAGAGGGAGGGGTTCACGCATAGTGGGCTGACCAGAGAGATAGAGAAACGAACCTTTCGTTTCACTGTATTATCCGACTCCCTTTTTCCCTTCATGGTGGGCCTTCATATAGCACGATTTTGCCTTTGCTCTCAAATATTTCCATTTAGATTTCTTCACCAATATTTTCCAAAGAGGAATTTCTGATTATATTATTCCGCTGAAACAATATTCTATTCCTTTTTCTCCTATTTTCAAAAGAAGTCTTTCCTACTCTTTTATGCCTCTCCTTTTTATGGACTTCTTTTACGAGGGCTGATTTGAATATCCCTTTGAATTTGAATTTTAAATTTGTGCGTTCCAAGATAATTTAGAGTTTGCCTTCTTCGTCCTAACCACTTAAAATTGCCGGACCTTTTATTCAGGGTCTCCTCGGATGGTCAAACCGACGAGTCGGACAACTTTAAATGAAAACAAGTGCGCGAAAAGATATACATGATAATAAATAAATGCATAATAATAAAAGATCCACGACGCATGATGACGCCATGCAAATTTGGATGCAACGAAGGATGCATCAATTCCCCCGTGGTTGAAAGAGCTCGACCCCGACGAGAATTCGCAAAGACTGGCAAAGGAGAGATCTGACGTCGTCACTGGTGCTAGATCGGGTGGTATGTCCGGAGCCTCGACGGGTGGCTCGATGCGCTTCTGAACATGAAATGGACCAAACCTCCTGCAATAAACAATCACCAGATCCCCCTTTGAAAAGTGTATCTCACGGCAATAACGACCGACCATGAGTTTGTAATGATCAAAGGTTGCTCGTAAAGTATTAGCAATCATTTTATGCAGTTCCTTTAAATAATTAATATGAGCTTGCGCATCGAATGAAATACGTTCATGGAATGAGAGATGATGACGGTCAGATAGACGGAGTAACGAAGTTCTCACGGCATAGTCAAATGACTATTGACTCAGGATAAGCTGTAGGGTTGTTCTAATAGGTGCGTCTCAAGCTCTAATATGTCGACCATGCGTTGAGAAACGAAGTTCTCCATAGTATCACTATCTATGATAATGGAGCAAAATTGTCCCTGAATACGTGCAGTGGTGCGAAAAACTGTCTCCTGTGGTCATCCTCAGTAGACTCGCTAGGGGTAATCAGACAATAACGTAAGACGCAGACTAAGTGCTCAGCAAGTTCACCTTCCACTTCTACGACATTCTCAGACTCGGGTTCAAGCTCAGGCTCAGGGTGAAATTAATTAACATAGACTCCATACTCAGGCTCACGTCCATCAGTAGAATCGATAATAGCGACGGAGTGGCGTTGCGGGCACTAGGATGATTTGTGCTCCGGCTCCATACAGTTGAAACATCAAAATACTCCAGTGTTGGGCTTAGCCCCAATAATCTCTTTACCCTTGGAGGGGCCAGTAGATGGAGTTGGAGTCCCGATAGTGATGGGTGGGTGAGAGGCATCTAAGGCCCTAGTAGTGGTGGTAGTGGTGACGCTCGATGTGGATCTTTCAGTAGACCTAACTCCGGAGATCCGCTTCTGTAATGACTCTACTCTTCGTGCGCGACTTGAGATCTCTCATAAGTCTTTATAATCAAAAAGCTCTAGTTGGTCTCTAATAGAATAGCGTAACCCATTCAGATAACGGGATAGTGTCATGTCATCATCCTCTCAAAGGTCGAGGCGAGACTGCAGTACTAGGAACTCTTTTGTATGCTCATCCACCGATAATGTCTTGTCGTAGGTTGTGGAACCTACGATAGAGGGTCTGCAAATAATCGAGTGGAATGTATAGTTTTCGAAGATGCGTTTTAAACTCTGCTCATGTGGTGATCGGAGGCATACCTAAATTAAATCTAGATCGCTCGAGTTGTCCCCACCAAACTAGGGCAGACCCATTTAGTCTAAGTGTGGCGTACTCAACTTGCCTAGCTTGGGGCAATTGCTTCCAAGCCAAGAAACGGTACATCCAATCACACTAGTCTAAACAACCCTCGGCTTCTAAGTGTCCTTTAAAATCACCAACGTCCAATTTGACTCCTATGTCCCAACGGGGTTGGTTACGTGGTTCGAGTTCGGGAGCGGGGTGTGCAAGTTCTAGTGGCATAGGGTTAGGATCTACTTCGACCACTGGGGCAGTTGCTCGATTTAAGTGCAAGGTGGCTTCTATGGTGTTGACTGATGTGCGTAATCCGTTCACCAAGTGCCCGAGACTACTCATGTTGGTGGTGAGATTGTTGACCGCTTTCATTAAGTCGCTCATACGTTGAGTCAAATCCCCTACGCTATTTTCTAAATGATCGACTCGCCTCTCCATTTAAATTAAGTTGATTTAATTTTTCTCGGAAAAATTTTAGTTGATTTTAAGAAAACAATAATTTAATTTTTTTGTGCTTCACCAATGCTCTGGATGCTGAATGAAGGAAGCATGGGTATGTGCACATAAATCAAAATGGATTCTTGGGTCTGCCCTCTCTGATGTCTTTGGCTTTGATTTGAGGGCATGATTCCGCAGCAAACGCAACTGTATAGGGGGCCACTATTTCAGTGGTACTCTGTGAGCAGCTACTTTGTGCATTTATTGTCAAAGGTTAGGTCTTTCTCCTCTGAGAGAAGCCACTTTGTGCATAGTGCCAAAGGTTAGGTCTGTTTCCAATCTTCCCCCGCCCATACCCCCAATGATTGGGGACTATATTGGTTCTGTTGTTGTTGTTGTTGTTGTTGTTGTTGTATGAGAGAATACCCGAGTTAGTAGAAAGCCATTTAAAAAAATTTGATTGGATTTGCTTTTTTTTCTTTTGTAAATAAAGATTGGTCGATGAGACGCGCGAGGGTGTAAACGCGAAACTGGAATCTTGGCGAGACACTTTAGAAAAGAAGGGTTTTAGGTTGAGCAGGACAAAGACAGAGTATATAGAACTTAAATTTAGTAGTGCAAGAAGGTCAGATGACTCCGTCATTAAATTGGGTGACCAAGATATTTCCCGCAGTGAGTGCTTTAAATATCTGGGATCGATAATTCAAAAAGATGGAGGTGTAGATAAAGATGTGATTCATAGAATCCAAGCTGGTTGGTTGAAGTGGAGAGGCGCGTATGGGATCCTATGTGATCGTAAAGTACCACTAAAACTTAAAGGCAAGTTTTACCGTACTGCAATTAGGCCTGCAATGCTCTACGGTTCTGAGTGTTGGGCAGTGAATGGTGCACACGAGCAAAAAATGGGAGTCGCGGAGATGAGAATGCTTAGGTGGATGTGTGGTCACACGAGACTGGATAAAATTAGGAATGAATGTATCAGGGATAAGATAGGAGTGGCGCCAATTGTAGAGAAGATGCGAGAAGCTCGTTTAAGATGGTTTGGACATGTACATAGGAGACCATTAGAGGCACCTGTTAGGCGTTGTGAGAGTTTAGTCACTAGACATGTTAAACGGGGGAGGGGTAGACCAAAAAAGACTTGGAATGAAACTATAAAGAAAGACATGATGTACTTAGGCATTAATGAGACTATGCTTAAAGATAGGGCGCAATGGCGACAGAGGATCCATATAGCCGACCCCACTATGGTGGGATAAAGGCTTGAGTGTTGTTGTTGTTGTAAATAAAGATTTAAATTAATAGTAAATTTAATAAAACATTTTTTTTAAATAGATAAAAATTTCTTTTAATTTTTTTTTAAACCAGATTGTTTGATTCGCGATAGGAGTAAGTCAAACCTAGCTAAACTGGAATTAGGGTTTTAAAAAAATTAAGTTAATTTTTAAATATTAATCGATTTTACTTTTGAGAAAAGGTTGGGCAGGCCAAACGAATTTATGCGAGCAGATTACTCTAGAACGTTTGAACTTCGCTAATCGTTAGTTGTTATTTGAGAAAAAACATTCAGAGTGTATTTCCGAGATGGATCTTTCGCGAGTTCCACACGCCCACAAGCAAATTCCACAGTAATAATTTATGAATATCGGTAATTAAAATAGCGAGAACGTAGAGGCAAGCTTAAAAATTATTTAGTTGGAATGCATAAATATGAGCAAATTAATTGGAGCAGATACGGGCGAGGATACCGCAAAGAGGTAGTCGATTTCGAGATTCACCACGTAGCTGAGAGAGTAAATCTCGTCCTTGGCAGTCGGAAGCTGAAATAATTCTGAGTGGGCTGCTGGAGTAGGTAGGCGGGGTCGACGACAGGCACTGTGCTCCAACCCGTCAGAATAGGTTGACGATGTCGACGACAGTCTGGAGTCTGCGATTTCGGTCGAGATCAGTCGCGTCGAGCGGCTCACGGATGTTAGGGCGTCGTCCAGGAGAAACGCTCATGGCGCTCTGATCGGCAGTAGCGCTGGAACTTCTGGAATTGGGATGGAGGTTCTCGGCAGGGGCGAAGAGGGAGAAGTTCACGCACAGTGGGCTGACCGACGGGACAGAGAAACGAACCTTTCGTTTCTCTGTATTATCCGGGTCCCTTTTTCCCTTCATGGTGGACATTCATATAGCACGATTTTGTCTTTGCTCTCAAATATTTCCATTTGGATTTCTTCACCAATATTTTCCAAAAAGGAATTTCTGTCCGCTATTACAATATTCCATTCCTTTTTCTCCTATTTTCAAAAGAAGTCTTTCCTACTCTTTTATGCCTCTCCTTTCTATGGACTTCATTTACGAGGGCTGGTTTGAATATCCCTTTGAATTTGAATTTTAAATTTGTGCCTTCCTAGATAATTTAGAGCTTGTCTTCTTCGTCCTAACTACTTAAAATTACCGGACCTTTTATTCAGGGTCTCCTCGGATGGTCAACTCGACGAGCCAGACAACTTTAAATGAAAACAAGTGCGCGAAAAGAAATGCATGATAATAAATAAATGCATAATAATAAAAGATCCACGACGCATGATGACATCATGCGAATTTGGATGCGACGGATGATGCATTAGTATTGCTTGTTGGATATGTACGGTGAGTTCATCTAAGATAAGGGTAAAGAGATAAGGGATTAAAGCTAAACCTTCATGTAGCCAACAGTGATAAGGAATTCCTATGTTAATCTTTCAGATGTCCTCACCCTCGTCACTGAATTTGTATACATATCTTTGATTATGTCAATGTATGATACATTTACACCTTTCTTGTCTAAGACTCTCCATAAGATCTCTCTTGGAACCCGATCATAAACCGTCTCAAGATCAATAAACAGCATATGTAAATCTTATTTTCTCTCTCGATAGTTGTCAATGAGTCTCCTCAAGAGATGTATAGCTTCCATGGTCGACCGCCCTGGCATGAATCCAAATTGATTTTCCGAGATGCTAGTCTCTCGTCTTATTCTTCTTTTTATTACTCATTCCAAAAGTTTCATGGTATAACTCATTAATTTAATACCTCTGTAATTAACACAATTTTGTATATCTTCTTTGTTCTTATACAAAGGTACCAAGATACTTTCTCTTCATTGATATGACATCCTCTTTGACTTCAGTATCTTATTGAATAAATATGTAAGCCACAAAATTCCTTCTTTCCCTAGACATTTCCTAGTTTAAATAAAAAAATATATTTTCACTTAAGATCTTTAAAAAAATCATTTAATTCTCTCATTAAAAAACTTTAAAGGTCTTACAAAAAAAGAAAATCAAGTTTCACGTATTTTAGCAGTGAATATTTTCCTCTCGTCAATTTTTTATTTTAGTATTTTAAAAGAGAGTAAATATTTTCTACCTAATTTCAAAGACCTTTTAAATATTTAAACAAAATATTCTAATTAAAAACAAAAAAAAAGAGAAAATCGAGTAGACCAATTAGAGACTAGCGTTGGTGTGTTAATCGAACATAAGGGTGATTTGATGAAAGCAGTCGCGACCCTCACCACCGGTATGGGTGACATGGGACACGTAATGAACGTACTATGCACATTTGTTAACAATATATAGGTCATTATGCAAATAGGAGCAACTCATTATATCCCTAGACACGAGGGACACGTCCATAAACCTGCAGAGCCTAGACATCATGATCCCGGACTCCGCCACCAACCCCATTGGGATGATGGAGTTAAGTTAGATATAGGTAATTTTGAGGGCCACACAAAACCCGAGAGATGTTTGGATTGATGCGAACATATTGAGAGATTCATGGCATGAAAACAAATGTCTATGAATCGACAAGTAAAATATGCTACCCTTAGGCATAAAGGACCAGTAGTAGTCTGGTGGGTTCAGTTAAAGCGCGCACATTTCACCTTAGGCCTAGCTCCTATAACCACTTGGGTAGAATTTAAGACTCTGTTACGGAAGCATTGTCCCCCGGACAATATACAAAAATTATATTGAAGGTTCCACAACCTTCGCCAGGATAGACTTTCCGTAGAGGAGTACACCCATGAGTTCCTAGTGTTGCCGTCTAGGTTAGATCTTCGTGAGGAAGACGATATAACGGCGTCCTGCTATCTAAACGGGCTCCGTTATGCAATTAGGGGCCAGCTCAAGTTCAATGACTATAGAGACTTGGGTGAAGTGTATGGTAGAGCCCGTAGAGTAGATTCCTCACTACAGAAGAAGACATCTAGGCTTAGGTCTACTAATAGACCTACTCCGAGCACCACCACCATTGCTCCCGCCACTAGGATTTTAGATCCCCCTCGTCCTCATGTCACTACTGAGACCCCGACTCCTCCCACAGAACCCTCTCGGGTTAAGGAGCTCATTAGGTCAAATCCCAACACTGGATTACTCTAATGCTTCAAGTGTATGGAGCCTGGGCACAAATCATCTGAGTGCCCACGACGCCACTTTTTCGCCATTACAGATTCCACTGATGGACTTGAGCCTGAATACGGAGTTCTCAATGACTTCAAGCCTGAGCCCGAGTCTGAGAGCGTGATCGAGGTCGAAGGAGAACAAGCTGATCATTTAGTTAGTCTTTTGCTATTGCTTGGTTTCTCCTAGCAAGACCACTGAGGTTGGTTTTCGGAGAAATGATATTTTTCGCATTACTGCACACATTCGTGGACATTTTTGTTTTATCATCATTGATCGTGATAGTATGGAGAACTTCGCTTCTCATCGTATGGTAGACATGGTAGGACTCGGGACGTGCCCCTTAGAGCAGTCCTACAGTCTATCTGGGGTTAGTAGTCACTTGACTGTGCCTGTTACTCATCGTTGTCTCGTAGAGTTCTCTATAAGGAACACATACTAGGATTATGTTTTATGTCATGTAGCCCCCATCGATGTTTGTCATATCCTACTAGGACGATCATGGCAGTATGAAAAATACATCATGCAAGATGGTGCGAGAAACTCTCACTACTTCGATCACCTTGGGCGCAAGATTGTTCTTTTCCCCCAGAAGAATTGTGTTGCTCCTAAGGCAAGAGGGCCTCGCCATCATCTGCCTCACCTCCCTCAGATTCCACTATACTACTTTTATTCAGTGCCACACTTCTGCCTGGACCCCCACTCCAGAAAGAAGCATTTGACTCTGATGAGTCATTCTTTTTAGAGAAGTGCCACCTTATATTGATTTTATATTTGGCAATTACACTTTTAGTTCACCTCACTATCCTTTGATTGTAGGTGAGCACGATGAGTCTCTTCATCTAATTTCCGATCTATTTAGGCTTAGCCGTATTAGGAGAATGGAGACAATTCCTAGAATTTTTACTCCTCATAGGGACACATTTTAAGGAATTTCTATGAAAAAATTTAAATGATAGATTTGAGATCATTTTAAAATTTTGTAATATTAGTGGGACTTCAGCTGGTGAAACCATGACGATAGTTGATCTTGGTTTAGAAGACACTTGAAGGTGTCTAGCAAGAGTACGTACAATGCAATATGATTTGTCAAGTCCAAGTGTATCTGCTAATTAGAGTAGTAGGTGTATTCGCAGAGTATCAGGTACATACTAGTACCGAAAATGTACCCGGTACAGGCAAGCGGCCCCAGGGAAGTATCGATGTTGCAAAATTTTTACCCCTTAAAAATAACTTAAAACTTAATTTTTTTCAATGATTTAGGGTTGAACCGATTAAAAAACATAATTTAATTAAGTTTTATAAATTCACGTGATTTTATGACGCGGAAAAATGGAAATTTCGATTAAAATTGGATTTATTTTATTCTTTAAATAAAAATTATCTTCATTCGAGTAAAAATCACCACTGTATATGGAAGAAAGAACAAAACTTGTATATTTGTGAATCAACAAGTAAATACTCTTGAAGAAAGGCATATAAAGAGTCTACTGTATATGGAAGACGGCACAAAACTTGTAAATTTGTGAATCAACAAGTAAATACTCTTGAAGAAAGGCATATAAAGAGTCTATTCCTACATTGTATTTAGCCCATAAGTAAATGGCCCATTGGGCCATTATTCTCTTAGACTCCTTTAGTCTCACATCTTAGACTCATTCTTAGCTCCTCCTTCATCTCTTTATATAAGGAGCACCTTGTACATGTGTTGTATTCAAGTTATTATTAAAAAGGGAAATTTTTACCATATTTTAATTGCTGCTCTAATTTTCTACATGGTATAAAAGACACTGATCAAATTGAATTGGACCCCACACGATTGAGCCCAGCTCTCGTGATTTTGGCCTATTTTTGCATGGTTTTTTTATAAAACTATGTGCTCGCTTCGCTGTAACCGCGAGACTGCGGCTCTCTCGCCTGTCAACTGACCTGCCTTCCTTTTCTCTACCTCCCGCCTTCCATTATAGGCCCCGGATCGAGAATTTTTTTAGCGCCTTCACTATGATTCTCCATTGAAGCCGCACTCGTCGGGGTAAGCCCCCTCTGTTTGTCGCGTGCTCACGTGACCTCCCCCTCCTGTTCGCCGAGTGCTCTATTCGTCATGTGCTCGCGTGACCACTGCTCCTCAGTCTGCCGACCCGTGCCCGCGCTGCTCATCAGTCTGCTGCCTCCACGGTTTGTTGCTCCTCAGTCTGTTGCTCCTCAGTCCGCCGACCCGTGGCCGCACTCGTCAGGCTAAGCCCACTATGTTCGTCGCGTGCTCACGTGACCGCCCCCTCCGGTTCGTCAAGTGTTCTGTTCGCCGAGTGCTCTGTTCGCCTCGTGCTCGTGTGGCCGATACTCCTCAGTCCGTCGACCCTTGCCTGCGCTGCTCCTTAGTCTGCTTCCTCCTCAATCCGCTTCCTCCTCAGTCTGCTTCCTCCTCAGTCCGTTGCTACTCCGTCCGCTGCCTCCTCAGTCTACAATGCTACTCAGTCCACCTACTCAGTCCGATGCTCCTCAGTCTGCCGACCCGTGCCCGCATTGCTCCTCCTCTTGAGCCCCTGCGGCTTCTGCCCTACAACCGCCCTACCTATCTTCTCTCTAAGCTCATGTGGACTCTTCTGTATTCGTCGACTTGCTACCCATGGGCACGCATATTGCTCCTGCTTCCTCGAACCTTCCGGCTCTTGCTCCCGCTCCTTTTCCCGCTGCTCAGGATGAACTCCGGATTACTACTATCTCTCACCGGGAAGAAGAATTTTGTGGAATGTGTACACTCAGTGCGCCGCATTCTCCAAACCATGGGACTCTATCATCTCACTAAGGATATTCCTACCGAGCCCACCGAGTTGTGGCTTCGAGACGATGGCCGAGTTCAATCCTGGATCTTGGACTCCATGGATGGTGAACCATATCAGATGGTTATGTATCACACCACCGCCAAAGCAATGTGGGATGAGCTTCACTCACTCTACCCCGGGAGGGATAGCCTTCAGCACCCCTCTTTGATATCTTCATGGCTCTTCAAAACACCGACCCAGGTGTCGATGGTGACCTCACGTCCTTTATTGCTCAGTCCAAAACTCTTGTCGAGGCTTGGATTCAAAACCAACCCCCAACACCGGATCTTGCCGCACAACGGGCTCAGAAAGAAGTTGTCGGTATTGCCATGATGATGGTGTGAATGCCCCCGCACCTTCACAGTGTCCGGGTACATATCCTCTCCTCTCCTACAATACCACCATTGTCTGATGCTTGTTCCATGTTGTTGAAGGTGACGCGACCTCCTGACCTCCCGGTGTCCTCACCTTCGATTCTTCTTCACCGTGGTTCCGACACCATACCTCCTTCTCCGGCTCGTGGCGGCCACTCTGGCTCTCGCGGTGGTGGACGCGATGGACGCCACTGTTCTGCGGAAAAACCCACTAGTTTGTGCACTCACTGTGGCTGGCTCAATCACATTGAGGCCACGTGCTTTCGGAAACATGGCTTCACTCCATCGCAAGCTTCTTCTCTGTTGTTCTCCCCTATTGTTGATGGCCCTTCTACCTCCCACGCCGGCATTGACACCATACATGAGGAAGTCCAGAACCTTGGCGGGTTGATCTCTCGCTCTTCCAGCTCTGTTGCCTTAGTCTCCAAAGAAGGTATCTCATGTTTGTCCCACAGTCACTCTTGGATTGTGGACTCTGGTGCTACCAATCACATTAATCCTACAATGCCTCCTCAGTACTTGGACTCTCTGTGTCCCAAGTTCATTACAGTGGCGAATGGAGACACCACCCCTATTGCTGGCTTTGGCGATGTGTCGCTAACCCCTTTTCAATTTCTTCGCTTCATTCTTCATGTTCCTGTATCCTGCTTTAATCTGCTCTATGTCAGCCGGCTTACTCAAGATCTTGATTGCTTAATCACTTTCTCCTCTTATTCCATTATTGTGCGGGATCAGCAGACGCGGACTATCATTAGTAGAGAACGGCTTTCAAATGGGCTCTACACTTTGGATCTTCCCCCGACCGTTCTCTCTTCAGTCAACTTTGTTGATTGGCACCGGCGTCTTGGCCATGCTCCTCTTCCCATCCTCCAGAAGGCTCTTCCATAATTTTCTTTTTCTCGTTTTGATTGTGAATCATTTATCTATGGGAAACAATACCGCTCTATTTTACCTTCTCATTGTACTCAGAGCTCTGCTCCTTTTAATTTAGTACATTCTGACATTTGGGGACCCTATAAAATAGCAAGTGTATCTGGATATCGTTATTTTCTTTCGTTTACTGATAATTACTCACGTACGTCATGGTTGTACCAAATGCGCGATCGCTCTGAATTTCTAGCCCTCTTCCGCTTCTTTACAACTGAAATCAAAACACAATTTTCCAGCTCTATTAAAATTCATCGCACTGATAATGCGCGTGAATACATTGGGCATACGTTTCAGGAAGCTTGCACCTTCTTTGGGTATAGTCCACCAAACCTCTTGTGTCTACACACCACAACAAAATAGTGTTGATGAGCGAAAGAACTGTCATCTTCTCGAAGTTGCTCGTTCTCTCGTGTTCCAAATGCATGTCCCCACCACCTATTGACACTTTGTTGTCTCTAGTCTCTACTGTATGTTATCTTATCAACCGCATGTCCTCGTTTGTTCTCAACTTTGCAACACCCTTCTCTATCTTATGTCCGACGAACGTCCCTTATCCTTGAGCGTCTGGTTTGTCCAGCACCTGGGATCTCCCGTGGACAAGTTGGCTCCTCGTGCTACTCGCTCTATGTTTGTTGGGTATTCACGCACACGGAAGGGGTATGTTTGTTACTATCCTACTACTCGAAATCTGGTTACGTCTACTGATGTGACATTTTTGGACAACCATCCCTTCCATCTTCCCTCCACCTCGGTTACACCGACCCCGACTTTGTCATGTCCTCATGTTCCTACCCACTCTTCTCTTCCTCTACTACCGACACCACCACCCACTTCAAAACCTCCTCTTCGAGTCTACACTCATCGCTCTCCTCGATCCGGAGTACAGAACCCACTCCCGCCTACTGTTGATGGTCCGTGCGCTGCCGATTCGACACCATCTTCTTCTGCCCATCCGCTCACTAACTATGTCTCCCTGCATTGTCTCTCCACTGACCAGCGCAGGTTTACGACTTCTTTGTCTTCTATTTTCACGCCCACTTTTGTGTAGGAGGCCCATCAACATCCAGGGTGGCTGGCGGAAATGGATGAGGAAATGGCTGCACTTTGGGCCAACCATACTTGAGACCTCGTCTCTCGTCCTTCTAATCAATATGTGGTGAGCTTTAAGTGGGTTTTCACCGTAAAGCATCATCCTGATGGACGATGATTGACCGCCTCAAGGTCCGTTTTGTTGCCAAAATCTTTACTCAACAACATGGTCTTGATTATGAGGAGGCCTTCTCTCCAATTGCGAAACACAACACCGTTCAGGTATTAATTTCTCTTATTGTCCATCGGCATTGGCCGTTGCATCAACTTGACATTAAGAACGCCTTCCTAAATGGAGATCTTATGGAGACTGTATACATGCAACAATCTCCTGAATATGCAACCACGGGGGAGCTCCTAGTCTGTCATCTGACAAAATCTTTCTATGGCCTCAAACAGTCTCCAAGGGCGTGGTTTGATAAGTTTAACAGTGTGGTTCGTGATTGTGGCTTCACTCGTAGCTCGACAGACATTTTCCTGTTTGTTCGCCGACATCTTTCGGGCACTGTGATCCTTCTGGGTCTATGTTTGATGATATTCTGATCACGGGTGATGATCTTCCCGGCATTACTCAAATCAAGAACCACCTAGCCTCTTAGGTCCAAACGAAAAATTTGGGCTGGCTTCGATAATTCTTGAGGATTGAGGTAGTCAGACGACCTTATAGTCTTGTCCTATCACAGCAGAAATATTGCCTCGACCTTCTTCATGATGTCGGCTACTTGGGGTGTAAACTTGTGGATACACCTATGAATGTCAATCACCAACTGTAATATCCCCAGAACAACTAGACCCCTAGGGTGCATTTTGTCATGACATTGCTTTAAGAAACCAAAATGACCCTAAGAACCAAGGTAAATAGGTGAAAACCACCTTGGTGTGCAAATAGTCAAATTTGACTCCAAGGCTTAGGGCTTGATATTAAGCTTCAAAATTACAAATTGACCCCACCTATTTTCCATAAGTCCCTTACGGAGTTCCTTGGGTTAGTTAGGACCCATTATGATCAACCCAATTGACCAAATTGACCAAAGTCAACTCTACCCCCAAATAAGTCAAACCACCCAACTTAAGGTCAATTAAGGCTCAAGTGGCCCAATTAACTTTCCCCAAGTCCACCTAACCATCAAGGGAGGCCAAAAGAGTCAACTTTGACCCATTGGACCACTCAATTTCATCAATTTGACCAAAGTCAACCATTGGTCAACATCACACCAAATTGGCCTAATTAGGCTAAATTGACCCAATGTGGACCCCACCATGGCCCAATCCACCATTCCTTGTGCTCATGGACCCATGACCACCATTTGGGGCCAGCCCACTCACCAACTTGACCAAGTCAACTCAAAAGTCAACATTTGGTCAAATATGCCTAAATTAGGTTTATATGAAATTAAACCAAATTCTCATGGGTTAAGGCCCTCCATAGAGGCCCATTCTGAAGCCCAACCACCAATGACCATGCTTGCCCCTCTGGATTTGAAATAGGGTGACATGCAAGGGGTGGATTTGGGATTTTCCCCAAATTGGAATGGGACAAATCATGAATTCATGGGGAGAGCTCCACTTGGCAGACCAATGGTCTTCCCAAGCTTCCCTCTGAATTCCCCAGACCCTTTGGCATCAATGCCTTGCTGACATGAGGCCAAGTGGAGGCAAATTTCAGGAAATTTCCCTTGGCCGAGAGCTCTATTCATGGCTTTCCCCCATATACACCTCCACAGCCTCAATTGAGAGATCCACAAGCTTCAGTGAGCTGAGAGAAGAAGAACCCCCCTGACAATTGAAGGAGACGACCTCTGTGCACAGAGATAGCCATGGATGCAAAGAGGAGCCCAGTCATGGCCCCCAAGAGGATTACACGCTCCATCAGCTCCAATCAGACAGGCATTCCTTCTCTCCTCCCCTAGTGCTAGAATCCACTTCTTTCCTTTTCAATTTTGGTTGAGTAATGGTGGATTTACCATCTTCCCGATCGAGCTCTAAAGCCCTTCCAAATGCCGCCCCCCATTTTGTCTACAAGCCACCTCCGGCCGCCATTTCGCCGGCTATCGACGGCCAATCCTCGGTCGGAGGTGGTGACGTCGAGCTTTTGGCCGGACACGCCCCCAAGTGGCCGGAAAAAGAGGGAGAAGTCGGCCCAGGAGGGGTCGATCTGAGCCCTTGGCTCAAGGAAGAAGACGATCTCCCTGTCGTTAGATCTGTGAAGATCTATATTCACTGACCATATTTAATTAAAATAACTCTTATTTGGAAAATTCAGCCTGACCTTTAACAAATTATAGAAAATACCTAGAGGCTAAAACAGAAAATGTGTCCAATATCAATTATGTAGACCTTGGTCCCTAGTATTTTTAGAAATTGAGTTCACTCGATTTGGAGCACTGTAGCTCCCTCAACACCATTTTTGGTGGGACTGGTCCTAGGGTAAACCAGATTTAGATTTTTAATCTCTTAGATGGTAACTCTAATGAGGATGAAATTTGGGTCAAGCATGCATGTGCCCTAATACTACCTTGTGCCCAAAAATCAGATTTTTAGGAGAAACTTTTCTATAGTTTTGTCCATTATTTGATTTACCTTAATAATGTAATTTAAAGAGCTAGACACCTCAAAATGGCACTAAACTTGGGTGGCATGCTTATTAAGTCATCGTTTAGCTTTGGTTAAAATTTGAATGCAATTAGACCACTGCATGTTGGGTTAATCCACTTGCATGTCTTTGCATGGTTGAGGTGTGGTGTGCATATAGCCCAAATGGATATTTTGTGAACCTAGCTCATTTGGCTTGGTCTTAGCCTCTGACATTTTACACCTTTGCCATGGTATAATACATCACCTCAGAGGATATTAGGAGTTTTGGGACCTAAAACCCTAATTAATAGCATAAATCAATATATACCCCATTTATGTAATTCTGAAATATTTGTAGTTAAAATTTAATAAGAAATTATGAGACTCTGATGAATCTCTTGTAAAATCATTTTGAACCTCTAGAAATTTATTAGAAATTTTTGGTGATCATTTGCCTTGCAAAATTTTAATAATATCATTTGTCACACTTTTGAATTAATGAAATGAATATCATGAAAAGTGCCTGAAAATTTATAATTCTCTAGATTTGACCTTGTTTCATCAATATGTATCAGAGGAAGTTTTTATTGAATTTTTAGATGTTTAATTCTGATACTTCATTTGTAAAGTAATAAATAGAGACTATTATTCATAAATAGATATTGATGATTTAAAGGAGTTGAAAAATCTTGTTACTCTGGGATAACATTTAAAATCCAGTTTTGAACCTCTGGAAATTTATTAGCAATTTTTTGTGATCATTTGCCTTGCAAAATTTTAATGATATCATTTGTCACACTTTTGAATTAATGAAATGAATACCATGAAAAGTACCTGAAAATTTATGATTCTCTGGATTTGACCTTGTTTCATCAATATGTATCAGAAGAAATTTTTATGGAATTTTTATATGTATAATTCTGGTACTTCATTTGTAAAGTAATATATAAGGATTATTATTCATAAATAGATATTGTTGATTTAAAGGAGTCGAAAAATCATGTTACTCTGGGGAACATTTAAAATCTAGTTTTGAACCTCTGAAAATTTATTAGGAATTTTTGATGATCATTTGCCTTGCAAAATTTCAATAATTTCATTTGTCACACTTTTTAATTAATGAAAGGAATGTCATGAAAACTACCTAAAAAATTATGATTTACTGGATTTGACCTTATTTCATCAATATGTATTCAGAGGAAAATTTTATAGAATTTTTAAATGTACAATTCTAGTACTTCATTTGAAAAGTGACATTTAGAGGTAATTCATAAATAGAAATTGCTGACCTAAATATGTTGGAAAAATTTGGAAACCTTGCCAATCTTAATATCTTGTTTAAAGTTGTTTGTGTGATTTTACTTAGATTATTTGGGTATTTGGATACAAACCCTCAGGTGTTAAATGGCATGGAAAGAAATAACAATTTTATTTTAGGAGCAAATTAATCAGGAAAATTATGATTTTGGTAGCATCTCATCCATGCCCTTATTGAGTTATCATAAAAATTTCAGAGCCCTAGACCCAAGGGTTAGAAATATAGATTCAAATAGTACATTTAGTTCATGTAGGCATGGTGTGCGTTTAGTAAAGACCTAAATTAGTGATTAAACCACCTAGATCATGGAGAATCTAAATGAAACTTGGAGCACATCAGCATTTTATTTAGGGTTCCAAAAGTAAAATTGGAAAGTCTTTTGAACTTGATTGTCATTTACATCTTATAAGGACCCTAGTTTATACCCATGGTTAAGGTGGTTTGCGGATAGCAAATCTGCATGTAGTGGTTGAGGCACTCTTGAACATGACACACAGTCCCAACCACCTTAGATTTGTTAAGTGCTACATAAGAGGGTGGGTAGACCAATTTATTTTAAAACTGGTCCTTGACAAGTTGGTGTGCGGTTAGACAAAGGTTTAAGACTGGATTACTAGATCGGAAAAGAGAATGAGACGGTACAAGCCACCAGAAACTACAGTATATGTTAAGCTTCTGGGACTAGTCTTAGATCGTGATCAAGTGAAAGTAAAGTGAGGAAAATCAGGTCAACAAATAATGGGCAACGTTGAGATTCAATTGAAGATCAACGTCTTCCCTCCCCTAAATAATTAAAACTCATCTTAGGGACCTATAGTAAGCAGAGAGGTTGTGGGAGGTATGGGTAGCCACCAATAATAATAAATATCTTGAGAAAGGGAGGTTTATGATGTCACCCTATCGTACATCCTAATACCGCTGCGAGCCCTTCATCGGGTAGACCTCGGGAAGTTCAAGATGCACCCTAAACATCTAAGGTCAACAAAAGAGTTGAGAAGACTAGATGATTTAGGAATATGAATGATGTTGGGTTTTTCTAGAACCATACATCAAATGTAGGCGCAGCGGAAATAAACAGAAACAACCCAAAAGGTTTGGATCGGCCATGAATGTTGAATCAAGAAGTTAATCAAAATGCTAGGTATGAAATTACCTTTGCGGGATTGGATCAAATCCAACCTAGATGCTCCACGAGTTGATTCCTGTCGTCCGCTATGCGAGTCCTCACGTAGAATAATGTCTACGTCTCTACAGTGATCCACACGAGCCGGGAGAAGAACGACTGCACCTTTGCACTTCCACGAACTGCTAGGTTCGCTCCAGGAAGAACACACACGACGACGATCGCCGGAGAGGAGGTCAGCGGACGCGATTCAGAGACGGCGGAACACTTCCGTCGGCTAGGGTTCGTGAGGCGTGAACGGAACTCCTTCCGTCGGCCTTTCTTTTCGTTAGTTATCAGAACCCTAAAAACGAAGTCCTATTTATACCCAAAGGATAAACAGCTTCTAGAAGAATCGCTATCCGCAGACCACACATCAGAATAAGGGCTTCTGTTACAATTCGTCGGAATTCCACGGAAGATCATTCGTCGAGATTTCACGGGACAATCCGACGAATCCGACGAATCAGATCAGACGGCAACATTTGCCGAGAAAATGATCTCTGTAACAATTCGTCGAGTCTTCACGGGACAACCCGACGAATCCGACGAATCAGATCAGACGGCAACATTTGCCGAGAAAATGATCTCTGTAACAATTCGTCGAGTCTTCACGGGACAACCCGACGAATCCGACGAATCAGATCAGACGGCAACATTTGCCAAGAAAATGATCTGTAACAATTCGTCGAGTCTTCACGGGACAACCCGACGAATCCCGACGAATCCAGACAGACGACAACATTTTGTCGAATGAAGGGTTTCTGTAATAATTCGTCGAGTGTTCACGGGACAATCCGACGAATCCCGACGAATCCGACGAATTCCATCCGTGTAAACCCGACGAATTCAGACAACAACAACCTGCTGGATATCCCCATTCTATATATGGTGATTGGTAACATTTACCAACACAGTCAATCTACCAACTTCTCCACATGCTCTTATGTGCGACCCTGCAGGCTCATATCGCGTTGGCAGTGAGATTACATGTTTGACCACTTCTAGATCACAATGGCAACTCCAACAAATGAATCATACACATACATCTTAGGTGGCTAGTATCTTATAGATTGGAACGGACAAGTCTGCCCATGGAGTCGTAGGCTCGGTAGTTATAAAAAACGGGTTAGTCCTGCGAGCAGTAGGCTCGGTATTGATGAGGACGGTTTGGTCCTGCAAGCAGTAGACTCGGTAAATATGTAATAGAGGGCTGGTTAGTCCTGTGAGCCGGAGGCTCAGATGATAGAGATGATACATAAATGCATGTGCATAAAATGTGGTGGATCTTCGGTAATAGCCTAGTCAGTATGAGCTTCCTTATACGATGGGCTTTGTAAAACGACCCCTTAACTTATAAGACAGTATGAGCTTTCCTTATAAGTTAAGGTTACCTTCTTAATTGTTAGTTAGTTCTTACTTCTTTTACTCACTTGGTTATTCTTTTGATAATTATATAACATTATAGTAGAATTGTTAGAATTGTTAGAATTGTTTATTGCTGGTAATTCTATTCTTGTTCTGATACATTGTTATGTGAGGGAGAGCAATGTCACCTGCTTGATCTTACCCTTTGTTGTCCTCCGCTTCTTTCTCCCGCCCAGTGCCTAGGAGTCGTCAGGGGAGGGGATGGGGAAAACCGCGTAGTCTTTTGACTAACGGCCGGATGTGGCATAACAAACAGGAGCACCAGGAGAAGCAGAACCGCATCCAGAGGGAGGGACCAGAACCAGTTGCCCGGCCCGGTGTTGGATTATCAGCAGCCTCAGGGAGAGCACCGGTGAGATACCGCCTTCCGTTCGCAATCTTTTCATCCTTTTCCAAATCAGTGTGTAGGTTGTCTAACCATGGAAATTGAAAAACGTATGAGAGAGGAGGAAATGTATCGAACTTAAGCCCTTTTTATTTCTAACACACCTATTCAGTACTTCATTTTATTTTTATCTCATTTGGACAAGCATTTAAATATTTTGTGAATGTTGTGGACATGTAATCTCCCATTTATTTTATGATGTGTGGTTGGCCTAGATAAATGATTAGCCGGCAGAATCGGCGTCTTGTGGTGGAGTTCCCCCGTGTGGAGGTATCACCGCAAGGCGGCGGTTCTGGGCGGTAAAGACCCGGAAACGAAAGCAAAAAAATGGGTCTTACACCAACTCTGTGCTCATGTCTCGGACTCTGATCAACTTCTCCCTAATCCAGAGTATTATCGTCGCCTTGTTGGCAAGCTTATCTATCTTACTGTCACACGACCCGATATAAAATTTGCGGTTGGTGTGGTCAGTCGCTTCATGCATGCTCCGCGGACCTCCCACCTTCAGGCTGTCGAACAAATTCTTAGATATTTGAAGAATGCTCTGGGTCAAGGACTGGTGTACAAACCTTCCACCTCTCTGTTTCTCATTGCATATTGTGATGTTGATTATGTTGGGTCCCTCGATGATCGTCGGCCTACAAATGGCTACTACACATATTTTGGCGAAAATTTGGTTACATGGCGAAGCAAGAAGCGAACTATGGTTGCTCGCTCTTCCGTTGAAGCAGAATATCGTTTCATAGTCGCAACTGTTTCAGAACTCACGTGGCTTGAACGTCTCCTTACTGATCTAGAATCAAACTTTCATCACCGATCGTTCTCTTTTACGATAGTCAAGACATTATCCATATTGTTGAAAATCCTGAGTTCCATGAGCGCACAAAACATATCAAAGTCGATTGTCATTATGTTCGTGAAAAGGTTCAACTTCAAAGATTGATTGTGACATGTGTCGGTTGTTGATCAAGTTTCTGATATTCTCACTTAGGCTTTGCCTCGCACACTATATCGGCAGTTTCTTTCCAAGCTTGGTGCCTACGACTTATATGTTCCATCTTGTGGGGGAGGGTTGAAGAAAAGACCATAAAGAGTATATTCCTACATTGTACTTAGCCCATAATAAATGGCCCATTATTCTCTTAGGCTCCTTTAGTCCCGCATCTTAGAGACATTCTTAGCTCCTCCTCTCTATATAAGGAGCACCTTGTACATGTGTTGTATTCAAGTTATTATTAAAGGCAATTGTTATTAGCACAACAGTTTTGGCTATTCGCACACCAATTTCTATGAGTTATTGCGCGCCTTTTGAAAATACGTCTTGTACATGTATTTTTAGGAAAAGTGTTCAACACTGTTGGAAAAGCCCATGTAAAGGGCCCGTATTTGGGCCCATTTATTCTTCTCTTCTTTAGTCCCACATCTTGTATAAGAATTCTTCTCTCTTTCTCCCTCCTATATATATGTACTCTCTCTTTGTATTTAGACAAGTAAGATATACATACAAGCTTTGGTATTTATCTACATGGTATCAGAGCGAAACAGTCTCGCCTGTCTCTGACTGCAGACCTCCCCGCCTTCCGTGCGGTCTCCTCTTTATTTCAGACCGCGGCTCCTGCGGTCTATCCTTTTTCAGACCGCAGCCCGCCCTCCTGCGTGCTCTCTCCAGCTTCTACTCCTTCTCCTCATCGCTTTTATAGGCTTCTCAAACCTGTCAAGTGGGCCCCTCCGCTGATCTCGCAGACCTCCCTTCTGATCTCACAGGCCGCCCGAGCTCTCCTCTGCCGAGCTTTCCCTCTGCCGATCTCCCTCTGCAACTGTCGAGCTCTCCTCTAGACCGCCCGAGCTTTCCTCTGCCGATCTCGAAGACCGCCGAACTTTCCTCTGCCGATCTCGCAGATCGCCCGGCTCTCCTCTGCCGATCTCACAGACCGCCCGGCTCTCCTCTGCCGATCTCGCAGACCGCCGAGCTTTCCTCTGCCGATCTCGCAGCTGCCCGAGCTCTCCTCTGCCGATCTCGCAGACCACCCGAGCCCTCCTCTGCCGATCTCGCAGACCGCCGCGCCCTTCTGCTCTCCCAGACCGCCTTTCTGCTGAGCTCTCCGATCTCTCAGCCCGCCAGCAGCGGTCTCTCAACAACGGTCTCCTACTCGCTGCTCTCCCAGCGGTCTCCCTTCAGCAGCGGTCTCTCCGCAGTGGCCTCTCTAGTCGCAGTCTCTCAGCAGCGGTCCCCTCCTGCTCGCAGCTCTCCTTGTCGTTTTTTTCCTGCGGCCTCTCTCTGCAGACCGTGCGGTCTCCCTTGGTCAGCCCGCCTTTCCTTCCTTAATTCGATGGGATCATCTGTGGACTCCACCCCGGTGCCTGTCCCTCCTCAGCCAGACCGCCTGGTTCAGCCTCCAGAACTTCGTGATGAGTTGCGGATCACCACAATCTCCCTCTCAGGCAAAGTGAACTTCATCCAATGGGTACACTCGGTCCGGCGTGTCCTTCATTCTAAGGGACTTCTGCATCATCTCACCCAAGCACCCCTATCCCCTCCTACGGAGGACTGGATCAGGAATGACGGCCGAGTTCAAACTTGGCTTCTCAACTCTGTGGATGGGGAGTCATACCAAATGGTGATGTATCACGAGACAGCTAGGACTATGTGGGATGAACTTCATTCTCTATACTCGGGCAAGGACAGCCTTCAACATCTCTACGACATCATCACAGATCTCCAGGAGTTAGATACGGCCGGGGCTGCTAACATGATCTCCTTCGTTGCTCGCACCAAGACTCTGGCCGAAGCATGGATCCAGCATCAACCTTCCACCAATGATCATGCTGCCCAACGAGCTCAGAAGGAAATTGTCATCATTGCTATGATCATGGCTTGTGTTCCACCACACCTACAAAGCATCTGAAATCAGGTTCTGGCCTCGGCCATTACCCCTTCCCTCTCAGATGTGTGTTCCATGTTCCTCAAAACCTCAGCACCTCTGGCAGCTCCTGCTCCTTCCTCACCGGCCCTGCTTCAGAACACTCCTGCTCCCCTACTTCCTTTTCCTCCACCGGCTCGTGGTGGACGTTCGGCCTCTCGGGGAAGGGGGCGGGGTGGTCGTTCTCGACCAAAATGTTCATTCTGCGGGCGCGATGGCCACTTTGAGGCGACCTGCTATCGGAAGCCTGGTAATCCTCCTCGTCCGACTGCCGCTGTTGCTGATGACAGCCCCTCGGCCTCCCGTGCCGATCTCGACGCACTCCGCCTACAGTTCCAACAGCTTCAAGGGATGATGTCCCCACCTGCCTCCGTCGCCTCCGTCTCCAATCCAGGTATAACCTGTCTCTCAACAAGTCCACGCTGGATAGTGGACTCTGGTGCTACTCATCATATCACCTCGCTACAGCCACCAAAGTATTTGAATTCTCCTCATCCGAAGTGTATCAATGTGGCCAATGGAGAGACTGTTCCGGTCTCCGGCTCGGCTGACCTCTCTCTTAGCCCCTCCATCTCTCTCCGCTCGGCTCTTCATGTTCCGGGATCCCCGTTCAACTTGCTTTCTATTAGCCGTCTTACTACTGACCTGGATTGCTCCCTAACATTTACATCCTCTTCTTTTCTGATACAGGATCGGCGGACGCGGACTACCATTGGTAAGGGGCAACTGCGTAATGGGCTCTACCTTCTCGACGACTCTCTCATTATCCTCGCATCTGTCTCCTCTGCTGAGTGGCATCAACGTCTTGGACATGCTCCCCTCCCAGTCCTCCAGAAGGCACTTCCCGATGTATCTTTTCCAGCTTTCAAGTGTGATTCATGTATTTTGGGCAAACAGCCGCGTTCTTCTTTTTCTGCACATTGTACTCGGAGTTCTGCTCTTTTTGATCTATTACATTCTGATATATGGGGGCCTTATAAATTCCTAGTATTTCTGGATTTTGATATTTTATCACGTTTATTGATGACTATTCTCGGGTCACTTGGTTATACTTACTTCGCGATCGCTCTGAGCTCTCTCGCATCTTTCGGGCGTTTATCCTTGAAACACGCACACAATTCTCCACTACCATCAAAACCCTACGAACCGATAATGCTCGCGAATACACAAGCAACGAGTTTGCCAATTTATGTTCTGAGTTCGGGATTATCCACCAGACTTCATGTCCCTACACCCCACAACAAAATGGTGTTGCTGAACGGAAGAACCGGCACTTACTTGATGTCGCCCGCTCTCTCATGTTTCACATGAACGTCCCCAAAGTATATTGGAACTTTGCGGTATCCATGGCCTGCTTTCTTATTAACCGTCTTCCATCCTCTGTCCTCAACAATGCCACTCCATTCAGCCTCCTCTTTCCTTCTCATCCGGCCTTTCCCCTCACATCTCGAATCTTCGGGTGTACGTGTTACGTTCATATCCTGGGACCATCTACGGACAAGCTGGATCCCAGGGCAGCTAAGCAAATGTTCGTTGGCTATTCACGTACACAGAAGGGCTACGTTTGTTATTCCCCTACCACTCGCAAGGTCTCTGTGTCACCTGATGTTACCTTCCGGGAGGATCAACCTTTCTTCTCTGCTCCAGTACCCACACTTACACCAATACCTCTCCCACAGCCTGTCCTACGACCTATCGTTCCCGTTCAAACACCGGTTCTTCCCTCCCCAACTCCTGCTCTTGCTCCTGCCCCTACAGGCCACCTATTATCCATGTCTACTCTCGCCGCACTCCTACTCCCGTTGCCCTACGCAGTCGGCCTCGACCTCGGGTACTCAGCATCTGGCTGATCCGGTAACAGAATCAACCGCTCATCCTATAGCGAACTATGTTTCCTTACATCGCCTCTCTCCCCAACTTCAGACACTTGCTACCTCTTTGTCCACGATTGCTATTCCTATCTCTGTGCAGGAGGCTCTGCAACATCCTGGCTGGCGCACTGCCATGGAGGAAGAAATGGCTGCTCTTTGGGCTAACAAGACATGGACTATGGTACCCCGTCCTGCAGGACAGAAACCAGTTGGGTGTAAATGGGTTTTTGTTATCAAGCATGCTCTTGATGGAACAATTGACCGGCTGAAAGCTCGTTTGGTTGCTCGTGGCTACACTCAACAACAGGGTATCGACTATGAAGATACCTTCTCTCCGGTGGCTAAACTCAACACTGTTCGTGTGCTTATCTCTGTAGTTGTACATCGTCGGTGGCCCTTATTTCAGCTGGATATTAAGAATGCGTTTCTTAACGGCGATCTCCATGAAACTGTTTACATGGAGCAACCTCCCGGGTTTGAGACCACGGGGGAGTCTCTGGTCTGTCATCTATTGCAGTCTCTTTATGGTCTCAAACAATCACCTCGGAACTGGTTTGACAAGTTCAGTAAGGCTCTTCGGGAGATTGGCTTTACTCGGAGCTCGGCAGATTTCTCCTTGTTCACTCGCCAACAGGCAACAGGAACAGTTATTCTTTTGGTTTATGTGGATGACATCATAATTACTGGAGATGATGAAAAAGGAATACAGGCGGTCAAACAATTTCTGAGCTCTGTCTTTCAGACAAAAGATCTAGGTCACCTTCACTACTTCCTGGGTCTGGAGGTCGCCAGAAGACCAGACGGCCTTGTCCTCTCTCAGCGAAAGTACTGTCTCGATCTCCTTCATGATACGGGATACTCAGGCTGCAAAACAACTAACACTCTAATGGATGTCAATCACAAACTGTGTGCTCAGGCCTCCGACTTAGATCTGCAACTACAGAACCCAGAATACTATCGTCGTCTTGTTGGAAAATTAATCTACCTAACGGTAACAAGACCTGATATATCCTTCGTCGTGGGTATGGTCAGCAGATACATGCACTCCGCTCGAAGATCTCACCTTCAGGCCGTCGAAAGGATTCTTAGATATCTCAAAACAGCTCCTGGTCAAGGACTGGTTTATAAAACATCATCTTCAACTCCAAAATTGGTGGCATACTCTGATGCTGATTATGCTGGGTCCCTGGACGATCGACGGTCAACCAGTGGTTTTTGCACATACTTTGGAGGACACCTGATTACCTGGCGGAGTAAGAAACAAGCGGTTGTTGCGCGATCCACAGCTGAAGCAGAATACCGGGCAATGACATCTGTGGTCTCTGAACTCACATGGCTTGAAAGCCTCCTAACTGACCTTGGTGTAAAACTTCCGTCACCAGCTCTCCTCTTGTGTGATAGTCAAGCTGCTATACACATTGCCAAGAACCCGGTCTTTCACGAAAGAACAAAGCACATTGAAGTAGATTGTCATTTCGTCCGGGAGAAAGTTCAAATGAAGAAGCTAGAGTTAAAACATGTTCCGGGTACCCAACAAGTGGCGGATGTCCTCACAAAGGCCCTATCCAGTACTCTCTTCTATCGATGCCTGTCCAAGCTTGGCTCCTACGACTTGTACGCTCCAGCTTGCGGGGGAGTGTTGGAAAAGCCCATGTAAAGGGCCCGTATTTGGGCCCATTTATTCTTCTCTTCTTTAGTCTCACATCTAGTATAGAAATTCTTCTCTCTTTCTCCCTCCTATATATATGTACTCTCTCTTTGTATTTAGACAAGTAAGATATACATACAAGCTTTGGTATTTATCTACAAACACGAAAGTTGTAGATCTCGACGAGATCTACAATTTTCGTGTTGAACCATTTTCCTAAAAATGCATGTACAAGACGTATTTTCAAAAGACGCGTAATAACTCATAGAAATTGGTGTGCGAATAGCCAAAACTGGTGTGCTAATAACAATTGCCTTATTAAAAAGGGAATTTTTTACCATATTTTAACTCCTGCTCTAATTTTGTACAAACACGAAGTGTAAGTTTGTATGTACCTTTCCGATACCGCTTACTGAAAAGATCAAACCAACCAGCATCTGATTCCACAATCCCTTGACCACCGGCTTTAAGGTCATGCATAACCTCAACAACCCTTTCTTTTCCATAAAGGGTCCTTACTGCCTTTTCTGCCTCCGAAAACTTCCCTTGCTGAAAGAGTGTGCTATTGAGTACAACGTAATACTATTGCTGGTATATAAATGCATCAAAAGAATCTAGCAAATAAAATAATGTGGAAATGAATTAATGCAATCCAGCATTAATTAAGTTGAATATACCTGAACAAGCCAGCGGGGGCTCTCAGGTGAGATAGCCATCCCTAGTGCCAACAGAATTGCTGGAATAATTGAAATCCCAAACATTGAGCGCCACCTGAATTATGAGAAAAAATATGAAAATTCACAACAGAAAATAGGAGAATTGAACATTTTTCAGAGCTGAGTTGTAAGGAGTCATGCATCTAGGACTTCAGAACATGTTCTGTACAGGGGAAAGAACTGTTTTGGTGTGGGTGTGAGTGTGGGTGGGTGTGTGGTGGTGGGGTGGTGGAGGGGGGGCGTTTTGGGCACAACAGAGGACGATACGGGCACGCGATCTTGGCACATATATTCACATCACAGGCACGAGTCACTTCGGATGATGAGGACACGAAGACGGTGGCTATCTAACCCTCGTTTACATTCAATTTACAGTTCTGTGTATTTACTATTTTACCACCATATTTATGGCCTATATAAACTACTACTTGTACAAACCTATTCTGCTTTTGATCTATGAATCTATAGCCTAGGAAGGACGATACGGGCACGCGATCTTGGCACATATATTCACATCACAAGGCACGAGTCACTTCGGATGATGAGGACACAACGACAGTGGCTATCTAACCCTCGTTTACATTCAATTTACAGTTCTGTGTATTGACTATTTTGCCACCATATTTATGGCCTATATAAACTACTACTTCAAACCTATTCTGCTTTTGATCTATGAATCTATAGCCTAGGAAGGACGATACAGGCACGCGATCTTGGCACATATATTCACATCACAAGGCATGAGTCACTTCGGATGATGAGGACACAACGACAGTGGCTATCTAACCCTCGTTTACATTCAATTTACAGTTCTGTGTATTGACTATTTTGCCACCATATTTAGGGCCTATATAAACTACTACTTCTTCAAACCTATTCTGCTTTTGATCTATGAATCTATAGCCTAGGAAGGCTATGAGTTTTGCATTCCCCCGAAGATTTTTCTCCTCTTCTCCGTCCTTCTCTCTATTTGGATCTGTTGCTCCTTAGGGGTAACAGGTTTAGGGTATTTCCCTGCCATATGGCCAAAAATCAAGGTCCTCTGTCATATTGGTATATCTCCCTTATACAATTTTGCAATATACCGTAGAAATTTCAGTTGTAATTCATATTATTTCAAGTCGTCCCGTTGTTATTTGTATTAATCCTGGTTGAGGGTATTTTGGTCTTTTTCCGTTTTTAGGTTTCTCCATCACTCGTATATGTATGAGTAAGGGTTCAATTAGTGTATTATGAAAGCATTATTTCCTTTCTACTTGGTATCAGAGGGAATGACCTAATCCCACGCTCGACCCTTTCGCAGCTCGCCTGTTCCGGTCCTATCGATCGATCGACTGCACCGTTTGATCGCCTGCATCCACCGCTCACCTGCTTCTGACGCTTCTTGCGGGTTCATCGTTGCCGATCCCGTATGACGCCGAACGGCTCCTAGACTGGTGTTTCCCGTCGGACAGCTGCTGAAGAAGACGCCGTCGCCGCCTTCTGATGAAGCGGTTGTCTTCTGTCCTCCTCCATCCATCTCTTCTTGTTGTCGAGGCCTCTCCTATGGCCATACTTCTACTCAGGCCCTGCTACCAGCACCCCCCCCCCCCCGCTGCTTCTGATCCTTTTTTCGCATCTTCTGCGTGCTTCTGCCTGCTGCCAGTGCTTCGTCGCTTCCTTCCGTCTTCTTCGCCGATATGGGTGATCCCGATTCCTTTGGGTCTTCTCCAGGGGTGATCCAACCTCAGATGAGTGACCCGCAGAGGCCCCATGGCCACTCTGGCTCCTTGAAAATTACAACGGTTCCCTTAGACGATACAAATTATCTTGAATGGTCTCGTGCTGCTCAACATGTTATTCGCAGTCAGCAGATGTTCGGATATATCGATGCGACGATTAAGGAGACCCTCAAGACTGATCCCTCCTGTAAGCGTTGGGATTCTGACAACTCACTTGTGGTCTCATGGCTCCTACATTCGATGTCTCTCAAGGTCTACCGAAGCTATATCTTGATGGACTCTGCATCTGAGATCTGGACCCGTGCTCGGGAAACATACTCACAGATCGGTAGTTCCACTCAGGTGTATGAGCTCACTCGTATTTTGGAATTGCGGCAAGGTCCAATGACCGTTTCGTCATTCTTCTCTTAGTTTGAGTGTCTTTACCAAGAGTTGGACTACTTTGCTCACTTCACTCCTGTGTGTACTGTTGATGATGTTCAGATAAAGCAAAATGAGGATCGTTTTCGTCTCCATGTTTTCTTAATGGGCTTGAACATGGAATCAAATATGGTGCGGACACATATTCTTCACCGCTCTTCGCTTCCCTCCCTTCGTGAGGCCTTCAGTATGGTTCTGGGTGATGAAGACCGACGCAAGTCCCTCAGTGTTATGGCGCCGCCTGATCGTTCTGCCTTGACGAGTGTTGGTAGTGGTCTTATTCCCACTCTTGGATCTTCTATGCCCACCTGTGACTATTGTGGTCGAAGGGGACATTCTCGGGAGATGTGCTTCAAGCTTCATCCACATCTTGCTCCTCCTGGTGGTGGTCGTGGCTGTGGTCGTGGACCTGATCGTGGTGGCCAGAGACATAGTGGTCATCGCTCTCATGATGTTGCTTACACTACAGAAGTCTATGATGAGTCGCATTGTTCCCCTCTTGGATCTCTTACAGCTCAGGAAGTGGATGTCTTCCGTCCTCTACTCTCCTCTCATTCTAAACCTATTACGGGAGGCTCTACTTCCCTGGTCACTATTGTGATGCTCAGTGCTCATGTTGCTACAGCCTCTTCCTCTGAATGGGTGCTTGACTCTGGCGCAACACACCACATGACTGGGTCTTCCTCAGGTTTCCTCTCTTATACCCCCTTGTCTGGTAAGGACAAGGTCATTTCTGCATATGGATCTTTATCCTCTATTGCGGGCAAATGCAACATCTCATGTTCCCCGTCTATTTTTCTTCCTTCTGTTCTTCATGTCCCCTCTTTTCCTCGCAATTTACTTTCCATCAGCAACATTACTAGATCCTTGAACTGCTCTGTAACTTTTTTTCCTGATTCTTGTGTTTTCAAGAACTGGGTACGAAGCGGAACATTGGCAGTGGTAGGAATAGTGGTGGCTTGTACTACCTGAACCCCCAGATACCCTCTCAGGCTCCTTCATGTTCCGTCGCCACATCTGATGGTGTTCGTCGTTGGCATCTGCACCTAGGACATCCGTCCTCCACTTATCTGCAAAAATTGTTTCCAACTTTTTTACCTTTTCTTCAGAATTTTACTTGTGATGTACGTGATGAGTCTAAAAACACGTGCGACATACTTCTTCGCATCTTTCTTTTCTCAGTATTGTCCCTTTTGATGTGATACATTCTGATGTGTGGGGGTCGTCCCCTATTTTATTTTAAACTAGTTTTCGATAGTTTATCACTTTTATTGGCTGCTCTCTCGTACATGGGTTTATTTATTGAAGATAAAAATGAAGTTTTTTCTTGCTTTCAAATATTTCATAAAATAGTGCAAACTCAATTTGATGCTTCTATTCGTGTTCTTAGAAGTGATAATAGCGGGGAGTATGACAATCGTGGTGCCTTCGGTTCTTATCTCACCACTCATGGCATTATCCAACAGAAAACGTGTGTTCACACATATACTCAAAATGGTGTGGCCGAACGTAAAAATCAACATCTCCTTGAGGTTGCTCGATGTCTTCTATCCACCAAGCACCTTCCCAAAACCTATTGGGGGATGCAGTTCTCACTGTCGCTCATCTTATCAATCGCCTTCCTTCTCGTGACCTTTCCTATACAACTCATCTAGCTCGTCTTTCCACTACCTGTGTGGTTCATACTTCCCATTTGGCACCCCGTATCTTTGGGTGTATTTGTTTTGTGCATATCCACCAACCCAATTGTGACAAACTTGACCATCGGGCTCTCCGTTGTGTCTTTCTTGGCTACTCTTCTGCCACCAAAGGGTATCGTTGTTATCACCCTCCTTCCCGGCGTATGTTCTGTACCATGGACGTTACTTTCCGGAAGCGAGAATCTTATTTTTTTGTCTTCGACTCATTCTCTTCATAAGGGGGAGAGTGATGGTGATACAACTACTACTCATATCCCTCTTCCTCTCCTTCCTTCCATGACCTCCACTTTCCCACAACTACCTACTCTGGTAGCCACTGCTCCTATCCAGGTACCTTTACCCTCTATCTAGGTACCTTTGATCTCCACTCTGATCTCTCTGCTTCCCCACATATATCACTGTCGTTTAGGTGCACAGGCTACTAGAGTTCCTCCTCTATCTGTGTCTACTTCGGCCTCAGATTCTGATGATGCGGATATGCATATTCCTCTTGCATTGCTGAAAGGTAAAGCCACGAGTACGCAACACCCTATTTCTAACCATGTGGCTTATCAACATCTCACCCCGGCTCATCGGGCCTTTGTTTCATCTCTTTCATTGGCTGTTATTCCTAAATCGTTGCATGAAGCCTTGCAGATGCATGTATGGACACAGGCTATGCACGATGAGATGTTTGCCCTGGACAAGAATCATACTTGGGAAGTCTCCTCTCTTCCTCCTAGGAAGAAAGCTATAGGCTCACGGTGGGTCTTCTCTGTTAAGCAAAACCAAGACGGTAAAGTGGAACGGTACAAAGCACGTCTGGTTGCTCAAGGATACACTTAGACGCAGTGAGTTGATTACCAAGAGACCTTTGTTCCTGTTGCAAAGATGAACTTTATTCGGGTGTTATTATCTTGTGCGGCTTGTCTGGACTGGGACCTTCATCAACTGGATATGAAGAACGCGTTCCTTCACGGTGAGCTCGATAAAGAGGTGTACATGAAGTTTCCTCCTGGTTTTGTGAAGAAAGGAGCTGAAGGGCTTGTCTGCCGCTTAAAGAAATCCTTATATGGCCTGAAGCAATCACCTATGGCCTGGTTCAGAAGGTTTCTCACAGCCATGCTCAAGTTTGGGTACAAGCAAGCTCACTCTGATCATACCATGTTTATCCGGAGACGTGAACAGAAGGTAGTGGTTCTCATTGTCTACGTAAATGACATTTGTGATTACAGGAAATGACACAGAGGAGATTGCTAGTCTTAAAACCCTCTTAGCTGCTGAATTTGAGGTGAAGGACTTAGGAAGGTTACGATATTTTCTGGGTATCAAGGTGGCTAGATCTGATCAAGGTATATTCATATCCCAACGAAAGTATGTATTGGATCTCCTAAATGAGATAGGTATGCTTGGTTGTGCCCTTGCAAACACTCCCTTGGAGTAGAACCATAAGATTGATGGCGATAGTGATGGTGACCATGTTGATGTATCACGTTATCAAAGACTGGTTGGGAAACTTATATACTTATCCCATATTCGGCCTGACATTACATTTGCGGTAGGGATTCTGAGCAGGTATATGCATTCTCCCAGGATCAGACATCAAGATGCTGTGTATCGTGTGCTAAGATACTTGAAAAAAGCTCCTGGCCGTGGTTTATTGTTCTCCAAAAATAATAACTTAGAAGATTGAGGTCTTTACCGACGCTGATTGGGCTGGATGTCAAGATGACAGAAAGTCCACAACTGGTTATTGTTCTTTCATTGGTGGAAACCTTGTGACATAGCGTAGCAAGAAGCAGAATGTGGTGGCCAGATCAAGTGTTGAGGCTGATTTCTGTGTTGTCTCAGGGTTTATGTGAGGGTCTGTGGCTGCGTACTGTGTTACAAGATCTATGTTTCACTGAGACAGCTCCCTTCTCCTTATTTTGCGACAATAAGACCGTTGTGCATAGCACATAACCCAGTACAACATGACAGGACAAAGCATGTTGAGGTTGATCGACATTTTATTAAAGATCACTTGGATAAAAAGACTGGTAACTCCTTTCGTTCATTCCAAAGATCAACTGGCCGATGTGTTCACCAAAAGCTTGGGATGTGATATGTTTACTGATGGTATTCAGAAGCTAGGAATGACTGACATCTTCCGTCCCACTTGAGGGGGAGAATTGTAATTCATATTATTTCAAGTCGTCCCGTTGTTATTTGTATTAATCCTGGTTGAGGGTATTTTGGTCTTTTTCTGTTTTTAGGTTTCTCCCTCACTCACGTGTATGTATGAGTAAGGGTTCAATTAGTGTATTATGAAAGCATTATTTCCTTTCTACTATTTCAAGTGTAGTATAAAATTTTGTTTAAAGAAATCATGTATTGAGGAAAAAAAGGACTAGTGTATGTAGAGGTAGCTAAAAGCCAAAACATATTAACAGTGTCAAGGAGCAAAAAAAATGGAAAATCATTCAACATATTTAGGTAGAAGCACAAATAACACGGGCTCAATTTTAGGCCAACAAAGCAAGTATTATTTTTGTCCCAGTTCAGGCTAGCAAATTCTAGCGAATAGGACAGTGCCAATGAAGTGATAGAAATCAAGGAATCTGTGGAAGCTTAAACTGAATATTAAAAAAAAGAAACCCAACCCAGCTATAATTACCACGGGAAACAATCATGCTTAAATCTAGAGAACTACATTTATAGACAGCTGTTGGAATGAAAAGAGTGGTAATCTGTATCTGGTAGCAACTTATCACAGAGTATACATACTCTGCATCTTCAAATACCTCTAGTGATGATACTAGAAATAACATAATTAAGAAGCAAAAACCCAGAGATGCGTACCATATAGGGTTTCCTGACAATGGAAGCCCAGCAACCAGAGCAGCAAGAATTCCAATACAAATGAAAAGTTGGTTTACAGATCCAAGTGCCCCGCGAATTTCAGTTGGTGATATCTGAAATAAGAAATTATTAAGTATGGTTCATTTACTGGGACCTCCCCTCCAACTTTGCATAATTATAGGGAACTCCCCTCTATTTTTTTTAAATTACCAAGACCCCCCCCCCCCCCCCCCCTCTAACTTTACGTTGTTAACATACAGTGTAAACTTAGATGGGAGGTCCTTGTAATTATACGAAGTCGCGGGGTACTTTACATAATTATTCTTATTTAATAAAAGAGATCCTTTCATTTAGCTAAACATAAATAATTTAAAAAAAATCATGATCTCTTGAAGCGGACACCTCTGATATGTAAAGCGGCACAACAGCTGAAGAGATTCCAATCCCTATTCCAGCAAGCAATCGGCCAATCATCATTGCCTGCACACTTTGAGCAGTAGTGCTGCAATAAAATTCACAGCAGCTAAGACACTAGCTTGGAAAAGTTGAAGTTTTGCAAAATAACAATTTCAGGATTCTGGAAAGAAACCTGAGAAAAGCGCCAACAGTCAATGGAATTGCAGCAAGCTGAAAAGTTTGTGTTCGGCCAAATTTATCAGCCAATGCTCCCCCAGTGAACGATCCAACAGTAGCACCAGCAAGAAGCGTGCTAACCACCCATCCTGTTTCAAAAAATACGATCTATCCTATATTTGTGAAATGGTGGAAGAATCTCTTACTCATTTTTTTTCAAAAGTTACACGTATCCATATATTTATACAAGAGGAATGACCTAGAAAAAACTTCATAGGATTTGTGGACTAATAAAGAAGAGGAAGGGAACATGGACCCAAATATGGGTTTTATTACTGTTGGAATAATAATTGGGAAAATGATAATACACTAGGAGGAGAACCCAATACATATATAGGAGAACAAATGTGCTAAATAGCACACTAGGAGAAAAATAAAATAAACTATGCTAACACTCCCCCTCAAGTTGGGTGAGTGATGTTAATCATGCCCAACTTGTTCACTAACTGGCCAAATGAACTCCCACTCAACCCTTTGGCGAGGATGTCGGCAAGTTGCCCGTTGGAGGGCACAAAGGGAGTACATATGATTCCTTTTTCAATCTTCTCCTTGATAAAGTGTCGATCCACCTCGATGTGTTTTGTCTGGTCGTGTTGAACAGGATTGTGAGCAATACTGATGGCTGACTTATTGTAACAATACAGACGGATAGGTCCGTCTTCCACAAGGCCAAGGTCGCTCAATAAGGCCCGAAGCCATAAGCCTTCACATATTCCATGAGTCATAGCTCTAAACTCAGCCTCAGCACTAGATCGTGCCACAACCTGTTGCTTTTTTCTCCTCCAAGTAACAAGGTAACCTCCAACAAGAGAGCAATATCCAGAGGTGGATCGCCTATCATCCACTGACCCGGCCCAATCAGCATCAGTATAGACTTCAATCTTTAGGTTGGAACTCGGGGAAAACAGGATTCCCCTTCCTGATGAAGATTTGAGGTACCGAAGAATTCTGTGAGAAGCATCCATGTGTGGGGTCTTTGGAGCATGCATAAACTGACTCACAACACTCAACGCATAAGAGATATCCGGACGAGTATGAGACAGATAAATCAGCCTCCCCACTAACCTTTGGAACCCTGAGATATCTTCAATCTCCACTCCATCATCACGCCCCAATCTGTGATTTGCCTCAATCGGAGTGTCAGCCGGTCTGCATCCGCTCACCCTATCTTCTCAAGAAGATCTAACGTGTATTTCTGCTGAGAGAGAAAGATCCCTTGCTTTGATTTGGCAACTTCAATTCCCAAGAAATACTTGAGTTTTCCCAGGTCCTTGACCTCAAACTCTCTGGAAAGCTTCTGTTTCAGATTCTGAATTTCTTCATGATCATCACCAGTTATGACAATGTCATCAACATACACAATGAGAATAGTAATTTTCCCAAGCCTACGTTTGATAAACAATCTATGGTCTGCATTGCTCTGAGAATATCCAAACTGTACAACTCTGTATTCGCCGAGTAGGTTCTCGAGACAAGAAGTATTCCGGAACACCATTTCTCGGTATGATCCAGGGCAGGGAGAGAGGAGAGCGAGCGGTGGAGATAGAGGCATCCCGCTCGCCCAGCACGTGTAGGAGGCGAGCAAGGAGGGGGCGAGCTTCTCTCGCCCCGCTCCCAACAAAGGGGGCGAGAGGAGGTGGGGCGAGCCCCCCTCTCTCCCCCGCCCCCAGCATAAAGGGGGGGCGAGAGGAGGTGGGGCGAGCCCCCCTCTCTCCCCCGCCCCCAGCATAAGGGGGGCGAGAGGAGGTGGGGCGAGCCCCCCTCTCGCCCCCGCCCCCAGCATAAGGGGGGCGAGAGGAGGTGGGGCGAGCCCCCCTCTCGCCCCCGCCCCCAGCATAAGGGGGGCGAGAGGAGGTGGGGTGAGCCCCCCTCCCGCCCCCGCCCCCAGCATAAGGGGGCGAGAGGAGGTGGGGCGAGCCCCCCTCTCGCCCCCCGCCCCCAGCATAAGGGGGGCGAGAGGAGGTGGGCCGAGCCCTCCCTCTCGCCCCCATCCCCAGCAGGGGGGCGAGACAGGAGGGGGCCGAGCCCTCCCTCTCGCCCCCATCCCCAGCAGGGGGGCGAGACAGGAGGGGGCCGAGCCCTCCCTCTCGCCCCCATCCCCAGCAGGGGGGCGAGACAGAAGGGGGCCGAGCCCTCCCTCTCGCCCCCATCCCCAGCAGGGGGGCGAGACAGGAGGGGGTCGAGCCCTCCCTCTCGCCCCCATCCCCAGCAGGGGGGCGAGACAGGAGGGGGGCGAGCCCTCCCTCTCGCCCCCATCCCCAGCAGGGGGGCGAGACAGGGAGGAGGTCAACCCCCTCTCGCCCGGCCCCGGGAGGGTGTCCTGGTCTGCGTTTAGCGCTGCAGAACAGCGGGATTTGGCTATTTGCAGGCCAAACCCGGGGGCATTTTGGTAACTTCGCAGGCAGTTTTTGGTTATTCACAGCCCAAATCCAAAATCCTATAAATAGGACCAAGGGGGCACCATTTGGAGGGGATGATTCTAGGCTAGCTCTCTCCCTCTCTCCCCCTCCCCAAGTCTCTCTAGGGGGTGAGGAGAGCCTTCAGTGGTGCCCAAGCTTAGTAGTGGCTTGGGAGGGGAAGTTCCTAAGGGGCTTCCGGGTATGTGGTGGGACCTCCCCACTAAGCCCTTGGTCCAGTCCATAGTTCCTCAACCTTCAACCTAGAGCTCTCCCTTGGGGGGAGTAAGGGTTGGTCGCCCCTCAGCTTGCTGAGGGCCCCGAACTCCACAGAGACCGAGAAATCGGTTTCAACATTATGGTGCGGTGAGCGTGGAGTGTGACCGATTCAAGAAACTCTCAAGATGAGCTCCATGGACGGAGGTGGAGGAAGTTCCGACCCGGGTCACTCGCAGCCCCCGGTGGCTGGGGTGACGTTGGAGATGTTTGAAAATCTCAAGCGGGAGGTCATGCAGACCTTGCAATTTGCTTTCGCCACGATACGTGAAGGCGGGAGAGGAGATGGTCAGGAGGTCCAGTCCCAGCAGGGGGGCGAGATCTGGAGGGGGGCGCCCTCCCATCTCGCCCCGCCCCAGTCCTAGCAGGGGGGGCGAGATCTGGAGGGGGGCGCCCTCCCATCTCGCCCCGCCCCAGTCCCAGCAGGGGGCGAGATCTGGAGGGGGGCGCCCTCCCATCTCGCCCCGCCCCAGTCCCAGCAGGGGGGCGAGATCTGGAGGGGGGCGCCCTCCCATCTCGCCCCACCCCAGTCCCAGCAGGGGGGCGAGACCTGGAGGGGGGCGCCCTCCCATCTCGCCCCATCCCAGTCCCAGCAAGGGGACGAGTTGGAAGGCGGCCAACCCCAACTCGCCCAGCCCCAAGGGGGGGCGAGCAAAGGAGGTCCTTTTTGTGAGCTGATCCTCTCAGCCCCGATTCCGGAGGGGTTCAAGGGACGGAGATGTCTCACTACTTCGGCAAAGGTGACCTCGTCCTGCACCTACAGTGGTTTGAGGACATGGTCTCCATCGTGCCCATGTTGGACGCTTTCAAGTGCCGACTCTTCGCAACAACTCTGAAGGAGAAGGCAAGGGATTGGTTCCACCAACTCCCTGCGGGATCCATCTATGTCTTCGAAGACTTGCGCCGAGTTTTCCTGCTACGCTTCTCGACATCAAGGAAGAGGAAGAAACATGCCGAAGCACTTTTCCAAATCAAGCAAGAGCCAGGGGAGTCGCTGGCTCACTATCTGGAGCGGTTCAGGGAGGAGGTTCTCCTCGTCCAAGAAGTGCCCGGGTACACCCTCAAGCTTGCCTTCACGTTGGGGCTGCAGGAGGGCTTCTTCAAGATGGACCTCAAGAGGAGAGCTCCTTTGTCCTTTGAGGAGTTGATGGAAAGGGTGGCAGAAGAAGTTGAGAGTGAGGAGGCCAACCCGGAGTTCGCGAGAAGGTTGGCCAGGAAGAGTGAGCCGGAGGCAAGTCATCAGGGGGGAAGGGTAGGGGCCCCCAAGAGGAAGTTCGACCAGGAGGAGGCCAACTTCCAGGGAGAAGGGGTCGACCTCCCAGGGTGGAGGCAGGGACCGAAGGCACCCTCTCCACCACCCCAACAAGCCATGGTGATCGGCCACAGAAGAAGAAGAAACCGTACGGGAGGAAGAGGGGGCGTCCGGGTGGAGATACCTTACTGTGACTTCCATGATGAGGAGGGTCACGCGACATCCGCCTGCACCGAGTTCTTGGAAATGAAGGAGTCGAGGGGTCCAAAGCCGCAACGTCAGCAACCAGAGGAAGTCGAGGAGGACCATGCCTGGGAGTAGAAGTCCGAGTCCTGGCCTCCATGCTTGGTTTTTTCTTTAAGTCCATGTAGTATGACGGTGTGTTTCCATCCTTAATTTTTCTTGTGTGTAACCGGATGGCTAAACTAATAAAAGTTTTTCCAAAAGTTCTTCACCCCTCGGATGGTTCCGCTGACCGGGCTCTCACAAGCCGGCAGGTGCAGGTTGACCTCCCAGGGAGGACAAGTATTTTTCCCATCGGATGGTTCCGCTGACCGGGCTCTCACTAGCCGGCAGGTGCAGGTTGACCTCCGAGGGAGGACAAGTATTTTCCCCTCGGATGGTTCCGCTGACCGGGCTCTTACTAGCCGGCAGGTGCAGGTTGCCCTCCCAGGGAGGACAAGTATTTTCCCCTCGGATGGTTCCGCTGACCGGGCTCTCACTAGTCGGCAGGTGCAGGTTGGCCTCCCAGAGAGGACAAGTATTTTCCCCTCGGATGGTTCCGCTGACCGGGCTCTCACTAGCCGGCAGGTGCAGGTTGACCTCCCAGGGAGGACAAGTATTTTCCCCTCTGATGGTTCCGCTGACGGGGCTCTACTAGCCGGCAGGTGCAGGTTGACCTCCCAGGGAGGACAAGTATTTTCCCCTCGGATGGTTCCGCTGATCGGGCTCTCACTAGCCGGCAGGTGCAGGTTGACCTCCCAGGGAGGACAAGTATTTTCCCCTCGGATGGTTCCGCTGACCGGGCTCTCACTAGCCGGCAGGTGCAGGTTGACCTCCCAGGGAGGACAAGTATTTTCCCCTCGGATGGTTCCGCTGACCGGGCTCTCACTAGCCGGCAGGTGCAGGTTGACCTCCCAGGGAGGACAAGTATTTTCCCCTCGGATGGTTCCGCTGACCGAGCTCTCACTAGCCGGCAGGTGCAGGTTGACCTCCCAGGGAGGACAAGTATTTTCCCCTCGGATGGTTCCGCTGACCGGGCTCTCACTAGCCGGCAGGTGCAGGTTGACCTCCCAAGGAGGACAAGTATTTTCCCCTCGGATGGTTCCGCTGACCGGGCTCTCACTAGCCGGCAGGTGCAGGTTGACCTCCCAGGGAGGACAAGTATTTTTCCCTCTGATGGTTCCGCTGACGGGGCTCTACTAGCCGGCAGGTGCAGGTTGACCTCCCAGGGAGGACAAGTATTTTCCCCTCGGATGGTTCCGCTGACCGGGCTCTCACTAGCCGGCAGGTGCAGGTTGACCTCCCAGGGAGGACAAGTATTTTCCCCTCGGATGGTTCCGCTGACCGGGCTCTCACTAGCCGGCAGGTGCGGGTTGACCTCCCAGGGAGGACAAGTATTTTCCCCTCGGATGGTTCCGCTGACCGGGCTCTCACTAGCCGGCAGGTGCAGGTTGACCTCCCAGGGAGGCTAAGTTCTTCACCCCTCGGATGGTTCCGCTGACCGGGCTCTCACAAGACGGCAGGTGCAGGTTGACCTCCCAGGGAGGCTAAGTTCTTCACCCCTCGGATGGTTGCGTTGACCGGGCTCTCACTAGCCGGCAGGTGCCGGTTGACCTCCCAGGGAGGCTAAGTTCTTCACCCCTCGGATGGTTCCGCTGACCGGGCTCTCACTAGCCGGCAGGTGCAGGTTGACCTCCCAGGGAGGCTAAGTTCTTCACCCCTCGGATGGTTCCGCTGACCGGACTCTCACAAGACGGCAGGTGCAGGTTGACCTCCTAGGGAGGCTAAGTTCTTCACCCCTCGGATGGTTCCGCTGACCGGGCTCTCACTAGCCGGCAGGTGCCGGTTGACCTCCCAGGGAGGCTAAGTTCTTCACCCCTCGGATGGTTCCGCTGACCGGGCTCTCACTAGCCGGCAGGTGCAGGTTGACCTCCCAGGGAGGCTAAGTTCATCACCCCTCGGATGGTTCCGCTGACCGGGCTCTCACTAGCCGGCAGGTGCAGGTTGACCTCCCAGGGAGGCTAAGTTCTTCACCCCTCGGATGGTTCCGCTGGCCGGGCTCTCACTAGCCGGCAGGTGCAGGTTGACCTCCCAGGGAGGACAAGTATTTTCCCTCGGATAGTTCCGCTGACCGGGCTCTCACTAGCCGGCAGGTGCAGGTTGACCTCCCAGGGAGGCTGAGTTCATCACCCCTCAGATGGTTCCGCTGACCGGGCTCTCACTAACCGGCAGGTGCAGGTTGACCTCCCAGGGAGGACAAGTATTTTCCCCTCTGACGGTTCCGCTGACTGGGCTCTCAATAGCCGGCAGGGTTGGAGGAACTCTCGGGGAGGCTATATGTTTTTTTCCGAGATAGCACCGTTAGCCGGATTCCCAGCGACGCTCGTCGAATATGCAGGGTTGGACGTTTCTTTCCGAGCGTGTACCTCGCTCGAAAAGAGCGGGGATTGTGTACAACCCTGTATTCGCCGAGTAGGTTCTCGAGACAAGAAGTATTCCGGAACACCATTTCTCGGTATGATCCAGGGCAGGGAGAGAGGAGGGCGAGCGGTGGAGATAGAGGCCTCCCGCTCGCCCAGCACGTGTAGGAGGCGAGCTTCTCTCGCCCCGCTCCCTACAAAGGGGGGCGAGAGGAGGTGGGGCGAGCCCCCCTCTCGCCCCCGCCCCCAGCATAAAGGGGGGGGGGGGGAGAGGAGGGGGGGCGAGCCCCCTCTCGCCCCCGCCCCCAGCATAAGGGGGCGAGAGGAGGTGGGGCGAGCCCCCCTCTCGCCCCCGCCCCCAGCATAAGGGGGGCGAGAGGAGGTGGGGCGAGCCCCCCTCTCGCCCCCGCCCCCAGCATAAGGGGGCGATAGGAGGTGGGGCGAGCCCCCCTCTCGCCCCCGCCCCCAGCATAAGGGGGCGAGAGGAGGTGGGGCGAGCCCTCCCTCTCGCCCCCATCCCCAGCAGGGGGGCGAGACAGGAGGGGGGCGAGACAGGAGGGGGCCGAGCCCTCCCTCTCGCCCCCATCCCCAGCAGGGGGCGAGACAGGAGGGGGCGAAGCCCTCCCTCTCGCCCCCATCCCCAGCAGGGGGGCGAGACAGGAGGGGGCTGAGCCCTCCCTCTCGCCCCCATCCCCAGTAGGGGGCGAGACAGGAGGGGGCCGAGCCCTCCCTCTCGCCCCCATCCCCAGCAGGGGGGGCGAGACAGGAGGGGGCCGAGCCCTCCCTCTCGCCCCCATCCCAGCAGGGGGGCGAGACAGGAGGGGGCCGAGCCCTCTCGCCCCCATCCCCAGCAGGGGGGCGAGACAGGAGGGGGTCGAGCCCTCCCTCTCGCCCCCATCCCCAGCAGGGGGCGAGACGGGGAGGAGGTCAACCCCCTCTCGCCCGGCCCCGGGAGGGTGTCCTGGTCTGCGTTTAGCGCTGCAGAACAGCGGGATTTGGCTATTCGCAGGCCAAACCCGGGGGCATTTTGGTAACTTCGCAGGCAGTTTTTGGTTATTCACAGCCCAAATCCAAAATCCTATAAATAGGACCAAGGGGCACCATTTGGAGGGGATGATTCTAGGCTAGCTCTCTCCCTTTCTCCCCCTCCCCAAGTCTCTCTAGGGGGTGAGGAGAGCCTCCAGTGGTGCCCAAGCTTAGTAGTGGCTTGGGAGGGGAAGTTCCTAAGGGGCTTCCGGGTATGTGGCGGGACCTCCCCACTAAGCCCTTGGTCCAGTCCATAGTTCCTCAACCTTCAACCTAGAGCGCTCCCTTGGGGGGAGTAAGGGTTGGTCGCCCCTCAGCTTGCTGAGGGCCCCGAAATCCACAAAGACCGAGAAATCGGTTTCAACACAAACGACATCATCGCCTTGTGGAACCGGCCAAACCATGCTCTTGGGGACTGCTTCAGTCCGTATAGAGCCCTTAACAATCTACAAACTTTCCTTGCAGCACCAACCGGAGTGAGACCCGGGGGAATAGACATATAGACCTCCTCCTCCAAGTCACCATGGAGGAAGGCATTCTTCACATTAAGTTGCAGAAGTTCCCAATTTGCAAACAGCAACAGATACCAGTACCCTGATGGTATTCATCTTAGCAACTAGGGCAAACGTCTCCTGATAATCAATGTCATGAGTTTGGGTATAACCCCTTGCAACCAACCTTGCATTGCACCTCTCAACAATCCCTTGTGGGTTTTGTTTCACCGAGAACACCCACTTGCAACCAACAGATTTTTTTTCCATGGGGAAGAGGGACAAGATCCCATGTATGGTTCTTCTCCAGAGCCTTCATTTCCTCAACCATTGCCTCTCGCCACATAGGGACCTCAAGAGCCTGTTGCCATGTCACAGGTATGGACGAAGTAGCAAGAGAGGAGATAAAAGCCTTGTAGGAGGTAGACAGAGAGTCATAAGATACATAATTAGCTAGAGGATGGCGGGTACAAGACCGGATACCTTTTCGAAGAGCAATCGGGAGATCAGAAGGCCCTGAGTCAGGATCCACTGACTGTTCTGGTAACATAGCAGAATCTCGTGTGCTTGTCCCCTTTATACGTCGAGTATATACCTGCAAGGTCGGAGGTGAAGGAGGCATAGAGGAAGGTGGAGATATAGGGATGAAGTCCACCTCCACCGGAATAGGACTCACTTCCACGGGTAGAGTCTCCCCCTGAAGTGAGGGATATGGTGGAGGTATGGGCAACGAGACAGAGGGAACACCTGAGGGTGAGGAAGCAGACAGAGGGTAATATGACTCAGATTCACGGAAGGTGACATCCATACTGACAAACACCTCCTTGGTCGGTGGGTGAAAACACTTGTACCCCTTTTGCGTAGGAGAGTAACCAATAAAGATGCACTTAAGGGCACGAGGATCAAGTTTGGAGGGGCGAGGGTGATGGATGTGAACAAAGCAAACACACCCAAACGCCTTGGGAGGAAGGCGAGTAGGAGGCACACAAAGCGTATCCAGAGGGGAACGGTTCCCAAGGATACGTGTGGGCATACGATTGATGAGGTACGCAGCAGTGAGGACGGCATCTCCCCAATAAAATTTTGGAAGATGCATGGTGGACAAAAGACAACGAGCAACCTCCAACAGATGGCGATTTTTCCGCTCAGCAACGCCATTTTGAGCTGGGGAATATGCACAGGTAGTCGGGTGTATGATGTCGTGATCAGCAAGGTAGCGCTCAAAATGTGAATCAACATATTCACGGCCAGTCACTGCGAAGAATTCGAATTTTGGACTGAAATTGGGTAGAGATCATGGCATGAAATTGTCGAAAAACAGAGAACACGTCACTTTTGTGACGTAGCAAATGTAACCATGTAGTACGTGAGAAACAATCAATAAATGTAACAAACCACATACAACCAGAAATAGAAGGGTGCAAGCATGGACCCCATATATCAGTATGAATAACAGCAAATGGGCTAGAACTAGGCAACGAAACATGCTTAAATGAAGTACGATGATGTTTGTTGACACTACAGGCATCACACACAAAAGACTCAAAAATAGCAGTAGACAGAGCAGGAAATAACTTCATAACAGAAAGAGAGGGGTGTCCCAGGCGACAGTGCCAGGAGTACAACGGATGAACAGTGCTGGAATGAAGAGCAAGAGCAGGTGGAGCAACGCCAGAGTCAAGTACATAGAGACCATTCACCATGCTACCAGAGCCAATCACCTTCCCCGTCGTCAGGTCCTGAAACACACAAGAAGACGGAAGAAAGGTCGAGCAGTTCATGGAGTTGGTCAAATGACTAACTGAAAGTAGATTACGAGTAAAGGCAGGCACGTGGAGAGCAGAAGACAAGGTAAGAGATGAGCAGGGAATGGTACCCTTGCCAGCAATGGAGGCGAGGGAACCATCGGCAATGCTCACCTTATCCCGCCCAGAGAGCGGAGTATAGGAAACAAAACCTGTAGAGGACCCAGTCATGTGATCCGTGGCCCCAGAGTCAATCACCCATTGGGTGGATGAAGAAGAAACAGCAGAATGAGCACCTGGCAGTCCTGTATGAGCGTAGGAGGAAGAGGCAGAAGGCTCCGTAGAAAGACCATGCATCAAGTGTCGAAGAGCTTGCATCTCATCCGCAGTAAAAATACCAGGGGTGGCAGAGGCATCAGGACAGGAGTAGCCATGAGAGGTATCGGCAGTAGCATCAGTAAGATGGGTCGCACGTGGAGCAACATGACGACCCGAGGAGCGGCCAGAACCACGACCTCCCCGAGGCGGAGCACGTCCTCTTGGGGTAGGGAACCCATGAAGCCTGAAGCAGGTATCGCGAGTGTGACGGCTCTTGCCACAATAATCACATAGGAGATGATCCTTATCCGAATTCCTCAACTTAGGATCACGGGAAGGACAAGTGCCAAGAAGAGAGGGGATGGTAGCAGCCAGAGCAGAGTTCTCTGGCACAGGATCCGGAAGAAGGGTCAGACGACGATCGAACTCCTGCTGCACGATGCTGTAGACTTCCGAAAGTGAAGGGATCTGTGGTCGTCCGAGAATCTGAACACTGATCTGATCGAAGTCGCGATGCAATCCATGAAGAAACTCAAATATGTGCGGTCGTCCCTGGCCCGAACCATCGCCTCATCAATAGGACTAACAAAGACAAGGGGATCAAAATGATCATACTCTTGATAAAGCTGTGTGAACTCCAAGTAGTACGCTGAAGGAGAACGGTCACCCCGCCGGAGTAAGCTGATCCGGCGGCGCAACTGAAAGATCTGAGCCGCATTGCCATGGCGAGAGTAGGTAGACTCCGCACGACGCCAAATATCAGTGGCATTGTCGAGAAAGAGATAGTTGCGAGCAATGGACTCTTGCATCGAGTTGGTGAGCCAAGACATGACCAAGGAATTCTCAGACTCCCACTGGGGCCACTCAGGAGAAGTCCTATCCGGTTCCCTCATGTGGCCGGAGACATAGCCAAAGAGGCGCCGACTTTGAGCGCCAGGGTGATAGAACGAGACCATGAGAGGTAATTGGATTCATCAAGCCGGATAGTAGTGATCTGAGAGGTATTGTGATCAGTGGTTCCACGGTAGAAGACCGACGAAGGAGGACCACCAGAGAGAGGAGCCGGAGTAACACCGGTGGAGAGGGAGGCCGGAGTAACACCAGTGGAGGGAGAGGGAGAATCCGATCCGCTAGACCCCGTGGCTCAGACAAAAACTTGAGTAGGAGAACAAACCGGAAGAGAAATCCAGGTAAGGAGAAAGCCCAAGAAATTAGGGCATCAAGAGGCAAAGATATCCATCCAGCCAAACCTCACGAGGGCAGGTGGCGCCGGAGAAAAGCATCTCAAGAGCATAACGCTGACGCCAATAAAAGAGGGCAGAAGAGGAGGCATTGGCGGGGGCGGAGGAGAGGCGCGGGCTGGCGCGGGAGCGGGCGGAGAAGAGACGCTGGCGGACGAGCAACGACGGGCGAGCGATGACGGGCGAGCGACGTCGGGCGAAGAAGACGAGCGGGCGAGCGACGACGGGCGTTGGAGCGGGCCGAAGACGAGCGGGTGAACGACGGGAGCGACGGGAGAGTTAGATTACGGGTAGCTCTGATACTATGTTGAAATAATAATTGGGAAAATGATAATACATTAGGAGGAGAACCCAATACATATATAGGAGAACAAATGTGCTAAATAGCACACTAGGAGAAAAATAAAATAAACTATGCTAACAATTACTACTTGGGCTTTAACACCTCCCCTCCCCACTAAAGCATATATATCAATTATATCCAACTTATTACATAAGTATTGTAATTCTTCTTCCATTGTGAGCTTTGGTGAGGAAGTCGGCAATTTAATCTTCAGACTTAATGAATGGAGTGTGAAACTTTTTGAAAAGAACCGCATCTCTAACGAAGTGACAATCTACTTCGACGTTCTTTGTATGCGTGAAAAATTGGGTTACATGAAATCAATGTAGCAAAACTATTATCATAGTATAGAGGAATGGCAGTGGAAATACAGTGCCCAAACTACTCCAGAAGAGACTTGACTCTGTATTTTGCTTCAACACTTGATCTAGCAACTACATTTTGCTTTTTGCTGCGCTAAGTGACAAGATTTTCTCCAACCATAATACAATAGCCGGAAGTAGATGTCATAGCAAGTCAGCAATCAACATAGTGAGAATCAAACTATCCAATAATATCAATGTAATCATTCTTTCTATAAAATAGTCCTTTTCCTGGAGACTCTTTCAAAAAATGAAGTTGGATTATAGCATCCTAATGGCATTTTATGGGCTTGTCCATAAATTGACAGATTACGCCCAACAGCAAATGATATGTCTGCCCGAGTAACTGTTATGTAGATTAACTTGTCACCAATCTCCTATACATTTGATGTTAACGAGCTCTTCTGAATCAGTTTCTTATATGTTGTTGGTTTGATCCATTGGAGATATCATAGGTTTTTCCGCTAGTAGACATGTTTCCTCAAGAAGGTCTAAAATATACTTTCTTTCACTTAAGGAAATACCAAATTTATTGTGAGCTACTTCAATGCCTACAAAGTAGCCGAGATTGTCAAGATCCTTAGTCACAAAGTGCTTTGTAAGATGATCTTTTGCAATTTGTATACCATCGAGATCATTTCCCAAGTGTATCATATCATTAACATATACTATCAGAATGATAATGCCACTTAATAGATTTTTTTCACAAACACTAAATGGTCAAAGTGCGAGTGTCTGAAGCCAAACTGGATCAGAAGATGAGAGAATTCACGAACCAAGCACGTGGACTCAATTTTAATCCATAAATAAATTTGTTCAGTTTGTAAACTTTCTTGCAGGACTGCCCAAAAGTAATAAACCCCGGAGGTTGCTCAATGTCGGGAGTTTCGTAGAGGTATCCATATAGAAAAGTATTCTTGATATCGAGCTGATAGAGGGTCCACTCTTTCTTAACTGCGATTGATATCATAAAGCGAACAAGAGAATTTTTTTTGAAGAAGTCAACCTCATATGTATGCATGTAGCCTTTAGCCACAACGCGAGTCTTGAACCATTCTACAGAACCATCATGCAGGTATTTGATGGTGAAGATCCATGGACATCCAAGCATCTTCGAGGTCGGTGGTAGAGGCACAAGATCCTAAATATGTAGAGCCTGCAGGGTATTCATCCTTTCCTGCATTGCCACCTTCTAGTTAGGATGTGACATGGCCTCAACAACAGTCTTAGGTATAGTGAGTGTGATGGGGAACAGCCCGCCCGACCCATTCGGGTCTACTCACGATGACCACAGGCGCAGTAACGATTAGGACCGCTCATTTCGAGCGGCTCGACGACCTTTGTATTTTTGTCTCGTCATTTTTTATTTCGAGTTGTTATTTTATGTTTTATTTGAGTCAGAGTGTTCGGCCAATCATAGTCGTTCATTTTTCCTTAGAAAACTATAAATAAAGGGTGAGGGCTCTCATTTTAGGCATTGAATATTGGAGTTTAGAAGCTAATCCTTGATCACTTTGGTGCCGAAGCCGACTCCTGGTGCGAAGTCCGGATTTACTCTCTCATCCTTACCCTTGGCCGGCCAAGCCATATTCTCCCTTCAGGTGTCCGGCCAATCCATCCCTCCACCCCCACCCCACTTCATGGCAGCAGCCATCTCCTTCCCCCTACTCCCTGTTAACAGTCGACCCCCTCTTTCTCTGGACTGTAGCAGACGCCAGCCCACCACCCTCCCTTCCTCCCCATTTGGTAGAAATCGGCTACCTCTACAGCAAGTTGCAGCCACATTCCCCTCTCTCCCATTACAGCAAACAGTCGGCCCCTTCCCTGGACTATAGCAGCCGGCCAAGGGGGTGTTGTCCTTCCTTTACCAGAGGCCGGCCACCCCATCTCCATCCTCCATTCCAATTTCTTGTCGTGGAGCCACCACCCCAAAGATCCCCACCAAGAAACAGCCACCCAAATCCCATAAAACATCTCCAGCGATCACCGGAATTCGTCTTCGGCCATCTCCGGTGGTCCTCCAACACCTCTACATATTTCCTACATTTATAGTTTTCCGGCGATGGCCAGAAAACATCTTCGGCAGCCTTCACCACCACCAGCCACCACCCTCCTCCACCACTACCCATAACCACCATAACTACCTCTAACCACCCACTAACCCCACCTCCAAAATTAAAGGAGTTACTTCCTAATTTCAAGCGATATCCACCATCCCCACGTTATAGCAGCCACCCCCCTCTCCTCAAACCTCTCTCAACCCCCACGTAAACCTCAGCCCACATCCCCAATTAACCAATCCCCTCCCCCATTCATTTGTTGAACCGGGCCAACTCTCCCTTGCCCCTCCCACTCCCCGCCGCCTCCTCCTTCCTGATACAGCCCCCTCTGTCTGTTGCATTGTCGAGCCCCTCCCTGCCTTCTTCCTTCACGTGGAGCCACAAACAATCCATCCCCACTCCCTGCCGCCCCCTTCCTGCTGCAGGGATTCATCCCCTGCTGTCCAAGACAGCAAAACCAATCCTGGAATTCACCCCAGGACTTCCTAACAGAAATTTTAGACCCATAAACTATATGGAGGTCCATTTCAAAAGAAAATTCTCTAACGTATAAGAAAGAATTGATTCCATGTCTATTCAACAAAATCTAAAACCCCGTAGCAGTATATAATGAAAAACAGCATTACTATTGATACCTTGTAGGACAGCATTTTCGGTAATCAGTAGATCCTGAGAAAGGTAATCAAGAGCTCCATTCACGACCCTGGGATTATAAAAATTGAGAAAGGGTAAAAAAAACTTGATTTACTTGAGTCATAATGGAATAATTTCAATCTCCAAATGTTCTTGATTGCATGTTCCAAATCATCATCAATTAATTATTAGCGGAGGTGGATTCTTGCTTTGATGATAACATATTTTCATGTGAATAAAATAAATATAATTAAAGAATCCTATCATTTCCCTGTGTCAAATAAACTGGAAAAACTGTGCATGAAATATGATATATCAATATTTTTAGGAACATACCCAAGGTGATATCCGAACAAAATTGCACCCAAGCAAGCAAAACCAACGTATGGCAAAACTGTCCCAGATAATTTAGGCTGAAGTTCACTAGAAGGGTTATCCTCAAGGTCACCTGAAATGCCATTAGTTACCCTTCCAGAGTCTTTCTTTTAAGTATCAAGAGAATGGCATATATATAAAGAACAATACAATCACATGTGAAAAGTTGCAATTTTGTATGCTTCCTCTGAGAAATAGTAAGGGGTCTACAGAAAGTAACATGGTTCAAATGAACATGCTGTACGAATAGGGATCAAACCCAAATATACTGGCAAAGTGACATGAAGATTAGACACCAGAAAAATTATTCTAAAAAATATATAAGTTGGAAGAAGCTTCTTGGGTGGCCAATTTAACTTGAAACATTGTGGTTCTTTCTTCAAGGGAAGCATTAACAAAATCTATACTATATATAGAAGGAAGTATGACACAGGACGGTTCTATCAAAAGCATAGATCGACTAAATGAATTAAATACGTACCCGGCGACTAGGCTTGCAACAATTGAAATTATAAATGACATGACACAACAATCACTATCAACTAGAGTTTCTATTAAGGGAACAAATAATGTAATACATATGCGAGAGTAGTAGAAGAAAAGTACTTCAACGAGCAAAACCCGCTAAGTCGCAGAATAATATTGGGCATAGAGATTACAAACTAATATTTTTAAGAAAACAGCGAACTATCACACAATTCACCCATAAAGAGATTACAACCAGTGGCGGATCCAGAAAATTATAAATGGGTTGCACAAAAAATTTCAAAACACAAATGCTAGCGGGGTGAGTAAGAGGGTCGTGAGTCACATGTTGAAAATTAATTTTGGGGGTGCACATAGCTGAACTTGGTCTGCGAATAGCCAAATTTGGTCTGCGAATAGCCAACTTTGGTCTGCAAATAGCCAACTTTGGTCCGCGAAGAGCCAATATTTGTCCCAAAACAAACTAGTTACGTGACGTGAGAACGCTCACATCTTATCGGAGTCGTTTCTTCCTCATCTGGCCACCGTTTTTGACATATAAGTAGTCAAAATTCATTGTCTCGACGAGAGGAATCCAAATCCACTAACAATTTTGAAAAATAATGGGGGTGCACGTGTCCCTCGGGCCCCCCTCTGGATCCGCCCCTGATTACAACTATAAGAACAAGCTCACAATAATCATAGATAGGAGGATCGGGGGAGGTTGGGTGTGAAATCTGATGCAGGAACAAAGATGGAAGGCTGATTGGTCATTAAACTGCTGCTGGCTGTGAGTTATCCAGGCTCTGGTTGGCCTCCAGATCTTATCTAAGGATATAAATGGCTATGCAAGAGTTTTGGAAGGATGATATATTAGGAAGGGGAAATTGGGTGGTTGGCGGCAGAAAAGTGGGGAAACGGTAGGTTTTCAGCGCTGGAATTGAATTCCAGCAGCAGGCTTCATCTGATTTTGGGCTGAAACTGAGGGAGGCAGGCAGGGAAGCACTTGTTGGATGTAAGGAGCCGTCGATTAGGCTCTTGAAATAAATAGAAAGTGGAGTACTTGTTTTGATGGGAACAGTTATGAGATCTAGAAAGGGCAGTTTATGGCAGGGAGGAATGAGGCCGGCTGTTTGGATTGGATTGAGTAGTAGGACTGCAGTTTGGAGGAGTTAAGTGAAGAAGTAGTGTTATAGGCAGTTAGTAGTAGGTAGTTATGGTGGTTTTGAGGCAGCGGGGGTAGTCAATGGGTAGTTGTAGGAGGGTGAGAGAGGTGTGGTGGAGGGGAGGGGCTGTCGGCCAAGGAGGTGGCCGGTGGTGGCCGGAAATGGGAAGGGGGGCTACCGGCCAAGGGGAAGGAGAGGTATTATTTCCTAGGCTTTGCACCCAGGCTCTAGCTACGGCATCAGATGACCAAAAGGAGGAACTCTCCTTCAACTTTCAATCCTTCTAAATGAGTCATTTATCCCTCTTTATAGACTTTGGAACCGTTATGAATGGTCGTGATTCTCCGATCACGACAGTCTTAAAATACATTAAAATAAAAATCAGAAAAATGAAAAAAATAACTAAAAACATGATCGTCGATCCGCACAAAATAAATGGTTTTGATTGACTTGTAGACCCATGTGTGACGTGATCCCCATCAATTCCCTCTGCCTTGAAAGCATTCATCTCCATGAATGAAGATGATTGTGCTCTCGTATGAAGGCGAGGTGAATCCCTCTAGCTTTAATGTTGTCGTGATCTCGTGGGCTAGGATCGTTGTAAGAACATCAAACGAATCCTAGAGTACAATTGATGCAGAGGTTGGAGACGGTACTGTTGATGATGGTACCGAGGATGGTGCTGCTAAAGCTAGTGGCAGTGCTGAAGATGGTGCTTGCTGCAAGAGATGGCGCTAAAAATGTCAGAGTCGGAGTAGAGGAAGTCGGTACTGAAGACGATACTGATGATGGTATTGATGTTGTCGTCGATGTCGAGAAAGGTGTTGGTGATGATGTTGGGAATGACTGTTGTAGCTGGTGCTGAAGATGATGCTGACAATGGTGCAGGTGCCGAAGAAGGTGTCGGTAGTGGTTTTGGCAATATTGTCGGTGCCTCGGTGGCAAGAGGTGGTTGTTAGTGGACAAGGCAGGGTATGTAAGGTTGAGGCTCCAAGAAGGGGGAAGGTAATGGGCTTGTGTAATCATATGGTTAACCAAATGGTGTCAAATCTTCAATGTTAAATGCGGGTGAAATTCTCATATTGTTAGAAATATTAAGCACATAAGCATGTCTTAATTCTCCTAATGACTGTATAAGGGCTCATTCACCTTGAATTTAATTTTCCAGATGTTCCTCGCGTGAACCTCTCAACATGTATATAGATCATAACATGTTCACCTTCTTTAAAACTGTGTTCTCCTGTGACAATCAAGTATAAGATATATAAATTTCATTATTGTAAGTGATCATGCCCCAGATAGACACATACATGTCATGCAATGAAGATAAACGATGGTCGACATACTCAAACATTCTCCTATGTCGAGGCTCTACAACGCTCCAGATATCTTTCCTGGTGGGGTTCATGGTCAGAGGGATCGATGAGTGGGGTGTAGAAAAAATTAACGCGAGTGCAATGATCATTTAAATAATCACCCGAAGTATCAGCACTAAGATAAAACGATGCAATATGTTGAACATCTCTCATAGTGCTAGTGATTATGAAAAAGATCATCGAGCCATCGAGTGTACTCTCAAACTCGACTGACTCACTAATAATGGATACATCCCTAATGAGTGGCACTTTATCAGGAGGCTCTCTAAGTGGAATGTAAAACACTTGTCGAGTGTGAGATGAATACATATATGCTTACATGAGGTATTGATACTAAAGTATGAGTCTGTGACATACCAAATGTCTCTCAAGGGATGTGACTCGTCAAGAGACTCATCAAGTAATTTGTATATGATATTCATGATATTCATCGTAGAAATTGCCTCTAACAGAATTTAATCATGTTAAAGGGTGTTCAACATGATTTTTATAAACGGGGGGCTGAGAACGATGATGATTGTCATAATAATATGAAGATCTCTCCAGAAGAACGATATGGGATCAAGCATAGGTGAACTTTGGTTCCTCAAATTGAGGAGAAGAATAGCAACGAGTACTATGTTATGGTATGGATGATCTATAGACTCTAGTCTCATGTATCCTAGACTAAAAATGAACTTGAGGCTCTTATATCAAACAGACCGAGGACAGTGATGTGGATCACGACACACATATGCCTACACGGCAATCAAGGTCTTCCATTTTGTGCGGATCGACGATCCATGAATTTTAGTTTTTTTTTTGTATTTTTCTGATTTTTCATGTATTTGAGGGTCATCATGATAGTAGAATTATGACTGTTCATAGTGGACCTTTAGTCTATAAATAGGTATAGAGAGCTCATTTAGAGGGCATTGAAAGTTTGAGTGGAGAAGCCCTCCTTCAATCACTGGTGACGAAGCCTGAATTCAAGTGTTGAAGCTAGGTAGTTATCCCTCCTCCCTTCTACATCTAGCCGGCCTCCACCTTCCCTCATCCCTCATATCTCCGGCCACCCCTTGCCCCACCACTCTTCAAAAACCGTTAGCCTCACACCAAGACCAGCCACCCACCCCCTCAAAATCCCCAAGCAGGACAACCATTCCAGCCCCACCTCCAACAGCTGGTAAACCACCTTTTCCCCCTCCCATCTCCAATATCCGGCAACCCTATTCATCACCATAAACCATCAGCCGCCCCTTCCAATCCCTCCTCATATCCCTTCCAAAATCAACCATATTACCCTCCAATTCCACCCATTTTCATTTTTTTGGCGATCGCCGAAAAACCTCCACCGGCCACCTTCGGCAAGCCTCCACCACTACTCTTTAAACCCCTCCCATTTTCAATTTTCCATCGATCGCAGGAAACCACCTCCGACCACCTCCAATGATCACCTCCGTCCAACCACCACCCTCCACCACCACATAACCACCATAACTACCTTACCCACTACCCCACTAACTCCACACCCCTAAAAGTTAGGCCACTAACCTACGAAAATTCTCCTCTCTGTCAATTTCCCACTTCCCCCATAACTCCCCCATCTCATTCACGTGGAGCCACTCATTCATACCCAACCGAGCCCCCACTCATCCAACACAACAGTCGGCCATAACCACCAATAACCAGACCCACTCCATACAAAACCGAGCCTCATTTTCCCCTCTCAGCCGGCCTCAACTTCCACAGGCAGCACCCCCACGTGGAGTCACCTGCCCCTCTCAATCAAGCCTCACTTTCCTCCTTTCAGCAGGCCACATTCCCCCACACAGCAGCCCTCTCGTGGAACCACCCCTCCAGCCGATCCCCATTTAAAACACAGCAGCCGGCAAACCGCTACATTCTCCCCAGCCTTCATGGAGCCATCCAGATTTCTGTCCAGAAAGAAAACAACACCCATTCTGCAGCTGTCCAGCCTTCCAGCCACCTGAAAGAGCCCCATCAGTCCAACCAGCTATTGTCCAGGAAGAAAATAGCACCCATTTTGCTGTTGTCCAGCCTTCCGGCCTCCTGAAATAGCCCCATCAGTCCCCTTCACGATTGCCGAAAACTCACCAAACCCTCTACAACCTAGTTTGTGAGTTTTTTAATTTGAAGTCATCTTTTTATCTTTAATTGTGCGTTAATTCACTACGTGAGGGATATGTGTGAGGAATATGTGTCTGTAATCGTTTTTCCGAGTTTTGAAACGTTGTACGTTTCCATTTACTTAGTTATTTGATTTCAAGTTCTCTTGCATTTATACAACTTCGCGTGATTCCTTGCGTGTTAAGCTTTAACTATTGTGGTCTCCGTCTCTCATATATTTTGATTTATAAAAATTTATTATTGCAAGTTAAAATCGCCGGATTCATATTATTGCATTTAGAGTTCACCCATAGCCTCAATAAAACCATCATGCATCAGATAGTTATATCAAAAGTAGAACCCGACGATCTATATGAATGATTAAATAAATTAGACACGTACGCGGCAACTAGAATTGCAATAATTGAAATTATAAATAATATGGCACAACAATCACCATCAAGTAGAGTACACATGCGAGAGTGCTAGTTTATGGTTATTAGGATCGCGATCCGGATAATAAGATCTTACGATCCTATGATCCGGATTTTGTACATCGATCCGGATCTTACTCAGGATCGAAATCAGCACCTCTACAATCGAGATTGCGACCTGGATCGTAGGATCATTAGGATCACGATCCCTTCCCTAGGATTGTAGGTTCTATGTTTGACATGTAGCTCTTTTGGATGTGAGTGCAACTGGAATGCATTTGAGATGATGGGATCCAACAAACTAAAATTTCCTAACATATAACGTTGATGTATGAGTGTTTTAATGTTTTTTTGTTTCCAAAATAGGTGCATTCTAAAAGAAAAAATCGGTTGCACCAAAGGAAAATGAATGAATTAGTTTTCATTATGTAAAACATGAAATTGATGGAGCAACAAGAAAAAAGAGTTATGCAAATGAAGGAAATGTTTTATAATTTTGAGGATATCACGTATGATGACGAATAGATCACACAGAAGGAAAATCCTATTATTTCTCGTAGGGGCAACGGCTTGGGATTCTTAAAAATAGAGATCAACAAGAAACTTATTAGCGATGATAGTGCGAGAAGGAATGCTAAAGAATCAGCAACGACCATGAATGAATAATGTAAGTTTGATATTAATTTATTTGATAATGTAAAAAAGTTTCATTTTATTTAATCAAATCTTTTGATTTCAGGTGGAATAGAGGATCTCACGATAAGACGCAATGACTGTGATGCTCTTGAGTATATCAGTGGCGGGGAACGGGATGATGATGAGAATGACAGTGGTGATGGTAGTGAAGACGAAAATGCAATACATGATGATGAAGACATAGGCGACGTAGCTATTAAGGATTTATATTGATGGTTTTGTGATTGATCTTCGATCATGCAAATAAGAATTGTTATTTGATGTTTTACAGTGATGCTTACATTATATTTACTTATGTAGAAGTTAGAACGATCTTGTCTTTTTGATTCAGTTGTTCAATTGCTTTCTTTTAATATAATTATTCATTTGTTGCTTAGTTTGATTGGTTTTTGTGTTAATTGAGCGTGTAATTGGATGATGCAAAGTACAATTTTATATTCTAAGCCTTAATTTATGAGTGTTATAACAACTTGCAACTCTCGATCCGATCCTACGATCTAATCCGATCAAACATCGATCCCACATAGGATCTTGATAATGAAAACCTTGGCTAGAAGACAAATATTTGAACGAACAAAACATAGCAAGTTAAGATAATGCTGGGCATAAAGATTACAAACTAATATTTTTAAGAAAACGATGAATTATCATACAATTGAACAATAAAGATATTACTACCAAAAACAAACTCACAATAATCAGGAAAAGAGTTTCAATGGAGACCAGGTGCGAAATCTGACGTTGAAACAAAAATGGAAGGCTGACTGGTACGAACACAGAAATTAAATTGTAATAAAACTCAAAATTGGATACAAATCACGAGGAATACTCGTGCGTAACCTCGGGAGGTTGGTCCTCCTTAAATTCTCTCTCCAAATGAGAGATTCCAAAACCCTAATAATCCAAGATGCCTAATACTACCAAGTCTCCTCCTTATAGGCTCACTTACACATTACCACAATGCCCCCTATAAAATAAAAATACATAATGATCAAAGCAAAATAAGTTGCTCCAAAGAATAGTAGCCGCGCGTGCAGAACAATATATCCGGTCTGAAAATCAACCTTAACCTCAAGGTCGAGGGGCCGCTCCCGGGCTAGTAGTGGTGTGCCCGCGGGTTGGCCGCCGCTAAGGTGCTCGGGGCTTGATCACGTGGCAAGTTAGTGGTCGGGAGGGCCTCAAAGTCAAGGATGCACAAGTCCTTGCAATGCAAATCGTGATACACTTAGATAGAAAGACGGTGAGTAGGGAGAGGACAGTGGTTGCATGGAGGCACGTTGGGGGTGTTGGAGGTTTAGGATTATGAGTAAAGTATGGGTGGTATGGGGGCTTAAGGGAAGTAGAGGTAGAATGGGGTCTATGGAGGTCGCAAGAAATTCGGCCTCCATGAGTATGGAGAGGTTCATGGCTTGGTTGACGGTAGATGGCTAGAGAGTGCGGAGGAGAGCTTGGATATGAGGTTGTAAGTCATGCAGAAAATAGCCCAAGTAGTGGTCGGGTAGAAGAGTCGAAAGGTGGGTGACAAACTCGATAAATTCATCCACATAGGAGTCAATGGAGCCCCTCTGGCGGACCTCACAAAGGCGTTCGATCGCGTTGCCGAAGTAGCGGTTATTTCAATGTTGAAGAATTGCCTCAATGAGTGATGCCCAGGTGAGGCCGGGAGAGGACTGGCTGAGCCAGCGGACCCAATGAAGTGTGGACCCTTCCATGCCAATAAGGGCCGACGTGACCTTTTGCGCCTAAGAGGTTTGGTGAATGTTAAAGAACTGCTCGGTGTGAGCAATCCAACCTAGGGTTCGGTCACGTTGAATGTGGGGATGTCGAAGAGGGGGGTGGGGGTGGAGGCGGAGGATGCAAATCGGCCAAGGCAGGTTCTTCAGGGGGCAAAGTGTTGGAGGATCCCAAGGCAGAGGCAGCGGTAGACCCAGAGTTCTCGCCGGTTTGGAGGTTGTGGAGCAGTGCCATAATCGACATGAACTGCTCGGCTTGGGTCGAGAGTTGATGGTGGTGAAGGCGTGTTCCAGGGCCTCCACACAGGATTCTATAGAGTGTTGGGGCTTTCGCATAAAAAGGAGATGTTCACGGCCGACAGCAGAGAATAAAGGCGCGGATAAGGCATTGCAGGTTGGGGGGAAACTACGTACGGAAGTAGGAGATGTCCAGATGGAAGACGTGTGAAGAAGGGTGCAGCAGCAGGAGAATCCATCGATCGGACTGGGTCGTAAGCTGGATCTGTCGTCGCGTGCGACGTTGTAATCGGAGTCGAACATGGAATCCAGAACAACAGTAAGGCTGGGAGTGGGGCAGAGGAGGATGCGAAGGTCTTGGTCGCGGTTGCAGAAACTCGTCGAGCTCGCCGACGAAGAGGCTGTACAAAGTGGGACGTGATTGGTCGCGAACGAACGAAGACATGCAGAAGTCGTAGAGACCGGCGCTGGGTTGGACACTCGGTGGTTGCCGAGTAGGGATCGACGGTACCGAAGCCTGACGCGGAAATAGCCAAACGCAACAGCAAAACTGCGCGTGATTGCAAATCTGGCGATTGAGAGCGGGAAGAAACGGAGGTCAAACCAGTGTTATGAACACAACTTAAATCGCAATATAAGTCACAAACTAGAAACAAATCATGAGGGATACTCGTGTCTAACCTCAGGAGGTTGGTTCCTCCTTGAATCTCTCACTAAACGAGAGATCCCAAAACCGTAATAATCCAAGATGCCTAATACACTCATGTGTCCTCGTTATATAGGGAGGTGGGTTCACTTGCACATTACCATAATGTCCCTATAAAAGAAAAATACATAATGATCAAAATAAAATAAGTCCAAGGAATCATCGCCGCACGTGCGTAACACTGACTGTGATTAAACTGTTGTTGGCTGTGAGTTATCCCGGCTCTGGTGGTCCTATAGACCTTATCTAAGAATATAAATGGCTATGTAGGGGTTTGGGAGGGATGGAGAATGTATTAGGTGGGGAAATTGGTGGTTGGCAGCAGGAAAGTGGGGGAAACAGGAGGTTTTAAGTGGCTGAAATTGAATTCCAATGGCAGGTTCCGTCTGATTCTGGGCTGAAATAGAGGGAGGCACGGTAGGGCAGCAGTTCCTAGATGTAAGGAGTGGTCGATTAGGCTGTAGAGGAGATGGAATGTGAGATTTAGCATAGGTAATGTACAAGCAGTGGAGTACTTATTTTGGTGGGAACGATTATGAGATCTAGGAGGGGCAGTTTATGGCAAGGAGGAGTGTGACCGCCTGTTTGGACTACAGTTGTGAAGAGTTATGTGGTAAAGTAAAGGGTTGTTATGAAATTAGTAGGGTGGTTACAGGTAGTTGCTAGGAAGTTACAGTGGTGTTGGTAGTGGGAATAGTTAATGCATTAATGGGTAGTTGTAGGAGGGTGAGAAGTGATGGTGGAGTTGAATTAGTAAATTCTCCATTTTCTACCTGGTGGAAGGGAGGGGGCTGCAGGGAGGGGGCTGCAGGCCAAGGAGGTGGATGGAAATGGGTGGTGAAGAGAACGGGGGCTGCCGGCCAAGCAGAAGGGGAGGTATTTCCCAGGCTTCGCACCTAGGCTTCGGCACCGGGTGACCAAAAGGAGGAACCCTCTTATTCAATTTTTGATCTTTTTAAATGAGTTATCTATCTTTATTTATAACCTTAGGAACCACCCTCGACGGTTATTCTTCACCGATCATGACGGCCATTAAAATGTACAAAAATAAAATTAAAAAATAAAATTAAAAATCATAGATTGTCGGTCTGCACAACATGGATTTGTCATGTAGACTCATGTGTGACTTAATCCCCATCAAAGTCTCGATATTGTGTCAACGTTGAAGTTTTTTAACTATAGGCCCACATTCATCGGGGGAGAAAGAAGAAGAAGAAGAAGAAGAAGAAAAATAGAGTGTGTGCATGACTGTGTATTAATGCACTATTGTTATATATATATATATAAAGGCCTCAACATTGTGTAATGAAGATGTTATTTTTCTTTTTTAAAGATCTGGGCTACATGCAAAGGAAAGACAGAAACGGGGAGAGGAGAAAAGAGAGAGAGTGCACGGATGACCATGCATGAATGTGCTAATTTCAATAATGCATAATTAAAAATACATGTGATCAATAGCCCGTGAGAAATATGAAGCTAACCAAACAAATTGTCACCAATCTAGATAATTTCACCACGGTAATAATCAAACAATAATAAAATTCCAACTACCAAGGTCCACCTTGATTTCTAGATGCTTTCACATATTTTTATGCTTAATTGTAGAGTTGCAAAAACAATTTTACATCTCAAGTGTGATTGACCTAGAGAGTTTGGATCTTATCATCCATGGTCATCGAATGCCACCCAGGATACTATTGTGCCTCAACAATAGAAGTGGTGAGAACAGAGAGAGAAAGCAAGCAAGTATGTGTAATAGATGAACCAAATAGTGAAAGTCAACAAAATTTTAAAAGGATGAGTGGTACATAAGTTGATAAAAGTTTACCTTTTAGAAGGGCAATGGGGAGATCCTCGGGTGCAGGCAGCAATAACAAACGACATCGCCAGATGGTGAGCTCTGCAATGAATGTCAGTATTTTAGAACAGTGGGACGCCAATCATGGATTAAGTGAGGCAAGGAAGGAATTTGGAGTTGAAGGGTGTAAGGTAGATCACGGGAGTAGTAGCGGATACTGGAGGCGCTGGAAGAGATGTCGTACGCTCAGTGGAACGTAAAATAGGAAGGATCCATGAGAGAAGAGTCGATGTGGAACAAGGGAAGAAAAGAGGTTGATCCCTGAAGAATGTCAGGGATATAGAAACAAATTTTCGAGCAGACGAAGAGCAGCAAACTTATCTTTTCTGAGTGTCAGAGAACACAACAAACATCAATATATTCGCACAAGGTGCAAATTTTTCGTTAGGAGTGTCTGAGTGGTTGACATAACATACACACTCAAAGACACGAGGTGTGAAAAGGATAGGAATGCAAGTTGAGTTGAGTCTGCTCGTGAGCTTGATGAGCCGGCTCGAAAAAAGCTCGACTTGAGTTTGAGTGTGTTGAGCTCGAGCTCGATTGCGACCCGAGCTTAAGCTCACATGCTCTTGTTCATGAGCACGCGAGCCGATTCGCAAACTTTTTCTTTGAATTTTTTTAAATATATATAAATATAAAGAAAAAATGGCTCATGAGGAGAAAAACTCATGAACAGTTCGAGCTCGAGTGCTCAAGCTCAATATATGGTCTTGAGCTCAAACCACGTAAAATGAGCTAATTGAGCTCGAGCTTGTGAATTTTGCCAAGCTCAACTCGAGCTCAACTCATTTGCACCCCTAGAAAGGGAATACGGTTGTAGTGTAAAAGATGGTGAAAACATGAGGAGATACTTAGAATAGTAGAAGGTAGTAGGTTGATGTGGTAATACATTGTCATCACTGCAAATTGTCAATAAGAAGTTGGAACATGCATCTGAAACATTATGAATCGGACAACCTCCAAAAGACGACGACTCTTGCATTCAACAACACAGTTTTGTTGTGGTGGAAGAACAAGAACTTTGATGAAGAATATTAAGTGTGGTACATATGTCCTAGAAATCATGGCAGAGGTATTTACAGGTATTAATGGTGTGAATGATTTTAATAGTGGTAGAGTATTGTGTATTTCATTAATTAAAAGGTGAACAACACGAAGAGCCTCAAAATGGCTATGCACATAATATAGCAACACCAATCAAGAAAGATCATCAATAAATGTGACAGTATTCAAAGCAAGATACATTAGGGGTTTTGTGAGGACCCCAAAAATCCAGCTGCACTAAAGAAAAATGGATATCACATCTAGATGGGTGAGAAGGAAGAGCAATGATATCAAAAAAAATAGAAGATTCACAACAAAAATTAACAAAGATATCAAAAGTAACTCGTCGGAGAAAATCTGAAGGAATAGGTGTCCAACAGAGTAGTGTCAATCAACGATCGAGATAGAAGCAAGGGTTGATCGAAATGTCCCGAATATCCATTCTTCATTCTCCCTTACCAATGATACTTTGTGTGTTAAGTTTATGAATCACAAAGGAAGTGGAGAAAAAAGTTATGGAGCAGTTATTTGATAGAGTAAGATTGCTAAGAAATAATAAAATGAACTCAAGAAAAAATATGTAAAACCAAATTAAGTTTAATAAAATAAGTGAAAGAAACAATTACAACTCTTGAGAAGGGGGGCTCCTCCATTACCCACAATAATATACCTCGGAAAGATGTTCTGGTGTCATATAGACTATAGCACCAGAATCTATAATCCAAGTGACATTACAATTAAAGCGTGATATACCTTCAATAGATGTGGAGGAGGCATGGGTATGGGGGTTATGAAGGGAGCAGGCTGCAAAAGATCTCCTCAAACTCGAGATTCCTAATCTCGGTCATAAAGTAGACATACAGGCCTAAGGTCGTGTTACATGTTAATTAGGATACCCATGCATCTAAAGGTACATTGCCTCAGTATGATTTGGCCGGCCACATAAAATGAAGATACGGCCCCCGCCCTAATTATCTAGCAACCTACTATGTCCATCGTGGTGATGAACTCACGGGGGTGTCGTCCACCCACCAGGCCACAAGTTAGGTGAAGCAAGAGGAGCCATCTGGATATGCATTTATTAAATACATCAATTAGACGAGACAATAGAATCACTGTCGAAGGATCAGGCAAAAGAAGGGGTATACTCTAGGCAACATACATGAAAGTTGTTCAAGATGAACTGTGTAATTTAGGTTTAATCCACCAAATTAATTTAAGCCATTTACAATTCTACTTACAAACGAAATAGATCGATTATGATGTGTTTGCTCCCTCTGAGAGAATCACTAGAAGATGGCTCCACCGTCCTCTCCATGAGTTCACATTACATAGAGCTTCCTAGATAAACTTTGATAGGAATCCCTCAGCAATTTTCTTTTAAGGGAAGCAGCTAAAATCACATACAGTCCCTTCCTAACTTCTCTTCAAGGCATTCAAATACAACAATATCAAGCAATTTCATCGAACCAGATCAATCATTTTCCCATCGTGTTCTTATTCAAAAAGTAAAGCATCCTCTCCTGAACCATCACACGTTAAAACCTTTCTCGCAGCCATTTATGAACCATCACATGTTATAACCTTTCTCACAGCCATTTATGAACCAACTAATATTAAGAAGCAATTCCTTAATATTTAACCGAATAAGAACAACCACAAGAACATCATTACAAAAGCCATCGCATTTTCAAAACCAGAAGTGAACGCAATCACTTGAGGAAAGCATGAACTGATATGTAACTGAGACGAGCCATCTCCATAGAAACAACAGAACAAAAACGTACCATCGGCATGAGCACGGATTGAAACAGTCTCCCTTTTCGATCTCAATACATTCTCCATTCCAGCCCTCATCCGAGTTATCCCCATCTCGATAGATCCAATCCTCGTCCCAGCACAACACAAACTCCTTCCAGGCATCAATAAATCAGGCTTATTCCCCAATCCAATCTTACGAATCCCACAAAACCCCGCATAAACACTACTTCTTCTTGCTCTACCAACGCAGGCAACACTCCCGCCGCCGGAAATTGAGCCGGATTGCATCTTCCCCAGGCCAAACCGCTTCCAGTTGGGGCGCTTCCCTAACAGAACGGATGACGGAAGCGATGAATCCTCCGGACGCTTCTCGAGTGAAGCTGTAGATCGTTAGCCCCGAGATGACGGAAACTTTGTCAACTCTCGCGACAGTTTATCTGGACTGGAGTTAGACGATAAAAACCGCTTTTGTATTAAGAAAGTAGTATATTATTTTTAATATATTTAAAGTAAATTTTATTAAAGAAATATCGTGAATTTTATTTATTTCGGTCAGATTTTTTTTTATTTTTTTAAACAAAATTAATTATTATACATGCGGTTTTTTTTTCAAATTTAGAAAAATGTTTTTTATAGAATTTTAATTGATTAAAAAAATAGTCCAATCGATCATTTTGAAAGGAAGAAATGAGCTCTCCGGGTCCATTTCAAAATGGGAAAAAAGTTGGTTCCAGTGTTGTACATTGTGATCCTAGGATGGTAGTGTGTCCCCTACCTAAAAGCAGAGACTAAATATAAGCTAAGGAGATTGTCTATCGGGACTTTATCCACAAGACAACTCATCATATAGCTTAAAGGTCTAACTCCAACTCTCTGTCAGTGTGCTCTCTCGGTCGATTGAATAGACTCGCCACAATTTCAGAACCAGTCATTCAAACCAATGTTGGTCTCCTATACAGACTATATACTAGCTTTATCAGACAATAATTGTGGTTTTAAGTATAACATTTAAACACTTAATATAATGTCAAGCTAACAACTTATTTACTACTCACTACTTTAAGAGATAGTAAGAATGTCATTAGAACATGACTTGCAATTACCAATTATCAAGCTTAGGGTCAAGCAGGGAACATCACTTTAATTAGTATTTCTTTTGAACTACATTAACTAGCTTACTATCATGCTTATGGTCAAGCTTACATCACCTTCCTTTCGGGGGATACTGACCCACCCCTAATTATTTTCTTAGACACCAATTAGATTACTTAAAGTTGGAGTTTCACAATCATATGTTGAAGTTAATACCCTTTTGGACTACAATACTAGTCCCAACTAAAAATTATTCCAAGTCTACCATTAAATATTAACACTTCTTTAAACAATTCATAAAGCTTAAGCATACATATTTGGATTTTGCAAAACCAGCAATAATACTTGTCCAAACTACTTGAAATTTTACAGAGATTTTTCTCTGAGATTTTATAGCAAGACATGCAAGCATCCAAAGCAGTGTCTTTGAAGTGGGGCATGTATGTTGTCCATCTCAGTCGGTTTCGCAGGCAGAGAGGAATTCTCTAAAGGTGGACAATATTGTTGTCTGAAGAGGGAGGACCTGAACGACAGCAGTAACGCATGATGGTCGACGCCCGTCTCATCGTCGGCGGCCGTTGAGAAAGAGTTCTACGAGGAGGAGGAGCAAACTGCTTGCAGATAACCAAACTCTTAAAATAATGCTTGCTAATATAAGACTACTTGTGTATAGCCAACCTCTTAAAACTATGTTTGCGATTATCCGTTAGTGCGAATAGCCAAATGTGCAATGTTAATATCAGCTCCCAAAATGTATTCCAATGCGGCAATTGTTCGGCCAATCAATTATAATGCGCTGCTTATAAGCTGTGGTCCCGACAACTAAGTAAAATATCGTCTCAAGACTCAGCAAAAGAATCGTTGAAAAGGAAACATATCGTCGAGACAGTTCCGACAATATCGTCTTGAAGAAAGATTGTCGTTGATAAAGCTAAGTTCAAATATCTCGATGATGTCATCTTGAAGGAAATGTATAGTCATGAAGAAAGCATATCGTTGATAAAGCTAAGTTCAGATATCTCGACGATATCGTCTTTAAGAAGAGGTATAGCTTTGAAGATTAATGACTTGACTCATTAAGTCATGAAGAAAAATTCATGAAGACAAACATCGGTTTGAAGACCTTATATCGTCTAGAAGATCAAAACGATATCGTCTTGAAGAAAGACGGTCAGCCTGATGAATAAGTCTAAGTCTTATTAAAAAAAACATCTCGACGATATCGTCTAGAAGAAGTAATATCGTTGAGATATCAAGTAAAGTCTTGAAGAAGGAAGTATGTCGTTGATATCGTCGAGAAGAATATCTGTCATTTACATTGATCAAGATGATATCGTCTTGAAGAAATATTATTGTCTTGACAGTTGCAGGGCTATATTTAATGCACAGACGTTCTTAGAAATTGATATTCAGGGAATATGCACGCCGCCTATCTTGCGCACAAATCAAGGAGTAATAAATGATATATTCTCTACGGAATATATCTGTTGCACAATATTTAATGAAGAAATTTATTATTACTATATTCTGCAAGTTCCAAGAATGGCCAGTCATTATGATGGAATATTGCCAATTCTGAAAGACGTTTCAAATGGGAAAAGTAATTATGTAATAATCAACAAGGGGTTTTATGAAAAATTGCAGAGCAATATAAAAGGAGACATTTTCTATCTACAGAACATGCTTGCTCAATATTTCTCTCTCAAGTTTATTCTCATGCATACTCCCAGAAGAGAAAGAAAATCAACAAGAAGAAGATTTCACTGTTGTTGTGTTGTGAAGGTCTAGAGAAGATTCTAAAGAAAGGTTCATTGATCCACAAGATCTCTGAGCTTATTGTTACAAGAAGAAGAAGACATGTTGTTCAAAGCTTTCATCCTGAAGTCCTTTCTTTTACAACAACTTTTCTGTTTTACTCTGTAGGGTTCTTTGTGAACCTGAGCTGGTAGAATCTTGTGATAGATCTGAGTTGGTAGGATTCTTAGTGAGCAAGAGTTTGGTAGGATCTTGTTGAAGATCTGAGTTATTGTAAGACTTATAAAGTCTGAGCTTAGTAGAGTTCTGTGTGAACCTGAGTTATAAGATCTGTTTATTGAGAAAAGTTCTGAGTTGGAGAAATTGCCTAGTTTAGCTCATTGCTAGATAGGTGGGAGGGACAGTGGACTACCTATAGACACATTGTCTTGTAGGAAACCACTATAAATCTTGTGTTTTTTCTGTGATTGCTTTTGTGTTGGGATAGTCAAACCTTAAAGTAGCAAATAATACTGAAAACGCCCAATCACCCCCTCTAGGTGTAGTTTATAGACAACCCAAATCTTTCAATCTACCCTAGAATTAATCACCACCCAAGAGGCAATTTCCACACAATATAAAGATATAAAATCTAAGATAAAAAATCAAGGGAAAATACAAAGAGAAATAAATAATTCAGTAGAAAACTCCATTAAAATTGATGTCGAAGGAAGACGTGAAGGGTTACTCAAAATTATCGTCAGAAAACGTGAACCCTTCTCTTGAACAATATCATATTAATTATCGATCTTCCTTGGAATCCTTTAGCGTTGAGGGTTGGGAGTGCTTGAGGATTTTGAGGCAATTAGACTGACCCCCTCTCTGAAAAATCTCATGATTGTTCTTAAATCCTGAGAGAATAAATCATTTTGATATTTCTCTGAGATCTATCTCCCGCGGTAGTGGTTATCGTCAGGCGATGACATCAAAATTTAAGTCCTCGTATCTTTTTAAGCTCAAGATGTAATATTCCCAAAACAACTAGACCCCTAGAGTGGTTTTGTCATGACTAGATCATGACAAAACCCTAGGAAGCTTGAAGAGGCCACTTGGCCTTAGGCTTGAAGGAGAAGAGCGTCTTGGTCTGCAAATAGCAATTTCCAGTTACCAAGCTTAGGGTTGGAATTTAGGGCCTCACCTTGGTCCCTTGATGCCACCATGGCACACCTAACCCTTTGGAGGGTCCCTTAGAGCACCAAGGACCCATTGGGGTAAACCAAAGAGGTTAGGTTGACCAAAGTCAACACTAACCTTAAATTGGTCAAAATAGCCTAATTAGGGTCAATTGGCCTCCACCATGCCAAATTGACCTTGCCCCTACCCTTATTAGGACATTAGGAACCCAATGGGCCAAAAATCCCCATCATGGGGCCACTAATTTGGCCAATTTGACTCAAGACAACTCTAGCCCTAATATGTTCAAAGTGGCCTATTTAAGGATCAATTGGAATCCACCTTACCAAATTGACCCTACCTAGACCTTCCTAACCCTTAGGAGAAGCCAATGGGTCAATAGCCACCCATTGGGGCCAACCCAAATGGTCAAATTGACCAAAGTCAACTCCACCCTAAATTTAGGTCAAAATAACCTATTTTGACCCAATCAAGCCCAACTCACTGGGTCTAGACCCAATTGAGGTGGTCCACTAGCTAATGGGACTTGAAGTTACTGAATTGACCATTCAATTTCAGAGAATTTGACCAGGAGAGAGAAAACACCATTTTCCCCAAAAATGGTGGAGAGAGAAAGAGAGGATTAATGACATCCATGGCCAAGGGAGGCCAATTGATCTCCCACTCCTCTGGCTGTTACAAGAAGTTTAGGAGTTTTTCTAGCCTATATTGGGGATGAATTGGGAGGTTTTCACCATGGCCAAAAATGGCCATTAATGACCTTCATGGCAATTGATGTCATGACTATCCCTCTCCCCCAATTGAGTAGTATAACTCCTTCAAAGGAATGAGAGGAGCATTTTCCCCCAATTACCAAAAGAAACCGAGCCCTCTAGACCCAAATCGACATTGCCCCCAAGAGCTCATGGTCGAGCATGGAAGACCAGCGATCGGCGCGACTTCAGGCCACCACACAGGTCCTCCCCTCCTCCTCTCTCTCTCTCTGTGGGTAGATCCCATCTGATTGGCTGCATGATTTGAAGCCAAAGGGCCCCAAATCGGGTAGGCCGAAAGCTCCATTTTTGGAGTTTTTATTCCGCCTCCATACCCCTGTTCCGGCCACCTCCGGCCGACCAACCACCGCTGATCGCCGGCCACCACCTCAACGAAGGTGGTGGTGGCATTGGCCGGCCGGGGTGGCGCTCAGGTGGCCGGGAAAATGGGGACAAAGGTCGCCCAGACGCGGGAAATCCTGGTCATTGGCCCAAGGAGGAAGACGATGGGATGTCGTCCATCCTTGCTTCAGGATCTGTGCAAGATCATTTACATTAAATGAGTAAATATTATAGTTTTTAGTCACATTATATACACTACTTATAATTAATTGTAGAAAATACTTAGAGCCTCCTGATGAAAAAGTGTTCAACACCAAATTTGTAGCCCATGAGGTCAACTTTAATTTAAATTTGTTTCACACCATTTGGGCCAGTGGTCTGACCACGGCACCCAAAATGGTGCAACATATACAAAGGGGTGACCAGAGTTTAATTTATGTTCCCCCATCAATCCAGTCATCCAAATGACTTGAAATTTGAAACATAGGTTTTTTATACCCACACCCTTAACATATCCAAAAATGAGAATTTCTGGAGGACATTGTTCTAAAGTTTTTGTAAACATTTAATAATTTATGTAATAATTAATTATAGGGTCTAACAACCTCCAAAACCTTCCAACTTTGGGTGGGTGGTTCTTAGGTTCATGTTATGACTCTGGTAAAAATTTCATCCCATTTGAGATTGATTTGGTTGGGTAATTAATTAACCCAATTTTGCTCAAACTAAGGAGTTTTAGGGCAAATGTGCACTTGTTGTATTAAGTGGTTATTAAATCTCACCAAAATATTATGAAACCTTGGCCACTGACTTAATATCATATAAAACACCTCCACCAATGATTTGGGGTGATTTGGGATGGATGTGCCCTATAACCCCAGTTCAAACCCTAGGGTTGCATTTTGGGCTTGATGAAGGACATATGGTCATATGTCCTTAGATGGACTTGGAACTTGATGGATAAGTTCTCAGGGTGTTTAATAGCCCTAAATAATTTTGTGAAAATTTTTAGGTACTTTTCTTCCCTCTAATCTAGTTAAGAATCAATTAGGGAACTTCTTATAAGAGGAATCTACATCCCCATTTTACATTATTTGTTAATGAAAGTTTGGTAGTGCTCATATGGTCTTGATATAAATCTCTGATAATTTTTGTGTGAATTTTGGATTGATTGAATTAGTACTTTATTCACAAGTCATCTATTTTGCCCTAAGGTTGTGATAAATAAATAAGTGCCTAATATTCTCTGGAAAATTGTGAAACTTAGTAATACGATATTTTAGGGCATTGGAAAGCTTTGTGAATTTTTGTATGATTTTTGAAAGTATTTATCAGTAGGTTACTTCACAATGTGTCATAGTTTGGATTTTTTAAAATATTTATTTATGTAACTGAATGGTTTTGAAAAATTATAAAACTCAGTCAGTAAACTTTTCTAAGCATTATAGAGGTTTGGTAATTTTATCATAATTTTTGGATAAGTATTTTTGGTGGTTCCTTCATTAGCCTCCAATTTTGGATAATTATTCAATATTATAATTAGAGGCCAATACCTTACTGTAAAATTGTGACATTCTGTATTTGCTGTTATTTTGATATAATAGATTTTCCATAAGTTTGTGTAAGCCATATCATAAGAAGACCTTACACTTCATGTTCAATTTCATACATGGCCAATTTTGGAGAAATTATAGTAAATACCAAATAAATAAGGAAAATTATGATATTCTGGATTTAGTCTTATAATATCATGATAGACTCCCAATAATAATCTTGAGTCTTTTGGATGATTATTTGGAGTACCTCCTCTCATGCACCTCATTTGGCTCACTTGGTCTGCTTATAGTAAAACTATAGAGTTAAGATAGCATGCAGACCATTTGGTAGGAATGTGTGATAGTTGGTGCACCTGGTCTGGTTGAAGAGATTTGAGGTCACCAATAGGAGTCTAAGTGTGGAGTGTGCCCGGTGATTAAGGGCAAGTTTGTGTTCGGGGTTGACGAAAGATCGTCTTTCCCTTAGAGAGTCTTAAATTACTTAGGGTTAATCCAGGTGGGATCGTAAGAAGGGTATTCTTATGGGTAGTTACCAGCAACAATAAGTGTCTTGATAAAGGGAGATTTGGGGTGTCATCCCATCATAGCTCCTAGTACCGTTGCGAGCCCCTCACAAGGTAGGCCTCGGGAAGTCCAAGATTAACCCTAAATTGTAGAAATAAGTTGATGTACAAGATAAACTTAATAATACACTCACCCACACCATGTTGTTATAAGTATATTAGTCGGTTTGGGCTTTCGAGCGGTAGGCTCGGTGGTTGTAGGTACGGACGGGTTAGTCCGGTGAGCCTATGGCTCAGAATTTTGATGTAATGGGTAGGTTAGCCCGAGGAGCTTATTGCTCATAGATATTTAGTAATCATAATTGCATGTGCATAAAGGTGGTGAGTCTTCGGTTTTGACGGTCCTTCACACTGACGTCGATACGCTGACTCGGCAAGTGTGGATTTGCACTTAGCCATGAAAAGTCTGGTGGTCCAGCCACTAAAAGTACACAGGCGCTCCGCGGTTTTGCGTTGAGGCGTACGATAAGTCTAGGTTACATAGTGTGAATACCAACCTAGAGGTGGACGAGGCCCAACCCACCGCTTCTGTTTGCCACTACGGGGGTATCCTGGGTGAAAGTGAGGTTAGATCTTAGATTTACTCTAGAGGGGGGTGAATAGAGTATTAAAAACTACTGCACTTATTTTTATAGCGGAATTAAAATAGTGATATATATATATGTACTGAGTGATTAATAAAAACAAACACAAAGAGAGCATACAACACAATACAGAAAAATAAATAATCACAGAGGACACAAGAATTTTATAGTTGTTCCCCAATAAACCTGGGTACGTCTACTCTTCTACCACCCCTGGTAGGATTCCACTAGGTTTTTGATCAGGTACCCTATCACCAATAGGTTTTTGATCAGGTGCCCTATCACCACTTGAGCTTTTGATCAGGTGCTCTAACCAAACTACAGGTTTTTGTTCAGGTGCCCTGCCACCAAGGGGTTAACTTTTGAAGGGAGTTATAACCCTGTACAAGAGGGGATAAAGAGGGTTTAGATGTTCTTCTCTGTCAATAATCTGAGAGAAGACTCTAGTGGAATGTGATGTTGTAAAGCTACCGCTGTCTGATTGAAATTTGTTGACAGTTGATGATGGAGCTTTCACTTGAATGAAGTATCTTCCTGTATCTTCCTGATAGCTGATGAATCTAAGAGACAAAATGTTTCTCAGATTGTTTGTTGCTCTTTTGAAGATCTAGAACTTGCAACAGAAAAACTGAGAGAATATTTGTTGATGTTGTTCTCAGAGATTGAGGTGTTGCTTGAGGAAGATGAAGATCTGAAAGCTTCTTCTGTATTTTTCTTTCTTCTGTATTTCTCTCGACCGCTTTCTTCTTCTTTATTTCCCTGTCTTGCTATTCTGTAAAAAAATATGCTGTATATCTTCTTCCTTATTCCTTTTGAAATCTCTGACTAATTTGAGTATCAAATCCCTTAATTTAAGGAATAAAATAATCAGAAGAGATATATATGGTTCTGCAAATCTGATACGCTTTATACCTTTTTCCTTTTCCATGAAAATGTCCTTTTCAGCTATATGTGAACGACTATATTCTCTAAATAATAAAAGGAAAGATATAATCCTTACTAATCTGATATAATAGAGCCGTTGCTGAAAGATCTGAGTTCAGAGAATGAAATAAAATTGATCTGTCTGAAATACTGAACTGAACACAAATTTCGTCGAGTGCAGAGCTGGGTTCGTCGAACGCAGGATGAAGTTCGTCGAACTGAAGAGATAAACTGCTGGACTAGCTTGAGAACTGAGTGCGTCGAGCTGGAGAGCAAGTTCGTCGAACGCAGAGAGGAGTTCGTCGAACGTAGAATGAGTTTGACGAATGCAGGAGCATGTCGTTCGTCGAACGCAGGATTGAGTTCGTCGAACGCAGTATGGAGTTCGTCGAATGCAGAAGACTTATCTTTTGCTTATGGAGGTCAACTTAGTCCTAATAAAGAGATAATGATTCTAGCCCAAATCAGTAATAGGGTTGTTCCAACAATCTCCCCCTATTTGGGTTAGGACACTATTTGGCAAAAAAATGAACAAACAAAACACAGAGTATATATATATCTAACAGATTATAAACATTTCAGCAGATATATAAGAAATATGATACTCTGAGTTTAGAAACATTACATTTGAAAATAGAAATAATAATAACAAACAATCAGAACCTTTTGTCTTTCTGAATTCTTGCTTTCTGACTTTCTGAATTCTGATATTGTCTTTCTCTGAGTTTTGGGTTTGATTAACTGAGCTGTAGCAATAACTGATTATCTGAATCTGTATCTGTTGCTTTTTCTATATCAAAAGTTGTATCTGGATCTGCATTAAGCTAGAGCAAACACTGCATCTGAAATTGCAACATATGTAGCTTCTTCATGCATCATCTCCCTCTTTCATAAAACATCTCCCCCTGAGAGCATCTCCCCCTGAGACTGGAGCTTCTTCAACTTTCTCCCCTTGCCTAGTTCATAGAACATCTCCCCCTGAGCAAAAACTGCATCATATGGAGCTTCTTCATAGAACTTCTCCCCCTGCCTAGTTTCAGGAAGGCCTGAAGCTAGGCCCCTAGAAGAAGGGACATATGAGGAGGTAGGGAAGGATGTAATCCGATTTCCAGAAATTTATTTTGATAATGTTGTTGCATTCTTTGTCTTAAGGATGTGTACCCATTCCTTTATTTCTGCTACTGAGAGTTTGATTCTGACACCAATTGAAAGTCCGGCTTTTCTGATATTGAACTTGCAATTTCATTTGCATTCTCTGTCTTGAGAGTGTAAACCCATTCTTTTATTTCTGTAACTGATAATAATCTTCCCAATTGAGAGTCCTCTGATATCAGTTGAGGTCTCTGATATCAAAAGAAAAATGAGTTTGATCCTGGTGGTCAATGACTTCTTAAGTTGTTATTCTTCAAACAATTGAAGAATATCTTGGAAGAAATGACTGCTTGAGATAGTGATCTTGTACCTGCAAAATGTCTCAGGTAGAGGTGGTGTTCCTCTCCTTATTTAATATGTTAGTTGTTCTTGACCCAGACTACTTTGGGTCCTTTTGTTTTTCCACAAAAATCTGAAATGAAAGACATCTCAGACTGATCCTTATAACCTTGTGGACGATATCTCATTGGAGGAATTATCCACTCAGCAAAAGGATTTCTAGTATGTGAAGAATAAAAATTCTTTAGATTTTTAGTAAATTTTTCGTTCGACGAATTCTGGGGAATTCGTCGATCGCCGTTCGACGAAGTGAACTGCTTTCGTCGAGCGTCGTTCGATTGATAGATATGCTGGAAGTCTGGCTTCAGAGTTCATCGATCTCCGTTCGACGAAGTGAATTCATTTCGTCGAGCTCCGTTCGACGAATTCTACTGAATTCCTGTATTCTTAACACCCTTGCTTGAAATGTTTTCATCTATTTCTACAGCCTCTTTGCCCTTGGCAGAAATGAATTTTACTGGTGTAGAAAGTATGTTTTTCTTAATCAGTTGTGGCTCACTTGATGATGCACCCAAGCCTAGTTTGCCACTTAATCTGGCATTCACTGTGCTTGCGATGTCCATCAGTTTGATACTTCTCCCATTTATGGATTCTTCAAATTTCTTAGCTTCAGACAGCTTGTTCTCAATGAGAACAATGTGTTCTCTGGAGGCAGCCAAATCTTTCTTAAGATTGACATCTTCTTCACTTAGTTGGTTCATTTCAGCCAGCTGATTTCTGAGAGAGATTATCTCTTTCTCAGATTTGATTAAGTCTAAGCAAAGAACTCTGAATTCATCTTTGAATTCAATTGAATTAAAATCAAAGTTTGAGATTACCTGATCAGTATCATTGTCAGACTCTGATTCACCTGAGTTTTTTGTCGAGGCATTGATAGCCATCATGCAGAAGCTTCTTTCTTCTTCATCATCCTCATCATCACTGGAGCTGGATGAAGATGCATTTTCTGACTCACTGCTTGAGTCATAGACAGCCATCAAGCATTGGTCATTCTCATTTGATTTTTCTTCATCTTCAGAAGAACTGGATGAAGATTCTGAATCAGTTTCACTCCAAGTTTCAGCTACAAATCCTCTTCCCTTATCCTTGTGTTTGTGGGAGGAAGACTTGTTGGAGTCCCTCTTTTCTTCTTTGTCTTTTCTCTTTTCCTTCTTTTGATTCTTTGGACACTCAGGCAGAATGTGTCCAGGTTTCCTGCAGCCAAAACAAATAATTTCATTAGAACTTGATTTGTCATACCTTGGTTTTTCTCTTGATCTGGAATCCTTCTTTCTGAAGTCTTTCTTAGCCATTTTATAGAATCTCTTTGCTAGAAGATTCATGAACTCCATATCTCCTGGAGCTTTTTCTTCTTCTTCAGTAGCTTGGAAAGCTATACTTCTCTACTTCTTGGATGCTGGAGATAAAGTAGATTGTTCAGCTTCTCTGGACTTGATAAGTTGCTCATAGGATTTGAGTTTGCCTAACAAGCTCTCAGTGGAGATCTCATTAAGGATTTTGGCTTCCTTGATTGGCCAGATCCTAGAGTCCCATGTGATGGGGAAGTCCATAAGGATCTTATCATTGACCTCAGTGATGGAGATCACTTTGTCCAAGGTCTTCAGCTTATTGATTATGAGGCTGAGCCTGTTGTACATATCAGCTACTGTCTCATTTTCTCCTTTCTTGAAATTTTCATACTGGGAGATTAGGTGAGATCTTCTATCTTTTCTTTCATCTGCTGATCCTTCAACCATATTGTTGAGTGACATCCAGATTTCCCTTGCTGAAGTGCATTCCACAATTTTTTGGAAAATGTCATTAGAGATTGTCTGTGCCAATATGCTCATAGCTTTGGCATCAACACTTCTCTGCTTCTTTTGAGCATCTGTCCACTCAGGTCGTGGAACATCATTATTTGTTGTTGCTATTTCAGCAGTTGTTGTTGCTGTAGGTGTAGGAGGTCCTGTCAAAATAACATTAAAAATATCCTCATCAATAGAATTCATATACAATCTGATCATTGCCTTCCATAGTGCAAACTTACTTAGATTGCACATAGGAGGTCTTGTGCTTGAATATTCTTTGTTTTGTGTCATGAGTTTTTAAAAAATAAAACTCTAGAATAAATTTAAGATCTAATTGATCTTTGGATTCAGGTGTTAACCTGTATACAATCAACCAATCTCTGATACCAATTGAAAGTGAGGTTAGATCTTAGATTTAATCTAGGGGGGTGAATAGAGTATTAAAAACTGATGTACTTATTTTTATAGCGGAATTAAAATAGTGATATATATATATGTGTACTGAGTGAGTAATAAAAATAAAAACAAAGAGAGCACACATCACAATACAGAAAAATAAACAATCACAGAGGACACAAGGATTTTATAGTAGTTCCCCAATAAACCTGGGTACGTCTACTCTTCTACCACCCTTGGTAGGATTCCACTAGGTTTTTGATCAGGTGCCCTATCACCAATAATTTTTGATCAGGTGCCCTATCACTACTTGATCTTTTGATCAGGTGCTCTAACCAAACTACAGGTTTTTGTTCAGGTGCCCTGCCACCAAGGGGTTAACTTTTGAAGGGAGTTATAACACTGTACAAGAGGGGATAAGGAGGGTTTAGATGTTCTTCTCTGTCAATAATCTGAGAGAAGACTCTAGTGGAATGTGATGTTGTAAAGCTCCCCCTGTCTGATTGAAATTTGTTGACAGTTGAGGATGGAGCTTTCACTTGAATGAAGTATCTTCCTGTATCCTCCTGATAGATGATGAATCTAAGAGATAAAATGTTTCTCAGATTGTTTGTTGCTCTTTTGAAGATCTAGAACTTGCAGCAGAAAAACTGAGAGAATATTTGTTGATGTTATTCTCAGAGATTGAGGTGCTGCTTGAGGAAGATGAAGATCTGAAAGCTTCTTCTGTATTTTTCTTTCTTCTGTATTTCTCTCGAAAGCTTTCTTCTTCTTTATTTCCCTGTCTTGTTATTCTATAAAAATTATGCTGTATATCTTCTTCCTTATTCCTTTTGAAATCTCTGACTAATTTGAGTATCAAATCCCTTAATTTAAGGAATAAAATAATCAGAAGAGACATATCTGGTACTGCAAATCTGATACGCTTTATACCTTTTTCCTTTTCCATGAAAATGTCCTTTTCAGCTAAATGTCAACGGCCATATTCTCGAAATAATAAAAGGAAAGATATAATCCTTACTTATCTAATATAATAGAGCCGTTGCTGAAAGATCTGAGTTCAGAGAATGAAATAAAATTGATCTGTCTGAAATACTGAACTGAACACAAATTTTATCGAGCGCAGAGCTGAGTTCGTTGAACGCAGGATGAAGTTCGTCGAACTGAAGAGATAAACTGTTGGACTGGCTTGAGAACTGAGTGCGTCGAGCTGGAGAGCAAGTTCGTCGAACATAGAGAGGAGTTCGTCGAACGCAGAATGATTTCGTCGAACGCATGAGCATGTCGTTCGTCGAACGCAGGATTGAGTTCGTTGAACGCAGTGTGGAGTTCGTCGAACGCAGAAGACTTATCTTTTCCTTAGTTCTAACAGCCAAAAACTTGACCCTTTGTACTATACATTGGGGTCAACTTAGTCCTAATAAACATATAGTGATCCTAGCCCAAATCAGTAATAGGGTTGTTCCAACACTGGGAGTTTTGCTAGCTCCAAAAAGGGGGAACTAAAAGTCTGTGCGCATAGAGTCAAAATGTGTGAGTTGCACTTGTGTGAACATAACATTAAACTGCATAACTCTGCATGTCATGGCATAAGCATTGCATTTCAACCCCTACCCATATCGTATAAATCGGTATGAGACTTGTTATACGATAGGCCCTGCTAAACAACCCCTTGGTCTATATGTTTGTATGGGCATTCCTATAAATCAATGGTTACTTTTCTATTTTACATACTGTTTTTATATGCTCTTTACTATGCTTTACTTACTGCTTCATATATATATATATATATATACACCTGTGTAGAGTAGTTATTCCTGTAGTTAGGCCATGTCACCTGCCTTGATATATACCCCTTGCTGTCCTCCGCTTTATCCTTCTGCATGGTGCCTAGGAGCCACTGAGGGATGGGAGGTGGGAAATGATGCTTAGTCTTTTTGACTAACGGTCGGTGGACCATATCATTTTAGGGGACCGAGGAGACGCAGCAGCACCAGAGGCCGGTGCAGATGGAGGCGGGCCAGACTAGTACAGGAGCACCAGTTTCAGGATCAGTGAGAGATTAGTAGTTTGCTTCTGCGAGTGACCTTGTAGTGAGGATATGATGTATAGGGCATGTGCCCTTTATTATTGTTATCTTTTTATTCAGTTATTATCTGTGGACATTTACCCATATGGTTTTATATTTCATGTGATGTGGACTTGAGCTTCTATATATGTTCAAATATACTTTTCTTCTTTTGTGATCGATATGGCCGGCAGGATGGGCATTTTGTAGTGACGACCTTCCCGAGTGTTGGTGTCAACGCAAAGCGGTGGTTCTAGGCATAAGACCCGGTAGCAAAGCAAAAAAAGGGGTCTTACAAACTGGTATAAGAGGAAACCTCGATCCGAAGAAAAGAAGTCCACAAACCCTGGGCCACCCCGCACGAGTTTAGCTTGAGGATAAACTAAGCAGCAGAAGCAATGGTGTGCCCATATGGGGAAATCACATGGAAAAGTCCACTTTTAACTGAATCTTTTTAGTCAAATCTCCTTACGAGTGGCAAGTTTTCTTTTGTATCCTGCGACGAACCCTGCCCCCAGCAGGGAATACCTCCGGCTGCAAAGATCTCTGTAGATAGTCCTTTAGTCAATGAGTTAGACTCAACCCCACTAGGACACATGACTCACCATGACAATTTATATCATGCCCTAGTCTGAAATAGACTGTAGGTATAAATTTGATTAAGGTACGAGGATACCCCAAAGAGGTTAGAGGAGGATCTTGACGCGTGAATGACCACCTAAGCCATAAACTTGGATTTTCCTACCTCACATACCAAGGATTATCCAAACTGATAGGACCGCCTTAAGGAGATTGACACATAGGCAGAATGGTAGGGGACTCGTAGACTCAACCCTCGTACCGATGGCATGATTACATTGAGACAACCACCATGACAAACATCGAGGGTCGGATAAGAATTCATGTTCAGAGGAGACCCGTTTGGGATTGGGTCACATTTTGACCCTGATAAGGTTGTCGTAGAAGGTACCTTGAAGAGTCTAAAGTATGAAGCATACCAACAAATCTCAAGATAGAACCCCAAGTCGAAGTTTGTGTGCCCCAAGGATTGTTTGCATACATGGGACGAATATAACATGGCGATATCAAAGATACTTAGTCCAAAATAGATAGTGGCTTATCTTTTGTTTATTGAGGCTTATCTTCTGTTTATTGAGGCTTACCTTTTATTTGTTGGGCAATTAGTTACTGACTTGGGTTTCCCTTAGACCTAAGTTAGAAAAGTTTGCGTCGTGAACATAATAATTTTGAAGTCGATCTTATTCAATGTTACTGGGGCGAAGATGGGATTCTGTAAAAGCACGTTGGGAATGGTGACCTGTAGTATTAACAGGACAATGGATAGTCTTCATTGATCGGACAACGACTTAACCTTAATTGAAGCATTAGAAATGTAAAGTTGCCAGGTTTAGTCACTTAGAGATGCAAATGCCCTTCTGGAGGTTGGAAATTGAAATTAGGGCTTGCAAGCTATCATTATATTTGAAAGTTCTTGTGGCTTGGGGCTTTCGGAAATGATTAACGTATGATTTGTTAAAAATCACGCCCTGTCATGGTAGAAATGTTAACTATAATAATAATAATTGGTTAATATATACTCATAAAAGTTCACGAGTACACCCCCCTTAAATTTTGAGGATAATTAGGACGCCTGATGATCTGGTCAGTTCCATCAATGACAAGAACTATATAAGTTGTAGAGTTGAGTTGATTGATTACTCAGACGTACGTGATCTAATAAGAATCTGAATGTGTAGGGAAAACTTTATAGAGGCGTTGTCTACCCATACAAATGAGAGCTTTAGCCACCGGAAAAATGGTATATTCCGGAGCGTGTATTTCCTCAGAATAAAGAAAGATGACATAGGTTTTGTGATGCACGGTGAGGTCTGTCAACTTGTGAAGGCCAAGTGCAAGTGCCTTTAGGGAATACCACAGTCACTGCCCGTGTTAGAGTGGAAGCTCGAGGACATAATTATGGATTTCATACACAGGTTACCACATCCCCACTACGGGCACAAGTGTACTTGGAACATCGAGGATAAATTGACCAAGGTAGCTAGGGTCAACCGGGCCGGAAGGATACTCCCGTCGGGGTTTGATGGAATTTGATGAGATGTTTGTCCATTATCGTGGTGCACCCAGGACGATTGTGTCAGATCGGGATGGACGGTTTATGTCCAAGAAGTGAAGATCAGTCCAGGCTTATTTGAGCTTTTGGTTGACATTCAGCACACCTTTCCACTCTCAGAAGGATGGAGGCGCAAAATTCCACCATCTTGGACCCAGGATGAGGATTTAAAGACACTCGGCTCTGAATTTGTGATGGACACAAATGCCCAAGTGCGAATGATTCGAGTTAGGATGTTGGAATCCCAGAACAGGCAGACCAAGCATTACGATGCGCGACATCGTGCAGTAGAGTTCCAGGTTGGAGACCGGGTGTTCCTGAAGATACGTCTGATGCAAGGAGTCTCGCGGGTGCATGGGCGGAAGAAGCTCAGTCTAAGATAAATGAGGCTCTACATGATCCTGGAGTGGATCGACCTGTTGGCTTATAGACTGGAGCTACCGCCGGAGGTAGCGGGTTTGCATGATGTCTTCCACGTCTTCTCCCTTAGAAAAGCTCTACTACGGCCGGAGCAGCAGAAATCTATTACAGATGGGCCAGTAACTTCTGACTGATCATTTTGCGTGGAGCCGGTCAGGATAGACGATACGACGGTGCGAGTCTTGTGGCGCGAGAAGGTTCCGCTAGTCAAGTTCTTGTGGAGAAATCATGGACAGGAGGAGCACACTTGGGATCCACTAGAACTGATGTAGAAGAGATAGTCGGTGCTCTTCGAGTCAGGAATAAATTCAATTCTTAGGGGATGTTACGTTCAGTCACTCTCGGTGAAAATCCCCCAAGCCTAACCTGAATTTCAGGGACAAAATTATTATTTTTTTCTTATTGGGATTTGTAACATCCCCCAAACAACTAGACCCATAGAGTGGTTTTGTCATGACTAGGTCATGATAAAACCCTAGGAAGCTTGAAGAGACCACTTGGCCTTAGGCTTGAAGGGGAAGAACACCTTGGTCTACAAATAGCAATTTCCAGTTACCAAGCCTAGGGTTGGAATTTAGGGCCTTACCTTGGTCCCTTGACCCCACCATGGCACACCAAACCCTTTGGAGGGTCCCTTAGAGCACCAAGGACCCATTGTGATCAACCAAAGAGGCCAAGTTGATCAAAGTCAACACTAACCTTAAATTGGTCAAAGTAGACTAATTAGGGAAATTGGCCTCCACCATGCCAAATTGACCTTGCCCCTACCCTTATTAGGACATTAGGAACCCAATGGACCAAAAATTCCCATCACGGGGCCACTAATTTGGCCAATTAGACTCAAGTCACTCTAGCCCTAATATGGTTAAAGTGGCCTATTTAAGGATCAATTGGCCTCCACTTTACCAAATTGACCCTACCTAGACCTTCCTAACCCTTAGGAGAGGCCAATGGGTCACTATCCACCCATTGGGGCCAACCCAAATAGTCAAATTGACCAAAGTCAACTCTACCCTAAATTTAGGTCAAAATAACCTATTTTGACCCAATCAAGCCCAACTCACTTAGGCTAGACCCAATTGAGGTGGTACACTAACTAATGGGGCTTGGAGTTACTGAATTGACCTTTCAATTTTAGAGAATTCGACCAGGAGAGAGAAAACACCATTTTCCCCAAAATGGTGGAGAGAGAAAGAGAGGATTAATGACATTCATGGCCAAGGGAGGCCAATTGATCTCCCAATTGATGGGGATTCATCTCCTCTGGTTGTTACAAGAAGTTTAGGAGTTTTTCCAGCCCACATGGGGGCTGAATTGGGAGGTTTTCACCATGGCCGAAAATGACCATTAATGGCCTTCATGGCAATTGATGTCATGACTATCCCTCTCCCCCAATTGAGCATTATAACTCCTTCAGAGAATTGAGAGGAGCATTTTCCCCCAATTACCAAAAGAAACTGAGCCCTCTAGACCCAAATCGACATGGCTCCCAAGAGCTCACGACCAAGCATATAAGATCGGCGATCGGTGCGACTTCAGGCCACCGCACAGGTCCTCCCCTCCTCCTCTCTCTCTGTGGGTAGATCTCATCTGATTGGCTGCATGATTTGAGGCCAAAGAGACACAAATTGGGTAGGCCAAAAGCTCCATTTTTGGAGTTTTAATTCCGCCTCCATACCCCTGTTCCGGCCACCTCCGGCCGGCCAACCACCGCTAATCGCTGGCCGCCACCTTAACGAAGGTGGTGGTGGTATTGGCCGGCCGGGGCGACGCTCAGGTGGCCGGGAAAATGGGGACAAAGGTCACCCAGGCGCGGGCAATCCTAGTCATTGGCCAAAGGAGGAAGACAATGGGATGTTGTCCATCCTTGCTTCAAGATCTATGCAAGATCATTTATATTAAATGAGTAAATATTGTATTTTTAAGTCACATTATATGCAGTACATAGAATTAATTGTAGAAAATACTTAGACCCTCCTGATGAAAAAGTGTTCAACTCCAAATTTGTAGCCCATGAGGTCAACTTTAATTTAAAATTTGTTTCACACCATTTGGGTCAATGGTCTGACCACATCACTCAAAATGGTGCAACTTATACAAAGGGGTGACCAGAGTTTAATTTGTGTGCCCCCATCAATCCAGTCATTCAAATGAATTGAAATTTGAAACATAGGCTGTTTATACCCACACCCTTAACATATCCAAAAATGAGAATTTTCGGAGGACATGTTTCTAAAGTTTTTGTAAACATTTAATAATTCATGCAATAATTAATTATAGGGTCTAATGACCTCCAAACCCTTCCAAATTTTGGTGGGTGGTCCTTAGGGTCATTTTATGACCCTGGTAGAAATTTTATCCCACTTGGGATTGATTTGCTTGGGTAATTAATTAACTCAAGTTTGCTCAAACTAAGGAGTTTTAGGTCAAATGTGCACTTGTTGTATTAAGTGGTCAAATCTCACCAAAATGTTATGAAACTTTGGCCACTGACTTAATATCACATAAGACACCTCCACCAGTGATTTGAGGTGATTTAGGATGGATGTGACCTAGAACCCTAGTTCAAACCCTAGGGTTGCATTTTGGGCTTGATGAAGGACATAGGGTCATATGTCTTTGGATGGACTTGGAACTTGGTGGATAAGTTCTCAGGGTGATGAATAGCCCTAGATAATTTTGTGAGAATTTTTAGGCACTTTTCTTCCCTCTAATCTAGTTAAGAATCAATTAGGGAACTTCTTATAAGAGGAATCTACATGCTCATTCTACCTTGTTTGTTGATGAAAGTTTGTTGGTGCTCATATGGTCTTGATATAAATCTTTGATCATTTTTGTGTGAATTTTGGATTGATTGAATTAGTACTTTATTCACAAGTCAACTATTTTGCCATAAGGTTGTGGTAAAAAAATAAGGGCCTAATATTCTCTGGAAAATTGTGAAACTTGGTAATAGGACATTTTAGGGCATTAGAAAGCTCTGTAAATTTTTGTACGATTTTTAGAAGTATTTATCATTAGGTTACTTCACAATGTGCCATAGTTTGGATTTTCTTGAAATATTTATTTGTGTGACTGAATGATTTTGAAAATTTATAAAACTAAGTCAGTAAACTTTTCTGAGCATTATAGAGGTCTGGTAATTTTACCATAATTTTTGAATAATTATTTTTGGTGGTTCCTTCATTAGCCTCCAATTTTGGATAATTATTCAATATTATAATTAGAGGCCAATACCTTACTGTAAAATTGTGACATTCTGTATTTACTATTATTTTGATATCATAGATTTTCCATAAGTTTGTGTAGGCCATATCATAAGAAGATCTTAAATTCATGTTCAATTTCATACTTGACCAATTTTGGACAAATTATAGTAAATACCAAATAAGTAAAGAAAATTATGATCTTCTGGATTTAGTCTTATAATATCATGATAGACTCCCAGTAATAATCTTGAGTCTTTTGGATGATTATTTGGAGTACCTCCTCTCATGCACCTCATTTGGCTCACTTGGTCTGCGTATAGTAAAACTGTAGAGTTGAGATAACATGCAGACCATTTGGTAGGAATGTGTGATAGTTGGTGCACCTGGTCTAGTTGAAGATATTTGAGGTCACCAATAGGAGTCTAAGTGTGGAGTGTGCCCGGTGGTTAAGGGCAAGTTTGTGCTCGGGGTTGACGAAAGATTGTCTTTCCCTTAGAGAGTCTTAAATTACTTAGGGTTAATCCAGGTGGGATTGTAAGAAGGGTATTCTTATGGGTAGTTACCAATAACAATAAGTGTCTTGAGAAAGAAAGCTTTGGGGTGTCATCCCATCATAGCCCCTAGTACCGCTACGAGCCCCTCACATGGTAGGCCTCAGGAAGTCCAAGATGAACCCTAAATTGTAGTAATAAGTTGATGTACAAGAGTAACTTAATAATACACTCACCCACACCCCGTTGTTAAGGGTATATTAGTCAGTTTGGTCTTTCGAGCTGCAGGCTCGGTGGTTGTAGGTACGGACGGGTTAGTCCGGCGAGCCGGTGGCTCAGAAGGTTGATGTGATAGATAGGTTGGCCTGGGGAGCTTATGACTCAGAGATATTTAATAATCATAATTGCATGTGCATAAAGGTGGTGGGTCTTTGGTATTGATGGTCATTCACACCGACGTCGATACACTGTCTCGGCAAGTGTGGATTTGCACTTAGCCATGAAAAGTCTGGTGGTCCACCCAATAAGAGTACGCAGACGCTTCTCGGTTTTGCGTTGAGGCGTATGATTGGTATAGGTTAGGTAGTGTGAATACCAACCTAGAGATGGGCGAGACCCAACCCACCACTTCCGTTTGCCACTACGGGAGTATCCTGGGAGTTTTGTTAGCTCCAAAAAGGGGGAACTAAAAGTCTATGCGCATAGAGTCGAAGTGTGTGAGTTGCACTTATGCGAACATAGCATTAAACTGCATAACTCTGCATGTCATGACATAAGCATTGCATTTCAACCCCTACCTCTATCATATAAAATGGTATGAGACTTTTTATATGATAGACCCTGCTAAACGACCCCTTGGTCTATAGGTTTGTATGGACATTCCTATAAATCAATGGTTACTTTTCTATTTTACATACTATTCTTTACATGGTCTTTACTATGTTTTATTTACTGCTTCATTTATATATATATACACCTATGTAGAGTAGTTATTCCTATAGCTAGGCCATGTCACCTGCCTTGATATATACCCCTTGCTGTCCTCCGCTTCATCCTCCCGCACGGTGCCTAGGAGCCACTGGGGGATGGGGAGGGGGGTGAGGGGTGGGGGGAAACGAGGCTTAGTCTTTTTGACTAACGGTCGGTGGTCCATATCATTTTAGGGGACCGAGGAGACACAACAGCACCAGAGGCCGGTGTTGGAGGCGGGCCAGACTAGCACGGGTGCACCAGTTTCAGGATCATTGAGAGATTAGTAGTTTGCTTCTGCGAGTTACCTTGTAGTGAGGATATGATGTATGAGCCCTTTATTATTGTTATTTTTTTATTCAGTTATTATCCGTGGACATTTACCCTTATGGTTTTATATTTCATGTGATGTGGACTTGAGCTTCTCTATATATTCAAATATAATTTTCTTCTTTTGTGTTCGATATGGCCGACAAGATCGGTGTTTTATAGTGACGACCTTCCCGAGTGTTTGTGTCACCGCAAAGCAGCGGTTCTAGGCATAAGACTCGGTAGCGAAGCAAAAAGAAAGGGTCTTACACAAGACGATGGAGCATTTCGTATAGAGGTTGGAGCTATTGCTAGGTGATAGTGAGCTTAGAGCTGTCACAGTTCCGGTTCTACTAAGACCGTGAACCGAACTACTAAGGTAACAGTTCTTCAAATTAGAACCAAAATCATATTTGGTTTGACCGGTTTCGGTTCCAGCATAATTTTTGGAACCATCGTGTTAACAGTTCCGGTTACGATTCAACAAGAACCAAAATCAACCGGCCACAAACGGTTCGGCTCGGTTCTATGCGGTTCAGTTTGGTTCCAATCGGTTCCAACTAGAACCAAAATCAAACTTGGCGAAATGAATGAGGGAGGTCAAAAATAAAAAACTGGAGGGGAAAAGTATAACTGTCCAATTTTTTTTGCAAGAGGGACTTCGAAGTCTGAGGCCCGGGCACAGAAATTTCGCGTTACACTAAGAGGGGAGTACTTTTTGTATAATATATAGTATGTCGGGCTGAAAGTTAAAGACTGAAACCGCAAAACCACAAAATTGCACCAGACCGCGCCGATTTTAAAAATTCAAAGATCACGATCGTGTAATGCTGATGCAATGTTCATGTCGCTGAAGATCACGACTCAACATAGGGTAAAGAACTTTGAATTGTTGCTCTTGAAATCTTATTTTACAATTAAATTTTTTTTTTGAAGAATATATTAGTTAATTCAATTTGACTAATTTATCACCTACAATTAGATTTATCTTTCATGATTACTATTAAATAGTAGTTGTATATCCTCTATATTCTTAAACAAAATATTTCAGAAAAATATGTGAGTAAAATTGAAAATACATTATATGACTGTATAAAAAATCGAAAGTACACCGCAAAAACCGACTTCAAATCACTCCAATGTCAAACCACACAAGGCGGTTTGGGTGCGGTGCGATTTTGTTCAGTCCAAAACTGTCATCCTCTGTTGCGATTGCGGTTTGGGTTCAAACCGCACCAGTTTCATCAATAGTAGTAAGTATAGATATTATAAATATATTATACAAAAATAACAATATAATAGTAATAATAATAATAATAATAATAAATGTGTTGCGGTTCGGTTCTGCTTCGGTCCAGTTCAGATCGGTTCTAAAAATCTTGAAACCGCATAAGACTCGTATATTGCGGTTCCGGTTCCGATAATAAAATGAAAGAACCACAACCGGACCAATGTTTTCACGGTTCCAAAATTCAAACTGAAACTCAAATAATTCGCGAACGGTTCGGTCCGGTTCTTTGCGGTTCCGATTTGGTTTACGATTTTCGGTTTTAAGTGACAACTTTATGTGAGCTACAGCGGGGCGATAATAAATTTAAATTTTTCGGTGCTTCCTCTTCTTTGACTCACTGCAGTGTGGTATTACCATATTGAGGGTTGCCTCTACCGCAAGACTATAGTTGGTATCGCGGGTGATAACCTTTTTCATGAGCATCTTTTGTCAGTCTCTCATTTCTCTAAGTCCACATCAACATATCTAAGTCCATAGTAGATTATTTAATACAAGTCATCGTACATCGAGTGCTATCACCGCATGATAGCAAGTATCACTGGCGGTAGGTTGCAATTTTATCTTTAGACTTGTCTTTTTAGCTTGATTCTTGATATATCATGCAAGTCTTGTATTAGGGGTAATTCTTAGAACTGCACACTATGAAACACTTGCAAAGATAAATCAAATACATATCATGATTTGTTATTCTCAAACCAAGGAGTGTTGAATCATGTTACAACAAACTATCCATTTTGAAAATAACAAATCCCGAGATTAGGAAATAACTAATACAATAAAAAAGAGTGTTCAAAGTGACGTGTATATGATAAGCATTAAGATTGGCTAGAAAAATTATATGATATGCATGTAAGAATAGTTGATATAAGAACTATGAAACTACCCATAAATGATTGCTCCCCCAATTGAGAAAATCCCTAAAGATTTAATGAGATGAAGCTAATAGTTGATGATGTATAAACTCCTTAAAATATTATAAAATGATGTTAGTTTAATCTTTATAAGTCTCTTGAAGTAAGGAAAAGAACCCCTAAAGAAGCTGAGCATTCAACGTTCGTTGATAGACAATCATTGACCGGTGACTAGAGTGCCCAATATTCTTTGAACTCAACGAATGCCCAACAATAAATGATTATTGATCGCGGACCACTGGTCGCCGACCAGGAAGCTCACAGATCAAATACTGAAGAAGCTAGCTCAGCAATCTACGATCGATGATCGTCGTTCGTTGATCTGTAACCAAATCACTCATCGAATTGAAGATTTGAAGAAAATTGCCCAATGAGCAAAAATCATGGACCGAAGTCCGCTAACCTTGATCATCAATAATTAACTGCTAACCCCAGATCAAAGAAGGACGATCACAAAGCGTTGACCAAAATTTTGTAATCATTGACACACTGCCCACCCTGCGAAGAGCTCCCCTCAACAATCGTTAACTGTTAACTCTGGATCAAAGAGGGACGATCGTTAACTGCTAACCCCAAAAGGACATCGATCGAGTTCAAATTTTTTGTAAATTTCAAATATAGTCATTAGAGTTCTGAGAAAGGAAGGTGACAACTTTCTGTCGCCTATGTCATGCTTGCTTCTTTGGAATTTGTTCTAAATAGGAAAATAAAACCAATATAAAAGCTCTCTTATTCTGAAAGAAACCCTAATGTTGAATACTCTCGTGTCGTCTGTTGTCGAGAATGATTATTCTCTCTCCTCTATAAATTGAATCATCTTTCTTCTAGGATTTAAAATATGCTTGATTTAAAGCTTTCTTATTCACAAATAACCGTTGTAAATGGTTGTCTAGCTCTCCCTTCAAAAGTGCTACACATGGTTCTTGAATCTCCAGTGGAAAAGATTCAGTGGGTTGGAGTCTCTAGTGAAAAAGACGAGGTACCTTGGGGAAAATACAGTGCTAGCCCACGAAACTGTGGAAGTGAGGAGTACCCACCTTTTGGAGAACTTTTATAAAAATCCAATGTCTTTTAGATGCATCTTTCTATTTCTTGTTTAGGTGTTTTGTGTCTATGCCTTAATCTCTCACGCATTAATATTAATAGGTATACTGTATACATCATAAATCATCTATGAAAAGCATTATAAGTGAACAAAATTTAAATTTAGATTAATTTGAGACTCTTCAACTGTCTGGGCATTCTAGAGCAGCAACTGCCTGATGTTGAGCAGAACTTAGTGGGGATGCATGGAGAATGCCCTTGGTTTAAAGAGGAAAGATCTATGATTATTGATTGATAGAGGTTCGATCAGCGATCATTGACTGTAGGGTACAATTGACAATCATCGATCAATGATCATCGGCCGGGGACCGACTTGCAATCGACGACCGATGATTGACGACCGATGATCGTCGACCAAGGATCAGATCAGAGATTGACAATCGGGCCACCAATCTGTGATCATTGACCGAGAGGGAACTTCTCAGCGATCGTCTATCGGTATAGCCACCGAGCCAATAGAGATCTGATGGGTCCCTAGAGTTAAAGAACTCAATCGAGATCGTAGAAATGAAATTGGATTAATCCAATGGATGGGGCTTTACCCAAGATTCATTTAGGTCTGATAGGGAAAATATAGAGCACTCTTTCCTATGTCCTGAAAAATGAGAGCGAGAGACTATGTGCAAAAAACCTAAGCTAGGTGATATTGTTGTTGAGGTTGCGTACGAGCATCAAACGATGGTTTCATTTTAGATTAGTTGAGTACTCCGTGCATTGATCACTCCTTACCTAGTAATGACACCAAAGAGATCTCCAAGGGTAACGCCACTTTTCTTTGGTCTTAGAATCGATGATGCTTATATAATTTTTGATCTCTTGCATGGGAAGGTGTCATCTACTAATTAGTGGAGGGTATGACTTTCTTTGGTTTGATTAGAACCTTAGGGCATGGGATTGTGACCTCAACATGGATTCATTAAAAAATATGACGTGGAAGTTGGATTAGGCATGCTGTGTGAAGCCTACCCATGGACATAGACCCGGATCGGTGATGATGATGTGATGATGCATATAAGTGTCTACAGATTGTGTACCAGATAATGACTCCAAAATGCATTGTGTGTTGTAACCATTAGTAAAGGGTATAGAGGATACCACAGTGTGAGTAGAATGTGATGTTGTTTGAAGTAAGGGGTATAGAGGATACCATGGTGTGTGTAGAATATGATGTTGTTTGATAATCGTGAAGGGCCTAGATAGGGATAATGGTGATTGCATGTGATTTCATGATGAATGGGGTACTTATGTGCCATGATTGTGATGACAAAGATGATGATATCTCCTTGCTCAGTCGGCGTTGAGGTGTGCTTAGGCTTCCTGCTAATAGATGAGACAATGTAATTCCTCCCTATTATACGATATTTGGCGGCGAGGTGATACACCTGCTAAAAGGTGTGATAGTTATATGCCCACATATCGTTCGGAATTTAGTTGTAAGATGATGCTCTTACTAAGAGATGTGATGGATTTATGCCAGCCTATCGTTAGCATTTAGTGGTGAGATGATACTACCACTAAGAGGTGTTGACTTTATGTCCACCTAGCGATCTATGGTGGCAAGGTAACACTCCCACTAAAAGGTGTTGGATTTATGCTTCCCTACTATGATGAAACAAGGTTGAGATGAATATAACTTTTTTTTTGATGTTGTGATGTGTAAAGGTGTAATTGGAGGCCGCAAGTTCCCCCAATTTGATGTATGATTATTATGACTAGTACTGGAACATGAGGTGATGTGATAATAGGTTGTGGTGATCCTTTGAGTGAACTCAACCATCATGCATTCCTAGGTCCACTCACTTTACTTTTACAAACCTAGAAGATTGATTGCGATTGAGTCTTCACCAAACTTTTATAGTATAAATACTTGCCTTCTTTGGATATACATATTTCATGTTACTCGTGTGTGCTTGCATATGTGCAATGATCTGCCTAAGAGTTTGCTAGGATGACCGGGGGGAGGAATTGTTACGCAATTTGTGCTCAGCTCATAGTTGACCCTCATTTTCGTTTTACTTGTGATTGGAGTAGGTGCTTCAACACGAAATGGAGCATAATAGATCTAAATCCCTAAGCAACTTACATGGATGACACTGATAACTTCTCAAAAAGAAGTTATTAACTCTATTATTGTAGTGAATATTGAGAAAATATACGAAAGATAACGATCAATTGACTAATAAATATTATATCTTTGACTTTGGACATTTTTATCGTCAAATGTGTAATTTATGTGTGCAGGAATCTGAGAAATCCATGAAGAAAATAGGCAAGTTTAAGCTGGAATTAAAGTGTTGGGCGGTTTGCAGCAGCTTGGTCATGACCTGGTCATAACATGGCAGTTCAAATTAATTTCGCTGAACTAAAATGTACAGATTTTCCAAAACTGAAAGTGGGCCAGCCGTTGCTTTATGAAAGGACACACCTTTTCAGGGAAAATACGGGAGCATGCAAGCATTTAAAAAAGGGTTTTTGACAGTTTTTTTAGAAGAGGAAAGAAAAACCTGGAACTTTTGGGAATTTATTCGGAGAGAAGGGAAAACGTGAGCAGTGGAGAAGGAAAAGAAGGCAGATTTGAGCGGATAGGCAGATCGAGAGGACTGTTCCTGCGCTAATTTCTAGACTCTGAACAATGTCTTGTAAGATCTTTCTAGTTTGGTTTTTCATTTCAAGGAACATGAACTAAATCTTCATATCTTGTATGTTGTGAGTACTAGGTTTTGTTGTGATGTTTAATTTATAATTTCTCCGTATGATTTCTTGGGTTGCTATATTTATCAATGTTATGACTTATTTCAAAGGATTTGAATAATTTTTATCTTTAATGTTTCGTGGTGAGATTCGAGAGAGGAATCACGATTTGTTTAAGATAATTACTTAATGTTATGTGGTGAAATTCGAGAGATGAGTCGCATAGATATCTAAATCAAATCTTTCACTTCTATATTACGCCGCGAGATTCGAGAGAGGAGCGGTGTGTTTGCATCATAATTTTATATAATAAAAGAGAGAGGAAGAGATTCCATCACCTTATTAGCAAGAGCGATTTGAGCAATTTAATTTACCTTTCATTTTTCTAAGTTAGAGATAACTAGAGAAGTCTAGGTTAAGGGAATTCAAGGATCGAGAGATTATGATTCCTAGTTTTTAATCGTGCAAGATAGTAAAACAAATATAACGCAACCGTATATTTAAGCAAATATCACAACAGACCTTGGAAAGCAATATACAAGGTTCTTTTCTCCCAAATTTGATTAAAGATAACTTAAGTAATTTTAGTTTTAAAGTTAGTTTTAAATTTTCAGTGAGTTGGTTTTATCAAACCAATCGAATTACTTAACTTGGATTTGAAGAAAAGAGTTACCTAATACTCATAAGCGTTAGAATATTCACTTCCTCGAGGGACGATCTTACTCATTTTATATTACTTGTACGGCACGTACTCTTGCGTATATACATTTTTGGCGTATCAAGTTTTTGGCGCCGTTGCCGGGGATGCGGCTATCTAACGGTTTATTTCTTACGATATTAGTGAGCTCTTAGTAAATAGAGACCAAGTTTTATTTTATTTCGCTCTGAACTTTTGTCTAGTGTATGTCCCGGTTTCGTAACATTGAAATATTACCTTTGAATCTAGAAATCGAACGTACTTTTAGACGGAATAGGCAAACTATTAGAGGAGCGAGCAATATTATTCATCAAGAGATGGATAATAATCGGCAAGGTAATGCAAATGATCATGAGGGTCAGGTGGACCCTAATGGTCAGGTCGAACACAACGGTCATAATGTTCAAAATGCTGCACCGCGAATGACTTGTCGCGACTATAACGCACCGTTAAGAGGAGGTTTGCAATTTAGTATAGCGCGACCCACAATCGCTGCTAATAATTTTAAAATAGACTCTACCACAATGCAACTAATACAACATAATAAGTTTGGGGGTCTTAATCATGAAAATGCAAACGCTCATTTAAGAACATTCTTAGAAATCTATGATATGTACAAGGTAAATGGGGCTTCGGATGAAGCTATTCAATTGAGATTATTCCCATTTTCTTTGGAGGGTAGGGCTAAAGATTGGCTTAACTCTCTACCTCCTGGTTCCATCACTATGTGGGATCAATTGGAAGAGAAATTTCTGAATAAGTACTTCCCACCGTCTAAAACAGCTAAGTTGGTTAGGGACATCACCACTTTTGTCCAAAACCATGGCGAAACACTTTATGAAGCGTGGAAAAGGTTTAAAGAAATGCTTAGGAAGTGTCCGCATCACGGATTACAAACCACTACGATGATCCTAGTTGATGGAGCTGCGGGAGGGTCTTTATTAAAGAAATATCCAGAAGATGCTTTGGAAATTTTAGAAGATCTTACTTCTAACAATTACCAAGAATTCGAAAGGCAAAGTAATAACCATCCGGCCGGTATTCATCAAGTAGATCAAATCACTTCGTTAGCGGCTCAAATGGCGGCACAATTTAATACAATAAATAAAAGACTAGATTCTATGTCTAACTCTACATGTGGTGCACCATTAACAGTAGAGCAATTGAATCAAGTAACGGAGGAAGCAAATTATGTAGGTGGACAACCAAGACAAAGACCACCTAGCTTTGGAAATTTCTATAATCCTGAATGGCGGAATCACCCGGGTTTTTCTTGGAAGAATAACCAAGGAATGACACAATCATCAGGAGTTAACCAAAATTCAACTACCGAATCCGCACTATAGTAATCAAGTAAATTCTAGAAAAATAACAGATGAATTCATTTTGGGTATGTTTCAAAAGAATGAGTCTAGGATAGTTGGTTTTGAATCAACCCTTCGATCTATGGAATTCACATTGGGTCAACTAGCTAATGCGCTAAGTCAGATACCAGTTGGATCCTTGCCATCTGATACAACACCAAATCCAACTCAACAGGATCTAAATAGTCACTGTAAGTCTATAGCAACACGCAGTGGATTAGAGATTTCTAGTGGTGACGGTTTGTTAGAGAGGATTAAAGAAGATGAGGGTCTTGATAAAATGAAGAAGCCGGACAAATCTGAAATCGAAGAAAGGAACATAGACAATAGAGAACCTAAAATAGTAAACGTGGAAAATTTACCAAATAAGAAGAAAGAAATAATTTATCCACCACCACCCTTCCCTTCTAGGTTGGCTAAAACGAAATTAGATAAGCAATTTCAGAAGTTCATGGAGGTTTTTAAGAAATTAACTATTAATATTCCTTTTGCGGAGGCGTTGGAACAAATGCCAAGTTACGTAAAATTCATGAAGGATATTTTATCGAAGAAAAGGAGATTTGAGGATAAGGAGACAGTTGCATTAACTGAAGAGTGTAGCGCCATTTTACAAAATAAGTTACCCCATAAACTAAAAGATCCGGGTAGCTTCACCATTCCATGTTCTATAGGAATGAAATTCTCGGGTAGAGCATTATGTGACCTAGGAGCGAGCATTAATCTAATGCCACTCTCTATTTATAAGAATTTAGGTCTCGGAGAGATTGCTCGAACATCTCTCACCCTCCAACTTGCGGATAGAACCTTGGCATATCCTAAGGGAATTGTCGAAGATGTTCTAGTGAAGGTGGAAAAATTTATTTTTCCAGCTGATTTTGTTGTCCTTGATATGGAGGAGGACAAAGATGTCCCAATTATCTTAGGTAGGCCCTTTTTAGCTACGGGGAGAACTTTAATAGATGTACAAAAGGGTGAACTAACAATGAGGGTAAATGAAGAAGAAATCACTTTCAACATTCTTAAAGCAATCAAATTTCCAGATGATAAGGAGAATTGCTATTCCATGGAAGAAGTTGAAATTCAAAACCAATTAATCAAAGACAAAAATAATTTTGAAGAAAGACTTCTATCATTATTAACTAATGAAGATTTGGAAGGAGATCTTGAGATGGAAGAATGTGTTAATGTTTTAGAGACACTAGAAAAGTTACCTTGTGCTCAAAGGTTTGAAGAAATAATTAGGCCAAGTGACCCTAAAATTCTTAAGTCATCTATAATAGAGCCACCTACTTTAGAATTAAAACCTCTACCCGAACACTTGAAGTATGTTTTTCTTGGTGATTGCAACACTCTTCCTATTATCATTGAGGCTTATTTAGAACAAGAAAATGAACAGAAACTACTGGACGTATTGAGAGAATTTAAAGGGGCAATGGGGTGGATGATATCTGATATTAAATGAATTAGTCCCTCTATCTGTATGCACAAAATACTCTTAGAAGATAATGCTACCGGTTCAATTGAGCACCAACGTAGGGTTAGTCCTCCTATGAAGGAGGTAGTTATGAAGGAAATAATTAAGTGGCTAGACGCCGGTATCATCTATCCCATTTCAGATAGTAAATGAGTTAGTCCAGTGCAATGTGTGCCGAAGAAGGGAGGATTAACTGTAATTAAAAATGCAAATAATGAGTTGATTCCTACAAGAACAGTAACAGGTTGGAGGATATGTATGGGCTATCGAAAACATAATAAGTCCACTAGAGAAGACCACTTCCCGTTACCATTTATCGATCAAGTCTTGGATAAGTTAGCGGGTAATGAATACTTTTGCTTCTTAGACGGATATTCGGGTTATAATCAGATCATGGTTGCACCCGAGGACCAAGAAAAGACTACATTTACATGCCCGTATGGGACATTTGCATTCAGAAAAATGCCCTTCGGCCTTTGTAATGCGCCTGCCACATTCCAACGATGCATGTTATCCATTTTTACTGATCTAATGGATGAAGGCATCGAAATTTTCATGGATGATTTATCGGTGTTTGGATCATCATTTAATAACTGCCTAGATGTTTTAAAGAAAGTGCTAGACAGATGTGTTAGGACTAATTTAATATTCAATTGGGAAAAGTGCCATTTCATGGTACGAGAGGGTATTGTGCTGGGCCACAAGGTCTCTAGCCAAGGATTAGAAGTTGACCGGGCAAAGGTAGATGTGATAAAGAATCTCCCCCCTCCCTCAAATGTAAAAGGGATTCATAGTTTTTTGGTTCATGCCGGTTTTTACAGGCGTTTTATTAAAGATTTTTCCAAAATATCTAAACCATTACGCAATTTATTGGAAAAAGATACTCCGTTTCTTTTTGATGAAAATTGTCTTGAAGCTTTTAAAATGTTGAAGGAAAGTTTAATTTCATCTCCAATCGTTGTTGCCCTGGATTTTTCTTCTCCATTTGTGCTTATGTGTGATGCTAGCAATCATGCTGTTGGTGCGGTTTTAGGTCAAGTTCATAATAAAAAATTACACACTATATATTATGCTAGCAAAACACTTATTGACGCTCAAGTAAACTATACAACAACCGAAAAGGAACTCTTAGCGGTCGTGTTTGCATTTGACAAATTTTGATCGTACCTAATTAACTCTAAGGTGACAGTTTACACGGATCACTCGGCAATCCGGTATCTTGTGGAGAAGAAAGACGCCAAACCTAGACTGATTAGATGAGTGCTCTTACTTCAGGAATTTGACCTTGAAATCAAGGACCAAAAGGGGCAGAGAATCAAATAGCCTATCATTTATCGAGATTAGAACAAAGTGATGAGAGAAATCAACAAGTAGGGATAAGAGAAAATTTCCCAGATGAGCAGATATTAACTGTCACTGAGAGTCGTATACCATGGTATGCTGACTATGTGAATTACATAGTTAGTAATATATTACATCCAGATATGGATTATCAACAAAGGAAAAGGTTCCTCCAGCAGGTGAAATACTACCTTTGGGATGATCCATACCTATATAAAATCTGTTCGGATCAAATTATCTGGAGGTGTGTTGCTGAAGTAGAGGTTTTTAGTATCATAGAAAAGTGTCATTCATCACCTTATGAAGGACATTTTAAAGGAGACCGGACTGCGGCAAAAGTTCTTGAGTCAGGTTTTTACTGGCCCACTTTATTTAAGGATGTGCACTTATTCGTGAAGAGTTGTGATAAATGTCAAAAAATGGGGAACCTGAGTCGCAAAGCGAGCATGCCAATGAATACCATTTTAGAGGTTGAAATTTTTTATGTTTGGGGGATTGATTTTATGAGCCCATTTGTTAATTCAGATGGAAACCTATATATTCTATTAGCAGTCGACTACATGTCAAAGTGGGTAGAAGTTATCGCTACGCATAAGAATGATGCCAAGGTAGTATTGAATTTCCTAAAAACAAACATCTTCTCAAGATTCGGTACGCCTAGAGCGATTATTAGTGATGGCGGAAGCCACTTTGTAATTCACAATTTACAACATTACTAAGAAAGTACGGAGTGACACATAAGATCGCTTTAGCATATCATCCCCAAACTAATGGTTTGGCTGAGGTTTTCAACAGGGAAATTAAATCCATTTTAGAGAAAACTGTAAGTGCCAACCGGAAGGATTGGTCGCAAAAATTGAATGATGCATTGTGGGCTTACAGAACAACATTTAAGACGCCAATAGGACTGACCCCGTATAAGATGATCTATGGAAAAGCCTGCCACCTTCCTGTCGAGCTGGAACATAGAGCCTATTGGGCTACCAGAAAATTAAATTTTGATTATAAGGAAGCCGGTAAAAATAGGTTGTTTTATCTCAATGAACTCGATGAGATGCGATTTCATGCATATGACAATGCAAAATTATATAAGAAAATAACAAAAAGATGGCATGACGCTATAATAGAGAAGAAGGAATTTATTCCGGATCAGTTAGTATTACTTTATAATTCACGCATTAAATTATTTCCGGGTAAATTGAAATCTAAGTGGTCCGGTCCATTCCGAGTTAAAGAAGTCCATCCTTTTAGGGTAGTTTCAATTTGCAACGACAAAGACGGTTCAATTTTTAAAGTAAATGGTCAAAGACTCAAGGCACACTTCCATAATAATGAGCCTCGGGAGACGATGGTGATAAATTTATCTTTTTAAGAATGGCTTGGTCCAGCTGAGACGTTAAATCAAGCGCTTATTGGGAGGCAACCCGATTAAAATAAGTAAACTAGGGAGTATTTATAACTGTGAACGTCCAAATAGCGTTAGGAAGGTCCGTAAAATTAATGCGTAAAATTTCAACGAATATTTTTTTAATCAGTCCTGAAGGTAAACAAAATTGTCATGATCAGGTTATAACCAAGGTCCTGACATTTTGGGTTCTGTCATTTTGACTAAGAAAACAAAGCCATAAAAAAATCTTAAGTGATCCCACCGGTTCATCTGCGTGTAGAAGCGGTATAATTTATAAGTTGTCGATTCAGATTAAACCGCCAAGTCCAACCGGCGCAATTTAAGCGACTAGATTCGTCGACCGCTGGGAAAACTACGATTCATCGAACCGCTGGGAACACTAGATTCGTCGACTGCTGGGAACACTAGATTCGTCGACCATTGGGAACTACAATTCGTCGACCGCTGGGAACACCAGATTCATCGACCGCTAGGAACACTAGATTCGTCGACCGCTGTGAACACTAGATTCGTCGACCGCTGGGAACTACGATTCGTCGACCGCTGGGAAAACTACGATTCGTCGACCGCTGAGAACTACGATTCGTCGAACCGCTGGGAACACTAGATTCGTCGACCGCTGGGAACACTAGATTTGTCGACCGCTGGGAACTACGATTCGTCGACCGCTGGAAAACAGTTCGTCGAACGGCGAGGATCACAATTCGTCGACCTATGAGGACCTCCGTTCGTCGAACCTATAAGTTCAAGTTCGACCGGTTCAAATTTTTCATTTTGTCGATCCAGAGTAAACCGCCGGTCCAACTTAAGAGTTTATAAATAAAGGAAAACCGGCTTAGGTTTCATTCTCTCATCCCGTGCCCTGGTTCAGTTTCCGCGAAACTCGAAACCCTACCATCCTCTCAACGGGGAGCGCCGATGGTGATTCTGGCGCAACTAAGTTTCGATTCTTCTTCACAAGGAGGTGGCGACTGCTCTCTAGCAAAGCCGCGGGCAAGAAGGAGTCAACTTCGACTTCGATTCAGTAACATTTCCCACCGATTGTTCATTATAATAAAAAAAGTGATAAAATCTTAAGTTTTTCTATGGTTCATGATAAATTCGTTTTTCATGTCAGAATATGTCTTCTAAGCGTAAAGAAAAGAGCAAATCCGCGCCAAGAAAAGATTTTTGGTTTATAAATGATGAAGCTAAGTTAAGATATGAACGACGCTTAATTCCTTTCTCTTTCTAGTTTAATCTGATGAATGATGACGTGAAATTTTGTTTATGTTCATGTTATTATGATGACTATTATGCTGCTGTTATTTTGATACCTAAACATATATGCTTTATCTTTTTGATATGCTATGAACCATGGACTATGCTTCCGTCATTTATGCTTCCTTTTCAACAGTAGCATTGATATTGTCTTTCTTAAATTATGATTTCGTGACTTGTATGATTTGCCAAGTTACTTGATTTGGACTGTGTTCCAATCATTAGAATAACCCTGAAATATGCTTTATCTTAATGTGCTTTATCTGAACTTTATTCAAAGTTACTTGTTTTGGACGGTGTTTTATCTGAATGACCTGCTCTCTACCGTTACAATCAAATAACCTGAATAGTCTAATTTTTGCATTATCACGAATTATAACACTTCTGTATTTAATATTTTATTGGTCACGAATTTTAACATGATTATTTTTGTGCTCTGCTAAATGAGTTTACTATTGTGCGAGGAATAATTTTCTATCAAGTCTAACGAAAATCTATATCCTTAGCCTAACAACCAGTGCACACCATATTATGGACCAACATTTCTGAAGACATGTTCCGGGGAGTGTTCAATTTTCATTTATTATCTTCTTTGAGCCTGCTTTATTTAAAACTTTCAACGATTTTTGATCCACTACGTTCTCTATGCGATCTCTGCTAGGGCCTAGCAGATGTTTTAGTGTGGGGGTGACGTCTGTTATCCTCTGTTTTGATTCACTTATGGAATTTCTATTCAAGGCACATTTCAATAAGTTCTTCATTTTTGTTACCACTAGAAAGCTTACTTAAGTCATTTCATGTTGAACTAATTGGCAGATTAATCAATTGAGAGGTTTCAAGTAATGAATTTGAAGTTAGTAAGATGCGCTTAAAGCTCTTTTAAGTATTTCCATTTTTTCCCACTATATCTTCTTTGAAAATAATTATTTTCACCATATGACATAGATTTATTGCCTTCTGAACATAATGCTAGGGAGAGCACATAACTGAGTCTATGATTCTATCTGAAACGTAGAGGGTAGGTATTCTGAGCCAATCCGGAACCATTCTTCCAATACCCTTCGTTAACCTTTGTAAAGTCTATTTATTTCCGACATTCTCTCAGAAAGTATCCTTGTAATTATTCCATTATGGTGTATTAAAAAGAGGTGATATATATATATAAAAAAATATATATTGATATCATAGTGATAAGTGGCCTAAGTATGCTCACACGTACTTGGAATGATCCCTACTATGAAAAAAATCTCTATATTGATATCATAGTGATTTGCGGTCTGAGTACGTTCACACATACTCGAATGATCCCTACTATGAAATATAATATATATATATATATTATTGCTCCATGTTGTGATTCATTACCGGGAATACTAACTGGGAGAATACCATTTCATTTTGCAAAGACATTCAAAAATTGAATTTTCCACTGTTGTTACCTTGTTACTTACTCTTGTGGAGGATAGATTATGGACATAGTTTATCTTTAATCTTTGACATTGGTTGAGGGGTTGATAAGCTAAATAATATGCGTGTGAATATAAGTTTTTAAAGAAGAGCGCACACAACACTAGAAGTATTGAGAGAGCTTCACTTGTTATCCAACTAACGGAATTGTGAATGTTTGAAATCTTCTTAAGAGATCTGCCCTTAGTTAATTAGAAATCCTTAAGTAAGCCTAAGTGAGTGTACGAAAAGAAGATGATTCTTGCCTCGTCCTAATAAAAATTTTCATATTTATTTGCGAGAATTGATTAAATTTTTGTTAGGGACTAGCAAAGACTTAAGTGTGAGGGTGTGATAACTTCTAAAAAGAAGTTATTAACTCTATTATTTTAGTGAATATTGAGAAAATATACGAAAGATAACGATCCATTGACTAATAAATATTATATCTTTGACTTTGGACATTTTTATCGTCAAATGTGTAATTTATGTGTGCAGGAATCTGAGAAATCCATGAAGAAAATAGGCAAGTTTAAGCTGGAATTAAAGTGCTGGACGGTTTGCAGTAGCTTGGTCATGACCTGGTCATAACATGGCGGTTCAAATTAATTTCGCTGAACTAAAACGTACAGATTTTCCAAAACTGAAAGTGGGTCAGTCGTTGCTTTATGAAAGGACGCACCTTTTCAGGGAAAATACAGGAGCATGCAAGCATTTAAAAAAGGGTTTTTGATAGTTTTTTAGAAGAGGAAAGAAAAACCTGGAACTTTTGGGAATTTATTCGGAGAGAAGGGAAAACGTGAGCAGTGGAGAAGGAAAAGAAGGCAGATTTGAGCGGATAGGCAGATCGAGAGGACTGTTCCTGTGCTAATTTCTAGACTCCGAACAATGTCTTGTAAGATCTTTCTAGTTTGGTTTTTAATTTCAAGGAACATGAACTAAATCTTCATATCTTGTATGTTGTGAGTACTAGGTTTTGTTGTGATGTTTAATTTATAATTTCTCTGTATGATTTCTTGGGTTGCTAACTTTATCAATGTTATGACTTATTTCGAAGGATTTGAATAATGTTTATCTTTAATGTTTCGTGGTGAGATTCGAGAGAGGAATCACGATTTATTTAAGATAATTACTTAATGTTATGCGGCGAGATTCGAGAGATGAGTCGCATAGATATCTAAATCAAATCTTTCACTTCTATATTACGCCGCGAGATTCGAGAAAGGAGCGGTGTGTTTGCATCATAATTTTGATATAATTAAAGAGAGAGGAAGAGATTCCATCACCTTATTAGCAAGAGCGATTTGAGCAATTTAATTTACCTTTCATTTTTCTAAGTTAGAGATAACTAGAGAAGTCTAGGTTAAGGGAATTCAAGGATCAAGAGATTATGATTCCTAGTTTTTTATCGTGCAAGATAGTAAAACAAATATAACGCAACGTTATATTTAAGCAAATATCACAACAGACCTAGGAAAACAATATACAAGATTCTTTTCTCCCAAATTTGATTAAAGATAACTTAAGAAATTTTAGTTTTAAAGTTAGTTTTAAATTTTCGGTGAGTTAGTTTTATCATACCAATCGAATTACTTAACTTGGATTTGAAGAAAAGAGTTAGCTAATACTCATAAGCGTTAGAATATTCACTTCCTCGAGGGACGATCTTACTCATTTTATATTACTTGTACGACATGTACTCTTGCGTATATACATTTTTGGCGTATCAGACACCGCTTTCATGCTTTTGTTATTCTGTCCTACGAGTCGATGAGTAAATTTTATACTTGCACTAGTGGTGTATTATGCCTTTTGATGTTCATTCATGTTATGAAGTCTTTAAGACCAAATAGTGTTGCATTCCTAAATGTAATAGATGGTCATTCATAGTTTATAAAATTAGAAATGCTTCTGCTAGTGTTGATTTATGAGATTTTGTTCTTTTACCTATTTATAGCATTTACTTGTGTATGTGATATGTTGTGGGGGCTCAGCCGGACCCATATTATATTATATGGATGAGTGAAGTGTTACAAATATCTAGACAACCCATGTGAAACCTTGATAGGTTTGTTATATTGAAGTCATGAATCAGACTATATATATATATATTGTTGATGAAGAAATTTATGAATTTATCCTTGCAGGCCCTTTCATTCCCAAGAAGGTGAATATGACAGGTGATGCTGAAATTCTAAAGCTAAGGGAACAATTGTCTAAAGAGGACAAGAAATGAGGTCCTATAACAAGAAGGCCATAAAGATCCTAATCATCACACTCTCTGATGTTCTATACCAGACCCTCATCAACTACGCTTCATCTAAAGAAATCTGGGATGCTCTCACTGTAATGGCTAAAGGGAGTGAAGATGTTAAAAAATATAAGAAAGCTGATTTCATAAGCCGATATGAGAATTTCAAGATTAAGGAGATGAGCATATGGTGGATTGGTACAAAAGGTACACCACTAATATCAATGACTTGAAGACTTATGGAATGGAGATCACTGATGAGAAGAAGACTGAACAACTTCTTAAGAACCTCACCAAGGAGTATCTTCCATACTCTTGGTCAATTAAGGAAACAAGGAAGTTTATGGAAATTACCCTTAATGCCCTATATGGAAGGCTCTAATCCTTTGAGTTGGCCACCTCCCAGACAAAGGAAAAGAAAGAGCCAACCACCCCATTCATGCCAACACCTGAGAATACAATGGCATTGATAACGACTGAATCAAGTAGAACTCCTCCCTCTTTCTCTGAGGAGGAACTAAGCTTCCTAGCTATGAAGCTACATGCAAGGAAGAAGGAGAATACTCCTTCCAGATACAAAGATAGGAGCAAAGACAAAAGGTCTAAGTGCATCAGGTATGAATCTAATAAGCATGCTGAAGTAATCTATTTTTACTGCAGGAAAAGTGGACACATATCCGCAGAATGAAGAAGGAAAATAAAGGATCAACTGAGATCCAAAGGAAAGATTGATGAAAGGAAGAAGCCCAATAAAAAAGAGAAGGGGATGATTCCTCAAAGTTGGTGTGAATCATCATCATCATCTTCTTCATATAAGGACGTCTCATATTCAAATGAAGAGGAAGAATGGAGTAAGGCTAAGTGTTTGATGGCACATGAAGAGGAAAAAACCTCAAATTCTAATGAGTTACTTAATATAGATTCCTTTGATTTTAATTATCCTAATTCCAAAAATATTTTTGAAAACCTACATAATGAAAATATAATCTTTGAAAGAAAGATTAAATCTTCTGTTGAAGAGAATGAAGAGCTCATCTAGTGCAGTCTTGCATTGGATGAGAAGCTTGAGTCTCAAGCTTCGGCAGAAGTCAAAGAATGTGGCTCTTAGGTTGATGAGAAGAAAGATCTTGAAGAGAGCTAAGAATATCTCTTGGAGGGAACAAGAGACTATTCTCTGACTTAATCAATTTAAATTATAGGAGTAACATTATCCAAGCTATCATTAAGAACCTTCAAGTAAGGTTCACCAAGTGGGGTATACATTATATCTTGAGGACTGTATACATTATATCTTTCACCTTTATTAACTTTTACTCGCTCCCATGCTTTTAGAATGATGGATCTGGATTTGAGACTCCATCTTTCATAGTCATCCTTTTTCTCCATTTCCTCCCTGTACTTTCTCTTCCTCATTTTTACTTCATCTTCCTCCAATATTTCCTTCTCTTTACCCTGATCATCAGTAGCATTAGCATTGTCAATATGTTGATCAGGAAGGTCAACATGTGAGTCTTCAGCAGGGTATTCTTCAGCAGGCTCATCAAAGTATAGAGGAGGAAGATTCATTGCTTCCCTGATGGTATTGGTGGTCCAGATGGCATGCTCACCACTGACCTTTATCATTGATCTCTCGCCCTTTATGACTTCTCTTGACATCTCCCTCTGTAGGTTCTCCTGAAGTACTAGTATCTTTTCTTTCAGCATATAAATCCCTTTCTCCAAATGGTTCTTTGTCTCCAGCAGAAGACTGTCTAGCTCTTTGCTGCGATGATCAAGTTTATCCTGGATATTTGTCTTGTGTTCAACCATCCACCTGTTGGTTGCTATGTAAGCCTTCTCTATGTTGTTGCTGAGCATTATCTGATTATCCATTGCATCAGACAGACCCTGGTGAGTGAGTGCTATCTCTTTGGCAGTTTGTTCTTGCAGATTCTTCATATCACTTCTCAGGCTTGCAGTTTCAGCAGATAGTTTCCTTCTTAGGTCATTGATAGCTGAGTTAACATTATTTTCAATCTTCATTATTTGTTCTTCCAAGAGCATTCTTATTTGAGGCAATAGTGAGGACTACACTATCCTATTCTTAGGAGGTGAACTGGCTTGTCCGGGTTCTTCTTCTTTACTCCCATCAACCATTGGAGATGGAGATTTTCTGATGGGTGACTGGTTTGACTCATTTTCCTTTTCAGGACTTGGCAGATCTCTGCTAGTCTCATCAACAGGATTCTCATGGTTGTCTTCTTGGGGATCTTTACTTGGGTCCTCTTGGTTTACTGATCCAGAATGGACAGCATCCTCAGCCCCAATGATCTTATTAACCACTTCTTCCACTTGAGCAGGGATCTCACCATTCTACTCCCCCTCAGTCTCAGCATCCTCTTGCTCTATTCCTGCTATTACCATTGTCCCGGATCCCAGAATTAGGGCAGAGGTCTGGAGGGAGACATTCCTTTTCTCTACAGGCACTTCAGAGTCAGACGAGTCTGAGCTGTTGCCTGATTCACTTTCTTCGGATGAGCTTTCTCCCTTCCTCTTCACATCCTCTATAGTCTTCAATTTCTTGGGAGACTTAGTCAGAACTTTCTCCCACCTTTCCATTATCCTGATATCCATCCTTCTCATGTGATGGATTTTTACACCATACTTTTTGTCAAAGCTTTCAGGGTAAGATATCAGTAGAAATAGAGATAGTATTCTTCCCAGATTTGGAACTTGAAAGCTTTCTTGTATTCTCTTGAAGATGATCCGACCCCAGTTGGTCTTCTTACTTAGGATTATCCTCGCCATAATCTCGAACATGGGCTTGGATATCCTATCATGCGACCCTACTTTATAGAGGAGGGCTTTTCCTACAATATCAACCATGAGTTTCCCTTGTTGATTAAAATTCTTTCTTTCCAGAGACCCATAGGTCTTGCTGGAGTGTCTGCACCATGCCAGAGCCCTGTTAAGGTCTTCCTGGGTGACATTCTCATTTTCCTCCCGCTTGGCGAAGGTCGGCAGCTGAAGAACCCTGGCCAACCTCTTAGGATTCACCTTAATTAACTTTCATCCCGTCGATCGAGCTTTTCACGGATGTTCCTTTTGAGCCACCTTTGGCATTTGAGAAGAACTCCAACACTTCTCTCTTTAATATCACTTTTGGCTCAGAGAGGGTGAACTCTAGACCGACGACGTCCAATAGCTTAATAGTGTCTTCAATCTCTTCTGGCCCTTCTGAGAAACCATTCCTCACCACTTCACTTCCTTCATAGAGAAATCCTTCCTTCTTTGGTGCCATCTTTTACTTGATTGGAATGGATTTTAGCACTGTCGACTCATTCACTCTTCGAAGACACAGAGAACGCGACGGATTTCTAGGGCAAATATAGAATGTGGTTTAACTTTAAGACATCCGACCCTATTTATAGTTTCGGAGTTGGAAGACGAAGTGTCATTTGTTAAATGTCTGATTAACCCAAATTAAGTTGTTACGATTGATTAAGCTCAGGTCTATTTAAGAGTTAGATTGATGATTAGGTATCGTCGTGACGCAATCTCGATGTCGAGGAATCATTTCGACGATACCAATCATCAATTCGACGATATTGTTTTGTATTCAAAACGATATTGTTCTTGTTTATTCTTGTATATGATTAGTGTTATGTTTTAGCAGCCACATGTATCTGTACTCCTTGAGTGGGCTCATGTGCTTACTCAAGTCAACACTGTTTTCATATAGTAACATGTGAGTGTTTATGAATTGATCATTAACATTGTTACCTTCACTTTATCCTTTGCATTTCTTTGAGCTAGTAGCTCCCCCTTGATGTGATGTCTCTATACTTTACTCCTTTTAGCTCCCCCTTGACCAGAGCATCCTGGCTTGTGGTGAGATTCTTCTTAGTCCAAAATTATGCCTGGATCACTTATTGTCCATTAGCCTTATGTGCTTTTGATTGGCTACATGGACTACCCTGTATGACAGATTTGGTTTCCCTTAGGAACCCAATATGATTTGGGTCCTAGGTTCTTGTTAGCGTAGCAAGGAATTCTTCTACTCACTTCAGCCTTTCTAGGAGGGCTCTCCTTTGCACTAGACACACAGGGTTTGTGCCAACAGTCAATGGCAAAGTGTCCCACTTTACCACAACACCAACATTCATGGATGTTGTACCTTCTTTTCTGAACAAGTTTTGAGGTGGAGGAACTATCACAATGTTTATGTTCAGTAGAGAAGGCTGCAACATTCTTCCTAATTTTCCTAGCTAAGGGCTGACTGGCTGTCTTAGTATAATTATCTCTTCTTGACTTCATCTGTTTGTCAGCAACAGATGTCAGCTTCGTAGCTGACATAGTGTTGATAACATCAGAAATGATCAAGTGAGAGTTGATTATACTGGGGCTACCAGCCGGCTTCTTTGCTGGAAGAGATTGGGAAGGTGTTGATTCCTTACCCTTGAATGTGGGGGCTGAAGCACCAAACACAAATGGTCCATGATGGGCCATTTGAATTTCCTCATGGGGAGCCTTCAATGCACTCATCCCCATGCCCTTTCTCCTCCCATAGTTAGGAACATTTCCTAAACTATTGGAGATTCCATTCATCCAGTGACCATGGACACTGTCCTAATCATACCTGTTAGAGGGAAGCACTACCTTCTGAAAGGTGGTATGAGGCTCAACTTTAGTTTTGCCCTTTCCTCCATTCCTAGCATCTACTGCCCTTTCATTGAAGCCCAATCCTCTCCTATTTGGTCTTCTCACATAAGGAAATCGAGGAAGAAGTGTGGGAAGTGTATACCTGAGCATGATGTGGATAATTATGATCTCCTTCTTCTGATAGGGCCATCAACCCATAGACCTCCTCATCCTCAGAGTCACCGACTGTGAGAGTCAAGGATGCTCTTATTCTTTCTCTGGCTACAGAGCATTCTTCATCATCCGATTCACTGTCTGAAGTAGTCAGAGGTGCTCTTATTCTTTCTCTGGCTATAGAGCATTCTTCATCATCCGATTCACTGTCTGAAGTAGTCATGGGTTATCTTATTCTTTCTCTGGCTACAGAGCATTCTTCATCATCCGATTCACTGTCTGAAGTAGTCAGGGGTGCTCTGATCCCTATACTCCTTTCTTCTTTAATATAAGAAGAGCTCCAGATGCTTTCACTTAGAGATCTGAACTTCCTGATGTCAAATCTTCTGACTTTCTCCATGGAGCTTTTAAATTCCTGAGCTGATGATTTGACACACCCAATAACAGATCTGCTCAAGCTGTTAAGCTTTCTTTGAGCAACCTGGCTTTGATACCACTTGTAAGTTATGGGGTGTCGACTTATCACCTAGAGGAGGGGGGGGGGGGGGGGTTGAATAGGTTTTTCAAATTGTTTTGTCCCCCTTTAGGTGTTCTTGTTTTCTAGATATTAGATTTAGAGTTTGGGAGAGCAAAACACAGAAAACACACAAGGACTTATAGAGGTTCCTCAAGACAGGGTGTCTTGAGTAGTCCTCTCTCCCTCTGTACCTACCTAGCAGTGTGCTAGGCGGCAAACTCCGCCAATATCTCTGGACCGCAAGCCTTACAACTCGGACCCGCAAGTCCCTGCAGCCTAGGCACGCAAGCCCCTTCACTGCGCCCGAGCCCTCAAGTCCTACACAACACAGACCTGCAAGTCTTGCCTGTATCCTAGGCCCGCAAGCACCTTCACTGCACCCGAGCCCGCAAGCTCGACACTCAGTCCCTCAAGCCCTACACAGCACAAACCCGTAAGTCTTGCCTGCAGCCTAGGCCCGCAAGCCCCTTCACTGCAACCGAGCCCGCAAGCTAGACACTCACGCCCTCAATCCCTACACAGCACAAACCTGCAAGTCTTGCCGGCAGCCTAGGCCCGCAAGCCCCTTCACTGCACCCAAGCCCGACATATTTGGACCCACAAGTCCCTCTGCCCTAGCCCTCAAGCCTCACATATCTCAAGCCCTCAAGCTTGACACACAGATCTGAAAATAGATCTCACAGATTTGGCCCGTAAGCCTTACAAAGAAAGATTTACAATAAGTTCTTCTGCCTGGTGGAGTTCGGCTTCTTTTCTTGAAGAAGATGCTTCTGATTTTGAATCTGAACGACACAAATCTTCTTCAAGTTTTCTTGCTTTGCCTGATGTTGACTGACTTCCTTTCTTGAACGATTCTTAGCAGTCGATGAGACTTGACTGCAACTTGAAGAACACAGGATGATCGTTTGGTTCTTCATTTCTTTCTTTCTTCTTCACCGTAGCTTGTACTGTTGTATTCAAAATGCTCAGCGGGATTCTTTTTCGTTCCTTCATTTTTTTCATAGTTTTAGGGCATTCACTGTTCCCTTTTATAGGACTGAGACGTCGCTTAACGGTCTCCTATGATGTCCTTTTCTGACATACGCCCATACCTTAAGAGCACGCGCTGATTGGACAATCAGGCTGCGACATTAACTGCTGAAGCGCGTCTGGCAATATTGAATCTGTCTCGACGATATTTCCATTGTTACGACGATAAGGACAACATCTCGACGACACTGGAAATCCCTTCTGCAATCGTGCTTAAGACGACATGAAGTCATCTAACTGATGTCAGCGTAATCTTCTTGATTGCTTGATATCGTTGTGATCACCTTATCTTCTCGATGACATGGTCGATATCATGTCGACAGATTGTTCTTCAGCAACTGCCCGTCTTCACAGCTGCTTCCTTAATGTTCTCGAAGTCACATCTTCTTTTCGATGATATATTCGACACCTGACTTGTACTTGCCTCAGTCTTGTTCCTTCTTCTCGGTATTCCGATATCGTTGAGAGGTGTTGTAGTGTTGATGTTACAACGATATCATCATTTTGCTTTGCTATGTATATTGTTGACGATATGCCTGTTGTTGTCGACGATACGCTTGATCCTTTTCGACGACATCAGACATAATCATTCTTCTTTGCTTTGCCCATCATTTCAACGATGTGCCTATACTTGTCGACGATATGTCCAGTCTTTTTCGACGATATTCTACTTAGGAAATTATTGAAGTACTGGATGTATCATCTGATCTCTGCAAGCATGAACTAGATATAATATTAAATACACCTTGTACTTATCATTGAGCTGAGCACTTCTTCAAATCAGGAACACTGCTGGGAACTGTTTCCAACAACCGCCAGAAGCGCCCACTCTCATTGCCATCCGTGCTAGGCCAACCTTAAGTGTAGCGACCTCAACGGTCAGAGCGGCAGCTTTCCCCTTGTAGTACTCTTCATCCTTCGCAGCTTTTCGGAGCACTCGGGCGAGCTCAGCATTCTTGAGATCGCATTCCTCGCGGACTCGCTTCTCTTTGTCGCGCATCTTCTAATCAAAATCGGTGGTCAGAAACTGGAGTTGATCATCTTGCGCCCTCTCCCGAGCTCGCATGGTGCGGACATCCTCAAACATTGGCTTGAGAATGTCAGCGAGCTGTGGGGGAATCACCAGTTTTAAGGGATCTCCCCTTCTTCAGGAGTCTCCGCGATCTTATTGACATCTGCGATCAAAAGAAGAAAATAATTAGCTCAACTACAAAAACTCGAAAATGAAAAAGTTCGCGTAAAGAGAATACTTGAAAAGAAATCAAGATCGCGATCACGTAAGGTACTTTCAACATCTTTTGTGACCGTCGGGTCTGCGGTCAGCAAAAGGTGGTCTGATCCCCTTAAGCGTTCAAGGTCCATTCTTTCCAACTCTCTCTTCTGCGACCTATCACCTTCTTTCCTTCTTCTTTTTAATTTTGCATTGTTGACAAGGATGTCATATGCTTCAATAATGGCGATCTCACGCCGCTCTTTTGGATACCTAGGTTGAGGAGCGGGTAGAGGAAGAAACTTCGGCGGTCTCGCGGTTAGCTTCGCCTTACCAGTTCGCAGGGAAGAGACCGCGACCGTGCGGTCTGTTGCTGCTTTGACCAACTCGACTTCCTGGGCAGCCGAAGGGTTCACCAGACCGGTGGATATCGCGGTCTTCTCTTTCTCAACCTGTCGGGCCTCTTCTTCCTTCTTTCCCATCATCTCTCCCTCAGAAGTCTTCTTCCTTTTCTTCTTCTCCTTCTTCTTCTTCTCCCCTTCCTCAGCGACCAATGTGGTCCCCTCCTCTTTTTCTCCCTTTTCTTTCTCAGCGGCGGCCTGCGCTCCCCGCTTCCCGCTTCTCCTTCTCTTTCTTTTCTTTGTCTGCAGCGACCAGCACTGCCTTCTCCTCGTCTTCCTTCTTCTTCTTCTTCTTCTCGGCAGCAACTAGCTCTGCCTTTTCTTCCTCCTCTCTCTTCTTCTTTTCTATAGCGGCCTACGCAGCCTTCTGCTCCTTCTCCTTTTTCTCTGTCTCTTCCTTCTCCTTGTTCTCCGCCTCAGCCATTTGTCTGATCGCTTCCTCTGCAGCCTTCTTCTTCTCAGCGGTCGCCCGGTCTTCGACGACCTCCCAACGATTCTCATATTCAAAGGGGCTGAGCACCTACGAGATCGAATGAACAAAGTCATTAGAAGAGTCTTCCTCAAGATAAGCGATCAACTCTGAATCCGCTCCCCTTGAAGAAATCGAGACCGCATAAGGCAAGAGGAGATCGGTCTGCCTAGTTACCTTCTCAGGAACGTTCATAAGAAGATGTCCGAGACCGCCATCTTCAGGGAGTCTAATCGCATCCTTGGTGATCGCTTCATTATTCACGCCACTTTTTCTCTTCTTGGCGGTCTGAATAGGAGAACTTGTGTTTTTTTTATCTTTGTCGATTTTGCAGCTTCTTGCTTATCAACGATCCACTGCCTCATTTTCTCCGTTGTGGACTTCTTCTCTTGCATCTGAGCTTTTATAGCCTCAGCAGAACCAGTCTCGCTGGTCTGGACAGCGACCAGGCTAAGAGCCTCCTCTGATTTATAGCAGTCGAAGGTGATAGAGACACCCAGGAGATTCAACACAGGAGGCCATGAGGAGTTGGTCGACAAATCAACAATATTGGAGGTCGCCAAGACCGCATCTTCCTTCTGCAAATCTATTTGTAACCTTTCAGGAGGAGAGCTGACGGTCTCCTTCGCCGCATCTGTTTTCGTTGAGGCCTTGACCGCCGACGCCTTCTTGGAGCTAGCGACCCATTTTTCTTTATCCTTTCCCGATGGAGAAGTCACCTTGGGCGCCCCCCCTTGTTCTGTGCCCCCTTGGTGAGCCGAGACATCATGCTTGCTTCCAGAGATCGATTCGGTCTGAAAAGGAGTGATCGCTAACCGTACAAGCTCCCAGTTCCTTCCAGAAAGTTCTGATTTCTAAAGCCGAACACGAAGCCGTATTTATAGTTTCTCGCGCATTTATGGTGGTCACGGTCTCAGCGGTCAAAGCGAACATTTCCGAAGTTCTAGCGAAACACGAAAATGTGCGGGGATCATGTTTGCCCGGAAGTCCGCGACCTCTTTTTCTCGGTCAGAATGGTCAGTTCCAGCGGTCTCAAATTTGGGAGACCGCTCAGACCGCTAGTCTCCTCTCCGGCTTTTTTTCCTAAGGCATGGGCGATCAAGCTTCAGGGAGATCGCCAGACCGCGCGGTCTCGACCTTTTCTTCATTTTTGTTATTTGCACCCCTTATCTCTGCCCCGGCTCTCCTGTACCCCGGGCAGCCCGTAATTTTTGGATCTGCCCATTTGGGCAGCCACCGTGTCTATAAATAGTGGGGTAGTGGTACCAGAAAAGGGACTTTTGCTTCGAGCCTCCAGCTTGCAACCTGTGCAAGCGGTCTCGATTTTTGTTATTTTTCTACCCCTCACTCTGACCTATTTTAGACCCCCTCCTATAATCCTCTTTGAGATCAATCGAAGTAGTTTTTCTCTCAGAATCCTCATGTCTGACATCCTCCGTCCTTAGTAACTTGCACTCCACAGTCTCCCCCATCTCTTTTTAGTGTTATTTTTGGAGGTACAATTTTTGTGCCGACAAAGAGGAGATAAAATTTTACTGGATAAGCTTATCTCCTGCTCTCAGTTGGGTTTTCTGTTATTCTTTGTCGTGTTTGTTAGAGTTTTATATTTCATAGGAGCCTTTTTATATCTCTTTCATAACTTTTTATAACTTTTCCTATCTTGGAGGGATTTTATCTCCAATGACTATTCAAATTCAAACAGTTCTTTGATGGTCGATCAATGCTCATGGATCGACGATAAGAGTTTGGATATGCTTTGATGATTAAGTGATTTTCATCAAGGTTGATGAAGATTTGTAGAGACTCCTAGAACTCTAACGAAAGGCTCTTAGAATTCTTTGAGAATAGTGGGTGGTGAGATTTACTTTTCCAAAATAATGAGTTTCAAGACCTAGAAAATGATACATTTGTGGATACTAGTTAAGATCATAGTTTGATCCTTTTTCCCTTGAGAGGTCTTATGCTCCTTACTCTTTTCTCTTTTCTAAGAGGAGATAGAATTTTACTGGATCAATTTTGCTCTTTCCCTCAATATGATTTTCTGATATTCTTTCTTGCGTTCGTTAGAGTTTTCTGTTTCATGGGAGCCTTTTTCTATTTAGGCCCGCAACTTTTCGAATTCAAATGATTATTTAATGGTCGGCCAATGCTCGAGGATCAATGAGGAGAGTTTGAATCTAATTGATGATTTAAGTGATATTCATTTTGTTTGTGGTTGATCGACAATCACTATTAGTTGGTCAACGACTGCTGATTTAATATTTGAGAGCAAACCTTCGTCGTTATGTTTTCAAATTAAAGATTGATGATTTTACCGTCGATCCGCGATTGCGCTTTTATGTTTGGGTTTTCCTCAATTACACAATTTAACAATAGTTAGTAATTATAAATATATGATATGCTATACCTAAATATAATTATGCAAGTACACTTGTAATACCAAAAAAAATGTCAGATAAAATTTATAATTCAATTACATTATATTTTTCTCCTTTGCTTTCCACTTGTATTCTTAACTTTAACTCTTAATTACATATTTTACATATATATGATTATTAAACATAAAAATATGATATAATATACTTGGACATAAAAGTAAAATAGAACTATATTATATTATATTAAATGAATTTCATAATTAATTTAGCTTACAATTTATAATCTCTATGATAAAATATCATAAATCTCTTTATCTCGATCATCCAGCTTCCATTAGTAAAGTGACAATATGACTAGATTGCATGCCTTTCAAAAAATAAATTCATATTAAAACATTAACACATATTTAAAATAGAATGAAATGATAAAAATCTATTTTTTTTAATTATTGAAGTTTAAATTTAACTAATAAATTTGACGAAAAAGTTTGCATACACGATTTTTTTACATTTGATCAAATTTGATGTGCTACGTAGTAGCTAGTTAAATCATGCCCGAGCGAAACATGAGCGTTGTGGCGAAAACGCATTCTCGGACGAAAAAAGTGTGCAAGGGCGAAAAATGAGCGCCCGAGCGAAAAACGTGCGCCCGGGCGAAAAAAATGCGCTAGGGCGAAAGACACGCATCCGGGCGAAAAAACGTGTGTCCGGGGAAAAAAGCATGTCAGGGCGAAAAAATGTGTGCCAAGGCGAAAAAATGCGCGCCCGCGCGAAAAAATGCCCGCCCGGGCGAAAAAACTCACAGACGGGCGAAAAAACGCTCTCCCGGACGAAAAAAAGCGCGCCCAGGCAAAAATTTGTGCGCCCGGGCGAAAGTGTGCGCGCCCAGACGAAAATGTGTGCACCCGGGCGAAAAAATGAGCAATTGGGCAAAAAAATGAGCGCCCGACCGAAAAATGAGCCCCCAGCCGAAAAACGCGCCCCGGGGGAAAATACGGGTCCGGGCGAAAAACGCGCGTCCGGGTGAAAAGCGTGTGCTCGGGCAAAACGTGAGCGCCCTGTAGAAAAATATGCGCCCAGGCGAATAACACGGGTTCGGGCAAAAAATGTGCTCCAGAGCTAAAATCATGTGACCAGGCAAAAAAGCGCACCCGGGCAAAAAGTGCCCACCCGGGCGAAATATGAGCGCACGGGCGAAAAATGCGGGCCAGACGAAAATAAACGCTCCTTGCAAATAAATGCGACTCGGACAGAATTATCCAATTCTTATATAGCTTGGAAAGATTTGTCTATAGTTCAAAATGAATTCCACATAATTCGTTAAAATTTCAATTTCAACGTTAAGTGTGTAAACGAACGACAAAATTGATATTAGACATTCAATTCCAATTCCAAGATCTTAATTCCGTCCAAACGAACGAACCCTAATAGTAATTATCATAGGTCTCATTCCTTTGGGTGGAATTCGAATCGGTTCAAGAATTGATTATGGTAAAAAATGGAATCGGTCTAAATTCTAATTTCATTGTTTCGCTAAATAATGGAATTGAACATGTAGAAATATAATTCTACTATTTCAATTCTAATTACTAGAGATAAGTAATTTGGGCGACGAACCATCACCATGAGTAATTTCAGGGCAATAATAATAGACTTTCTCAAAAAATTGAGGATAACTCGAAAACTTTCATTTTTCGGATTACCGTCTAGGAAAAGTGAGAAGAAGCTTCCCCAAAAATTTAGTGACAATCCGATGACTTAGATTTTTTTACAATAATGATCAGACGGGGATTTGTGGAGATCTGACATTGTATCGACGAACCATCACCACTCGTGGTTTTGGAATGAGAAGAATATACTTCTTTGAAATTTAAAGGGTGATCAAACTACTTTCACGTTTTCGGGCGACGACGAATTGACATGAATTTCTCGAGATCCAGAGATTGGATCGAGGATCTGTCACCACCAATGATCTTTGGATGATGATAAGCTCTTGGATCTATAGGCGCCTTTAGAGGGGGAATGGATGAACATGGGTTTTAAGAAATTTAGTTTATTTTAAAAACTTTGATAAAAAAATATTTCACTTAAAATATATTCACCGAATAGAAATTTAAATTAATTTAATAAAAAAATGACTATATTTCATAAATAAATTGATTACTAATATTGATTTCCATGACGCTGGAAATCAAGGCGGTGAATACAAACATTCTTTTATTTTCTATACCAACTCTTCTCCCTAAGGACCGGTTGACCCTTGTCTATCTCTCCCTAGAAAGGTCTCAAGACATAAACCCTAGATATAGTCATCAACACCCGCAGTTAATTCCTCCCTAAGCTGCGCACGATCACCAACACGTACGGCGAATTCCACTACCCTTACAAAAAGAGTAACAAAAGAGAAGACAAATAGAAAAGAGATAATCAATATACAATATGATGTAGAACTCCCTATGAAGAACTTCTGAAGGTGAAGTCGAAGGCACGGGCGGAATCGTCGTGTTGATACACGGCTTCACGTGAAATTATTGTTGATGTGCTTCCCCTTCAAGTTCTCCTTTTGATCTTCAAATGGCCCAAGGGAGTTGCTATGAAGATCTCATACGAGTTTCTGGAAATTTGGAGTGGTGGTGCAATATTCGCTTCTTAATAATCGATGTGAAAGAAGGAGCGAACCGGTCTTATTTATAGCACTAAGAGCTAGCGCCTGCAGTAGGACATACCGCCCCGCAGTAGCGCTTTAGGAAATATTTTGACACGCCGGATCGAGCAGACATGCTAGGCAATTTTCTGCATTTTAGGCAACATTCATTTTAGGCATAGCATGCTGCGCCGCATTAGCTTCTTTCCTTAGTAGCTCCTTTGCTCCCACCAGTGTTCTCATTTGAATGAATTTTAGCGTTCGTCTCTAAATTGAATGCTACCGTCAGCGGTAAGTGCTACTATGTCGCGGTAGGACCCTGATATTAGATTGATGGTCAAGTCGTCGGTCCATTCAATTCGTCGCTTCAGTTTGTCAAGCATGTTAGTTCCTGTCCACTATAAACACAAATCAAACTTGATCAAATACATTATGAGATTTGTTATTCTCAAACCAAAAAGATGCAGAATGCATGTTCCAACAGAAGCTTGTTGGAAAACTTAAGGTGTGTGTGCATCGCTATGTAAATATATTAGCGAAAATTAAGGATAATTAATTAGCTGAATGCAGCGACAACATAATACACAAGGATCGTTCTTACTCAAATTTTTTTTATCTCATGTAGAATTTTAAATCGCTGGCAGTGTTTTCTAAATGAGTGCACAAATTGAGAGACACACAAATATTGTAAAATTGAAATAGAACGGTAATTTAACTGAAGTGTGGAATTATTTTATACTGTTTCTTGGATTCCTGTTCGTGCTTCATGATGGCGAGAATTCGCAAAAGTTGAGACGTGTTGTTCTTTATGAATTCTGCCGCTTTGGAAGAAACCTCTTGCATACAAGAGTGTCTAGAAATTCTCTACAAATCGAACGATTAGCACAATGGATATATATATATATATATATATATATATAAATAATTGCATAAACTGAATTCTATAATATGCAAGTTTTAACATCTCTTGATCGGAACATAGTGAACATTCCAAAATGATTTGATCTAAAGCTTAATCACTGTAATATAATTATTAACTGACAGGTTCAACTTACAGGTCAAATCAAATAAAGGGTATCTGTAATTTATCTCAGCAATTTTGACCTAATAGAATGAGCAGATCTGAACCTAGATCAACATTTCAAATTTCTATAAGTATGGAAATGAATACCTGCAATCTCCAAGTTTCGCCTGCGAATCCTATCCCTAGATCCGAGTGGAAGGTGAAACGAAACGGCGATCCTAGCCGGCGGTGAAGATCTGATCAGCCCAACGGCAAATCCCCTAAATGCCGGTGATGATGATGGTGTTGCAGCGCCCTCTCACTACTCCCGGATCCGTTGGCGAACCTAGCCGACAGTGAAGATCCGATCAGCCCTAGCCGCATGTATGCAAGAAGAACGAGAGAGAAGATGGAGGAGCAGTTTCACGAGGGAGGTAGAGAGAAGAAAATCTGATTTCACCCTAGTTCACCGATTAAGGATGGAATAAAAAATTCTTACTTGGCCTTTAATAGGAAAAGCCAAAATAAAACCAAAATGGAGTTACCAAATGAGGAATTAAAGGTATTTAATTCCTCAAACGAAAAGGTAACTTCCAAAATTAATTGAATTTTTTATATCCATCAGATTATGCCTAGGATGAGACCGACTTCGCGCCCAAAATTACGAGACGATCTCGCCCACCTATCACAGGCTTCAATCGATCGCGCCACTGAATTAACGTGCGCTCGTGAGAGTCTGAATATGCTCTAATTTTTGCGCACGACTTCATCGGGACGTCTCGGCGAACCTCGTACATTTTACGGAAAAATTTCCAACATTCTCCAAGTTGGACTTGGATTCACCGTACCTCATGACGTTCCATATGAAGTCTTCACTAGACTTAAGGGTACCACTAGCAAATGCGACATTAAGAGTCTACTCCCACGTCAAACCGGTCCAACCAAATCCTTCACTCTGAATCATGGAGACAACCGCATCATTGAGCGACACAGAACTTTCCATAGTCACAGTAGCTTCCAGATTCAATTGACATGGACAAAGCGCGGTTACAATTTAGGACAACATTATGAAGAATGTGCGCACAGGTAATTGTTATCCTAGTTTGGTGGTCAACCAATTCTCGAATAAATGCATCAAACCATGCTTTGAGAAATCATTTATGTGTTCAAAAGAACACGTATGTCATTTTCTTAAGAATTCACTTAATGTGTCATAATAGACATACAAAGGCTTAATGAAAAGAAATGAAGCGCCCATAAGCCTTATGCTCAGACTGACACTCGTCTGAATCTTTTGAATGAAGTGTGATATATCACATCACCTTATGAGTATCGCTACTTAATGATACTCAACATGAATATTCTCATAATGATTGATATCAAACTATTAAATATGAAATGCTTAATTAAATAACAAATGTATGAATTAGAGCTTCACACAACCTCCCACTAATCTAGCATATCAATTGACTCCTTAAGCCCCATACTGTAGACGTGTTTTTGAAACACGTTGGGGCAAAGTCCCTTAGTAAGTGGATCGGCTACCATGTCATCTGTTCCTATATGCTCCACCGTAATATCACCTTTCTTAACCATTTTCTTAACGATCAGAAACTTAATTTTCATATGTTTGGACCATGTGATACTTTTATTGTTCATTGAGAACAAAATTGCAGAAATATTATCACAGTACAACTGAATGGGTCCAGTTATAGAATCAACGACCTCAGCTCAGTGATGAAGTGCTTAAGCCACACAACATGAGTAGAAACTCCAAAAAGAGCGACAAACTCAGCGTGCATAGTGGATGATGTAATGAGTGTCTACTTGACACTCTTCCATGAAATGGCTCCGCCAACAAACTTAAATACGTAACTCGAAGTAGACTTCCTATCATCCTCACACCCAGCAAAATCAGAGTCTGTATACCCTACCAATTCGAGATTCTGAACCTTATGATAGACCAACTTAAAATCTTTCGTCCCCTTCAGATACCTTAGGTCCTGGGTTCGACTGATATCTGCCTAGAAGTCCTACTGCGAAGGCAATGTCCGGTCTGGTAAGACCTGGGCATACATCAAGCTGCCTACTTCACTAGCATAAGGAATGTCCTTCATAGACTCTCTCAGTGTTGTTCCTGGGGCATTGTGACAAGATAAGTTTGTCACCCTTAATCACAGGCACATCACCAGGCTTACAATCGAGCATGCTAAATCTCTCAAGTACATGCTTTATATAGGCACTCTGAGAGAGTGCTAATGTATGGTGAGATCGATCCCTAATGATCTTAATCCCTAGGACAAAAGACGCTTCTCTAAGATTCTTCATATCAAAGTGTTTTGACAAAAATTGCTTAGATTCATGCAATAATGACAAATCACTGTTTGCAAGTAAAATATCATCGACATACAAAATTAAGAAGATAAATTTACTCCCACTGATCTTGAGATATATACAGCGGTCCACCTTCTTCTCTTCAAACCCAAATGAAGTGACTACCTCTTTGAATTTCAAATACCACTGTCTAGAAGCCTGCTTCAGACCATATAGGGACTTGTTAAGCTTACATACAAGTTGGTCACTATGACCGGACTTGAATCCCTCGGGCTGCACCATATAAACTTCTTCAGCAAGATCGACATTCAAGAATGTGGTATTAACATCCATCTGACGTAACTCCAAATCATAATGAGCTACAAGCGCCTTTATCACTCTGAAAGAGTCTTTAGATGAAATAGGAGAAAAGGTCTCATTGTAATCGATACCTTCTCTCTGTGTAAATCTCTTGGCAACCAGTCTGGCCTTAAAACCACTCAATCTTCCCTTTGGAATCCCTTTTGGTCTTAAATACCCATTTAGAACTAATGGGTTTGCAACCTTTAGGCAACTCAACTAACTTCCAAACTTTATTTAGCTTCATAGACTCCATCTCATCTTTCATCGCTTCCCACCACATATTAGTTTGAGGTCCAGAGACAGCCTCATTAAATGTCACTGAGTCAACTACATGACCAATGTCAAAATCACTCTCACCCAAGTAAACTTCATAGTTAGTGGAAATCGCTGGCCTTCTCTACCTAATGGATCTCCTAATAGGTGGATGAACCTCTTGAGCTTGTGGAGGAACCTCAACAGGGATCGGTGGTAAAATCGGATCCACAGCCTCCACATGCTCTATCACGGGTTCAAACACCATAGGATCTCCTACCAATGGCACAGATAAATTAATAGGCACGATTTCCTCGACTTCGCTAATTGGGTGAGAGCAACTCAGTTCGTCAACAACATCTAATTCAAAAAATTTAGCTGTTTGTGATTCTACTATTCTGGGTCCTCCTAAAGGGGAATAAAACCTAAATCCCTTCGAATGATCTGGGTACCCTATGAAAAAACAAGGACAAGACCTATGGGCAATTTTACTCTCTGATGGATCATAAAGGCGGACTTCTGCAGGACAACCCCAAACTCACAAATGATTAAGGTTGGGTCGCCTACCAGTCCACAACTCAAATGGTGTTTTGGGTACTGACTTTGAAGGTACTCAATTGAGGATATATACCGCAGTCTTAAGTGCCTCGACCCATAAAAACTCAGGAAGATTCGTCCTACTCATCATGCTCCTCATCATTTCCTTAAGGGTGCGATTGCGCCTTTCGGCCACACCATTTTGTTCATGACTACACGGCATGGAGTACTGGGCAACAATGCCGGATCTCTCCAAGTATCTGGCAAACAGACCATTATGTTGCCCGGAGGCACCATGTCTACCAAAATACTCGCCACCCTCCGGCAGACCTAACAATCTTGATGACTTTCCCTATTTGCTTTTCAACCTCAGTCTTGAAAATCTTGAACTTGTCAAGAGATTCAGATTTTTCTTTAATTAAGTACAAATATCCGAAACGAGAGTGTTCATCAATGAAGGTAATGAAGTAAGTGTTCTTACAGAGGGTAGATGAATAAGGGCCATTAATGTCCGTATGAATAACCTCCAACAGATCTGAACTATGAGTTGAGTATTTCCTTTTAATCTTGGTCATCTTACCTCTGCAGCAGTCAACACATGTCTCTAGGTCACTGAAGTCAAGGGTAGGGAGAATATTTTCCTTAATTAATCTCTCCACTCTTTCCCTAGAGATATGACCTAATCTTTTATGTCATAGCATGAATGATTGTTCCTTAGTTAGAGGTCTTTTACTGGCAATGTTTTCTACATTATAGGAAGTAGCATAAATGTTCGTAGAAGAAAGACATAAACTATATAATCCGCCAAATAATGAACAATGACCTATAATTCGCGATTCATAAGAAATATCAATAAAACCAGCATTAATGTTAAAGCCAAAATGAAGTTTATCTAAAGTAGATACAGAAATGAAGTTCCTTCTAAACGAAGGAATATAGAAAATGTCTCTCAACAAAGTTCAAATCTAGAAGAAAGGACTAAACGAACATCTCTTATAAACTCCACCTCCACCTCAACATTATTGCCAACTATCAGTCTGCATTCACCCTTACTTGGCCTTCTCCTTTTGATGAACCCCTGTAGTGTGTAAGCAACATGATTAGTTGCACCACTATCGAGCCACCAGGAACTTGATGGAGCTTCAATTAAATTGGATTCACAAAGGACAAGGGCTGAGGGATTACCTGAAGGTGCAAAACCGCGCTTCTCCATCCAAGACTTAAATTTCAGGCACTCATTTTTCATGTGTCCCTTCTTCTTACAGAAGAAACAACTCAGAGGCTTCTTTCCATCAATGCCTTTACTAGTGGAAGCAGGCGTGTCACGGGATTTTGAAAGGAACTTTGGACTTCTTCTTCCTGGTTTTCTTAAATGCGGGCTTGGAGACAAGAAGAGAAGTATGAGTCTTCTCATTCTTGAGCTTCTCCTCTTCAACGACACAACGAGTTATTAAGTCGTTTATCTTCCACGCCTCATCTTGGGAGCTATAGGTCGTCTTCAGTATGCTGAACTTTGTAGGGAGGGTGTTGAGTGCTTGATGCACTATCAACGCTTCAGGGAGACTGATCTCTATCTCCTGCAATTTGGTCTGAAAATAGACCATCTTTAGTATGTAATCACGGACACCGCCTCCTCCCGAATACCTCATGGAGAAAAGGTCCTGTATCAGCGTCCCGATCTCAGCATTTGAAAATACCTTATATCTCTGCCCACGACAGTCAGAAAATCCCTAGCGACGATGGTGTCAGGCAGACCACTCAGCAAGTGCTCTGGGATGGAACACTTCATAGTCAACAAGCATATATTTTTAGACTTGTTCCAGGCTGCATAATGGTCTTTATAAGCTTGAGTGCTGGTAGTTGTGAGCTCTGCAGGTTGATCGGTACTCATGTCTATCTCAATATCAACCATTTGAAGGGCGAACATTATGTTGGACTTCCATCTCTTGAAATTCGACCAGTGAGCTTCACTATGGTCGTCATATTATTATGGTCTGTAAAGGTGACTGAAAGTAAAGAGAAAATAAAATGGATCAGACTATAGAGCAACAGTGGCTAAAAACCCTAAATAGCACACTAGGCGAAGAATCCAGACGCATCAGCGGGCAACACCTTTGGGCAGACTACGCGCCACACAATTAGTAATTCTTCACACACGAACTAGCAACAGTTACACTTAAGCTTTTCGTAAATCTACCACCTTTGGGTGTATTGATTACAAGAGCCAGTGCTACGGTCCAAATGTTCAAGTGTATCCCTCTGAACCTATTGCACAACCACCTCCTTTGGGAGAATGATTGCACACTAGTCTCGGAGAACTCCCTACAACATGTGAAACCGTAATCTCATAAATCGACTTGAAAAGGACACTTTGGCGGCTACAGTTCTTATCAATCCACGAAACCCTTTCACACCGGGACATCGGAATATTGCTCTAAACTTAATGTCGTGTTTTCTTATGAATGACGTACGGGCAATTAATCGTCTCAAGAAGACACGACTGTCTTAGACTGTTTCGATAAACGCACTTTTAAAAACAGTTTCGTATTTTTATTTCCCTCAAAATAAATTGGGTTTATATTTGGTGTTCTCACTTAATTCAATTAGAAAATTTTTAATTCCAAATAATTAAGGAGGCAAATAATTTTGAAATAAAACCGCTCATATACCAACTATTGGAAAAATTTAGGTGTATGTGCGTCGCTGCGTAAATATATATCGAAAATTAAGGATAATTAATCTGCTGAATGCAGCGACAACACAATACACAAGGACTATTCTTACTCAAAAATTATTTATCTTAAGTGGAATTTTAAATCGCAGACAGTGTTTTCTAAAAGAGTGCACAAATTGAGAGACACGCAAATATTGTAAAACTGAAATAGAACGGTAATTTAACTGAAGTGCGGAAATATTTTATACCGTTCTTGGATTCCTGTTCGTGCTTCATGATGGAGGAAATTCGCAACAGTTGAGACATGTTGTTCTTTATGAATTCTGCAGCTTTGGAAGAAACCTCTTGCATACAAGAGTGTCTAGAAATTCTCTACAAAGCGAACAAATAGCACAAAGGATATATATAAATAATTGCATAAACTAAATTCTATAATATGCAAGTTTTAACATCTCTTGATTGGAACATAGTTAGTGAACATTCCAAAATGATTTGATCTAAAGCTTAATCACTGTAATATAAATATTAACTGACATGTTCAACTTACAGGTCAAATCAAATAAAGGGTATCTATAATTTATCTCAGCAATTTTGACCCAAAAGAATGAGCAGATCTGAACCTAGATCAACAATTCAAATTGCTATAAGTATGGAAATGAATACCCGCAATTTCCAAGTTTTTAGAAATTTTATAAATAAAACATTTATTTTATAATGTTTTATTGGAGCCCTTATGGTGTTTGGTGTATGGCTATTCATATTTGATGAAAAGCTCCAAATCTAAAAGATGAAGGAAATCCAAATTATTTGGAGGGAACCATTCATGAAGGAAAGGATGAACCCTTTAGTCCCACCTTACCATTCTCAAATCTTGTTTGTGAGTATATAAGTGATTTCACTCCACCTTATTTGTTCAAAAGAACATAAGGAGAAACTATGAACCACACGCGCGCGCGCGCACGGCACCGCACCGGATCCGGATTTTGGATTTGAGAATAATTGAATTGTATTTTTTTGTACAAAATAGTTTCAGACTTTTAATTCGGAGTTGCGTCGAATAGATGTCGGAGCTGCGTCTAGTGGAACTCGAAGTGGCATCGACTAGCTCGCTTGAAATTGGAGTTGCGTCGAATGGAACTCGACGTACCCAACCTGCGGCGATATGAACTCGACGTGGCATCGACAAGTTCTCCGTCGGCTTGTCCTGCGTCGATAAGAACTCGACGTAGCGTCGAGTGACTTCGAATAGACCTACGTCGTTTTGACTTGCGTCGATAAGAACTCGATGTATTGTCGAGTTGCGTCGATATGTTTTCGACGCAGCGTCGAATTGAACTCGACGCGACCTGTCGTTTTGCGTTATCTCCTCGCATTTATTACGCGTTTTTCTAACCGCTCCTTTACGCGTGTTTCTCGCCATTACTTCCTTACGTTGGAAATATTCAACGTCTATCTGCACGATTATCGCTTTCCAATTATATCCGATGGAATTAATTACATGTTATTATTACGAGATTTCAATATAGAAGTTTTTCTGAATCGTTTTTCGAGATACGCTTTACGTCTTCGGAAATCCTGCTTCTTACGACGATCTTCTACGTGCTTTCTTTTATTCACATTTGCTTCATCAAGTGGGAGTTCAGGTGCTCCGTGCTTCTTCGGTGTTCGCGCACATCAGAGTTTTCGGGATCTAGCTGGGTGTTATACCTCAGAGGAGTTAACATCGATGAAAGTCCTGTCGGAGGGTGGTGCAACTTCTTTAGGGCAGTGATCAAACGCCTTACCCAGGCTCGATTCTAAACTATATTTGATCTCTTTTATTTCTCACCTCTTTCATGTAATTTTACTAATATTGCTATATATATATACATATATCTGTTGTTCAGTAAAAGTTTTTAAAACCGAAAATATATTATTTTTATATATTAATATAAGAATATAAGAAAAATATTCCAAAAATCTAAAGAAGTTGTTTACTGCACTGTTATTTTTAGATAAATAAAATCAAATAATCAAAATGTTTATCTCTGTTTTCTTGTTTACATGTACTGTTATTTATTATATGTATTTTAAATTCCAGAAATTTGTAATGGCTTCTAGATCTGATGATTCTGCCGGGATCAAACCAGAGAAATTCAACAGAAATGGTTTTCGTCGTTGGCAAGCACAAGTAGAATATTGGCTTAATACGTTAGGTCTTTTATCTGATATCTTTGATACTCCTGCTGTAGAAACTGAAAACCCTAGCGCTACAACTGCAGTCGCTTCCTCCCTTCCTTCGTCTTCATCTTCCAGTGCAAATACCACTAAAACCTATGTTAGACGTATTTCCTATAGAGATCCGGTAGATATAGAATATCATTGCCGCAATCGAATTCTTAGCGCATTGTCCGACAGCCTCTACGATGTTTTCCTTCAATATCGTACAACCAAGGATTTGTGGTATGCTCTTGAAGCTCGCTACAACCTTGATAATGCGGGTATAGAATGTTACAACGTTTCTAACCTCCACAAATTCAAGATTGATGCTTCCAAGCCTATCAATCCTCAACTTCATCAACTTGATGAGATGTTGTCCAAGATCCGAGCCGATGGCTCAATTCTCTCCGAAAATTATTTAGTTGCATGTCTTATTGATGCTCTTTCTGATTCATGGTCCGGCTTTAGCACTAGACTAATGCATGACCAATCCAACCTCACCTATGTTCAAATCCAAAATGCTATCCGCGTAGAGGAGGAACATAAGTCCAAGAGTTCCAAAGCCCCTAAAGACCTTGCTCCTAAGGTAATCCTAACTGAATCTCATGGCAACCCTTCCTCCCACCATCACTTCAAAGGCAAGGGAAAGATCCATGAGAAAACCTTTCAAATCAGTAGAAAGAACTTCAAAACCATTAGAGTTAATTCACTCGGATGTGTGTGACTCAAACCGCCAACCCACTAGAGGTGGAAATAAATATTTTGTAACTTTTATTGATGATTTTACTAAATACTGTTATATTTATTTATTAAAAACTAAAAATGAAGTATTTTCTTATTTTAAGATTTTCAAAGCAGAAGTAGAAAATCAATTAGGATCTTCAATCAAAATTCTTAGATCCGACCGAGGTGGAGAATACACTTCGAATGAACTAACCCAGTTTTGCCAAGAAGATGAGATTATTCATCAAGTGACTGCCCCATATTCTCCTCAATCGAATGGTGTAGCTGAACGAAAAAATCAGACCTTGATGAACATGGTCAATGTCATGTTGGTAGAGTCCGGTGCCCCAGAAAATCTTTGGGGAGAAGCGTTGCTCACTTCCTCTTTCATCCTAAATAGGATTCCTTCAAAACATAATGACAAAACTCCATTTGAATTATTTAAATTAGGGAGACCTAACCTCCAAATTTTTCGAGTGTGGGGGTGTTTGGCTAAGGTAGCAATTCCTGAACCAAAAAAAAAATAGGACCTAAAACATTAGACTCCATGTTTATAGGTTATGCTTCCGATAGTAGTGCTAATAGGTTTCTTATAATAAACTCTCTGAGTAGTGAAATCTCAAATAACACTATCATAGAAGCTAGAGATGCCGTCTATTTTGACGATAAATTCCCATATAAATTAGATAACTCAACTCAACCATCTTCTAGTTCAATTCAAACTTCCTCTAACATAGATCCATTAGAAATTGATGAACCTAGAAGAAGTAAAAGAGTTAGAACCGAAAGAACCTTTGGAGAGGACTACTTCACTTACCTAGTTGAAGGAGATCCAAATTCATTTGAGAAAGCTATGACCTCATTTGATTCTGTTGGAACATGGTCTTCCGCATCTCCTAGGTTTGAGAATAACAAATCCTATGTGTATTTGATCTTGTGTGTTCAAGTGTGCAGGTTTACTAGGTCCACATGACTCAAGGAGTACACATGATGACTGCCCCCAAAATTGAGGCCAAAATTCGAAAAAGCTCACTATCGCCGGCGGTAGCGATAACGCCCGACGATAGCGTTGATTAGCGCCATTCCGGAAGCAATTTAAGAAGGATGCTAGCGCCTGGCGGTAGCGGATAGCGCCGACGGTAGCGTGACGCACATAAGGCATAGAGCAAGAGGTTGCCGCGGATGGGAGATTCTGCCGCGCAAAAAGTTGCCTAATCCGGGCTAGCGCCGACGGTAGTGCTAGCGCCGGTGGTAGCGCTTGGGCTATATAAAGGACCCCTCACCTCTCGTTTCAAAAGGAAATCAGGGAGAGAGAGGCAGTGCTACAACTCCAGAGGCCATCTTGGCCGAAACTTGAAGTCCTAGCGAAGCTCTGCAAACTTCTGAAGGAGGATTACGTCACGCCAGATCCAAACGAAGTCCGCTTCTACAAACACTGATTCTACAGCGGATCTTCGCCTCCACTTTCAGAAGTTCATCTTAAGGGAGTTTTTATTATTTTATTTCTCTCTGTTATTTGTAAACGGTAGTGAAAATCGCCTCGTGTTGGCGACTAGGTCTGGGGTAGGACTTAGGGCTGAAATTCGCCTCGTGTTGGCGACTAGATCTAGGCTAGGTCTAGGGGGTGCTCGAGGCCTTTCTGGGGATAGATTGGCTAGAGCGGCTTGAGGCCGTATCTGGGGAGAGATCGGCTAAAGCCAACCGGTTCGTGGGGATACGAGTCGGTATAGAAAACGAAAAAGGATTTTTATTAGTCGCCTCCGATTTCCAGCGTCATAGAAATCAAGTTTTGTAAAACATTATTTGATATTAATAAAGCATGTCTCTTCATTATTGTTTTACTTGATTTCTCATTGTATTAATCTTGCAATATTTCAAAGTTATCTAAATATAATCTTAAGTTTTTGAAAACCCTTATTCACCCCCCCCCCCCCCTCTAAGGGCGCCGACCGATCCAACAAGTGGTATCAGAGCGGTTTTATTCCAATCGGCTTAACAACCGGGAATAATGGCGTCTCATGATCTCGCTTCTACTAGTGGGGGAAATTTTTGTGAAGAAGAAAAATCACCTACACCACCTTTATTTGAAGGGACAAATTATAAAGGATGGAAAATCTTAATTGAAAAATTTATTAAAACTTTAGACATCGAAGTTTGGAATTTAGCAATAGCAAGACCTGCAAATGAATCAAATAAAAAGGAACTTCAATTAAATGCAAAAGCTAAACATTATTTATTTTGCGGTCTATCTAATGAAATTTTCAAATTCATATATTGCTTTTCTAGTGCATACAAAATATGGCACTTTCTTGAAGAAATGTATGATCTTCCTCTCGCAGGTGTGGAACAAACACAGGAGGAAAAGAACGTACAAGCATCCATTATCATTCAAGAAGATCTCTCTCGGAGAAAAGCCATGGAGAATATTGAAATAGAGAAAGAGAACAATACATCAAAAGAAGATGAAAACTCATCTGTGATCGAGGAAGGACCAAAAGATAACGAAGGAACTTTATGCACATATTTTGCCTCTACCAAAAGCGCTGTAAGAAAGTCAAAATATTCTTCTTGTGTGATGACTTCCATTTCTAGTTTCAATATACTAAAAACTGCTACACGTAAGATCAAGAAATTAAAAATCACTATTAAAAATTTACATTTAGAAAATAAGAGATTAAAAGCTAATGTTAATTTAGAATCAAATTGTGATGTGGTTTCACCATCTTGTCCTTTACTTGAAAACACAAAACCTTGTTTTGATTATTATAATATTAAGGAAAAACTCATGAAACTTGAAAAGGATTTTATTTTAGTAAAAGAACAAAATGAAAAATTATGTTTAGAAAATACTTCCTTGAAAAATGATTGTGCTAAGTGCAAAGATTTTAAAATTGAAATTAAAGAGATGGATGAAATATTTGATGAGTTTAGAAATGAGTATCAAAATCATATTGACTCTATTGTCTCCACTCTTAAAAATAGCACAACAGCTTATAATAAAGCTAGGCATAATCTAAAGATAAAGAATGATGAATTAAAATCAAAAATCAACTTGCTTATGAAAATTATAAATACAAATTCAAAACATACAAATTTAGAATATCAAGCAATATCTAAAAGCAAGTTGAATACAAATATCTTAACTAAACCTAATAATGGGAATAAGAAACAAAATGTTTTTTCATATCAAAAACCAAATCATCATTATTTACAAAATCATGTTTCTCCCAACTTAAAATTGAAATTACACAAATTTCCTATAAATGATAATTTTAATTATAATCTTCAAAGGAAAGAAAATCATCATGGAAATTTGATAAATAAGAATAATATTAAACCAATGTTTGAATGACGGCCAAAAGTTAAAGATGAAACACAAACTCAAATCAAAAGGGCCCATTCAATCACATCTCCCCAAAAGCAAACACGATGCATTTGGGTACCCAAAGGAACCGTCACACCCGGTCCTCTTTGGATACCTAAATCTCTCATTCATTAGTATTCCATCATTTGCATGAAGTAGAGATCAATTAAAAATGAAATATCATTTCTCTACTTCATGATATACTTAAACCTTCTTTTTGTTTTGTTTCTTCTTAAACTATCATGCTATGATCACTCTATGTATCTGGAAAAGTCATATCATTTTGTTTAGTGATCTACTTACCCGTTTTATTTAAATCCATTACCCTTAAATGTCTTGAACTATCATTATTAATTAAATATTGAAACTATTATCAAGACTAATGAAATTATTTTAAATGGATTTAAATAATAAAGGGCTTAGGCAAACAAAAAAATTAAATGCACAATGTGTTGATTATTATCTATCTTGTGTGATGAATATGATGGCCCTTATATTTGAGAAAATTTACAATAACTCTTCAAACTAACCAAAAATAGCTTCTCACTTCTTTCATATTCACTATTTACCTCACAATCTTTCTTTAAAATATTCTGAAAAATGTTGAATATGACTTGTGCTACATGCTTCACCATCATAATTATGTAATATCAAAAGATCTTTAAATTCAAACATTACAAAAGATCCACTTAGTTCTAACATTTGACTGGTGATCATAATAAGTACATGAATGAATTAATGAAGTATGACTTGCATGTATCTCATTTGATTATAAACCATAGAATCAACTTTATATTAATAAATCAAATGAAATCATAGATTCATTCCATGTAAAAATATTAAATCACGCTCTTGAATACATGCAACATTATCTCAATTAATCTTGTGGTATAACAATTGCAATCAAACTCATTATTCTAGCATTATCAACTAATAGATATTATTCATGCTAGTTATCTCATATTACCATAATGAATTAATTACGAAGTAAAATAAAATAAAATTGAACGATAAAATAACTATGTGACTTTAAATTGTTTCCATTGGACTAAAATGCTTATGAATGTGCATGATATTCTTTTGCATGAACATTATTTTCTAAATCACTAAAATTATGCATATTTGTTCCTTCATGTCTTCTCGTGCTTACATTTCCTATCATTCTTCAAACTACATTAGATTGATAAAAGTCTAGAAAAATTTGAATTCACATACATTATGATAATCTATCTTATAGCTCATGCAAGATCTCGTTTGTTACGACTTGAGATAGGTGTCCTAAATCTTTCATGTTAAAACATGCTTACAAATGCAATTTTCTTCATTTTTAACCATCAAAAATATTTCCAAAACTTCAGCAAATTCAGCATGAAACTACTAATGGGACACCTAATCAAGTTCAAACATCAAAATTTTCAAAACCCTAAAAAATCACTTACTGTTTCCCGCGCTAGCGCTAGCGCCGGCGCTAGCGTCGAGGTTCGTTTTTCTATAATTTTAAAATTTTGAAAAATCCCTAAAAATATATTAATCTATGGGTACTATTCATTTCTGCATTTTTGCTTTTATTATATTTTTGAAAAATCAAATACAAAAATAGAAAATCCAAATTACAAAAATATGTTTTGCTTTCTATTTTTTTAAAAGTCTATTTTTTCTTAAAAATCTAATACAAAAATATAAAACAAAAAAAATTATCAAAAAATTATTATTTTTGAACTTAACTTTTTACTTGTATCTTGTGAAAGGGTGATTTGGGCTATCATCCCATCATATCACCTAGTACCGGGCGAACCTCTCACAAGGTAGTCCTCGGGAAGTCCAAGATCAATTTTATAAGTTCAAACTTTAAATAAAGATTATTTTTCAAAAATATCAAAAAATACTGTATGGACTTTATTGTAAAAATCAAGCATGATTTAATATATTATTTAGTACTTCTATAATGTTGCGATTTATCATCTCAAACTACTTTGAACATTGTTTTTCTTCATGCTTAGATATATCTATTAATATGTGCATCAATTATATGTTAAAGGTTGGGTAGGATCAAGCTTAGCATGCCTCTAAGTATGAGAAATGTTTTATGTTTGATAATGATAGATATTCACTCACTTTTGGCATTGTCTACATATGGTTTAATTTAAGAATGCTTGTGTATGTTTATGTATTAGTACAATGAACTAAAATTGCATAAGTATCTTACCTACACTCCTTTATTTGCACTTGTAAAAGATAATAAAAGTGGTTATATTTTTTTTCATAAATTATATTGGTTTGCAAAACAGGTGTATTCGGAGAACTTTGTACAAAACAAAAATCATAAAATAAATAACAAAGATAACTCCACCAAGCACTACTTGAACCTCCTGATAAGTCTTAATAAGCGTTGTGAGGTTGAGCACCTTGGAAAGAATAGTAAAGTGTCTTGTGCAAACCATATCTTTCTTTTAAAATAAGAAAAACCACTTACTCTTAAGTACACCGGATCACTAGTCTCAAACAGTAAAATTAAAATCTGTGATCCCCCAAGCACTACTTTGCACCCTGATAAGTCTTAATGAGCATTGTGTGTGCAAAGCACTTTGGTAGTTGTACATTTTTTTGTGCATTAAAGTGTGTGGAAGTAAAATTATTTGTGTTTTGTTGTGCTTCTACTTTACATATCTCTTGTATTTTTGATTAAAACACTCGTATACTCTACTCAAAAATACACTTATGTGCACATCATTATCTTCCATAACACTTCTTCTCATGAGTATTGGATCCTAACGCTAATTCTATGCTACTCTTTATTTATGAAATGCACTAGATAACCTAGCATGCTTTCTACAATGTTTGGTATGATTTGAAACTGTGAATTGAAATAACAGTGTAGTTATCTCTTTATGATAATATTATTTCATGCTTGGTTACTTTTTGTCAACCATAAAAGATTTTCATTGAAACATGATTTACATAAAACATCTTCTATTTGAAATTAACTCATATATCTTTTTATGGATTATCCTTGATTAAAATAAGATGTTTCATGTATTTCTACAAGTCTTCCGCATCATCACCATATAATTTTTACCTTGTGCTTTCATGCTTATATCAAGTCTAAAATCTCAATTTTTCTAAAAACAAATGGTAGACTTGCTTGGTATAATTTATATTGGTTGTTCCAACACGCATATCATTTCTTATGCTAAAAAACTCTGATTTATTTCTCTGAAAACTTTCATGCTAAACACTCCTCCAACAAGTAAAATATTGCTTATAAAAACATCCTCTTATTATTGAATTTCAAATCAAATTTTACCCCTTACTTATAATTGCTAAAAGGATGTTGTTTCTTTATTCGAAAATGCTTCAACTATTATCTTTATAAGTTCATTTTGAAACTCAAAAACATCTCCTTTTTTGAACTTAAACTCTTATTTAGTATTATGATGTTTCTTTTTTTCTTCCGAAATGCTCAAACTCTGATTCATTCATGAATTTCAATATAGCTAAGAGTATTTTATTTCTAAATAAAAATCCACATGCTATGAAACTTTCCATTAGATTTAAATGCTTAATGTTTCCAATAATTGTTATTCATGACTTCATTTCTCACCATAGCGGGGGCGTAGGGTTGTAGACATTATATAACCTTATCTAGTCATGTCTTGTCCTTAACCGGGGAGGGTTCCAGTGGGGCCTTGCGAGGCACTGGGGGGAAAGAGTGCTAGGTTGAGTTTTGTCTCTAGTGTTTGCATAAGGGACTAACACCCCAACCTACGACATGTTTGCAGCTCCTCATGCCCATCCATCACTTAGTACGGGGCTAGGGTGTAGACGTATTGTCTGGGTAGATTGGTTACTTGGAAATCACTATATTTATGCTTAAAACTCTTATATAAAGGGGAAATCATTACTTTTGCTCAAACTAAAAACTCTGATATATTTATACAAAAATTATTCTAACAAGTGGCTCTAAAACTCCTTATCATTTCCTTCTCACTCAAAAGCACGATCATGCTTTATCTTATTATCTAACTTTTCTATAGGTGCATCCCTACCCACTTTTGCTAATAACAAAGGGGGAGAACTAACATGATAAAATGCAAAAGGGGAATAACTAACATGATAAAAATATAATCCGCTATCAAAATAAAAACCCAACATGATTGATTAAGTTGATAGCATACATATTAGGGGAGCATTCACATAGGGGGAGCATATATTTAGGGGGAGCAATTCTAAATGCTAAAATCAATAATTATCCTAAGTCATCTCTCACACACACACAAGTAGAGTTTCATCATGCTTATTTATTAATGCTTTGATTTATCATTAATGGATTTGTTATTATCAAAAGGGGGAGTTTGTTGGAACATGGTCTTCCGCATCTCCTAGGTTTGAGAATAACAAATCCTATGTGTATTTGATCTTGTGTGTTCAAGTGTGCAGGTTTACTAGGTCCACATGACTCAAGGAGTACACATGATGACTGCCCCCAAAATTGAGGCCAAAATTCGAAAAAGCTCACTATCGCCGGCGGTAGCGATAACGCCCGGCGATAGCGTTGATTAGCGCCATTTCGGAAGCAATTTAAGAAGGATGCTAGCGCCTGGCGGTAGCGGATAGCGGCGGCGGTAGCGTGACGCACATAAGGCATAGAGCAAGAGGTTGCCGCGGATGGGAGATTCTGCCGCGCAAAACGTTGCCTAATCTGAGCTAGCGCCGGCGGTAGCGCTAGCGTCGACGGTAGCGCTTGGGCTATATAAAGGACCCCTCACCTCTCGTTTCAAAGGAAATCAGGGAGAGAGAGGCAGTGCTACAACTCCAGAGGCCATCTTGGCCGAAACTTGAAGCCCTAGCGAAGCTCTGCAAACTTCTGAAGGAGGATTACGTCACGCCGGATCCAAACGAAGTCCGCTTCTACAAACGCTGATTCTACATCGGATCTTCGCCTCCACTTTCAGAAGTTCATCTTAAGGGAGTTTTTATTATTTTATTTCTCTTTGTTATTTGTAAACGGTAGTGAAATCGCCTCGTATTGACGACTAGGTCTGGGGTAGGACTTAAGGCTGAAATTCGCCTCGTGGTTGGCGACTAGATCTAGGCTAGGTCTAGGGGGTGCTCGAGGCCTTTCTGGGGATAGATTGGCTAGAGCGGCTTGAGGCCGTATCTGGGGAGAGATCGGCTAAAGCTAACCGGTTCGTGGGGATACGAGTCGGTATAGAAAACGAAAAAGGATTTTTATTAGTCGCCTCCGATTTCCAGCGTCATAGAAATCAAGTTTTGTAAAACATTATTTGATATTAATAAAGCATGCCTCTTCATTATTGTTTTACTTGATTTCTCATTGTATTAATCTTGCAATATTTCAAAGTTATCTAAATATAATCTTAAGTTTTTGAAAACCCTTATTCACCCCCTCTCTAAGGGCGCCGACCGATCCAACAGAAGCTATAAATGCTTAAATCAATTATATTCTAGAAAATAAAACTTGGATTCTAACTGATCTTCCTTCTGGTACCAAGGTCATAGGTTGTAGACGGATCTTTAGGAAGAAATTAAATCCGGATGGTTCCATAGAAAAAATATAAGACTCGCCTTGTTGCTAAAGGCTATTCTCAAAAAGCAAGTGATATATTATTTGGACACCTATGCGCCCGTAGCTAGGATTACATCCATTTGCGTTCTAGTAGCCTTAACTTCAATCCATAAATTAATTATTCATAAAATGGATATAAAAATCGCCTTTCTTCATGGAGACTTAGATGAAGAAATCTATATGACTCAACCCGAAGGTTTTGTAGTTAAAAGACAAGAAACCAAAGTATGTAGGCTAATTAAATCTCTTTATGGTTTAAAACAAGCACCTAAACAATGACATCAAAAATTTAATTTCGTAGTATTATCTTTTGGATTTATATCCAATGAATATGATAAATGCATCTATGCAAAATAAGAAGGAAATGAATCTGTGATATTATGTCTCTATGTAGATGATATTTTAATATTTGGAAACTCAATTAAAATAATTGATAATATCAAAAATAATTTATCATCTAAATTTGATATGAAAGATTTATGAGAAGCTAATGTCATTTTGGGAATGAAATTAGCCAAATATGATTCTAGTGTCTCATTATCTCTTTCTCACTCGATTGAGAAAATGTTACATAAATTTAATCTATATGATTCCGCACCAGCTTCTACTCCTTATGACGTTAGCATAAAACTGTGTAAAAATTTAGGTGAACCTATTGACCAACATAGGTATGCACAAATGATAGAGTCGCTACTTTATATTGCTAATCGCACTAGACCCGACATTTCCTATGTCATAGGCAGGCTTAGTAGATATACTAGTAATCCAAGTGATGATCACTGGATATCCTTAACTAGAATTTTTAAATATCTTCGTGGAACTGTAGATTATAACTTAGTGTATACGGGTTATCCTGAAGTTTTGAAAGGATATTCAGATGTCAATTGGGTAACTGATTCTTTAGACGTTAAATCCACTATAGGATATGTATTCCTCCTTGCAGGAGCCGCCATTTCATGGGCTTCAACCAAACAAACCGTGATTTCAAGAAGCACCATGGAATCTGAGCTTATAGCTTTAGACACTACATGTGCCGAAGTCGAATGGCTTAAAATTTTATTTACTGAAATTCCTTTAGTTAGAAAACCTATACCTGCTATTTCTTTGCATTGTGATAATAAATCTGTGATTGATTTAACTGCTTCAAATAATACTAATACAAAAATGAATAAGTTCATGAGAATCAGGTACAAGTCTGTGAAGCAAAGAAGAAAAGAAGTGATATCACTAAATTATGTAAAGTCATAATTAAATCTGGCTGATAATCTTACCAAGGGATTGTCCCGAAGGGAGATTTTATTGTCATTGAGGGGAATGAGGCTTAAGCCCACATAATTTGCTGCCAACGGTGGATACCCAACCCATGTGATTGGAGATCCCATGAAGTGGGTTCAATGTGATAGAAACGATGTTGTTGATGCAGCGTAATTGAGAGCACAAATTTAAAAGGTTGAGAAAACCTTATCCCCATTCCTATGATGTTGTGCTCTACGTAACAGTTTAGGATGAACGTTTAAGTTCTTAATGGTTGCCAAAGACATATATCTTTGCGAGATATTAGTTACGAAATATCTCTTGAGGCACCACCTATGTGGGGGGTTGTTGTGAGGCCGCAACTTTGGGATCCGGGCTGAAACCAAAATAACTCTCATGAAAAATCAAAGAATGCGCATGGCCATAAACGCGCCCACCGCCATAACCCAAGAACAACCAATCTTTTGTGTGCTTATTTAATTTACCGGTCAAAAGTTTATAATTCAAAGTCTCTGGCACATTATATTCTTCGATAGAGGAAATAAGGACTAAGTATAGGTTCAAGGTAACCATTTCACCTATACCCATTGCAATTGATACAACTTGATGAAGCAAATTTGTATTTGATTTTATTTATTATTACTAATATCATAACTTATGAAGTTCGCTTTTGGTTTTTTCTCTTTTGTGGGGATTGTTAGAAATTTTATAAATAAAATATTTATTTTATAATGTTTTATTGGAACCCTTATGGTGTTTGGTGTATGACTATTCATATTTGATGAAAAGCTCCAAAACCAAAAGATGGAGGGAAATCCAAATTATTTGGAGGGAAACCTTTCATGAAGGAAAGGATGAACCCTTTAGTCCCACCTTGTCATTCTCCAATCTTGTTTGTGAGTATATAAGTGATTCCACTCCTCCTTATTTGTTCAAAAGAACATAAGAAGAAACTATGAACCACACGCGCGCGCACGCACGCACCGCACCGGATCCGGATTTCGAATTTGGGGAATTGAATTGTATTTTTTGTACAAAATAGTTTCAGACTTTTTATTCGGAGTTGCGTCGAATAGAAGTCGGAGCTGCGTCGAGTGGAACTCGAAGTGGCGTCGACTAGCTCGCTTGAAATTGGAGTTGCGTCGAATGGAACTCGACGTACCCAACTTGCGTCGATATGAACTCGACGTGGCGTCGACAAGTTCTCCGTCGGCTTGGCCTGCGTCGATAAGAACTCGACGTAGCGTCGAGTGGCTTCGAATAGACCTACGTCGTTTTGACTTGCGTCGATAAGAACTTGACGTGCTGTCGAGTTGCGTCGATATGTTTTCGACGCAGCGTCGAATTGAACTCGACGCGACCTGCCGTTTTGCGCTATCTCCTCGCAGTTATTACGCGTTTTTCTAACCGCTCCTTTACGCGTGTTTCTCGCCATTACTTCCTTACATTGGAAATATTCAACGTCGCTCTGCACTATTATCGCCTTCCAATTATATCTGATGGAATTAATTACATGTTATTATTACGAGATTCCAATATAGGATTTTTTCGAATCGTTTTTCGAGATACGCTTTACGTCTTCGGAAATCCTGCTTCTTGCTCTCTATTCTTGCGACGATCTTCTACGTGCTTTCTTTTCTTCACAATTGCTTCATCAAGTGGGAGTTCAGATGCTCTGTGCTACTTCGGTGTTCGCACACATCGGAGTTTTCGAGATCTAGCCGGGTGTTGTACCTTGGAGAAGTGAGCATCGGTGAAAGCCCTGCCGGAGGGGTGGTGCAACTTCTTTAGGGCAGTGATCACACGCCTTACCCAGACACGATTCTAAACTATATTTAATCTCTTTTATTTCTTACCTCTTTCATGTAATTTTACTAATATTGCTGTATATATATATCTGTTGTTCAGTAAATGTTTTTAAAACTGAAAATATATTATTTTTATATATTAATATAGGAATATAAGAAAAATATTCCAACACAAGTTTCGCCTGCGGATCCTATCCCTAGATCCGAGTGGAAGGAGAAACGAAACGACGATCCTAGCCGGCGGTGAAGATCCGATCAGCCCGGCGGCGAAGCCCCTAAACGCCGGTGATGAAGATGGTGTTGCAAGCGCCCTCTCACCACTCCCGGATCCGTTGGCGATCCTAGTCGGCGGTGAAGATCCGATCAGCCCTAGCCGCCTGTATGCAAGAAGAACGAGAGAGAAGATGGAGGAGCAGTTTCACGAGGGAGGAAGAGAGAAGAAAATCGGATTTCACCCTAGTTCACTGATTAAGGATGAAATAAAAAAATTCTTACTTGGTCTTTAATAAGAAAAACCAAAATAAAACCAAAAGGGAGTTACCAAATGAGGAATTAAAGGTATTTAATTCCTCAAACCAAAAGGTAACTTCCAAAATTAATTGAATTTTTTATATCCATCGGCTTATGTCTAGGATGTGACTGACTTCGCGCCGAAAAATTACGAGACAATCTCGCCCACCTATCACAGGCTTCGATCGATCGCGCGACAGAATTAACGCAGCGCCTCGCGAGAGTCTGAATAGGCTCCAATTTTCACGCACGACTTAATCGGGGCGTCTCGGCGAACCTAATCCACTTTACGGGAAAGTTTCCAACAAAGCTTCCCTGGAAATTTTAAAACAATATAATGAATTTCATTTTTTCTGCGATGCAGCCCCGCTACAACCGCCTCTAGTCAACATTACCCTAAACTGAATCGTACTCAACAAATTGTAAGAATATTAACCGGCCACAAGAAACATATTTACGATTTATATCTTAAAAACTTCATATTTAGTAATGCGAAGAACATCTTATGTATATTTGCCCATGCGAACCATGATCGGAATTATTCAATTATTACATAATTACAAATAATTTGACTATAGTTCAAAATGAATTTCAAAGACCTCATATTGAATTCCAATTCCATCCTTCAAGAGTCCAAACAAACAACAAAATTTGAATTTGACTTTCAATCCCAAATCCATTGTCCCTATTCCATCCAAACGAACAATATCTTGTAATTTATGTTTTCTATCTACCAGAACTCAAATATACCCAAACAAAAAAAATCAGATGGAAAATATAGCATTACCCTAACAAAAATCAATGGAATTTTAGAACCGCATCCAGGTTTCCACCGGCCCGTTGGTGTTTTGTACGGAAATCACATTTTAGAATTCAATTTTATTCACATATTTTTTTTTGGACTATTTGCTGCTGATGGAAGCTCATGGACTTAGTCCTCTTCGCCTTTCTTTCTATAAACTCACTGCTCTCACGGGTGGCCTTAGACCTCTGAGTCACTCAGCAACTTCTTCACTTCGCCCTTAACTTCGGGTCTGTTTAAAAGAGCTATTGCGGATTGAAAAATTGCTGATTAAACATGGCTCTTTGAGAAGTTGTTTTGAAAAGCTGTGCTAAAACAAAAAAAAAATTCATTTAAAACTATTTGGTAGAATAAGTTTTTGTGAGCTGTATCTTTAAAACGAAATATTTATTAAACACAGCAATATTAATAATAATAGTAATAAGTGCCGTTACATTCCTGTTATTATAATAATAATAGTAATATTAATATTTTAACTGTTAGCATCGTAGACAGCCGGAAAATTGGTTTATGGCCTCACGGTTCCACTTCATCTATCCACCAGGCTCCGGCGATCGGCTCGTCGGGATGGTCGTTCTCCGGCCGGAAGACGCCGGCAGCGGGGCGGAGGAGAGTTGTTCTCGGATACAGCGTTGTGCCGGAGTTGTGGGGAAGGGGGATCGCGGAGGAGGTGGCGAGGATGATGATCGCGACGGGAGATCTGGCAGAATCGCTGCGCGGGAGAGCCACGGAAACGAGAAGCACGATTTTGGAGCGCAAAAGCGGGGGTCGGCAGATTCCTGAATAGACCCTAAAACACTGTATTTTAAAAAGCAATTTTTAAATTTTTTTTATTTGGTTTGAATGTTGGATGCTGTTTCTTAAATTCAAGCTCAAAAACCACCATAAAATTTCCTCAAAAATCATTATTTCAATGTGACAAAATATATGAAAATAAAATTGAATGACAGAAGTAATCAATAAATATTGAAGCTCAACTCATTTACCAACAACTTCACACTTCGCAAAAATATCAAATAAGATTCTAACAAATTATATTACATTACAAAACTATGTTTTCTACATTCAAGCTTTATCTGGCACACAGTCCAGTTTCAAGGATCATTCAGCATAAAACCCAAAGATATAACCAATAGTTTTTAAGGGCAATGTTATAAGCAGTCCTATAAATGCTAAACACAGTCCATTGATATTCACAGTCCAATGAATTTAAGTGTTTTTAGGACTGCGAATAGCTATTTTAAATGTTATTAGGACTGCGGATAGCCGTCTTAGGACTGCTAATAACATCGCCCTTTTTTAAACTTCACTCAATTTTGAAACTCGACTCAATAAGCTGGGAAGCCTACCTCCTCTCCAGATAAGCTAGAGCCACCCCAGCGTGAAAAGCTGCTCCGATGGGAGAACTTCTTCGTCGACCATGAAGTAGGGAGAATGCATCGGGTGTACGGATCCGAGGGACTCGTTCCGAATCCCAATGGTGAAAAGAGCGGCTGGCATTCTCTGTGAGTAGAAGCTGAAGTCCTCAGCACCCATCATGCGCGGGAAAGGGTGGACATTGGCCTCTCCCAACAAGCCAGCAGCTACAGTTCTGGCAATGTTGTACAAGTTATCATCATTTGTGGTCGAAACGTAAGCCCTATCCATGAACTTCACTATCGCCGTGCACCGGTGCACCGCGGCCTGAGACACTATGACCTGTGCATAGGCTTGAGATCGAGTTAAGCCAAACAATTTGATCGAATTAGACGCTTTCTGTGTGTGTGAGCGCATGCGCGTGGATGCGAAAAGAAACCATAACAGCTCCATGGTGTGCTCTAGTTAGCTTAGGCTTGATTGCAGGTTGATATGATCTTAGTGACATAGTTAGTGGACTTTTTGTAGAGCATTTCGACATTACACAAAACGTAACGGAACTAGATCAAAATCATTTCAAATCGAGCTGATTAAGCTCAATCAAAACTGCATCAATCACAGCCCATTTTTACTATGGATAGAATGATTTCAATTCAATTTGAGCTGATCTCGTATGTATTGAACAATGAAGCAAAATTAGAGTTTAGAAGAAATACGCTTCAGTTTAAAAGGTGGACTGAATCAGTTAACAGCATAGTTCATTGGATTGAGATTCGGAGCATCTAATCCAAAATAAAAAAAATAATAATGATTTCAAATTTATATAGCTTATAAAATTTCGAAACTATTATAATTGTTTGTGAAACTAAGTCAAGAAAAGATTAAAACCAGAACATAATCAATCAATGATCTTTTTTTTTCTAATTCAACAACCTAAAATCGAAAGAAACTGAAACAAAACAGTTTGATTTATTTTGAATTCATTTTTCAGTTCAACTTCGGATTCGAATTTTTAATCTTCTTTCATTGAGTTCCAAACTATGAGTAACTTGGAACAGCTGAAGAACATTAAGCGAAGTTGATTAAACATTTGTCATGCTTGGAAAGCGAATTATGGTCAGTACCTCTTGGATCCGTTGTCGAAGGTAGTCTATACCTCAGTTGTCATGCTCCTAAAGGTTCCACCAAAAGTTACAGATTCTGGAATGACGTCATGTGCTTCTCCACCATTCATTGAAACCAACTGTAATTATCTGCAAATGGGAGAAAATTTGTTCTTGTCAATTTTAATTATCAGCTTTGCGAATTCTAACAATTGTGGACTTCGAACATAATTTAAAGTAGCCATTTCAAGGTTGAGCATATAACCTCAGCTAAGAGCCTAAATTAACGGTCTATTTGGTATTCTGTTTTTGCTCTAGTGGCATTTTTCAGTCACCTCACCTGAGAAATGGAAGAGTTTGGGTAACTCCCATTTTGGAGCTCCAATGCAGTGGGAAAGGCTAAAAACTCCAGTTTGGGCATTTCCCACTAAGGATGGAAGCTCCATTTTCTACTGGAGACAGTGACACAGCTCCCTGAAATGAAAAATGGAGTTGCAGTGAGAGGAGTGTCGGTAACTACGGTGGAAAAATGGCGCTGCGGTGAGAAATGGAGATTCCACCTTTCGGTCAGAAATATAGCTCAAAATGAAGTTTTTGTCTTCCCCACTACACCGGAAGTTACGCGCACACGTCCTCTTATTATTATTATTATTATTATTATTATTATTGTTTTTCTTTTAAATGTTATTAGGTTTGATGTGAGCCTCTCTCCCTATATAAGGAGGTGGTTTTGGGAGTAAGGATAACTTTTTGATCTATTGTCTTTTGGCTCTCATTTGAGAGATGGCACTTTGGAGGAACCAGCCCCCAAGAGTTGGCCGGAGCTTGCTCCGGATTGTATCCGTTTTCCGTTAATCCAAGCAATTTCTTTCTTGTTCGTAATATTTGATCCGACCTGCCCGGGCCGCCCGCTCTAAGCCGTCGGTTAGCTCAACTCCGTTTCCCCGTTCGATTTCTGCATCCAGTGACGCCGATCGTTCGACCCAGCACCGTCGATCCTCGCTTCCGGATCGATCCAGGGAACGCCACCGACGATCGATTAGATCCCGCGTCTGCCGACTGCCGATCCAACGCCCGATCCAGCGCCAGCTTCGCCCGCCCACGGCCAGTTACGCCTCCATCGGCCGCCGACCCCTACACCTGCTTCTCCAGCGTCTGTTCCGCCTAAACCGACCTTAATCGGCACCATTTGCTCAATCGCCGGCCCGTCGCCGCTGCGCCCAGCCTGCTTCCCACTCTCCATCGCCAGCTCACACATCTCCGCCCTCTCCGACACTCTCCTGCGACACTCTATCCCTTGTGCATCCTCATATGCCAAGGGGAGGATGGAATCCCGCGTGGAAGCCCATCAAACACTCCCTCACCACCATCAACTCTCATCTCGAGGCACAAACCGAGAAGTTCGCCTCGATTCTGACCATGCTCCAGAACTTGCAGCCCAGCCAGCACTCCGGGCCTCCTACCACCTCTGCTGTGGGATCCCCCAGCACCGTGATCCCCCGATACACCCGTATTGGTGGAATTACCTACTCCACCGTACCATGGACCTGACATCCCCACATTCAAAGGGACTGACCCTCTCGGGTGATTGCCCGCGCCGAACAGAGTTTCTTCAACATTCACCAGACCCCTCCGACACAACGGGTCTCCACAACACTTATCGGCATGGAAGGGTCTACCCTCCATTGGGTCCGTTGGCTCCGCCAGACCTCTCCCGACCTCACCTGGACAACTCTCACCGAGGCCCTCATTCAGCGGTATGACGACCGCTACTCCGGCCCCATGATCAAGCGACTTTGCGGGGTCCGTCACACCGGCTCCATTGACTCGTACATTGATGTCTTCGTGGAATTGGTCACCCATGTGCCCGGTCTCCCCCCCAGACCATTACTTGGGGTTCTTCATGAACGGCTTGCAACCCCACTTCCGCTCCCGTCTCCGCACCCTCCAACCGTTAACGGTCCACCAAACCATCAACCTCTCCCCCCTTGTGGAGGCGGAATTCCACGCGATGTCTGACGACATTCCTTCCCCATCACCTCCCTCCAGGCATCCCTCCCAACCATATTTCTCGACCCATCATAAACCTCCACCTCCGCCACCTCCTCTACCCCGGCCACCAATTATGGGCCCACCCAACACTCGGCATGTCTCTACACACCGCCTGACCAACCAGGAGTACAACGACTTACGGAGCAAGGGTCTGTGCTTCCGCTGCAAGCAAGCCCACTCTCCTGGTCATGCGTGCTCGGTGAAGGAGTGTCGGGTCCTCATCGTGACGACATGGGCGCGCTCTCCGCCGCCGACTTTGATGCCCTGCTGCTCTCTGACGGACTACCAGGCGACACCCCCGGCATATCGACAACATCCCAACCGCGAACATATCACTACTGATCGGCGGCGGCGCGCTCCGACCTTGGGGTCAAAGTCGCTTTTCTGACGGGATGTATTGTTACGCGCACACGTCCTCTTATTATTATTATTATTGTTTTTCTTTTAAATGTTATTAGGTTTGATGTGAGCCCTCCCTCCCTATATAAGGAGGTGGTTTGGGGAGTTAGGATATCTTTTTAATCTATTGTTTTTTGGCTCTCATTTGAGAGAAGGCTGTTTGGAGGAACCAACCTCCAAGAGTTGTCCGGAGCTTGCTCCGGATTGTATCCGTTTTCAGTTAATCCAAGCAATTTCTTTCTTGTTCGTAATACCGGAGCTCCAAAATAGATGTTTACCAAACGTACAAATTTCTCGAGTGTAGCCTTTATCCCACTAAGATAGAGTTAAAACACTCAAACAAACAAGGCCTTAGACATGAAGAACATTATTTTTTATACTCTTAGCACTTTTGGGGTCACAGGGTACCAAGAATTGCATAGAGGGAACTGTTTTAAAGAAATATAATGGAATAGTTGGTCAAAGATCAAAACTAATAAAATATTTACCACTGTAATCTCCTATATAAAACATTGCTCCTTTTTAGTAAGGTGTTTTTTTTAATATTGTATTAATGGATAAAGTGTAAGAAGTACAAACAGGTGCAATACACTAAAGAGATAGAGCAACTAAATGCTGAGAAGAAACTTGGAAGACTCCTATGTTATATCAGAAAATTTGCATGATAAAAGTTGAAAATGGATCAGAACTTTCAATGGATTTGGATGGAAGAGCTTCATCAAATGTAGATCCATCGATTGAGTGAATATTTTAAACACTGATTTTGACAGAAGTGCACTAATTGGAGCAGTACAAAGAGGACCGTGAGGGACCGCTTCTTGAATTTCTTGTACAATTTAGCAAATTTCTTGAGCTCAGTTAAGTCAGCCTACCTGCTGGTCATGACATCCAATTTTTTTCAAGGAAATCAAATCCGGGCCTCATTTGGCGGGGCGAATCCCGCGCGGGTCGCGCGGACTGCCCCGCACGGTCACGTCTGCCGCCCGTTTGGGCGGTCGAGGTCGCGCGCGGGATCCTCCCTGCCCCTAAAAATTCGACGATTCCGCGGATTTCATCCGCGCCGCGGCAACCGTAGTGGTGGTTACCTCCCGCGCGGATTTCATCCGTGGTAATAAGCGGCAAACGAGACCCTAGTAAACTCATAAACGCAGGTTATCAGCTCATCATCAGAATATGTTAAGGAAAGAAGTACAATGCTGAGGAGGCCCATCTAACAGACTTAATGATGGAGATCACCATAGGCGAGGAGATCAACAGCCCCGATAGCCCACTCGCGTCTATTTTCCACCGTAGGAATTTATATGCTTCCCATCCGAATGGTTTGATTCCACGGATGTGTCTGGATGATTATTTTGACATTTTAGCATGTATTTATTTTTTTAATGTTTAGTTATTATTTCAGTTTTAAGACAGCCGTCCGGATCGTGTATTATGAGATGTCCGTATGGCTTGCCCTGGTATTGTATTTCGTGTATATTAGTGTGTATGCAGAAGGCAAAGCATCGAAGCTTTGTTTCGGATTTTCCAGAGCCTTCATTCATCCTGAACATGCCGACTCCGTGAGCCCCAGTAGGTGACGATTCCAGGGTTACTACCATCCGACTCTACCCCCCCCCCCCCCCCCCCCCCCCCCCCCCCGCTCCTACCTCTCCGGCAACTTCCAGTTCAAGTCCCCCCCCCCCCCCCCCCAAACTGCCTGATCCCGAGCAGCCCTCTCCTCCCCTCCCCCATCCCACCTCCGATTGAGCCTTAGACGCAGCCTCCATCTCGCCCCGCTCAAGCCGCCACCTCTCACATACTCCACCACCCCAGTCCCCATAGTCTCAAATATAATCCCTACCTGCAGTCCCTCCTTCGTCATATACCTCTTCAGAGCGTCATCACCACAAAGACTTGCTTCTACATACGCGAATAAGTTGTTTTTGGATTATTGTTCTTATTGCATTATAGTTTTGGACAATATCTTTATGAATGTGATATTATATGTGTTTGTTTCCATGAGTTTGTATTGATTTGTGGTTTACTCGCATTTCACTTAAGATATTTGTGTGCTCCCATCGTGAGCAAATCAAAGTCCATGCTTCGAAATAAATTTTTCTCTTATTTCTTGTGTTTTATGCAAGCAAGCAATTATTATTACTCACCAACAATTAAATCTCGGACTCTAAGTAATTGTTGCATCACTTATTGTCCCATAGGTTGTTTACCCGAAACTGCACTTAGGATTTACTTTGCCTAGAGTTTCACAGCGCCAAGTCTACCCCCACATCACTTAAAAGGGATCTATTGAAACAAAATATGTTACGAACACAGAAATTAGATGGCAATGAAAATTGAAAATCAGATACAATCACGACGAATACTCATGCCTAATCTCAGGAGGCTGCTTCCTCCTTGAAGTTCCTCTCCCAATGAGAGATCACAAATGTTGGGAAAACCCTACTATTCAACTTAACAAATTATTTCTAAGAGATTTTGTATTATAGAATAATTACCCATGGTGTATAGTAAGAGTAATTTGGTCATTGGAAATCCTAGGAAGTCAGTCTCAAAGGCAGAAGAAAGAAATTTGAAATCTAGAAGAAAATCATTCAAGGCATAATTGTGTCGAATAGAGGTCGACGCAATGTTGACTAGAAGTCGATGTATCTCTGACTGACAGTCAACGTATACTCTGAAGAAAAGTCAACGCATCTCCAGTGCAAAGATCGACACAAGAGTTGATAAGTAATCGACGTAACATCGATTACTCAGTCAGATTGACATAATTTATTATGAAGCAGAATTCGACGCATCTTCAGTCAGAGCTCGACGCAGCGTCGAATACTCTCTCAGAAAGGAAATTTCAGAAGATTTATTTAGAGTTATTCAAAGATTGTGATTATGGAATCTATTCAAATTTGAAGAGTTGTTAGAAGAAGGCTTAAGGAAAGAACTTTCTACAGAATCACTGGAGGAATATTTGAAAGAAATTTGAATGTAATGGACTGGATTTCTGAAGCCTATTTTAGAAAGATTTGATCAGAGATTATTCCATTCCTTCTGAAGACAATTAACAAGAGGAAAGATTTTGGACTGACAGAGACATAAAAAGATACTCAAATTTGAAGAAGAGACAGTGCTCTCTCTCTCTCTCTCTCGACCTGCACAAAGAGATATACAGACAAAAAATCTTCTTTTACTTCTTCTTCTCTCTCGGCTACAGAATTTCTGAGACAGTGGATCAAAGTTTATAATCCTTGCTTCTTCTTCTCCAAGGATTAATCAAATACAAAAAATCCAGTCCACTGAAGTGCCAAAGAATCCTCAGAAATTGCTGAAGGAGGATTCAAATCTGAAGACAACTTTTCTCTTCTTCTCTTGATCTCTTTTTTTCTCTTACACTTCTTTCAACTGTGAAAAGAGTTTTTAGAATCCCTCTTTCAAATGATTCAGTCAGTAGTTCAAGATCTCCTTATCAAAACACCTAGTTATTTGGTTAGATCACCATATCAAAAGAACAGACTGTGTGGTTATTAGAGTCTCCTTATCAAAAGACTCAGTCACTGGTTATAAGAGTCTCCTTATGAAAATACTCAGACATTGAGACAGTGAATTCCGACTAAAAGTGGTAGAAGTGCGAAGTACCCAGATTTTAGGGAACCACTATAGCTTTTGTGTCATCTGTGTTGTGGCTCTTTTTCTGTGCTTGTTTCTTATTTTATTTCCTACATTTGTTTGTGTTGTGATATATTTAATTCTGGTTGTGAAATATGCGGATGTTAATCTGAATCTGGTTAAGATTTTGGTAAATAAATTTAAATCTCTATTCACCCCCTCTAGACAATTCTCAGAGGTATAACTGTTCCCTTTCAAGTGGTATCAGAGTCAGGTTGATCAGAAAAGGCTAACACCTTGATCAAAAAGAACTGAACAGTTATAAAATTTATAATATTAATATACACACCTATTTTCAAAAACGAGTTCAAATAACTTTAAGTGCCCCTTCGGTTCGAGGGAAATGAAATTGGTTTTCGGTTTTCGGCATAAGTAAATCAAAAATGTTGTTCGGTTCGCGGGAATTCAACCCGAAATTGGTTTTGACCAAAACCTAGGTTTTTTACTTTAGGCATTCCCCAATTCTTACCCCCGAGCTATTTTTTCGCTAGGTTTTCACCGCAACCTTTCGTCCCACTCGCGTCGCAACCTTTCTTCCTCGCCGTCTTCCTCGCCGCGCCATCTTCTTCCTCTTCTTCTTCTTCTTCTTCTTCTTCCTCCTCCTCCTCTTCTTCTTCTTCTTCTTCCTCCTCTTCTTCTTCTTCTTCTTCCTCCTCCTCTTCTTCTTCTACTTCTTCCAGCGGAAAAAAACAGTGCAGAAAAAGGGCGAGCTTCTTCTTCTTCCTCTTCTTCTTCTTCTTTTTCTTCTTCCTCCTCTTCTTCTTCTTCTTCTTCTTCTTCTTCTTCTTCCTCCTCCTCTTCTTCTTCTACTTCTTCCAGCGGAAAAAAACAGTGCAGAAAAAGGGCGAGCTTCTTCTTCTTCCTCTTCTTCTTCTTCTTCTTCTTCCTCCTCTTCTTCTTCTTCTTCTTCTTCTTCTACTTCTTCCTATGGTATAGGTATGGATCGCCATGTCGATGCCCTAGATAATTCGGAAAATCATTGCAGCCACGCCGGCCACTGCGGATAATTCGGGATTCTTCTTCTTCCTTGTGGCCATGTCGATGCCCTAGATTTGAATTTCAATTCCATCAGCTCAAAATCTTCCTGCAGCCGAACAATATTATTGGAATTCAGGAAAACCAAAACCTGCTGGTTTTTGGTTTTACTGAATTCCAATTCTTCAAAACCAAAACCTGCGATCCGAACGGACCCTAAGAGATTGGAAAAAGAGATCTCATTGGTTGAAATCAATGACAAACTCCTCATGTGCTTCACAAGCACATGTGACTCAAGGATCTGCGTCATCAGAGAATCCAGATGCCAAAGAGAGATCATCACTGATGCCCTGTTGGGAAAACTAAAGTCTTATGAGCTTCTACTCAGAAGTATAGGTGAATCTGAAGCACAGGAGAAAGTCTCTACTCCCAAGAAAAGAGCAATTGCTATGAAGGGATCTAAGGGAGAACCTTCTAACTCTGAAGAGTAGATGTTCAATCTCCTAGCTAGAAGATTCAGAAGATGGGTCAGGACTGAATATTCCAAAAGAAGGAAAAGAAGCTCAAGCAAACCAAGATTTGATAAAACTCCTAACAAGGAGGTTGTCTGTTTTGCTTGCAGAAAGCGAAGACACATATCTCCAGAGTGTCCTGATAATCAAAAGGACAAAACTCATAAGAAGGAGCACAAAAAACAATCCTTCAAGAAGAAGGATACGAAAAAAGGGAAGACTTTCATTGCTGAAACCTGGAGTGACAAAGAATCGAGTCCAGCTCTCCATCTGAAAGTGAAGAAGAGACAACTGCTAAAGAAGCCTGCCTGAAGGCTTTGGAAGCATCAATTGAAGAAGATCAGGTATCCTATTTTAGTGATTTTGATTTTACTTCTGATGCATTTAAAAAATGTTTTAAAAAATTCTGCCAAGATCATTTAGAGGCAAAAAAACAAATCAAATCACTTAGAAAGGATCTAAAAGAACTGAAAAATGAGAAACTAGATGAAAATCACTATTATCAGAACCATCAACTTAGAGTTGAATTAGGTAAGCTAGAAATGCAAATTGATGGACTTGATTATAGAGAACAAATCACTGAAAGAAGAGCTTGCAAAGGCAAAAAAGCCTTTGAAGACTCTAAATGGTAGGAGTCAAAACTTAAGGACATTTCAGAGAATCTCTCTGTGAGATTCAGAAATTTAGGGTTAAGTTCAGAACCAAAAACTTAGGTGAATCTTCCGGCCAACCAGCTTGGAAAAATCCTACAACTTTTGTTAGAGCTAAGGACAAACAACCCATTACAATCATTTACAACCTGAAAGAATCACTGGTGTTTAACAGGGGTAGTTCATCAAATCATCAGAGAATAATAGGGAAGAAACCCTTAGAAAATCAGGCTTCAAAATATAAAGTTCTGAAAACTGGAATTCTGCGTCGACTTCAACTCGACGCAACTTTGCAGGTGTTTCGATTTCTAATCGACACAAGTATCAAACTGTGTCGAACTTCTTCTCAACGCAACTTAATACCTGCGTTCGACTTCTTGTCAACGCAACCAGGCAATTGCAACGACTTCTAATCGAAGCAACTTTCTAGTGAGCAAACAAATTTAATGCAAAACTATTTTCTGATGTCTACACTCACATACCTCGATGTAATTGTTGTAATAAGTTAGGACATAATGCTAGAAGTTGTTGGTTTAATAGACCAACACTCTTCTATCTAAAGGGTTATCATGAAAGACCTTCATATTCTTTCATCAACTCCTTACAATGGTAGAAGCAATGGGCCCAAGGTAACGTAGGTCCCAACTAATGGTTGAATTACATGTGCAAGTCAGGGGTTGTCCATCCACAAACCAGCTGTGGTATTTGGACAGTGGGTGCTCTATGCATATGACTGGACAAAAAAGGCCTGCTGGAAAACTACAAGGCCAAGGGTGGGCCCTAAGGTAATATTTGGTGACTCCAATTGTGGTCAAACCAAAGGTTAGGGTATGATCAGAATTAGAGACATTACTTTCTCCAAAGTAGCGTATGTTGAAGGTCTTCAACATAATCTGATTAAACATTAATCAGCTTTGTGATGGTGAATACAAAGTTGTATTCACTCAAATTGACGCGCTATTTCCACACCGCTAATTAGCGGGCACGGAAATGCGGTACGACGGCAGTGCACCGGTCGTTGTCAAGCAATAAAGTAGGGAGTAGCTCCCCGAATATCGTTCTCAAAGGACCGCAAGTTGGGTTAGTACGATTTGCTTGTTAGGAGATTAATTATGAGGGTTTCTAAGTTTAACAAAAACAGGGGGATTTTGATTGGTTTTATAGAACAGGAATGAGAAAACTAAACAAACTATGCGGGTCGCAATCACCGCGTCGCTTGGTGGATGGATTTAGTGCAGGCCGCGATGCCGTGCTTCGCTTAGCGGATGGCCGGTGAGCAAATGGATGAGGTGAGTGCAAATGCAAGAGTTGAGGGTCGAAGACACCTCTTCGCTATCGCTTCCAGCTTTTGCTAGAGCGAGTGCTAGAACGTGCGTGTGTAAGTGGAGCGGGGGCGGAGCGCATCACAACACAGTATCAAGTAAAGAACAAGATCATAAACAAACTCCCATTCATAGACAAATAGAGGTTCACTTAGTTCATTACAGCAATGAAGAGTACATATCAAAAAAGGAGAAGGGGTAGAAGGAACCACGAGATGAGAAGCCTCGCCGTGGATCTTGGTCGGAATGGGGGGTTGTCACGCCTCCTCCGAGCTCAGTCCTTGGTTGCTTCCGGGGCTTAGAGGCTGTCACTACCTCCAACCGTTGCCCGTCTTCTTCTCAGAGCTGGGTCACTTATGCTTCGCCCAATGGAGATGTCCTCCTCATGGAATGCTGGCTGTAGATGGCGGAGAATGCTTCCGGGATCCTAGATGGACCTTAGGATCAATGGATGAAGCCTTCCCAAAGGGGGGAATGGATGGGAGGAACTTGGAGAGGTGAAATGGCGGACTGGCGCGGAAAAATCGCGCCCAAAACAGTGCTCAATGCCCTAATTTCGCGGAGCAGCGATTTAAATAAGGAGCAGAATAAACACTGCGCACGGTCAGTGGCGCACGACCAGTGGTCGTGCGCGAAGGAATGCCTTGATCGTGCGCAGTCAACCTGTAACAAAGAAAAGATGGAAAATAACGCACGGTCAGGGGCGCACGACCAGTGGTCGTGCGCGAAGGAATCCTCTGATCGTGCGCCGACGCTCTGTCTGGGAAGGGAATTAGCGTACGACCACTGGTCGTGCGCCTGATCGTGCACGAAGGAATGCGCACGATCAGAGGCTTTTTAGGCCAAAAATTGCCCCGCACCATCCCGAACGTTCACGCGATCCCAGGACCTGCAGGAAAAATACATATGACCCCGATCCGTGCACACCACCGGGTCCATAACACAGACATACATTAATATATAAGAAAAACATGCCACAAAGGGGGAAGGATTGCACAAAAGGCGCAGATACGCCGTGATATCAATATAAGCATATATGAACAGCAATTGAAGTGCAATGACACTAAACAAACCCAGATGAGGCCGGAAATCACTGTATAAACCAGACTCATCACACCCCCAGACTTACCTGTTTGCGCGACCCGAGCAAACAAATTCGGCGGAGCGAGAAAAGACATAGCTGGGTTAGAAATTGCAAGGACGGAGTAATATGCGAAGTCTCATACACATGTGCATAGAAATCTAGTAAAAAGAATTTTTAGTTTATGCAAAATAGTTTACATAATTCTACAACGTAACTATATATTATTTCTACTCAAAAGTTGAATCATAGGGAATCACTCGGTCATGCGTAGGAAGAAAGTAGAAAGGCTGCTGAGGCGAACATTACTCAACACCGGAGTTCGGAACAACCTCCACTGAAATCCATCAGTGTCGATGACCATAAGCTCACCCGTTCGCACTCTCTCCACGACATTCGTACGATTCGATGCGCAAATCAATAGGACTTTAAGTTATGATTTAGGCTTAGGCTACGGTGCGGTAAACAATGATAAATGCGGGGGCTTAGCACACATAACCCAAATGAGCTTGCAAAAGAAACACTATCCCAGCAATAATAAAAATGTGTACACCACTTATTCCCAAATATATCTCTTTATACATTTTCATTTTTTTTTCTCTTTTTTTTTTACTTTCTTTTCTTTTCTCATTTTTTTTTCAAATTTCATAACTTTTGCACAATTAGATACAAAACAGCTATATCTTCAATAACGCATTTCCACCACAATCACAAATATACACCGCATCAACACCCAATTTTTTAAAATGCACAAATTGCTTGAACTCAGAATTTGGTGTGCGATTAGGATAGTCATTTTGGCTTTGGTGAATTGAAGGTGTAGCTGAATCAACGGGATCGGGTAGGCACAAGGGGTAGCAAGGATAAGATGTTAGGACCGGAATACAAAGCTCAAACTGGCCAACATGATGGCCTACGTCACGCTCACGCACTGAACTAACTCATACCCATGCTTCGAGAGTCGCTTGGGGCAAGTTCTTAGTCACCGAGAAAGATGATTCTTCCTCCCGACTCGAGCAATACGAGCCTAACACCCCTCTACACACATCCCTACACTACCGATTGATTCGCACCGGATTCACCGCTTTTGAGTAGAATAAACTAGAATTACGCTGACAGAATAAAATGTAAAACTAAAAGCATAAAGAATAGTTTAATCTACACCAATTTCTATGCGAGACATGAATAAATGACTAGAGCACTACACGAGTCAACAAAGTACTTCGTCTCGCAATCCTAACCCAGCACCGTGATTTCCCATTCACACAACCGAGACGAGTTAGACTCGTCGCGCGCCTACAGTTAAGTGCGCTCACGTGGGTGTCGTGATGTGCCATGAGATGAACAATGCTACAATATAACACAGATTGTAAATCCTAGTATGATGTGCACTGTGCATGTGCACGTGGTAACGATAACTCTCACTCCCCCAGACTTACACTAAGCACAAAGCATGTTTGATAGCGGCATAAGCTTAAGAGGGCTAGGATGAGAGATTACCCCATGCTCAGAAACGAGCATACCAGAAGATATGGCGTTTTGTTCAGAATACGGTGATCCTGCCGTGCTCCAATAGATGCGGATCTGCGATTAAAGAGATCCCAAACACAACAAAAATATAGCAAAGAAGATAACAAGAAAGAACGGAACCAAATGGTCCCCAATGGGTTGTCTCCCAAGAGCCCTTTTGTTTAACGTCCTTGAAGGTGGACCAAATACCTGTATTAGAGTTTGATAGCAATAGTCTTATAATAAAAAAACTAAAGAGACAGTACGACGCAACAAATAACTTGAAACAGAGAAGCACAGAAACATAACAGATGACACACGACACAGCCCGGAGATCCCTGCACGCATCAGCTATATGCTGATTTGTGGTGGTTCTCCCCAGTCACGCGAGATGGGCAGGAGGTGAAAGCTTTAGGGCCCAAGGAAGATGTCTCTCCCTTGCCCCTAACCTCCTCCTTCTCGCGCCGGAGGGCTGCAAAGCGCGCTGCGTGCAGGATTCTTTCCCGCTTCAGTTTTTTCACTGAAGGGGAGCGTCACCGAGCACCATGTGCGGGAGGGGTGATAGTGTTTGTCGGATTGGGATCAGCCGGGGGCTTCATTTCTGCACCCTCAAAAGGGGGTAGATCGGCCCAATGAACCTGTTTAGATTGTTTACATTTCTTGTTTTGAATAAAAACATTGTTTGTAAGGCTCATCGCTCCGCCTTCTCCCATGTCTTCCCACTCCTTGGTCTTACTGCTTTTCCTCTCTATCTCCAACTCTTTATTTGTGAGCTGCTTTGCTTTTTCTTCCATCAGAGTAATACTTTCCTCCTCTCTAGGATTCTTCACGTCAAAGTCTGATTTTTCTTCATTGGACCTGCACTTACTTTTACTCACAGAGAGGTTAGGAAGATAAGATGATCCTGACAGGTTTGTCGCATTGGAAGGTAGGGTGACGCAAACCGTGGCGATGTGGAGGGTTGCGCCACTCTCCTTTAGAAAAGGAACCCCCAGGATTGGCATGGAATCATTTTCCATGGGGCCTAGAATCTGAAAGTCGGTGACTACAGCCGTCCCATTAAGGTTTACTACGACCTCACGAATCTCACCCTCAGTTTCGACAGTCACTCCATTAGCCAACACCAGCGACTTCCGGTCCTCAGAGTTCATTGTTAGGTGCAATCTCTCAACATCTTGCATAGCAAGAATGTTGCGAGATGCCCCAGAGTCGCAAAGCGCGGAAACCTCAATATTATTGATAGTACATTCAACAACGCAAGGGCTCACTTGACCACCATCCGCGTCAGCAATGCTTTTACCTTGCTCCCGCGGGTTCTTTTCAGTATTGCTTGGAAGAGCACCTTGCGTACGCTCGGAGAGCACCTGGGCCAATTGGCCTAGCTGTGTCTCCAAGTTTCGCATTGAAGCAGTTTGATTGGCCATATTTGTTTGAGCCAGATCAACAAACTTTTCCATCATTTCTTCCAATGCGCTCTTCCTCTGCGGTGGTGCATTTTGAGCAAACCCCGGTTGTAGTGGCCTCGGTTGGCTACCGGAGGCTTGCGCATCAAATTGATGCAAGCCTCCTTGCCATCGTTGGCTAGGAACGTTTTGTTTCCATGAGAAGTTCGGGTGACTCCTCACGGACGGGTTATAAGCGTTGTTAAATGGTACTCCCCGATTTTGATCATTCATATAATTTACACTTTCATCAAAAGTTAATTCAGCAGGTTGCTCACCTGAGGGGCACTCATATGCATGATGCCCGGGGTTTCCGCATCCTTGACACGAAATGGCCATTACTGGGGCAGGAGGGAGGGCAGGCCTCTTAAGTAGCACGATGTTGTCATAAGGCGCCGATGCCACCTCGGCAGATGCGCCTGACGTGCTCACCTCAAAGAGTCCACGAGCATTCCTTGGAGCGTTTCTTCCAGCAGTCCAGAACGAACTATGAATGGCAGTGTCCTGGAGAATCCTCAGTGCGTCCTCGGGAGTATGGTTCATCAGGGTCCCGCCTGCAGCAGCATCAATCATGGCCCTATAATTGGGCTCGATTGCAAAATAGAAATTTTCCACTAAGCTCCAAGGTTGTAGCTCATGCTGAGGGCACTTCCGGAGGAGGTCCGTGAACCTATCCCATGCTTCCGCAAGGGTCTCCTGATCGTGTTGTCGGAAGGTTGCGATTTCTCTCCGCAAGTTTACAAACTTGTCCACCGGGTGGAATTTTGCCAAAAACTTTGTCTGCAGAGCGTCCCAGGTGGTAGCTGCACCGGGTGGTATTGTGTGGAGCCAAGCCTTCGCCTTGTCGCGGAGGGAGAATGGAAACAACCTGAGTTTCACCGTCTCATCAGCAATTCCTGCGTACCGAAATGTACCGCAAATCTCTGCAAATTCAGCTAGGTGAAGATGGGGGTCTTCACTGGTTAACCCGGAGAATTGGGCATTATTGCGGATCATATTCAGAATGGCTGGCTTTATCTCAAAATTGTTGTTAGTAATAGCCGGGCCAAATCCGGGGTACACACTCCCCACAGTGGGCGTGGTGTAATCTCTCATGGTCCTCGGCCTCGGCCTAACCACTTTATTCTCGTCGGCCGCCTGACCAACGCCTGGTGCATCTCCCATCCCGGGATTGATCGGGTTCCCATTGACATTCATGGTGGCGGCAGCACGGAGACGCGCCCGTAGGGTACGCTCTATTTCAGAATCAAATGCTGCAAATTCACCAGGATGTTGTCTATGCATGCGCACACTACACCAAAAAAAAGAAATATCAAAAACAAAAATACCCTTAAACTAATTTCCCAAGAAAGACAAATCATACACGCTTGCAGTCCCCGGCAACGGCGCCAAAAACTTGACGCGCTATTTCCACACCGCTAATTAGCGGGCACGAAATGCGGTACGACGGCAGTGCACCGGTCGTTGTCAAGCAATAAAAGTAGGGAGTAGCTCCCCGAATATCGTTCTCAAAGGACCGCAAGTTGGGTAGTACGATTTGCTTGTTAGGAGATTAATTATGAGGGTTTTTAAGTTTAACAAAAACAGGGGGATTTTGATTGGTTTTATAGAACAGGAATGAGAAAACTAAACAAACTGTGCGGGTCGCAATCACCGCGTCGCTTGGTGGATGGATTTAGTGCAGGCCGCGATGTCGTGCTTCGCTTAGCGGATGGACGGTGAGCAAATGGATGAGGTGAGTGCAAATGCGAGAGTTGAGGGTCGAAGGCACCTCTTCGCTATCGCTTCCAGCTTTTGCTAGAGCGAGTGCTAGAACGTGTGTGTGTAAGTGGAGCGGGGGCGGAGCGCATCACAACACAGCATCAAGTAAAGAACAAGATCATAAACAAACTCCCATTCATAGACAAATAGAGGTTCACTTAGTTCATTACAACAATGAAGAGTACATATCAAAAAGGAGAAGGGGTAGAAGGAACCACGAGATGAGAAGCCTCGCCGTGGATCTTGGTCGGAATGGGGGGTCGTCACGCCTCCTCCGAGCTCAGTCCTTGGTTGCTTCCGGGGCTTAGAGTCTGTCACTACCTCCAACCGTTGCCCGTCTTCTTCTCAGAGCTGGGTCACTTCTGCTTCGCCCAATGGAGATGTCCTCCTCATGGAATGCTGGTTGTAGATGGCGGAGAATGCTTTCGGGATCCTAGATAGACCTTAGGATCAATGGATGAAGCCTTCCCAAAGGGGGGAATGGATGGGAGGAACTTGGAGAGGTGAAACGGCGGACTGGTGCGGAGAAATCGCGCCCAAAACAGTGCTCAATGCCCTAATTTCGCGGAGCAGCGGTTTAAATAAGGAGCAGAATAAACACTGCGCACGGTCAGTGGCGCACGACCAGTGGTCGTGCGCGAAGGAATGCCTGTGATCGTGTGCAGTCAACCTGTAGCAAAGAAAAAGATGGAAAATAACGCACGGTCAGGGGCGCACGACCAGTGGTCGTGCGCGAAGGAATCCTCTGATCGTGCGCCGACGCTCTGTCTGGGAAGGGAATTAACGCACGGCCACTGGTCGTGCGCCTGATCGTGCGCGAAGGAATGCGCACGATCAGAGGCTTTTTAGGCCAAAAATTGCCCCGCACCATCCCGAACGTTCACGCGATCCCAGGACCTGCAGGAAAAATACATATGACCCCGATCCGTGGACACCACCGGGTCTATAACACAGGCATACAGTAATATATAAGAAAAACATGCCACAAAGGGGGAAAGATTGCACAAAAGGCGCAGATACGCCGTGATATCAATATAAGCATATATGAACAGCAATTGAAGTGCAATGACACTAAAACAAACCCAGATGAGGCCGGAAATCACTGTATAAACCAGACTCATCAAAAATCTATGCCAAATTGTCAACTCAAGGTCAGATGCAATAGTGTTGTCTGGTCATAGGAAAGGAAATGTCTTTTTAGTTGATTTCAATTCCAGCTTAACTGAAATTTGTTTATTCAATTCTGATATAGACAGAAATGAGCTTTGACATAGGAGGCTTGGTCATCTAAATCATAAGACCATGGCCAAATTAGCTAGAAATAATCTAGTCAGAGGCTTGCCAGGTGGTAAGTATAGGAGAGAAAACTCATGCAGAGATTTTCAAATGGGCAAGTAAACAAAGTCATCATTCAAACCAATTGGTAAGAATGACTAGCCTGGAAGTCTGTATTTATTGCACATGTACTTATTTGATCCAATATCCACTCAAAGCTTAGGAGGGAAAACCTTTACTTTGGTTGTAGTGGATGATTTTTCTAGATTCACTTGAGTGTTCTTTTTGAGAGCAAAATTTGAAACCTTCAAGATCCACTCAAAATTCATTAAACAGATTCAATCTGAATTCAACACTCAACTTGCTATGATCAGAAGTGACCATGTTACAGAGTTTGAAATCAGTTAATCTGTAGATTCTGTGAGGATAAAGGGATAAAACAAATCATTTCAGCTCCTAGAAGTCCTCAACAAAATGAGGTTGCTGAAAGGAAAAATAAAACCCTAATTAAATCAGGAATGACTTTATTGGCTGAGTCAAACCTGCCTAAGTCTTTTTGGGTTGAAGCAGTCAACACTGCCAATTATGTTCTGAATAGAAGTCTTATCCATAAGACCAAATCAATGACCCCTTATGAGCTGTTGAAGGGAAAAACACTTATAGTTTTATACTTTAGGATTTTTGGTAGCACTTGTTTCATTCTAAATAATAGAAAGAGCAATCTTGTCAAATTTGACAAGAAGACTGATGATGATATCTTCTTAGGATACTCATCAACAAGTAAAGACTATAGGTGCTATAACAAATGAACTCTTAAAATAGAAGAGTTTATGCATGTAGTGTTTCATGGGGCTAACATACTTCCCAAGGAGGAGGAAACTTCCACTAACATGATTTTGCAGGAACAAGACCCTCTGGTTACTGAGTTGGAGCAACTAAATATTAAGAAAAATGAAGAAGGCTCATCCAAAGAGCATAATAATCAATTGGACAGTGATGGTACCTATTCAGATGATGAAGATTCTAATAAAGCTACCAACAACACAGCTCAAGAACCCATTCAGACTCTAGAGCAAGTTGTTGAACCAGAGATTGCTAATGAAGAAGAAGTCACTCCTATACTTAATGTAGCTAGAACAAATCCTGAGAGAATAAATCTCAAGGATCATCCCACTTCTCAAGTAATAAGGGAAATGACTCTTGGAGTGCAAACAAGGAACCGACTGACTAATGAGACTATGCTCCAATGCTTCCTTTCCTAACATGAACCAAAGAGGTTTCAGGAAGCAGACAATGATCCCCGCTGGATTGTTACCATGCAAGATGAGCTAGCTCAATTTGAGAGGAATAAGGTTTGGACTCTAGTTGAGAGATTTAGAAATTACCCAATTATTAGGATAAAATGAGTATATAGAAATAAGTTGGATTCAAATAGAGTCATTGTCAGGAACAAAACAAAACTGGTTGCACAAGGGTATAGACAAGAAAAAGGGATAGACTACAATCAGACCTTTGCACCAGTGGTCAGAGTTGAAGCAATCAGGCTATTCCTTGCTTATGTTGCCTATATGAAGATAAAAGTATATTAGATGAATGTCAAGAGTGCTTTCCTAAATGGTACACTACATGAGGAGGTGTATATGGAACAACCACCACGTTTTATCAATCATTCTCATCTCTCTTATGTTTATCGATTAGATAAAGCACTTTATGGTCTAAAGCAAGCTCCAAGAGTTTGATATGAGACCTTATCCATCTTCCTTTTAGAGTGTTCCTTTGAAAGGGGAAAGGTGGATAAGACACTTTTCACTAGAACACGTAAGAATCAATTGTTGCTAGTACAAATATATGTGAATGACATTATTTTTGGCTCAACAGATCCAAGACTTTGCAAAAGGTTTGCTGACCTAATGCAATCTAGATTTTAAATGAGTAGCATGAGAGAACTATCTTATTTCCTTGGTCTTCAAGTGAGACAAAGTGATTAAGGCATTTTCATATCCCAATCTAAGTACACCAAAGAAATTATCAAGAAGTTTGGGATGAAAAATGCCTCCACCTGAGAACTATCAAGGCTACAAATGTTGTGATTGATAGAGATGAAAAAGGTCAATCTCTTGACCAAAAGACATATAGAGCAATCATTGGCTCTCTTCTCTATCTCACTGCCAGTAGGCCAGATATCATGTTTGACATTTGTGCATGTGCTAGATTTCAGGTAGACCCTAAAGAGTCTCATTTGAGTTCATTTAAAAAGATTCTAAGATATCTCAAGGGTACACCTGAGTTTGGCTTATGGTATCCAACAGAATCTGAATTTGAATTAGTTGGATACTCAGATACAGATTATGCTGGGTGTAGGTTGGATAAGAAGAGCACCTCAAAGACTTGTCAATTCCTGGGTGCTAGATTGATTTCTTAGTTTAGCAAAAAGCAAACCTCAGTCTCTACTTCCACTGCTGAAGCTGAATATACAGTAGTTGAAAGTTGCTGCTCACAAATATTGTGGATACAAAACCAATTACTTTACTATAACTTTTCTATTAAAAACTCCACAATATTCTGTGATAGCTCAAGTGCAATTTCAATTACATCAAATCCAATGTTTCATAGTAGAACTAAGCACATAGAAATAAGACACCATTTTATCAAGAATAATGTAGAGAAAGGAAAGATATCCCTTCAATATGTTTCCGCTGAAAATCAAAGGGCTGATATTTTCACAAAGCATCTTGATGAAATTAAGCACAATTTTTTTATCAATGCATTGGGAATGCTTGATGGTGCTTAGTAATATTTATGCTAAATCTATTTTTGTTATGGAAATTATTGCTCGGAAAAACAAAAAAGGTTTTGAAAAATTCTAAGTTTTTATTCGAAGCAACGTAGAATACAAATCGACGCAACGGCGATTTCTATTCGACGTATACGTCGAGAGCAGGCAGATTACGAATAGTGTGAAACTATTCGACGCAACGTCGATTTCTAATTGACGCATGCGTTGACAGAATGTCTGATAAGTTTATTCGAAGCTGCGTCGAATACAATTCGACGCAACGTCGACTTCTCAAGCGCGCGCAGAATTCTTTTCATGACGTTCCTTAGATCAATTTTGGCGCGCTACGTCGACTTCTTTTCTAAAATACATTGACATGTGCCCTAACTTTCAACTTATTGTCTTCTTAAATCAAACATCTATTATAATTTATTACACGATTCAAACTCTTCATCTTCCCCGCTCTCTTCTTCCTCTTCTCGTACTCTCTTGTTTGTTAAGTCTTTTGTAGGTACAACAATGGCTCCAATGTCATCGGAGTTGGAAGTTCTTGATGCTCTCAACAAAGTTCTGGCACTGTTAGTCTCAGAATTCTCCTCCGCTTTATTATCTTCTCAGACGACTGCTCCAATAAAGTTGCCACACTACAGAATCGACTGATGGAACTATCAAGCTCTCTACATGAGCTTGGACACCAAATCATTCAATCCCATGTACCTGCAGAGGTCCTTAAATCCTTCTTCAAGGATCTAAAGAAGGGGGAGAATCGTGTTGTCAGTCACATGGATTGTGATCAGGATAATGATGTTACTGATGATAAAATTCTAGAGTCAGGGGACGGTGCCAAACCTAATGGATACTGCTTATACCATGGCTGACCCAGAGAAAGCTCATTATCTCGCCTCTCCTTATGTATCTGAGGGAGGAGACGGTCATAGATTCAAGAATGCTCACTGATGTGCCAGAATCAGCAACTATTAGGATGATTTCTACATTTCAGGGGGAGTCTTTAACCAGGGGGAGGAATTGTATTCAGATGATATAGAACTCCTAAAGAGAATGCCTGAAAAACACCAGGAAGAACCTTCCCAAGGAAGAATATGGGTTGAATCTCCTATGCCTGAATCTCCAGAGTAAGAATCTCCAGTAAACATCTCTTCAATTTAATCAACTACAGATTTAATGATAACTGTACCAGTACTAGCTTCAGAAAAGAAGAAGGTACCTGTACCAGTTTCAGAACCTTCCTTAAGAAAAAGATCAGCAGAACCAATACCAGTATGGAAAAGGTATATAAAAGTTGAAAGAAAACAATACAACAAAAATATGTCCTACTGGAGGAAATATCAGAAAGTTGATATGCCAATATGGAAAAGGTATACAAAAGCTGAGACACAACAGTATAACAAGGATAAATCCTACAGGAGGAAATATCAGAAAGTTGATTTTCCAAAAAAATACAATGAAAGTATATGAGAATTATGAGCTTGAAAAAGTTTTTGAAAAAAGTAGAGAAAGAGAAAGGGTGAATATGAAGCTGCTATGAAGGAGACAGTGGACAAGATGAAGGTTTTTCTTGATAAATCAAGAAAGGGAAAACCAAGGAGGATATTCTTAATGAAACTTCAATCATAATACCAGAAAAATTGTTTGATCAGACTGGCTATGCTGAGAAACACCCTCAGACAAAGATTATTGAGAATACAGGGCAACTTCACAAAGGAGGCCTTGGTTTTGTAAGAGGTGGTCGCATACCTTATCAAACGAAAAGTGAGAAGAAAATTCTTCTTGAAAAATTTCCAGCTCCTGTTTTCTTAAAACCGGAACCTGATTCAAAATCTTTAACAGAAGAACCTCAAAGGACTGAGTCTCCTGGGATCAAACTGATATGATAAATGAATAGTCTGCAAAAATTATGAGTCTTGGTTTTGGAGTAAATGTAGTCTATCCTAATGCTGAGACAGAGATCAAAAAGTTGTCCAAGGTATACAATGACATACAAGAACATCCAGACAAGGCAAGATCAACACATTTTGAGTATGTTGAAAAGATTTCCAAGAAGCTGTGTATTGCTTTATCTGACTTTCTTAAAACCAGAAAATAGATTGCTATACTTGAATAACTAACTAACTAATGCTATGCTTTTGGAGCATGACATTATATAAATATAGTTACCATGTTATTTCTATTTTCTGCTTATCTCTTTCGTTATGCTAAATAGGGGGAGATTGTTGGAAAAAACTCTAAGATTTAACTTCACAAAATATTTCTAAGTGATTTTGTATTCTAGGATAATTATTCATGTTGTATAGTAAAGGTATTTTGGTCATTAGAAGTCCTAAGAAGTCAGTCTAGTCAAAGGCAGAAGAAAGCATTTTGAAATCTAGAAGAAAATCAGCCAAGGCATAGTTGCGTCGAATAGAGGTCGACGCAACGTTGACTAGAAGTCGATGTATTTCTGACTGGCAGTCGACGTATACTCTGAAGAAAAGTCGACGCATCTCCAGTGCAAAGATCGATGCAAGTGTCTATGAGTAATCGACGTAACATCGATTATTCAGTCAGATTTACAGAATTTTATTATGAAACAGAATTCGACGCATCTTCAGTCAGAGCTAGACGCAGCGTCGAATACTCTCTCAGAAAGAAAATTTCAAAAGATTTATTTAGAGTTATTCAAAGATTGTGATTATGGAATCTATTCAAATTTGAAGAGCTGTTAGAAGAAGGCTTAAGGAAAGAACTTTCTACATAATCACTGAAGGAATATTTAAAAGAAATTTGAATGTAATAGATGGGATTTCTGAAGCCTATTGTAGAAAGATTTGATCAGAGATTATTCCATTCCTTCTGAAGACAATCAATAAGAGGAAAGATTTCAAACTGACAAAGACATAAAAAAGATACTCAAATTTGAAGAAGAGACAGCGCTCTCTCTCGACACACAGAGATATACAAACAGAAAATCATATTTTTTTTTCTTCTCTCTCGGCAACAGAATTTCTAAGTCAGTGAATCAAAGCTTATAATCTTTGCTTCTTCTCCAAGGATTAATCAAATACAAAAGATCCAGTCCACTGAAGTGTCAAAGAATCCTCAGAAATTGCTGAAGGAGGATTCAAATCTGAAGACAACTTTTCTCTCTCTTCTCTTGATCTCTTTCTTTCTCTTTCACTTCTTTCAACTGTGAAAAGAGTTTTTAGAATCCCTCTTTCAAAGGATTCAGTCTATGGTTCAAGATCTCTTTATCAAAAGATCTAGTTGTTTGGTTAGATCACCTTATCAAAAGATCAGGCTGTGTAGTTCTTAGAGTCTTCTTATCAAAAGACTCAGTCACTGGTTCTAAAAATCTCCTTATCAAAACACTCGGGCATTGAGACAGTGGATTCCTACTAAAGTGGTAGAAGAGTGAAGTACCCAGATTTTGGGGAACCACTATAGCTTTTATGTCATCTGTGTTGTGGCTCTTTTTCTGTGCTTGTTTCTTATTTTATTTCCTGCATCTGTTTGTGCTGTGATATATTTAATTCTGGTTGTGAAATCTGTGGATGTTAATCTGAATCTGGTTAAGATTTTGGTAAATAAATTTAAATCTATATTCACCCCTTCTAGAGAATTCTCAGAGGTATAGCTGTTCCCTTTCAACAAAAACTCTAAATGATAAAAAATACCTAATACTCCCAAGTCCCATCCGTATATAGGAAGGACCACTTACAATTTACCCCAATACCCCTTATAAAATAAAATTACATAATAACTAAAACAAAATAACATACTCCATCATATCTTCGCCGCGTATGCATAACATAATACCCCACAATAAGTAAATAAGGTTCCTCTATTAAAAGACACTAGGTCTAAGGGAGAACTGCAAGGACAAGGGGTGTATCATCGATAGGGAGAGAGAGGCTTTAACTTGGGGTTAGAGTTGCCCTCATAAAATTGACCACCACTTGTGGACTATAAATTAATCCTCATACTGATCCAAATTCACCAAAAAGCTAGTTTCAAACACACATGGTAAATAAATAACGAGATATTCTACACAAGCACTGTTATGAAGGTGGAAAAGGGCAAGGGACGAGGAAACGACACATAAGTCGACATCGGGGTCTAGGCGACGTGGACACAAATCCCAACTTGACGACGAATGCTCGCTAGTTGGGCGCAAAGGCGTAGCGGAGCCGTCAGCCTTATCTTGTATTATCGTACGTATATTTCGGGTCGTGGGTTATCTACTGTTTGTCCTTCCGCACTTTGGAATGAGGCACTATATAAGTCTATATGTATCTTTCATTTGGGTAGCTTGGATGAATGAAAAAAAGAGTCCTATGGGATGAAATTCGTCTCTCTTCTTCTTCCTCCTTCTAGACTCCTCCCTTTCCTCCTCTTCAACCCTACGACATAACATTTGGTTCGATTTGCCGCGATTCCCTCCGCAGTTTTCGACACCCGAAGCATCATTCCAGCGGCCTATGCCGACTGCTACGCTCGTATACCCAACGCATTATGTCCCTGCAGCCAGCTGCAACGACCGACATCGTCCGATGCTCGCTCACCCAGTTCGACGCCCCGTTCCAATCCGCCTCATCCTCCACTCTCGCGCCCGGCTATTTCTTACAACCCAGCGCCTGACCGTGCGACCGATCGCGTTTGTGTCCTTCCACGCCCGTCCAACGGTCGATTCCCGCGACCGATCGTGCCTCCCAACAACTCACAATACACATTTGACCTCTCTTCTGTCTTCCGCGACTGATCTGACCCTCCGAGCGACCGCTCGGGCCCTCCCAGCTGCTTCCAGTGTAGTTTCTTCTAGGCAATGGCTTCCAGCGCCGCTTCTTCCCGGCTGATCTCACACGTCGCTTCTTCCAGGAAGATCTCGCATGCCCGACAGCGCCTCCATTGCTCGTTCCGATGGCGCACCGGCCTTCCTCTCGCATGCACGCCCCTACGGCTCCGCTCTATGGCACACTCTGACACGCCCGCGCCTCAGCCTCCTGTGGATCCGGCCATCTCCCGCTGCCTTGATGCTCATGAGGAGTCCATTGCCTCACCTCCACCGATACCGGCCATCCACCGGAGAGTTCTACACCACCACCGCTTGCCTACTCTCCCCCACCCTTTTGGACACCACCCCAGGTGCATACTGCGGCTCCCCTGAGTCTCGGACCACCTCTCCAACCGTCAGACCACCGAACGGCCCTCGGATGGCCAACCACAAGTATCACGATCTTCGCACCAGGGGCCATATTTTCCGTTGTAAACAACACTACTCCCCAACTTACGACTGTCTGTTGAAGGAGCTCCACATCACCATTGGCGAGGACCCTAAAGCCTTAGAGGGCCATGGCTTCCTTGCTTCCATGGGCCCCCCTGCACGTCTGCATCTTCTCAAACTTTTGTGCTTTGTTGTGGGATGCACCTCTCCACCCCCACTATGATGCTCATTGGTTCCCTGGCTGGTACTCCCCTGACGGTGTTGATTGATAGTGGGGCTAGCCACAATTTCTTCTCCCCGCGCCTGACGACACAACTAGACATTTGCTCGTCTCCTTTGCCTCCCCGTGTTTGCTTGGGCGTTGGCAGCCACACTACCACTGGGGGGCTTCTGTACGGACCTGCACATGACTGTGGGCCTCTTTCCCCTCAGCGCAGAATTCTACTCTTTTGAGCTCAGTGGCCTTGACGTCATACTCGGCATCGCGTGACTTTGTACACTCGGGGACGTGCATATCAACTGGGCCCGCATGACGATGCGATTTTTTCAAGCGGGCGTATTTTTCCTCTTGGCAGGGGAGGCGTCCTTTTCCCATCTAACGGTGGCACTCCATCCTCCTCAGCAGCATGCTCCATTAGATTCTATCGCATACACGTGGAGCGAAGTAGAACAGACCCGCCCGACCGCACCTCCACCATCCCGGCTGCAGTGCGTCCCGATGGTTGCTTCCGCCTTTAGGACAAGGCAAATTTTTGAGAGGGTGGCATTGTTACGAAGGCGAAAAAGGGCAAGGGACGAGGAGAGAAGGACACGACGCATAAGTCGACGTCAGGGCCTAGGAGACGTAGACACAGATCCCAACTTGACGACGGACATTCGCTAGTAGAGCACAAAGGTGTAGCGGAGCCGTCAACCTTATCTTATATTATCACACATGTATTTCTAACTGTGGGTTATTTACCGTTTGCCCTTGCGTACTTTGGAATGAGACACTATATAGACCTAGATGTATACTTCATTTGGGGAGCTTGGATGTATGAAAAAAAGAGCCCTATAGGCTAAAATTCGTCTCTCTTCTTCTTCCTCCTTCTAGACTCCTCCCTCTCCTCCTCTTCAACCCTAGCACCTAACAAGAACCCTCAAGAAAATTGAATTGGATCATTAAAACGACTGAATACAAGGATGATTATTCCAAGCAAATACCTACACCAAGTGTGAATAAAGGTTTGTTCCAATCCTTCAACAACTCAATTCAAAAGAGGTTGGTCAAAGGGATTTTAGAGAAAGAAGGTGACGGGGATCGACAAGATTTTGGAGCATGAGTTTCAAGGCATGTCCCCCGATTGACGATCTGAGTACACAATTGCATTTAGAGTGATGTTTCAATATTTTCCATGTATTTGTTCTACCTTTTAGTGTTTAATTTAGTAAAGATCAGACAACCATCGTGTACATCCAATAATAGCCGTTTATGATGGCCGCCCTAGTCATGTTGCGAGCTGGTTTGATGGCTATCACAGATTTTGGAAACACCTTCTTGATCCGCCAATCATTCGTGGTGCTAACTCAGCAACCCTACGTGCTGACTCCTAGGTATTATCTTCCTCCTTGGTTTACCCTCTGCTTTCCTGTGTTTCCACCTCCCCCAACGCTAAAATAGCCCGGACGCCCCTCCTAACAGCAAACGAACAACAACTGCCCACGTGGAAACCCCCTCCAACAGTCTCCCAACAACCATCCAGCAAAACAACCCCCTCCCGGGCTATTTCCAGGCATGGACGTCCCCTACTAGGCCTTCCACAACCCTCCACCATATTATGGCTGCTTCTAGCCCTCCACTACCATATACTGGATGTATCCAGCCCTCCTCCATTAAAAACTGCCCCTTCCGTACCCTAACCGAGTAGTTCCAGGCTACCTCCAGCCATGGAACTTCTGTCCAGTGCCTGCAACCTAGGGGTGCAAGTTGAGTCAAGCCGGCTCGTGAGCTCGATGAGCCGGCTCGAAAAAAGCTCAACTCGAGCTTGAGCCAGTTGAGCTCGAGCTCGATTGCTCATGTTCATGAGCTCGCGAGCTCGAAAGCTCGAGCTCGAGCTCAATATACTGGTCTCGAGCTCGAGCCAAGCAGGATGAGCTCAACGAGCTCGAAATAAGCTTGGGATTTTTGCCAAGCTCGACTCGAGCTCGACTCGTTTACACCCCTACTGCCAACCATAATACAGCCACCTTCCTGCTTCAGGCAACCCTCTCAAGCCCAGTCCAGGGCATGTCCGACCACTTCCACCTTTCTCCCAACCCCAGAAGACCCCCCAGCCCCCTCCCACCCAAGCGAAGCTTCTATACAACATCCCCACCCCATCACACAACCACATTCCCACTGAAACAGACATCGTACAGCCACTATAACATCTGTGGGTAGCCAACACCGCTCCGACGATCACTGGACCTCCGCCCCTTGGCCAACAACCTGTTGGATCGTGCGACTTCCTTAGGGGAGTGGGGAGTGTTGGATCGTGCGACTTCCCTAGGGGAGTGAGGAGTGAATAACGATTATTATAAAAACTTGTTTTTTCTTTTATCAAATTGAAATTTGGTTGATTTAAAATGATGCACAGCAGAAATTAAGATATCAAAAGATTAAATCATCGTGAAGAATAAAAGACAAATTTTATCATTCAAAGATTAATAGCACGACATACATCATTTTTGATCTTTTGATGCAAAGATCAAGAGCAATAGAAATAATAATCTTGTGTTTTCTATAAATGGGTCACTCCACGAACCGGTTGACCCTAGCTAATCCACCTCAGGATTAGCCTCAAGTCTCGCCTCCTCGGAGATCTCCCTAGATCTAACCTAGGACCTAGTCACCACACTCGAGGCGAATTCGGCACCGTAAATCAATGATGATCTAGTCGCCACACACGAGGCGATTTCCACCGAGATCAACGATTAAAGCAAAACAAAAAGATAAAATACAGTAGAGATATAAAAAAATGTTGCAAAACTACCAAAACCTGATGTCAAAGGAAGAAGGCAAAGGCTTGCTTGAGAATATGCATCGTTTTTCATGAATCCGTCTCTTGAATGATCTTTGAACTTTGGTTCTTCCTTTAAATCCTTTAGAATGAGAGGTTGGGAGTTCTTCACGGCTCTGAGTCGGCTAGGGCGACCAATCCTCTAAAATTCCAATGCTTGGAATCAAATCGTGCGCGATTAAATTGATATTTAAGTTCTCTAGGAGCTAAACCTACGGTAGCTGCTACTGTCGGGCGGTAGCGTTGAGATTCGAACATATATGCTTGATTTGATCTTCTTCACCGCAGAGGTTTCCATATGAAGTTGGAGTTGTCGCTGGGAGTTAGCTGCTACCGCCGGCAGTAGTGTCCAAATTTCTGCTTCGCAAAAACTCTGTATTGTTAGTACTGGCACCAGTAGCTACCGCGGGGCACTAGTTAGATTTTAGGTGTCCGTCCAGGTTGGCTTGAATCCATCCAGGGGCTACTCCAGGTCGCTCAACTGAGCTACCACCACTGGGCGATAGTCGGTACCGCCGATGGTAGTGCCTTTCTTGAAAGTCTGCTAGGCAGCTAAGAATTCTCTAAGTCCATAGTCAATCATCACCAGCAAGTCGATGTACGCTAAGCGCTACTGACAGACAGTATCAACTACCGTTGGCAGTACTGTTCATTTTTGGACTTGGTCGTTTTCTTTTAGCTCGATTCATTCTATATCAACCATCACTTGCATCAGCAATTATACATTTACCTGCACATTATGAAACACTTGCAAATACAGATTAGAGACTTATCAGGATTTGTTAATCTCAAATCAGGAAAACGTCGAACAATATTTCAGCAAGCTTCTCCTTTTGATAATAACAAATCTCGATGATTGAGAAATAAATAGTGCATAAGAAATTGATGTTCACAGTGGCATAATCATGAGTTGCAAATATATGATATACATAAAGATTAAGCATGAATGACTAATACAAGGATATGTCTACTCTCCCTAAATGATCGCTCCACCTAAGTCAACGGTCTCCTCCTAAGTGTGATATTTCACAATCACAATTTTCTCTCCCCCTTTGTTATCAGTAAAAGCGGGTGATCACAACCATAGAGGAAAAACCATAAATAAAGGATAATCATGATAACATGCGTAGAAGATAATCGTGAAACGCATAGAGGGAAAAGATAAGGGCCCGTTTGTTTGGGCGAAATTGGAGCATTGGAATTCAATTGTCAATTCCAACTCCGCCGTTCGGCGGGCCCAAAAAAACGTGGGAAACGGAATTCATTTCAATTCCTTTAGGATTCGATTCCTATGTGATTTTTTAGGAGATAATATGATTTCTATGTGATTTTTTAGGGCGTTTGTGTGGGATTTGAATTTCAGTTTTTTTTCTAGGGATTATGTTTGTGTTTTTTTTTTTTTGGGGGGGGGGGGGGGGGGGGGGGGGGTTCATAGTGATTTTCATATATTGTGTATGTTCATGTTATATATATTACATGTGTAAGTTATGAGTAGGTGTGGATGAAAGTGTGGTTGTATGTGTAGATATTCATAGTGTTTTAAGTGGATGAAAATGTGGTTGTATGTGTTTGTGTCTGGTCGTATATGTTTATGTGTGTGGTTGTATGTGTTTGTGTCTGGTCGTATATGTTTATGTGTGTGTATGTATGTGTGGTTATATATGCATGAAAGTGTAAGTGTGAGTGTGTGTTTAAGTGTGGTTGTATGTGTTTGTGTGGTTGTGTGTGTATTTATGTTTGTGTTTGTATGTGTTTATGTTTGTATGGTTGTATGTGTTTGTGTGGTTGTATGTGTTTGTGTTTGTATGTGCGGTTGTATGTGTGTATGTGTGTGTGTGTGGTTGTATGTGTATGAAAATGTGTATGTTTGTGTGGTTGTGTTGCTGTATGTGTGTGTGCATGAAAGTGTGTATTGTATTGTTTCTGTATGTATTCTATGTGTGTAAGTGTGTATTATGTGTAAGTGTGTGCTTGTGTGGGTGTTTAAGTGTGTGTTCATGTCTTATATGTAGATGGAAGAAATAATGAAGTGTCGTAGACATAGGAGAGCAGCAGTTGCAGCGACTCTTGTTGTGGCCGCTATAGTTATGGTGAAAACCAACATTGGAAGAGATCTTGTAGAGGCCGATGCTAAGAATAATTTAAGGAGAATGTTGTTTACTCGATTATATAGTGAGGCATATCACATGTGTCAATTGTTTTAACCAACTTCGCATGGATAGAAGCTCTTTTGAAACTCTGTGTAATATTTTAATTAGACGTGGATTATTAAGAGACACGCAGAATGTTTCAGTTAGAGAGTCGGTTAGTATATTTTTGTGTCTTAGCTCACAATAAGAAATTTCGGGATGTAGGCGAAACGTATCAACGTTCAATTGATACAATCAACAGACATTTCAACATTGTATTAGGAGCAATTCTAAAGCTATCCCCCGACTTTATAAAGCTTCTTGATGCATCAACAGTACAAAGATGACGTCATTTTTCAGTGAGCAATTTAATTCTTTCGTACTTTTATTTATACGTAGTATGCTTAGATTATATTAATATATAATTTATTATCTTATATGACACTCATATTGATGTAACAGTTCCAATTAATCAAGGTAGGTATCAGAATAAGAAACAAACCATTACAACAAACATCATAGGCGTATGTGTGTCCTGATATTTCAATTCTGTCACTGTTTTAAATTTTACATTTCAATTCCTTTCACTGAATTCTAACATGCAACCGAACATCGGAATTACTAATTCCAATTCCTGTGACAGATTTCATGTATTCAACCGAACAGTAAAATTGGAATTGATTTAAATTACAATTCATACAGAAATTGAAATTGGGTCAGTTCCAATTCTTGCATCCCATTTCCTGTCAAACGAACAGAGCCTAAGTGTAAAAATCATATTGGGAGCTTTAGATTTCTATTATGGGCTTCATGCCCGATTATAATCTTTAGGGTTTTTATTATGTCATCTTTCAATTGACGTTATTGTCCATTGTCGTTATGTTGTAGTTTTTAAGTAAGTCCAAGTGTTAGGACTTATTTACAATTATGCCCCTTTGTAAGTCTATTTAAAAGACTGCTTGGGTCTTGTAATGGAAAGTAAGAATTAATCAAGTATCCCATTGTCTTGTATATTAGATCTTGGTAGCTTTCTCCTCCGAGCACACCTCGCCTAGGCAGCCACGGTTCCGGCTCCACTGTACCCTCGGACCATGGCACCGGCGAGCCCATAACAACTTGGAATCAGAACTAGGTTTTCGTATATGGTTTCCGTACGATTTTCCCGATTCGAGCCATAACACATGGTTTTTTTCGTACGCTTTTGAGCCGTATCACATGGTTTCCGTATGATTTCCCGATCTAAATCGAACATGTTTTACATTAAGAAGATATTTTTAAGCATGCTTCATGTGCTTCATATGATCCTGGAGTTCGCTCCCAGCAATATAGCCATCACTACCCTATCATATCAATCCCACAAGTCTATATCCATTCTCCTTCGATAACGACAGGGGAGCAAGTCCAAATAGAAAAACTCACATTGGGTTTAGGGATAATCATGCATGAGTTGATGACTTCCACAACGTCAAGGCGACACTCTATCGTTGAGTTATGTCCCATTCTGGTGAGAAATAAAACTAACTAATCTCCTAAGACAAAGGGTAAATAAACTAAACACCATTATTCCTGAACAACTTGGAGTCGGACCTTCTTTACACACTATTATGTTAAGTTAAACAATGGTAAAAATTAGGTTCCATTATCAACTGCTCCTATCGAAAATAGGAATGACTACAGATTTTAGCCATAACACATGGTTTTCGTACGATTTTCCCGATCTAAATCGAACAGGTTTTACCCTATAGGATTGTCAACTTGGTATCAAAACTTCTTGATCCCCCCCCCCCTCCGCAATGGAACAACTCTCTATTGCTGCCTCCAACCGCACGTGCAAGCCCCCCTAGTAGTTCTGCAACGGGAAATAGAATGTCTCTCTTCTCCGGTGCTACACACCCCCGTAACATCTCGTACATAAATGATCATCGTTGACTGTCTCGTACAGAAATGGCCAATCGACGCGCACAAGGGAAATGTTATAACTGCGATGAGCAGTATACTCGCGGCCATCAGTGCAAAAGACTTTTTTATCTGCACGTGGAGGACTCAAATGATGAAGGGGTTGGGTGAACTGGGCACCACCGTCGATCTTCCTTGAGCTTGAGGTCAAGCTCTTTTTGCACGACGGGAGAGAAGTTATGGGCTTTGTGCCTGGTTATTATCTTTAGGGTTTTTATTATGTCATCTTTAAATTGGTGTTGTTGTTCATTGTCGCTAAGTCGTAATTTTTAAGTAAGTCCAAGTGTTAGGACTTATTTACAATTATGCCCCTTTGTAAGTCTATTTAAAGGATTCTTTAGGTCTTGTAATGACAAGTAAGAATTAATCCCTTCTCCCTTTGTCTTGTCTATGAGATTTTGGTAGCTCTCTCCTCCGATCACACACCGCCTAGGCAGTTGCGGTTTCGGCTCCACCGTACCATCCGGCCACGCCTCCGACGAGCCCATAACAATTTCATAATTAGAGTGGACAGCACAAAGGATATAAAAACATTGGATTAAACACAACAATATCACAAAATTTGCAAGGTAACCATATAGACATTGTAAAAATCATAACAAGCAATCCAATACTTTAAATAGAATGTAAAGAATGTTCAATAAAGTTTAAAGTTCAATTCTTATGCGCGGAAGTGTTATACAAAACAATAAAGTGTATATATGTGAAACCATCAATATTGATACTAGAAGTAATAATCAAGAGTACATGTATGCATTGAATTGTATACTAACATCCTCATCGTGCAAAGTAAAATCACTTTCATAACTTTATTACACACAAAAGTATAACTACCAAGGTGCTTCACACACAATGCTCATTAAGACTTATCAGAGATATGAGGTAGTGCTTGGTGAATCACATATTATAAGATAGATTTATAAGCAATTTGTAAAAAGTAATGATGCGGTATATCAAAGAGAAGTAAATGTGATAGTAAAATTAGTTTATAGAAGATCAATAAAATTCATACCAAGGTGCTCAATATCACAATGCATATTAAGACTTATTAGGAGGAATAGTATTGTTTAGGGTGTTGTTCTTGTCATTATTCAGTATTCCAATCTTTTCTTATGATATGAGCAAGGGCCCCGAATTAATCGAACAAGATGCACTTTCACTTGTACACAAACATGAATAAAAAGAACCACACATCTCTTGATTTAGTGTATGAATATCCATGAATCACATGAAGGAAATCCGATGGAATGCAGGTGAATAATTGTGACAGACACTACATATGCAAGTAATCAAGATTATTAATATTAGACTATTAGTAAATGTATTATGAGTGATACATGTATTTGAACATTTTTTCATATAAATCCTCACACAACATAAAAGCATGTACAAGCGGCATATCACATTTTCATATATTATATTATTATGATACATGAAAGATTGACTAGTATGAATAACTTTTATAAGAAATACAAATCAAACATTGAAGATGATCTTAAGAATTCATATAAATCATGTTATTTAACGAGATAAAATTAGTTTTAGATTTTATGTCACTTTTATGATTATACAATTTGTGGTTCTATATTTTAAGGGAAAAAAGAGGAGCATTAAGGAAAAACACAAAAGGAACAAAAACAACAAGATGTATTTTTGACCTAGGCCTCGTTTGGCGGGGCGGATCCCGCTCGGTCGGGCCACCGATCGTTTGGCGGAGCCGCGGTTGCGCAACGGGATCCGCCCCACCCCTAAAATATACGCGGATTTCATCTATGCCGCGGCGGTTGCCTCCTGCGCGGATTTCTTCCGCACCGCGGCAACCGCTGTGGTGGTTGCCTCCTGCGTGGATTTCATCTGCGAGAATAAGAGGCGCCAAACGAGGCAATAATAAACTCATAAACACAGGTTATCAACTCATTATCAAAATATGTTCAAGGAAAGGAGCACAAAGTCGAGAAAGCCCAACTAACATACTTAATGATGGAGATCACCATAGGATTCTGATAAAGATGATCCACCCAAAAGGAGAAGACACAAAAAGAAGTCAACGCAACATCTGCTTAAGGAACGTTACAAAAGAGAAGATCCAAAAGTAGGATTGTTTAGCTAGCCATATAGAAAGTTTGACTATTATGTCATTTATTCTAAAGGACAATAGTGTAACATGCTCAAGTTAACTTTTTATGATGAAAAATTTCCTCCGATGGAGTTTGATAAAGATAGAACTTTCCATGCTTAGAAGATAAAAAATCTGAGCACCAAAAATCCAGATGGAATGACTAAATAGGTATCTCATGCAAAAGTTACGTTAAATTGGCAGATTAAAAATGCAATAGCACATAACAAAGCCCTGAAGCAAATAGTAGCAACCCAATATACAATAGAGAAGAAACTTGACCATGGGCTTTCATCCATCACAGGAGTCGCGATGCAGCAACAAGACATGATAACAACCTTGCAATATGAATTAATCCAGTTGGCCAACACCGTTTCTTTTAATTCACCAATTTCTACCCAAAAGGAGGCAGAGCTAAAGGGTCTCAAAGCCCAACTTCATTTTATCCAAACCCATAAACAATACCAGACTATGGAATATTATGAAGCCCCCTCTTACACCTCTTGTTTACCAACACTTCCAACATATTCTCAATCACTATCAGCTTTCTCCTCATAAGATCATAACCCTTTCAATAGTTCGACATTCTTCCCAAAGAAGCACTATGAAGCATCTCAGTCTTCAAAAAGAAAACCAGAAAAGTCACCATCTAAAGAATCATCTCCTAAAGAGTTACTTACAACTCTACCATCTTCTAAGCTTATGGTAGAAAATCCAATATCCTCATTGCTGAACAAGATAGCAACACTGACACAGTCTTCAGAAAAAATAGCATCCTTATGGGAAAAGTGTTCTGAAGATTCAGATGATGAAAGTATGTCCCTTGACATTCTAATGGCTGACCTATCTACAGAAGATCCAATTGTTGAAGATGAGGAAACATACGAGTTTGATCAAGAAGCCCATCAAGAACTTAAGTAACAAGGCCAGTTCTAGAATGACGCAATGAATTCTTGGGAGCATGAGATCATTATACCATTCAAGCCAGAGAAGAATACTTGAGCAAGAGATGTTGCTCGTACAAAAGAAAAGATCAGGAAACCCATTACGAGAGAATATCAAAACGGTTATATACCATCAATGGACTCGATGATGTCAACTTAAAGTAGACTTTTCTGAATTCGCTTCCAGAACCTCTTGGAAACGAAACATCCAGACTCCTCTAAATAAAGAACATTCCGATTAGTCACACCTCTACCGGTAAGTTATACAAGAACGTGTTACTTTCACTTGAAAAGTTGTGCAACCAGAAGAGATTCCTCAAACAGATCGAAGACCAAAACAAGAACCTAGGATCAACTTGTGATCGTAACGATCTCCAGATCAAATGCAGAAAAGACCAATCTTGTGCATGCAAAAAGAAGAAGAAAAAAATTCTCCAAATACAGAAAGAATGAAGGAAAGAATTACTTTTCCTAAAATAAGAAGTGGAGATACCTCAAAAAAGGATGGGAATAAGAAATCGTTGAGGTGCTATATATGGAGAAAGAAGGGATATTTTGCCAAAGAATGTTCAGATAAAAAGAAGAGCTCACGCCTCATTGAAAAGATTTCCCAAGTTGAAGACATAAATAATAATGACATCGAGTCACTCTTTTCTATTGATGATGAAGCAAACACTGATACAATTCTTGCCCTCGGAGCAGATCTATTAGACTCATCTGCAGAATTTGATGATGATGTGGTTCTCTTTGATAATGATGATATATATACTCCCACGCCTGGACAGTCTACTTTGTCAGCCAACTCCTTCGGCAAAGATCCACATTTTCCCAGGAAAATTGGATAAGCCTATTCCAGCGATGGCATTCTTCGATACAGGAGTTGCATCTTCTATCATGAAGCTCAATATTCTGTCAAAGGAATGTTGGAACTCTTGCAACAAATCCTTCCGAGCAGACAACGAGACACCTTCACGATCACTCTGATTAGCAAACCATCAACATTCAAAATTTTTCGGGATTCATAATCAAGCATCAAGTTTATGGACCAAAGCTCCCTGGAAAAGACCTACACATCGGTTTTGACATCTTGCACTCTTTGAAGAGGGTCTCGTGGAACAAGGAAAGGTTAATGTATAAAAATCATCGGCTACCATGGGCAAAGACTTAACATCATTACCCGGTTGAAATCCTATCCCCAATGAAGGACGGTATTGCCCGCACCTCTTGCGCAGAATCACACACAAAATTTCTGCAAAAGTGTGTTCATCCTTTGGAAAAATCCAGAATTCTATATCTCCTTGACTTTAAAAAAGAATGAAGATATCAACTCAATGAAAGCAAGCCACAAAGAAATGAACCCAACTCATTATGAGCTTGCTATAAAAGAAGTTAATCAGCAGCAGCAAGAAGGGTTAATTGTACCTACAAAGTCACAATGGGCTAGTGAAGCCTTCTACGTTCAATCTTAAAACAGGTTTTTGACAGCTTGGTATTCATCCTGATGACAGGCAAAAGACTGGATTTAGCATCCCGAAAAGGCACTACCATTGGACCGTTGTAACCTTTGGGCTGAAACCGGCTCCTTCATTATTCCAGAAGGCAATGTCAAAGATCATTCAGCCCATCATGCATAATGCATTGGTCTACATTGACGGTTTTCTACTGTTCTCACCAGACATTGTGTTAGGATTTTGATAATTCTGGGGAGGAATCCGGCAAGGGAAGGGGGCCGGCGGTGGCGAGCTAGAAGAAAAGAGAAGAAACTTAGGGAGCAACCCTAATAACTTTCATACCTCCAACCTGTCTCCATACAAAAAACCCTCCCACTTATATAGATGAGGGAGGGCAACCATAAAAGAATTACAAAATAATGCATTTAATTAATTAATATTAATTAATATTCATTAATTAATATCAATCAATTAATTCATACAAATTGATTACAAGAAAATTGACCACGACAACTTCCCTATGCGCGCTCCATAAATTCTGCCGAGGGGGGTCCACCTAAGTGAATGTGCCTGCCTAATAAGAACAATATTATTATTAAATAGTACCAATTAATTAATAGTAATAATTTTCGCCGAGGCGTCTTCCATATGTGAATGCGTAACATATAGACTCTCATCATGTCATGCTCTCAAAGTTCCATGCTTTGGTTAAAAATTACATTATGTTATCCGAGAAAAAGATAATTAATGGGGAAACAAACATTGATTTCTTGGGGAAGCATATCTCAAATGGATAGTATCAGCTCCAGCCTCATATTGCAACCCAATTGAATCATTTTCTAGATGAGAACATAACGTTCAAGAAAATCCAGCAGTTCTTGGGCATTGTTAATTATATAGCAGAGTTCATTCATGATTTGGCTAAGTACAGGACTCATCTCACTAATCAGCTCAGGAAAGATGCACCACCTTGGAATGAAGCGTGCACTGATGCGGTCAAAAAATTAAAGTCTAACAAAAATCTGTCACCACTCAAGATTCCATCATCAGGTAAACAAGTCCTTCAGGCTAACGCAATTGATCATTTTTTGGGAGCTATATTATTGGAAGAAATAAATGAGAAGAGACAGATCTGTAGAAACAAGAGCAGAGCGTTCAAAAGTGGAGAACTTCACTATCACTCTACATATAAGGAAATCCTAGCCGTAAAAAGGGGAATCGAGAAGATCCAATTTCACTTTATTGGACAACACTTCTTAATGGAAATGGATATGTTAGCATTTCCCAAAATGCTACAATTCAAACAAAAGATGTTGCCACAAGCCCAACTCTTGTGATGGGCTAATTGGTTCTCTTAGTGAAAATTTGAAGCCCGACACATCAAAGGTAAAATAATTTCATCCCAGATTTCTTATCCAAAACTCAGAGAGCAATATCTCCAGTCTTCCCAGTTATCTACTATCTTCAGTCAGAAGATCTTCCAGCACATGTTAAGGACAAAATACTTTATTTTGTTCTGCAAAAAAGATCTCTGCCCTATCTGTTTGCTTTCCAAAAAATCTATATTAGACAATACAACTTGATCGATGGTCCTCTAGTCAGCTTCCCGTTACATCCTAGGTTTCCTTTTCTGACTGTACTTGAATGTAGGTTAGATTTTTTACTTTGATTTTCCTAAAGAATGCTACATGGTCCTATGATACTTTATTGAAACCGACCCATTTGGGAGTAACTTTGACAAGGGACGTCTACTTCAGTACATTGCTCTGGTCGACATGAAACCATGCAAGAAGTAGAAACAACTTCAGAAATGGCTAACCCTTTTTGGAGACAGCAGCTTTTGGCGAGAAAACATAAGTCTAGAAGGAAACAGTCTAAATGGAGTACGTGAACAGAAGCATATCCTTATCCATTTTGAGTGCCAAAAACATCTAAGCATTGAAGAAGATGGTATCCTTATTAAGAAAAAGTAATAATGTGCTTCTGGCATGAGCAAATATATAATAGTCCAATTCCGACGATAGAGCACAAGGCACTCCTATGTATGATTAATGGTGTCATTATCGCAGATGTTCTGTTTGACATGCCTACAGCCTACTGGCGAAACTCCACAATCCTTCCACTCAAGTATATTGAAGAAATCCAAAATTGTCACTTCCAATTGCGTCTAGAAACTCTGACTACCGATTTGAAAATTGACCATCCAGACTACAGGCTCCACAGAAAGGCCGGTCCAAAACTTTATTCCTCTGGCAAAGAAGACGAAGATGATGTGGAGTCATTACCTTTTTTCGAAGACGAAGATGCTTTGAGCTGCAGTTAGCAAAGTAGCGCGCGTACCATGCATGCTTGGAGCTGCAGTTAGCAAAGTAGTGCACAAGCATGCACATCGAGCACTTAATCGTGCGATCGGTGTAAACTTACATTTTAAACTTCTAATCCGAGTCGTGAATCTCGATCCAACGACCCAGATCTATTTCCCCGGACCTAATATCGCGATGGGGAGGACGAAGGGTTCATTTCAGTTGATTTGGCCATGGGAGAGAAGAAAAGAGGAGAAAGGAAAGGAAACCCAGGACTTGAGGAGATCTTGTCATTGGAAGAGCTGTGAAGCTCCGATCGACGATCTGAAGCAGTAGAATCAAAGAGCTTCTCCTTCGGGACATTCTCCACCGAACCATTCAAGGATTCATAGCGTTGCGGAGGACTTCAAGGGTAATGACTCCTTCCTCGGGTCTTAAGATTGCTTGCTTGTTTCATGCATTTATTTTTTTCTCACTAATTAATGGAGGAATGACCACATTTGGTTCGTTAGAACCCCGAGACATGGGATTGTGACATTGGCATGATTGGGATTAGAGATCTGATGCACGACCCAGAATTAGGCATGGTGTGTGAAGCCTATTAGTGGTTGTAGGACAGTATCGGTTATGTTTGATTGGCGATTTGCATTTATGGTTGTGACCTAGTTTGCGTTATCGGAGAATACTCCAATTTATCATCATAATGGGTGCGGGAACACGACGTAGAATTGATTGTGACATCCATTGTGTAGTCCCATGATCAAGATCCTTAAGGCGATGAGATTTCCCTCTTCACGGTGCGAAGATGGCTAAATGAACAATGCATGCCACGTAAGGGGACACGTATACTATGATTGAAGGCAATAATAGCCAATTTAGCTTTGTATGTGAGTAATGAAATTGGACAAGGAGATGAACCTAAACCTGTTGTTATGAGATCCAATTGGAGATGACCCTATAAAGTGGTATAAGAGGGGCGACCAAGGATAAGAGGCATCCCGACATCCTCTTCCATATCAAGGATAACGAAATCTACCAATAAAATAGACTCGCCAACCTCGACCGGCACATCCTGAATAATAGACAGAGGGATCTTTACGGATCGGTCGGCAAATTGCAATTTAATATCGGTGGGGGTAGACACTTGATGAGTCCCAATTATATACACATTTTCGGACTTATCTGGGCTAGTTTTCCTGCATTTGTACTTCAGTTTTTGTCCATATTCGCCTTGTTCATGCTTTTATTTGAAGTACATGTTTAGGCCCGTTGTTGTGTGCAATTGCACATTTTATTGTTGGGGGTAAGCACATTGTGCTCCCCATTGTATTTTTCTCATTTTGTTGGTGCTGGAAGTGTATTCCCGGCGTGCTTTGGCTGTGAATAGGGGCAGATCTCCATTTTGCCTGAATTCATGTCTGCATGAATCGCACGGTCGTGCGTTTTCCTTGACGCACGGACGGCTGCGATCGTGCGCTCATGATGGCCGGCAAAATGGCGATCTGACTTTGGTCGTGCGTTTTTACGCACGGGCGGATTCGCCCGTCTGTGAGTAGAACGCACGAGCCCCCTGTTTGCCTATTTTTCGTTGATCGGAAGTTACCCGTGCGTTTTAATCACGCACGGGCGAATCCGCCCGTGCGTGAATAGAACGCACGGGCGCGTTCCTCCTTATCCGACAATCCTGTTGCGCTTAAGTTTCGCACGGTTCACGCACGGTTCACGCACGGTCGTGCGTTCGACCGTGCGTGACCATTTTTCTGATCTTTTTCTATAAAAGCTGCAGCTTTCGACCTAAACGGGGGACACCGTACACGCCGTACAGCTGCGCCATTTTCGCCACTTCCACTGAGGTTTCGTCCCTTTGGGCCTCCTTCATCATCCTCAAGCTCTAAGGAGAGGGATTCAACCCTACATCCACCAAGATCCAAGGAGAAGGAAGCTAGGTCGTTTCCGGATCGTGACACAAAGAAGACGGGCCATTGGAGGGTAGTGACAACCTTCTCTACCCCGGACGCAGTTGAGGACCGAGCTTGGACGCGGATTGACAACCCAGCGATTCCAACCGTGAATCTTCAACAAGACTTCGGATTCGGTCGATTCCTTGCTCTCTATCTTTGTATTGGTAGTTGTAGTTAGTAGATCTCTTGTATTTTGATGATGAGCACTATAAACCTTGTTATTTAGAGTTATTTCATGTCTACGTGAAATTATCTTTTGTTTATATGTGTATGAGGTGCGCCGCCATCCATTTTCCATTCCGCCGTCATGTTCGTGTGCCGCACTAGCAATTGCTAGTGGCGCGCATGTCGACGAGGTGCTTGCGACCCTCATTCAGTTTGCCTACTCGTCCATCCGCCCTAGCGAAGTAGCGCGTTCAAGGCCTACGTAGTCTCCATCCCGCCTCGCGAAGCATTGCATAGCGGCATTGCATATGAGTAGTTGTAGTATTTTCTCTTTATTTCGACCAACCAAAACCCCCGTTTCCGCAACCCATCCGACATAAAGGACTTCAATCTCAAGTCCTTCCTCAATAGTAAACTCCACATTACTGTGTTCCTTCGAGATCGATACTCGGGGATTTGCTCCTCGTTTTATATTACTTGAACGATCGGTACACTGTCGTTTCGTGCCGCAGTCTTGCTACCGCCTATAGCGGTGTGCTAGATTTGCGCATCAAGTTTTTGGCGTCGTTGCCGGGGAACACAGACATATGAGTTTTCTGGAGAGGGAGAGCTGTGAGATAAAAGTTCTTTTCCATTTGTGTATTGCATTCTTTTGTTTTATTTCTTCTTATTCTGTTTTCCTGTTTATATTAGGTTGTTTAGTAAATTTTTGTTGGGTGTATTATTTTGCACAATAGTGTTTTCTTTTTGAATCATTTTATCTCCACACAATGTGGGGTTCGTTTAATATTCGTTGCCGTTTTTGTGGAGATATATCGCATGCTAGTGATAGATGTCCAAAGGAAGATAATGGCCCTAGAACTCAAGGCCCAGTATATGGAGCACCGACTTCATCTGGTACTCCGTATGTTGCGCGGAAGTCCTATGGCTATTCTGCCGAGCTTTTACCGTCATCCTTCTTTTCGGCTTCAGCACCTGCTGTGCCAAAGAAGCCCGTAAGGCAGTGCTTGTTTTGTCAGAGCACGGATCATGCCTTGAAGGATTGTGCTGCCTATCTTCGCCAATTGGATGAGGATGTCGAGCCGGATATCCGGATCGTCCCGACTCCTACTTCTGGCAGCACACCTTCAACATCCGGTTATGTGTCTATGTCACCTTCACATTTTGAAGGGGATGATGTGGACACAGTCACCAGATGTGTGGCTGATCTAGGCTCAGACATGGCTGAGCTCATCTCTCTTGTACATATATCACCGTGCATAGATTCGATTCTTTGTGAGAAATCGATGCTTGACTTTTATCCAAGCCCTATTCCTCCCCCTATTGTGCATTCAACTACATTTATTTCTGATAACATTGTTGAAGGTGCGTCGCAAGAGGAGGCGGGTGATCTTTGTGTTGTGCCTATTCCTATGGATGAGTACAACCTTCTAGGTGAAGAGGATTTTTCCTCAGCACCGGTGGAGGAAGTCCAAATCCTGGGGAAGGTCACCATTGATCCCACCGAACCTTGCGGCATTGTCAACAATGCCGACATTATTTTACTTCCCCAACCTAATGAGAGTGAGACCAGGACCACTCCCCCGATTTTTGATTCTTTATGTTATTCGTCTCCTTTATTTCTTGATCCCCCTTCCCTTTCCGAGCCTATGCAGGTTGAGCCTTCACAGGTATTGCAAGAGGTGGTGCAAATTGCACCATTCAGTGATGCGCACATCTTCTTGTGTGAGGAGGTTAATTCCCCCTCCACAGAGGATATGCCATGTACTGTATTCCCCTCCTGCTGCCTCCCTGAAGATGACACCTTGCTAGGCAAGGAAATTTATTTTGGTGAAAGTAGAGTGGAGGACTCTCCCTCCACCTCTTTCTTTCTCTCTCCTTTACCTGTGTCTAGCGGGTATTATTATTTAGGTAGAGGAGTAGTGGTTCTATCACCGTATCGGTACCCGCTATCGACACAGGAATTAGAACAGTTGCTTGTCCACTTCTCTTTCCATACTCCCATTAGCTAAGACCCTCGCCTTTCTGAATAAGTCGTGCTGAGATAACAATAACCTCAGTAGTTATCTTACTTTTTCTTGTCTTTTATTTTATCGCCTACTCTACCCATTTAGTTAGATTTTACTTTAGTTTGCTTTTGCGGAGATCACCAGTTGCAGGTATTTTCTATTTGTATTGGCGGTGGTTGTGATTCTTCGTAGAGCTTCACTCCAGGCTTCCGACATGCTTACTTGCTGAGCATTGAGTACTCTCTTCCCCTAACTTTGTTTTAGAATATCTTAATGCATAGTTTAAGTCTGGGGGAGACCTGTTTGTGTACCCACTCACGTGCACATTTATTTAGCATGCTAGAAGTTTTTATCTAGATTATTTTGTTCATTTTGTCTGCACACAAACACCCACTTAAGCGCGTACTTAACCTTTAGTGCGTCACGAGTATATCTCATTCCTTTTTGTATATGGGAAAATGATTGTGCTAGCTTTTAAATTATGTAATGAAATAAAATGTTGACTCCGGTGTTTCTAGTCAAATACTCATGTGAGTATAGGGATTCATGTAGATTAGATTTCTTTTTATGCTATTAGCTTTATGCATTTCTATTAGTATAAATATTGTTTACTCTACTCAAATGGTGAATCCGGTGTGAATCAAACGGTAGCATAGGGATGTGTGTAAATGATTGTTAGATGTGTATTGCTCGAACCGGGAGGAAAGAGAATCTTCCTCGGTGGCTAAGAACTTGTCCCAAGCGATTCTCGAAGCATAGACTAGGATAGTTCTAGTGCGTGAGAATGACGTAGGCCATCATTTTGGCCCGGTTGAGCCTTTGTGTCATTCCTATCATCTTATCCTCGTTAGCCCAGTTGTGCCTACCCGTTTCTTGATTCAGCTCCACCTTTATCTCACCAAAGCCTAAAAGCCAATCCTAGTCGCACACCCAAAATTGAGCTTTAGTTGTTTGTTATTTTCATGATTGGGGTGTTGATGTGGTGTTATATTTTGTGAAAATGTGGATGCGCTTCATTGTTCATTTGCTGAAAAAAAATGAGAAAAAGAAAAAAAAAGTGAAAAGAAAAGAAAAAAGCAGATGAGCTTAATTGAAAAATCTGTGTAAAATTATGAGTAGAAGTAGGCGGTGCACACACCCATGTTGCAAAAGTCTAAGTCTGGGGTGTGATGCACTTGCATTCGATGTCGGTGTGCGAGGAGTTATGTTAAAGCTCATTTGGGTTTAGTGTTTGAGCCGTCCTTTCTATCTTTGTTTACCTCACCTTAACCCAAGCCCCATTTTAAAACCTAAAGTCCTACCGACTCACGCTATGAACCAATCTAGTGTCGTGGAGAGAATGTGAACGGGTGAGCTTATGGTCTCCGACACCGATGGATTTCGGTGGAGTTTGTCCAGAACCCCAACTTTGGCAATGCTTATCTCAGCATTTATTTTACTTTCTCCATATGTGTGACTGGATGATTCACCGTGATTCTCATTTTGAGTAGAAGTAACACTAATTTACTCTTTTAGAAATTTATAAACTATGTGTATAATTAAAAATCTTCTCTAGTATTCTTATACGCACATGGGCATGCGACTTCGCATGGTATTCCATTTTGTAATTTTAAGTTAGCTATTTCATATTCCCGCTTGCTTAGGATTTGTTTGCTCGGGACGTGAAAACAGGTAAGTCTGGGGGTGTGATGAGTCTCAATTATATACACATTTTCGGACTCATCTGGGCTAGTTTTCCTGCATTTGTACTTCAGTTTTGTCCATATTCGCCTTGTTCATGCTTTTATTTGAAGTACATGTTTAGGCCCGTTGTTGTGTGCAATTGCGCATTTTATTGTTGGGGGTAAACACATTGTGCTCCCCATTGTATTTTTCTCATTTTGTTGGTGCTGGAAGTGTATTCCCGGCGTGCTTTGGCTGTGAATAGGGGTAGATCTCCATTTTGCCTGAATTCATGTCTGCATGAATCGCATGGTCGTGCGTTTTCCTTGACGCACGGACGGCTGCGATCGTGCGCTCATGATGGCCGGCAAAATGGCGATCTGACTTTGGTCGTGCGTTTTTACGCACGGGCGGATTCGCCCGTGTGTGAGTAGAACGCACGAGCCCCCTGTTTGCCTATTTTTCGTTGATCGGAAGTTACCCGTGCGTTTTAGTCACGCACGGGCGAATCCGCCCGTGCGTGAATAGAACGCACGAGCGCGTTCCTCCTTCTCCGGCAATCCTGCTGCGCTTAAGTTTCGCACGGTTCACGCACGGTCGTGCGTTCGACCGTGCGTGACCATTTTTCTGATCTTTTTCTATAAAAGCTGCAGCTTTCGACCTAAACGGGGGACACCGTACACGCCGTACAGCCGCGCCGTTTTCGCCACTTCCACTGAGGTTTCGTCCCTTTGGGCCTCCTCCATCATCCTCAAGATCTAAGGAGAGGGATTCAACCCTACATCCACCAAGATCCAAGGAGAAGGAACCTAGGTCGTTTCCGGATCGTGACACGAACAAGACGGGCCATTGGAGGGTAGTGACAACCTTCTCTACCCCGGACGCAGTTGAGGACCGAGCTTGGACGCGGATTGACAACCCAGCGATTCCAACCGTGAATCTTCAACAAGACTTCGGATTCGGTCGATTCCTTGCTCTCTCTATCTTTGTATTGGTAGTTGTAGTTAGTAGATCTCTTGTATTTTGATGATGAGCACTATAAACCTTGTTATTTAGAGTTATTTCATGTCTATGTGAAATTATCTTTGTTTATATGTGTGTATGAGGTGCGCCGCCATCCATTATCCATTCCGCCGTCATGTTCGTGTGTCGCACTAGCAATTGCTAGTGGTGTGCTTGTCGATGAGGTGCTTGCGACCCTCATTCCGTTTGCCTACTCGTCCATCCGCCCTAGCGAAGTAGCGCGTTCAAGGCCTACGTAGTCTCCATCCCGCCTCGCGAAGCATTGTATAGCGGCATTGCATAGGAGTAGTTGTAGTATTTTCTCTTTATTTCCACCAACCAAAACCCCCGTTTCCGCAACCCATCCGACATAAAGGACTTCAATCTCAAGTCCTTCTTCAATAGTAAACTCCACCTTACTGTGTTCCTTCGAGATCGATACTCGGGGATTTGCTCCTCGTTTTATATTACTTGAACGATCGGTACACTGCCGTTTCGTGCCGCAGTCTTGTTACCGTCTATAGCAGTGTGCTAGATTTGCGCATCAAGACTCCTAAATTTAATTTTTCTGATAAACTATAGAGAATAATATTAACGCTAGCGCCAAGATCGGCGAAAGCATTCAGAATGTAAGTAGTGCCTATAGTGCAGGGAATAGTAAAATTATTATTATTATTCAGCTTTAAGCCCTTATCTCTTTACCCTTATCTTAGATAGGCTCACCGGACATATCCAACAAGCAATACCTTGGTGTTTATTATTTGCAGATGATATTTTTTTGGTCGATGAGACGCGCGAGGGTGTAAACGCGGAACTTGAATCTTGGCGAGACATTTTGAAAAGAAGGGTTTTAGGTTGAGCAGGACAAAGACGGAGTATATAGAGCTTAAATTTAGAAGTGCAATAAGGTCGGATGACTCCGTCATTAAATTGGGTGACCAAGATATTTCTCGCAGTGAGTGCTTTAAATATCTGGGATCGATAATTCAAAAAGATGGAGGTGTAGATAAAGATGTGATACATAGAATCCAAGCAGGTTGGTTGAAGTGGAGGGGCACGTTTGGGATCTTATGTGATCGTAAAGTACCATTAATATTTAAAGGCAAGTTTTATCGTACTGCAATTAGGCCAGCAATGCTCTACGGTTCTGAGTGTTGGGCAGTGAATGGTGTACATGAGCAAAAAATGGGAGTTGCGGAAATGAGAATGCTTAGGTGGATGTGTGGTCACACGAGACTGGATAAAAATTAGGAATGAATGTATCAGGGATAAGACAGGAGTGACACCAATTGTAGAGAAGATGCGAGAAGCTCGATTAAGATGGTTTAGACATGTACATAGGAGACCATTAGAGGCACTTGTTAGGCATTGTGAGAGTTTGATCACTAGACATGTTAAATGGGGGAGAGGTAGACCAAAAAAGACTTGGAATGAAACTATAAGGAAAGATATGATGTACTTAGGCATTACTGAGGCTATGATTAAAGATAGGGCGCAATGGCGACAAAGGATCCATATAGCCGACCCCACTATAGTGGGATAAAGGCTTGAGTGTTGTTGTTGTTGTATTATTATTAATCGGCCCCCTCCACCAAACGGGCAGGATAAGGAATACGAGGCTCATATTCTTGAAGAGGAGAAGGTGTAGAAATTGAAGTCTCCACTTCAAGGTGGGTTTCGGAATCACCCGCAAAAGTCACAGCTAAGGCATTTGTGTTAGCTTGCGGTGTTCTTTTGGGAAGATCGGAGACCGTTTTTAATAATTGCCCCACTTGGTTCTCCAAATTCCGCATAGACCCTTGTACCGCGTCATTTTTAATAATATATTTAGAAACCACCTTCTCGAGATGAGGCAGTTTGGGGACTTGCGGTTGTAACGAAAAATTTGGAGCAAGGAAAGTACTACCCATATTACCTTGGTTCCCCCGTGAAAAATTGGGGTGGTTTCTCCAACCCGGATTGTACATGTTGCTATACAGATTGTGGTGCGGGTTGTGGGTGGGGGTGGGGGGGGGGGGGGGGGGGGGGGGGGTCCTCGTGTAATCCACATGCTCCATATGTTGGGCTCCCCAGGTAGTAGACGATGAAGGATTGTGGACATCTCTGCTATCTTGTGATGAAGCGCCTTGATGGGGTATGGAACAAAACAAGAGACATGATTGCAATAAACAAGAACGCAGATACAATCCGGAGCGGACTCCGACCAAGATCTAGGAGGCTGGTTCCTCCTAAGACCCCTCTCTCAAATGAGAGCCAAAACCCTAATAACCAAAGATAAAAAAAACACTCTCATACCTCCTCCTTATATAGGGAGGAGGGGGCTCACATGACACTATCATAAAATGATATGTAATTAATATTACAAGAAGGATATCACGGCGGCTTCCATAAGCGCTTCCCAGACTCGTGTGGATGCATCATCGTAACAATAGCCCGTGCTTGAAAATTGACCTTGTCCCCAAGGTCAAGGCTAAAATTTTTGTCAGGGTCCTTCAAAATGTCGACAACAGGTATTGTCGAAAGGAACGACGGCAGACTGTTTTTGTCCTCGAAATAGCGGCCGAGCTTGGTAAGGTCGAGTTTGAATAGTTCGTCACGTGCGGTGTTAATTGCGACAAAGAAATAGCGGTCGAGCTCGGGCGGTAACTGCGTGGGCAAGGAGGAAAATAGAAGAAAATGATAGGATGTAATTGATAGTGGCACTGAGAGGGTGAAGTGAGGTGCAAATATAAAATTATGAGAGTTTATGATGGGAAATTGCTGGCAGCTAGCGTGGGTTTCAAGGAAGAAAGAGGAGAGTTGATGTGGGATGTGATGGGGCAAAGGCAAAAAGAGAAATGAGGAAGAGACAAAAGTATACGTGGGAGGGGGCGGCTTTATGTGGGGCTCGAGAACAAGGAAAACGGGGCAGGTCTGCGCGGTCTGCGATCGCATAAAGGAGGGGGCGGCGTCTGCGTGGTCTGCGATCGCGGGAAGGAGAGGGCGCGGCGGGATTGGACGGGTGTCGGCGTACGCAGGGGGGAAGTGCGACGACGCTGGAGGTGCGGGTGCGATGGAGGTGCGGGTGCGATGGAGGTGCGGGCTGCTGCTGGGCTCGCTGCTGGTTGGATCGGGCGGCCAACGACGAAGGACGGTGCATCATCGAAGGACGACGCTGAGATCGGCGACGGACGACGCTGAGATCGACTCGGAGATCGACGGACGACGCTGGAGGTGCGAGCTTCAGCTTCGACAGCCGGGATCGGCGTTGGACTCTCTGCCGGTTGGATCGGCGCTGGACTCTCTGCCGGTTGGATCGGGCGACGGACGACGCCGATAGCGGGCACTGTTGCTGCTTTGGGTGGCTGGTCGGCACGGCGTTGGAGCAGGTTCTGCAAGGATGCAGACAGCGAGGCGAGGAGGTTGTCCTGGATGTCGCAGCGGTGTTCGATGGCGGCGAGATGGCGGTCGATGGAGTTGAGTTGGCTGTCTATCTTGGCATGAGCCCCGACGGCTTCGAAGGAGTAGACGGGGGCGGCAGGTCGGACCATTGATGGGGTATGGAACAAAACAAGAGACATGATTGCAATAAACAAGAACGCAGATACAATCCGGAGCGGACTCCGGACAAGATCTAGGAGGCTGGTTCCTCCTAAGACCCCTCTCTCAAATGAGAGCCAAAACCCTAATAACCAAAGATAAAAAAAAACACTCCCATACCTCCTCCTTATATAGGGAGGAGGGGGCTCACATGACACTATCATAAAATGATATTTAATTAATATTACAAGAAGGATATCACGGCGGCTTCCATAAGCGCTTCCCAGACTCGTGTGGATGCATCATCGTAACACGCCTCTACCTGTGAAGTTAGATAAGAAATATTATCAATTTCATACATACCGGCCGGCTTGTCGGGCTCAGACCGGGGGTTACTCCATTGATAGGAATTCATGGTTATATCTTCGATAAGCTCCTGCGCGGCCACCGGTGTTTTATTATTTAAAGTACCACTGGCGACGACATCAATCATTTGCCTAGTTTGAATATTTAGGCTATTATAAAAAGTTTGAATTTATAATCAATCGGGTATTGCATGATGGGGGCAACGACGTAATAATTCTCTAAATCTCTCTCATGTGTCGTATAAGGTTTCAGAATTTATTTCGGAGTAGGAAGAGATACCTTTACGCAATTTTACGGTTTAGCGGGCAGAAAATATTCCGAAAGAAATTTTACCGTCATTTGGGCCTATGTAATGATGGATCCTCTAGGAAGAGAATTCAACGACTGCTTGGTCGTAGTGCGTAAAGAAAAAGGAAAAAAGACGAAGCCGGATTGCATCGCCGGTGATCCCGTTGATTTTAAAAGTGTCGCATATTTCAAGAAAATTAGAAAGATGCGAATTGAGATCCTCGTCGTGCCTCCCATCAAATTGTACATATTGTTGTACCATTTGAATAATCTTTGGTTTTAATTCAAAATTATTATTCGCAATTGTGGGGCGAACAATACTAGATGTTGTTCCATCCAAATTTGGTCGGGCATAATGGGACTTAGTCTTTTGCTCGGCCGCATTTGCGTTGGTTCACCCATGGTAGAAAAAGAAGTGTCACCTATGGATTCCTCAATCGAATCTTGAGAAGTGGTTCCTTGGAATCGTAAGCTTCGTTGAATGGTTTGCTCGATTTCCGGATCCATATTAAGAAGATTCGACGGATTCCCTCAGGTCATACACTAAATAAAAAAAGAGAGAATTTTTTTGTTTTTTTTTAATTTGCGAAAAGAAAAGAAAATTGATAAAATTAATAAAACTTTTGCTTTCAAAATATCAACAAAAATCTCCCGGCAACGGCGCCAAAAGCATGATACGTAAGATTTAGAGATTTATTTTCCTCTAATTCTACAAACCATATGAAAGTGTACATATCATTCATAGCATATGATATTTAGGAATATCAAGTGTCGTATTCCACGGGGCTTGTCGAATACTTCTACTCACTATATTATATTATCTTATCGGCAAATAAAAGTGGTTTATGAATATAAGAATTGTAATTCTAATCTATGAAAAAGGACAAGGAAAGAAAAACAATTTTATAAATTAATAATTGGAAAGTACAAGTGCATGAAAAGTAAATTCAATGCTAGGAATTAAAATTGTGATTCTAATCTAGAATTGAAATTGCAAATTTAAGCTACTTTGCATGAACTGAAAATACAGAAGGAAAAGTGCAGAAAATTGATGCAGCTCAAGCAGGGACTGGATGCTGGACTCCTGGAATCGGTTGTATTTTATAGTTGAAATTTCTGGAGTACACGCCCTCGGTCACGCCCTGACCAAGGGCGTGCAACTGGAGAAAAACTGCCAAATTTAAGCCCGGGAAGTGTTCTGGAAAAAACGCCAAAATTCTTCATAACTTTGCTGAACACGCCCTAACTTAGGGCTTGTACTGTGTGAAATGAAACTTCCTCTTTCCGGGGTGAATGATGGCTGTTTTGCAGTTACTGGAACAGACACAGCCTCGGTCACACCCAGACTGATGGCGTGAAAGTTTAACTTGGGATGGAGGTGTGTCACGGCGCGCAGGGACGGTCGTGTCCATGATCTGGTGTACACGCCCTTGGTCAGAACGTGACCGAGGGCATGTAATATTAAAACTGCGCTAGAGGAGTACCACAGCCTAATGGAGAATCTGGGGAACGTGAACTTGGGTGACACGCCCTCGGTCAGGCCCGGGCCGAGGGCGTGTAACCTTAAAAATGCGCTTGGAGAGGTCACGGCCTGCAGTTTTTTGCCCATGGTGCGTGAACTTGTAGAACACGCCCTCAGTCACACCCTGATCAAGAGCGTGTAATATTAAAATTCTGTTATCCGCAAACCAAATTGCTAGAATTGCTACAGAACTTATCCTAAGCCCTGAAAACACAAAAAATTAGGCTTAGAATTAAGTAAAAACACTAATAATTTATTTAAAAAGAAAACATAAACAGTGATAAATATATATATATAATATGTTGTATCAACCTCCTCACAAACAAATTGGACATGGAGATGGAATTAGACCTCCTATCATGAATCTTGACGTGGAGATGAACTTAGACCTCTTGTCGAGTACGTAGCTTGTAAGCATGTCATAAGAGTGTGCGATCATGTGGATATGAGAATCCTAGGTCCCCTTGATATTATATGAATAAATTGTTAGATTCATACGATAATATGTTAGGGATTGCGGTGAGTCTTCGAACAACCCCATCTATCATACATGTATATTAGGCTCACTTTGTTTATTTACTCAACCTAAATAGTGGTTGACGTCTGAGTCTTCACATGTTTAGAGTAGTTGCTGCTTTTTACTCTACATTACATGTTGTCCGCTTCACGCCTGCATACTTGTAGGGTTTGAGGTAACTCGCCTCGGAGTCCGCTAGGACAGCCAGGGGATGTTGTTATGTGGTTTGTAGTCAGTTCATAGCTGCCCTCATATGTGTTTGGTTGCAAGTGGCTTAGCACGCAACGGAGTATATCGGGTCATGCCCTAAACCGAGCCTAGAAAGAAAAGAAAAGCTCTTCATAGCATTTTTATTATTTTATCTTTTGTATTGGGCCTGCGTGTTAAGCAATATATATATGTTGATGTATAGGCATTTGTATGATGATATGAAATGGACATAAGACTGAATATTATGTTTATACTTTGGTTTAGATGTGGAGATTCTATTGTGAGTAAATGATGTTATCAGCCTCTCCTAGTTTACTTTAGACTATGTGTTAGTATGAGATGTATTTCTGAGTATCATTTCATAATTTTCAGTTTTTGAAGTTTGTATGTTGTGGGGGTCCGATCGGACAAATATTAAACGGCAATTACAGGTAGAATATTACAATGAAGACCTCGATGAACTCAACAATATAGGTGGCGACGGTGTCGGACTGACGAATGAAGTCGAAGCGCTTGTAGGCATTACCTACTCGGCAGGAGTAATAGTGGACCAAGAGAGATCAGGGACATGTTGGAGTGTCCAATGCACCCAATTTAGCGTCAAGACCTCTATATAGATAATCGCCAAGGGAACCCTTTGGTTGACGGGGATGGACTAGAGATCGAAGAATTGTTTGGTGTGGGTAATCCAACTAAGGGGATCAGTGTCATTGAATAGGAATCCCAATCCGGCAGAGATGGGTCGGGTGGATGTCCACATTGGGGCGGAGGAACCCCATGTAGTCAGGGGTGGGCCGAGGGGACGGCGGTGGTGTCGGAGGTGCTGGTGGGCAATTGACCGTCGTGGTCACGAGCCCGTGAAAGAGGATATTGAGATATTCTAAACGGGTTTCAAGTCGATCCAAGTTAGAGGAATCGGTGGAGGACAAAGCGGAGACATCCTTGTCGGTGCGGAGGGCCATAGAACGGGTCTGAGGCATGTAACTGATGACCTGGAGAAGAGAATGGAGGGATTGAAACGCCGGAACGGAGGCGGACTGTGGCCGATAGAAGAAGACGCTCGTGGCCAGAAGGGTTGCGCTGAATGTTGGAAGTAGGCGGAGGGCAGTTGACTGGAGGAGGTGCTGAAGGTGAGGCTGACGCGCAGTGATCGTGCAAAGAGTGCATGAGAGATGGTAGCGGGATAGTCGCGACTCTCTGTTGTAGAATCAGTGGGGTGCACCGACTACTGGAAGGATGCGGAGGATGGCTGATTGGAAGATGATGCATTCCAGAACGGAGGTGGCAAGGAGCTGGAGGTTTCGTATGGAGTTTGGCGGTAGGGGGAGGGGTAGATTGGTAATTGGTAATTATTTGCAAGGGTAAAAATATAATACCACAGCTTGGACTTGTATTAGGGCTGCTGGTAAGAGTTGTATCTTTATGCATTTTGTATTTTAAGTATTCTGTGTTGAAGTTCCTGTGCGGCGGAAGAGATGTAACTTCCCCTGCGTTTGGTCATCCGTTCAGAGGTGTCTTCTCCTCTTAGGATTGACTCTGCGTTTGTTAACAACTTCCATCTCTATATTCAGTTATTGCTTCATCTACTTGCCTTCCTGTAGTTTATTTCTATACGGTCCTTCTTATGCTTTGGTGAAAATATTACAGGAATTAGCCAGATCGTATCATTGGTATCAGAGCTACGTCATCCTCGAGCGACATCATGCCGGTGTCGGACACGACTAGATACAAGGATCTCCAAGGGGAGCTGGAGGCTTTCAAATAGAATCAGGAAGCAATGTCAAGGATTCAGGAAGCAATGTCAAAGTCCATTCAAGCCCTGAACGAACACCATAGCAGGACGTTAGATGAGGTGAGGGACATGTTCAGTAGCATGAGAGCTGATAAATCTATGGAGTCCGGCAAAGGCGTAGCTAAATGGTTCGGGACCGGCGGAACGACATCCTCGTCTGAACATCGCAGCTCCAGTCCGAGCTCGTATTCGATGGCTACTCAGACTCTCGCCTTGAGTTTCCCAGATTTTTGGGTGACGCTGTGGTGGAGTGGATTTACAAGTGTGACCAGTTTTTTGACATTGACAGCATGCCAGAGGAGATGCGGGTTAAGGTGGCATCCGTCCATATGGAAGGCAACGCCTTGTATTGGCACCAAGTTTACATGAAATCGCGGATCACTTGTCGATGGCCGACTTGGTGGGAGTATTGTCAGGCTCTGTTGAATCGTTTTGGATCCATGCTTTTTGACGACCCGATGAGCGACCTAAAAAACCTAAAACAGAAGACGTCGGTGCAGGACTATTTGGAAGAATTTGACATCCTTCTCCATCAGGTGCAGATTTCAGAAGACTATGCTATTAGTTTCTGTTTGGCGGGGCTTAAAGATGGGATTGAGTTTGCGGTGCGCATGTTCCAACCAAAAATTTTACAAGAAGTATTCCATCTGTCCAGAATTTAGGAGCACCGGTTGGCAATCAGCGGTAGGAAGCCTCAAGTGAGCAATTCAGAAGCTGGTCACAAGTTGAACAAAGGTGTGGGATTCTCTTAAACCCCACCTCTGTCGCCGGTCAACCACCCCTCCAGCTCGGGTCATGAACCAAAGAAAGTAGAAAGGAGACTAACATCGGCTGAGATGGATGATAAGCGCAGTAAAGGGCCTTGCTTCTGGTGCGATGATAAATTTACGTCGGGGCATAAGTGGTGGGGTCGGAAACAGTCATATACGCTTAAGGTGATTGTTGAATCGAATGATGAAGATCAGGGGGATGCGGAAGGGGAAGATGTGTTTGTTGAAAATGTTGAAGTATGAAGTTGGCGCTCTGGGAGGAGACCGCGCGGTCTGATCTAACCGCGCGATCTTGCGGTCTCCTCTGCGGTCTGACCTATTCGGTCTAGCCGCAGGTTATTCCGTCTGACCGCCGTTCTCTCTGTCCAAGGTTGCCGAAGTGAGGCCGCGCGGTCTGGTTCGTGTGACCGCGTGGCGAGCTGTTCTCTGTACAGTGCGAGTTAAGCTGTTGACCGCACAGGGTTGCTGTTTTGGTATCCGGCAGTCCGATCTGGTGACTGTCCGGGTTCTTGTGGTGCGCGCCGACTAAGGTTTTCTTAGTCGCGCGGTCTCCTCTTTTGTGTTCGCATAAGCTGGTCCTTTGGCGATCTGCTGGTGTATGCGGACACTGGTGTTGGTCGACTTGGTGGGCTGTTGCCTTAGTCGACTTGGCTGTGTTCGCGGTCTCTGAAGGAGGTCTCGTATAGGCGAACACTGGTGGTGGGCGTCATGACCGTGCGGGTTGTCATGATCACGCGGCTTCTTGGAGGAGTGGCGATCTCCTGGTCAGGATTGAAGTCGGCGAGCTCACTAAGCGCAGAGCGATCTTCTGCTGACCGCGCGGGTTGACCGGTCTTGGTCGCGCGGTCAGGGCGGTGACTCTATCTCATAGGGTGGTGACTGGATCTGGTCGCACGCCTATAAATAGGAGTCACTGTAGCAGCAAAATTAATCGCACCAAGTGTAAGTTGAACTCGCGCCTAGAGCTTGCGGTCTCTTTTTTGTGACCGCTCGGTTTGCTGATTGAACTTTCCTTGTGCAACTTCTGCGGATAGTGCGGACAGCAGCGGTCACCTCTTCTTCTAAAGTGTTCGGGCAGTCTCGCGGCTTGCAGTGTGGGTTGCTGGAGTTCGGGAGAATCAGTGGAGTTCGGAAGGTCGCGGCTTCAGTGGTGTTGTTTAAGTCGCCGGCAGTCTGTTCGCGCGGTCTCCTTTTCTAGTCGCGCGAACACCCAGGCCGCACGGTTTGGAGGCTTCTGTGTTCAGACCGCCAGTTATCTTTCTTCAGCATTGTATTTTTCCTTTTGGTTTGTGTACTGGCGAAATCATGTCTCGCCATGTATACCTCGCTCTGTAATGAAGATTTCTGCTGTTATCAATAAAGATTGCTTTGCTTCATGTGCTTCTGGTTGTTGGCTGTAACTTTGAGTTGTACAATTCCTGCTCACTCCTAGATCTACGGAAAATTTCACAGTGTTAATTCTGATGGATGAACATAATACTGAGCAAAATTCGCCTAAGTATTTGTTCGCGCACCACAGGCATCACTCATTTCCATACCATGAGGGTCACAACATCCTACCAAGGTCAACCCATCAGCGTTCTGATCGACTAAGGAAGCACTCACAACTTTCTGGATGCTAACATTGCCAACAAATTGGGTTGTAAATTGACCGCGATTCCGGAGTTTCATATGGTCGTGGAAAATGGCAAAAGTATATCTAGCTCGCATAAGGTGGAGGATTTCCGTTAGAGGATGCAGGGTGTTGTATTTGCTTCATATGTTGTATTTGCTTCAGATATGTTGATTCTGCCGTTAGGGGGCTGCGAGGTAGTATTGAGAGTCCAGTGGTTGATCACCTTGGGAGTGGTTTAGTGAGACTTCCACAATCTCAAGATGGAGTTCACTAGCCAAGGCAAGAAAATTTCATTACGGAGCTCGAAGAACTTAGCAGGAGCGTGGATGAAATAAAAGCGCATGCAAAAGTTGTTGTTGAAGGAAGGGCAGCTCAACATGATGGCTTTATGTGGGATACAGGAGAACCAAAAATCATTGGAGGAAAATGCAATGGAGAGGCTACATCAGTGAGTTATCAGGAAATAACTTGACTGACAAGGAACAAAAACAGCTACAAGGGCTGTTGGAGGAGTTTCGGGATTTATTCAAGGAGCCAACAACATTGCCTCCCATTCGGGAGCACGAACACCACATTAAACTCAAGGACGGTACCACCGACATTAACTTGAGGCCGTACCGCTACCCACCCCTGCAAAAGTCAGAAATTGAAAGGTTAATCAAGGAGATAATGAGTACCGGGGTACTCCAGCACAACTAAAGCCCATATGCGTCCCCAGTTGTTTTGGTAAAAAGCATGACGGGACATGGAAGCTTTGCATTGATTACCGGCAACTCAACAAATATACGGTAACAAATAAATTTCCGATTCCAATTATTGAAGAACTAATAGATGAATTGCATGGTGCCGTATTTTTTTCTAAGCTGGACTTGAGAGCAGGGTATCACCAAGAGTGTATGGCGGTAGAGGACGTCCACAAAACATCGATTCGAACACACCAAGGTCATTATGAATTTCTTGTAATGCCCTTCGAATTAACGAACACTACATTTCAGAGCCTAATGAACAAATTATTCCAAGATCAGTTGCGGAAATTCGTCCTAATCTTCTTTGACGACATACTCATCTTCAGCAGATCATGGCCAAAGCGCATGGAACACCTTCAGTTCGCACTTTCCACATTGAGGAAACATGACCTGTTTTTGAAAAGAAGCAAATGTGAGTTCGGCCTTCAACAGATTCAGTATTTGGGTCATGAGATTTCACACAGAGTATCCACTGATCCCATGATGATTACTGCAGAAAGGAGGTGGCAAGTAGCTGGAGGTTTCATATGGAGTTTGGTGGCAGGGGGGGAGTAGACTGGTAATTGGTAATTATTTGCAAGGGTAAAAATATAATACCGCAACTTGGACTTGTATTAGGGCTGCTGGTAAGAGTTGTATCTTTATGCACTTTGTACTTTGAGTATTCTGTGTTGAAGTTCCTATGCGGCGGAAGAGACGTAACTTCCCCATCACTTGGTCATCCGTTCAAAGGTGTCTTCTCCTCTTAGGATGGATTATGTGTTTGTTAACAACTTCCATCTCTATATTCAGCTGCTGCTTCATCTACTTGCCTTCTTGTAGTTTATTTCTATACGGTCCTTGTGTTGTCGTGAAATATTACAAGAATTAGCCGGATCGTATCAGAGGAGGCAAGGGAGGCGAGTCCGGTGCGTAGAGAACACACAGAGGGCTCGGCGAGAGGAGCGCGGGCTGGTCGCGACATGCTTGTACAGAATCGAGCGGTGTTAGAATGGAGGTTCGACGTGCGAGGATGGTGGCATGTGCACGGGAAGTCGACGGGGGCGTGTGTAGGCGAGACGAAACGCACTGTGCGAGATCTCGATCAGGTAGGACACGATCATGGCTTGATGTTACGAAATTGACCAACGGATCAAGAGGGGATCTCTTGGGGGTTGGCTTCCAGGAACAGGGAAATAGATCCAATTAGGGTTCCGACGGGACCCCTAAGTAAGCGGCGGGTCAAACCAATTGATAGCTCTGGTTATCGCCGAACAACACTATAATAAGAATGCGAAATACAAAATATCGAGGTATGTTCGATACCCACTCTTGAGTGAAAGATCACGCTAAGAGACGTCTCTTTTATGAGTGTCAAATAAGGTACTGCTCCAAGATAATGAGAATAACTAACTGCCACTCCCTTATATAGGCGAAAATGGGTCATACATTAAATGAAGAAAATATTACTAGGGCTATATAGACTAATAGGGAAACATGTGGCCAACCCAGTCAGCCATCTTCGTATTACATGTGAAGCACTAAATTCTCCTCCACGCCCGGTCCATAAAATCACAACACCGCCGAGGAAGAAATAGAGTGCATGCAAGCATATACGGCCAATGACGAAGGGGGCTTGTCAATTTTGGTGCGTAAGCACTGAAGTCCTTTGAGGTCAATGAAGACAATCCAATCATCAAAAAGATGAGGCACCCATTGTATCGGGTGTAATTGTTATGACAGACCTCCATGAGTCTTAAAGAATGTCATCCATGATGTTTGTCAATGCTGCTCTAAAGAGATGACAATAAGAAGTGATGATGGTGAGTCAATCGATTATCAACACCGCCTCTCTTGAATAGATTGATCCAAGTCGAGGCTGATATTGGAAAATTCTGGGATGAAGGCTAAGAAATGGATGTGTATTTTTCATCGATTGTGTTGATGCAAAAATTGTACCACGTCCACGATGCTCTAGCTTTGTGAGACGAGACGGGTTGACTGTTGAGCAGCTGGTTACTTGAGTCGCGAGTAAAGAGATGAGAGATAGAGAGAAGAAGAGAGGGCCGCTAACTTGCGGCGAGGCCAGACTTCGCCCACCGCGGCAAATGCCACTCCTGCGGCGGGCTTTCGCTTTATTTAATAATCTGGTATTACAGCTTGCGGTTTCAGGTACATGGAAATTGAACAATTACAAGGGAATTGCAGATAAGAAAAGCAAGCCGCCGAAGCCACTTGGATTGCCAGCCCGCTCAGGACCACTACCAGGCCGCATAAGCCTAATCCCTCAGGCCGCCCAGACTAGTCGCCCAAGTCTAACCGCCCGAACTGTCCGCTGAGGCCGCCCGGGCTAGTCATTCGGAGATAGCCGGACAGGCCGCTGCTAGGTGCGGTCTGGCTGTTTCTAACCGCCGGTTTGGTCCCCCCACTTGCTTGTCCCCCTGTTCATGCTCGAGGGTCCTATTTATAGGCTCTGGGTCGGTCTCGTCACCGTCGGTGAGCCGGTGGCTGGAACTCTACCCGCGCGGTTAGAAAACTGGAGGTCGCGGCCTTCTTGACTGGAACGGTGGAGGAGACCGCCGATACTGGCGGGTAGTCGGAGGAGGCCGCCGATACTGGCGGGTAGTCGGAGGAGGCCGCCGATACTGGCGGGAGGTTGCCAGCGGTTAAAGAATAGGAGATCGCTTACCTTGTTGTTGGAGGTCGCCGGCGGCTAGAAGAAGGAGACCGCCGGCTTGGTGTTGGAGGAGGAGACCGCCCCCTTGGCGGTTTGAAGGAGGAGGCCGCCACCTTGGCGGTTTGAAGGAGGAGGCCGCCACCTTGGCGGTTTGAAGGAGGAGGGCGCCACCTTGGCCGTTTGAAGGAGGAGACCGCCACCTTGGCCATTTGAAGGAGGAGACCGCCGCTTCTTGCCACTTTGGGCGTGAAATAGCCTTTGCGTGAGGTCTAATCCTTCCCGGGCGCGTAATCTGGAAAAAATATAGCGAAAAAGGCCTCCCAGGAGAGGATTGCCGATTTCTGGGTAAACATAATCCCCGCACTTTTTCAAGTTTCTAAGAAACTTTGAAAAAGTAGGTACTGACCCACGAAAATCGTGATCCGCCGCTGGTAAATTGTCAAAAGAGTGGGAGAGAGAGGGAACAAGTACCTGATGCCTTTCCACAAAGGAACTGGTGAATGCTTATTCTTTCTCCTGCAAGGGAGAAGAGTTATAGCAAAAAACATAACTCACAAGTACCTGAAGGGAACTTGCGAACATCGGCTCATTTTGATTTCTGAGGCAGACTAGTAAGCATCTGCTAGTCTCTGAGGAGAATTCGACAAGTAAAGAAAAACGTAGCGCGAGTGTCTGAACAGAACTCACGAATACCTGTTAATCTTTACAAAAGAGAACTCAAAAATTAAAGAAATTTATCTGCTAAGCTCTGCAAAAGAGAACTCCAAGCTAATGTGAGTACCTGAAGAGAACTCGTGATTCTCTGCTAAGCTCTGCACAAGAGAAGTCAAAGCAGGTATTAAAGAAATTTCATAATGCGAGTACCTCAAGAGAACTCGTGATTGCCTGCTAAGCTCTGCACAAGAGAATTCAAAGCAGGTATTAAAGAAATTTCATAACGCGAGTATCTCAAGAGAAGTCGCGAACACCTGTTAATCTCTGCAAAAGAGAACTTAAGCAGGTATGAAAAGAATCTATAACGCGAGTACCTGAAGAGAACTCGCGAACACCTGCTAATCTCTGCAAAAGAGAACTCAAAGCAGGTATACAATATAACGCGAGTACCTAAACGGAACTCGCGAACATCTGTTAATCTCTGCAAAAGAGAACTTAAAGCAGGTATAAACGAATTTATAATGCGAGTATCTGAAGAGAACTCGTGAACACCTGTTAATCTCTGCAAAAGAGAACTCCAAGCAGGTATACAATATAACGCGAGTACCTGAAATGAACTCGCGAACACCTGCTAATCTCTGCAAAAGAGAACTTAAAGCAGGTATAAACGAATTTATAATGCGAGTACCTGAAGAGAACTCGCGAACACCTTCTAATCTCTGCAAAAGAGAACTCCAAGCAGGTATACAATATAACGCGAGTACCTGAAAAGAACTCGCGAACACCTGCTAGTCTCTGCAAAAGAGAACTTAAAGCAGGTATAAACGAATTTATAATGCGAGTACCTGAAGAGAACTCGCAAACACCTGCTACTCTCTGCAAAAGAGAACTCCAAGCAGGTATACAATATAACGCGAGTACCTGAAAGGAACTCGTGAACAGCTGCTAATCTCTGCAAAAGAGAACTTAAAGCAGGTATAAACAAATTTATAATGCGAGTACCTGAAGAGAACTCGCGAACACCTGCTAATCTCTGCAAAAGAGAACTCCAAGCAGGTATACAATATAACGTGAGTACCTGAAAGAAACTCACGAAAACCTGCTAATCTCTGCAAAAGAGAACTTAAAGCAGGTATAAACGAATTTATAATGCGAGTACCTGAAGAGAACTCGCGAACACCTCTGCAAAAGAGAACTCAAAGCAGGTATAAACGAATTTATAATGCGAGTACCTGAAGAGAACTGGCGAACACCTGCTAATCTCTGCAAAAGAGAACTCAAAGCAGGTATACAATATAACGCGAGTACCTGAAAGGAACTCGCGAACACCTGCTAATCTCTGCAAAAGAGAACTTAAAGCAGGTATGAAAAGAATCTATAACGCGAGTACCTGAAGAGAACTCGTGAACACCTGCTAATCTCTGCAAAATAGAACTCAAAGCAGGTATACAATATAACGCGAGTACCTGAAAGGAACTCGCGAACTCATGCTAATCTCTGCAAAAGAGAACTTAAAGCAGGTATACAATATAACGCGAGTACCTGAAAGAACTCGCGAACACCTGCTAATTTCTGCAAAAGAGAACTGAAACAGGTATAAAATATAACACGAGTACCTGAAAGGAACTCGCGAACTCCTGCTAATCTCTGCAAAAGAGAACTCAAAGCAGCTATACAATATAACGCGAGTACCTGAAAGAACTCGCGAACACCTGCTAATCTCTGCAAAAGAGAACTTAAAGCAGGTATAAAATAAGGAAGAGGAGACCTTCTCAGCCCTACTTAGGGTTCTCCCACGAACACCTCACAGCCGTCCGATCGAAATCTAAACCAAACGGACGCCCCGATTTTACTCTGTTTACGGATTTGTTTCCGAACGCACGGTCGAACGCACGACCGTGCGTTAAAACGCACGACTAACGACAGAAACACCATTTTTGCCCGTCGGAGAGCACGCACGGTCGGATCGATCGTGCGTTAAGAAAACGCACGATCGTGCGTCAAGAAAAATTCGCCTTCTCGACGTTAACTCTCAGCTCCGCAAAACTGGAGTGTTACAACTCCACCCTCCTTAAAAGAATTTTGTCCTCGAAATTTCAAAACTGAAACAGAAAACTGCGATGCATACCTGATGCAAAAAGTTCCGGGAAATCCTCCCGCATCGCTTGCTCACGCTCCCAAGAGAATTCATCTCGCCCGCAGTTGTCCCATCGCACCTTTACAAGCTTGACTTCCTTGTTACGCAACTGCCGGACTTCCGAATCCTCCACGCAAACCAGGCGAACCCTCGCCCCCAAATCCTCCATCACCGGCACCGCCGCCGCTTCGACCACGACGCTCGGCTCCACCAAAGTTTTCCTCAGCACAGAGACATGGAAAACATCATGTAATCCACTCAGCTCTGCGGACAACGCCAAACGATAGGCTGCTTCGCCTATACGTTCCGTAACCTCGAACGGGCCCAAATACCTCGGACTCAACTTCTTGAGTCGCCGCACCCGCGAAACACCCTTGAACGACTTGATCTTCAAGTAGACCATGTCGCCCACTGCAAACTCCACATTTCTGTGGCGCGCATTAAAATACTTCGCTTGTCGATCCTGAGCAACCTTCATGCGCTCCTGAATCGTCCGCACAATCTCGCAAGCATCTTCCACCACTTGCTTTCCCAAAAGCTTAGTGTCTCCCACCTCTGCCCAAGACATCGGCGTTCGACACTTCCTTCCATACAAAGCTTCGTATGGCGCCATCTTGATGCTCGCCTGGAAGTTATTATTATAGGCGAACTCCACCATGAAAAGGTGGTCTTCCCAACCTTTGCCAAAGTCGAGAGCACACATCCTCAACATGTCCTCCATCGTACGGTTCGTTCGCTCCGTCTGACCATCGGTCTGCGGATGGAACGCGGTACTAAACTTGAGCTTTGTGCCTAAACTTTTCTGTACTAACCTCCAGTCCTTCGAAGTGAAACGCCCATCGCGATCACTAACGATGCTCTTCGGAATCCCGTGCAACCGCACAATGTTTCGAACATAAAGCTCCACGAGCTTCTCCACGCCATCGCCCTTCTGATTCGGAATGAAGTGAGCCACCTTGGTCAGGCGATCCACTATCACCCAAATTGCATCGTTACCCTGCCGCGACCGAGGCAAACCATGCACAAAATCCATAGAGATGTCATCGAACTTCCATTCGGGGATGGGAAGAGGCTTCAAGAACCCACCGGGCCTTTGGCACTCCGCCTTCACCAAGGCACATGTCTGACATCGGCTTACGTACTCAGCTACATCCCGCTTCATCCCAGGCCACCAAAAAGATTTCTTCATATCCGCGTACATCTTTGTACTTCCTGGATGAACGGAGTACTTCATAAAGTAAGCCTCAAACATTAACTCCTCGCGAAGCTTGCCAAAGCGCGGAACACAAACCCTTCCGTCTCTTTTCAAAATCCCACCAACCATCTCCAAAGCGGTGCCTTCGCTTTGCTGAGCCTCCAACACCAACTGTTGGCACTCCTCGTCCGCACTGGTCGCCTCTCGGATTCGATGCGTTATATCACACTGCATTTCAATCCAGTTCAACCGAGCCACGCTAGACTCACCCCTAGCCACACAAGCAATGTCAAGAGACTCCAAGTCTCGTATCAAACGCTCGTCATGCGCCTCCATCCAATTACCTTGCCCGGAGTACTTCCTACTCAAGGCATCCACCACCACGTTGGCTTTACCCGGCGTATACTGAATCTCCACGTCGTAGTCCCCAAGGAACTCGACCCACCTACGCTGCCGCATATTCAGATCCTTTTGGTCTAGGAGATACCTCAGGCTTTTGTGATCCGTGAAGATCTCCACCTTCGCACCATAAACGTAGTGCCGCCACAATTTTAGCGCAAAGATTACCGCCGCCAACTCCAGATCATGGACGGGATAATTCCTCTCATGAGTCTTTAACTGCCTTGACCCATAAGCGATCACCTTGCTGTGCTGCACCAGCACGCAACCCAACCCGCAATCTGACGCGTCGCTGAAAATCTGAAATCCTTCCGTCCCACTAGGAAGACTAAGGATTGGAGCAGACATCAACCTTTCCTTCAAATTCTCAAATGCACGGGCACACTCCGTGTCCATATGAACCTTTGGTCCTTGCGAGTGAGAGTGGTGAGGGGCAACGCCATCCGCGAAAAGTTCTCCACGAACCTTCTGTAATAACCGGCTAGTCCAAGGAAGCTCCGGACTTCCGCCACGGTTCTCAATACAGGCCAATCTCTAATGGCTTCAATCTTCGCTGGATCTACCGCCACCCCATCTCCACTAATTACGTGACCCAAGAAAGCCACCTTCTCGATCCAAAACTCACATTTTGAGAACTTAGCATAAAGTTGATTCTCCCTTAGAGTCTGCAATACTTGCCTCAAGTGAGACTCATGCTCTGCCTCCGATTTTGAATACACCAAAATATCATCTATGAACACCACCACGAACGAATCTAAGAACGGGCGAAAAACCCTGTTCATCAAATCCATGAACACAGATGGCGCGTTCGTCAGTCCGAACGGCATCACCGAAAACTCGTAGTGGCCATACCGAGTCCCAAACGCTGTCTTGGCAACGTCCTCTTCTCGAATCTTCAACTGGTAGTACCCCGATTTCAAATCCAACTTGGAGTACACCACCGACCCCACTAACTGGTCGAACAAATCATCGATTCGGGGAATCGGATATTTATTCTTGACGGTCAACTTATTTAGCTCACGGTAGTCAATGCACAACCGCATACTTCCGTCCTTTTTCTTCACAAACAATACCGGCGCGCTCCACGGCGAAGAGCTGGGCCTAATGTACCCTTGCTCTAACAACTCTTGCAACTGAACCTTTAGCTCGGTCAGTTCCTTCGGTGCCATCCTAAACGGAGGACGCGACACCGGCCTCGCACCCGGTACCAATTCGATCGAAAAATCGATCTCACGCTGAGGAGGTGCTCCCGGAAGCTCCTCGGGGAATACATCCTCAAATTCTTCCACCACCGGAACATCCCCAATAGCCAACCTTGTGGAGTGAGTCTCCAACAAGGCTATAAACGCCTCGCCTCCTTGGTTTACCGCACGCCTCATTTGCATAGCGGAAATCAGGGAGCAAGCCACTCCGCTTAGGCCTTCGAACTTGACCTCTACTCTACCTTCACCTCTTAGGGTTACCACCTTCAACTGGCAGTCGATACTAGCTCGCTGCGCTGCAAGCCAGTCCATCCCCAAGATAATGTCAAATTCGGCTAGTGGCAGAATCGCTGCTACCAACTCGAAATCACAATTACCAATTTGCAACACAATGCGTCATTTCCTCATGGTAGTCATGAAAGACCCATTCGGCATACGCACGCTCAGCTCCATCTCTGCCTCTACGGACTCAGCACCAATCTTCCGGATAAAACTTTCCGCAAGAAAAGAGTGTGACGCTCCCGTGTCGAACAACACTTGAGAGGGGTAGCCCGAAACTAGCACAAAACCTAACCACGTGCAAAACAAACATGAAAGGCCGCAACCTACATTATTGTAACAAACGAAAACTTAAACTTTTCGTACCTGTCACCATGTCGGGTTGACGTATCGCTTCCTGCTGCCCAAGATTATAGGCTCTAGGCTGCACTGGAGGGAACCGCGAAGCACTTGACTCCGGCGCTTTCCCTTTCTCTCCAACACTAGGGCCGGAACGCACCGATTGTTCCTGCCTCGGCTCTGGCTCAGCTCCGGCCTCGGTACAAAACCGACTTATGTGACCCACCTTGCCACACTTGTAACAAGTCAACGGACCTTTGGAGCGAAAATCTCCCGAAGGTGCGCCACTTCTCTCCCCAAGCCTACTAGGACGGGGCTTCTTCTTCCATCGGTTGCCCTCAGACTTCCACTGAGATTGAGACTGAGAAGGCTTTCCTTCTCCCTGCTTTGCCGCAAAACCTTTTCGCCGTTGGGTTCGCTCCATGTCGTTCTCCAGTGTGCGAGCGTCTTCGACCAACTCATTAAATCCCGCATTCTTCAAGGCTATGAGTGGCTGCCTTAAATTTTCCCTCAACCCTTGATAGAAGAGATTATCCCTCTCTTCATCATCTGTCATAGTCGTTCCCGCATAACGACCCAACCGAGTGAACTCTTGCAGATATTCATCCACTGTCTTCTCACGCTGCACCAAATGCAAAAACTGCCGCTGCAGTGCTAACCTTGTCGAGGCCGGAATATACCGCTTGAGGAAAGCGTTCCCGAACTCCTCCATGGACGGAACACGCCCAACAAAATGGCGACCGTTATGGTTCACCCACCACAACTTCGCATCGCCCTCTAACATGAAACTCGCATAGTGAGACTGCATCTCCTCTGGGGTCTCAGCTGCCTTCAAGAGTTCCTGGATCCTCGAAAGCCAATCTTCGGCATCCGTTGGAGTGCCCACTCCCTTGAATGTCGGAGGGTGGAAACTCAAGAAGTACTTCATGAATCGATCACCCATCGGAATAGCTCTCTCCGCTAAAGGCTCTGCTTGCCTCACTTCGACATCCGGTGTATCCGGCGTAGCCGCCGGAGTGACAGGAGTCGCAACTTGCACCACCGACGTAGGAACCCGTGACATCGCTCCAGCTTGAGCCGCTACCATTGCTTCCGCTAGCATGCGACAGAAATCAGCCGGGGACATGCCCACATTCATGAGGCCCGGAGCAGTAGCACTGCTTCCCGAAGGCTCCTCTTGCCTCCTCGACGTCCCCGCATCGTCGCCAACATCCTAGCATAAACAAGGAAAAAGACTCATCAAGCTCTATTCGCAAGACTCAAACACAGGGATACTCATGATCCCGCACAATACTCTTATGTGGACAATCTCTTACGCGATCCAAATACACTAGACCTCGCAAGAATACTCAAACCTGGCTCTGATACCAAATTGTAACACCTCCTCTGTAATGACCATATAATATAGGCCCGGCCGGGACCCCACAGCATATAACCGCCATAGCTTAATATTAAAAAATGATATTAACTACCCAATCTCAAAACTCAGATAACACAGCGGAAACAAACTAAAATCACAGAGATTGTCCACAGTACATAGGAGTCCAACTGGCCTTAAGGCCTTACAAAAACAAAGTCCAAATCACCAAACATTCAACACAAAACGGGCATCCCAACAAAAGGGGAAATAACAGTTTTCCCTAAACTACCTCGGCATGCAAGCCAGTTATAACAAAATATAAAAGCAGAAGTGCATGAAAAGCAAGGTAAACACTTCATGAGGCTTTAGGCCTTTTTGGCCGGCGAGCTGGGTCCAGCCTGCGATCCTTGCCCTGCATCCAAATCACAAAGAGCGGTAAATAAGGGTCACTATGGCTGACCACAAACGGTGTAACAGCATCCCTCCTCCCGGCCGTCTTAGCGGACCCCGGGGAACTACTTCACCCTGCAAGTCAGCACTTCGTATGCAAATGTACATAAAGAAAAGCAACATAAATACAGGCATGAGTGTCACAAACATCATCCACGTTTCTATATTGAGCAGATAATAAAAAGGGGCCTACCAATGCAAAATGAATGCAAACCCGAGTTTCACCCAAGGCACCATAAAGCGTATGTATCTAACACATCATCATACATCATCATCACATCACAAACACAAGGGTACTCATTATTTCCCCACAAGGGCATCGTAGCCCAAGGCCAAGAGCTCTCGCTGAGACCCACCTCGCCTGGCTCACCATGCCATCGGGCTTGTCTAACAGCTCACATGCTCGGGCCGCCAACCGCACACAAAACTGATGCTAAGAATTCTGGCTTAAGCAAAATGCCCCAAGGCCCTGGACTTACACTCGGGACAACGTCCACCGACTGCCTCGCCTGGCGACCGTTACCGGACTCATCCGTAGCACAGACATTCTCGTCAGTCAACACTGAAGGGACTAATCTTGCCGGGACACTCTCCACACGTGAATCTCAGTCTTCGCGGGATAGCCAGCCGACCACAAAGACCAATCGCGCCTTCGCATAACCCTAGGCATCACAAGCCCCATAATCCGCACATTACTTCCCCGCCCAAAACCCAACATTCGTTACCACACGAAACTAGAAGGGCATCACAACGACGAGTTCGCCGTAATGGGATTTCTAACAAAACCCCTAATATGCGCGTCATTCAACATCACCGAATCGGACCAACGGTCGCAAATCCGGCTTCACCCACAATGCCTAATCCGCTAACGGAGCGGATCTCTAGTGCAAATCATGTCGGGGACGGACTCAATCAACCCGATGGTTCCTTTTGAACCAAGGCGACCCGGATCCCTCTCACTCGACGGATCCGGTGGCAAAAATGCAGAAAATAAGGGATGCCACGCACGCATCCTAAAGACCGGGAGGAGAAATGTCGTTACCTTTTGAGATCTCCTCCTAGCCATGGAAACTTGAAAAGAAACGGAGAAGAAGGAGCGTCTCGACGTTCCCTACGCGCTGCCGGTCTCGGATCGGCGAACGGAGCTCCGAAGCTCCAACAATGGCGGGATCTAGCTTCTTCCTCCTCCAAACCCTCTCTCTCTCTCAAACCCTCAAAACTCCAAATGAAAAGAATAATGAAGAGGAGACCTTCTCAGCCCTACTTAGGGTTCTCCCACGAACACCTCACAGCCGTCCGATCGAAATCTAAACCAAACGGACGCCCCGATTTTACTCTGTTTACGGATCTGTTTCCGAACGCATGGTCGAACGCACGACCGTGCGTTAAAACGCACGACTAACGACAGAAACACCATTTTTGCCCGTCGGAGAGCACGCACGGTCGGATCGATCGTGCGTTAAGAAAACGCACGATCGTGCGTCAAGAAAAATTCGCCTTCTCGACGTTAACTCTCAGCTCCGCAAAACTGGGGTGTTACAGTTCTAATAATAGATCCTGATTCAGTGAAGATGAATCACGACCTGAAATTGCCAGAGATAATATCTTCACAAGTTTTGATTGTAAGCAATAAGTCGTGCAATTAGAATGCATTCCAGACGACTAATAAGACCACATTATGACTATTCAAGAATTTGAGATGAGTGATCGCCTTGACGTCATGAAACATGATAACATTTTTAGTCGGAAGGAATAGTTATCTATTAGAGTGAAAACCTTGACTTGATTGTCTCGAGTCAAAAATACTGCCTTGCGGCGTCCTGTAATAACCTGCTTTCTAGCTTTAAAACCAGATACATTCTATCTGATAGACTATTATGCAGCCATTTTTCACAACCTGTTATTCTCATTATAAAACCGCCCGGTCTTAAAGTCATGAACCTTTAAGTGAGCCAATAGGCAAATGCGTATACCTGTTAAGTACTGCTTTCCTCGAATGGTCATAAAAACCATAAAAGGAAAAGAACCCTCCTGTAGATAAGGAGAATTACAGACTCAAGTGACCAAGTGGGCAGGTGGGCCTAGGCGGCGAACATTGCTTTCCTCAAGTGGTCACAAGAGCTGTAAGAGGAAAAGAACTTCCCGTAGAGAAGTAAAATGATTACAGGCTCAGATGACCAAGTGGGCAGGTGGGCCTAGGCGGCGAACATTGCTTTCCTCAAGTGGTCATAAGAGCTGTAAAGATAATTTTCTGTAAAAGGGAAAAAGTAAGTACAGACTCAGATGACCAAGTGGGCAGGTGGGCCTAGGAGGCGAACATTGTTTTCCTTAAGTGGTCATAAGAGCTGTAGAGATTTCGATAACTCAACTGCTCTCTAGCCTAGGGTTACAAGCCGAGTTGATCAATTGGGCAGGTGGGCCTAGGCGGCGAACATTGCTTTCCTCAGAAAGATCAACTCAGTTATGGGTCCCCTTTAGGCTCCGCTCGAGAGTTCCTTTAGGAGTATTCGATGGTCACAGACTAAGATGATCAGTTGGGCAGGTGGGCCTAGGCGGCGAACATTGCTTTCCTTAAGTGGTCATAAGAGCTGTAGAGATTTCGATAACTCAACTGCTCTCTAGCCTAGGGTTACAAGCCGAGTTGATCAATTGGGCAGGTGGGCCTAGGCGGCGAACATTGCTTTCCTCAGAGAGATCAACTCAGTTGTGGGTCCCCTTTAGGCTCCGCTCGAAAGTTCCTTTAGGAGTATTCGATGGTCACAGACTAAGATGATCAGTTAGGCAGGTGGGCCTAGGCGGCGAACATTGTTTTTCTCAGAAAGATCATCAAAGCTGTAACTATATCCCTTTCGGGGCACGATAGAGCTAACAGTCACCTAGACCTCCCTTGATGCAGAGGTGTGTTAGATACCGGCTGGGATCCAAAATTTTGAAGACCACCGCACGGGAATTGGCAAGCTTCCACTACACGTGCGCGAAAACTCCCCGCTACACATGATCTTCGTGGTTTTACGCTAATGACTACAATCCGAGGGGGTTCGAGCAGAACTTGGCGATGTATCCAAGGTTCAGTGAGGGATATATATATATAAGGTATTGAGCAAGCAGACAAGAAAACGTGTCAGTATGGGGCTTCTCATTGAATACTAAAAAATTCAAATAATGAAAGACGACATTTTATGGATAAAAGAGTTTGAGATCATCACCGATCCAGGTATGCGAGATGTCCTCTTCATCACTTGCCTGGAGGCGATAAGCCCCACTCTTTAAAGCTTCCTTAACGATGAAGGGCCCTGCCCAGTTAGGATTTAATTTTCCAACAATACCCGTTCTGGCTGTAGCATCCACCTTTCTCTATACAATATCTCCGACTGCGAATTGCTTAACTCTGACATTCTTATCAAAATGTGGTCATTCTCCTCTTTACTTCCGTCTGCCTGATAATTACTTCATCTTGGAGTTCTTTGTGAAGTAGTCGCCTCAAGGGCATGTAGATGAAAAACCGGATCACTTATCCCAGAATAGACTAGTAGACGGGGCTCTTTGAAATCACTTGGAGCTACTTCCCAACGAATTTTATATGATAATGGGGAAGACTCTTGCTCTTCTCCTGCAGGGATTATTAATCTATCAACTAGGTAAGGGGGATCACCCATTAACCATATGGGACTTATGATAAGGAATAGAGAGTTCTTTTGATTCAAGTTGCAGCAAATGTTCTATATGATTGCTAGAAGGCTTGTCATTAGTCGCTGCTGTAATATTAAGTTGAGAATCCACTTTTCTTGAGTCGAATGTTCTCTGCTAATAGGAGGTTGATGTTGTTGTTTTGTACAGGCATTTCTGGATGATTGAAGGGATGCCCGAGGCCTTTTGACGGATGATCCATGAAAACAGGAATTGTTGAAAGAGAAAAATTGCCATAACTTCTGAACGGAGTCGAATTTTTGCAATTTGAGGGCTAAAAATTTCCCGAACGGGGAACCCCATTCGATTTTTGAATAGTTCAGGTCGAGCCGGTTACGACAAGCTTTGAATTTCTGAATTCCGACACCCAGATCAAAAGTTATGGCCGTTTTAAAATTGAATGTATTTTAGGCCAAATCTCACATCTTCACCGCAACTGTTGTTCTTCAACCACTCAATATCTGAAGGTCGCGTGTTTCTGTTGATTCCAAAATTGCACCACGTCCACGATGCTCTACTTTGTGAGACGAGACGGGTTAACTGTTGAGCAGCTGGTTACTTGAGTAGCGAGTAGAGAGAGAGAAGAAGAGAGGGACGCTAACTTGCGGCGAGGCCAGACTTCGCCCGCCGCGGCAAATGCCACTCCTGCGGCGGGCTTTCCCTTTATTTAATAATTTGGTATTACAGCTTACGGTTTCAGGTACATGGAAATTGAACAATTACAAGGGAATTGCAAATAAGAAAAGCAAGCCGCCGAAGCCACTTGGATTGCCAGCCCGCTTAGGACCACTGCCAGGCCGCATAAGCCTAATCCCTCAGGCCGCCCAGACTAGTCGCCCAAGTCTAACCGCCCGAACTGTCCGTTGAGGCCGCCCGGGCTAGTCATTCGGAGATAGCCGGACAGGCCACTGCTAGGTGCGGTCTGGCTGTTTCTAACCGCCGGTTTGGTCCCCCCACTTGCTTATCCCCTGTTCATGCTCGAGGGTCCTATTTATATGCTCTGGGTCGGTCTCGTCACCGCCGGTGAGCCGGTGGCCGGAACTCTACCCGCGCGGTCAGGAAACTGGAGGTCGCGGCCTTGTTGACTGGAACGGTGGAGGAGGCCGCCGATACTGGCGGTTAGCCAGAGGAGGCCGCCGATATTGGCGGGTAGTCGGAGGAGGCCGCCGATACTGGAGGGAGGTTGCCAGCGGTTAAAGAATAGGAGATCGCTTACCTTGTTGTTGGAGGTCGTCGGCGGCTAAAAGAAGGAGACCGCCGGCTTGGTGTTGGAGGAGGAGACCGCCCCCTTGGCGATTTGAAGGAGGAGGCCGCCACCTTGGCGGTTTGAAGGAGGAGACCGCCGCTTCTTGCCACTTTGGGCGTGAAATAGCCTTTGCGTGGGGTCTAATCCTTCCCGGGCGCGTAATCTGTAAAAAAGTAGCAAAAAAGGCCTCCCAGGGGAGTATTGCCGATTTCTAGGTCAACAGATTGACAATCCAAATATACGAGATGCTGGTCACATCTATACCAGTGATTATTTTTTATCATGATTTTCTTTTGGTGGAACAAGAAATCTCTCTTTCCGAAAGAAAACAAGAACCCAAATTTCTTTTGAAAAATATAACTCACAAGGATAAGCATTGGCCATGAATTTATATTTCTTAAACGATGCCCGTAAACTGTTAGCAATAAAAGGAAGTAAATTTTTTAAATGGTTTATACAAAATACGGGGCATCAAAGTAGGTACGTTCAGAAAAAGGAAGAGAGCGGCAGTCAGGTTAATGTGGTGCGTGATATTCATAAACAATTTAAAATGCGGATTTATTGCCGTTTCTATTTTCTGAACTATTGTAAACAAATTCGGTATGTGGAATCACTAAATCCTATTAGTTTGGATGTTCCCCTACAAAACCCCTAAATAAGTCCCGTGATCTCCAATTAAAAACTTCAGTTTGCCTATTTGTTTGAGGATGATAATCACCAAGGAGCAAGAAATTTATTTAACAAGGTTGAAATTGAGGGGAATATTAAGGGTAATATTAATTGGAAGTTAGGAAACCAAGGCATAATTTCTCTTTGGGAATTTCATAATACTATGCTGAATTTAACATTATGAAAATACTAAAAATTTAGAAATTTTAATAAATATGTTTGCCTTATTTACTTCTACTACCTAATTTGAAAAGCCTATTTATTCATGTTCTTATTGGTCGGTCAATCCAACAAGTTAGAACAAGGAGTATATTTATAGAAATAAAAGGCACGAGTAAAATAAAATGTCCGAACAAGTGAATTCAAGGAAATAAAATATGTGAGCAAAGATAAATAAAAGATGAAGCTTCGTAAGCCGATAAATAGTTGGGATAATGGTAATGATATTGATGTGATTTAGAGCAGCGTAGACCTCAGCTTCCAAGCAACTAATCTTTAATTTCTAGAAAAGGTTCACCATTTCATAAACCCCTTTAAAATTGTTTGCAGGAAACCTAATCATGCCAGTAATAATAAGGCATAGAAGCAGAAATGTGATATGAAGCATTTTTTTCTTTACCAGTTTTGTATGTGTAGAAAAACGCAACGCGTATTCTGTATTATCTTTTTGTATACAAAGGAAAGTACATATTTATAGGAGAGAGAAGAGAGAGGGAAAATCTATACCCAATGTGGGACTAAATATAAGAGAAACAAAATGGGCCACTAAATGAGCCAAACCTTATGGGCTATTTCAACACTCCCCCGCAAGCTGGAGCGTACAAATTGTATGCACCAAGCTTGGATAAGCATTGATAGAAGAGGGTACTGGCAGTGCCTTTGTGAGGACATCCGCAACTTGTTCAGTACCAGGGACATGTTTTAGCTCGATCTTCTTCATTTGTACTTTCTCCCGGATAAAGTGGCAGTCGACCTCGATATGCTTGGTTCTTTCGTGGAAGACCGGGTTCTTGCCAATATGTATAGCGGCCTGACTGTCGCAGAGTAGAAGAGCAGGAGCAGGAAGTTTTACCCCAAGATCCGTGAGAAGACTTTCAAGCCAGGTAAGTTCAGAGACCACAGATGCCATTGCCCTGTATTCTGCTTCTGCTGAGTAGCGCGCAACCACTGCTTGTTTCTTGCTACGCCAGGTGATCAAATGTCCTCCGAAGTACGTACAGAAGCCACTGGTTGACCGACGATCATCCAGAGATCCGGCATAGTCAGCATCAGAGTATGCCACCAGTGTTGGAGTTGAGGATGAGGTCTTGTATACCAAGCCTTGACCAGGAGCAGCTTTCAGATATCGGAGAATCCGTTCCATAGCCTGAAGATGAGAAGAACGAGGGGCGTGCATGTAACGGCTGACAATACCGACAGCGAAGGAGATATCTGGTCTTGTAACAGTCAGATAGATCAATTTCCCTACCAGACGGCGATAGTACTCCGGGTTCTGGAGCAAGAGATCAGAGTCAGAGGACTGAGCACAAATCTTGTGATTTGCGTCCATTGGAGTGTTGATGGGTTTGCAGCCGGAGTAGCCTGCATCATGAAGAAGATCGAGGCAATACTTTCTCTGAGATAGAACAAGGCCATCTGGTCGCCTGGCTACCTCCAGGCCCAGGAAGTAATGAAGATTCCCCAGATCTTTTGTTTGGAACACGGAGCTGAGTTGTTGCTTGATTGCCTGAATTCCTTTTGAGTCGTTGCCTGTGATAATGATATCATCAACATAGACTAGAAGGAGAACAGTGCCTGTTGCCAGGTGGCGAGTAAACAGGGAGAAGTCAGCCGAGCTCCGAGTAAATCCTGCTTCACGAAGGACCTTGCTGAGCTTGTCGAACCATGCTCGAGGAGATTGTTTGAGACCATAGAGAGACCGCAAAAGATGACAGACTTTCGGGGTCCGAGACTCCCCCGTGGTCTCAAACCTGGGCGGCTGCTGCATGTACACCGTTTCAGTAAGATCGCCGTTTAAGAAGGCGTTCTTAATATCCAATTGATGTAAGGGCCATTGGCGGTGTACAGCGACGGAGAGAAGAACCCGTACGGTGTTTAGTTTGGCGACGGGAGAGAAGGTTTCGTCGTAGTCCAAACCTTGTTGCTGGGTGTAGCCGCGAGCCACCAGGCGAGCTTTCAAACGGTCAATGGTCCCATCCGCAGCGTGCTTGATGACAAAGACCCATTTGCAACCAACAATTTTCTGACCAGGGGGAAGATCCACCAGTTGCCAGGTCTGGTTTGCCCACAATGCGGCCATTTCTTCTTCCATGGCGGCATGCCAGCCAGGATGTTGAAGAGCCTCCTGCACAGAGTTAGGAACTGCAACCGACGATAAAGAAGTGGCCAGAGTATGAAGTGGAGGAGAGAGACGATGCAGTGATACGTAGCTCGCCATTGGATGAGCGGTGGACTCTGTTACCTGATCAGCAGGACTTGGAGCACCAGAGGTCGAGGACGACTGCGCAGGGGCCACGGGGCGGGAGTTGCGACGGGAATAGACTTAGATAAAGGGTGGCCGACCGGTAGGCGGAGTAGGCAGTGGTTCAGGGAGAGGTGTTGGAGGAGGTGTGTTAACCGGGTGGATGGGGCGCATGACAGGTTGTGGGAGAGTAGGTGATGTATAAGGTGTTGTTGGAGCGGGAAAGAATGGCAGGTCTTCCCGGAAGGTGACGTCAGCGGATAGCGAAATTTTCCGAGTGAGAGGGGAGTAACAGACGTAGCCCTTCTGAGTATGGGAGTAGACAACAAACATTTGCTTAGTCGCTCTGGGATCGAGTTTGTCCGTAGATGGTCCCATGGAGTGAACGTAACACGTACACCCGAAGATTCGAGGTGTGAGCGGGAAGGCAGGAGTAGAGGGAAAGAGAAGACTGAACGGACTGACATTGTTGAGTACAGAGGAGGGAAGGCGGTTGATAATGAAGCAGGCGGTAGAGATCGCAAAGTTCCAATAGATCTTCGGAACGTTCATGTGAATCATGATCGAGCGGGCCATATCAAGGAGATGTCGGTTCTTTCGTTCGGCCACACCGTTTTGTTGAGGGGTGTAGGCACATGAGGTTTGATGAATAATCCTGAATTCAGAGCAAAGGCTCGAAAACTCATTGTCGGTGTATTCGCGAGCATTATCGGTGCGTAGCGTTTTTACGGTGGTAGAGAAGTGAGTGCGGGTTTCACGGATAAATGCTTTAAACACACGAGGTAATTCCGAGCGTTCGCGAAGTAAGTATAGCCAAGTTGTGCGGGAGTAATCATCAATAAAGGTAATGAAATAACGGAATCCAGAGATACTACAAATTTTATAGGGTCCCCAGATATCTGAATGGATAAGATCAAAAGGAGCGGAGCTCCGAGTACAATTTGCAGAAAAAGATGAACGCGGCTGTTTGCCGAAAATACATGATTCACATTGAAATGCAGGAAAAGATACATCGGGTAGTGCCTTCTGGAGGATGGGGAGGGGAGCATGGCCGAGACGCTGATGCCAGTCAGCAGAAGAGACAGAGGCGAGGATGGTGGGAGAGTCGTCGAGAAGGTAGAGCCCGTTGCGCAGCTGTCCTTTACCAATGGTAGTCCCCGTCCGTCGATCCTGTATCAGAAAAGAAGAGCGTGAAAAAGTGATAGAGCAATCCAAATCAGTAGTGAGGCGGCTAACAGAGAGTAAGTTAAATGGGGAGCCCGGAACATGGAGTGCCGAGCGGAGAGAAATGGATGGGCTGAGAGATAGGTCAGCTGAGCCGGACACAGAGACAGTCGCTCCATTGGCCACAGTGATACACTTCGGATGAGGAGCACCCGAATACATTGGCGGTTGAAGAGAGGTGATATGATGAGTGGCACCCGAATCCACTATCCATCGAGGACTAGTGGAGAGACAAACGATACCTGGGCTGGAGACGGAGGCGACCGAGGCAGGTGGAGTCATCATCCCTTGGAGTTGCTGGAACTGTAGGCGGAGAGCCTCAAGGTCGGCACGAGAGGCCGAGGAGCTATCTTCAACGACTGCAGCAGTCGGTCGTGGAGGAGGAGGAGGGTTGCCAGTCTTCCGAAAGCAGGTGGACTCATAATGTCCATCGCGACCACAGAACGAGCACTTCGGCCGTCCTCGTCCACCACGGCCCCTTCCACGGTAGGCCGACCGACCTCCTCGGCTAGAAGGAGGAGGAAATGAAGGAGTAGGGATATTTTGTAGAAGAGCCGGTGAGGGAGGAGCAGGGGCCTCTGGAGGTTGTGATACTTTGAGTAGCATGGAGCAGACAGCCGATAAGGAGGGAGTGGGAGTCGAGGCCAAGAATTGTGCCCTAATACTCAGAAGATGTGGAGGAACACGGGCCATGAGCAGAGCAATGCAGACGGCCTCCCTTTGTGCTCGCTGAGTGGCAAGATCAGAGGTGGGTGGCTGGTGTTGAAGCCATGCTTCGGAGAGAGACTTGACCCGAGCGACAACAGAGGTAATGTTTGGTCCACTGGTGTCCAGAGCCTGAAGATCAGAGATAATGTCGAAGAGACTTTGAAGGCTGTCCTAATTAGATGAAAAGGAATAATCGAATTATGTTATTCATCCTTAAGGGGAATATATATAGGAGATATACAAAGAGAGCTAACGGAATCCCGCAATGTGGGACTAAACCGGATATACAAATATACAAACAATAATTACAGACGCCAATACTCCCCCTCAAGCTGGCGCGAAGAGATCAAGTAAGCCCAGCTTGCCACAAGTAGAGAGAAGACGGGTAGGCCCAACTGCCTTGGTGAAGGCATCAGCAATCTGCTCAACGGAGGGAACATAGGACACGTTGAGTGTCCCTGAACGTATGTGCTCCCTGAGAAAGTGAATATCAACCTCAATATGCTTAGTCCGCTCATGCAAGACAGAGTCGGATGCAAGCATAAGAGCAGACTGGTTGTCGCAAGCAAGGGTCGACGAACCAGATGGAGGAAAGCCGAGCTCAGTCAGGAGAGTACGCAACCAGGTGAGCTCAGTGGCACCATGGGCCATAGCCCGGTACTCTGCTTCAGCAGAAGAGCGGGAGACAACACTCTGCTTCTTGCTCTTCCAGGAAATAAGATTGTCACCATAGAAAGTGCACATCCCTGAAGTGGAACGCCGATCAGTGAGGGAACCAGCATAATCAGAATCAGTGTAACAGGTGAGACCAGGGGATGAAGATGAGCGGTAGAAGAGCCCAAGACCAGGAGATCCCTTTAAGTAGTGGAGGATCCGAAAAGCAGCTTCTAGGTGAGAAGTACGGGGAGCATGCATGAACTGACTGACCACACTCACAGCAAAGCTAATGTCAGGACGAGTGTTGGTCAGATAGATAAGTCGGCCAACAAGACGCTGATATCTGCCTGGCTCAGGGAGAGGATCACCAGACTCGGCATGTAAGCGGTGGTTCGGATCCATGGGTGTAGACACAGGAGAGCACCCAAGAAGGCCAGTATCACTCAAGAGGTCGAGTGTATACTTGCGCTGAGACAAAGAGATCCCCTGCTGAGATCTGGCAACCTCAATCCCGAGAAAGTACTTCAAAGGTCCCAAATCCTTAACTTCAAATGCCTTCTGAAGCACACCCTTGATCTGAAGAATCCCAGAGCGGTCGTCCCCAGTAAGAATGATATCATCAACATAGACAAGAATAATAACCTTACGACCATCCACAGCTGTCCGAATAAAGCACGTGTGGTCGGCATGGCACCTGGTGAACCCACTCTGAAGCACAACGGTACCAAACCGCTCAAACCACGCTCGAGGGGACTGCTTCAGTCCATACAAGGACTTCTGCAAAAGACAAACACGGCCCAAATACTCCCCCTGAAGCTTGTAACCAGGTGGGGGGTCCATATAGACTTCCTCAGCAAGGGTGCCATTGAGGAAGGCATTCTTCACGTCCAGCTGATGAAGAGGCCACCCATGGTTGGCGGCGAGAGAAACAAGAAGGCGAACAGTGGACAGCTTGGCCACCGGGGCAAAGGTCATGCCATAATCCCCAGGAGTTTGAGTGAAGCCCTTTGCGACAAGGCGGGCCTTGTACCGGTCAAGAGAACTGTCAGCATTATACTTGACGGTGTAAACCCAACGACAACCCACAGTTTTTCGACCTGCGGGAAGAGGAACCAAATGCCAAGTACCAGCCTGCTGTAGGGCGGACATCTCGGCCTCCATGGCCGCCACCCACTCAGGATGTCGGAACGCCTCCGCCATCGAACTCGGGACTCTGATCTGGTCGGTAGCAGTCAGAAAAGCTCTGTAACCCTGTGAAAGACGCTGGTAGGACACATAGCTAGCCACAGGATGGTCAGTAACACAAGAACGCTTACCCTTGCGAAGTGCAATGGGTAAGTCAGAGGATGGAAAAACATCACCTGCCAGAGGAGATGGCACACGGTCCGGTGAGCTGGGCGCAACCAGTGAATCTCGAAGTATGGGGTGGATATGTGACAACCCGCGGGGACCACGGGTGTATGTCTGACAAGGACGAGAGTCGTGCATCGGAGCAAGGGGAATAGGATCCGGCTGTGGTGGGGCAGAAGGAACAGGAGCTGGAGCTGGATCCGCCCCATAGAAAGGGATATCCTCAAAGAACGTAACATCTCGGGAGTGATAAGTCCTGCGAGAAGAGGGGTCAAAACACCGATATCCCTTGGAAGAGGAGGAATATCCAAGAAATAGGCAGCGAATAGCTTTGTCATCAAGTTTTGTCCGAGTCAGACTTCGGTCCTGGACAAAGCAAACACAGCCAAACACGCGGAGTGGAAGAGGAAACAGAGGACGGTGGGGAGATAGAAGACTGATAGGGACACGGCCCGCTAGAGGTTGAGAAGGCAGACGGTTAACTAAGAAGGTTCCCGTGAGGAGGGCTGCACTCCAAAATGACTTGGGAACGTGAGATCCACGAAGAAGACACCGGGTTACATTCAGGAGATGACGATTCTTTCGTTCAGCCAGGCCATTCTGTTCCGGTGTATAAGGGCAGGAGAATTGGTGAAGGGTTCCCTGGCTAGCAAGGAAAGCAGAAAAAGAGGATGAAGTATACTCCCCCCTGTTATCGGAGCGAAGGACCCGAATACTGGAGGAGAACTGAGTCTGAACCATACAAGTAAACTGAGTATATAAAGCAAGTACGTCAGATTTGGCACGCATAAGATAAACCCAACAACAACGAGTAAAATCATCTATAAAAGTAACAAAATACCGAAATCCATCATAAGAAACAACTGGGGCAGGTCCCCAAACATCTGAGTGAATGATATCAAACGGAGCTGAACTACGAGAGACAGATACAGGATATGAAGTGCGTGTGTGTTTACTAAGTTGACACACATCACACTGAAAAGAGTTCTCAAACGAGACACCCGGAAAAAGAGACGATACAACTTGAGGACTCGCATGCCCCAATCTGGCATGCCATAGGGCAGGAGAGGTAGCAGCTGCAACAATGGGTGGTGGTGAGGTACGTGGTGAAAGAGGTGGGAGGTCCAGCTGGTAAAGCCCGTCGCGCTCACGGCCGTAGCCAAAAGTCCTCCTCGTGGTCAGGTCCTGAAAAACACAGCCAGAAGGGAAAAATGTCACCGAGCAGTTCATTGAACGAGTTAGCTGACTAACAGAAAAAAGATTTAAAGCAAGCTTGGGAACATGAAGAACTGAACCCAAGGCGAGGGAGGGTGACAGAGGAACTGTGCCCCGGTGAAGGATAGGGGTCATAGAGCCATCGGCCAGGCGAACCTGCCGATGGGCGCTTGAAGACTCAAGAGAAGAGAACAAACTTGTCTCACCAGTCATGTGGTCAGTAGCACCAGAGTCAATCACCCAGGGAGAGGGGGACCCCTCTTGAGTGACATGAAAGGCCGTCGGTGTACCTGACGCAGAGGCGGAAGCTGGCAATGGTGAGGTCGTGTGTGGCTGCTGTGAAGCTGGAAACAGAGACTGCTGCTGAAGTTGAGACTGAAGCTACTGCACTTGAGTCATAAGCCGACTCCAGTCAGCGGACGGGGCCCCAGAAGAGGCAGAGTAACTAGGCTGGTTCCCAAAGTCTGAATAAGTAGCAGCGGCAGTACGAGTGGCAGAGGACTGCATCTGGCGAAGGTGGGGAAAGAGAGTCCAGCATCTGGCCTTCTCATGACCAGTTCGGAGACAGTGCTGACACTGAACAGAGGCAAATGGGCTCCCGCGGCCGCCCCCGCGACCCTTAGGGGAGGAAGTACGCCCCCCTCGTACAGAAGAAGTATGACCCGAAGCCAGGGCCATTTGGTCTGGGGAAGAGGCCGAGAGGGGAATAGCAGTTAAGCGGGCCCGACGCTCATGCTCCTCCACCATGGAATAGGCATCCAAAATATCAGGCAGGGGATTCATGCTGACAATCTGGACCCGAATATGCTCAAACTCGGGTCTCAACCCCATCAGGAACTGGTAGGTCTCCCGCTTCTCCTGCCGCCGTTTGGCCACAAGTAGATCCTCAGGATGGGGAAAAGCACTAAGGGGTTCAAGATCAGAAAGCTCCTGGAATCTCCCAGAGAGAAAGGTAAAGTACTCATGCACAGAACGGTCCCCCTGACGAGCTGAAGAAATCTCCTGGAAGACAGAATAAATCCGCGTATCCACGCGGGTGTGACCGTAGGTACGGGTCAAGGCAGCCCAAAGAGACGGCACCGAATCAAAACGCATAAACTGCTCGTAAATGCGGGGCTCCATGGAGCATTGGAGCCATCCGAGGATCTTGAAATTTTTCGTGCGCCATTGACGAATAGCTTTTTCATCGTTTGCATCAGTAGGTTGGGGAACTCCAGTAGGTTCAAGCCAAGCAAGCTTGTCATGTCCGGCAAGATGGACTCGCACGGAGTTGGACCAAGCAATAAAGTTTTTCTCATTGAGAAGGGATGTAGTGATGCGCCGAGCAAAACCCTCAGTGGAGCAGAGAGGAGAGGAATCCATAAGTTCTCCTCAAAGAAAAGGTAGCAAATCCCAGATCTGGCAGAAAACAGCGGCTGCGGAGCAGCGGCGGAAACACAGCAGAGCAGTGGCTGCTGAGGGAAGAAACGCAGCAGCAGCAGCGGCAGAGAAGCGGCAGCGGAAGCCGTGCGGAAGAAACGCGCGGAAGCGGCAGGGAAGAAACGCGCGGCTGGAGATCGAACGGGCTGGAGATCGATGTCGAAGCGGGCTTCCCTTCCTTCGGCGGCGGATTAGCGCGACGCAGCAGAGCCCTAGGCGACGGCGCGGCGCAGCGAGGAGAAGCCGTGCGGAAGAAACGCGCGGTGCAGCGGCAGCGGAAGCCGGAAAAAACGCGCGGAGCAGCGAGGGATCGCTATTAGGTCACGGCGTGGCCTTCCTCTGATACCAAATTAGATGAAAAGGAATAATCGAATTATGTTATTCATCCTTAAGGGGAATATATATAGGAGATATACAAAGAGAGCTAACGGAATCCCGCAATGTGGGACTAAACCGGATATACAAATATACAAACAATAATTACAGACGCCAATAGTCCTTGCCAGAGTATAAGGAGTGGAGCTCGTCCCACATCCCTTTGGCCGTGGGCAGGTACATGACCATTTCATATGGTTCGCCCTCCAAAGAATTAAGGATCCAGGTCTGGACCCGACCATCAGTCTTGAGCCACTCAGGAGGAGTAGGGGCTGGAGGATCATCGGTAAGATGAGCGAGAAGACCCTTGGCCTGGAGGACCCGGCGGATTGAGTGACCCCAAGGAATGAAGTTTTTCTTCCCGGAGAGGGATAGAGTAGTAATTCGCAGCTCATCACGGAGTTCTGGGGGCTGACCCAGGTTGGCAGGCTGAGGCGAGACAGGCACCGTGGTTGAGTCAACGGAGGATCCCATTAATGAAGGGATGAGGACGGCGGGCTGCTGGGAGGAGACCGACAGAAAGAGGCCGGGCGAGCAGCTTGATTAGGGACAGTCGGGCGGCTTGCTGAGAAGACCGGCAGGAAGCTCGGCAGGGAGAGAAGCCGGCAGCGAGCAGGGAGATAAGCCGCAGGGACCAAGAGGTCGGGCGAGCTGCGACTGAGGGAAGGTCGCCGGAGAGCTCGCAAGATCGTCAGAGGGAGCTTGCTGGATGGTTAGACCGCAGGAGGCGGGCTGGCGAGCTGCGAGAGGGAGACGGGCGATCTTGGAGGTCGACTGCGAACAGTTGATGGGGAGATCGCTGCGGGCTTGATTGCAGCGGGAGCGATCGCTGGCGAGAGCGAGAGAGCTGCGAGATCGGGCTGCGAGAGCGCTGCGAGAGCGCTTCTGGCGAGCTGCGACTGAGAGCGTCTGGAGATGAGGCCGGAGCGAGCAGAGAGGAGTCCGCGTCGTCTGGAAATGAGGCCGGGCGATCACTGGCGATCTGCGAGCAGAAAGGGCGCTGGCGAGCAGAGGTAGCTCGCTGAGGAAGAGCGCACGGGAGAGCTCCGCAGATCAGGGAGACGGACTGCGATCTTGGACGGGGCGGGCTGCGAGCTCAGCAGCGGAGGGGCCCACAGGCTGCGAAGTCTATAAAGGGCGACGAAGAGCAGAGTAGCGGAGGGGTATCCACGCAGGGGAGCGGGCTGCGATCTTGAAAAAAGGAGACCGCACAGTCTGCGGTCAAATTAATGAGGCGGGCCGCGGGCGGTTCGAATATGGGAGAAACCGTTCGCGAGAGGAGCGGAAAATTATTAAGGCTTTCAGAATCGTTCCCTCTGATACCATGTAGAAAAACGCAACGCGTATTCTGTATTATCTTTTTGTATACAAAGGAAAGTACATATTTATAGGAGAGAGAAGAGAGAGGGAAAATCTATACCCAATGTGGGACTAAATATAAGAGAAACAAAATGGGCCACTAAATGGGCCAAACCTTATGGGCTATTTCAACAGTATGCATAGCGAAAACATGATAGTCCAACAGCTTTTATAAACAAGTAAACTAAAATCATAAAATAAGATTCATTTATCTAATGAAATAGTGATGCATTTCAACAGTTAAATGAAAAATCTATATAGATGACAGATAAGCTTACTCTGCTCTCAAGAGGATCGGTTTCCCGAGATATAAGCTGTTGAAGACTAAGAATAGTAGAACAAGCAGCCAACAATGGATCTGCAGTTTTATGTGGTGCTGCTGCATGACCACCTTTCCCCTTAATTATTACCTCAAAAGTATCAGCTGACCCAAGAATAGTACCAGGACTAGAAGAAACAGAACCAGTTGGAAGAGTATGATCAACATGAATGCAGAAGATGGCCTGTACATCATCCAAAGCACCTTCTTCAAGAATATAATATGCACCAGCATAGCCCTCTTCTCCAGGTTGAAAAACTAGCTTTATAGTGCCCTTTAAAAGTGAAGCTGGGAAACTATCAGCATCCAAGGCACAAAAAACTGGAAGTAGTACCAAAATGCACCTATGTATTGTAAAAAGTTTGGGTAAAGCTCTAGCTTTATATAACAAGTTACTAATTGGTGCCTAATGTGATATATGTGGCCCACAAACCTTTCTTTCCAAAAACAAAAACATTGGTTTCATTTTTTTCTGCTTAACACTAATGCTAGAAGAACAAGATATCATAATGTTTGTTTAAACACTGTAAAATTTTCTATTTCACATAAGTAAAAAAAGGTACAATATATGTGTACATTTATACAAGAGAGAGGGATCCTCAACACTCCATAAGAGATGTGGGACAAAAGAAAGAAAGGAGGGAAATGTAAAACATGCCCAAATATGGGCTTTACAATTTTGGGTTTTACAATTTTGGGCTTTAACACTCCCCCTTAAGTCTGAGCATATATATCTGTTACGCGTATTGAGGAGAAAATACTTGATACCTCCATAGAGGTCTCCTTGTCTATATATATTACTAAGGAACATCATAAGGAAATGATACACGATGTGGGACTAATGTGACATGCGCCTCATAACACTCCCCCTCAAGTTGGATCGTGGGAACTTCCCAGACCCAACTTGTTACATATAAAGTTCATTCTAGTCCCCGTAACCCCTTTCGTAAGAATATCTGCAACTTGATCTCCGGTCTTCACATGGGTGAGAGAAATAAGGTCTTCTTCGTACTTCTCCCTCACAAAGTGGCAGTCGACCTCTATGTGTTTTGTGCGTTCATGGAACACAGGATTGGTGGCTATCTGGATTGCAGCTTGATTGTCGCACCATAGAGGAGTAGGATCCTGAACTGGGTACCCGATTTCACAGAGGATTTGCCTTACCCACATGATCTCAGCAACAGTGTGAGACATAGCCCGATATTCAGCCTCAGCACTAGATCTAGCAACTGTAGTTTGTTTCTTGCTCTTCCAGGAGACAAGATTTCCACCCATAAAGACTGTGAATCCCGTGGTTGATTTTCGAGTAGCTAAGCATCCTGCCCAGTCAGAGTCACTGTATGCTTCTAAATTGGAATGACCTCTATCCTTGTATGAGATTCCCAGACCTGGATCTTTCTTCACGTATCTGACAATCCGGAGAACAGACTCCCATTGGGACACCGTTGGAGCAGCCATGAACTGACTGACTTTACTTACTGCACATGCAATGTCCGGACGAGTCATGGTAAGATTGTTTAATTTTCCAACTATCCTACGGTACTTCTCGGGTGAATCAAAAGGTTTGCTTTCGGCATGAAGGCTCTTTTCCCCAGGTTCAAGTGGGGAATCCACATGGCCACAGTTAGATATTCCAAGATCGGATAGAAGATCAAGAGTATATTTCCGTTGACAAATAAAGAGAGAGTGATCATCATGAGTAACCTCAATCCCAAGGAAATACCGCAAAGGACCCAGATCTTTTGTTTGGAAATTGGAGTGTAAGAATGCTTTGAGATTTGATATTCCTTCAATGTTGCTGCCTGTGATAACAATATCGTCGACATAAACCAGTAGAAGAATAGTACCGGCCGAGGAGTTCTGATAAAAGAGGGACGAGTCTTTAGTACTCTTGATAAGTCCAAACTGAGTAACCACAGCACGGAACCGGGCAAACCAAGCCCGAGGGGATTGTTTCAATCCATATAATGATGCTAGGAGACGACACACCTTGTTACGCTCCCCCTCAGCAACGAACCCAGGTGGTTGCTCCATGTAAACCTCTTCCTCCAAGAGCCCGTGAAGAAAAGCATTCTTGATATCCAACTGGTGTAAAGCCCACTGGCGGGAGGTGGCCAGAGAAAGAAGAATACGAAGAGAGGACATCTTGGCAACCGGTGCAAATGTTTCATCATAATCCACACCATAAGTCTGAGCATAGCCTTTGGCTACCAAGCGAGCTTTCAAGCGGTCAAGAGAACCATCTGCATTCACCTTTACAGAATAGATCCATTTGCATCCAATCGCCCGCTTGCCGGCAGGTAAGGGGACCAGGTCCCAGGTGTTGTTGAGCTGAAGAGCTGTCAATTCGTCCTGCATGGCTGCCGCCCAGCCAGGATGAGCTTTGGCCTCTGCCACAGTAGAGGGAAGACAATATCGATCCAGAGTCGAGTGCAGGGCCGTATGAGAAGCAGACAAGCCCTTGTAAGAGCTAACATAAAGGGGATTCTCCCGACAAGTTCGACTGCCTTTCCGGACGGCAATAGGAACATCTGGACTGGCTGGCGTGAGGGTAGTAGGTACATTTTCAGGTACTTCCGTAGGAACAGTCGTTGTATCATTTGAGGCAGAGGTAGGCTGAGATGGTGGCATCCCTGTACTATCAGAAGAGCGACGAGAGTAAACTTGCCCCCACAGGGGGGCCAACAGGTCAGTCGGCGAAATGATAGCAGGTTCATGCCGAGGGACTAAAAGAGCATCAAGAGAGGGGTCAGGACTGGGTGATCCATGAAAGGGGTAATTGTCCGACTCTAGGAAGACAATATCGGAGGAAATAATGTATCGTCGGAGATCAGGAGAGTAGCACTGATACCCTTTAGTCGTCCGAGAATACCCAAGAAAGATACATTTCAAAGCACGGGGATCAAGTTTGGAGACAGAGGGACGAGCATCCCGAACATAGCAAACACACCCAAACACCCGCAAAGGGAGGCGGGAGCCATCATGTTCAGGATACAGAGTTTGATATGGTGTCTCCCCCTGGAGGATGTGAGTGGGAAGATGATTAATAAGATGTGCAGCAGTAAGTACTGCATCACCCCAGAAGTGTTTGGGTACGTGCTTGTGGTGAAGGATGGCCCGGGTGACTTCAAGGAGATGTCGATTTTTTCGCTCGGCAACACCATTTTGTTGAGGTGTATCTGGGCAACTGGTTTGGTGGAGGATGCCTTTCTCTGAAAGAAAATTAGACATAGACTGAGACAAGTATTCCCGGCCATTATCAGTACGAAGACATTTGATACGAATAGAAAATTGAGTAAATATTGCATTCCAAAATGTTTGAAAAATAGAAGGCAACTCAGAGCGATTTTTCATTAAATATACCCAAGTCATACGAGAAAAATCATCGATAAAAGTGACATAATATTTGTGTCCTAACAACGTAGGGACAGGACACGGCCCCCAAACATCTGAATGAAGTAAATCAAAAGGTGCAGAGACACGAACATCAAGACGAGGACTGTAGCTAACTCTGTGGAGTTTAGCAAACAAACAAGACTCACAATTGAGATGGGAGACTTTCCCAAACTCAGGATACAGACGACTCATGACCTGCATAGATGGATGACCATGACGATAATGAAGATCCAAGAATTTTGTGGAGGCAGCAGAACAAGCAAGGTGGGAGACTTCATCCAGCACATAGACGCCACCCCGCAGCTTTCCTCTACCAATAATACGGCTCGTCGACTGTTCCTGAAAAATGCAACCAGAAGATGTGAAAATAGCAATACAATTCAAATCATTTGTAAGCTTACTAATAGATAAGAGATTGTAAGCAGATTGAGGGACATGAGCCACAGAGGAGAGTGTCATGTCAGGGGTCACACTGCAACTACCAAAACCAACAATAGGAACTGAGGAGCCATCCGCAACTGTAATTGAAGCTCCACTATGGGGTTTGTATGAGTGTAAGATACCTGAGGAACTAGTCAGGTGATCAGAAGCGCCAGAATCAGCCAACCACTGGACCGGACGCTGTGAAGTACACACTGGCTGAATGGTTTGAGCCACAGCCGCACTATGAGTCGGGGAGTCAATCTGGAGAGCCTGCAGTCGACGGTACTCATCCTCAGATATTTCAACAGTTCTTGGACCCGGAGAGATAGAAGTGGCGTCGGCCAGGTGCGCCGACCGAGATGGAGCAGAAGGTTTGGAGGCCCAGTCCGGCTTCCCATGAATCAACCAACATGTATCTTTTGTGTGTCCCCGACGCCCGCAATGGGCACAATGTCTCGTGTCAGTGTCACGACCACGCCCAGATCGGCCCCCCCTACCAGACCCCCTGCCACCCCGAGATGCAAGAGCCATCGACTCTCCGGGGGAAGTATGTAGAGCAGAGGAAGAAGTACCAATGGATCCAGCTTTAGTAAGGCGATGGTACACACCAGCCGTTTGTAGAGTCGCAGGACTCGCCAGCATTTCAGTCTTCGTTGTTGAGAAGTGTGGGTCCAATCCATTTAAAAGCCAGAGGAGTACGAGGTGTTCACGTTGGGCCTGATGCCCTTCCCTGGTAGAGGGTATCTCCCACAGATCCAAGATCTCATCAGCTAGAACCTTCCATTCGGCGAAGTACTCGGTAATAGGACGCGCCCCTTGCCTCAGCTCGGCTATTTTTGGGAAGAGTTCACCAAGACGAGAGAGGTTGTTCGCTTGAGAGAACATCATGTGTAGGGTATCCCAGAGTTCTTTGGTGCTGTCGCAGTTCTTGCACATTTGCTGGACAGATGGGTCCATAGAACTCAGGAGAAGAGCAAAGATGCGGCAATCATCACTATACCAATCATCGTATTCTGTATTTCCCACGGCATGAGTTGGAAGTCGAGTAAGGTGGTGTGTGCGTCGGATACCTGACAGAGACATAGTAACCCCCTTCTTCCACAGTTGGAAATTGGAGGAGGTAAGGATGGTAGTAGCAAGCCTCGCGTTGGGAGGAAAAGTATTAGTAGAATCCCCGGAGGGAACGGTCGTCGGAGGAACCGACGACAGAGTGGTACTTGCCTCAAGGGAACCCATGGCCAAACTCAATGGAGAGAAAAACGGAGGAGGAACCGGTAGAGGCAGCGACTGAAGCTAGCACGAGGAAGCAGCCGGTACACGCAGGAAGGAGCCGCAGAAAGCAGCGGCTGGCACTAGAAGGGGCCGCAGAAACAGCAGCAGTAGGCAGTGGGAACAGTCGGCATCGCGATCGACTGCAGCAGAAGGAACGACGACGACATTACTGTTGGCGGAGGGGCGGCATCACGGAAGCATCGACGGAACAGGGACGGAACGGCGGCAGGCAGCGATCGGCGACATCAACGATCAGCCATGCCTCCGTCCCTTTCGGCGTGCAGCGGCGGGGTTTCAAACCAGGGGATCGGACGAGGCCGCAAGGGCGAGGCGAGAGAGAGAGAACGGCGGATCGGGCGAGGCCGCAAGGGCGAGGCGAGAGAGAGAGAGCGGCGGGATCGAGCCCTTGAGCAGCGGGATTACGCGCGAGAGAGAGAGCGGAAACCCTAAACTTGCTCTGATACCATGTTACGCGTATTGAGGAGAAAATACTTGATACCTCCATAGAGGTCTCCTTGTCTATATATATTACTAAGGAACATCATAAGGAAATGATACACGATGTGGGACTAATGTGACATGCGCCTCATAACAATATCAATCATATCCAGCTTGTTACATAAATATTGAATTCTCCTCCAATTAAGAGCTTTGGTAAGGTGGTCGGCCTCTTGAACTGCAAATTTAGTTAATGAAGTACGAATCTTTTTGGAAAGCATTGCATCTCTTACGAAATGACAATCTATTGCAATATGTTTCGTATGTTTGTGAAAAACTGGATTGCTAGCACTGAAAGTAGCAGCATCGTTATCACAGTATAAGGGAACAAGAGAAGAAGAAGAGTGCCCAAATTCTTCCAGAAGATACTTGACCCAGAGTATCTCACAAGTGTCTTGAGTCATCTCTCTATATTCTGCTTCAGCATTAGACCTTGCAACAACGTTTTGTTTTTTGCTACACATGTGACAACATTCCCTCCAACTTGAGTATAGCAGCCAGAAGTAAAATTTCTATCGAGTTGGCAGCCAGCATAGTCAGGAATAGAATATTCAACGATATCAACATAATCATTATTTATAGAATAGTCATTTTCTCGGAGATTCTTTTAGAAACCGAGAAGTTGCAGTATAACACACAATGGCATTTTCTGGGTTTGTGCATAAATTCACTAATCACTCCAACGACAAAAGAGATGCCAGGCCTAGTAATTGTTAAGTATATTAACTTGCCTACAAATCTCATATACTGTTTTACGTCGATGTTTTCTTCTAAATCAAGTGTCCTATATAGAGTTGGTTTGATCCATAAGATAGGTCGCATGTTTTGCCCCTTGTAGTCCTATTTTCTCAAGAAGGTCTACGACATATTTTTGCTTACTCAAAGGAATGTTATATTTGTTGTGTGCTACCTCAATTTCTAGAATGTAGCAGAGTTTTCCTAGATCTTTAGTTACAAAGTGTTTTGTAAGGCGCTACTTTGTGGCTTGTATTCCTGTCTAGTTACTTCTCGAAAGCACTGAAAGTCCAGGGGTGTCTTCACCTAGAGGGGGTGTGAATAGGTGATGGCTATTTTAAAGCTTTGCGGAATAGTAAGTGTAAAGCAACAATCACAGCACAAACACATGATATTTATAGTGGTTTCCTAAGACAATGTGTCACTGGGTACTCCACTGTCCTCATTTGTCTATCTAGTAGTGTGCTAGACTCGGCAATCTCCATCAAAACTCAGATCCGTAGATCCTACAACTCAGAGACAGCGTCTCCTACTTCAGGTCCTAAGGACCCTACAACTCAGAAGCCCTGTCCGACTTCCTACCTCAGAGACCAAGTCTCCTACCTCAGATCCCGCAAGATCCTACAACTCAAAAGCACTAACTGGCTTCCTACCTCAGAGACAAAATCTCCTACGCTCAGGCTAGACAGAGTCCTACAACTTAGATTCCACTGGGGAATCCTACAGCTCAGATCTCAGAGAGATCCTACAGTATTAATAAGTTTTATTACAAACTTTCTATAGACTCAAAATAAGTAAGCTTAAATGCTTTGGAGTCTTCTTGAAGTCTTGATGAAGATTGTCTTCTACTAGAATCTTCCTGCAGATTTTGTGGATGAATCAGTGAAAAATCTTCTGCACAGATGAAGACCCTTCTTTTAGCCGAAATATCTTTGATCTGAATCAGCAACTATTATCGACCTTGCTTCTTGGAGAAGAATATGGATTTGCTTTCTGTTTATCTTCTCCTTCCTTAAGCTTTTCAATGGAACAATACTTTTACGGCGGAAAAGCTTTTCTTTTTTATATGTCGATTTTGAGATTAAAGATTAGGGTTGCATCAGCGTAGCATTCCCTTTTATAAGACAAGAATGTCTAACGGTCGATTCTAGTACTGACATTATGTCAGAAATCTCTTTCCTTAGCAAACGAGTTTCTTTGGCTCAATCTGCGGCGGCAATAAATGACGTGATGCCAAAATTACACTTTAATTTGAATTCACGCCTTTCAGCCATTCGATTAGATGTCTAGTCGAATTTACTTCTTCAGGACGAATATGCACTGCGTAAAGCTTTACTTCAATTCTTCTACACGATTCGTCTTGATGCTTTTGATAGTATTCAAGACGATATTTCATAGTGTATTCTTCTGGTCGAATCGTCTATACGAATCGTCTTGGCGACTGGTGGTCTTCAAGACGATATTTCACGCTTTATTCTTCTGGACGAATTGTCTGCACGAATCGTCTTGTTATCTCTTCTTCAAGACGATATTTCATTCATTCAGCCTTCTAGTCGATTTTTCTACACGAATCGACTTGATCTTTCTTCATAGTCTTCAAGACGATACTTTGCTACTTGCGCCTTCTAGTTGAATCTTCATCACAATTCGGCTTGATATAACTTCATGATCTTCAAGGTAATATTGGAGCTCTTTTAAACGAATCGTCTAGTTATTCATAAACTGTCGTCTTGGTTCCTCGACGACATTTTGAGCGACCTCGACGATAATTGACTTAGTCAATTTCTTCCTTCATATAAACTCTTCAAACTATATGTAGTATACTTCTAAGACGATATAAAGATATTTTAACCTTGTTAAGACGATATCGTCTTGGAAAGTATTTTACCAAGACGATATTTAGATATTCTTCTTCTTCTTAGATGAGTCGATAAGAATGATGTTGTGAGTTTACACGACGATATCGAGGAGGCCGGCAGCCCTAGTCTCCACTCTTCCTCTCCGTCTTGGCCGGTGATTGCAAAGGTACCAACAAGGGTTTCCTTCCCCCTCCTCCTTGGGCTCGATTTTGGCTTCCTTTGGGTAAGATTCTTCCTCCATAACCTTCATTCAGATTTTTGGTTAGCTTATAACTTTTCTTAGGCTTCGAGTTGCACAAATAATTGTGATCCAAGTGTTTATGTCATCTTATAATCGACTAACCATGAATTATTTTGTTCCCCGGCGCCGTTCATCAAACCAATTGACGGGATCGCTCTAAACCCTTTCCGATTTAGGGTTAATCAAGCATAAGCGTAGCCGAATTCTAGTTTCTGCGTGGTAATCTCCTCTCCCCTCACCTTTGAGCGAGCTAATTTTACTAAACTCTCTGTTGTTTAAGTTCCGCGACGTAGAATGCATGTGCTAGCGTAGTAGATTTTGCTTTATCGAATATCATTTTCGTTGTTCTTGAGCAGGTTAAATAAGGTTCTAATATTTGGTTGCGCCGCTTAGCCGTCATCATCAATTTCCGCCTTACTTAAAGCAAGTAGAGAAATCTCTCTCGCTTGCAAACATTGAATTTAGTTCCTTGCACATTTTCTTATGTCTATAAATTTTATCCTGAAACACCTAAATAGTCAAAATTAATAACATGTCATAATACGTTAGAAGCCTCTAAACTATGAATCATTTAATTCATTAATAACATAAGCACACAATGAAAAGTGGTGTTTAATTGATGCAACTCCTTACTTGGGTTCCCTCTTGAATCCCTAACAGGAACAAAGGACCGTTCATAGCGAGCATGAACTCCCTAGCTCAAGGGTGAGGGTTCGCAAGAGCCACCCCTTAGATATCACGGGCAACAACTCTGAATCTCTGACAAATATTGAATCTGAATTTGAATCCTTCTGAATCATGAATCATGTGCATCAACTAAAGACACATATACCTTTCATTTGTTATAGCCGAGAACGAACACCTGCTACACTGTGGAGTAGACTAATAATTCTAGTAGTTTCTGTTTGACTCATTTACTTGCCTGTTTTGCAAGATTTGTTTCATAAAAATCAGTACACGTATATTTCTGATTCTCATGCTTGTATTATATTTTACCTTGCTCACTTTATGTTTCAATGTACTAAGGCTTTTTCCTTCTTGTTTTGGAATTTGTCTTAGTGTCCATGACTGCACGGCCTGCTACCTGAGCCCGATCTGCGCCAAGCTCCTGCTTCTGGAGGTTTATCTTTTGTTGTTGTGTCAAGTTCTATGTTGTATTTCCCTTACTGTCGGTTTCGGCTTATTATGTAATAGTTATGATCAGTCATTTTCCCATGTATCATGGACAACTGTTAGGCTAAATAAATTATGTAATGGAATTTGATATTAGTGCATGTTCATTTCCTTGAGATTTTTATTGCATGAAATTTGTACTTGCATTTTGCATCATGGTTTTTTTTAGTAAAATACATGTGTATTTAACTTTTCACTAGCACACTATACAGCTTCCGCATAAAATAATGTATTTTATTCAAATTATTTATTTTAAATCTAATAATGCTAAATCAGCTCCCGCCTAAACAGACATGAAGTTTCTTTCCCCCATGTCTGTGGCATCACGACCCGCCCGAAGCACACTCTGACTTTTGCTTTTAGACGGGTTGTGACAATAAGCACGAAGATATTTGATGCTTGGATGATCCATCATGCAACGCCCAATTATGCGCGATGTTTCAACTATCTCAACCATGGTCGAACTCATTGCCTTCTTGCTTGTCATCTTATTTTTTCCCTTATCCTTCCATTTTTTGCTTGCTTCAGCAGAATTTGGTAACTCATCCATATTATGTGTGTCATCTCCAGGAGACAAGTCATGTTCGTCAATTGATTCGCGCTCGAAATTTCTGGAATTTGGAGCCCATGCAAGATCTCCAGTTGCTACGACCTGGCTAAACATCATATCCATATTCTCTTCTAACTCAGGGGATATGCTAGAGAACTGAAACATTCTTACACCCGGAAGAACCTAACATTAATATATATTTATAGAGTCATCCACAATTATAGCATAGTAGAAACAAGAAAAATTAAAAAAATTTAATTACATTGAGTCGTTCTTTCCACCAATCTTCTGAAGCAGCAATATTTTTGCGAATCGGATCCCAAACCAAGCCCGTCTCACAGCCCTTAAGCTCTTGCCATAACTTCCATTCTTTCTTTAATTGATCCCACTTATTCTTCATTTGATTTCGATCATACGACTTCCCCGTGCGAGCAAAGAAATTATTTATCAGGTTGATCCACCCATCCCTACTAAAGTGTGTAGTAGGGTGATTACCTAACTCAATTTCTTTCAGACACAGGTCACAAAAAATCAAAACATCGTTGGCCTCCCAATTTGCACTAACACTGCTTTCTCTATGTTTACCCATAATGCCTAAAATGGATGGAAGAACAATATAACTGATTGGGTATGTTATACACATACACACACACACACACTCAAATACTAATAAGCCTACACAAATCTACACAAGCACATAGACATAATAAATCAACACATACTCACACACATTCACATACACAATCACATACAACCAAACATAAATAATCATATACACATACGCACACACACACTCAACTACACATACACATACACATAAATAATCGCATACACACACACTCAACTACACACACTCATATACTCATAAGCCTATACAAATCTACACAAGCACATACACATAATAAATCAACACATATTCACACACATTCACATACTCAATCACATACAGCCAAACATAAATAATCACATACACATCAACACACACTCACTCAACTACACACACACTCAACTACACACATACATACACACAAACACACACTCAACTGCACACACGCATACACACACTCATATACTCATAAGCCTACACAAATTTACACTTGCACATATAATAAATCAACACATACACACATTCACATACACACATTCACATACACAATCACATACAACCAAACATAAATAATCACATACACATCAACACACGCACACGCACACGCACACGCACACGCACACACACACACACTCAACTACACATTTAAAATCACCTGCTAGCAAGTGTGAGCAAGAAATATTTAAAAATTTCTATGACTGCTCCGATACCATGTAAATTTTCTATTTCACTTAACTAAAAAAGTTATAATATATTTATATAAGAGAGGACCCTCAAACACGGAGATATGGGACAAAAGAAAGAAATGAGGGAAAAGATAAACATGGCCCAAATATGAGCTTTGTAATATTGGGCTTTAACAAACAATAATTAATTTAAATGTTCAATGAATACCTACTTCCTCCCATAGATAAAGATATGCCAGTGTATGCTTAAATTAAAGATCAAAGTGAAAGAAGGTATGAAAATAACTTTGAATGTACCTTTAGACTACTCTTCAGGCGTTGAAGCAATTTAGCTGCACCAAGTAGCATCGTTACATGAGCATCATGTCCACAAGCATGCATTTTCCCATCTACTTTGCTCTTATATGGCAAATCTGCAAGCTCCTGTGAAAGAACAAAAAGTAGAGAAACTATAAGATCTATCACTGGAAATTCAAACTGCTCATGTAACCCAACGGAAAATGAAATATTATTTATACTAAAAAAACAAGTGTAGTGAAGTTTGTTTCAAACACTACAGCTGTTACATGATGACCCTCCCCATATACCATGTGGAAAAAAATCGAAATATAAAATGAATTGAAAATTGCATCTACAAGCGTTAGGTGGGTTAACATGTAATAGCAAGGTAGTACAATTGTAGATGGATCCAAAACAAAAAATGGCAAGTAATGAAAAGTTAAAGAAATGGCTGTCTGAGCATCAATTAAATAACAATTTGTTGGAGATGATGGTAATTATACCTTACTTGATATAAGTAGCTAGGTTATAGGGGAATGTTAACGCATGAGACCCAACTTAAGAGTCAGGAATCAGAAGTATCGCAAGCCTACCTTTAATTTGTGTGAGAGCACGAGCAGATTTCGCAATCTTTTACTACACTCAACATATCTTCCTTCTCAAAAAAGAATTAGACAGAGTGCAGAATGAACGAGAATACTACACTCACTCTAGTCTAAACTTCAGGTATTGTTGAAAGTGTGGAATGAATAAGAATACTTAGGCTTGGTTTGCCTCCGCGGATCTCCAGCGAAGCAAATCTGCACAGAGACCACCGTGACCATAGAGTACTCCGCGTTGTCACGGGCTGCTAGTTCATGGCGCAACCGTGACCACCAATACGTGTGCAGATGACACGATGAGTCACATGGCAGAGTGACAAGGTTTCGAAGGTGCCAAAGACTTGGATATGGGATCCCTTCACACAGGTATGGATCCATACTCAAGTCATTCATGCACAAGAAGAGCATGGCGAGAATAAAACATCGCGCAGCGAGATTACCACATGGGCACTGTGAGATCTTAGCATTATGGAAACAACCGTATGGCGCAGCATGGACAACATGGATTGAAAGTGTTCAATTGAGTATCAGAAAAAGGTTTGGTGTTCTTCTCTTTTGCTGAGAAGACTCTTGATGAAGATGTTGAAAAGAGCTCCCCCTGTCTGATTTAGTTTGACGACAGCTTTTGGATGGAGCTCCTTCTCTAGATTGAGATACTCCTCTTTTCTTCTTGCAGTTTAGATCCCTGAGCAAATGATATTGATTTGGTGTCTCAGGTTTGTATAGAAGATCTGCAAGAAAGAGGTTCAGCAAAAAGAAGATATAATATATTTGATCTGCTTCTTTTTGCTCCTGTTCTTCTTTTTCTCTTCTTCTTCTTCTTCTCTTTTTCCTGTACAGCAATATGATATGTATATGTTCTGTCTATCTAAAATTTGTACAACAATATATATTTATATTGATGTTATATCTATGGAGAGATATATTCTGCTGCTACTTCTTCTATATATTTAATCTGGAAGCTTTCGGCTAATTTGAATCCTTGCCGACAAGATAGGAAAGAGATAATGTCTCTTTTATTTCCCAGATCCTCGAGAACATAAGTTGTCGTCTTTAGCTTTTGCAACGGCTATATTAATTAATGCTGCAACGGCTGTATTGTTAGATCAACAATATATATTTAGAAATATATATAAATAGAAATAATAAATATTGCTTTAATAAAGTCTGATAGCATCTTAGTCGAGCTGAGAATAAGAAATATAATACTCAAGATAATTCGTCGAGCTGAGCTTCAAGTTCGTCGACCTCATCATTTGATTCGTCGACCTGAACATTTAATTCACTGTTCTGAACTTCTGCTAAAGATTCGTCGAACGCAGGCTTGAGTTCGTCGAACGGAACTTTTCATCGAACGCAGAGACGGGATGATTTCGTCGACCGCTGAAGCTTTGATAAATTCTTCGACCGCTGAGACGGGTTCGTCGACCGCTGAGACAAACTGTTCGTCGACCGCTGAACCAATCTGTTCGTCGACCGCTGAGCTGAGGCGGGATCGTCGAGCGCTGCTTGGATTTCGTCGAACGCAGCTTTGAACCTTTTCGTCGACCGCAGAGCGCCGTTCGTCGAACGCAGATCGCCGTTCGTCGAACGCAGAGAACATATGTATTTTTTTATTCTCTCTTATTTTCTGCGTATTAATTATATATATTTTTCAGCCTATTATATATGAAAAAATTTTAGGTGAGTATCTCGCACCTAGATCATGGTGAGAGGAGTGCATCTCAGCCATTGATAGTTCTAAATATTGCTGTATTTATGAATAATAAATAATGTCAGTATTTTCCCTACCGTCAGATCTAAGATCATACGGCTGTATTTCCCCCTCACCTAGAACTAGGTGAGAGAACGCACCTAAGTATTTCTCATTATATATATATATATATTTTAGCCTATTATATATATATATTTTTTCTCAGTATATTATTTATATATATATATTCTTTTCAGCCTATTAATTATATCTATTTTAAGCTTTCTTTCTTAATAGGATTTGTTCTAAGTTGTAAAATATATTATGATATAAACTTTAGACATTAAAGGTGGATCCTAACTCTAATCAAAACTAAGATTCCAACATGGATGCCACAAAGCGGAAGGATAGGTGTTGAGCATGGACGACACAGGTGTCATAAGGCACAATGGAGAATGCCTTGGTGTTCAAAGCGGCTACAACACTCATGATGCATGTACATAGAGGGACGTCATCAAGGACACCATAGATGGCGAGCACCTTGGGTATATTCACGATGATGGAGCACAACCAAGCCAGGACTCAAGATAGAAAGTGTGCGGCAAGAGTGTCGCATATGCAAGCAAAGGAAGAAGTCATGGCGTGCCCATAATTGCCATTACATGTAGGAGGCCTTAATACAAAGGCTTAATAGTGCAATGAAGGCTTACGGAAAATGGCAACATAGGTTGTGCCACAAGAGGACATGGGCATTGATAAAAAAACCTTGGTATGAAGGTTTGAAGTGCAAGCTTGGTGCAAGGATAATAAAGAAATCCAAGCAATATGGATTGCACCAAGGCAAGGATTACACTAAAGGGCATAGCGATATGCCTTGCATGAAGTTTAGATCCGCGCAAATGATGATAGCATGTTACGAAAGACTTAAGTGCAATCATGATATTCTATGGAGTAGAAGGATGTGGAAATCTTCAGGAGTTTGGAGAGACATCTTGAAGTTAGCAAAAGATTCTAGAATAGTGTAGAAACTTCTAGAAGATCCTAGAGTCATGTAGAATGTTCTATAATATTATAGAATTGTGTAGAAATTTATAGAATATTCTAGAAGCAACAACAACAACAACAGAACCCATATAGTCCCCAATCATTGGGGGTATGGGCGGGGGAAGATTGGAAACAGACCTAACCTTTGGCACTATGCACAAAGTGGCTTCTCTCAGAGGAGAAAGACCTAACCTTTGACAATAAATGCACAAAGTGGCTGCTCACAGAGTACCACTGAAATAGTGGCCTCATATACCGTCGTGTTTGCTGCGGAATCATGCCCTCAAATCAAAGCCAAAGACATCAGAGAGGGCAGACCCAAAAATCCATTTTAATTTATGTGCACATAACCATGCTTCCATCATTCCTCAAATCATAGAATATTCTAGAAGAATGTTAGAATAATATAGAATATTCTAGAAGAGTGTGGAACCTTCTAGAGAACTCTAGGTGTGTGTAGAGGTTTCTAGAATTGTGTGAAATTTTGTAGAAGTAGGGACTATTCTAGAGAATTTTAAAATACTCTTGAATGATGTAGAATAGTGTGGATGCTTGTACATAGTCAGGAGATGAGTGTAGAATAGCTTAGAAGAGTCTAGAATAGAGAGTTTCTAGAGTCTTCCCTTGGTTGGAGGGAAAACCACTTGGGGCTATAAAAAGGAGATGGGTGGTCATTTGGACCAAGCAATCCTGGAACCAATCCAAGAAATGTTTGCAAGTCATCAAAGAGTTAAGAGTTAAGAGTTGTAAGGCTTTGAAATTGTGAATAGACGTATGAGTGTTCTTGAGTGTTCTCCCCTTTCCACCATAGACTTGTGTGTGTGCATATAATTCCGCTGCTAAAGAAAAGGTGAAGGATGACTTAGTTATTGCGAAGGGCTCAAAAATTAGCTAAGACCGCGCAGATCAAGGTTTGAGCATGGGTCAAGCTTTATGTTCATGACAGTTAGTATCACGGCTAGATTCGGCCAAGATCGTTAAGGTTTAGCCCAGTTAGAGGTAAGCTCAACAAATCTTTTGGTGCAACACTGTTACGCGTACACGCGTATTATTATTGCACTTCTTACCGTTTTAGGGTTTTGTCATGTGAGCCCCCCCCCCCTCCCTATATAAGGAGGTGGTTTGGGAGTAGAAGACATCTTTGGATCATTTAGATTTTGGGCTCTCATTTGAGAGAGGGATCATAGGAGGACCCAACCTCCTTGATCTTGGCCGGAGTTCACTCCGGATTGTATCCGTGTTCTTGATTAATGCAATCTTGTCTCGTTCTTCCTTCTTAATCGTAACAAGTGGTCTGACCTGCCGCCTTCCGGCCGCGGTTTCCGCCGCCAGAAGTCATTCCAGCGCCTCCTTCCCCGATCCCGATCACATACAGCTCATGTTCCGCGCTCTGCATCGTGCTTCCGCTCCTGTTGCCGGTCCCGATCCCCGATCCCGCGCCTCCTTCCCCGATCCCGATCACGTACAGCTCATGTTCCGCGTTCCGCATCGTGCTTCCGCTCCTGTTGCCGGTCCCGATCCCCGATCCCACGCCTCCTTCCGCTTCCGATCCGCGATTCCGCTTCCGATCCCGATTCCGACCCCCGATCGCGCACCTCTTTCCGCTTCCGCTACTGCCATCGATCCAGCGCCTCCTCCTGCTCCGACCGTCGCTCATGTGTCATCGATCCAGCGCCTCTTGTGCCATCGCCATCGATCCAGCGCCTCCCTCCGCTTCCGCTCCTACCGTCGCTCCAGCGCCTTCGCCGGATAGCAGCCCTGCTGCCGATCTAGCCCCCCCCCCCCCAGCCGGCGTCCTCCTCCGCCCCTGCGGTTTCTTACGTGCATGTCACGCCGTTCCCGCTGTCTAATGGGCAACCCAGATCCCACGCCTTCTCACCCAACCACCGATCCCGCCATTCTTCATCGCTTGGATGACCACGACAGTTCCATCGCGTCGCTGCAGACCCTCATGTTACGCATGGATGCTAAGCTCGACTCCCTCCTGGCCAGCCGCCTTACCACCTCGACAACGTCGGTGGCGGATCCGCCGCCCCTCCTCGGGACCCCCCCCCCCCCCCCCCCCCCGAAACTCTTCCATGCAACAGCCCCCCTACCCGGGGTGTGCTCACCGGGCCCTCGTTCCTTGGATGTCCCCTCTTTCAACGGCACCGATTCTATGAGATGGATTGCTCGGGCCGAACAGTTCTTCGAGCTACAGCAGATCTCGGAGCCACAGAAGGTCAGCACGGCCTTGATCGGCATGGAGGGCTCCGCCCTCCACTGGGTCCGCTGGCTCCGCCAATCCTCTCCCGGCCTCACTTGGACAGCTCTTACAGAGGCCATCATTCAGCGGTTTGATCACCGTTACCCCGATTCCATGATCGAACGCCTTTGCGGACTCCGTCAGACCGGCCCCATTGATTCATACGTTGATGCATTCATCGAGTTGGTCACCCATGTTCCTGGTCTCCCACCCGACCATTACTTGGCCTACTTCATGCACGACTTACAACCCCACATCCGAGCCCGCCTCCGCACCCTGCAACCGTCAACTGTCCACCAAGCCATGAACCTCTCCCACTGGTGGAAGTCGAATTCATGGCAACGTCCGGGGACACTCCCTACCAACCAAATTTCCCTCCCCCGCTTAAACCTCCACCATTACCACATCATCCTCCTCGGCCAACCATTATGGACCCACGCAACAACCGTCATATCCCCACTCTCCGTCTTTCCAACCAAGAGTACAATGACTTGCGGAGCAAGGGTCTGTGCTACCGCTGCAAGCAACCCTACTCGCCTAATCATAATTGTCCTGCCAAGGAGTTCCGAGCCCTCGTCGGGGATGATTTGGACGAGATCGGCGCGGTTGCCTTGGACACCCTTCTGCTCACGGATGTACCGCCGGACGGAGATCCGGGCACCTCTGCGGCGGCCCACCAGCGAGCACATTACTACTAGATGGCGGGCGGTACTTCGACCTTGGGGTCAAGGTCGATTTTCTGGCGGGATGGATTGTTACGCGTACGCGCGTATTATTATTGTACTTCTTACTCAAGGTTGTCAGGATCGAGATCCTGGGTGAGATCGTTTCAAGGTTGGATCGGATCGGATCGTAGGATCGGATCGAGGATCGCAAGATCCTACAATATTCATAAATTAAGACTAAAAAAATAAAATTTAATTTTGTATCATCCAACTACATGCTCAATTAACAAAAAATCAATAAATTGAGCAACATGTAAATAATTATATTAAAAAATTTTGAATAACTAAATCAAAAAGATAATATCATATTTAGTTCACTTTCAATTACAGGTAGGACACCCAAAGTTTACTAACATTAACAACAAATCTGGACTGATGGATTGGTGGAAGCCTAGAAGCAAGAAGACGAACCCAGACTGTTGGATTGCTCGTACGCTTGAAGCAGGAAACTTGAATTGCTCGTATACTGGATTTCTAACCGCTAGATTGCTCGTACGCTAGAAAAGAAGAGAAGACATCGGCCTGAAAGTAGGAAGCAGAAAGTCACTGGATTACCAACCACTGGATTGCTCATACGCAGAAATATAAGATAAGACACTGACACCACTTGAAATGAAACCTGGTAAGGAAGAAAAAAAAAAGACATTGTCTAGACTGGAAGCGACCGAAGACTTCGCTCTTGGCCTCCGTTTGCAGTCGGCAATCGACATTTGGGATACGGTAAAACATCATGATATGATTCTATGATGGGGTATGGGGAGGGATTGGGATAAGGTTAAGCAATGAGTTATGGGCGTTGGACTGGTTGAAAGGGGTCGGGACAGGGTTGGACATGTTTCTAGTTCCCTTTGGTCGGACTGGTAGAATCAGGTCGGGATCGCGATCCTAAAGATCCTAAGATCTGGATCGCGATCCCAGTCGTAGATGCGCCGATTTAGATCCTAGGTAAGATCCGGATCGATTTACAAAATCTGGATCGTAAGATCGTAAGATCCTACGATCCGGATCGCGATCCTGATAACCATGTTCTTACTGTTTTAGGGTTTTGTCATGTGAGCCCCCCCCCCCCCCCCCCCCCACACTTCCCTATATAAGGAGGTGGTTTGGGAGTAGAAGACATATTTGGATCATTTAGGTTTTGGGCACTCATTTGAGAAAGGGATCATAGGAGGACCCAACCTCCTTGATCTTGGTCGGAGTTCACTCCGGATTGTATCCGTGTTCTTGATTAATGCAATCTTGTCTCGTTCTTCCTTATTAATCATAACAAACACACAGGTAGAGAATGAATCTGCGTACTAGTTCGTTTTGGACTAGCAAAGCATGGGAGAAAAGAGCCGAGAAGATTGAGATGTGCAGGGTGAAGGAGAAGTGGGCAGCTTGATTGCAGGGGAATCAAGTATGGTGGGTGAAGTCATGTGGATCAACACCCTGTTCGGTGATATGGTGGAGCAACAGTCTAAGGAGGATGGACTTCCCATAGGGATGTTGGACGATCAGACTCCAAAGCTAGCAATGATCAATTGATCGGTAAGCTAGGAAGCACCGGTACGGGTACGAGTACCGGGTACGATATGTATCTGGTACGACGGTGCACCAAATTTTAAAAAATAAGGATACGGGTGCGGCGGGATACGTTGTATTAAATAAAATAAATCTATATGTATAATCTCACAAATATAATTAAAAATCCTCAAAATAATAAAACATTAAACGCAATTGCATAAATCACTAATTGAAGTACAAATTCATAGTTAATACAATATAATATGAAGTTCTCAAACAAAAAATATTCATAATCATTTTAAATTTAAAGATGTTTATCAGTCATTTTCTTCATTTTCTTCCCCATTATTGGAGATTAATGCATCTTCAACTTCTGATTCGTCTAGAGACAAGCTAGCAAAATATTAAACATAGAAAAATTCATGTTGAACAAGTAGAAACAGTATCAATCCGATACAATCTTTAAATATATAGTAAAGAAATAAAATGATAAAATTTAAATCAAATTCATTATAGTTTAAATGAAAAAAGATACTTAAATCTGAAGTACATTTTGTTACTATAATAAATAAGCATCGCTAGTTGCATTTCTGGGTAATTTTTCTTTTCTAAAAGACATGCATAAGTCTTTTGTTTACTTCAGAAAAATATCCTCTTATTACAATATGTAGAACAATCTGCCAAGCTCAAGTGTATCTACAGACTAGAATAACAGGTGTATCCGTGAGTATCAGGTACGTACCGGTATCGGATACGTATCTGGTACGGATACGTGACCCTCAAGGAAGTATCGATGCTTTATAGTCGGTAAGGAGGTTGTCTCAGCCAAGATGGAAAACACTGATACAAAGGTTGATGAACCTGAAGAATGTTATGATGAGGAGGAGACATCACGAGATAAAAATGAATTTGAGGATGAAGACCCCAAGCTACAAGACTTCATAGGTCTTGGGATAAGCAAGGAAGTGAATTATTTTCTTGCGGATATGGAGCGATACTTCAAAGTTAAGGAGACATATGTCACATTACGCACCGGAATAATGTTGCAATATATCAACCGTGTTGCTTACGATTAGTGGAAAAGTCTTAATCCTAAATGGGGCATGGATTGTGATGAATTCAAGGAGTTCAGACAATGATATGACCCAAGGTACGCAGGGATGTTGGAACCAGTGGAACAACGCAAGTATGCATGGAGGAGGATATCGTTCATTCGAAAAGAGTATGAAGCTGGGAAAAGAGCGATGGTTTAAATCTTATTGCTTCTTATGCAAAGGCAACCACTGTTTACCCAGAAATCGGCGATCCTGTCCAGGGAGGTTTTTTCTGCCTTTCTCATGCAGGTCACGCGGTTAAGAAGATTCAAACCGCCCGGCTTGGGGGCGGTCTTCCTCAAACCGCCCGGCAGGGGCGGCCTTTGTAACAACCCTTAAAAATAGGATAATATAATAATAATAATAATAATAATAATAAATTCCTCCTTTGTTTTAGCTAGCCGCACGCCAGCCCCCCCCCCCCCCCCCCCCCCCGATATAATTCCTTCGGATAGGGCTTTCCGTAAAACCTGATCCCCGCTCCTGTGCCGCTCCCGCTCCAGCGCCGCTCCTTCCGTCAACCGCTCGCAGCGACGACGCCGACGCCTGCTCCTCCTGACGACGAAGACGCCTCCCACCTCTTCCAGGCCGGCGTTCCCCTCCTCCTGTTCTGGCCGACGGATCTCTTCCCCTCCCCTGGCCCACGTCAGCCGCGGAAAGCTGCTTTCCCTCCTCCTCCTTCCTTGTCCAGTGAGGGCAGCAATCCTTCCACCTCCTGGAGCTGGCAACAGGGCTTCTTTCTCCCTCTCTTCCAGGTGTAGGCAGCCCCTCCATCCCTCTCCCGCGGCAATTAGGCCGGTGGATTTCAAGAGGATCGTCTAGGGTTTTGCTTGAAACCTCCTCTACTCAGATTTTTGAGCCCAGATCTGGTCTCCTTGAGTGAGAAACTCCTCCAATCTCATTGTTTCAGATTTGCCCTAAAATTTTATGATAATTTTCGCGCCCCAAACTAATGTGATTTCGTGGATCCATCTCGTGTTCGTCGTATAATCGCCTAATCCCGTACTTGTTTATGTTTCCGGTACCGCTCGTCGGATCTAGTGGTGGAATCGCTCCGAACCCTCTCCGATTTAGAGTTTTCGTCACCCAAGCGCCGCCAAGCCCCCGATCCTTGTGGTAACTTCTTCTCCCCTCACCTTGAGGGAGGTAAATTGCTAATCCGCTTCTGATTGTGTTTTCGCAAATTAACCTGCCTGTGCTAGCATATGGTTTGCTTCTTGTCAAATATCAAATATCGTCTGCGATTATTCCCTGAACAGGTTCAATAGAGCCTTGTCTTTGCTTGCGCCGCATAGCTGTTGCTGGTAGTTGCGGTTTCACCTTAAGGCAAGTGGAGAAATTCCCTCTCGCTTGCAAACAAGAATTTAAGTTCTTCTTACATGTATCTAAATTATTAACAGTATCTGATAACATAAGAATTATCGCTCGTGAGTATGTCGCGTTGTGATAGAAATCCCCTCGGAAAAACATGAATCACTTATGTCTTGAGTGTCATAAGCAAATCTTGGAAACTAGGGTTTAAGTGGGGCAACGTATTGATTGCATGGTCACGGTAAGCAGGAAATACTCTTATTCTAGTAAGCCTTACACCCGGACTTGAGTGTGAACCATGTGCGCCCACTATAAACACATACGCATTTCATAGATTACAGCTTATGTCGTTGCAAAATACATGTTTAGGCTATACTCCGGAGTAGGCTAATATTTCTAGATAGTTTCTACTTGTTTCAGTTACCTGTCTGTTTCACTAGCCTGTTTCAAGAGTTAATTGGTACTTTAATCATTTCTGCACGTACTTAAAATTACAGTTTGTTTTCTATTATTTTCTTGTTCTGAGGCATTTTCCTTCTGTTTGGATTTGTCTTAGGGTTCGTGACCGCGGCGTCTGCTCCCTGAGTTTTCTTCGTTCAGCTGAAGTTTTGCTTGGAGGTTTTGTTTTGATCTCTGTGTCAGCAGGTTCTATGTATTTTGTTTCAGTACTGTTGGATATACTTTTCTTGTATTAGTTATTGTCAGTCATTTTCTCTTGTATTGTGGACAACTCCTATGGCATTTTGTTGTATCGGATCATTTTGCTTATGACATTTTTCTATTGTGGCTTATTGCATGATCACCGTTTCAGCATTGTGTGTAACATTAGATTTTATTTTAAATGCATGAGCATTAACCTTTCATTTCAGCTTCCGCATATTTATAAAATACACTAAATTCTTTTCAAAGTAATAAATTCATATATATTGTAGTATTTCTGTTTTCGTCTTAGCAGACATGGTTTCCTGTTCGCTCATGCCTGTGGCATCACGGCCCGCCCGAAGTGCGCTCTGACCCTTGTCGAGACGGGTCGTGACAGTTGGTATCAGAGCTAGGTTGAGCATCTAAAGATATAGTATTTTAAAATTCTCATATATTTTGAAATCTATTATGTAAATATACGTGCATGCATCATTTCCTCACTCACTTTGTCGTTGTCTGTTGTTCGAGGCTGAAACACGCACACACTCACTCATAAGCATGAGTAGTATGCGTACAAATGTTAAGGGAGTATGGGCAAACTTAACATTTATATGCATATGAATTTCCACTAGGATATACACCGCTTGCGAATATTAAATTGTATGGGCAGTTTAATATTTTCAAGTGCGCTGACATTGGAATCATCATGCGCGTGACATGTTAAGTGATATGGGCGCTTAACATGGCATGCGTATCCATTCATGAACATTCTTAAGTATACATTGTAGGCATAAATACATTGCATGCATGACATAACTCATTGCACGAGTGTTAAGCTGAGAGCAACAGATGACGATTGTACACACATGGATTTTTCAAATCATTCTTCTATCGCACGCGATCTTATCGTCGCATTTGCACTTGCATGACTACCACCTAGAGTTGTCCACTGAAAATGCTGTAACTATTACATGATTTACGTATTCAACAGTACTAGAATGCTAGAACCTGTAGTCTCAATCCTCTAAGCTTAGCCTGACTGTTTCTCTTACTTGACTCTTTTGTGTTTTCTTCCTAGATGGCTTCGAAGCGATCGCAACGCAAGCGGGCTACCTCTTCAGCGGGAGGAACATCTGGAGATGCCACTGCCCAGCTGATGAGGCAGATTCTGGAACGTCTCACCCGTCTGGAAGAGGATCGTCAAACTCCTGATCCAGCCCTTGGTCCCGGCAATGCAGGGACGGCAGTTACTAACACTGCAGCCCCTCTTGGAGCCACCCCTCATGCAACAAATTCCGGGACCGGCTCGCCTGCCGTCACCTTGGTTCCCCCGCTCGTGTCAAACCTGGCTGCCCCGCCCGTGGCAATGGCAGATACTCTTGCATTCAAGAGGCTGAATCTGTCGTCTTTCGATGGCAATCGAGACTACTTCGTGATCACTGAATGGATCTCCCAGATGGAGAAGCATTTTGAGCATGCTGGAGTTCCCGAGACCCAGAAGGTCCTCCTTGCGCCCTATCAATTGTCTGAGGATGCTTATACTTGGTGGCTTCAGCGCCGCAGCCTCCCCGATTCTACCACCTTATCTTGGAGACAGTTCAAGGATGCTCTTATGGAGAACTTCCTCTCTTCCGTGGAGCGGGACAAGTTAGCTGAGAAGTTCCTGTCCCTTCAGCAGACTAGTAGGACAGTGACCGAGTACGCGAGAGAGTTCTCCCGCCTTTCCCTCCTTGCTGCGGAGTTCGTGCCGGATGAAGACAAAAAGATCAGCCGTTTCGTGAAGGGACTCCGTCATGACTTCCGCCAGCTTGTGGTAGCTCATGGCGCCACCAGCTACGCGGAGACCGTGGGAGCCGCCTTGCAGGTGGAAGCTATTGAGTTGGATCATTCTGCCAAGAAAGCCCAACATGGAACAAGCAATGTCGCCGCTTCCGACCTCAAGCGCAAGGATGCTCCATCTCAGCAGCAAAGCCCCAGGTCCAAAGAGGTGTGCACCTTCTGCCACAAGGTGGGCCATGTCGCCCAAGTCTGCCGCTCCCTCCTGAAGAAACAGAAGATGGTTACTCCTGCGCAGCAACCTCAGATGACGCTTGCCTCTGCTGCCTCCGTCTGTACTTTCTGCAAGAGGCCGGGCCACTTGGCAAAAGACTGCCGCCGCAAGCAGAAGGCCCGTTTCAAATGTGGGCAGGTTGGGCACCTCATGCTCGACTGTCCCATAAAGGAGAGCCCGATCCCCGCTCAGCCTCTGCAAGTTATCCCCGTAGCTCAGGGCAGAGCTGTGCTGAACGTCGTCACTCAGGGCGAGGCGCTCGCATCTACCGACGTCATCTCTGGTACGTTTCGTGTAAAATTTTAAATTTTTTTCTGCATTCTTAAATCTGGTAGCCTTAGTCGAATAAACTTGTTATGCGTTATGTTTTTCTTTTTAGGAAGTTTTAGGGTCAAGAATAAGTGGATGCAAATCTTATTTGATTCCGGGGCATCACACTCCTTTATTGCTCGCCACATCGTGGACCTTTATAGTTGGCATACTTCGCCACTTGAGGTTCCTTTTGAGATTTATGTACCTTGTCATCTGCATCTCTCAACCAGAGGCGTCCTCAATTGCCCGATCCTGCTTGGAGAATTGCAAGTCGTCGCCGATCTCATAGTTCTGGATATGACAGAGTTCGACGTAATCCTGAGAATGAATTGGTTGGTCGCGTATCGAGCAAAGCTGGACTGTGTGGCAAAGAGGGTCAATCTCAGCATTGATGGCAAGGACTACAGCGTTCATGTTCAGACCCGCAACCACCTGAAGGTAATCTCTGCTGTACGCGCCACTCGCCTTCTTAGCCAAGGATGTTCTGTCTGCTTCGTTTATGCTTCGCACTCGGATGCTACCTCTCCTCAACTCGAGTCTATTTCTGTTGCTTCGGAGTTTCCTGACGTGTTCCCCGCCGAATTGCCTGGGATGCCTCCTGATCGTGATGTGGAGTTCTGTATTGATGTAGAGCCTGGGACGCGCCCCATATCTAAAGTTCCTTACCGTATGGCACCGCGTGAGCTCGAAGAACTCAGATCGCAGCTAGACGAATTGCTCGAGCGTGGGTACATACGCCCTAGCTCGTCACCTTGGGGAGCCCATGTACTCTTCGTGAAAAAGAAGGATGGATCCATGAGATTGTGCATCGACTATCGAGATCTTAATAAGGTGACCATCAAGAATAAGTACCCTCTTCCGTGTGTGGATGATTTATTTGATCAGCTTAAGGGCAGTACAGTCTTTTCCAAGATAGATCTCAGATCGGGTTACCATCAACTGAAGATCAGGGACTCCGACGTCCCCAGGACGGCCTTCCGGACTCGGTATGGGCATTTCGAGTTTTTGGTGATGTCTTTTGGGTTGACTAACGCCCCTTCTGCATTCATGGACATGATGAACCGTGCCTTCCGTGAGTACCTGGACAAGTTCATCATCGTCTTCATTGATGATATCCTGATTTACTCCAAGACCTGCGAGGAGCATGCAGCGCATCTTAGACTCACTCTCTCCACCCTTCGTCAGCATCAGCTTTATGCAAAGTTGGCAAAATGTGAGTTCTGGCTGGATCGTGTTGCCTTCTTAGGCCACGTCATTTCAGGGGATGAACTTTCTGTTGATCCTGCCAAGATTTCCGCAGTTATGGACTGGAAGCGACCTTATACCCCTACCGAGATCCGCAGTTTCCTTGGTTTGGCTGGCTATTACCGACGCTTCGTCAAGGGTATTTCCTCTCTTGTTGCTCCCCTGACTCGACTAACTCAAAAGCATGCTAGGTTCGATTGGTCAGATCAGTGCGAGCAGTCCTTTTCTGAGTTGAAGCAACATCTGTGTTCAGCGTCTGTTTTAGCTCTTCCGTCAGAAGGGTTGGACTTTTCAGTTTACACCGACGCTTCCGGAGTTGGGTTGGGTTGTGTCCTGATGCAGGATGATCGTGCTATTGCTTATGGGTCGAGGCAGTTGAAGGTTCACGAACGCAACTACCCCACTCATGATCTGGAGTTCGCTGCGGTGGTGTTTGCTTTGAAGCTTTGGCATCATTATCTCTATGGCGTGAAGTGTCACTTTTTCACCGACCACCAGAGTTTAAAGTACATCTTTGTTCAGAATGACCTCAATCTTCGTCAGAGGCATTGGCTCGAGTTCGTGGCAGATTATGACTTGCAGCTCACGTATGTTCCCGGTAAAGCCAATTCAGTGGCAGATGCGTTGAGCCGGCATGCCTCCGTAGCCGCTTGTGCACCCATGTCAGCTATCCTAGCAGCCTTGATTGATGACCTCGATCGGATGGATATATCCATCGCACCCGAGGGTCATGAAGAGGTTCTCGTTCCGTTATGGGTAGAGCAGGTGAAGGATTTACAGCCATCTGATCCCGCACTCCAGCGCATCCGCCGACAGGTTGAACTTGGGACTCTTCCGGATTTCTCTATCTCTGACGATGTTCTGCGTTTTCGAGGCCGCCTCTGCATTCCTGATGTTCCTGAATTGCTCAATAGTATTTGCCGAGAAGCTCACGAGTCTCGCACATTTGGTCATCCAGGCAATAATAAAATGTATCATGACTTGAAGCAAATCGTTTGGTGGCCTGGTATGAAGAATTATATAGCTCGTTTCATCTCTCGATGTCTGACGTGCCAGAAGGTGAAAGCTCAACGTCAGCGTCCTGGTGGTCTTTTGCAGCCTTTGCCTATCCCCGAATGGAAGTGGGAAGATGTCTCTATGGACTTCATCACGGGTTTGCCCCGTACTCCGAGAGGGCATGATGCGATTTGGGTCATAGTGGACCGCATGACGAAAGTGGCTCACTTCATCCCGTACAAGGAAGGTCACTCCACCAAGAAGATGGCCCGGATCTATGTCTATGAGATAGTTAGACTTCATGGGATTCCTCTGCGGATTGTTTCTGATCGTGACTCGAGGTTCGTTTCGCACTTTTGGAAGGGTTTTCAGCAAGCTTTGGGTACCGAGATCAACCTGAGCACCGCTTATCATCCAACTACCGATGGGCAGACCGAAAGAGTTAATCAGATTCTTGAAGACATGCTTCGGTGCTATATTCTGGACTTCAAGGGAGCTTGGGATGAGCACCTACCGTTGGTTGAGTTCGCCTACAAAAATAGCTATCAGGAGAGCCTCAAGTTGGCCCCCTTCGAAGCATTGTATGGGCGTCGTTGTAGAACTCCTCTCTATTGGTCAGAAGTTGGTGAGAAGGTGGTGTTGGGCCCTGAGTTACTTCAGGAAATGGAAGAAGCCACCAAGAAAACTCGTCTTCAGCTCAGTCGTGCCATTGATAGACAGAGGAAGTATGCTAATCAGCGTCGCCGTCCGTTGGAGTTTGCAGTAGGTGATCAGGTGTTCTTGAAGGTTTCTCCCACTCCTGGGGTGAAACGGTTTGGTCGCCATCATAAGCTCAGCCCGAGGTTTGTGGGGTCGTACGCCATCTCAGAGCGTGTTGGAGGATCTGCTTATTGTTTGGAGTTGCCAGATTCGTTGTCCGGTGTTCATGATGTTTTCCATGTCAGTCAGCTCCGGAAATACATCCATGATCCTAATCGTGTTCTTGAGGAAAACCCGGTGGTTCCTGAAGCTAATTTGTCTTATCCGATTGAGCCCGCCAAGATAGTGGAATATCAAGAGCGCAAGCTTCGAAAGAGGACCATTCCTATGGTGAAGGTACTTTGGATGCATGGCAAATCTGAGGAGTTCACTTGGGAGCTCGAAGCTGACATGCGTAGCAAGTATCCACATCTTTTCTCTTGATCCCGGTATGCCTCCGCTCTTGTTCCTCTCTCTATTTAAGTGCCTTTTCAGTTAGTTCTCTTGATTTGAATTGCAAACCTTGTTGGAATGAATGTCATCCTAATTTTCGCCATAAAGAGAATCCTCAGAAGTTTCGGGACGAAACTTCTTAAGTAGGGGAGAATGTAACAACCCTTAAAAATAGGATAATATAATAATAATAATAATAATAATAATAATAATAATAAATTCCTCCTTTGTTTTAGCTAGCCGCACGCCAGCCCCCCCCCCCCCGATATAATTCCTTCGGCTAGGGCTTTCCGTAAAACCAGATCCCCGCTCCTGTGCCGCTCCCGCTCCAGCGCCGCTCCTTCCGTCAACCGCTCGCAGCGCCGACGCCGACGCCTGCTCCTCCTGCCGACGAAGACGCCTCCCTCCTCTTCCAGGCCGGCGTTCCCCTCCTCCTGTTCTGGCCGACGGATCTCTTCCCCTCCCCTGGCCCACGTCAACCGCAGAAAGCTGCTTTCCCTCCTCCTCCTTCCTCGTCCAGTGAGGGCAGCAATCCTTCCACCTCCTGGAGCTGGCAACAGGGCTTCTTTCTCCCTCTCTTCCAGGTGCAGGCAGCCCCTCCATCCCTCTCCCGCAGCGATTAGGCCGGTGGATTGCAAGAGGATCGTCTAGGGTTTTGCTTGAAACCTCCTCTACTCAGATTTTTGAGCCCAGATCTGGTCTCCTTGGGTGAGAAACTCCTCCAATCTCATTGTTTCAGATTTGCCCTAAAATTTTATGATAATTTTCGCGCCCCAAACTAATGTGATTTCGTGGATCCATCTCGTATTCGTTGTATAATCGCCTAATCCCGTACTTGTTTATGTTTCCGGTACCGCTCGTCAGATCTAGTGGTGGAATCGCTCCGAACCCTCTCCGATTTAGGGTTTTCGTCAGCCAAGCGCCGCCAAGCCCCCGATCCTTGTGGTAACTTCTTCTCCCCTCACCTTGAGGGAGGTAAATTGCTAATCCGCTTCTGATTGTGTTTTCGCGAATTAAACTGCCTGTGTTAGCATATGGTTTGCTTCTTGTCAAATATCAAATATCGTCTGCGATTATTCCCTGAACAGGTTCAATAGAGCCTTGTCTTTGCTTGCGCCGCATAGCTGTTGTTGGTAGTTGCGGCTTCACCTTAAGGCAAATGGAGAAATTCTCTCTCGCTTGCAAACAAGAATATTTGTTCTTCTTACATGTATCTAAATTATTAACAGTATCTGATAACATAAGAATTATCGCTCGTGAGTATGTCGCGTTGTGATAGAAATCCCCTCGGAAAAACATGAATCACTTATGTCTTGAGTGTCATAAGCAAATCTTGGAAACTAAGGTTTAAGTGGTGCAACGTCTTGATTGCATGGTCACGGTAAGCACGAAATACTCTTATTCTAGTAAGCCTTACACCTGGACTTGAGTGTGAACCATGTGCGCCCACTATAAACACCTACGTATTTCATAGATTACAGCTTATGTCGTTGCAAAACACATGTTTAGGCTATACTCCGGAGTAGGCTAATATTTCTAGATAGTTTCTACTTGTTTCAGTTACCTGCCTGTTTCACTAGCCTGTTTCAAGAGTTAATTGGTACTTTAATCATTTCTGCACGTACTTAAAATTACAGCTTGTTTTCTATTATTTTCTTGTTCTGAGGCATTTTCCTTCTGTTTGGATTTGCTTTAGGGTTCGTGACCGCGCCGTCTGCTCCCTCAGTTTTCTTCGTTCAGCTGCAGTTTTGCTTGGATGTTTTGTTTTGATCTCTGTGTCAGCAGGTTTTATGTATTTTGTTTCAGTACTGTTGGATCTACTTTTCTTGTATTAGTTATTGTCAGCCATTTTCTCTTGTATTGTGGACACTCTTAGGGTGTTTTGTTGTATCAGATCATTTTGCTTATGATATTTTTCTATTGTGGCTTATTGCATGATCACCGTTTTAGCATTGTGTGTAACATTAGATTTTATTTTAAATGCATGAGCATTAACCTTTCATTTCAGCTTTCGCATATTTATAAAATACACTAAATTCTTTTCAAAGTAATAAATTCATATATATTGTAGTATTTCTGTTTTCGCCTTAGCAGACATGGTTTCCTGTTCGCTCATGCCTGTGGCATCACGGCCCGCCCAAAGTGCGCTCTGACCCTTGTCGAGACGGGTCGTGACAGCCTTCGTCAAACCGCTCAGCTTGGGGGCGGTCTTCCTCAAACCGCCCGGCAGGGGCGGCCTTTGTCAAACCGCCCGGCTTGGGGGCGGTCTTCCTCAAACCGCCCGCAAGGGGCGGCCTTCGTCAAATCGCCCGGCTTGGGGGCGGTCTTCCTCAAAATGCCTGTAAGGGGGGGCCTTCGTCAAACTGCCCGGCTTGGGGTCGGTCTTCCTCAAACCTCCCGTAAGGGGAGGCCTTCATCAAACCGCCCGGCTTGGGGGAGGTCTTCCTCAAACCGCTCGTAAGGGGCGGCCTTCGTAAAATCGCCCGGCTTGGGGGTGGTCTTCCTCAAACCGCCCGTAAGGGGTGGCCTTCGTCAAACCGCCCGGCTTGGGGGCGGTCTTCCTCAAACTGCCCGTAAGGGGCAGCATTCGTCAAACCGCCCGGCTTGGGGGTGGTCTTCCTCAAACCGCCCGTAAGGGGCGGGCTTCGTCAAACCACCCGGCTTGGGGGCGGTCTTCCTCAAACCGCCCGTAAAGGGCGGCCTTCGTCAAAACCGCCCGGCTTGGGGGCGGTCTTCCTCAAACCGTCCGTAAGGGGCGGCCTTCGTCAAACCGCCCGGCTTGGGGGTGGTCTTCCTCAAACCGCACGTAAGGGGCGGCCTTCGTCAAACCGCCCGGCTTGATGGGCGGTTTAGGACTGTTCTGGAAGTTTCCTACCCAGGACTATAAATAGGCCCCCAACCCTCTTCAGAAAGGGGGAGCAAGTGGGGGACCAATCCGGCGGTTAGAAACAGTCAGACCGCGCCTAGCAGCGGCCTGTCCGGCAACCTCCTAGTGACTAGCCCGGGAGGCCTCAGCGGACAGACCGGGCGGTTAGACTTGGGCGACTAGTTGGGTGGCCTGAGGCGTCTAGCCGTGCGAGCTCCTAGGGAGCACAGTCCGGGTGGCCTGAGGGGTTAGGCTTGCGCGGCCTGGCAGTGCTCTTGAGCGGGCTGGCAATCCGAGTGGCTTCGGCGGCTTCCTTTTCTTATTTGTCATTCTCTTGTAGTTGTTCTATTTTCATGTACCTAAAACCGCAAGCCGTAATACCAGATTATTAATCAAGGGAAAGCTCGTCGCAGGAGTGGCATTTGCCGCGGCGGGCGAAGTCTGGCCTCGCCGCAAGCTATCGACCCTCTCTTCTTCTCTCTCTCTCTCATCTCTTCACTCGCGACTCAAGTAACCAGCTGCTCGACAGTTAACCCCTCTCATCTCACAAAGCTAGAGCATCATGGGTGTGGTACAATTTTGGCATCAACAGAAACACGCGACCTTCAGATTCATGAGTGGTTGATGAACAGCAGTTGCGATGAAGATGTGTGATTTTGCCGAGAATGACACTCAATCTTAAAACAGTTATAACTTTTAATCCGCTTGTCCGTTTTCAGCCCACAATAGCTTTTCGGAACCGGCTCGGAGCCGTCCATCCAATGGCGAACAAGTTTACCAGTTCGAGTTCATTTAGCACGCTCAGATTGCTCAAATTCAACTCCGTTTAGAAGTTATTGCAGTTTTTCTCTTTCGACAATTCTTGTTTTCATGGATCATCCGTAAAAGGGCCTCGAGCATCCTTCCAATCATCCTGAAGTTCCTGTCCAAAGTAGCGACATCAACTCCCTATTAGCAGAGATCGCTCGCCTTGAAAGACAATTGAATTCTCAACTTAATGCTGCAGCAGCTACTAATGACAAGCCTTCTAGCAATTATATAGAACATTTGCTGCAACCTGAAGCAGAAGAACTCTCTATTCCTCATCGCGAATTCCATAAGGTTAGTATGGGTGATTCCCCTCACCTAGTTGATGGGTTAATATTTCCTGCAGGAGAAGAGCAAGAGCCTTCCCCATTATCATATAAAATTCGTTGGGAAGTAGTTCCAAGTGATTTCAAAGAGCCTCATCTACCAGTCTATTCTGGGATAAGTGATCCAGTTTTTCATCTACAAGCCTTTGAGGCGGCTACTTCACTAAGAACTCTATCAGATGGTATCAAGTGCAAACTTCTCATCATGACTTTTGACGATCAAGTTTTGGATTGGCTCTATCATTTACCACCTCAATCGATCAACTGTTTTGCTGATCTTCGAAGAGAATTTCACTTAAGGTTCAGTACTTTAAGGAAGCGTAAGAGAGGTCTGCCGGCTCTTTTTTAGATCAAGCAAAAGGATAACGAATCTACCGTTCACTTCATCGACCGTTTCCAAAAAGAGATCATTGATGTCGTTAATGTTGATAAAGATTTCTATAAATTTACCTTGATCAATGGTCTCCAAGAAGGTCCTCTTAAGTTCGAAGTCACCTTGAAAGAGCCAGAATCCTATGCTCATCATATTGAAATAGCAAATCAGTTCATTAAGGTTGAGGTTATGAACCCCAGTTATTTTGCTTCATTAATTCAGAATCCGCAACCACAACAGGAGATTTTATACCACCAACAGAAGGATCATTCTTCTCATGATTATCTTCCTATCAATCATGGTGGTTATTTGTTAGAATATGAACAAGGTCCCAACTTATCATCTCAACATGAAATATGTTATGATCATGGACGTCTATCTGCTTCTCAAAGTATCCTACAGCTAAATCAATCAGAGTTATGTCTTGTCAACCCTAATATCTCAACTCAGGCTTATGATTGCAAGCCATGTGATCATCTTCGCCCATACAAGCGGGATAAGTTCCGAGGAAGGTATACAAGTTTAATTATCTCTATGGAAGAGGTTCTTCAGATTATTCAGCGTGAACCTGGTTTTACGAGACCTTCTCTCCTGCGACCTGATCATAAGAGCTGTCATAAAGACTTGTTTTGTCAATACCACATATGTGTGGGTCATGATACAGAAAAGTGTCGAGCTCTGCATAAGCTTGTAGAGAAATTGCTAAAAGAAGGCAAACTGCGAGAATATGTTGCTTAAAAATATTATTGCAAAATCTTTCCTAGCAATATTGGGTATTCACTCAATGCTAGATCTACTTTCATTGGCGGAAAGGTTTGTCTTAAAGCTCGTCTTAAAGCTCTTTCAGTTATGTTTGCACTAGCTTTTTCCTTCAAATGCGTACATGGAAAACATGAGTTGCAAATGTTGTGGTAATCAAACCCACCTTTTGGTGGTTACCCAAGTTTCCATAAGGCAATCGAACCCATCTTTCGATGGTCGCCCCAATCTTTAAAGGCAATCGAACCCATCTTTTGATGGTCGCCCAAATCTTTAATAAGGCAATCGAACCCATCTTTCGATGGTCGCCCCAATCTTTCATAAGGCAATCGAACCCATCTTTCGATGGTCGCCCCAATCTTTAAAGGCAATCGAACCCATCTTTCGATGGTCGCCCCAATCTTTAATAAGGCAATCGAACCCATCTTCGATGGTCGCCCCAATCTTTAATAAGGCAATCGAACCCATCTTTCGATGGTCACCCCAATCTTTAATAAGGCAATCGAACCCAACTTTCGATGGTCGCCCCAATCTTTAATAAGGCAATCGAACACATCTTTCGATGGTCGCCCCAATCTTTAATAAGGCAATCGAACCCATTTTTCGATGGTCGCCCCAATGCAGTTTTAGCTTTATATCCACTGTTTAGTGGTTATTCCGATTAAGCATTGTCATTTACTTTGCATCTGATACGGATGTTGTGCTAGTTTCTTGCTTACAAATGAGATGGTATTTCTCATATCCTTCTAAATATGTGGATGAGGTGAATATCATCATGTCATATCACGACACCCAAAACTTCTCTTCTATGAATGTTTATATAAACACCTGTTTTTATATATCCTCTGCAAAGATGAGTAGGTATTCGTGAGTTCTCCTTTGCAGAGATCAGCAGGTGTTCGCGAGTTCTCTTCAGGTACTCGCGTTATAAATTCTTTTTAGCTGCTTTGAGCTCTCTTTTGTAGAGATCAGCAGGTGATCGTGAGTTCTCCTCAGGTACTCGCGTTATAATTTCTTTTATACCTGCTGTGAGTTCTCTTTTGTAGAGATCAGCAGAAGATCGTGAGTTCTCTACAGGTACACACATTGTAGAAATTCCTTTTATACATGCTTTGAGTTCTCTTTTGTAGAGATCAGCAGGTGATCACGAGTTCTCCTCAGGTACTCGCGTTATAATTTCTTTTATACCTGCTCTGAGTTCTCTTTCGTAGAGATTAGCAGGTGATCGCGAGATCTTCTCAGGTACTCGCGTTGTATAATTTCTTTTATACCTGCTTTGAGTTCTCTTTTGTAAAGATCAGCAGGTGATCGAGAGTTCTCCTCAGGTACTCACGTTATAATTTCTTTTATACATGCGGTGAGTTCTCTTTTGTAGAGATCAACAGGTGATCGCGAGTTCTCTGCAGGTACACGCATTGTAGAAATTTCTTTTATACCTGCTCTGAGTTTTCTTTTGTAGAGATTGGCAGGTGGTCGCGAGTTCTATTCAGGTACTCGCGTTGTAAAATTTCTTTTATACCTGCTCTGAGTTGTCTTTTGTAGAGATTGGCGGGTGGTCGCGAGTTCTCTTCAGGTACTCGCGCTGTAAAATTGCTTTTATACCTGGCCTGAGTTCTCTTTTGCAGAGATCGACAGGTGTTCGCGAGTTCTTTTCAGGTACTGGCGTTATGAAATTTCTTTTATACCTGCTCTGAGTTCTCTTTTGCAGAGATCAGCAGGTAATCGCAAGTTCTCCTCAAGAACTCGCGTTATAATTTCTTTTATACCTGCTTTGAGTTCTCTTTTACAGAGATTGACAGGTGATCGCGAATTTCTCTTCAAGTACTCGCATTATAAAATTCTTTTTATACCTGTTTTTGAGTTCTCTTTTGTAAAGATTAGCAGGTGTTCACGAGTTCTTCTCAGATACTAGCTCTCTATGTTTTCTCTTTTACCCGTCTTAATTTCTCTTTTACAAAAATTAGCAGGTATTAGCGAGTTCTCTTCAGGTACACGCGCGTTCCTATCTTTTTCTGTCTGCTCTAACTTTTGCCTTGCAGAGATTAGCATCTATTGGCAAGTCTTGTTCAGGTATTTGCAAGGTTCTTTTCCTTTTTATACTTTTTTAAATTCATTCTCCTTCGCAGAAGAAAAAGTAAGTATTCGCAAGTTCTTTTTTTGGAGAGGCATCAGGTACTTGCTCTCTCTCCTTCTCTTTTCTTTTTCTGACAATTTATGAGGCGGATCATGATTTTCGTGGGTAAGTTCTACTTTTTCGAAGTTTTCTATAAAACTTGAAAAAGTGCGAGGATTATGTTTACCCAGAAAAAGGCGATCCTGTCTAGGGAGGTTTTTTCTGCCTTTCTCATGCAGGTCACGCGGTTAAGAAGATTCAAACCGCTCGGCTTGGGGGCGGTCTTCCTCAAACCGCCCGTAAGGGGCGGCCTTCGTCAAACCAACCGGCTTGGGGGCGGTCTTCCTCAAACCGCCCGTAAGGGGCGGCCTTCGTCAAACCGCCCGGCATGGGGGCGGTCATCCTCAAACCGCCCGTATGGGGCGGCCTTCGTCAAACCGCCCGGCTTGGGGGCGGTCTTCCTCAAACCGCCCGTAAAGGGCGGCCTTCGTCAAACCGCCCGGCTTGGGGACGGTCTTCCTCAAACCGCCCGTAAGGGGCGGCCTTCGTCAAACCGCCCGGCTTGGTGGCGATCTTCCTCAAACCGCCCGTAAGGGGCGGCCTTCGTCAAAACCGCCCGGCTTGGGGGCGGCCTTCATCAAAACCGCCCGGCTTGGGGGCGGTCTTCCTCAAACCGCCCGTAAGGGGCGGCCTTCGTCAAACCACCCAGCTTGGGGGCGGTCTTCCTCAAACCGCCCGTAAGGGGCTGCCTTCGTCAAACCGCCCGGCTTGATGGGCGGTTTAGGACTGTTCTGGAAGTTTCCTCCCCGGGACTATAAATAGGCCCCCAACCCTCTTTAGAAAGGGGGAGCCAGTGGGGGGACCAATCCGGCGGTTAGAAACAGTCAGACCGCGCCTAGCAGCGGCCTGTCCGGCGACCTCCTAGTGACTAGCCCGGGCGGTCTCAGCGGACAGACCGGGCGGTTAGACTTGAGCGACTAGTTGGGTGGCCTGAGGGGTCTAGCCGCGCGACCTCCTAGGGAGCACAGTCCGGGTGGCTTGAGGGGTTAGGCTTATGCGGCCTAGCAGTGGTCCTGAGCGGGCTGGCAATCTGAGTGGCTTCGGCGGCATCCTTTTCTTATTTGTCATTCTCTTGTAGTTGTTCTATTTTCATGTACCTAAAACTGCAAGCTATAAATACCTGATTATTAATCAAGGGAAAGCTCGCCGCAGGAGTGGCATTTGCCGCGGCGGGCGAAGTCTGGCCTCGCCGCAAGCTAGCGGCCCTCTCTTCTTCTCTCTCTCTCTCATCTCTTCACTCGCGACTCAAGTAACCAGCTGCTCGACAGTTAACCCCTCTCATCTCACAAAGCTAGAGCATCTTGGGTGTGGTACAATTTTGGCATCAACAACCACGACCTAGCTGATTGCCCAAGGTGGGATGCGCCTGAGCAAGAGTTCTACGTGTGCAATGAGGACCACGATTCATCAAGTTGTCTTAAAGCACAACCATTCCAGATATCTAAAGAAGAAAGTGACTATAACTCTGACATTACAAAGTTGTTGAGGACATGGAGTCCATAAGCTAAGTTGATATGGTCCATGTGGTTAATGATGATGATGACATGGGGAACCAAAAAGTGGCTTCTACAGAAGAACTCGACATCAAACATAAGCAAGATGTAAAGTTGAGTTGCCAAGGGGAAACACTTCCGCGGAGGAAAAAGTGGTGATAAGTGATGTGGAGTAGAACGTGGGCGAAGACTCCGAGCGCCAAAAGGGTAAATCTCACAAGGAGGAACGAATCAGTGGGCTCAAAGTACAGTAAGTTGAGGATGCAGAGTCCAAGCGCCAAGGTGGCGAGGCTGGCATGAAGGAACCATTCGAGGAGTTCAAAGGTGAGCAATCGGAGGAAGGGAGGTCCAAGTTCCGCGGAGGCAATGGTCGCACGAAGGAACCATGTAGAGAGATCAACATGGAGCAAGCGGAGAACGCGGAGGACGCGGAGTCCGATCGTCAAAGGGGCGAAGCTCACATTGAGGATTGGCTTCAGGGTGAGCCAAAGCAGGACGTGGAGTCCACACAATGTAAAGTTGCGATCTTTGAAAGATAACAACTAAGGGGATTTGCCGAGAAGTCCCTGGTCATAGCAAAATTAGTTGTGGAGGTGCAACTTCTAGATAGAGATAAAGACCGCTAGGTCGAAGAAGCTTAAGCAATGATTTATTCTTGGATGAAAGATTTACTCGGTGACATGAGACAAGACTTGGTTGGCACATATGTTAACCACCAAGAAGAAGGCGCACTTGGGTGCCAAATTACAGAAGGGCCGCCCAACGTGCACAAATGGAGAAGGGAAAAGGTATGAACAATGCTTTTGCTCGAAGAATGGTTGCGACGAGGGCGTCGCAAGAATGGGTGTGGGAGAATATCACGAGCTACTAGTTCATGGCGCAACCATGACCATCAATACATATGCAGACAACACGATGAGCCACATGATGGGGTGACAAGGCTACATACTCAAAAGACTTGGGTGTGGGAGCCCTTGACACAAGTATGGCGACATACTTACAACATACATGCACACAGAGAGCATGGAGAGAATAAAACATCGAGCAATAAGATTACCACATGGGCATCGTGAGATCTTAGCATTATGACAACAATAGTATGGCACAACATGGACGACATGGACGCCACAAAGCAGAAGGATAGGTGTTGAGCATGGAATACACGAATGTCATAAAGCACAAAGGAGAATGCTTTGGTGTTCAAGGCAGGCACAACAATCATAGTGCATATACTTAGAGGGACGTCATCAAGGACACTGTAGATGGCGAGGACCTTGGGTACATTCACGAAAATGGAGCACAACTAGGCAAAGACTCGACATAGGATGTGTATAGCAAGAATGCAACATATGCAGGCAAAGGAAGAAGTTATAGCATGCCCATAATTGCCATCACATATGGTGTGAGGCCTTAGTACAAAAGTTTAACCATGCGATGGAGGCTTGTGGAAAAAGATGACAACATAGGTCGTGCCGCAAGACGGCATAGAGAAAAGAACCTTAGTGTGAAGGTTTGACGTGCAAGCTTGGTGCATGGAAAATAAAGGAATCCAAGCGAGATATGAATTACACCAAGGCAAAGATTACGCTAAAGGGCATAGGGTATGTCTTGCATGAAGTTTAGATGCGCGCAAATGATGATGGCATGATACGCATGACTTAAGCGCAATCATGATATTCTATGGCGTAGAAGGATGTGGAAATCTCCAGAAGACGGGAGAGAAATTTTGAAGATGGCGAAAGATTTTAGAATAGTGTAGAGACTTCTAGAAGATCTAGAGTCTTGTACAATGCTCTAGAATACTATAAAATTGTGTCGAGATTTCTAGAATATTCATTATGAATGTAGAATAATCTATATAATATTTTAGAAGAGTGTGAAATCTTTCAGAGAACTCGAGATGTGTGTAGAGATTTCTAGAATGATATAGAATTTTGTAATGTGCCAATTAATAGATTTAGAGGATACGATGTGTCAAATTTAAACATTCGGGATTCAATATGTCAAAAGTTTGAAATTTGAGGGTGTAATGTGCCAATTAAAAATAGTAAATCGACAAATACCTGGAGACCAAGAGCATCCATGTCTGCTCGGAGAGCAAACCGAGGACCACCGCCCGATCCAACAATGGAAGCCACAACACCAGTTTTGGCGACCGGCCATGAGTACTCAATGCCGAGGGCTTCGAGTTCAGATCGAATAAGCTCGCTGGTTTTGTACTCCTCGAAGCCAATTTCGGGGTGTTGGTGGATCTTCCTCCTGATGATCCTCATCCAGTCCAAGAACTCCGGCTCCCTGGCCGAATTCAGAAGATCCTCATACGGCAATGAAGACGAAGACGGCAAGGTACAGAAGAGAAGCCACAAGAGAGGCGCAAATGAATTCATGGGGATGTCCAACCGGGAGTCAATAGCTTGTCAAGAAGCAGCCAAGTAACATTAATGTTACGAGTTAAAGTGCTGCGGAGCTCCGGTCCTTCGGCTATTCCGCCGAACAAAATAGTGAGACGGCAAAATTTTGAATATGCGTATGCCGGTATGGCTGAAATTGTTATGAAAAAAAATATCTCTGTAGCTTCTAAAGTAGACTAATTTTTTAAATACACATCAAAAATCATATGGGTGATTAATGTGTATTTGGAAGGCTAAATTGTCACCCGCACATGAACAGTGTTTTGCGAGTAACGTGCTGAAACAGCTCTCGCTAAAGTAAGTATATTCTCGTCAGCGGTAATAGACACAAGAATCGTTAAATAATTTTCCAATAAAATATGGGCAATGTTATAAGCAGTCATAGAACGGCTGGCTATTCATACTCAAAAAAAATCTTGAAATCTCTCATTTTACTCAGGGCCTGTTTGGGAGGGCTTTTTAGCTCCTTTTCGTTTTCCGGAAAATGTCACCGCACCTACAAAATCGTTTGGATTGTCTACCGGTGAGAAAAGCTACCGCGGAAAACTCCTTTTTCTCCTCCTTTTGAAAAGTCACTTGTCCCCTACTTTTCAACCTTTTCGAAAAGCACTTCCTCATCCCGATACAAGGTTAGCGCATTTTCCGCACGAGCGCAAATTTTTCCCCGGTGCGTACATTTTTCTGCCCGGACGAGCATTTCTTCGCCCATGGGCGCATTTTAGGCCTGGACGCGAATTTTTCGCTCGGTCGCGCATTTTTTGCCCGGTCGCGCATTTTTTGCCCGGTCGCGCATTTTTCGCTCGGGCGCGCGTTTTTCGTCCGAACACACCTTTTTTGCCCGAACGGGCATTTTTTTGCCCGGGCGCAAATTTTTCGGGCTCGAATTTTTCGCCCGATCACGCATTTTTTTTCCGGGCGCGCATTTTTTTTCCGGACGCGCATTTTTTTCCAGGCGCGCATTTTTTGCCCGACCGCACTTTTTTCGCCCGACCGCGCATTTTTCGTCCGGCCGCGCATTTTTCGCCCGGCCGCGCATTTTTCGCCTGGGCCCGCATTTTTCGCCCGGGCGCATTTTTCGCCCGGGCGCGCATTTTTTGCCCGGGCACGCATTTTTTCGCCCGTGCGCGCATTTTTCGTCCGGGCGCGCATTTTTCGCCCAGGAGCGCATTTTCGCCCGAGAGCGATTTCTTTTTCCTGGGCGGGCATTTTTTGCCCGGGGGCGCATTTTTCGCCCGGGCTCGCTTTTTTCGACCGGGCAGGCGTTTTTCGTCCCGGGCGCGCATGTTTCGCCCGGGCGCGCATTTTTCGCCCGGGCGCGCAGTTTTCGCCCGGGCGCGCATTTTTCGCACGGGCCCGCATTTTTCGCACGGGCCCGCATTTTTAGTCCGGACTCGCATTTTTTCGCTCGGGCACACATTTTCTTCCACGCGCGCATTTTTCGTCCGGGCGCGATTTTTCTTCCTGGGCGCACATTTTTGCCCGGGGGCGCATTTTTTGCCCGGTCGTGTATTTTTTGCGCGGGCGGCATTTTTTTTTCGCTTGGTCGCTCTTTTTTTCTCCCGGGTGAAAAATGCGCGCCCGGGAGAAAAAAGAGCGTACGGGCGAAAAAATGCGCTCCCGGGCGAAAAATTCTCGCCCGGACGAAAAATGGGCGCCCGGGCGAAAAATGAGCGTCCGGGCGAAAAATGCGCATCAGGTGAAAAATGTACTCCCGGACGAAAAAATGCATGCCGGGGCGAAAAAATGCGAGCCCGGGCGAAAAATGGGCGTTCGGGAGAAAATTGCGCGCCCAGGCGAAAAATACTCGTCCGGGCGAAAAAATGGGCGTTCGGGCGAAAAATGCGCGTTTGGACGAAAAATGAGTGCCCAGACGAAAAATGTACGCAACGGCGAAAAATGCGCGCCCGGTGCAAAAAATGCGCCCCCCGGAGAAAACTGCGCGTTCGGGCGAAATATGCGCGCTCGGGCGAGATATGCGCGCTCGGGCGAGATATGCGCGGTCGGAACAAATATGCGCGCCCGTGCGAAATATGCACGTCCGGGCAAAAATTTCGCGCTCGGGCGCTCATTTTCCCCTGGGCGCGCATTTTTCTGCCCGGGGTTGCATTTTTAATACAAAAAGTAATGGCAACGGAGATTTGCCAAACAGTTTATAAAGTGCTTCTCATTTTTGAAAATCTCAGAAAAAGGAGTCACCCAAACAGATCTCCTTTTGCAATAGACATTTTTCAAAAGCACCTTTTTCCTACCATCCTTTTGCCACCACTCCTTCTCCTTTCTGAAAAGCCCTCCCAAACAGGCCCTCAGTTTGATTGCAGTCCAAAAATTCATGTTCCCTCCTCGTGGTGTCCCTCTTCGTCTCTTGCTCCCGTCCCCACACAGAAGAATCTCTTCTCCATCCTTGTTTCCTCCTCGTCATCTCTTCCTTTACCTCGATCCTACAGCTGCGCGGTACCTTTCACAGGCAGCGTGCTTCCAGCTGTCGGCGCGGGATGGAAATGACCTCGGTGGCCGGAGATACTATGATTTTCTGTCGATTACGTTCAACAAGGAAGAGAAAACATGGTGTGAGTGTAAATCTATGTTCTGTGCATTGCTCAGCTCGTGGGATACGTTTTTCTCATTTGAATGGGAGGGGTCCTCTGGTTGGGAGTTAACTCTTTGGCATATCTTCACGGGCAAGCTCAGGACCTTGATGTCACGGAAAGCTCTATGATGTCAACAACTGATCTTTTGGCTGAGGTGAGGGCCCGGAAGAGGCATCGCGTTATGTTACAAATTCAAAAAGTTCGGTGGACAATGGTAAGAGACTAAGAGTGATTACTAGCTTGAGGATTTTCGAGAAGTGCTTGAGAAGGTCATGAAAGATCTCGAGGTTGTCAGGCTTAAAAGTATCATGATTGAGCCAAAGGCACAGAGAATAGCTGAATTTGCATTCGCACTAAAAGATGAAAAGGAGAATGCTCGAAATGGAGTTTCTTCCGTTGTTTCCACCATTCAGGAGATAATCAATAAAGAGACTATTGCAAAAGAAGCTGTATAGAAGACCGTCATGAACCTTTCAATAGCTTTGTTGCGGGTCGCTTAGGGCTCTTGGTAGACCGATTTACTTGAACCACCTTAGCTCGGGAGCGAACCAAGCGCGCAAACAGTCAATTTGAGATTCGTTGATTACACTGAGACTTTTTAGCGTGGAAAACCCGGAAAGGGTAAAAAACCACGTGGCCGGAGCTGTGCCGACCAAACTTCCACTATCTTCTGGGGGGTTACAATTAGAGACTTAGAAGTCGAGCGCGACAGGCCGCTGCTCGTTACAATAATAGAGAGAAAGAGAGAGAATTCCGAAGGTGATAGACCACCTCCAGAAAAACTAAGTCCTTTCTCCTTCTGAGAAAGGTGGAGAACAAAAGTGAGAATTCCCTGGAGAACAAAAGTGAGCACGCTGAGTCGTCTTTCAGGAAGAAGGAAATCTTCGAGTCCGAAGGAGAATTCCGCGAAAGTCTGCAAGAAGCTATCCCGGGTCCAGAAGGCAAGGTCCCTTGAAATGAAGCCTTGGGGCTCCTTTCATAGCTTTGGCCGGGGGTAGCCCGGTAATTTCACCGTTGTAACCACCGTAACCACCTGGCAGACGAATCATATTTTCCGGTTCGGAGCACACGGATCGCCATTTTTCGTAAATGACCATCTTGCCCTTCGGCCAGTTCGGGCAGTTCGGGCAGTTTCGTTGGAGGCAAAAAGGCGACAAGCTGTTCATGAAATCTGAGAAACTGGAAAGACAAAAAGTGAGCATGCTAGAAAGACAAAAAGTGAGCGCGTCGGAAAGACAAAAAGTGAGCTGAGCGCGCTCAGAAGCGTTCTGAGCGCGGAACGAACGGAGAAGCAATCTAAGTGACTGGGGAAGCATTCTGAGAATGCTTGGAAGCATTCCAAGCGCGCATGAGCGCGGAGGTGTTCTAAGCGTGCAACGATCATGGAAGCGTCCCGGTCGTGCTGCGAGGCGTTCTGAGCGAACGGGAGTGTTCTGAGCTCGCTCAGAGGCGTTCTGAGCGCGCAGCGAGCACGGAGGCGTTCTAAGTGAACAGGTGAGCGGTGCTGGAACACAGTCGTCATGCGGTCGAGTTGTGGCTCCCAGCGAACGCGTCTATTTGGAAGGCGGGAACCGAAGCCCTCCAGGGAGGAGAATAGGCTCCGCTTGCCCTAGACAGGGGGGATGTGATTTCGACTGCATCCCCCGCGGGGGGGGGGGGGGGGGGGGGGGGGGGGGGGGGGGTCGCCGCACCCCCCATGGGTAAGGGTGCGGCTTGGCCTCACCCCCCATGGAGGGGTGCGGTTTGGCCTCACCCCCCATGGAGGGGTGCGGCCTGGCCTCTCCCCACCATGGGGTGCGGCTTGGCCACACCCCACCATGGGGTGCGACTTGGCTGTACCCCACCGTAGTGGGGTAGGGGGCTATCCACACCCCCACATAGTGGGGTGCAGACTAACCACACCCCAGTAGTGGGGTGCGGTATTTGGCCTCGCTCGGCGCTGCTCCGGGCGTGAGATACGCGCGCGGCGGAGTTATGATCATGGGTTTGACCATTCATCCCACTAACTCCACTCCTCCTTAGTGGGGCTTCTCTCTAACCGCACCCGGATCTCCTATAAGTGCACGAGTCTGTATCAAGAGCCCCCCAAACCTTCTGAGTCCGAGTCATCGCGTGGAGGAGTGCGGTTTTGTTTTCTTCACGTCAATTAGATCATCGCCATCTTCGCGGCGTCTTGGGTCGGGATCGTTGCCGGAGGATGAGCTATTGTGACTTGCGCAGCTATGAGTCTGTCGTTGTGCGAACTTTTCCGAGGTCGCCGCTCGGCTCTAGTTGTGGGAAAAACTTCTGTCTTGCCGAGCTTGTCGTTTTAGCGTCGAAGCCTGAGTAGCTTGGGGGCGATGTGCTCTGCTACGCGGGAGCGTCATGCTCTGCCGCATGAGAGTGATGTGCCCTGCAACGCGGGAGCGTGATGCTCTATAGCATGGGAGCTGTGTGCCCTGCAACGCGGGAGCGTGATGCTCTGCAGCGTGAGAGCGGTGTGCCCTGCAACACGGGAGCGTGATGCTCTGCAGCGTGGGAGCGGTGTGCCCTGCAACGCGGGAGTGTGATGTTCTGCATCATGGGAGCGGTGGGCCCTGCAATGCTGGAGCATGATGCTCTGCAACGTGGGAGCGGTGCGCCCTGCAACGCAGGAGCGTGATGCTCTGCAGCGTGGGAGCGGTGTGCCCTGCAACGCGGGAGCGTGATGCTCTGCAGCGTGGGAGCGGTGTGCAACGCGGGAGCGTGATGCTCTGCAGCGTGGGAGCGGTGTGCCCTGCAACGCGGGAGCGTGATGCTCTGCAGCGTGGGAGCGGTGTGCACTGCAACGCGGGAGTGTGATGCTCTGCAGCGTGGGAGCGATGTTGTCCTTTTTGTGGACTTAATTTAGATTGTCGGACTCGACGCATGTCCTCCACTTGTGAGAGGCCTCCTCTTTTCACTATGTTGGCGAGTTTGTTGTTTGGTAATCGTACTAAGGGTCGTACGTGGCCTTAACTTTTCGGCGCCTTACTTTAAAAGATTCGCACCGCTGATTGAGCCAGAAAGTAAATGTAGTAATTTCAAATACATAATGGGTACATGCGCACAAGTATAATCTTGCGGCTTACTGTTTTTAAAAGCAGAAAATTAGAAGAAGCGGAAAATAGAAATTGATGATAAATGAAATGCGGGCTGTGCGCACTCTATTAGGGGAAAGTTTTCCTGCTCGGTATCTCTGGTTCATCCGTGTCGGGGTACTGCGACGTCCTCTACTGGATTGTCAGCCCGTGTTCTGCGTTGGTTCGGGACTTGGTTTAGTAAAAACTTTCCGAGGAGGCCTTGTTGGACAAGACGCTCGATTTTGTCCTTCAATCGATTGCAGCCTTCAGTCCTGTGTCCATGCCCGCGATGAAAGTTACAATACTGCAACTGGTTTCCTCTATTTGGTGCAAGAGGCTCGGGCCTGCGTAGCGCGTTGTTATCACGGATGGCGAGGAGAACGTTAGTCCTGGTAGTGTTCAGGGGAATGTAGTCCTGATGCTGGTGAGATCTTCGGTCTCGGCTGGGGTTGTCGTGATGCTTGTTGTTCTTATTGGGAACTGTCTGCGACAGTGACTTCTCTTTCTTCCTCTTCGAGCTCCCCTCGAACTGCCGGTGGTGCGCTTCAATTACCTCATCTGCTGCTATCTGGGCCTCGACTCACTGAACGAGGTCAGGATAGCTTGATACGATTTCTCTCATTAGAGCTGAGTAAAAGCCACTTGGGCGGAGACCTCCAAGGAAGACTCCTCGCAAAAGCTCGGGGTCGACTCCCGGGATCTATCGAGCCTCAGAGGTGAAGTGTCGGAAAAAATCCTTCAGAGTTTCTCCGTCGTTCTGGCGGATTCCCGAGAGATGGGAGGGATCTCGGACAATCCTACGATTGGCTATGAACTGGTCCACGAACTGCTGCGCCATTTCTGCGAAGTTGTTGATGGCCCCATCTCGCAGGGAGTGGAACCAAGTGCGTGCTTGTCCCTTCAAGGTTGCTGGGAACACTTGACAAAGGAGTTGACCGGGAGCGCTGTAAATCCTCATGATGGTGGTGAAGTGATTGACATGTTCCTGGGGGTCGTCCGTCCCATCGAACGTTTCGATGTTGGGAAGCTGAAGTCGTTCGGAATTGGATGAGCCAAGACTTGAGGCGATATGGGGGAGCCGTGATGCGCGGGGCGGCGAGCGAGGGCTGCGTGTCGCCCTGCCTGACCGTACTCTTCCGCTATCATGTCACGTATCTCCTCTCGCGTGGTTCTTTCTACTACTCTGCCAAGAGCAACTCTTCCTTGACGATGGTGATGGGGGTCAGCCTCTGGTCCTCTGACCGGCGGAGCAGAATGTGCGGAGCTTGCAGCGTCGGAGAAATCCTCAGAGACTTCATCTTCCCGAACGACTCCCTCGATCGGAGCATGATTCGGAACTGGGGGTGGCAGAGCGTTCGATGCTGGAGGCTGAATGGGAACTCGAGGTGCCCCAAGGTTTCTCACGAGAGTCAGCATCTCGGCTTGTTGCTCTTCCATTTGCCGAATGCGCCCTTCCAGCACCGTCGCAGGCGTAAGCACTGCCTCTTCTGCGGGAGGTGCATTGATGAGCGAGTGGGAGGGAGCTGGGTCGGCGCGCCCCTCTGGATTGAACCTTCAGTAGTGCGAGCACTTCTTCTTGCCATTGCAATTGGCGGCAAGTGTTACCTTCAGTTATCTTTGCTGAACTTTGGGAACGAGTTCTCATAGACGACGGCAAACTGTTGCGGGTCGCTTAGGGCTCTTGGTAGACCGGTTTACTTGAACCACCTTAGCTCGGGAGCGAACCAGCCGCGCAAACAGTCAATTTGAGATTCGTTGATTACACTGAGACTTTTTAGCATGGAAAACCCGGAAAGGGTAAAAAACCACGTGGTCGGAGCTGTGCCGACCAAACTTCCACTATCTTTTGGGGGGTTACAATTAGAGACTTAGAAGTCGAGCGCGACAGGCCGCTGCTCGTTACAATAATAGAGAGAAAGAGAGAGAGAGAATTCCGAAGGTGACAGACCAACTCCAGAAAAACTAAGTCATTTCTCCTTCTGAGAAAGGTGGAGAACAAAAGTGAGAATTCCCTGGAGAACAAAAGTGAGCACGCTGAGTCGCCTTTCAGGAAGAAGGAAATCTTCGAGTCCGAAGGAGAATTCCGCAAAAGTCTGCAAGAAGCTCTCCCGGGTCCAGAAGGCAAGGTCCCTTGAAATGAAGCCTTGGGGCTCCTTTTATAGCTTTGGCCGGGGGTAGCCCGGTAATTTTGCCGTTGTAACCACCGTAACCACCTGGCGGACGAATCATATTTTCCGGTTCGGAGCACACGGATCGCCATTTTTCGTAAATGACTATCTTGCCCTTCGGCCAGTTCGGGCAGTTCGGGCAGTTTCGTTGGAGTCAAAAAAGGCGACAAGCTGTTCCTGAAATCTGAGAAACTGGAAAGACAAAAAGTGAGCATGCTAGAAAGACAAAAAGTGAGCGCGTCGGAAAGACAAAAAGTGAGCTGAGCGCGCTCAGAAGCGTTCTGAGCGCGCAACGAACGGAGAAGCAATCTAAGTGACTGAGGAATCATTCTGAGAATGCTTGGAAGCATTCCAAGCGCGCATGAGAGCTGGGGTGTTCTAAGCGTGCAACGATCATGGAAGCGTCCTGGTCGTGCTGCGAGGCGTTCTGAGCGAATGAGAGTGTTCTGAGCGCGCTCAGAGGCATTCTGAGCGCGCAGCGAGCACGCAGGCGTTTTAAGTGAACAGGTGAGCGGTGCTGGAACACAGTCGTCATGCGGTCGAGTTGTGGCTCCCAGCGAACGCGTCTATTTGGAATTACATCACTGTAGAAATTGGTGTGCGAATAGCCAAAACAGGTGTGCTTGTAATAATTGCCGATAAAAATTCATAAATGACGACTAAGAAAATATCTAATTAAAAATAACAAAAGTGATGTAATTCTAAAATCGATAAGCCCCTTAATATTCGACAAAAGAGCACATAATTGTAAATTTATAATAATTTGCATTAACAAAAATTATGAGTCAATGAGGTATTTTGACAGCTTGAGTTGTAGCCTATAAATATTAATTCATTGTACTGGAAAAAAACTGAACAAACAAGAAAAAAATTGAATTTTTTTACAGATATTCTGAGCAATGTGGTAAGAAAAATCAATCAAACTATCCAAGCAAGCATATTTCATCGTAATATTGAGGAGAAATCCCAATAAGAAAAACTATAACTAATGAATTTGAAGCATACAACGCTTCTCACTTTCTCAGTTATTCTCTGATTCAGATGATTAGATCACAAACCAAGCCTATCTCATTTACTCAATAATAAATAAATTCATGTGAAAAAATAAACCAAAATGTAAAGGTATAAATGAGATCTAAAGGCTAAAGCACAAAAGGGCTAAAACATTCACATCTAAAGACAGAAATGAGATCTAAAGGCTAAAGCAGAAAATGGCTCACACATTCAGGGATTCGTCTCTTGGTTGCCATCGAGGAGATGTACCAAAGAAGGTAAGATTAAGAAGAGGAAGAACTAAAGAAGGGAAGCACTCACAAAGTTCTAAGTCGTTGGCAACCTGGCACAGTGATTGGGGTCGGACTGGCGGAGGTGGACTGGAGGCTGGAGCACGGGCCTGCTCTGTCGCCATCGAGGATAGGGAGTCAACACTCAATTGTCATCAAGGAGAGGGAACTTGACGCTTCGTAGCTCTGTCGTCGTCGAGGAGTTGAGGAGGGAGCAGTGAAAGATATGGGTTGTCAAAGATCTACACCAAGACATGGGGGGATTAGGTGTTGTCTGATTTCTTTGCTACTTTAAATTTTATCTAACACATCACAAAAGCAACACAGAAAGCACACAAGATTTATAGTGGTTTCCTACAAGACAATGTGTCTAGAGGTAGTTCATTGTCCCTCCCACCTATCTAGTGGTGTGCTAGATTAGACAACTTCTCCAAAACACAGATCTTTTCGCTATACAGCAGATCTTACAACTCAGATCACAAGGGATCCTACCTTAGCCATTCACACAGAAAAGCCTACACTCAGGTTATACAAACCTTACACCAATTTTCTCAGACTTTACAAGTCCTACCAAACACTCAGATCTGTACCAGGATCTTAGAAAAACTTAGGATCACACAGAACCCTACCAAGCTCAGGCTCACACAGAACCCTACCAAGCTCAGGCTCACATAGCACCCTACCAACTCAGATCTTGTACAAGATCTTACAAGCTCAGGTTCACAAAGAACCCTATAAAATAATACAGTGATGTTGTTGTAGTAGAAGAAAAGACTTCAAGATGTATTCTTGGAACAACAGATCTTCTTCTTATAGATGTAAGCTCAGTGATTTTGTAGATTACTGAGCCTTACTTCTGAATCTCCTCCTTTGATGATAGATGCACTTCTAGTACAAGAGGAAGATTCTTTCTTCTTGTCTTCTTAGTCAAGTGATGAAGATTTTCTGCTAGTTCTCTTTCTTTGTTTTTTTGATAAGCTTTTTGTAGATTGTGTAGAGACTACTTCTGTAAAATTGACAATTTTTTTCTTTTTTATTATTCTGTAACTTTGCATAAAAGCCCTTCCAGAATTATTCCATAAATTTCATGTTAGAATATTTGAAAGAAACAGCAGAATAGATTATAATAAATGCCTTGTCATTCTTGGAACTTGCAGAATATAGATGTATTAATATTCTTCCTTAATCACTGTGCAACGGCTATATTTTGTACACAATATATTAATTATTACTCCTTGATTTGTGTGCAAGATAGGCGGCGTGCATCTTCCCTAGATATCAATTTCCAAGAGAAACGGCGCATTAAATGTTGTTATATAACTGTCAAGACGACATTATTCCTTCAAGATGATATCATCTTGATCGATGTAAATGACAGATATTCTTTACGACGATATCGTCGACATACTTCCTTCTTCAATACTTTACTAGATATCTCAGCGATATTATTTCTTCAAGGCGATATCGTCGAGATGTTTCCTTAGATACAACATATCTTCAATCTTCAAGGCGATATGTCTTCTTCAAGACGGTATTGTCGGCATGCATCATTCTTCAAGTCTTTACATGATATCTCAACGATATTACTGCTTCTTAACGATATCGTCGAGATATGACTTAGACCTCTCTTCAAGTTGATAACATTTCTTCAAGATGATATCGTCTTGATCTTCAAGACGATGTGAGGTCTTCAACCCGATGTTTGTCTTCATGAGTCTTTCTTCATGACTTAATGAGTTAAGTCTTGTAATATTCATGCCTATACCTCTTCTTCAAGACGATATTGTCGAGATGACTTTGCTTTAACCACGATAAGCTTTCTTCAATCTTTAGGACTATACAGTTGCTTCAAGATGATGTCGTCTTGACCTTCAAGTCGATATGAAATCTTCCAACCGACGCTTGTCTTCATAAATCTTTCTTCATGACTTGATTAGTCAAGACATTAATCTTCAAGGCTATACATTTTCTTCAAGACGACATCGTCGAGATACATGAACTTAGTTTTATCAATGATAAGCTTTCTTTAAGACGATATCGTCGAAATATCTAAACTAAGCTTTATCAACGATAAGCTTTCTTCAAGACGATATCTTCGAAACTTATTCGATGATATGATATCTTTCTCAATGATTCATCTGTTGAGTCTTGAAACGATATTATACTTAGTTAAATTTCATTACTATTATCGTCTAGATACTGGTAATGTAACTTTGATGCATTTCGACAATATGTATGTTATCTCAACGATATATCCAGTCCTTGATGATTTTAGACTTATAAAATTACTTGACATATGATTTATCTTCTGCAGTCATGAATAAAGTATACCATCAAATACATAGTACATTTATCATTGATCTGACCACTTCTTCAAATTAGGAACATTGTTGGGCATATTTCCCAACAATCTCCCCATATTTGAAGAAGTCATAACTCACTTCAATGATAAATGTTCAAGATAAATAAAATCATAATTTGAAGACATTTAAAAGGAATTATATGATTCATCTAACAACATGATATAAACAGAGAATGTTTTAAGACAAAAATATAACAATCATTTCCCAAGTCTTTTTTAGACAAAACATCCTGTGGTCTTCAGATCCTGGTACTGCATCCTTTTCCTTTTCTCTTCTGTCTTTCATAAAAACTGATTGGTTTTGGGATCTTCTTTGGAGAAGGAGGAGGACCATGAGGAAATGTCAGTTTATGATTTCTCCTTTTCTCCATCTAAATAGAGTGAAGTTTCTAATCAGCTGAATAATATACTCTTTCTGACCCATCCTGAGGGTATCCACTTTCCATCCAGGCTTCTGAGATCAGAGTCCTAGAGTTCGGACTCCACTTGCAAGACTATGGATCCTGCTCAATTTCTCAAAGCCTCTTCTGCCTGTACCTCTTGCTCTGAATCCTTTTTCTTTTTCTGGAGCTAGCAGATTCTCCAACTTCTATGCCATAGACCTCTGATGCAGTGCTCTCGGAAGGTTCTGCTAACTCAAAGGCCGAGGGAGGATTCTGTAAGGCTTGCTTGACCCGATTGACTGTCCACGTGGCTTGATTTGAGCCAACATTTATCATTGCCTTCTCCCCCTTTAGGACTTCTTCAGCTATATGATCATCAAGAGCTACTTGTACTAAATTTATTCTCTCATGCAGATGTTGTTCAGCCTCATCCAAGTTATTTCTTACCTTTAACAGATATTCATCTAAGCTCTGAGTATTTTCATTTAATCTCTCTAGAATTTGATCTCTGTCTTCATTCATAAATCCTGCTATCTATCGAAGCGCTTACTCAGTATTCCTTGTCATAGTGTGAAAGTGCACAATGTACCTCTGAGAATCCTCTAGGGGGGTGAATAGAGATTTAAAAAATATTCCTATTCAAGTTATACAAATACAATAAACCTAAGTATTATGCTTCACCAAGATATATCCTAAAATAAAATAGCTGCAGTTAAGTAATGAAATAAAAGACAGTAAATGAAATCTAATCTATGAGGAACAGCACATGAAAGCAATCCAGAAGACACACAGAATTTTTATAGAGGTTTCCCAAAATGTGGGTACTCCCCTCTTCTATCACCTGATAGGGATGCACCACTGTGCCTGAGTCTTTTGGTAAGAAGACTCTTAAAATCACTGATCTTTTGACAAGGAGATCATGAACCACCAGATCTTTTGATAAGGAGATCTTGAACCACCAGATCTTTTGACAAGGAGATCTTGAACCACTGAATCCTTTGAAGAGGGATTAATAAAACTCTTTTATAGTTGAGAGAAAGAAGGAGAAGGAGGAAGAGAAATGGTGTAGGAATTCTGCTCTCAGAATTCTTATGAAGGTTGTATGATACACAGCTTCTTGTATCTATCACAGGATCTGCTCTTGATTAACTCCTGCTTATGATAATGATGTATTGCAGGAGCTTTGATTGTCAGATCCATTGTGTTTCTGCTGATTGAGATCTGGCTGCTATGAGATGGTGATGAAGAGCAACTTTTAGATCCTTTGTTCTTTTCTTCTGATTAAGATCAGCCTGCTATGTGATTGTGATGAAGAGCAGCTGTTCTCATCTTCTCTGTATATTTTCTATTTGGGTTCCTGAGGGAGGAAGAAGAAGAGAGTCCTTGAGAGAAGATGATGGCCATTGTAATGAATGCCTTACTTTTCTCTTTCTTCTCATCCCTTTTATTGTCCAATTCAATTTGAATTTCTTTTCCTTTTCCGGTAAGAGCTGAAAAGGTATTTTTGTCTGGACATTTACATCCTTCTTTCCTTCTTTAATTTCCGACCCGTCCACCAACATAAAGCTTATTTCCAAGAAAGCTTTTCTCTGTCCTCTTTTAATTCTTCATTCCATTTGAGGTAATTAAGGAGCCGTTGGAGAACGATTTTGAGAGAGGCGGGACATGAGAGAGGGTCCAAAAATGACAGCTGAAAAGGTTTCCCTTTATAGATTGTATTCGACGTAACGTCGAGTTCTCTTCCTCTCTTATCGACACACCTTCGAGTTCTTATAGGAGCAGCTTCGAATTCATCCTTGCTCTGATTAAACTCTGTTAGTCGATGTTGCATCAATACCCTATCGACGTAACCGTCGAGTTGATGGCATGTCTCTAAGCTTCATTATCCGCGTCGAGATGAAGTCGACGTTGCGTCGACTTTAGGTTGCTCCGACATGTACTTCCTTCTGCGCCGAGTTGAAGTAGAAGCTGCGTCGACTTCTCAAAGTACTTCGACATGTCCATAGCCTCTACGTCGATACCTATTAGACGGAACGTCGACTTGAATTACTTCGATAGAAAGGTGAACTACTTGGACTTCTAGTTAGAGTAGCGTCGACAACAACTTGACGTTGCGTCGAATTCTATTCGACGCAAATGTTAACTTTGCCTAAGTTTTGCTTCTCTTAATCTGGCCTTAACACCCTAGGTTGAGTGTGACATCCTAAGATATCTAGTGACCAGATTACCCTCATTATACAATGAGTAATTCATTCCTAAGAGATAAAATCACTTTTAGGTAATTTGTTAAGTTAAATCAAAGGGTTTTTCCCAATAATCTCCCCCTATTTATCTTAACAAATTTTACAATTTGAATAAAGTGATTTTACACATTCCTCTTATATAATCAAAAATACATCCAAAACAATATATAAAAAAGAAAATAATTGACTGAAAACTCAGAAAATAATTGACTGAAAGCTTAGACAATATCATTCAATATATAACTCTCCATAGCTGTCTTCCAGGAAGAAATTTTTTCTTACAGAGTACCTGAGCCTCATTGCTCCTTCTCAAGAGTTCTTCTTTTTCTTGAAAATACATTTGAAGAAACTTTCCTTGGGGCAATCTGCAAGGGCTTATCATTTTCTTCAGTAGTAATGTCTCTGGGAAGCTCCCCCTGAGAGTGTGCATTCTCTTCAGCCCGCTGGACAGTTTCCTGAGCAATCTTGGCTACTTGATCTAGCTCTATTTCATTCCGAGGCTCATCCTAAACCACTGTTGTACTCACAGCTGCCATTTCAATATCCAAATCCCTTTGAACGATTGGGGCCGGCTCCCCCTGAATATCTACTGCATCTGGGGCAGGCTCCCCCTCATCTCCAAGCTCCCCCTGGATATGTGCTTGTTGGATTATAGTAGCTTTGTCAGGAGCTTCATTGGCATCACCTTTATTTTGTCTACTCAACTCTAGGACATGTCTTTCTTCCTCCAAAATGTTCTCCCCCTTCTTAACCTTGCTGGCCAGAGAGGTTAAGAATTACTTTGTGACCATGGAGGAAGATGCAAAATCTTTGAGGCTCTGAAAAGATCTTTTAAAACTTAATTGCTCACCCTCCATTTGTGAGTATTTTCTGTCAAACTTTCTAGCCTGAAAGGCCACCTGGTCTGCAAAGGTGGAGGAGGCAATGACCACAGCTTTGGAAATGACCTGCTCAAGATCAATTGGTGGAGTATGAGATGCAGAAGGAGGAGGTGATGGATGGAGATCTTCTTGGATAGGGGATAGAGGATGGTAAATGTTAGGTGAGAAATGAACTGATGGTGGTGGAGGTGGAGACAACTGATAATCTGGAATGACAGTGGATAGTAGTTGATGAGGGATTTGGTGAGATGGCTCAGGGGCTGAAATGGATGGTAAGGAATGATGGATATGCTGTTGTTGTTGTTGAGGAGAATATTGGGCTGGAGCATCATCCTGATGAATATCTGGAACATTGCCCAGTGGAGGTGAAGAGTGAGGAGAAGGGATAGCACTCCGTTTGACTTGCAGATGCTTGAGTAATGTTGAAAGAGCACTTGGCTCATTATTCTCATATAAGCATTTTCTTTATGAGCATACTTATGCCCAATCATCTTCAGAAGGCATCTTCCCCAATTTATCTTCTTCTTGAGGACCAGAACTCCCATTATTTGCAGCTGCTGCTTTGGTATAGCATCATGAGCAGAGATTTTGCAGAGTAGCACTTTTCCCACAATGTCAGCAAGAAATGTGTATTCTTCTCCCAAATCAATCTTCTTGAGATTGATTGCTTTCTCTTTTCTGAACTGTATAATCTCTAATGCTTTCTTAATCTCTTCACCTGTTAGCTCATCAGAGTCACTCCCAGTTGGAAGATCAAATGTCTGACTCAGCATCTCCTCTGTGATGTGAATGTCTGTTTCAGTAACTTTCCCATTAAGGGAACCGTCTTCTCCTATCTGTACAGACTCCTTAAGTTCTATCAATTCAATATCAAGTATCTTGCTCCTGGTGGATATCAGTTTGGTTAAGCCAGCATCCTGAAGCAAGCCCAAAATGGCTTTGAAGCTGTCGGCCGCTGTGCTGAAAGAGTCAATGTCCACATCGAACCCAGAATTAATCTAAGGAGGGGCCATTGATTGGATGTACCTGCAAAGAAAGAGAGAACGAGAGAGAGAGAACAAAAGAGAGCTGGAGAACAGGAAAGCATGAGAGCAAAGAGAGTAGAATTCGAAAGTGTAAATGTTTCGATGCAGTGATTGCTTAAAAGCAGATGAATCGCCACAACGTAGGGTTTATGTCGACGCACTGTCGATAAAACCTATTATTTGGCGCGCAAAGCTGTGTCGGGGTTGCTTCTAGAAGTAATTCTGCGCGCGTAGTTATATCGACGTTACTTCGACTAGTACTCGACGTAACTTCAAGATTGTTCAGCGAGTCTTAAGTCGACGTGGTCCCGTCGACGTTACGTCGACTTTCAATCGACGCAACTTCGTCTTTAGCCAGAGACCAATAAGACGACCTATGCATCGATAGGAACTCGACGTTGCGTCGAGATCTATTCAAATTATCTACTCTGAATGCTTCTTGATGCTGGAGTCGAGTAGAAGTCATTGGTACGTCGACTTCTATTCGACGCACCTCTGAATGAATAGATCTATTTCCTTAGAAAATTCTTGCTGTTTTTTTCAGCAATTTTATTTATTGAAAATAGATTATAATATTAATTTTATATGCTATTATGGAAATGAGTTAAGCCAGAAACCACTCCCTTGAATGAAGTTTGTTCTTCATTCTTGACCTACATCTTCCTTCCCACTCCATTTTCTCCTGAGTGGGACCCTACCTAGCCCTGCATAGGTAATTCAACCATTAGAAGGAACCCAAGTTACCTCGGGCCCTTTTCTTTTACCATTGTAAGGTTCAATGAAAGAATAGAAAGGTCTTTCATGATACCCTTTGGGATGATAAGGAATGAGTTTCCCAAACCTATTATTTTGATACTTGAAATGAGTATAAAATGTATCTAAAAATAACAAATCGACTGAATGTTTTATTATCCTAAGTTTTTTTTACCTTTAGGTTGTTGTTATTTGACTTCTCTACATTGTTCTTACCTGAGGGTTTTTCTTTATTATTCAGATGTACTTTGTTGGGTTTATCTATCCTATCTAAATTACTACCAGTCTTACCCTTGATTGATGCACTCTTCTCACTGGGTTGATAATCACTAGGTCAAACAAAAGAAACTGGATTTTTCCAGGCAGGTTTCCTAGGTGCTTCTGAGCTAGTGGAGAGCTCTGCTCCTAAACCTAAGTGATTAAATCTCATAGAGAGATTTTCAGTGATGTCTTTGAGCTTCTGACTCCTCCCATTGAGTGGGTCCTCAAAGACCTTTGCCTCTGCTAGCTCTTTTTGCAATTTAATGTTCTCCTCTCTAAGTTTAATCAATTCTAACTCTTGATTATTAATTTCATTTGTTGGGTTTTGATTTCTTATGTAGATTTTATCTTTCTTAAGGTTTTCTAACTCAATCCTATCCGTGTCTAGTTCTTTTTCTACCCTAAGATGATTAATGCAGAAATCTCTAAAACAGGTTTTAAAATCTTCTGAATTAAAATCAAATTCATCAAAAACAGATACCTGTTCCTCTTCATCATCTGATGACATCCCTAGTGGCATCATGCGGGTTGCTTCTGCTTCATCATCACTTTCAGATGATGAGGAGCTTAACTCTTTTTCTGCGTCACTCCATGTTTCAGCTATGAAGCCCTTTCCTTTCTTCTTATCCTTCCCTCTAAAGGACGTCTTCTTCTTCTTCTTCTTCTCTTCTTTGTTGCTGTTTCTGTCCCTTTGCTCTTGTGGGCACTCAGGAGCAATATGCCCTGGCTTGTTGCAGGTGAAGCAGATAATCTCCTTCCTTGGAGTTTTATCATACCTGGGCCTTGACTCTCTTTCTCTTCTCCTTGAGTCTTCAGTCTTGACCCACTTCTTAAATCTCCTTGCTAGGAGATTGAAAATCTCATCTTCAGGAGTAGAGGACTCTCCTTCAGTAGATTTTAGAGCTAAGCTCCTTTGGATAGGAGCTGAAGAAGTCTCTCTTTCTTCAGCCTCAGCCATGTTCTTCAGAAACATCTCATAATACTTAAGCTTTCCTAGCAAAGCTTCAGTTGAGATCTCTTTGTGGCATCTGGATTCTCTGATTGCCCAGATCCTTGAATCCCATGAGCTAGGAAAGCACATAAGAATCTTATCATTAATTTCAGTCAAGGATATTTCCTTGTCTAAGCCTCCGAGCTCATTAATTAATGATAAGATTGAATCTGTCATACATATCAACAACAGATTCTACAACTTTCTTTTGAAAGTTCTCATACTGAGATATGAGAAGGGACTTTTTGTCCTTTCTTTCATCAACACTTCCTTCCACCATTGTGGTGAGTGAGTCTTAGATTTCTTTTGCTGATTGGCATTCAACAACCTTCTGAAAAATGTCATCTGACATTGTTGACACCAGAATGTTCATGGCCTTGGCATCACATGTCTTGACCTTCTTCTCAGCCTCTGTCCATTCTTTTCTTGGAACATCATCAATTGTTGAGGTTTCTCCTTCCTTTTGCCTAACTAGAGAAGGAGGACCTGTGAGAAGAACATTATAGATGTCTTCATCAATTGAATTCATACAAAGCCTTATTCTGGCCTTCCAGAGTGTGAACTTGTTCAAGTTACACACTGGGGGTCTTGTGGAAGTATAGTCCTTAGTACTCATTTTCATTATAAGTTATGTTTGTCAAAAAGAAATAAGAGTAAGAGGCCGTTTTGATCAAGGTGTTAGCCTTTTAATGATCAACCTACCTCTGATATCAATTGAAAGTGCACAGTGTACCTCTGAGAATCCTCTAGAGGGGGGGGGGGGTGAATAGAGATTTAAAAAATATTCCTATTCTAGTTGTGCAAATACAATAGACCTAAGTATTATGTGAAAGTGCGCAGTGTGCCTCTGAGAATCCTCTAGAGGGGGGTGAATAGAGATTTAAAAATTATTCTTATTCTAACTGTGAAAACAATAAAATAATCTAAGGATTTATGCTTAATCAAGATCTCAGACAGAATAAAACAGTGCTGGAATATAAAGCAGAAAACAATAATGTAAACTAGCTATGAGGGACAACACAGAAAATTATCAAACTAGAAGACACACATATTTTTATAGAGGTTCCCCAAAATGTGGGTACTCCCCTCTTCTACCAACTGGTAGGGATGCACCACTGTTCCTGAGTCTTTTGGTAAGGAGACTCTTAGAACCACTGATCTTTTGATAAGGAGATCATGAACCACCAGATCTTTTGATAAGGAGATCTTGAACCACCAGATCTTTTGATTAGGAGATCTTGAACCACTAAATCCTTTGAAGAGGAATTAACAAAACTCTTTTACAGAAGGGAAATAGAAGGAGAAAGAAGAAGAGGAAGGTTGTAAGAATTCTGTTTTTCAGAATTCTTGTGATGGCTGTATGAAAAACAACTTCTTATATCTTTTCACTAGATCTGCTCTTGATGAACTTCTGCTTATGATGGTGATGATTTTCAGAAGCTATGTTTGTCAGATCCTTTGTGATTTTGCTGAATGAGATCTGGCTGTTATGTAATAGTGATGAAGAACAACTTTCAGATCCTTTGTCCTTCTCTTCTGATTAAGATCAACCTGCTATATAATTGTGATTTTGCTGAATGAGATCTGGTTCTTATCTTCTCTGTATGTTCTCAGTTAGGGTTCCTGAGGAGGAAAAAGAAGAGAAAAAGGCCTGAAGAGAAGATGTAAGCCGATTGTGATAAGTGCTCTGATTTGTCTCCATCTTCTCTGCCCTTTTATTGTCTCCCTTCAATTTTGAATTTTTATTTCCCTTTCTGGTAAGACCTGAAAAGGTATTCTGCCCTAGACATTCCCTCTCTTTCCTTCTTTAATTCCCAACCCGTTCACCAACCTTAAGCATGTTTCCAAGAAAGCTTTTTGTCTTCTTGTAGTACTTCTGTCTATTTGAGGCAATTAATGAGCCATTAGGAAACGACTTTGTGAGAGGTGGGCCATGAGAGAGGATCAAACATGACAACTAAAGAGGTTTCCCTTTTCAGACTGTATTCGACATAGCGTCGAGTTCAGTTCCTCTCTTATCGACACACCTTCGAGATCTTGTAGGAGCAACTTTGAATTCATCCTTACTTTGACTGAATTCTCCTAGTCAACGTTGCATCGATACCCAATCGACGTAACCGTCGAGTTGACGATATGATTCTGAGCTTCATTATCTACGTTGAGATGAAGTCGACGTTGCGTCGACTTTAGATTACTTCGACAAATACTTTCTTCTGCGCCGAGTTGAAGTAGAAGTTGCGTCCACTTCTTCAAGTACTCCGACAAGTCCATGGCCTCCGTGTCTATATCAATTCGACATAACGTTGACTTGGATTACTTCGACAGAAAGGTAAACTACTTAGACTGCTAGTCAGAGTAGCGTCGACAATATCTTAATGTTGCGTCGAATTCTTTTCGACGCAAGTGTTAACTTTGCCCAAATTTTGCTTCTCTTGACTTGGTCTTGACACCCTAGTTTGAGTGTGATATCCTAAGACATCTAATGACCAGATTACCCTCACTATACAATGGGTAATTCAATCCTAAGAGATAAAATCACTTTTAGTGAATTTGTTAAGTTAAATCAAAGAGGTTTTTCCTAACAATCTCTCCTATTTATCTTAACAAATTTTACAGTTTGTTCAAAGTCATTTTACACATTTCTTTGCATAAAACAAAAATACATACATTCAAGACAGTATAGACATATGAAACTATATCAATCACCATGTTATTCAATTGTCAAGAAGTATATTAATCACCATATCTATTTTCCAGGAAGTGTAGAACTTAACAAAGTACCTAATCCTCAATGCTCCTTCTCAGGAGTTCTTCTTTTTCTTGAGAATACTTTTACTTTCCTTTGGGCAATGTTCAGAGGCTCATCATCTTCTGTAGTAGCATCTTTGGGAATCTCCCCCTGAATCTCTTCAGCTTGCTGGGCAGCTTCCTGAGCTATCTTAGCTACCTCATCTAACAAATTGTCATTCTGAGGCTTCTCCTGATCAGTTACTGTACTTACAGCTTCCATTTCTATATCCAAGTTCCTTTGAACATCTGGGGCAGGCTCCCCCTGAATTACTAAAAGCTCCCCCTGATTTGCTGCTTCTACTCTTTCTTCCTCATTATGCTTTTCTGGAGCAGACTCCTCCTGATCTGCAGGCTCCCCCTGAATCTCTGCACCTTGAAAGGTGGTCACTTTGTCAGGAGCAGGCTCATTATTAGCCTTCCCTTTATCCTGTCCACTCTTATCAAGGACATGACTTTCTTCCTCCAATATGTTTTCCCCCTTCTTGACCTTGCTGGCCAGTGAGGTTAAGAATTCCCTTGAAACCATAGAGGAAGATACAACATCTTTGAGGCTCTGAAAAGACCTTTGAAAACTTAATAGCTCACCCTCCATTTGTGAGTATTTTCTGTCAAATCTTCTAGCCCGAGAGGCCACTTAGTCTGCAAATGTGGAGGAGGCAATGGCCACAGCTTTGGAAATGATATGCTCAAGATCAATTGTGGGCGGATGAGATGTAGATGGAGAAGGTGATGGAGGGAGCTCTTCTTGGATATGGGAGAGAGGATGATAAACATCAGGGGAGAAGTGAATTGATGGTGGTGGAGGTGGAGCAGGATGATGATCTGGAATGAGGGTAGATGGTAGTTGATAGGTTAGCTGAGGAGATGGATCAGGTGCTAAAGTGGATGGGAACTGATGTTGTTGTTGCAGTTGCTGTTGTGCTGAAGTGTCTTCCTGATGGATATCTGGAACAGTGTCCAGTGGAGGTGGAGAGTGAGGAGGAGGGATAACATCCCTTGGAGGGTCTGGTGTGTGCCTTTCTGGCTTTTGAGGAAGAGGAGATGGAGGAGGAGAGATTGGATCTTGACCAGGCTTCACTATTTGCCTGGTCCACTTGGAGAAGATTCCAATGTTAATCCTTTTCTCAGGAGGAATGGGCACTCCTTTGGATCTGCATGCTGTTGGATAGTGGTGGAGAAGGACTTGACTCATAACTCTAATGTATGCATTCTCTTTATGTGAGTACTTGTGCCCAATCATTTTCAAGAGGCACCTTCCCCAGTTTATCTTTTTCTTAAGGACAAGAATGCCCATAATCTGCAGCTGCTGCTTTGGAATTGCATCATGAGCTGAGATTTTGCATAATAGAACTTTCCCAACTATGTCAGCCAGGAATTTGTATTCTTCTCCCAACTCAATCTTCTTTAGATTGATTGCTTTCTCCTTACTGAACTGCATAATCTTTAATGCTTTCTTAATCTCTTCACCTGTCAGCTCATCAGGGTCACTCCCAGTTGGAAGATCAAATGTCTGACTCAGCATCTCCTCTGTGATGTGAATGTCTGTCACAGAAATTTTCCCATTAAGGGAGCCATATTCTCCTATTTGTACAGAATCCTTAAGCTCTGTTAATTCAATATCTAGTATCTTGCTTCTGGTGGATATTAGTTTGGTTAAGACAACATCTAGAAGCAAGCCCAGGATGGCTTTGAAGCTGTCAGCCGTTGCGCTGAAAGAGTCAATATCCACATCAAACTCAGAATTAATCTTAGGAGGAGCCATTGATTTGATGTACCTGCAGAGAAAGAGAAAACGAGAAAGAGAGAACAAGGGAGAGCTGGAGAACAAGAGAGCAAGAAAGCAAGAAAAAGAGAATTTGAAAGCGTAAATGTTTCAATGCAGTAATTGCTTAAAAGCAGATGAATCGTCGCTACTTAGGGTTTAGGTCAACGCACCGTCGATAACACTTATTATTTGGCGCACAAAGATGTGTCGAGATTGCTTCTAGAAATAATTCTGCGCGTGCTGATATATCGATGTTGCGTCGACTAGTACTCGACGTAGCTTCGAGACTATTCAGAGACCCTAAGTCGACGTAGTCCTGTCGACGTTACGTTGATTTCCAATCGACGTAACTTCGAATTTAATCAGCAATTAATAAGTCGACGTATGCGTCGATAAGAACTTGACGCTGCGTCAAATTCTATTCGAATTGTCTATTCTGAGTGCTTCTTGACACTGGCGTCGAGTAGTAGTCGATAGTATGTCAACTTCTATTCGACACACCTCTTAATAAAAAGATCTATTTTCTTAGAAAATTCTTGCTGTTTTTCCCGCAATTTTATTTATTGAAGATAGATCATAAAATAATGTAATAAATATTAAGGAGGATTCAAGGTAGAAATTACTCCCTTGAATAAGTCTTGTTCCTTAATCAAAATCTACATCTTTCTTCCCACTCCATTTTCTCCTGAGTGGGACCCTACCTCATCCTGCACAGGTAATTCAAACATTAGAAGGAACCCAGGTTACCTTGGGCCCTTTGCTTTTACCATTGTAGGGTTCAATGAAAGAATAGAAGGGTCTTTCATGATACCCATTGGGATGATGGGGAATGGATTTCCCAAACCTCTTATCTTGATACTTGAAGTGAGTATAAAATGTATCAAAATATAACAAACCAGCAGAATGTTTGATTATCCTAAGTTTTGTTTTTGCCTGTTGGTTGTTGTTATTTAACTTCTCTAAATGATTCTTGCCTAGGCGTTTTTCCTTATTATTTAGGTTTGCCTTTTTTAGGTTTGTCTATTCTATCTGGATGATTGTTATATCTACCCATGGATGATACACTCTTCTCACCTGGTTGATATTCACTAGGTCTAACAAAAGACACTGGATTTTTCGAGGCAGGTTTCCTAGGTGCTTCTGTGCTAGTGAAGGGCTCTGCTCCTAACCCAAGGTGATTAAATCTCATAGAGAGATTTTCAGTGATGTATTTGAGCTTCTGACTCCTCCCATTGAGTGAGTCCTCAAAGGCCTTTTCCTTTGTTAGCTCTTCTTTTAGATTGATGTTTTCTTTTCTCAATTTAATCAATTCTGATTCTTTATTGTTAATTTCATTTGTTAGATTTTGATTTATTATGTGCATTTCATCTTTCTTTAGGTTCTCTAGTTCAGATCTAGCAATGTCTAATTCTTTTTCTACCCTAAGATGTTCAATGCAGAAATCTTTGAAGCATGATTTGAAATCTTCTGAGGTAAAATCAAATTCATCAAAGACAGATACCTGATGATCTTCATCATCTGATGTCATCCCAAGAACCATCATGCAGGCTGCCACTACTTCTTCTTCATCATCACTATCAGATGATGATGAGCATAATTCTTCTTCATAATCACTCTAAGTTTCAGCAATGAAGCCCTTGGCTTTCTTCCTGTCCTTTCCTTTGAAGGACTTCTTCTTTTCTTGTCCTCTTTGCTGCTGCTCCTTTCCCTTTGCTCTTGTGGGCACTCAGGAGCAATGTGCCCTGGTTTGTTGCAGGTATAGCAGATAACATCCTTCTTTGGAGTTTTATCATACCTGGGCCTTGAATCTCTTTCTCTCCTCCTTGAGTCTTCTGTCTTGACCCATTTCTTGAATCTCCTTGCTAGGAGATTGAACATCTCATCTTCAGGAGTAGAAGCTCTTCTTCAGTAGCTTTCAGAGCAAGGCTCCTTTGGGTAGGAGCTGGAGTCATTTCCTTTTCTTCTGATTCAACCCTATTCTTCAGTAACATCTCATATGACTTAAGCTTTCCTAGCAAAGCTTCAGTTGATATCTCTCTGTGGCATCTGGATTCTCTGATTGCCCAGATCTTTGAATCCCATTAGCTAGAGAAGCACATGAGAATCTTATCATTAATTTCAGTCAAGGATATTTCCTTGTCTAAGCATCTGAGCTCATTAATGATGAGACTGAATCTGTCATACATATTGGCAACAGATTCTTCAGCTTTCTTTTGAAAGTTCTCATACTAGGATATGAGAAGGGACTTTTTGTCCTTTCTTTCATCAGCACTTCCTTCCACCATGGTGGTGAGTGAGCCCCAGATTTCCTTTGCTGATTGGCACTCAATAACTTTTTGGAAAATGTCATTGACATTGTTGACACCAGAATATTCATGGCCTTGACATCACATGCCTTGACCTTCTTCTCAGCCTCTGTCCATTCCTTTCTTGGGACAACCTCAGTTGTTGAGATTTCTCCTTCCTTTTGTCTAACTGGAGCAGGAGGACCTGTGAGAAGGACATTATAGATGTATTCATCAATTGAATTCATTTACAACCTTATCCCGGCCTTCCAGAGTGTGAACTTGTTTAAGTTACACACTGGGGGTCATGTGGAAGCATAATCCTTAGTACTCATTTTCTTTATAAAATATGTTTATAGAAAAGAAATAGGAGTAGGAGGTCTTTTTTGATCAAGGTGTTAACCTCTTAATGATCAAACTCCCTCTGATACCAATTGAAAGTGCACAGCGTGCCTTTGAGAATCCTCTAGAGGTGGGGGGGGGGGGGGGGGGGGGGGGGGGAGGGGGGAGGTGAATAGAGATTTAAAAATTATTCTTATTCTAACTGTGAAAACAATAAAATAATCTACGAATTTATGCTTAATCAAGATCTCAGACAGAATAAAACAGTGCTAGAATATAAAGCAGAAAACAAAAATGTAAACTAGCTATGCGGGACAACACATAAAATTATCAAACCAGAAGACACACAGATTTTTATAGAGGTTCCCCAAAATATGGGTACTCCCCTCTTCTATCACCTGGTAGGGATGCACCACTGTGCCTGAGTCTTTTGGTAAGGAGACTCTTAGAACCACTGATATTTTGACAAGGAGATCATGAACCACCAGATCTTTTGATAAGGAGATCTTGAACCACCAGATCTTTTGATAAGGAGATCTTGAACCACTGAATCCTTTGAAGAGATATTAACAAAACTCTTTTACAGAAGGGAAATAGAAGGAGAAAGAAGAAGAGGAAGGTTGTAGGAATTCTATTTTTCAGAATTCTTATGATGGTTGTATGAAGAATAGCTTCTTATATCTTTTCACTGGATCTGCTCTTAATGAACTTCTGCTTATGATGGTGATGATTTGCAGAAGCTATGTTTGTCAGATCCTTTGCGATTCTTCAGAATGAGATCTAGCTGTTATGTAATAGTGATGAAGAACAGCTTTCAGATCCATTGTCCTTCTCTTTTGATTAAGATCAACCTGCTATATAATTGTGATGATGAGCAGTTGTTCTTATCTTCTCTGTATGTTCTCAGTTAGGGTTCCTGAGGAGGAAAAAGAAGAGAAAAAGGCCTGAATAGAAGTTGTAAGCCGATTGTGATAAGTGCTCTGATTTGTCTCCTTCTTCTCTGCCCTTTTGTTGTCTCCCTTCAATTTTGAATTTTTATTTCCCTTTCTGGTAAGCCCTGAAAAGGTATTCTGCCATGGGCATTCTCTCTCTTTCCTTCTTTAATTCCCAACCCATTCACCAACCTTAAGCATGTTTCTAAGAAAGCTTTTTTGTCTTCTTTTAGTCCTTCTATCTATTTGAGGCAATTAATGAGCCGCTAGGAAATAGATTTGTGAGAGGTGGGCATGAGAGAAGATCAAACATGACAGCTAAAAAGGTTTCCCTTTTAAGACTGTATTCGACGTAGTATCGAGTTCACTTCCTCTCTTATCGACGCACTTTCGAGTTCCTGTAGGAGCAGCTTCGAATTCATCCTTGCTCTGACTGAACTCTGCTAGCCAACGTTGCATCGATACCCAATCGACGTAACCGTCAAGTTGAAGATATGATTCTGAGCTTCATTATCTACATCGAGATTAAGTCGACGCTGCGTTGACTTTAGATTACTTCGACAGATACTTCCTTTTGCGCCGAGATGAAGTAGAAGCTGCGTCCCCTTCTTTAAGTACTCCGACAAGTCCATGGCCTCTGCGTCGATATCAATTCTACGTAACGTTGACTTGGATTACTTCGACAGAAAGGTGAACTACTTGGACTTCTAGTCAGAGTAGCGTCGATAATATCTTGACGTTGCGTCGAATTCTTTTCGACGCAAGTGTTAACTTTTCCCAAATTTTGCTTCTCTTCATTTTGGTCTTGACACCCTAGTTTGAGTGTGATATCCTAAGACATCTAATGACCAGATTACCCTCACTTTATAATGGGTAATTCAATCCTAAGAGATAAAATCACTTTTAGTGAATTTGTTAAGTTAAATCAAAGGGGTTTTTCCCAACATTATACTTCACCAAGATATATCCTAGAAAAAAATAACTGCAGCTAAGTAATGAAATAAAAGATAGTAAATGAAATCTAATCTATGAGGGACAACACAGAAAAGCAATCCAGAATACACACAAAATTTTTATAGAGGTTCCCCAAATTGTGGTACTCCTCTCTTCTACCACCTAGTAGGGATGCACCACAATGCCTGAGTCTTTTGGTAAGGAGACTCTTAGAACCACTGATCTTTTGACAAGGAGATCATGAACCACCAGATCTTTTGATAAGGAGATCTTGAACCACCAGATCTTTTGATAAGGAGATCTTGAACCACTGAATCCTTTGAAGAGGTATTAATAAAACTCTTTTATAGTTGGGAGAATGTAGGAGAAGGAGGAAGAGAAATGGTGTAGGAATTCTGTTCTCAGAATTCTTATGAAGGCTGTATGATACACAACTTCTTGTATCTATCACTGGATCTGCTCTTGATTAACTCTTGCTTATGATAGTGATGTATTGCAGGAGCTTTGATTGTCAGATCCTTTGTGTTTCTGCTGATTGAGATCTGGCTGCTATGAGATGGTGATGAAGAGCAGCTTTTAGATCCTTTGTTCTTTTCTTCTGATTAAGATCAACCTGCTATTTGATTGTGATGAAGAGCAGCTGTTCTTATCTTCTCTGTATATTTTCTATTAGGGTTCATGAGGGAGGAAGAAGAAGAGAGCCCTTGAGAGAAGATGATGGCCGATTGTAATGAATGCCTTACTTTTCTCTTTCTTCTCATCCCTTTTATTGTCCAGTTCAATTTGAATTTCTTTTCCTTTTCTGGTAAGAGCTGAAAAGGTATTTTTACCTGGACATTTACATCCTTCTTTCCTTATTTAATTCCCGACCCGTCCACCAACATAAAGCTTGTTTCCAAGAAAGCTTTTCTCTGTCCTCTTTTAATTCTTCATTCCATTTGAGGTAATTAAGGAGCCATTGGAGAACGGTCTTGAGAGAGGTAGGCTATGAGAGAGGGTCCAAAAATGACAGCTGAAAAGGTTTCCCTTTTCATATTGTATTCGACGTAACGTCAAGTTCTCTTCCTCTCTTATCGACACATCTTCGAGTTCTTGTAGGAGCAGCTTCGAATTCATCCTTGCTCTGATTGAACTCTGCTAGTCGATGTTGCGTCGATACCCTATCAACGTAACCGTCGAGTTGATGGAATGACTCTAAGCTTCATTATCTGCATCGAGATGAAGTCGACGTTGCGTTGACTTTAGGTTGCTTCGACATGTACTTTCTTCTGCGCCGAGTTGAAGTAGAAGTTGCGTCGACTTCTCAAAGTACTTCGACAGGTCCATAGCCGCTATGTTGATACCTATTCGACGGAACATCGACTTGAATTACTTCGACAGAAAGGTGAACTACTTGGACTTCTAGTCAGAATAGCGTCGACAATAACTTGACGTTGCGTCGAATTCTATTCGACGCAAATATTAACTTTGTCCAAGTTTTGCTTCTCTTGATCTGGCCTTAACACCCTAGGTTGAGTGTGACATCCTAGGACATCTAGTGACCAGATTACCCTCACTATACAATGGGTAATTCATTCCTAAGAGATAAAATCACTTTTAGGTAATTTGTTAAGTTAAATCAAAGGGTTTTTCCCAACATAGTGCCTTGATTTTGAATGAGCTGGAGGGACTGATGTCCAACTTTGTTGATCTACTCACCAACATGTTCCATGGCTGGAGCTGCCAAGTGAAATAAGTGAGTCTATTGAGGGTTGAGATAATGTATATCATTCTTCACAGTTTGCAGCTCAGCTTTCATCTCTTTCCTTAGGTCATCTACAGTCTGTAGAATGAACCTTTCTATTTTGTCACTTTGAACATTCAGCAAGGCTGAGATCATATGAACTAGGGAGCCTTAGTGATCAGTGGATGATCTCGCTGCATTCACTTCAGGAGCTGCATTTTCTTCTGAAGAGCCTTCAGGAGCACTATCTTGAGCCACAAGATCATGTGAGTCTACCTGCATCTGCTCATCTTCTTCCACCAACACTTGCTTGCCTTTGATCAGAGCTAGATCAATCACAGTCTGAGGATCAGAATTTCCATCCTTCTCTGGCACATTTCCTTCAATTTCTTTCTCTGGAGCATCCTTCTCTTGAACTTCTTTCTCAGATGCAAGACCTTCATCTAGATCCTCCAGGGTAGAGCACCCCAGGTGGGTCTCCCCCACAACTCTCTCAGTATCTTGGGCTGAGCTTCCCTCCAGAAACTCCCCCTCAACTAGATCACTCCCCATAATGGGACTTCTTCTTTCTTCAGAAACATCTGTGTTAGCAGGTTCACTCATGTCCTCTAGGATCATCTAATCATGAGCTACCTCCCCCTCTATCAAAGCAGGGTTTGATAGAGATGAAGCTCCTTCTTCCTCAGAATACTTGGGAAGATTTGGGTCTGGAATTGAAGATTCTCCTCTTCTTTCAGAACTGCTAGAAGGCCCTTCCTCCTCTGACTAATCAACTATCACAATTTTCATTCTCTTTTCTTTTGGAGCAGTTTGGGCATCCTTAAGAGTTTTGGAGATAACTCTCTCCCATCTGTCCAGCATCTTAGAATCCAACCTCTTTGAATAGTGCAGAGGTGCTCCCATGTTTCTCTTCATTACATTCCCAAGGGTGTTCAGGAGGAAGATGGATATGATTCTTCCAAATGATGAGGTCTTTAGGGTGTTCTTGATTATCTGGAATATGAACTTTCTCCAGTCAGTTTTCTTTGAGAATATGATCCTGCACATTGTCTCAAACATTTATTTTGAAATCCTATCATGGGAACCAGGCTTGCACAACAGTACTTTCCCTATAATGTCTGCGAGGAGCTTTCCCTTCTGATTGAATTCTACCTTTTTAATAGACTCGTAGGTCTTGCCACTGTGCCCACACCATGTATATCCAACAGATAGATCTTCAGCAATCAAATCTCCTTCTTCAGCCTCTTCCTCCAATCTCGGAATCCGCAGAGCTTTTCCTAAGCTTTTGGCAGTTACTTTGATCTTCTTCCTAGCCACAATAGACTTTAGAATGGCCCCTGAGCTATTTATTCTAGCTCCTTCAAAGAATTCCTGGACCTCTCTGTTCATGAGAACACAGGGTTCGCAGAGCAGATACTCCATCACTGCCGATTCTATCAACACAATTAGTAACCTGATCTCTTCAGAGCAAAAATTGAATCCTCCTCTCATGAGCTCGCTTCCGGAGATGACTGGGGATTCTTCCTTCTTTGGAGCCATTGAAGCAAAACGTTGAGAGTGAGTGATTGTCGGAGACGGAACAGAGGTTTGTCGCGGAAATGACTTAGGGCAAATGAATGTGTATTTTTGACCTAAGCATTAACTCTATTTATATTAGAAGTAGATGAAGAGGCGCGTACCTTTTTATCTTGGTTAATAGATTGAAAATTCATCAGACGGCTCTAATTAAAGATCCAATATTGAATTAAGTATCTGGGTTGTATTTCGACGAAGTGTATTTTTGTCGTCGATAGTGTCGTCGAAACTACTTCAACCTAATTGTCAGAATTACATCAGCTTTGTCGTCGAGACTTCACCAATAACGTCAAGACGCAGATTTTGTCGTCAAGACTGCTTGTTTTGTATCACTGAGAATTCATCTATGTCGTCGAAATACTCATCTGATACTTGTCTAACTTGAGCACTCCTAGAAGAATTCTTGGGGACAGTGCTACTTATATTTTCTTCTTCACATTTCCTATATAGAGTACCAATTTGATGTTTACTTGGGCAGGGCTGCATTCTTCAAGGTTTGGTTTCTTCTTTACTTCAATCATTCTCTTTATTTTGGCTTCTTGTTCTTCAAAGGCAACATGATGTCTTTTGCTTTCTGAATTACCTTCTTCTCAATCATGGTGATGAGAGAGTATGGACTATGATGGTTGAACATGATACACATCTTCTATAATTGATCTGAGGTCTTCATTATGAGTGAAGCTGTGGACTCCCCCTCCATTATTGCAGGGATTTGAGAAATTCTTCTAATTCTTTAGTAACTTCATGTCCACTACTTAGATCTTTCCCAGATACCTCAAATTCCATGTTCAAAACAACCTCTTGAGCAATTTTGAGAATATCTTCTTGATGTACTTCATTTTGAAGAGGTGGATCATTTTCCATCATAGTTGTATTTTCTCTTAGAAGCTCCCCTTCAATATAACCAAGGGAGGGTTGAACTTCTTGTGGGGAGGTGTGCTGAGATTTGAGTGACATCTGTTTGTTTGAATCCCCAAATATCACTATTGGTATACTCTCTCTGGATTTAGTTTTCTTGAATACTTATTTACTCCAGTCTTGTGCCTGCAGCAATTATTGTCCAAGTACCAAAGGGTTGACATTTGGACATACCTGCAAAAAGGATTACTTATCCTTAGACACCCAATTGAATTTGGGTCCTAGGTTCATGTTAGGGGAATAACCTGAAATTTTACACCTCTGAGTGGTCTGCACTCTTCTTGCATTAGGCACTGTTGGATTGAACCATCAGTCTAAGGCAAAATGACCAATCTTACCACAGCACCAACACTCATACCTATTAGATCTTCTCTTATGCCTCACTATCTGGAAATGTTGGTTGGCAGGAGTGAAGATAGCTGACCTAACTGGCCTTGGGTGAACCTCACAATGGTGAGTATGTAGTTGAGCTGGTCTCACCACTTTTTGGTTCACCACTTTGGGAACAGGCTTGGTGGGGGTTGCCTTTCCCTTACTTTTGAGTGTTAAAGCTCTAGATACATGGACATGAGAATCCGGATTCTTCATATGAGTCTCTTCAAGGGGTGCTTTAAAATCATTTGGCCCAAAGCTTGCTCTCCTAGGTGTGTTGGAGGGTTTACTGCTTCTAGTAGAGCAGACAATGGTTAAATGACCATGTGAAGATTTCTGGTCAGAGAAATTTGATGCCAACAGCTTCTCCATGAAGGAAGGTTGGGCTTCAGATGCCTTGCCCTTGACTATCTCCTTACCAAACCCTACACCACCTCTGAATGGTGCAGATAATTTATCAATATTGGGAAGGACAGTCTTGGGCATTGAGAAGCTGGCAACAACTTTCTTCTCAACCAATAACATTTCTTCAAGGTCTTGATGACCTTGTTCTTCTGACCCAACTCAGAATTTTTAAGCTTTGTGACATCCTTGAGTTTGTCCATTTCCTTGCTCATAGTAGTCAACTTTTCAGCTGTCCTTTGGATCTCAGATTGGGCTGATTTCAGGGATGCTAACTCCTTAGATTGAGCTCTAAGAAGCTTCTTGCTTCTTTTAAAGCAATCCACATGGCATCATTATGCTGCACTAGCTCAGATTCAGCCTCATGTGGGGATCTTGAGAGTATGTCATTGCAAGCAGATCCATATGTATTCTCATGTATAGGTTCTGTCATTGATTCAGAATCATAGACGGATAAGGGGGCTCTAATAAGTACCTTCCCAGGAGAAGTGTGTCATCCTGGATTTCTTCAGTTATGGCCATGAAGCCAATGAGAGCTTCCTCCTTAGCTACTAATGAATCTAAGTTAGAATCACTAAGTGTTCTGATTTTCTTAGCGATGAATAATTTCTCAGATTCCTTTGTGTCCCTTGGTCTTCTTCTATCATCATTCTTCTTAGATTCTTTCTTCTTGGAGGGGCAGTCATCAATCATGTGATCTATCTTCTTGCAGTGACAACAAGCTAAGTTAGACAAATCAAATTCATTGAGTTTAGAGTTATACCTTTCCTTCTTTGAAGATTTGGACTTGTCATGATGACTAGATCTTCTGGAGTTTGAGGGGGGTGTCCTATGGCTGTCTCTTCTTCTTCTTCTAGGCATCTTCCTTTTGAGCTGCTTAGTGAAGAGTACAGGTCCTTTAACAATGCCATCATATTCTGATGTGCTTGCATCATAAGCTTCATTGTCACCAGAGATTTTCTGGATTTCAGGAATCTTATCCTTGGTACTTCTTAGGCTTTCACCCACAAGAACCATGGTCCTTTCTCTAGTGTTTCCCTTTGAGTTTTCTTCTTCAGTTCCCTCCATGTAGATTTCCAAGGAATCCCACACAACCTTTGTTGTTTTGTAATGAATTAAGTATTGAGATGTAGAATCATCAATTGCATTCTCAAGTATGTCTTTTACTCTCTTATCCATAGTTATTAGATCTACATCTTCATAGGTGAACTGTGAGAAGGTGTTAGGGACATAAGCTCCCTCTTCAACAACTATGAACATTCTGGGATCTGATGCTTCCATGAACAACTTGGCTCTCTGCTTCCAGATGACAAAGTTCTCTTTGGTGTAGATGGGCAGCCTCATTGATCTCATCTCTTGATGATGCTCACTGGACATTAAAGATCACAACCCAATCAAAAACTTGTAGATCTTGTTCTAAGTTGTTAAGCCTTTGAACTCAACCTACCTCTGATACCAATTGAAAGATATGGGTTGTCAAAGATCTACACCTAGAAAGGGGTGATTAGGTGTTGTCTAATTTCCGTGCTACTTTAAATTTTATCTATCACAACACAAAAGCAACACAGAAAGCACATAAGATTTATAGTGGTTCCATACAAGACAATGTGTCTAGAGGTAGTCCACTGTCCTTCCCACCTATCTAGAAGTGTGCTAGATTAGGCAACTTCTCCAAAAGTCAGATCTTTTCGCTATACAGAAGATCTTACAACTCAGATTACAAGGGATCCTGCCACAACCCTTCACACAGAAAAGCCTATACTCAGGTTATACAAACCTTACACCAATTTTCTCAAACTTTACAAGTCCTACCAAGCACTCAGATCTGTACCAAGATCCTACCAAAACTTAGGCTCACACAGAACCCTACCAAGCTCAGGCTCATACAGAACCCTACCAAGCTTAGGCTCACACAAAACCCTACCAAGATTAGGCTCACACAGCCCTACCAACTCAGATCTGGTACAAGATCCTACAAGCTCAGGTTCACAAAGAACCCCATGAAATAATACAGAGATGTTTGTTGTAGTAGAAGAAAAGACTTCAAGATGTATTATTAGAACAACATATCTTCTTCTTCTTATAGATGTAAGCTCGGTGATCTTGTGGATTACTGAGCCTTACTTCTGAATCTCCTCCTTTGATGATAGATGCACTTCTAGTACAAGAGGAAGATTCTTTCTTCTTGTCTTCTCAGTCAAGTGATGAAGATTTTCTGCTAGTTCTCTTTCTTTGTTTTTATGGAAAGCTTTTTGTAGATTGTGTAGAGAACTACTTCTGTAAAATTGATAGTTTCTTCCTTGTATATTCTTCTGTAACTTTGCATAAAAGCCCTTCCAGAATTCTTCCATAAATTTCCTGTTAGAATATTTAAAAGAAACGGCAAAATAAATTATAATAAATGTCTTACCATTCTTGGAACTTGCAGAATATAGAGGTATTAATATTCTTCCTTAATCACTGTGCAACGACTATATTTTGTACAAAATATATTAATTATTACTCCTTGACTTGTGCGCAAGATAGGCAGTGTACAACCCTGTATTCACCGAGTGGGTCCCCAAGACCCCGTGGAGGGTCCAGGTGCAGAGTAGGAGTCCAAGGGCCCTTGGGCGAGTGAGGCCCTACTCGTGGGCCACTCGCATGGTGTCATAGCAGATATACGAGAGCGAGTACCCAAGATCTCGCCCATCGAAAGAGTCGAGCACCTGACGAATGGTGTTCTCATGAGCCATTCGCCCGGCGAACTATGGCGGGCAAGGAGCCTGGCGAGCGGTGCCTTCACGGACCACTCGCCCAGAAGGCTTTGGGGGAAATGACCTAGATACCCCTTGTGAGCTGCCAATAGCTCTTCAGAACAGCGGAGTTAGGCTGTTAGCAGACCAATTTGGGGTGCGATTAGTAAAACCAAAAGGCAGATTTACGCTATTTGCTGTCCAGGACTAGAAAATCTATAAATAGACCCTTAAGGGCACCTTGGAGGAGAACAAATCTTTGGAGCTCTCTCCTCCAGGCAATTTCCGGAGTCGGCTGCTAGTGCCCTCCAAGGTGCCCGGCTGAGCATTGGTTTGGGAGGGTAAGCTCTCTGAGATCTTCCGGGTGTGTGGCGGGACCTCCTCACTACAGCCTTGGGTCTGTTCCAGATTTCCATCCAAAGTCAGGAGAGTTCGGTGAGGGAGAAGTAGGCACGGGAAACACCCTCCAATGGGTCTGAACTCTAGAGACCGGTTGCCGGTTTCAACAGGCGGCGTGCATCTTCCCTAAATATCAATTTCCAAGAGAACCATCGCATTAAATGTTGCTCTATAACTGTCAAGACGACATTATTCCTTCAAGACGATATCATCTTGATCGATGTAAATGACTGATATTCTTTACGACGTTATCGTCGACATACTTCCTTCTTTAATATTTTGCTTGATATCTCAGTGATATTACTTCTTCAAGACGATATCGTCGAGATGTTTCCTTAGATACAACATATATTCAATCTTCAAGTCGATATGTCTTCTTCAAGACAGTGTTGTCGACATGCATCATTCTTCAAGTATTTACATGGTATCTCAACGATGTTACTGCTTCTTGAAGATATCGTCGAGATATGACTTAGACCTCTCTTCAAGTTGAAAGCATTTCTTTAAGATGATATCGTCTTGATCTTCAAGACGATGTGAGGTCTTCAACCCGATGTTTGTCTTCATGAGTCTTTCTTCATGATTTAATGTGTTGGGTCCAGCTTTCCTTCACTTGACCCGTAGCGCCTTTCCTACTTCCTTAAAAGAAAAAGTTGCGCCTTTCCCATCTGTCTGGGATTTTGGGATAGTTAGTTGAGCTTGATCCTACAAGTGGTATCATAGGAGGTTGCGGGTTCGAGGCCGTGGGGACGCTGATTAAATCCTAAAATTTCTCTACCTGTGTGGGTCCTGGCGGGTCAGGCGGCCGCGGCCATGTGAAAAGCCACCTCTGAGCCATGTGGTGCGCCACCTCTGAGACAGGTGGAGCACCTCTGAGTTTGCGGGTCGTGCTGGATGCTGGGGGGGGGGGGATTGTTGGGTCCAGCGTTCCTTCACTTGACCCGTAGCGCCTTTCCTACTTCCTTAAAAGAAAAAGTAGCGCCCTTCCCATCAGTGCAGGCTTTTGGGATGGTTGGTTGCGCTTGATCATACATAATGAGTTAAGTCTTTTAACCTTCATGACTGTACCTCTTCTTCAAGAAGATATCGTCGAGACGCGCGACTTTGCTTTATCCACGATAAGCTTTCTTCAATCTTCAGGACTATACAATTGCTTCAAGATGATGTCGTCTTGACCTTCAAGTCTATAGGAAATCTTCAAACTGATGCTTATCTTCATAAATCTTTCTTCATGACTTGATGAGTTAAGTCATTATTCTTCAAGGCTATACCTTTTCTTCAAGATGACATCGTCGAGATACATGAACTTATCTTTATCAATGATAAGCTTTCTTTACGACGATATCGTCGAAATATCTGAACTAATTTTTATCAACGATAAGCTTTCTTCAAGACGTATCGTTGAAACTTATTCGACGATATAATATCTTTCTCAATGATTCATCTGCTGAGTCTTGAGAAGATATTTTACTTAGTTAATTTTCATTACTTTTATTGTCTAGATACTGGTAATGTAACTTTAAATCATTTCGACAATATGTATGTTATCTCAATGATATATCCAGTCCTTGATGATTTTAGACTTAGAAAATTACTTGACATATGATTTATCTTCTAATCATGAATAAAGTATACCATCAAATACATAGTGCATTTATCATTGATCTGACCACTTCTTCAAATTAGGAACATTGTTGGGCATATTTTCCAACAAGCAGGACAATGCGCCTATGGATATGGACCAAACATGAGAAACAAATAAAGTAGCGATTTAGGGTTAGGCGAGCAAATTTCGTGATTCAAGCTTGGGCACGCATCTGGGCATGTCCGTGCTTAGGTCCGCCCGTGCCCAGAGTGGCACGCAAGTTTATTTGTTGGGAAAAAAGTATCTCAAATCCACACCCAGGGGAAAATGAGACTTATGGGTGGAAGAATACTTCAGTTATGAATGCTTAGAAGGAGTCGAGGACAACGAAGCCAAGTGTCACACAATGCAAACTCTGAGTTGTGCATGATTTTATTATTGAATTAGCAATTACAGATTTTGCATTCGAAAATGCTACAGTGAAACATTGTTCGTTCGTACTATAGAGGGTAAAAATCAAGCTCGCCAAAAACTGCATACAACATAGCAGTATTATATGTCTCTCACAGTATTATTCACCAATATTTATACTAGTAGGGGGTCTGCCCAAGAGGGCAGACTCAAGAAAAAACTGTCCGAGTACTGGAGAAACGAGCAGGAAACAAAAAAGAGCTACAATAGATAAAAGTTGTCTGAGTAAGGAGAGGGTGGTGTGAATATGCGGGAGGTACTCGTGCATGAACTCTTGAGGCGAGCATGCCCATGCTAAGGAAAAACTCATTTCTAGACTGAACCTGCCATGGGGAATGTAATATCCCTATTCCTACTAGACCCCTTGATAGTGTTAGGGCATGACATGTGGTGAGAATGGTGAATTAAGGTAAGGAGGTGACCATAGACGTCATTGAGTTAAGGTGAACTCACATAGGGCCCGCAGTGGTGCACAAGTCAACTTAGGAAAACTACCTCAAATTGAACTCACAAGTATAAATTAACTTCACCACTATGTCTCTAACCCTAACGGAGACTCAATTGACCAAAAACCCCATCAATTGGTCAACCAATTTGACCATTTCAAGTTTAATTGGCCCCCTTTAGGGTTGAATTGGGCTATGTTGACCAAATATTAACTTTGGTCAATTCCATGAAATTAGTTAATGTTGGAACAACCCTATTACTGATTTGGTCTAGGATCACTATATGTTGACTAGGATCAAGTTGACCCCAATGTATAGTCAATGGGTCAAGAGTTTAGGCTGTTAGAACTCAAGAAATCATTCATGCTCTCTGCGTTCGACGAACTGCTCTCTGCGTTCGACGAACGGCATGCTCTCTGCGTTCGACGAACGGCATGCTCTCTGCGTTTGACGAACGGCATGCTCTCTGCATTCGACAAATGGCTTGCTTTTATCTCAGCGTCTCAGCGCCTCAGCTCAGAGGTCGATGAACACATTGTCTCAGCGGTCGACGAACAGATCCTGGCTCAGCGGTCGACGAAATTTGCTCAGCTCAGCAGTCGACGATTTTATCAAGTCTCAGCGGTCGACGAAATTATCCAGGCTCAGCGGTCGACGAATCCCTTCGTTCGATGAACTCCAGTCTGCGTTCGACAAATCTTTATCAGATGTTTAGATCGACGAACTCAGCTCCGAGATCGATGAAATTTCTCTGAGGTCGAAAAAAATCATTGAGATCGACGAATTTTTTTATTTCAGTTCAGAATTTCAGAAGATTATATTATTTCATTCTCTGAACTCAGATCGACTTCAGCAACGGCTCTTTTATATCAGATAAGTAAGGATAATATATTTCCTTTCATTATTTCAAGATTATAGCCGTTGACATATTCTTGGAAAAGGACATATCCATGGAAAAGGAAAAAGGTAAACGACGCAGCAGATTTGCAGTTTCAAAATATCTCTTCAGAATATCATATTCCTTAATATAAGGGATTTGCATTTAATATCTGTCAGAGATTTCAAAAGAGAAAAGGGAAGAAGATATATAGTATCAATACACACAGCTTTCACGACAAGCATATAGAACATATCACATATTGATGTACAGAAAAAAGAAAAGAAAAAGGAGATAGGAAGAAACAGAAGAACAAAAAGCACACAGTTCTTCTTCTTCCTTTAGCAGCATTCATTTTTCTGAGAACATCTTCAACAATACTCTCTCAGTATTTGCTGCAAGTTTAGATCTTCAAAAGAGCAACAACAAACTGAAGAACTTGTTCTCTCAGTTTAATCAGCTACACAGGAAGATCATTCACTCAAAAGAAAGCTTCCAGCCAATCAACTGTCAAACACTCTCATATCAGACAGAGGAAGCCTTTTCCACATCAACATCCACTAGAGTCTTCTCTCAGCATATTGACAGAGAAGAACAATCTAAACCCCTCTTTATCCCATTATGTAAAGGGTTAAAACTCCCTTCAAAAGTTTACCTATTGGTGGAAAGACACCTGATCAAAAAATCCAGCTTGGTTTTTGGGCACCTTATCAAAAGCTCATTGGTGTTAGGGCACCTGATCAAAAATCCTAGTGGATTCCTACCAAGGGTGGTAGAAGAGTAGATGTACCCAGGTTTATTGGGGAACTACTATAGCTCCTTGTGTCCTCTGTGATTGCATTGCTTTTATGTGTTTGTGCTGTGCTGATTTGTTTTTTATTTAGTTTATATAAATCACTCTATACACATATATATATATCACTATTTTAATTTCACTATAAAACTAAGGAAAAAGTTTTAACACTCTATTCACCCCCCTTCTAGAGTTAATTTAAGATCTAACCTCCACTTTCAATTGGTATCAAAGTATATAAATTGACTTTCAGTTAAGCTCATCGGAATATTTATGCCCTAATGGCCTACCTTAGTGGTTAGGAAGACACTAGTGAGGTCAATTTGGCCAATTGAGGTCCAATTGAGCCAAATTAGGGTAAGTTGACCTATTTTGACTTTGGTCAATTTGGTTGTCCAATTGATGGGGCTTTTGGTTAATTGAGTCTCCTTTAGGGTTAGGGACATAATGGTGAAGTCAATTTGTACTTGTGAGTTCAATTTGGCATAGTTTGGCCTAAGTTGACTTGTGCACCACTATGGGCCCTATGTGAGTTCACCTTAACTCAATGAGGCCTATTGTCACCTCCTTACCTTAATTCACAATTATCACCACATGTCATGCCCTAACACTATCAAGGGGTCTAGTAGAAATATGGATGTTACAAATCCCAATAAACAAATAATAATAATTTCGTCCCAAATTTTAAGTTCTGGTCTACGGGGTTCTACGTGTAATGAAAATAAGAATGTTTTCAATTAGGGTTTAGGTTGTACCTGAAGCGAAAAGTTTCGAGTATTATTGTTGCATGATATCCAATGGCCCCCATGTGTGTTACTCTTATCTATGATTGGACCACAATACTTTGACCAATGGAATCTTTTTTCACCGCAGGACTCTGACGTCTGAATCATCGATCCAGATCGGCTACAGCTGAATGGATCTATTGGATGCTACCGAGCCTAAAGTAGACGTGATATGCTGGTTTGAGCGAAGTAAAGATCTCCGGAGCGAGGAGACTTGAAAAACGTCGTGTAAGTTTGCCAACACCGGTGGCAGCTCTAGCCTGTAAACCAAGAGGTCGATCCGCTCTAGGATCTTATAGGACCCCATAAATCGAGGGCTCAGCTTCTTCTGTACCAGTACCCGCGAGACACCATGCACCGGACGAATCTTCAAGAATGCCCGGTCTCCTACCTAAAACTCCACCTTTCGATGTCTGACATCGTAATACTTTGCCTTCCTACTCTGAGCCTCTGTCATTCGATCTCGAATCATCCAAACAAGATAGTGGCGTCTGACACTTCCTCCCATATAGAGCCTCATTGGGAGCCATACCAATACTTGCCTGGTGTCTATTGTTATAAGAGAACTCGATCAAAGGCAACAGCCTCTCCCAGGGATTCCCAGTATCCAGGACGTATATCTATGTCAGCATGTCTGAATAACACAATTTCCTTTGTGATTAAGACTCCCATTTGTGCGTATACACAATGACTTTATAATTTTTTTCTCCATACGATCTGACTCTTATTCCTTCGGGTACGCCTGAGTAATCAATCAACACAACCTTATGATTTATCCAAACTTATCGTTTAATGGGACTCATCACAATGTCAAGCGGCCCATTATCCTTAAAATTCAAGAGGTTGTACTCGTGAACCTTTCGAGTATAAATTGAGCAGTCATTATTAATTTTAAAGTTTATAAAATGACTCCCAATCGTTTCTCCACATGGAGCTCATTTTCAAGTTATAAGGGAAAGATATTTTCGAAACAGTAAGATTTGTCACGAGTCGATTTCATCATAAGGAAGACTCATTAAAACCCATTAATGCTTGTGTAATTTTATCGTACATGCATTTGATAATTAAAATTTGTTCCCCATAGTCATGAACCTTCCTAACGGTGATTATAATGTCATCAAACATACATATTCCGATTCTTGATGCAATCAGATTCATAATCGAAGGATCATACATAAAGTATACACCTTTAATATATCGTCCGCCAAATTTCAAATTTCTTGGGGTTATTATACTTCTAATGTCATGCCATAACGAGTTAATCTTAATTGTTCAAATATCAAGAATATCACTACATGTCCTCTAGTTCACATAGTATCAAGTTCTGCAATCACTCCCAGTATTTGCCATGATGTTACCCTATTTCAATGCGCAAGTTTCCAATATAATGACTTTTCGCTTAATTGGGTCATTCAAAAGTTTATGGTTCAACAATTATAATCAAGTGACTTGGCTATATCAGGTAAGCGTTGATAGTAGTGATATTCAATCATCATGTTTAATTCTCCAAATCCCAGCATTTACTATATGACCGTCATGGTCACTTTTCTTAGGATCATAGCAGGGTAGTATTAAATTGCACAAACCCTGTTAAACTTTATCATTATACTCTAAACCCAAAATTCATCTTTTTAAAATCTCTGGCTATGCATCAAACTATCTCCCAAGATATATGGATAATGATTGTAACAAATTATTCAAATTTGAAAGGGATTGGTTCTTGATAGAATACACCATATGTAACTTACCTTCAAATGCCCTAAAATGCAAGAAATTCCAGCTATAATTCTAACTTGTGAGGACCTAATTTCAATCCACATATCCTATGACGCGATATATTTGTCCCAAGCAACTAACTTCACAACCCTATGTTTCTAATAATTTGACTAAATTCAAGCATTTGTTCAACCAATGATGTTAAGCTGTTTTTCCCGACAATATTATAGATCATCGTCTCTGGGTCGAGGAGGCAAATCTATGACATCATACCTCGCATAAGATCATTTACATTTTGTTCATCTCTTAAGATCACGAGGACCTATTTCCATGTTCCACTCCTATCCGATCCATATCCGACTTAGACCTGCACTAAATTCACAATTCATGTTGTCGATTCTCTCTTGCGCTGCTCATGAGTTTATTAATCAAATACTTAACCGACAGTATAATCACTAATCATATGTTACAACAATTGAGTTAAGATGTTAGAGCATTTAAGAACATACTTTGTTGAGGCGATCGCAACACCGAGATTTGCACAGCGGAGAAGACGATCGCTCGTCTGCGATAAACTGGAGAGGTCGGGATGCCGTTGGAGAAGCCCTAGCGCGCGGAGAGGATCGGCCAAAACGCGATAAACAGGAGAGGTCGAGCTCCAGCGGGACGCGATTGATTTTGGGCACGCCGCTTTTTGTTGGAGGATCGAAAAGGAGGCGCTAAAACAAATGGATTTTACGCGGCGGTTGCGTTTGGGCAAAACGGAATGGAGCGAAAACGCCCAACCAAATGAGGCATTGGTCGTGCGTTTTTACGCATGGTCGTGCGTTTGGTCGTGCATGAACAAAATTCTGCACCTGTCTATAAATAGCTGCTCCGCGAAAACAGCCAGAACTTCTTCGTTTCTAGGTCTTTTCCAGCGCCGTTTTTTGCGTTTTTTCATTCTAGGCCTCCTTCATCATCCTCAAGCTTCAAGGAGAGGGATCTAGCTCTACATCCATCATCATCCAAGGAGAAGGAAGCTTTGGTCTTGTGGCCGGATCGTGACACAAAGAAGACGGGCCATTGGAAGGTAGTGACAACCTTCTCTACCCCGGACGCAGTTGAGGACCGAGCATGGACGCGGATTGACAACCCAGCGATTCCAACCATGAATCTTCGACAAGGCTTCGGATTGGGTCGATTCCTTACTTTCTCCTTCTTTATGATGATGGTTGTATAAGCTTTATTCCTCTATCTTTTGATGATGTACACTATGAACCATGTTGTCTAATGCTTATTTCATTTTATTGAAATTATCTTGTTCATATGGGTGTAGGAGGTGCGCCCCATTCCATCCTCCATTCCGACATCATGTTCGTGTGCCGCACTAGAAATTGCTAGTGGCGTGCTTGTCGACGAGGTGCTTGCGACCCTCATTCCGTAAGACTACTCTTCCATCCGCCTAGTGAAGCGTGGCATAGCGGCCCGTGTAATCCACCTCGATCCCGGCGGTGCAAACCATTCCATCCGTAAGCCTTCTTGTCCATCCGCCTAGTGAAGCGTGGCATAGCGGCCCGTGTAATCCATTCGCCTAACGAAGCAGCGCGCTCAAGGCCTGCACAGTTCGATTCCGTTTGCCTACTCGTCCATCCGCCCTTTCGAAGCAGCGCGCTCAAGGCCTGCCTAGTCTCCATCCCGCCTAGCGAAGCATTGCATAGCGGCATTGCATAAGAGTAGTTTAGTTATTTTCTTTTATTTCCACAAACCAAAACCCCCGTTTCCGCAACCCATCCGACATAAAGGACTTCAATCTCAAGTCCTTCCTCAATAGTTAACTCCACCTTACTGTGTTCCTTTGAGATTCGATACTCGGGGATTCACTCCTCATTTTATATTACTTGAACGATCGGTACACTGCCGTTTCGTGCCACAGTCTAGCTACCGCCTATAGCGGTGTGCGAGATTTGTGCGTCACCACCCGACCTCCTTCAGAGACCGCGAACACACCAGGCCGACTAGGACAATAGCCTGCCAAGTCGACCAAACACCTGTGACCACATATACCAGCAGATAGCCGAAGGACCAGCTATGCGAACACAAACCGGAGACCGCGTGACTAAGAAGATCTTAGTCTGCGCGCACCACAAAGAAACCAGATAGCCACCAGACCGGGCTGCCCCCACCACGCGATCATAAGCACCAGATCGCACGGTTACACCGAACAGAAGACAGCTCGCCACGTGGTCACACAACCTGACCGCGCGGCCTCACCTCGGCACCTTTGGACAGAAGAACGGCGGTCACGCCGAATAGCCCGCGGCTAGACCAAAAAAGTCAGACCGCCAGAGGAGTCCGTAAGACCGTGCGGTCTGACCAGACTACGCGGTCTCCCCCCCAGACCGCCAACTCCACAAACTTCCATTTCAACATTTTCAACACTCCCCCTTGAAGTGGGAAGTTGAAAACAGTCCAAGTAAACTCCTTAGCCGAGTAAACGGTCCCTTCGCCAGCGCCTTTGTGAAGATGTCAGCAACGTTGTCCTGACTCCGAACATGCTCGACCGATAGAGACCCCTCCAGCACCTTCTCACGAATGAAATGATGCTCGATCTCGATATGCTTGGTCCTCGCGTGACAAACTGGATTAGTAACCAGTTTGAGAGCACTCTCATTGTCATCACAGAGCAGAGTCGGACCCCGAACCTCCTTATGGACGTCTCCTACCAACCTCCTTAGCCAGATGGATTCTTGAGCTGCCAAGGTCGAAGCCTTGTATTCCGCTTCCGTGGTGGAGACTGATACGAAATCCTGCTTCTTGCTGCACCATGATATAGCCGTGGGGCCCTCCATGAAAACATATCCATACGTCGACTTCCGATCATCTGAATCTCCCCCGTAATCAGCATCCATGTACCCATGCACCTCGAAGCCCGCATCCCTCCTGTAAAAAGACCCATATCCGAAGTCGCCTTGACATACTTCAATATACTCTTGGCTGCTAGAAGATGAGGCATCCGTCGTTCCGCCATATAACGGCTCACCCTGCCAACTGCATACGCAATATCCGGCCTGGTAATCGTCAGATACATCAAGCTCCCAACCAGAGCCCGGAACATCAGCGGATTTTCCAGAATCCTCCCCTCATCCTTGCGAAGTTTCATGGACTTCTCCAAAGATGTGGAAATGCATTTCCCTTCCTTCATGCCGAACCGCTCCACGATTCGTTCCGCATATCCGGCCTGGGACACCAGCATTCCACTTTCCTTCCTCTGCACTTTGAGTCCAAGGAAATGGTGAAGCTCACCCAAGTCCTTCATCTCAAACCTGATGGATAACTCAGCCCGAAGCCTTGCAACCTCCTCCTTCGATTTCCCCGTCACGATCATATCGTCGACGTAAAGCAGCACGATGACTTGAAGCTCCATGCTCTTCTTGACGAACAAACTTGAGTATGAGTCTGAAGCACCAAACCCACAGAATAGGAGATATTCTGCTATCTTTCCATACCACGCCCTCGACGCTTGCTTCAACCCATACATAGCCTTCTTCAACTTGCAGACATTGTCAGGAAAATCTTCAGACACGAAGCCTGGCGGCTGGACCATGAAGATGTCCTTGTTAATCTCGTCGTACAAGAACGCATTCTTTACGTCGAGCAGCCAAATCTCCCACCCCCAACACGCCGCCAAGGCAATCACAACTCGAACTGAAGTCATTTTTGCCACCAGACTGAATGTCTCTTCATAGTCTTCACCGTATTGCTGTGAGAATCCCCGAGCCACAAGGCGAGGCTTGTATCGCACGATACTGCCGTCAGCCTTCTTCTTGAGCTTATAGACCCACTTGCATGTCACATGGGTGATACCCTTGGGCCTGGGCACCAGAGACAAAGTCTCATTCTTCTCAAGAGCACTCATCTCTTCCTGCATAGTTGAATCCCACTGTTCCACGTCTTTGGCCTTTTCAAAGCTCGACGGCTCCCTCTCATCCAAGGGACCAACAAAGAAACATGAGACAAAGCTCACCATGTTTCCTCCTGTATAGCGATCAGGGGCAATTATTGTTCGCTTCGATCTCCGCAACGCCTTCCCCTGACTCGCAGTATCTTCAGCTGCTTCTTCCCTAGCTCCCCTTCCAGACGTACACGGAGCATCGCTCCCCCTGCTTCCTGATCCAAAAGCCTCCGCCTTAGAACTAGATATTGATGGACCGCCTGGTGACACATGCAGCTCCACCTGAAGATTTTCCACAGCTTTCTCCGGCTCCTCACCCTGCTTTATGGTAGCTCAACACCAGAGCTTCCCTTGTAGGACGTCACCTCGTCGAACACGACGTCGCGAGATACAACAAATCTCCGCGTCTCCGGGTCCATGCACTTCAAGCCCTTCTTCCGATCATCATAACCCACGAAGACTAGCTTTTTTTCTTTCGCATCTAACTTCGTCCGAAGCGCATCTGGAACGTGCATATAGCAGATGGAACCAAACACCCGAAGGTGCGCCACACTTGGCTTTTCCTTGAACATCAATTCATGCGGGGTCTTCATATTGATGGGACTGAGAGGCATCCTGTTGATGACGTAGGCAACACAAGACATTCCCTCCGCCCAGAAGGACTTTGCGATACTCTTGGCATGCAGCCAACACTTGCAGGTCTCCGTCAGATGACGGATCTTCCGCTCCGCAACTCCATTTTGTTGTGGAGTATGTGCACAAGTAAGCTCCCTCTGGATGCTCGCCTTCCTGCAAAAACTAGAGAACTCACCAGAGGTAAACTCCCCTCCGTTGTCAGTTCTCAGCTTCTTAACCCGCAGACCTAACCGACCCTCCACGAGCTCCTTGAACTCCACAAACTTGGCAAATGCCTCCGCCTTCTCCTTCAGGAAATAAACCCAGACATATCTGGTGTAATCATCGATCAACACCAGCATATATCTGCTGCCTCCGAGGCTTGGGGTAACAGTCGGTCCCATCAAGTCACCGTGGATGCACTCCAATGACACACTACTCCTTGTCTGCGACTTGTCAAATGACAGTCGATGAGACTTGCCGAACTGACATCCCGCGCACACATGACCGTCTCTGTAGGAGGATAGACTAGGCAGGCCCTTGACCAGACCTTTCACCGCCATAGCCTTCAACTTATCTATTCCTACATGCCCCAACCTCTCGTGCCATATGACGGCACTGCCATTGGTCCTCATCTTGTCGACATAAGAACTTGTCGATAGAACAAATAAGTCTTTTGCCCTTCTCCCCACAAGAACGACCTCTGCCTTCACTGGTTCAACATTTCGAAGAAACCTCACTTCTGTTGGGCCAAACAGAACGTGATACCCATCGTCTACAATGTTGGTCACGGAGAAGAGGTTTTTCCTCATTCCGGGCACATGCTAGACACTCTTCAAAGTTAGTGGCCCTCTATCACTGCCCAAGGAAACAACCCCCACATTCTCGACAGCATGCACGGTATTATCAGCAGTAATAATGACATCATTACCTGAGTACGGCTGAGCTGAAGAAAGCTTCGACTCGTCCCCGATGAGGTGATGACCTCACCCCGAGTCCACGATCCAGTCCTCCTGATAGTTGATAGGAGTCGTAGCTCCAACAGAAGCCGAGAAGGCTCCTCCCCATCCTCCATAAATCTGCCTGGCTTCAGCTTCCTCCTTTCCTGCAGCAGCATGCCCTGGCTAAAGATTCACCCGGCAATCTTTCCTGATGTGACCAAGCTTCCTGCACCTGAAGCACTTGGGACCTTCTCCCTTCTTCTTCCCTTCATCCTTGGGAGCATAGCCCATCCCCTGCTGTCCTGAAGTTGAAGGCCCATTGCCTCCTCCATCAGTCTTCTTCTTCTTATCCCACTTCTTCATCTTCCCCATGAAGAGAACCTCGCCTTCTCCCCCAGACACTGACACCCCTGCCATCTTCCTTGCCAGACTCTCCTGCGACGCAAGCAGATTTTCTAGCTCCAGCAGTGACGGCTGATTTGCCCAACCCTGCACCGACGTCACAAAGGCCACATACTCCTTCCGTAAGCCACGGATGATGTGCCTCTTTAGCTTCGCCTCAGAAATTGGCTCATCAGGATCCAGTGCTGAAATCTCAGCGCATAGGTTCTTCATCTTCAAGAAGAGCGTAGAGATAGAAAGATCACCTTGAGCGGATCTGGCCAGCTCATTTTCCAGGAATTGAAGTCTTGCCACATTCTTTTTGTTAAACAGCCCATCCAGGGCTCTCCTGATCTCAACATCTGATCCACACCCCAAGATATGATCGAACAAATCAGGTGATATTGCCCTTTTCAGGGCGAACTCTGCTTTGGCATTAATCCGCCTCCAGTTCCTCACCTCATGACCGTTATCCCCAATTAGGATAAATTCCTCCGTGCTCTCTCCTCCAACCACCTCCCAGAGGTCCTCACCCAGAAGATAACTCTGCATACACGACTTCCACTTTTTGAAGTTAGTCGAGTTGAGCATCTCAATTCCAAGACCCCTTGCTTCCATGGCTCTACCACGGGTTCCTTCTTCACAAAGGCGATGAAAACTATGAGTTATTCACTACTCTATCCACTCCAACCTACCTCTGATACCATGTGAAATTTTCCGTAGATCTAGGAGTGAGAAGGAATAGTATAACTCAAGGTTCAAGCCAACAACCAGAAGCACATGAAAAACAACTTCAATCTTTATTGATGCTAGCAGAAAACTTCATTACAAGGTAAGGTATATATGACGAGACATGATTTCGAAAGTACACAAAAAACAGTAGATAAAAGACACTGAAAAGATAACCAGCGGTCTGCCAACTGAGACCGCCAGACCGCGCGACCTGACAGTCCGCTCGGCTAGAGAACAAGACCACCTGAACTTCCTGCCTGCGACTTGAACAACACCAACTGAGAACCCCGCGAACTCCCTAACTCCACTGATCCTCCCGAACTCCAGCAACCCGCACTGCAAGCCGCGAGACCGCCCGAACACCTTCAGAAGAGGAGGTGATCGCTGCTACCCGCACAATCCGCAGAAGCTGCACAAGACAATTTCGATCAGCAAACCGGCCGGTCACAAAAAGAGACCACAAGAACAGAACGCGAGCTAAGCTTACACTTGGTGCGATGATTTTGCTGCTACAGTTACTCCTATTTATAGGCAGGTGACCTGATCCAGTCACCGCCCTATGAGATAGAGTCACCACCCTTGACCGCGCGACCAGACCGGTCAACCCGCGCGATCAGCAAAAGATTCTCCTGCTTAGTGAGCTCGCCGACTTCAGCAGAAGACGCACGATCATGACAACTCGCCCGGTCATGATGCTAACTACCTGTGTTCGCCACCCGACCTCCTTCAGAGACCGCGTATACCAGCAGACTAGGACAACAGCCTGCCAAGTCGACCAAATACCTATGACCGCATATACCAGTAGATCGCCGAAGGACCAGCTATGCGAACACAAACCGGAGACCGCGCGACTAAGAAGATCTTAGTCCACGCGCACCACAAAGAAACCGGACAGCCACCAGACCGGGCTGCCCACACCACGCGATCATAAGTACCAGATCGCGCGGTTACACCGAACTGAAGACAGCTCGCCATGCGGTCACACAACCAGACCGCGCGGCCTTACCTCGAAACCCTTGGACAGAAGAACGGCGGTCATGCCGAATAGCCCGCGGCTAGACCAGAAAAGTCAGACCGCCAGAGGAGACCGCAAGATCGTGCAGTCAGACCAGACCGCGCGGTCTCCCCCCCAGACCGCCAACTCCACAAACTTCCACTTCAACATTTTCAACACTAGCGTTAAGAGATAACGCCGGGCGTTGACCATGTATAACAACATATTGATGGCTCGGATCTTCAGAAGAGGAAGGAGATGCTGCACTTTAGGAATTGTTTTATTTGTAGGAAATATCAACGCCAGCGTTAAGGCTAACGCGGGCGTTGGGCAAATCATTCCTAAAGTTCCTCCTGCAATCACGACTGCTTTCTCCTTGCCAAATTCGTCGACCGGATAGCGCCCAGCGTTAAGACTAACGCCTGGCGTTGAGTTTCTTTCTTTAATCAGCTGGCACGCCATTTCGTCGAACAACATCTTCGTCGAACATCTCATTTCATCGAACACAATTTCGTTGAACGCCAGATCGTCGAACGGAGCTTCCGTTCTCAGCGGTTTCCTTCTCAGCGGCTTCCATCTCAGCGGTTTGATTTTGTCGAACGCCAGTTCGTCGAACGCAGCTTTCAGTTCGTCGAACACAGCTTTCATTTCGTCGAACGCTAGCGCCCAGCGTTAAGTCATAACGCCTGGCGTTAGACAACTTTCAATCCTTCTTCTTGTGGTTAATGTCATACCATTGTTTCAGCAACCTGGTGTCATATCTGTCCAAACCTGCATGCTAAAAACACAATGGCAAACAAGATCAAATACAAGTAAGATTTGTTATTCTCAAATCAAAGGGATGTGGAAAACCATATTCCAACAGCTAATACATTTATTACCACGGATTAAGAGTTAACGTGGCTAATATTTTTAGTATTAGCCACAGATTATGATTTGTCGTGGTTAATACTTCTGCATTAGCCACAATTTATCTATCTCATGCAAAAATGTAGCTATTAGCCACGATTTTCTTTGTCGTGACTAATGCACTATTATTAACCATGACTTTTGCTCTGTGACGAAAAGAAGTGTAGCTAAAACTCATCTTTCTTGTAGTGATATAAAGTAGATAAATCTCTTTTTGGTTTACAAAAACACCACCATAATGGTATGATCCTCTAACATTATTTTTGTATTAAACATGACTTTTCTATGGGCATTCCTGTTCAAAAAGCCCGATTGGGGCGGGCTGGGATCGGGCCGATGGGGCTCGGGCTTCTTGCCAACCGGGCTCGGCCCGGGCCCGGCTTGAACCAGGCAGGGCCAGGCTCGGGCCCTCTCTCAAAGAGGGGGCCTGATAAGGCCTTCTAGGCCGGGCTGGGACCGCCTGATTTCCCAATAGGCGGGATTTTAATCCCGCCTAGATAAGGCCGGATATCTAGGCGGGATTTCCATCAGGAAATCCCTCCAGGAGGCGGGATTTCCCGCCAGCCCGGGTGTCCATCCCATGCTAGGCCCGGCACTCGGGCTTTGCCCGGCCCGGCCCGGGCACCAGGCCGGGCAACTGGCTGATATGGGACCCTATAAGGCCCCCAAGCCCGGCCTTAGCCCAGGCTGGGCTTTTCCCGGGCCTGGCCTAGCCGGGCTTTTTCCGGGCCGTGCCCGGGCGGGCTCCTCGGGCCTGGTCTTTTTGAACACGGCTAGGCAGTGCCAACATAACTCTTTTTATTAACCATATAGAAATTGATTTGATAATCTTATAAATATATGTTGATGACAAAATCTTTGGTATTACAAATGCATCTTTTCTTAAAGAAGTTGTGGTTATGATGCAAACAAAATTTGAAATGAGCTTGGTTGGGGATGATGAGTGTATTTTGTATAGTGTTTTTGACATCTTATTAGCTCTGTCTTAATGTTGGGAAAAACACCCTTTGATTTATCTCACAAATTATATAAAAATATTTTCATTATCTAGGATGTACTACCCATGTTGTATAGAGAGAATAACTTGGTCATTAGATGTCATAGTATGTTACACTCTCATTAGAGTGTCAAAGAGCACTCCAAAATTCAGTTGAGTTAAATCTGGGTCGAATATAAATCGACGCAGCTTCGACTGCAAGTCAAAGTAACTTCGAATAGAAGTAACATTAACTCAGACTGAAGTCGGTGTACAAGTTGAAGTCGACGCAACGTCGAGATGTACTCGACGTAGGAGACAAAATTAGTCTAAGCAGTATTTGAAGTCGACGCAACTTGGACTTATAATCGACGCAGAAAGAAGAGCTCTTAGTTCAGGATCTCATCTCGACGGATACGTCGATAACTATTCGACGCAACGTCGAGTACAAAGATCATTTATAAGCTGAGGAGGATTTCGAGGCAGCTTCCAGTAGAACTCAAAGGTGTGTGGATAAGAAGGCAAATGTATTCTGTAGAAACCAGGAAAATCCTAGCTCCAAAAATTCAAATCAATGCAGCCGGAGACTACTTGCCCAGCGGTCCGACTAGATGGCTTGACTGGCGACGACGAAGGGACTAAGAGAGCAACAACAGGACCCCAGGTGCTACGGCAGGGAGGTCTCACCACGTACCCAGAAGCTCAGAAGAGACTTCCCCTCCAGAACCAAAGATGGCCGAGCAGGGTACGAGGAAGGCACCGACTTGACGATTATCAAGAGTGACGGTCAAGGATGACTGATGGCGCAAATCTCACACACCGCTATAGGCGGTAGCTCGACTGCGGCACGAAACGGCAGTGTACCGATCGTTCAAGTAATATAAAACGAGGAGTAATCCCCGAGTATCGAATCTCTCAAGGAACACAGTAAGGTGGAGTTTATTATTGAGGAAAGACTTGAGATTGAAGTCCTGCGAAAGGCGGAATGCGAATGAAAGGGCTTTAGGGGTTTGTGAATACTTAAAATAAATATTACCACTACTCCTATGCAATGCCGCTATGCAAAGCTTCGCTTGGCGGGATGGAGACTAGGCAGGCCTTGAGCGCGCTGCGTCGAAAGGGCGGCTGGACGAGTAGGCAAACGGATCGAACTATGCAGGCCTTGAGCGCGCTGCTTCGTTAGGCGGGATGGAATACGGGCCGCGATGCCACGCTTCGGTAGGCGGATGGGCGAGTGGGCTAGCGGAATGAGGGTCGCAAGCACCTCTTTGATAAGCACGCCACTAGCAATTGCTAGTGCGGCACCGGACACGGTGGTGGGATGGAAAATGGAATGGAGCGCTCCTCAATGACACAAATGAACAAAATAATTTCATAAACATGAAATTAGCAACATTAGGCATGATTCATAGTGTTCATCATCAAGATAAAGAGAATACATCACACATAACCACAAAAAATAGAGGAAAAAGGCAAGAGATACGACCGAATCTGGAGTCTCGTAGTAGATTTACGGTAGGAAGCACCGGGTTGTCAATCCGGGTCCTAGCTCGGTCCCAACTGCGTCCGGGGTAGAAGAGGGCTGTCACACCTCCCAATGGACCCGTCTTCTCCAGCGATTTACAATCCAGCCACGTCTATTGCGGAGAACCTCTTCCTTAGCGGTCAAAATGAGTGTAGGACCCCTTCCTTTAAGCCTTTGGATGATGGAGGAGGCCTAGGGGGCGGAAATCCCCTGAAAACGGCGAAAACGGCGGACTGAACGGAGCAGAGTTCCCCCCTCCCGACCTAATTCGCGAACAGGTCAATAAATAGGCTCTGGATTAAACACTGCGCACGATCATTGGCGCACGACCAATGGTCGTGCGCACTGGAATCCTGCGATCGTGCGCACTGCCTGGACAGAACCTGCACGAGATGAAATCATGAAATACAATGTTCGCACGACCAGTGGCGCACGACCGGTGGTCGTGCGCACTGGAGTTGATGGTCGTGCGCACTACAGCAAACAGAACTCAGAAATTTAATGGTCAATGCGCACGAGCAGTGGCGCACGACCGATGGTCGTGCGCACTGGAGTCGATGGTCGTGCGCACTACACCAGACAGAACTCGTGAAAAAGGGTTAAGTGCGCACGATTAGTGGCGCACGACCGGTGGTCGTGCGCACTAGAACAAGTGATCGTGCGCAGTGTTCCTGTGCAGAATTGCACCGGAAACACTTGCACGCCTCCTATTCCAGCACAAACACAGATCTAGCCACCGAAAGTGGCACTTAACAACATATGAGTAATATGAAAGGAAATAAACACGAAAACACACCCAAGTGGGCCAAAATGTGCACCTAGCATGGGTTATCAATTATAAACTATAATAAGGCTAAAGTGCGTGATATTGACTAAATAATGGCCCGGATGAGTCCATGAAGGTGTATATAATCAGGGCTCATCACACCCCCAGACTTAACTGTTTGCGCGTCCCGAGCAAACTAATCCAGCGGAAGTTGAAAAAGATAATTAAAATAGCGAATTACGCAGGGGAGTACAGTGCGAAGTAACATATGCATGCGAGTAGGAATTCTAGTAGAAGAAGATTCTAGCTATGCTAACTAATTTACGTAAGTACTAAAGCGTAATCAAAGATTTAATTGTACTCAGTGGGTGAATTATGAAGAATTTGACAATCATGCCCGGTATGAAAGTGACGAGACGCTGAGGCGGGTGTTGCAAAAGATCGGGACTTAGGAATAACTCCGCTGAAATCCATCAACGTCGTGAACCATACGCTTGCCCGGTCACACTCTCTCCACGGCGCTAGCAAACTCGCAAGTCAAATCAGTAGGACTTATAGGATTAAAACGGGGCTTAGGTTACGGAATGATATGCAAAGATAAACATGACGGCTACGCAACCCAATTGAGCCAACGGCACACTGCACCTTACAAAACCAAACAACTATGCTCGTGTGACACACCCCCAGACTTATCATGAAAACCAGGTGTGCACACAGCCTACTTTACAAATACCAACTGATTTTTCTCTTTAGCTTGGGAGGATTATTTTCAGGATACTCTTCTTTTTTTTTTTTTTTTTTTCTTTTATATATTTTTCTTCTTTCAAGCAACCTCCAGTTGGTTCAAAATCAGCGGATAGACAATATTTTCTCTTCAAAACACAATGATACCACACACCACACAAGTTTAGAATCATGAGCGCAGTTAAAAACATTTTGGTTGCCGGAGTAGGATAGGCTTCAGGCTTTGGTGGATGAAGAGGAGCTGAACAAAGGATTGGTAGGCACAAAATTGGCTTGCAAAGGTGAATGAAATGGACATGGAATAATCAAAGCTCAAACTAGCCAACGGGTGGCCTACATCATGTTTGACTCAACGAGTAGCTCTCACCCATGCTTCAAGAGTCGCTTGGGGCAAGTTCTTAGCCCACAAGAAAGATAAACCTTCCTCCCGACTCGAGCAACACACGTTTAGCGACCGCACACACACTACACCGGGTTATCATCAATTTCATTCGAATTCACCACTTGAGTACATTAAATCTAAATTTACGCAAAGATACTACACATAAATTAAATGCATAAAGAAAATCTAATTCTACTCAGGTCCTACTATAGCATGCGAAGCGACTAGAACACTACATGAGTCGACACCGCGCTCCAAATAATAATTCCTGTGTTAATAGCCTATTTCACATTCCAACCAAACTAGCTTAAACGGAACAACACAAAAGAAAGCACGCACTCAAGTGGGTGAAGTGGTGTGTGAAGATGAACGAAACTAAATAACTGAAATTCAAATACTTCTAGTATGCAAATGAGATGAGCATGTGCAGTGGGTGACAAAGAAACGGCTCTCCCCCAGACCTAATCAAAACCATACAACATAATGATATGACAGTGAAAATCAAAATTGAAAGCTAGGGAAGAAGTTACCCAATGCTCAGCACGTGAGCATACCCGAAGAATGGCGTTTAAAAATCAAGACGATCCGCAGCATCCACCATCTCAAGGAACCAAGGCCACCTGAAAATTAGATACTAGAACAACAAAAATAGTAAAAACTGGATTAAAACAAGTGAGAGCACAACAAATCAAGAAATCTGGGTTATCACCCATGGGGTAAACCTATTCCTGCAATTAATATTGACCACTTGCACACAAAATAAGGGAACAGAAAAAGCTGAATAAATAAAACTATGCCCAGAGGAGCATTCCAAAAACAAAATGTTATTATTACAAACATAGCAAGAGCAAGAGTTCAAATGCCTTGACACAAGTCCTAAAAAAAAAAACAACAAGGGAAAAACAGAAAACACAGCCAAGAATAGCTCGCATGCGGGGGAAAAGATCACTCGTCGTCGCTATCGCTGTCAATAACCACAACAGGCGGCGACCGGCGGGAAGATGAAGCGGCACGACCCGGAGGTGGAGGAATATTTAGTCCGCCCCGCAGCGCTTGCTGATAGACGAAGTCCGTGAGCCAGTACTGGTTTGCCTCCAGATCGGAGAGGCGTCGATCAAAACTGGGCACTTCCGGTGCTCTTGAAGAACTGCCTTCCTCCTTGGCTCTCCGCCCATGCTGAGATGAATGACTCCGCGGCTGCGGAAGAACTACCTCTCGGTGAGTATTCGGCGGCTCAGCCGGCTCTCCCTGCTCCTCGTCACCCTGCCTCTCCCTAGGCGTATCTCCAGGCATCACAACCACAAAACGTTTGCTATTCTTCTTCCCCACGACCCGCAACAAGTGGAAACTCACCATGGTGGCCCGCGTGATAGAGGAGGGTGCAGTCACCTGCACCATCGGAGGCAGATGACTCCAAACCCCCAAGCTTTTGGCAATGCGGGTGATGTAGTAAGCACCGCCAATGGCACCAGTGAGACCGTAGGTGGCCTCGTGGTGGAAGAAGAAAGCCAACATGTAGCCGAGATGCAAAGGTTGCCGAAATTCCATACTATAGAGGGCGATAAGATCTTGCCACCCCACTACATTCTGACTAAGCGCACGGGCAACAAGAGAATGGCTGAGGACGTGCTGCAGGTAACGGAGAGCAGGTGCGACGATCCATGTGGATTTGCTTTTTCTGGCCACATATTCCTCATCACGACCCGTGAGGGCACACCACGCGGCACGCGGAGTAACCCCATCAGGGAAGGAGACGTCCAAGTCCAGAAATGGGATCGTCGCGGCTTCGGCTTCGGTGTAGAATCCAGCGCACACCGCCAACTCGGATAAAGAGAGAGTGAAAACCTTGCCCAAAATCCGAAAAGAACACTTTCCCGGACGTTGACCGGAGGGCAAAACTTCCCACTCAAATGTGGAAAGAAATTCCAAGGTGAGCTCTCGGTAGCCGAGATCATCGCACCCGAGCACCCCACTCCAATGATCGAAAGAATAACGTTGGAGGACGGCCGCCCCCAACTCCCCATTGTCGCCGATAGAGTTCAATTCGTTCCAATCCACTAGACGTTGCGATAGGAACGGCTTCTCCTTGAGAGAATTGAATCGCCTTGTGTGCGAATCTTTGGAAAAGGTAGCCATCCTAGCAAGGATCTGAGCGGGAGAGGCGGAAGTGCGGCCGGAGCGTTGGTAGACATTTTGGCGATCCCTAGAGCTCATGGCGGAAGGATGGCAAAGGAGAGCAAAGAAAGGAAGAGGAAGGAAATGGTCTCACCGGAAGGAAGGGAAGGAGGCGCACGATCAGCGGCGAAGGGGAAGAACGGCGCACGGGCGATCGCAAAGAAGAACCCTAGGTCGTGCGTGAAAGGCTCGTGCGGACGGGTTTTTATAAAAAAAAAAACTGGGCCGATCGCACGACCAGTGATCGTGCGCGATAAGTAGTGCGCACGACCAGTGATCGTGCGCAATAGGAAATTTTTCAGCGGCCAAAATTTTTTTGTGAAAACGCCAACCACCGCGCAGTTTACGCACAAACAAGAGTCAGCACACGCAGCGAGACATTCATAGCCTTAACAAAAATTCAACTAAATCAAACAAAATAAAGTTTCAGGAAAAATAAGGATAACTACTGGGGTTTATGTCATCCCAGCACGACTTATTCGAAAATATAAAAGTTCTAGCTAATGGGTTTATGGAAAGAAAAGTGCACAGGTAACTGTTCTAATATGCGCATCGGTAGCGGGTACCGATACGGAGACAGAACAGTCACCCCTCTACCTAAATAACAATACCTGCTAAACACAAGTAGAGGGAAAAGAAAGTAAGAAGAGGAGGAGGCCTGGTCCTCGCTCATCTCACCAACACTATCCTTGCACAGCAAGGTATTGTCTGCAGCAGGTCCGCAGGAGGAGAAGGCAATGAGTGAGGCTTCCTCTATGGAGGAAGGATCAACCTCCTCACATGAAAGGATACACTCATCATTGACTTGAGCACAAAGCTCCAAGTCCTCCTGAAGTACCTGTGAAGATTCAACCTGCACAGACTCAGATGAAGGAAGGGGATCAAGAAATAAAGAAGACGGAGAACATAAATAAACATCAATCGGGGGAGTGATCCCGGACTCACTCCCATCAGGTGGGGGAAGTAAAATAATGTTTGCATTGTCATCAATGCTACGAGATTCGGCGGGATCAACAGTGGCCAAGCTAAAGATTTGGACTTCCTCCACCGGTGCTGAGGAAAACTCCTCTTCACCTAGAAGGTTGTCCTCCTCCATAGGAATAGGTACAATACTAAGATCAACCGCCTCCTCCTGCGACACATCATCAACAATGTCGTCAGAGACGAGTGTAGTATGCACAACAGGGAGAGGAATAGTGCTCGAATAAAAGTCGAGCACCGATTCCTCACAAAGAATCACATCCACTAGAGGTGGTGGATGCACTGGGAGAATGGGCTCAGCAATATCGGTGCCCAGATCAGCCACACATCTGGTGACTGTGTCAACGCCATACCCTTCAAGATGTGAAGGTGGCAAAGACACAAAACCGGATGTTGAAGGTGTGCCGCCAGAGTTAGGATTCGGGACGATCCGGATATCCAGCTCGTCATCCTCATCCAATTGGCGACAAAAAGCAGCACAATCCTTCAGGGCGTGATCTGTGCTCCGACAAAACTGGCACTGCCTAGCGGGCTTCTTTGGCACAGCGGGGGCTGGAGCCGAAAAGAAGTATGATGGTAAAGGCTCAGCAGAGTAGCCATAAGACTTACGCGCACCATATGGAGTACTAGACGAAGTCGGTGCTCCATATGCTGGGCTATAAGAATTATGCCTACTATTCTCCGTAGGGCATTCATCACTACAGTGGGAGGTAGCTCCACACCAACGGCAACGGAAATTTAGATGTGCCCACATAGTGTGAAGATAATATGATTCAGGCAAAATGTGCACAATACTACACCTAACAAAAATTTACTAAAGCAACCTAATAAAAACAAGAAAATGGAATAAAAAGAACAGAAATAAAATAACAGAAAATGCAATTTACAAATGGAAGGGCTTTTCTCTCAGGTTCTCCCTCTCCAGAAAACTCACACGTCTGTGTTCCCCGGCAACGGCGCCAAAAACTTGATGGCGCAAATCTCACACACCGCTATAGGCGGTAGCTCGACTGCGGCACGAAACGGCAGTGTACCGATCGTTCAAGTAATATAAAACGAGGAGTAATCCCCGAGTATCGAATCTCTCAAGGAACACAGTAAGGTGGAGTTTATTATTGAGGAAAGACTTGAGATTGAAGTCCTGCGAAAGGCGGAATGCGAATGAAAGGGCTTTAGGGGTTTGTGAATACTTAAAATAAATATTACCACTACTCCTATGCAATGCCGCTATGCAAAGCTTCGCTTGGCGGGATGGAGACTAGGCAGGCCTTGAGCGCGCTGCGTCGAAAGGGCGGCTGGACGAGTAGGCAAACGGATCGAACTATGCAGGCCTTGAGCGCGCTGCTTCGTTAGGCGGGATGGAATACGGGCCGCGATGCCACGCTTCGGTAGGCGGATGGGCGAGTGGGCTAGCGGAATGAGGGTCGCAAGCACCTCTTTGATAAGCACGCCACTAGCAATTGCTAGTGCGGCACCGGACACGGTGGTGGGATGGAAAATGGAATGGAGCGCTCCTCAATGACACAAATGAACAAAATAATTTCATAAACATGAAATTAGCAACATTAGGCATGATTCATAGTGTTCATCATCAAGATAAAGAGAATACATCACACATAACCACAAAAAATAGAGGAAAAAGGCAAGAGATACGATCGAATCTGGAGTCTCGTAGTAGATTTACGGTAGGAAGCACCGGGTTGTCAATCCGGGTCCTAGCTCGGTCCCAACTGCGTCCGGGGTAGAAGAGGGCTGTCACACCTCCCAATGGACCCGTCTTCTCCAGCGATTTACAATCCAGCCACGTCTATTGCGGAGAACCTCTTCCTTAGCGGTCAAAATGAGTGTAGGACCCCTTCCTTTAAGCCTTTGGATGATGGAGGAGGCCTAGGGGGCGGAAATCCCCTGAAAACGGCGAAAACGGCGGACTGAACGGAGCAGAGTTCCCCCCTCCCGACCTAATTCGCGAACAGGTCAATAAATAGGCGCTGGATTAAACACTGCGCACGATCATTGGCGCACGACCAATGGTCGTGCGCACTGGAATCCTGCGATCGTGCGCACTGCCTGGACAGAACCTGCACGAGATGAAATCATGAAATACAATGTTCGCACGACCAGTGGCGCACGACCGGTGGTCGTGCGCACTGGAGTTGATGGTCGTGCGCACTACAGCAAACAGAACTCAGAAATTTAATGGTCAATGCGCACGAGCAGTGGCGCACGACCGATGGTCGTGCGCACTGGAGTCGATGGTCGTGCGCACTACACCAGACAGAACTCGTGAAAAAGGGTTAAGTGCGCACGATTAGTGGCGCACGACCGGTGGTCGTGCGCACTAGAACAAGTGATCGTGCGCAGTGTTCCTGTGCAGAATTGCACCGGAAACACTTGCACGCCTCCTATTCCAGCACAAACACAGATCTAGCCACCGAAAGTGGCACTTAACAACATATGAGTAATATGAAAGGAAATAAACACGAAAACACACCCAAGTGGGCCAAAATGTGCACCTAGCATGGGTTATCAATTATAAACTATAATAAGGCTAAAGTGCGTGATATTGACTAAATAATGGCCCGGATGAGTCCATGAAGGTGTATATAATCAGGGCTCATCAATGACGGGTCCAAGAATTCGAAAGCAGGGTTCAGAAAGCTAAGCCAAAGATGTCAATCCAAGTACCCCTGAGGTCCTATTTATAGGAAAACCAAAGGGAGGGGGTCTTATTTATAGCCCAGCCCAACCAGGCGACTATGCGACATTTGAGGGGATCTCGTCTAGCTTTGGAGAGCATCGCTTCTAGTCGCCTACCTTGGCGAGTATGAGGGGCTGCTCGCACATGCTCACATATACTCGCCCAGGCCTTCTAATATTCCTGCTGGATGAGTTGTCTTGGCTCTTTAACTCCTACCTTCTGCTTTGACCTTTGACTTTGACTTCTACCTACGTGGCCTCGAATGGGTCTTACCCTAGGAGAATATGGGTTGTACACAATCCCCGCTCTTTGCGAGCAATGAAGTAGCTCGGAAAGAATCATCCAACCCTTATTTGACGAGCTGCTCCGGGCGAGTATCTAGTCTACTCGACATCAGCCTGTTTAGTCCTGGGGCTCTATATATAGAGGGGGGGGGGGGGGGGGTCTTTTATTGAACCATCTTTCCGAACTCGCTTAAGATGTCGCACAATGCTGCCGAAGAGGTTGAAGCAAACATGGTCGAGCTTCCGGGATTGCTGACGCCTCCTCGGACACGTACCTGCGAACAGATTGAGCTTGATGACTTCCTAGCCTCCAAAAAGAGGAAGAAGCTCGCCAAGAAGAAGAGGAAGAAGAAGCAGTCTGCTCCCGCAGAGGACGTCGTCGATCCTCCCGCCGATCGGCAGGGGGTTCCTGCGAGTACCCCTGGGGGACCACTGGGCCCCAGACCCAGACTCAACATGACCTCGCCCCCTTGCGAGGTAGAAAACGCCTACTTGCCCTGCCCGATTGTCGCTATATTGGTGTGTTGGTGAGGCTCTGATGATTCTTTATTTATTTGCAGACCTGCCGACTACTGGAGCTTCGGAGGAGCATCTTGATGTTCCCCCTCTGTGATCATCGTTGTTGGTCGCGCCGGAGTCTCGGATGGGGTCGCGAACGGGTCGCCCAGTGCAGATTGTCTACAGCTCGCCTTCGCCGTCCACCGGCAAGAGGCCCCTTGTAGACGAGTCCTCGCGACCTCTGGTAGCTGACTTACCTCCACCATATCAGCAACAGATCATTCTGCTTAGGTGAGATCGCCGGCTTCAACAACAGACCGCGGGAGATCGCCACTCCCACAATGAAGCCGCCCACCACCAATGTTCGCCAACGAGACCGCGAACGCAACTTGTTCTCCATTGCCACATCGAACACAACCTGTTCGCCTGCCAGCCTCCTCCTGAGACCGCGAACAGAGACCGCTTGACTAAGATGCCTTAGTGAATACAACCAGGAACCTGGATAGCCATAAGACCGGCTTCTGGAAACCTGAATCAACCTGTGCGGTCACACCAAACCGGCACAACCCTGAGATAGACAGCCCGCCACGCGGTCACAGACCAGACCGCGCGGCCTTACCCCAGCACCTTGGACACAGAACGGTAGTCACGTCAGGAGACCGCGGCTAGACTAAGACAAGTCAGACCGCAGAGAAGATCGCCAGACATGCGGTCTCACCAGACCGCGCGATCACCCTCCCAGACCACCAACTCCCAAAACTTACACTTCAACATTTTCAACACTCCCCCTTTAAGTGGGAAGTTGAGAATAGCCCAAGTAGACTCCTCAGCCGAGTGAACGGCCCCTTCGCCAGCGCCTTTGTGAAGATGTCAGCAATGTTGTCCTGACTCTGAACATGCTCGACCGAAAGAGACCCCTCCAGCACCTTTTCATGTATAAAATGATGCTCGATCTCGATATGCTTGGTCCTCGCGTGACAAACTGGATTACAGTTTGAGTGCACTCTCATTGTCGTCGCGGAGCAGAGTCGGACCCCGAACCTCCTTATGGACGTCTCCCACCAGCCTCCTAAGCCAGATGGCTTCTTGAGCTGCCAAGGCCGAAGCCTTGTATTCCGCTTCCGTGGTAGAGACAGACACGGAATCCTGCTTCTTACTCCACCATGATATAGCTGTAGGGCCCGCCATGAAGACGTATCCAGACGTCGACTTCCGATCATCCGAATCTCCCCCGTAATCAGCGTCCATGTACCCATGCACCTCGAAGCCTGCATCCCTCCTGTAAAGGAGACCCATATCCGAGGTCGCCTTGACATACTTTAATATACTCTTGGCCGCTAGAAGATGAGGCATCCGTGGTTCCGCCATATAACGGCTCACCCAGCCAACTGCATATGCAATATCCGGCCTAGTGATCGTCAGATAGATCAAGCTCCCAACCAGAGCTCAGAACACCAACGGATCATCCAAAATCCTTCCCTCATCCTTGCGAAGTTTCATGGCCTTCTCCAGAGGTGTGGAAGTGCACTTCCCTTCCTTCATGCCGAACCGCTCCACGATCCGCTCCGCATATCCAGCATGGGACACCAGCACTCCACTCTCCTTCCTCTGCACCTCGAGTCCAAGGAAGTGGTGCAACTCACCTAAATCCTTCATCTCGAACCTGATGGACAGCTCAGCCCGAAGTTGCGCTACCTCCTCCTTCGAATTCCAGGTCACGATCATATCGTCGACCTATAGCAGCATGATGACTTGAAGCTCCCCGCTCTTCTTGACGAACAAGCTTGAGTCTGAGTCTGAAGCCCCAAACCCGCAGAATAAGAGATACTCTGCAATTTTTCCATACCATGCCCTCGGCGCTTGCTTCAACCCATAGAGGGCCTTCTTCAACTTGAAGACATGCTCCGGAAAATCTTCAGATACGAAGCCTGGCGGCTGGACCATGAAGATGTCCTTGTCAATCTCGCCGTACAAGAACGCATTCTTTTCGTCGAGCTGCCAAATCTTCCACCCCAACACGCCGCTAAGGCAATCACAACCCGAACTGAAGTCATTTTTGCCACCGGACTGAATGTCTCTTCATAGTCTTCACCGTATTGCTGTGAGAACCCCCGAGCCACAAGACGAGCCTTGTACCGCTCGATACTGCCGTCAGCCTTCTTCTTAAACTTGTAGACCCACTTGCATATTACAGGGGTGATGCCCTTGGGCTTGGGCACCAGAGACCAAGTCTCATTCTTTTCAAGAGCACTCATCTCTTCCTGCATAGCCGAATCCCACTGTTCCACGCCTTTGGCCTTCTCAAAGCTCGACGGCTCCCTCTCATCCAAGGGACCAGCAAAGAAACACGAGACAAAGCTCACCATGTTTCCTCCTGTATAGCGATCAGGGGCAATGATAGTTCGCTTCGATCTCCGCAACGCCTTCCCTTGACTCGCAGTATCCTCAGCTGCTTCTTCCCCAACTCCTCTCCCAAACGTACTAGGAGCATCGCTCCCCCTGCTTCCTGAACCAGAAACCTCCGTCTCAGAACTAGATATTGATGGACCACCTGGTGACACAGGTAGCTCCACTTGAAGATTTTCCACAGCTTTCTCCGGCTCCTCCACCCTGCTTTCTGGTAGCTCAACACCAGAACCCCCCTTGTAAGATGTCACCTCGTCGAACACGACGTCGCGAGATACAACAAATCTCCGCGTCTCCGGGTCCATGCACTTCCAGCCCTTCTTCCGGTCATCATAACCCACGAAGACTAGCTTCCTTGCCTTCACATCTAGCTTCGTCTGAAGCGCATCTGGAACGTGCACATAGCAGGTGAAACCAAACACCCGAAGGTGTGCCACACTTTTCTTTTCCTTGAACATCAGTTCATGCGGGGTCTTCATATTGATGGGACTAAGTGGCATCTGATTGATGACGTAGGCAGCACAAGGCATTCCCTCCGCCCAGAAGGACTTTGGGATACTCTTGGCATGCAGCCAACACTTGCAGGTTTCCGTCAGATGACGGATCTTCTGTTCTGCAACTCCGTTTTGTTGTGGAGTATGCGCACAAGTAAGCTCCCTCCGGATGCCCGCCTTCCTGCAAAAAGTAGAGAACTCACCAGAGGTGAACTCCCCTCCGTTGTCAGTCCTCAGCTTCTTAACCCACAGTCCAAGCCGACCCTCCACAAGCTCTTTGAACTCCACAAACTTGGCAAACGCCTCCGCCTTCTCCTTCAAGAAATATACCTAGACATATCTGGTGTAATCATCGATCAACACCAGCATATATCTGTTGCCTCCGAGGCTTGGGGTAGCAGTCGGTCCCATCAAGTCACTGTGGATGCACTCCAACGGCACACTACTCCTTGTCTGCGACTTGTCAAACGGTAGTCGATGAGACTTGCCGAACTGACATCCCGCGCACACATGATCGTCTCCGTAGGAAGATAGACTAGGCAGGCCCTTGACCAGACCTTTCACCGCCATAACTTTCAGCTTATCCATGCCTACGTGCCCCAACCTCTCGTGCCATATGACAGCACTATCATTCGTCCGCATCTTGTCAACATAAGAACTTGTCGACAAAACGAACAAGCTCTCCTCTCCACATGAACGACCTCAGCCTTCACCGCCTCCACATTCCGAAGAAACCTCACTTCCGTTGGGCCAAACAGAACGTGATACCCAGCGTCTACAGCGTTGGTCACGGAGAAGAGGTTTTTCCTCATTTTGGGCAAATGATAGATACTCCTCAAAGTTAGTGGCCCCATATCTCTGCCCAAGGAAACAACCCCTACCTTCTCTACAGAATGCACAGTATTATCAGCAGTAATAATGACATCATTACCTGAGTACGGCTGCGCAGTAGTAAGCTTCGACTCGTCTCCGGTGAGGTGATGACCACACCCCGAGTCCACGATCCAGTCTTCCTGATAGTTGATAGGAGCCTCAGCTCCAACAGAAGCTGAGAAAGCTCCTCCCCATCCTCCATAAACCTGCCTGGCTTCAGCTTTCCACTTTCCTGCAGCAGCATGCCCCGACTGAAGATTCACCCGGCACTCCTTCCTGATGTGACCAACCTTTCCGCACCTGAAGCACTTGGGACCTTTTCCCTTCTTCCTCCCTCCAGCCTTAGGAGCATAGCCCCTCTCCTGATGTCCAGAAGTTGAAGGCCCATTGCCTCCTCCAGCGGTCTTCTTCTTATCCCACTTCTTCTTCTTTCCCGTGAAGAGAACTTCGCCATCTCCCCCAGACACCGACACCCCCGCCATCTGCCTTGCTAGACTCTCCTGCGAAGCAAGCAGATTTTCCAGCTCCAGCAGAGACGACTGATTTGCCCAACCCTGCAATGACGTCACAAAGGCAACATATTCCTTCCGCAAGCCACGGATAATGTGCCTCTTCAGCTTCGCGTATAGGAGGTGTCCTTAGGACCCTCTTATGAAAGGAGGTCGAGGGCTCGATCCCTGACCTCAACACCCCGCCGCATGCCGGGAGGATCGCACGATGCGATCGGGTGCGGAGATGGGTTGGAGCGTTGGGCTGCATGCCCTGGTTTATGGGCCGGCCGGGATAACGCCTTCGGGTGGAGGCCGGTCTCGCTTTCTAACAAAAAACCGGTTTTTGTTAGAAAGCGAGACCGGCCTCCACCCGAAGGCGCACTCCCGGCCGGACCACAAACCAGGGCATGCAGCCCACCGCTCCAACCCATCTCCGCACCCGATCGCATCGTGCGATCCTCCCGGCATGCGGCGGGGTGTTGAGGCCAGGGATCGAGCCCTCGACCTCCTTTCATAAGAGGGTTCTAAGAACACCTCCTATACCCAGCTGCACTGCAATACAGTTGGGTATAGGAGGTGTTCTTAGAACCCTCTTATGAAAGGAGGTCGAGGGCTCGATCCTTGGCCTCAACACCCCGCCGCATGCCGGGAGGATCGCACGATGCGATCGGGTGCGGAGATGGGTTGGAGCGGTGGGCTGCATGCCCTGGTTTGTGGGCCGGCCGAGAGTGCGCCTTCGGGTGGAGGCCGGTCTCGCTTTCTAACAATTCCGAGGATCGAGCACCGTCAACAACTCCATCACGACGAGTTGGTCGGGATGCGGGCGAGCATGGGCTCGGTCGGCTGGTTGGCAATGATCGAAGACCAGCTGCGCCAAGGCGAGGATGCGATGTCACTGGCACTCGAGCACTTCAAGCGCGCGTGCAGCATGGGCTGGGTCGGGCGACATCCTCAACCCCTCGATCCTCAGGCGAATACCCAAGAACCCCAGCAATTTTTCTTTTTTTCTTCCTTTTCTTGGTTGAAACGCCTTTGGCGATGATGTAAAAACCATTGGTCTTGTAATAATTATTTTTGGCGAGTATTTGAATCTCGCCTTCGATTTGCTGTTTTCCTTTCTGTGATGATAACTTTGTTTTGTTACTTCTATATTTCAGCGAGTATTGTTTGCTGGAATGTCGCGCCTGTTTTGGCTAGTTGCTTTGTGCTCTAATGCAGGTCCTCACGTGCTGAAGATCAGCAGCTTTGACGCGCATCGTGGATATGACGACTTTCCTTACTATTCGCCACCACTTATTTCTAATCGCGGCGGGGTAGCCGACACACCACATCTTTCCTTTGTCTAAAAATAGGGGGTGGGTAGGTATTAATTATGATATCAGCGACCTTCCATTCCTTCGAGCGAGTATTCAGCCCTTCTCGCCTTCACTACTCACTTCCCTTCTTTTCTCTTCCTTCATTCGAGATGTCTGACGAGGCCACCATTCGGCGCGCCAGCCATGCGAGGAACTTTGCAGCGTCATCGTTCAAAAAGTCTATCTCGCGGAAGAATGACTTAGAAGATTTCTTGGAGAAGTACCTGTCCCCGGGGTACTTGATCAGGCTTCCTCGCCAGAGCGAGCGTCTGAATAAGCTTTGCGGAGGGCGAGATTGTCTGCCCTATTCGCCACTTTGAGGTAGGCTTGCGACAACCACAGTGGCTAGAATTGTGCCAAATTCTGCGCTACTTTGGGATAGTCCCTGCCCAGATCAATCCCAATCGCATGGCGATGATCATAGGGTTCCTCTGCTTCTTGTGAGAAGAGAGGATCGCCTTTGATCTCTCAGTCTTCCGGAGGATCTTCCACTTCATGGCGACCAACGTGGGCGTCATCTTCTTCTATAGCCACGTCTGCACCTTGTTAGGCACAGCGAACAAGAACCATCGCTGGGGCGAGCAACTGGTCATCATCAACGACGACTTCGAGGCCATTCCTCGCGTCTCCTTCCAGCCGCCCGAGCACGTCTTTGCGACTTCCTTCTTGGAGGAACCTCGCGAGGAGCTCCTCGACTCTTTCAGAGGTCGCCGCTTTGATGTGGTCTTCTAGCGGAGATGAGTAGACATTCTCGCAGAGGTTTTCGCGGGGGAAGGTAAATTTTGAGCGAGTAACCACTATACCCACAACTCTAACATTGAATGGCTTCTAAGCTTTGTTTTTTTCTGTCTTCTGTAGCAACTCGCACTCTGCCACGCGAGCCTCTCCCTATGGCGAAGGAGGCGGCACCCTCTCAAGGGGGCGTGGGGATCCCGGCGCACGAGCATGGGGGTTCCTCCCCATTGACTTGTTGCAGTTCGCCGATGAGCCGGTGGTCGCCGGTGAGGAGGTCGGCTCCTCGAAGAAGTGTAAAAGTAAGGGCAAGGTACAGGAGCCCTCGCGGAAGAAGAAGCGGGTCGCGAGCAAGGACCTGGGGCCGAAGGTGGACCCTTCGAAGGCTGGCAAGCCCTCCAACCACCCTAACTTCAATGAGGTACTCACAGAGAGGATGATTATGGTCACCCGTTGGTGACCTAGGCGGAGCGCGCCCACGAGGTGACTCTAAGCACCAACCTACCCGCCTGGTCGGAGGACAACGGCGAGGCCTTTGACGTGACCTTCTCTCTATATGGTCGCGCCGACGCCGACTCGCCGCAGGAAGTCTCGGACGAGTATCTGGCTCACCAGACCTCGTGGTCGCTCCTGCGATCGGCGAAGTTATGTCATCAGACGATGAGGAGCTTGCTCATCTCCGAACATCAACTAAAGGTGCTGGGTAAGACTACCATCTCGCCCGGCCTTCAATTGGAGAAGTGCAAGGTATTCACTCTTTGGCTTGAAACATAGCTGCTTTATCGATACTCACCTGTTGCCGACTATCCTGCTAATGGCTATCTGCTTTGCTTGCAGGAGGACGAGGTGGTGGCGGCCAAGAAGATGTCGCAGCTTGAGAAGGATCAAGAGGACACTCGGCCATCTCTGGAGGCCGCCCAAGTATGGATTGTCGAGCTGGAAACTCGCTCTATCGAGTAACAGCCTTCCTCGGCATGTCCTTCTCGGATTGGCAAGCATATAAGGATCCATGGTGACGAGATGCCACAGATCCGTCGAGAGATCGCGCGGGCAATGGGGAAGGTCGTCCTGAGTAGATTGCGAGCTAATGGCCATCTGGTGCCAGAGTCAATGCATTTGACCGTGATGAACGTTATTCCGGTGTTGCTCGCCGAGGAGTCGACTTCTCCAAGGCGCTGAGGCCTAGTGACACCGAGGATGAAGATTCCGAGGATGAGGAGTTCGAGGAGGAGGAGGTCGATGTCGACGGCAAGGATGATGATGATGATGGAGGCAAGGATGATGCCTAGTCGCCAGGGCACCCTTTTTGATCCCCCGACAACCTTTGTAAATCTTTTGATCATGTAATACTTCACATTATACAAATGGAAAGAAGGAGATTTTTTGCTCGCCCGCTCTTCTTATACTCGCCTGTATTGCGGGATTCGGTAGGCTCTTAGGCTCAAACTCGATGAGTGCTTGCTAGGCTCATAGGTTCGAAGTGAGATTGAGTGATCGTTGTCATGATTGGTGCGATCTGGGAGGTACCTCGACGCGACCGACAATCATACCTTACTCGCCTATGGTATACTGTCACCTGCATGCTCACACTTTAGATACTCGCCTATAGGCATTCTTGCTTACTTCACTGCTTTTGATGATGGTTGAGCTGTAAAGGGTACTTGAGTGGGTCCTGCAGGACGCACACTCTCAAGGCTTCTACTTTTACCTGAGAAGAGTTTTTAGAATGCCGCCATAGTAATAGTAGGAATAAGATGAATGAGCAGAGATGACAGTCGGGGAGGCCCAAGAGGACACACTATCCCGAGGCCTCCATCTTACTCAGATGCTGAATGTTGACCTATAGAGAATGACAGTCGAGGAGGTCCAATGGGACACACCATCCCGAGGCCTCCATCCTACTGCGAGGCTGAATGCTGACCAGTAGGGAATGACAGTTTGGGAGGTCCAAGGGGGCACACCATCCCGAGGCCTCCATCCTACTACGAGGTTGAATGTTGACTAGTAGGGAATGACAGTCGGGGAGGTCCAAGTAGACACACAATCCCGAGGCCTCCATCCTGCTGCGAGGCTGAATGCTGACCAGTAGGGAGTGACAGTCGGGTAGGTCCAAGGGGACACACCATCCTGAGGCCTCCATCCTACTGCGATGTCGAATGCTGATGAAGATCTTTCTCCTGATACTCAACAATCAGAGGGGATTAAGCACACCAACTCATATGATCGGATGAAACAACAAAAACATTATGCCTCGCCACGAGGTTTTAGCTTTTGGCGGGGTATACAACGCCTTTATTCAAGGGTCCCTTGTTTAGTTCAATCAATCATCTCTTCGTCGAGTTGGGAGGTCGGCGTCCAGATTTTTTCTTGATAATCTCTCCAGTCGGATGAGAATGCAATCAGGGGGTAACTGCGGCCAACGTGCAAAGGGGGAGCTTGATGGGAAAAAAATCCTTTGATTTAACTTAACAAATTAACTATAAGTGATTTTATCTCTTAGGTTTCATTACCCATTATATAGTAAGGGTAATTTGGTCATTAGATGTCTTAAGATGTCACACTCATACTTAGTGTGTCAAGGCCAGGTCAAGACATACATATTTTTGGTTGAGTTAATAATTGCGTCGAATAGAAGTCGACGCAACTTAGACTAGAAGTCCAAGCAACTCAACCTCTCTGTCGAAGTATATCTAGTCGACGCTACGTCGAAAGGAAATCGACGTAGATGAAGGAGCATGTCGAAGTTAACTTTGAAGTCGACGCAACTTCGTCTTCAACTCAGCGCAGAAGGAAGAGTCTGTCGAAGTCATTTGAAGTCGACGCAACTTCGACTACAATTCGACGCAGACAATGAAGTTCAAATACAAGTCTTCAACTTGACGGTTATGTCGATAAGTAATTGACGTAACATCGTCATCTGAGTTCAACTAGAGCTAGAAGGAATTCGAAGTTGCTCTTACAAGAACTCAAAGGTGCGTAGATAAGAGAGAAGATGAAGTCGACGCAGCGTCGAATACAGTCTAAAAAGTAAAACTTTTCAGCTGTCCTTTTAGAACTCTCTCTCAAGGCCCGTGATATACAAATAATTGTTTTAGGATTTACGAATTTAAGAGATTTGTAGTTGATGTTCTCCAATTCTATATCCGATGAAGGCAAGCGTACCTTATCATCTATAGTATAAGATACTTAAGAAAAATATCAAGGTCGTATTTAAACACGGGTCTGTCGAGTACTTCTACTTCGAGAAAGCAAACTATTATTCTATCGTAGAGAGCGGAAAAAGAGAAATAATTAAAGCTAAAACAAAAGAGAACAAGATAAATAAAGAAAATTAAACTTGATTCAAACTCGCTTTGAAATGAAAATAAAAGATAAATATTATCATTCTAAATTATTCCTTGACCATTGAGATTTCTAGCTTATGAACGCACCTCTCTCGAGGAATACACCCACCTGAGATTAGGTTGATCGGCAGGAATCTCTTCCTATAATCGAAACACCTAATACTCGCTTTAACGAGGTGAATCCCACTATAGGATTTGACTCCTATCCGGAAGATTTATGTCATCCTCTCTCGAGGGGTGCGTGCAACTCTTTTTATTCTCGAGTGATCGATTCATACGCACGAGCCTCTCGGCTAACTAGAATACGAAAACAAATACCAAAATTCATAATCGGCATATGAACTCGATATCATTATTTTTCGAGAATAAATCGAAGGAGAGGAGAAACGATAATAAGGTGAAGAGATGAATTCAAATCAAAGATTGCTAAAAATCAAGAACTAAATAATTGCTAAATAAAAAAATAAAGAAAAGAGATGAGAAAAGAGAAGATTTTGCATAAATGAAAAGAGCTAAAATTTCATTACCATAAAAAGAAAAAGTTACATGCATTGAAAACTAAGTTATATTGCATGAAAGTAAATCTAAACTAACTTGCATGAAATGGAAATAACAAGACATTAAAAAAGGAAATAAGAAAATTACATAAAATTAAATCTAAACCTAAAACATGAAAATAAAGGAAAACTATTCAAGAACAACCCTAATGGGTAGGGGGAAGAGGAGGGATTGCTAGAATGGAACCTCTGAATTTATAGGAAAATTTTTGAGGTTACACGCCCTTGGTCACGGGCATGACCCTGGGGCGTGTAATCACTGTTCTGCATCGGCTGGGACGGTGGGAGAAAGTCATACATTACACGCCCGTGTAACTTGGGTCACGGGCGTGTACTTGGGCGGCTTCAATTAATGCAGCATGGGCGTGAAATGCGGCGCGGCGGCGAGTAAGGATCACACGCGAAAGTCACAGGCATGACCTATGGGTCACGGGCGTGACTTGGGTCAACTTCTCGACGGCATCTCCTCTTTTCGACGGCATCGCTGGGAGCATCTTTTTAAGTTTACACGCCCTTGGTTACGGGCATGACCTTTGAGTCACGGGCGTGACCGAGGGCGTGGCTTGCTGTGGACGAGCTCAAACTGCGCGACATCAACTTTGGACTAGCATTAAAGTTACACGCCCATGGTCACGAGAGTGACCTAGGGCATGTACTGTCAATTTTGAGAAAAACTCCAAAAAATCTGCAAAATAGGAATACAACTATATTTAGAACAGAAATTATAAAAGAAATGATTTTTAACCAAAATATAAATAATATTTACAGAATTATATAAAAATTAACCTAAATACTATAATAGAAATATGCACAAATCCTACTCATCAAATACCCTCATACTTAAGCTTTTGCTATTCCAGAGCAAAAGTATGAGAAATATTTATAAGACATTAATAAGGTTTTTTAATTAAGGCTAAAATTCTATTTAAATCAAAAGTAAGCTAAAAATAAAACTTTAGGGATTCAAAAAAAAGAACGTCCTAAATTATAATAATAATTTGAAAAGAGAGAAGTGTTTAGCCAAGTCTTCTCAAGTTACTTAACTAGCAAATAAAATTGGAGTAACTAGCAAACAAGTTTAGATTTAAAATTATAAAAAAAATACTTGAAAGAAACTTAAGGAAAAAGTAACCTACTAAATATTACTCTCATTATAATTTAAATTAAATCTAGATCAAAGATATTGGTTATGGGGGTTCACAAAATTTGGCATAAGAAGAGATCTTAGAAAGGAGGTGATGAATTTTATCCTCTCACCTTAAATTTTTTTTGTATATGTTTAGGAAAATGATGAATTTTGTCCTCTTATTTTCCATGCATATAATCTTTTATAATTCTCTTCTAATAAAAACCCAAAAGATATATGTTTAGGAGTAATGAATTTTATCCTCTTACTCCATGTCATATAATCTTTTAAATGATTTTGGGTGCATATGTTTAGGGAATAATGAATTTTATCCTCTTATTCTCATGACATATGCTCTTTTAATTTTTTTTTATATGCCACAAAAGGGTAGGGTAAAGAAAAATTTCTAGCTTATAAATTAAATTATTTTGAGTGCAAATTCTAGTAAATTAAACTTCCTAAGATTCTAAAAGTATGAGGTAGAAATAATTAAAATCTAAATATGCTAAGCACAATTACTACAAAATTGAAACTAATTAAAATAAAAGAGAAAAAAGAGCTAAAGAAAAATACTTTAACCAAATTAAAATAAAAAAATTATTTCTCAAAACTAAATCACCTAAAAAATTAAATTTAACAAACCATGATAAAATAAAAATTAGCAAATTAAAAAGACAAATACAAATGCTTATAAATAAACTCATAAAATAAAATTGATTTTGGAAATAACAAAAACCAAAGCAAGGGTTTATTATATTTTTGGAATTTTTCTAAGTTTTCTCCAATTTTTTTGAAGTTTTTGATATTATTTTTTTATTTTATTTTTGATATTATCTTTTTTAGATTTTTGATATGAAATAAAAAATGCTAAACATAAACTAAAAAGCCTAAAAAATTAATTTTCTTGTTAACTCTTAAATTTCCCGAGGTATACTCCGTGAAGGGTTCTCAACGGTACTAGGAGGTGTGCTGGAATGATAGCCCAAACGTCGCTTTCCAAGATATTAATTTTCTATTTTCTATATTTTTTGAAGATTTTGGGTTTTCTAAATTTTTTTTGAAGATGCTAATTTTCTTTTGTAAAAGACAATAAAACAGAAAATACACTATGTACAAAAAGAAAATAATTATGTACACAATATTTTTGGAATTTATAAATTTTTTTGCGGAAATTTTCTAATTTTTCAAAAATTTAAGAGAATGGGAAACTTGCCCATACTTAAAATTCAACATTGTCCCCAATGTTGAAAGCTAAATATGAAGAAGAAAAATAAAAATACAAGCACATGATTATGAAAGAAAAAGAACAAGGAGGAGAGAAAGAAGCACGTCCCTAATTTGGAGACGGATGACTACCACGACACCTGCAAAATTATTTTTAAAATAATAAAACAAAACACAAAAAAAAGAACTAAAACATAAAAGTTACTTATTAAATTTTTTTTTTTGAATTTTGATAAAAGTAATAGTGCTTTCGTTTTTCAAAATATCGACAAAATATCCCCGGCAACGGCGCCAAAATCTTGATATAAAAATAATTGTTTTAGGATTTATGAATTTAAGAGATTTGTAGTTGATGTTCTCCAATTCTATATCTGATGAAGACAATCGTACCTTATCGTCTATAGCATATGATACTTAAGAAAAATATCAAGGTCGTATTTAAACACGCGTCTGTCGAGTTCTCCTACTTCAAGAAAGCAAACTATTATTCTATCGGAGAGAGCGGAAAAAGAGAAATAATTAAAGCTAAAACCAAAGAGAACAAGATAAATAAAGAAAATTAAACTTGATTCAAACTCGCTTTGAAATGAAAATAAAAGATAAATATTATCAATCTAAATTATTCCTTGACCGTGAAGATTCCTAGCTTATGAACGCACCTCTCTCGACGAATACGCCCACCTAAGATTAGGTTGATCGGCCGGACTCTCGTCCTATAACCGAAACGCTTAATACTCGCTTTAACGAGGTGAATCCCACTATAGGATCTGACTCCTATCCAGAAGATTTACGTCATCCTCTCTCGAGGGGTTTGTGCAACTCTTTTTCTTCTCAAGTGATCAATTCGTACGCATGAGCCTCTCGACTAACTAGAATACGAAAACAAATAACGAAATTCATAGCCGGCATATGAACTCGATATCGTTATTTTTCGAGAATAAATCGAATGAGAGGAGAAACGATAATAAGGTAAGGAGATGAATTCAAATCAAAGCTTGCTAAAAATCAAGAACTAAATAATTGTTAAATAAAAAATAAAGAAAAGAGATAAGGAGGAAAGAGAAGATTTTGCATAAATGAAAAGAGCTAAAATTTCATTACCATAAAAAGAGAACGTTACTTGAATTGAAAACTAAGTTACATTGCATGAAAGTAAATGTAAACTAACTTGCAGGAAATGTGAAAGTGAGGTATTAGATCTTAGACTTACTCTAGAGGGGGGGTGAATAGAGTATTAAAAATTTTAACCTATTTTATAGCGGAATTAAAATACTGATATATATATGTATAGTAGAGTGAGTAGAAAGAAAAAATAATAAACACAGCACAACACAGTACAGAAAATAACACAAACACAGCAAGACACAAGGATCTATAGTAGTTCCCCAATCAATCTGGGTACATCCACTCTTCTACCACCCTTGGTAGGAATCCACTAGGTTTTTGATCAGGTGCCCTATCACTAGTGGGATTTTTGATCAAGTGCCCAAACACCACTGAGCTTTTGATCAGGTGCTCAAACCAAACCACATGTTTTTGATCAGGTGCCCTGCCACCAAAGGTTAACTTTTGAAGGGAGTTAGAACCTTGTACAAGATGGGGTAAAAAGAATAAACAAAAAGAGTTTATGAAATTCTTCTCTCTCAATAAGATCCGAGAGAAGACTAGTGGAATGCTGTTGTTGTAAAGCTCCCCCTGTCTGATAGAATTTGTTGACAGTTGGTGAAGCTTTCTCTTGGGTGAAGAAGACTGAGAATCAACAAATGAAATCCGAGAGAAGTTTTTAGATGTTCTCAGAGAATGAAGATGTTGCTGTAGAAGATGAAGATTTCTGTATCTCTGAGTATTTTTTTTTCAAGTATCTTCTATATCTTCTCTATTCTATATTGTGTCCACTGGTATATCTCTTTTTATATCTCTTGTATTCTGATTCTAAAAAATCAAATCTTCTAATAAGGAATAGAAAAATCTGAGATACATATTCCTTGGAACTGCAATAACAAATTTTCTGATTCTGCAGAGACTTTAATTCCTTTTTAATGAAAGTTTCCTTTTCCAAAATATGTCAACGACTAGATTCTCGAAAGAAGAGAATAGAATGAATATATAAAAAGGAAAGATGAAATCTTGTCTTATCTGATAATAAATAAGTCCAAATATATGAATAGATCTGTTGCTGGATAGTCGATCTGAGTTCAGAGAAAAGAGATAACTGATTCTTCAAAAAATTGTCAATCTCAAAAGGAATTTCGTCGAACAGAAAGCTGAGTTCGTCGAACTGAACACTTAGTTACTCATTCGTCGAACAGAATACTGAGTTCTTTGATCTCAATCAGGAGTTCGTCGAACTGAAACAAAGAATCTGCAGAACTGCTTGAAAGACTGATTTCGTCGAGCTGGAGAACAAGTTCATCGAACTGATACGCGATGTTCGTCGAACACAGGAAGGAGTTCGTCGAACGCAGAAAGATGTTCGTCGAACACAGAAACTTGGAATTTTCCTAAGTTCCAGCTGACTCAGACAAGCTTAGACATTGACCATAAGACTATACAATGGGGTCAACTTGAGTCCTAATCACAGATAGTGATCCTAGCCCAAATTAGTAATAGAGTTGTTCCAAGAATCTCCTTAGATATTTCTTATCATTATTATGCACATAGCATTTACAACAAAAATCTTAAAATAGTTAACCTTAGGCTTTTTATTCTTAAGCAATTCATAGGGTGTTTTACCCTTGAGTTTGTGTATCAGACTCCTGTTCAACACATAATTTATTGTGTTCACTGCCTCTGCCCTAAAAGAGAGTGGCAAGTGAGCATCAACAAACAATGTAGTTGCTGATTCAATTAATGTTCTATTTTTCCTTTCAGCTACCCCATTTTGTTGAGGAGTTCTAGGAGTAGAGAAACATTGCTTGATCCCTTCTTTTCCACAGAATTCTCTCATCAGAAGAGATTCAAACTCAGTGCCATGATCACTTCTGATCAGTGCAACTAGAGTAGAGTACTCAATCTTGATGGACATGAGAAATTCTGTTAGAACACTGAAGGTGTCAGACTTGTTCCTAAGAAAGAACACCCTAGTGAATCTAGAGAAGTCATCTACAATAACTAAAGTGTAATATTTCCCTCCTAGACTCTGTATTGCAGTGGGTCCAAAGAGATCCAAATGCAGTAAGTACAGAATCCTAGGTGAATCGCTCTTGGATAACGATTTGAAACTACTCTTGGTCTTCTTTCCTAGTTGACAAGCCCTGTAGAGTCCTTCCTTCTTGTATGAACCAGAAGGCAGTCCTCTTACTAGATTGTCCTTGGAGAGCTTAGAGATAGTTCTAAGGTTAATATGTCCTAGCCTTTTATGCCATAATTCATTTGTTTTACTTATTGAATTAAATAAACAAATGTCTGAATTGGCAGAATCAAAATTGACTAAATATATATTTCCTTGTCTAATACCAGAAAACACATTGATGTTATTATTATTGGTAATAAGACATACAGAATGATTAAAAGTTACCTGATAACCTTCATCACACAGTTGGCTTATGCTGATGATGTTATGCTTGAGACCCTTGACATATGTTACCTCTTTGAAGGTAACTGCTCCAACTCTGATTTTTCCATATCCTTTAGTCTGTCCACAGTTGGAGTCTCCAAAATTTACTTTGGGTCCAAGCTTTTCCTTGTAATCACTTAGATTGGCCTTGTTTCCTGTCATGTGCTTAGATCATCCACTATCCAAATACCAATGTTCTTCTATTTTTGGATAGCTTTGTACCTACAAAATAGAAAATAAACTAGTTGTTCTTGACCCAGACTACCTTGGGTCCTTTTGTCTTACCACAAAATTCTGAAATGTAAGAAATCTCAGGTTGATCCTTATAGCCTTGTGGATGATATCTCCTAGGAGGAATAATCCACTCAGTAAAGGGATTCTTAGTATGTTGAGAATGATAATTCTTTTGAAATGCAGTATATTTTTCGTTCGACGAACTTGGCTGAGTTTGTCGATCGTCGCTCGACGAATTGAAGTTATTTTGTCGAGCGCCGTTCGATGAATAGCTATACTGAAAGTCTGTATTCAGCGTTCATTGATCACCGTTCGACGAATTCATGTGATTTTGTCGAGCGCCATTCGACAAATTCTTTTGAATTTTTTTATTCTTAACATCCTTCTTGAGATGTTCTTACCTACTTCTACTGCCTCTTTGCTCTTGGCATAAATGAACTTCATTGGAGTAGATAAGATGTCTTTCTTAAGAAGATATGGCTGACTTGATGATGCACCCAAGCCCAGTTTTCCATTGAGTCTGGCATTTACAGTGCTTGTGATATCCATCAGTTTGATGCTTCTCCCATTGAGGGATTCTTCAAACTTTTTAGCCTGAGATAATTTGTTCTCAATAAGAACAATATGTTCTTTGGAGGCAACCAGTTCTTTCTTAAGATTGGCATTTTCTTCAGTCAATTGATTCATTTCAACCAACTTACTTCTGAGGTAAATTATTTCCTTCTCAGAATTAATTAAATCTAAACAAAGAGTTTTAAATTCATTTTTGAAATCATTTGAAGTAAAATCAAAGGTAGAGATTACCTGATCACTATCAGTGTCAGATTCTGATTCATTAGAATTATTTGTTGATGTATTGATAGCCATCATGCAAAAGCTTCTTTCATCTGCATCATCTTCATCATCACTTGAGCTGGATGATGATGCATGTTCTGAATCACTACTTGAGTCGTAGACAGCCATCATGCATAGATCCTTCTCATTTGAATTATCTTCATCTTCAGAGGAGATGGATGATGACTCTGATTCAGTGTCACTCCATGTCTCAGCTACAAATCCCCTTCCCTTCTGTTTATGTTTGTGGGAGGATGGCTTGCTGGAGTGTTTCTTTTCTTCTGTCCTTCTTTTGATTTCTGGACACTCAGGTAGGATGTGTCCAGGCTTCCTGCAACCAAAACAAATAATATCTTTAGAATTTGATTTGTCATACCTTGGTTTTTCTTTGGGTCTGAAATCCTTCTTTCTGAGGTCCTTTCTAGCCATTTTGTAAAATCTTTTGGCTAGGAGGCTCATAAACTCCATTTCTCCTGGAGCTTTGTCTTCCTCTTATGTTGCCTGAAAATCAATGCCTCTTTCCTTTTTGGTGGCTGGAGAGGAGGTAAACTGTTCAGCTTCTCTTGACTTGATAAGCTGCTCATAGGATTTTAGTTTGCCTAATATGGTCTCAGTGGAGATCTCATTTAGGCTTCTGGCTTCCTTGATTGGCCAGATCCTTGAGCCCCATGTATTGGGGAAGCACATTAGGATCTTATCATTCACTTCAGTGATTGAGATCACTTTATCCAAAGACTTCAGCTCATTGATGATGAGACTGAGTCTGTTATACATGTCTGCAACTGTTTCAGTATCTCCCTTCTTGAAGTTCTCATATTGGGAGATGAGATGAGATCTCCTATCCTTTCTCTCATCTGCAGATCCTTCAACCATGTTGTAGATAGAGATCCAGATGTCCCTGGCTGAGGTGCAGTCCACAACCTTCTGGAATATGTCATCAGACATGGTGTGTGCCAAAATGTTCATAGCCTTGGAATCTGCATTCCTTTGTTTCTTCTGAGCATCTGTCCGCTCAGGAGGTGGAACAACATTAGTGTTGGTTGTTGTTTCAGTACTTGTTGTTGCTGATGGAGAAGGAGGTCCTGTCAAAATAGAATTAAAGACATTTTCATCAATTGAGTTCATATATAATTTGATCCTTGCCTTCCATAATGCAAACTTGTTAAGATTGCATATAGGAGGTCTTGTGCTTGAGTCTTCTTTGTTCTGAGCCATGAGTTTTTAGAAAAAGAAAACTCTAGAATAAGTTAAGATCTAATTGATCTTTGGATTCAGGTGTTAGCCTGTGTAACCAATCAACCAACCTCTGATACCAATTGAAAGTGAGGTATTAGATCTTAGACTTACTCTAGAGGGGGGTGAATAGAGTATTAAAAGTTTAACTTATTTATAGCGAAATTAAAATACTGATATATATATGTAGTCTGTGAGTAGAAAGACAAAATAATAAACACAGCACAGCACAGTACAGAAAATAACACAAACACAGCAAGACACAAGGATCTATAGTAGTTCCCCAATCAATCTGGGAACATCTACTCTTCTACCACCCTTGGTAGGAATCCACTAGGTTTTTGATCAGGTGCCCTATCACCAGTGAGATTTTTGATCAGGTGCCCAAACACCACTGAGCTTTTGATCAGGTGCTCAAACCAAACCACAGGTTTTTGATCAGGAGCCCTGCCACCAAAGGTTAACTTTTGAAGGGAGTTAGAACACTGTACAGGATGGGGTAAAAAGAATAAACAAAAAAAGTTTAGGAAATTCTTCTCTCTCAATAAGATCTGAGAGAAGACTAGTGGAATGTTGTTGTTGTAAAGCTCCCCCTGTCTGATAGAATTTGTTGACAGTTGGTGAAGCTTTCTCTTGGGTGAAGAAGACTGAGAATCAGCAGATGAAATCTGAGAGAAGTTAATAGATGTTCTCAGAGAATGAAGATGCTGCTGTAAAAGATGAAGATTTCTGTATCTCTGAGTATTTTTTTTTTCAAGTATCTTCTATGTCTTCTCTATTCTATATTGTGTCCACTGGTATATCTCTTTTTGTATCTCTTGCATTCTAATTCTAAAAAAATCAAATCTTCTAATAAGGAATAGAATAATCTGAGATAAATATTCCTTGGAACTGCAATAATAAACTTTCTGATTCTGCAGAGACTTTAATTCCTTTTTAATGAAAGTTTCCTTTTCCAAAATATGTCAACGACTAGATTCTCGAAAGAAGAGAATAGAATGAATATATAAAAAGGAAAGATGAAATCTTGTCTTATCTGATAATGAATAAGTCCAAATATATGAATAGATCCGTTGCTGGATAGTCGATCTGAGTTCAGAGAAAAGAGATAACTGATTCTTCAGAAATTTGTCAAGCTCAAAAGGAATTTTGTCGAACAGAAAGCTGAGTTCGTCGAACTGAATACTTAGTTACTCATTCGTCGAACAGAATACTGAGTTCGTTGATCTCAATCAGGAGTTCGTCGAACTGAAACAAAGAATCTGCAGAACTGCTTGAAAGACTGATTTCGTCGAGCTGGAGAACAAGTTCATCGAACTGATACACGACGTTCGTCGAACACAGGAAGGAGTTCGTTGAACGCAGAAAGATGTTCGTCGAACACAGAAACATGGAATTTTCCTATGTTCTAGCTGACTCAGACAAGCTTAGACATTGACCCTAAGACTATACAATGGGGTCAACTTGAGTCCTAATCACAGATAGTGATCCTAGCCCAAATTAGTAATAGGGTTGTTCCAACAAAATGAAAATAACAAGACATTAAAAAAGGGAATAAGAATTACATAAAATTAAATCTAAACCTAAAACATGAAAATAAAGTAAAACTATACAAGAACAACCCCCAATGGGCAGGGGGGAGAGGAGGGATTGTTGGAATGCAACCTCTGAATTTATAAGAAAATTTTTGAGGTTACACGCCCTTGGTCACGGGCGTGACCCTGGGGCATGTAATCACTGTTCTGCATCGGCTGGGACGGCGACATGGAGCTTGCGTGACGGCGTGAGAAAGTCGGACATTACACGCCCGTGTAACTTGGGACACGGGTGTGTACTTGGGCGGCTTCAATTAATGTAGCATGGGTGTGATAGGCGGCGCGGCGGAGAGTAAGGATCACACGCGAAAGTCACGGGCGTGACTTGGGTCAACTTCTCGACGACAGCTCCTCTTCTCGACGACATTGCTGGGAGCATCTTTTTAAGTTTACACGCCCTTGGTCACGGGCGTGACCTTTGAGTCACGGGCATGACCGAGGGCGTGACTTATTGTGGACGAGCTCAAACTGCGCAGCATCAACTCTGGACTAGCATTAAAGTTACACGCCCTTGGTCACGGGCGTGATCTAGGGCGTGTACTGTCAATTTTGAGAAAAACTCCAGAAAATCTGCAAAACAGAAATACAAATATATTTAGAATAGAAAATATAAAAGAAATGATTTTTAACCAAAATATAAATAATATTCACAGAATTATATAAAAATTAACCTAAATACTATAATACAAATATGCACAAATCCTACTCATCAGCCCACAGCACTAAAGACCGTTCTACAACGGCTCGTTTATTGCCTAGAATGGAAAGGAGCATTTAAGAAGACCGGAAAAACTTTCTTGGAATGAATTCAAACAGCTGATAGATGGGTCGTGAACAAAAGAAGAAAGGAAGATTAATTGTCCAAGACTATGCCTTTTCAGGTCAACCCAAAAGTGGAAACTAATTCAAAATTAATCATGGACAATAAATAGAATGACAAGAAAGAAAAATAAAGAGCATTCATTACATCCATCTACAACTTGTCGATTAGGGTTCTCACTTCTTCTTCTTCCTCCTAGAACCCTAAAAAGACAAAGAGAAAAAGAAGTGCTCTCTCTCAGAACAGAAAAATAGAAGGATGCTTTTTCTTCAACATCCTATAGCAGCCAGATAGCAAGTAGAATATATACAAAAGGATCTGAAGAACATAACCCTTGCAAATCATCACAATCATAAGCAATGGTTCATCATTAGCAGATCCATAGAAGGGAAAAAGAGAAGCTGAAAGCTTCTATAGAATTCTGAGAATAGAATTCTTCTTCTCCATCTTCTTTCTTCTCTGTCTTCAACTATAAAGAGTTTTAAGAATCCCTCTTCCAAAGGATTCAGTGGTTCTAAGAGTCTCCTTATCAAAAGTCTCAGTGGTTCAAGATCTCCTTATCAAAAGATCTGAGTGGTTCAAGATCTCCTTATCAAAAGATCTGTGGTTTTAGAGTCTCCTTATTAAAAGACTCATGCAGAGGTTGTGCCATCCTACCAGGGAGGTAGAAGAGAGGACTACCCGCATTTTGGGGAACCTCTATAAAAATCCTTGTGTCTTTGCTGTGATTTTCTATGCTGTCCCATATAGCTTATAGCTTTTCTGTTTTACATTAACATCATTTATTTTATTCTGTGTTTGGTGTTGTTGAAGCATAAGACTTAGTGTTTTATTGAGTGTGCACAAATAGGATAAAAAATAATTTAAATCTCTATTCACCCTGAAAGTGCACAGTGTGCCTCTGTGAATCCTCTAGAGGGGGTGAATAGAGATTTAAATTTCTTTCTAACCTAACTTTGCAAGTACAATAAAAACCTAAGTGTTATGCTCCAACAAATACTTATCCAGAATAAAACAATGCTGGAATATAAAGCAGGAAAACAGTAAGTAATCTAAGCTATGAGGGACATCACAGAAAATAAACAATCCAGAAGACACACAGATTTTTATAGAGGTTCCCCAAAATATGGGTACTCCCCTCTTCTACCACCTGGTAGGAATGCACCAACTGTGCCTGAGTCTTTTGGTAAGGAGACTCTTAGAACCACTGATCTTTTGACAAGGAGATCATGAACCACCAGGTCTTTTGATAAGGAGATCTTGAACCACCCGATCTTTTGATAAGGAGATCTTGAACCACTGAATCCTTTGGAAGAGGGATTATCAAAACTCTGTACAGTTGGGAATGAGAAAGAGAAAGAAAGAAGGGGAGAAGAGTAAGAATTCTATTTTCAGAATTCTTATGAAGGCTGTATGAAGAACAACTTCTTAAATCTTTCACTGGATCTGCTCTTGATTAACTCATGCTTATGATAATGCTGTATTGCAGGTGTACAACCCTGTATTCGCCGAGTAGGTTCTCGAAGCACAGAAAGTATTTTCGAACATCATTCTTCAAGATAAACCTAAGCAGGGAGAGAGGAGGGCGAGCTCCTCTCGCCCCCGGCGCCCCCAGCAGCAGGGGGGCGAGACCCCAGGGGGGCGAGACCCCAGGGGGGCGAGACGCTAGCGCCGGCGGTAGCGATACCGCCGGGCGCTAGCCCAGTTCTCGCCCAGCCCCAAGGCAAGGGGGGCGAGCTCCTCTCGCCCCCGTCCCCAGCAGTAGGGGGCGAGACGCTAGCGCCGGCGGTAGCGATACCGCCGGGCGCTAGCCCAGCTCTCTCCCAGCCCCAGCAGAGGTAACCTCTCTCACCCACCAGAAAAGGAGGGGGGGGGGGGGGTGGTCTGCGTTTAGCATCCCAGAACAGCGGGATTTGGCTATTTGCAGTCCAGTTTTGGCTATTCGCAGTCCAAATCCGAGGGTATTTTGGGTATTCTGCAGTCCAGTTTAGGTTATTTGCAGCCCAGATCCGAAAATCCTATAAATAGGACCAAGGGGGCACCATTTGGAGAGATCTCTCATCCTAGGCTAGCTCTCTCCTTCCTTCTCTCCCTCCCCAAGTCTCTCTAGGGGGTGAGGAGAGGCTCCAGTGGTGCCCAAGCTTAGTAGTGGCTTGGGAGGGGAAGTTCCAAGGGGACTTCCGGGTACGTGGCGGGACCTCCCCGCTAAGCCCTTGGTCCAGTTCTTAGTTCCGACACCTTCAACCTAGAGCTCTCCCTTGGGGGAAGGGTTGGTCGCCCCTCAGCCTCGTTGAGGGCCCCGAACTCCACAGAGACCGAGTAGTCGGTTTCAACATTTATGGTGCGGTGAGCGTGGAGTGTGACCGATTAAAGAAACCCTCAAGATGAGCTCCATGGATGGAGGTGGAGGAAGTTCCGACCCAGGTCACTCGCAGCCCCCGGTGGCTGGGGTGATGTTGGAGATGTTTGAAAATTTCAGGCAAGAGGTCCTGCAGACCTTGCAGGTGACTTTCGCCTCGATAGGCGAAAGCAGGAGAGGAAGTGGTTCGGAGGTCTCGCCCCGACAGGAGGGTGAGATCCCTCTCAACCAACCAACCAGAGAGGTGCCAGGAGGGGGCGAGTGGGGAGGCGCCAGGCCCCCACTCGCCCAGCTCCAAGGTGGCGAGTGGGGAGGCGCCAGGCCCCCACTCGCCCGCTCCAAGGTGGCGAGTGGGGAGGCGCCAGGCCCCCACTCGCCCAGCTCCAAGGTGGCGATTGGGGAGGCGCCAGGCCCCCACTCGCCCAGCTCCAAGGTGGCGAGTGGGGAGGCGCCAGGCCCCCACTCGCCCAGCTCCAAGGTGGCGAGTGGGGAGGCGCCAGGCCCCCACTCGCCCAGCCCCAAGGGGGCGAGTGGGGAGGCGCCAGGCCCCCACTCGCCCAGCCCCAAAAGGGGGCGAGCACGGGAGGTCCCTTTTGTGAGCTGATCCTCTCGGCCCCGATTTCGGAGGGGTTCAAGGGGGCGAAGATGTCTCACTACTTCGGCAAGGATGACCCCATCTTACACCTGCAGTGGTTTGAAGACATGGTCTCCATCATGCCCATGTCGGACGCTTTCAAATGTCGACTCTTCGCGACAACTCTGAAGAAGAAGGCTAGAGATTGGTTCCACCAGCTCCCTGCGGGATCCATCTATGCCTTTGAAGACTTGCGTCGGGGCTTCCTGCTACGCTTCTCGACGTCAAGGAAGAGGAAGAAAGATGCCGAAGCACTTTTCAAGATCAAGCAAGAGCCAGAAGAGTCGCTGGCTCACTATCTGGAACGGTTCAGGGAGGAGGTTCACCTCATCGAAGAAGTGCCTGGGTACACCCTCAAGCTCGCCTTCACGGTGGGGCTGCGGGAGGGCTTCTTCAAGATGGACCTCAAGAGAAGATCTCCTTTGTCCTTTGAAGAGTTGATGGAAAGGGTGGCAGAAGAAGTTGAAAGTGAGGAGGCCAACCCAGAGTTCACAAGAAGGCCGGCCAAGCTGAGTGAGCCAGAGGCAAGGTAGCATGGGAGGAAGGTAGAGTCTCCCAAGAGGAAGTTCGACCAAGAGGAGGACAACTTCCAGGAAGAAGAGACTGACCTCCCAGGGTGGAGGCAGGGCCCGAAAGCACCCTCTCCACCACCCCAGCAAGCCATGGCGATCGGCCATAGAAGAAGAAGAAATCGTAGGGGAGGAAGAGGGGGCGTCTGGGCGGAGTTACCTTACTGTGACTTCCATCAGGAGGAGGGTCACGCGACATCCGCCTGCCCTGAGTTCTTGGAGTTAAGGGAGGCGAGGTGTCCGAAGCCGCATCGTCAACAACCAGAAGAGGTCGAGGAGGACCATGCCTGGGGGTAGAAGTCCAAGTCCTGGTCTCCGTGCTTAGTTTTTCTTTAAATCCATGTAGTGTGATAGTTGGTTTCCTTACTTAGAGTCTCTTGCATGTAACCGGATAACTAATGAAATAAAAGTTTTTCTATGTTCTTCACCCCTCGGACGGTTCCGCTGACCGGGCTCTCACTAGCCGGCAGGGCAGGTTGACCTCCCAGGGAGGCTATGTTCTTCACCCCTCGGATGGTTCCGCTGACCGGGCTCTCACTAGACGGCAGGACAGGTTGACCTCCCAGGGAGGTAAGTGATGTTCCCCTCGGATGGTTCCGCTGACCAGGCTCTCACTAGACGGCAGGACAGGTTGACCTCCCAGGGAGGTAAGTGATATTCCCCTCGGATGGTTCCGCTGACCGGGCTCTCACTAGCCGGCAGGGCAGGTTGACCTCCCAGGGAGGCTATGTTCTTCACCCCTCGGATGGTTCCGCTGACCGGGCTCTCACTAGCCGGCAGGGCAGGTTGACCTCCCAGGGAGGCTATGTTCTTCACCCCTCGGATGGTTCCGCTGACCGGGCTCTCACTAGACGGCAGGGCAGGTTGACCTCCCAGGGAGGTAAGTGATATTCCCCTCGGATGGTTCCGCTGACCGGGCTCTCACTAGACGGCAGGACAGGTTGACCTCCCAGGGAGGTAAGTGATGTTCCCCTCGGATGGTTCCGCTGACCGGGCTCTCACTAGACGGCAGGACAGGTTGACCTCCCAGGGAGGTAAGTGATGTTCCCCTCGGATGGTTCCGCTGACCGGGCTCTCACTAGACGGAAGGACAGGTTGACCTCCCAGGGAGGTAAGTGATGTTCCCCTCGGATGGTTCCGCTGACCGGGCTCTCACTAGACGGCAGGACAGGTTGACCTCCCAGGGAGGTAAGTGATGTTCCCCTCGGATGGTTCCGCTGACCGGGCTCTCACTAGACGGCAGGACAGGTTGACCTCCCAGGGAGGTAAGTGATGTTCCCCTCGGATGGTTCCGCTGACCGGGCTCTCACTAGACGGCAGGACAGGTTGACCTCCCAGGGAGGTAAGTGATGTTCCCCTCGGATGGTTCCGCTGACCGGGCTCTCACTAGACGGCGGGACAGGTTGACCTCCCAGGGAGGTAAGTGATGTTCCCCTCGGATGGTTCCGCTGACCGGGCTCTCACTAGCCGACAGGGCAGGTTGACCTCCCAGGGAGGCTATGTTCTTCACCCCTCGGATGGTTCCGCTGACCGGGCTCTCACTAGCCGGCAGGGCAGGTTGACCTCCCAGGGAGGCTATGTTCTTCACCCCTCGGATGGTTCCGCTGACCGGGCTCTCACTAGACGGCAGGGCAGGTTGACCTCCCAGGGAGGTAAGTGATATTCCCCTCGGATGGTTCCGCTGACCGGGCTCTCACTAGACGGCAGGACAGGTTGACCTCCCAGGGAGGTAAGTGATGTTCCCCTCGGATGGTTCCGCTAACCGGGCTCTCACTAGACGGCAGGACAAGTTGACCTCCCAGGGAGGTAAGTGATGTTCCCCTCGGATGGTTCCGCTGACCGGGCTCTCACTAGACGGCAGGCCAGGTTGACCTCCTATGGAGGATAAGAGATGTCCTCCCCAATCCAGGCTCTCACTAGCTGGGTGGCTCTCACTAGTAGAGCTCACTCCTAGGAGTGTGTCGACCCAATGTCAACCACTAGCGGAGCTCGCTCCCGGAGGCGCTCAGTCCCGAGCAGACTCCCTAACCGGGCCCTCATTAGCGGACAAGGTTGGAGGACCTCTTCGGAGAGGCTACATGTTTTTCCGAGATAGCACCGTTAGCCGGATTCCCAGCGACACTCGTCGAATATACAGGGTTGGACGTTTCTTTCCGAGCGTGTGCCTCGCTCGAAAACAGCGGGGATTGTGTACAACCCTGTATTCGCCGAGTAGGTTCTCGAAGCACAGAAAGTATTTTCGAACATCATTCTTCAAGATAAACCTAAGCAGGGAGAGAGGAGGGCGAGCTCCTCTCGCCCCCGGCGCCCCCAGCAGTAGGGGGGCGAGACCCCAGGGGGGCGAGACCCCAGGGGGGCGAGACCCCAGGGGGGCGAGACCCCAGGGGGGCGAGACCCCAGGGGGGCGAGACGCTAGCGCCGGCGGTAGCGATACCGCCGGGCGCTAGCCCAGTTCTCGCCCAGCCCCAAGGCAAGGGGGGCGAGCTCCTCTCGCCCCCGTCCCCAGCAGTAGGGGGCGAGACGCTAGCGCCGGTGGTAGCGATACCGCCGGGCGCTAGCCCAGCTCTCGCCCAGCCCCAACAGAGGTAACCTCTCTCACCCACCAGAAAAGGAGGGGGGGGGGGGGGGGGGGTTGGTCTGCGTTTAGCATCCCAGAACAGCGGGATTTGGCTATTTGCAGTCCGGTTTTGGCTATTCGCAGTCCAAATCCGAGGGTATTTTGGGTATTCTGCAGTCCAGTTTAGGTTATTTGCAGCCCAGATCCGAAAATCATATAAATAGGACCAAGGGGGCACCATTTGGAGAGATCTCTCATCCTAGGCTAGCTCTCTCCTTCCTTCTCTCCCTCCCCAAGTCTCTCTAGGGGGTGAGGAGAGGCTCCAGTGGTGCCCAAGCTTAGTAGTGGCTTGGGAGGGGAAGTTCCAAGGGGACTTCCGGGTACGTGGCGGGACCTCCCCGCTAAGCCCTTGGTCCAGTTCTTAGTTCCGACACCTTCAACCTAGAGCTCTCCCTTGGGGTAAGTAAGGGTTGGTCGCCCCTCAGCCTCGTTGAGGGCCCCGAACTCCACAGAGACCGAGTAGTCGGTTTCAACAGCAGGAGCTTATGAATGTCAGATCCTTTCTGTTTCTACTTTTTGATTGAAGTCTTGGCTGCTATAAGATTGTGATGATGAGCAACCTTGTTCTATTCTGTTCTAAGAGAGGGGGAGAGCATCAGTTATTTCTTCTCTGTATATTTTCCTGAGAGAGGAAGAAGAGGAAGAGAAAAAGCTTCAATAGAATAGTATAGCCGATTGTGATGAATGCTCTCAGCTTCTCTTTCTTCTCTTGCCTTTTACCCCCCCCCCCCCCCTCTAGAGTATACTCAGAGGCACACTGTGCACTTTCAGAGCTGACCTCGACCGTTAGTGCAGAGGCTTGGTCTTAGGAGAACGCACACCCAAGGCGATGTCCCATCATCCGCTCTGGGTTTTACGAGAATCAAGTCGGAGGCCCGTTTCCCAATCCTGTCATAGAGATCGATTTCACATACTTTCTTTTTTGCTTTAAACACTTTGTTGGAAGAGATAGACTCACGCCATCCCATATTTTAGGGGGTGAGGAATTTACTTATGCGAAATTAATTTACAGGAGAGAGACATACACACTCTTGCTGGGGGGTAGAACCTTTTCAGGTCTTCACCGCTCCAGGTATTCCCAAGCAGCTTTCCAACGACGCCTGATCTTCCTGCTGCATCCAGCTTCTTCAGGACGAGGTCAACTTCTTAGAAGTGCTTGAGGTGGACGTGTTTATCGAAGTACTTCTGCATTCACTGCTTGATCTCTTCCCGCCGAGCCGAGGCCAGGTCTCAGAGCTCTTCAATGTAGTCGAGGGAGAGCCTCTGAGCTTCTTCATTCTATAGCCGTCATTCTTCATCTTTGTCTTCGGTCGCAACCACTCTAGGGCTTCTGACTTCGAAGTCCACCGGGATGAGTGCCTAGGAACCATGAGAGAGTTTGAAAGAGTTTCTCTCGTGGTCGAGTTAGGGGTGGTCCTCAGAGCCCACATGACCGAAGGGAGTTGCTCCACCCAGCTTCCTTTTAAGCTCTCGACCTTCTTCTTCAGGAGGTTGATGATCAGCTTGTTGACGGCCTCCACTTACCCATTGCTCTGGGGATGATGCACCGAGGCAAAACGAAGATCAGTTCCTAGCTGCTTGCAGAAGTCCTCTAGCTCCAAGCAGGCAAATTGAGGACCGTTGTTGGTAACGATGGCGAGAGGGATCCCGAACCTACAAGCTATCTCTCCCTAGATGAAGTTCTTCATGACTTGAGAGGTGGTATTGGCCAGAGCTTTGGCCTCGATCCACTTGGAGAAGTAGTCAATCATGACGAGAACGAACTTCCTATGGCCGCTAGCTTGGGGGAAAGGGCCTATCAGATCCATTTCCCAGATGGCGAGCGGCCATGGAGCCGTGATGGAAAGAAACTGATGGGCTGGCTGTAATTGGAGAGGAGCGAAGAGCTGGCACTTCTTCGAGAAAACTTCTGCATCCTTCCGGGTGGTTGGCCAGAAGTAAGCCTGCCTCAGGATTCTTTGTTCCAGAGTGTGAATCCCAGAATGACTTCCGCACTCTCTTGAATGGATCTCTTCCAGAACCTGAGGTACTTCGACCTCAGAAACGCACCTACCCAAGGGGCCTGTGATGGTCTTGCGATACAGTTTCCCATCGTGTAATAGATAGAATGTCGCCTAGTACCAAAACTTCCTCTGATCTCCTTCATCTGCCGGGAGTTGACCGGTAATCAGGAATGCCACGAATGGGTCCATCGAGGAAGGACACTGTGTTGGAACATGCTTTCCGCATCTCTTGGTTTGACAATAACAAATCCTATTATATTAGATCATACTTGCATTGTGTTTCTAGTGTGCATGATCTTCAATATTCAATCCCCAAAGGAGTGGAAAAAGAAAGACGTCGAAGCGACATCAGGATGATGGTCTGTTGATACCGCAGCGCGGTAACAATACCGCTGGCGCTAGAGGTTCGACGAAATATGAAGTCGTTCGACGAAATGAAACTGCGTTCGACGAAAAGAGAAGTGCTCTACCGCGGAGCGCTAGCACTACCGCTGGCGCTAGTGAATTAGAAACCATTGAGAAGGAAACCACTAAGAACGGAACTGGCGTTCGACGAAATGAAAACTGCGTTCGACGAACTGGCGTTCGACGAAATTGCGTTCAATGAACTGCATGCTCTACCGCGGCGTTTGACAAACTGCATGCTCTACCGCAACGCTCGACGAAATGCATGCTTTCCCGCGGCGCGTTAGAACTACCGCTGGCGCTAGTGTTCATTCGACGAAATGAAAGCAGCGCTCCATGAAATGTGAGGCCGGTTCGACAAAGATGCGCCCGACAAAAAGAAATGTGCTCTACCGCTGGCGCTAGCATAAATGGAAACAATTGACAAGAAGGAAACAGTGGAGAAAAAGGAATGTCGACGGGACGCTATTTTGGCAAGTACTATCGCGGCGTGTTAAGGACTAACGCCCGGCGGTAGCGTTTGGAATCCTCCCGTCTGCATGAAATTGAGGAGCAAAATGGAAGGAGATATTGGCTGAAGGAAGGTTATCTCGCTATCGCGGAGCGTTAGCGTTATCGCGGCGCGCTAGTTGGAGTTCAAAGTTTGGCGCTCAAAAATTGCCTAAGATGCCACGATCCGCATGCTTTATTTAAAGACACGTGCCTCCTCCGTTGTTGCTTACTGTTGCTAAAGGAATTGAAGTCTTATATTCAGAGCACTCGTGAGAGCCTTCTCTAAGCAGCCCGAAGAACTCTATCAATGTTCGTGAATGCAAAGAATTGAAGACCGATCCGATCGCATCTACATCGACATCAAGTTCTTCTTTTGAGGGAGTTTTTAATTTGTGTTTTTGTTTTAGTTCTCAAATTTTAACCTTAATACCTTTTGTTTGGTAGAGGAATTCACCACACAGTGACTAGGGACTTGCGGGGACTAGGGGAAATTCGCCTCGCGTTGGCGACTAGGTCTAGGGTGTAGATCTAGGGAGTGCTCGAAGCCTTTCCGGTGAGGGAAGGGCTAGAGCGGCTTGATGCCTTATCTGGGGAGAGATACGCTAAAGCCAACCGGTCCTTGGGAGAAGGGTCGGTATAGAAAACCAAAAGAGTTTTTCGTTGGTCGCCTCTTTCCAAGCGTCATTGGGAAAAGTTTTGTAATCATAACTGTTTCAAATTAATATTAATGAAAATATGTTTATTTCTTCATCTCTGATTCGTGCTCTCTGATTTTCACTGTTTCAACCTAAACTTATTTTCTCTGTCACTAACGCCGAGCAGTAACACTACCGCTGGCGGTAGCAACAGAGAATTATTTTCTTTAATAATCAGAAAAAGTTTAAATCCCTTATTCACCCCCCCCCCCCCTCTAAGGGCGTCTACAGATCCAACAAGTGGTATCAGAGCTAGGTTATTCCAATTCGCTCTAACAACCGGGAATAATGGCGCTCCGTGACCTCGCTTTCCATGAGGTGCAAGGAATAAGTAGACCTCCGCTGTTTACTGGAACTGATTATAATTACTGGAGAACGCGTATGCATTGTTTTTTGATAAACTTAGATCTAGATGTATGGGGATGTGTTGACTCCATACACTTCTCCTACATATATTGTTGGAGAAGTAACCATGGAAAAACCTTGGGATAAATGGGATGATGGAGATAAGGCTAGGTGTAAGAATAATGTGAAAGCGATAAATGCTTTGTTCTGTGCTCTTGATAGGACTTAATTTAATAGAGTAAGTGCATGTGAAACTGCTTATGATATTTGGAACTTATTAGAAATAACGCATGAAGTACCTCGCAGGTAAAAGATTCAAAACTATTCTAACTGGAATCTGAATTCGAGAGGTTCAGGATGGATCCGAATGAGGATGTCGACGTCATGTACACTTGATTCACCAAGATCGTCAATGCCTCAAAAATTCTTGGAAAAACATTTTCAAATGGTGACTTGGTGAGAAAGCTTCTTCGATCACTCCCACCAAAGTTCAATCCAAAGGTGACGGCGATTTCCGAATCGCATGATCTTAGGCGGCTTCAAATTGAGAGCCTCATTGGGAACCTCAAAACCCATGAGGTAGAACTCAAGATTGAAGAAGAAGAGTACAACAAAGAGCCAAAGAAGAAAGCCTTGGCACTGAAGTCAAGAAAAGAAGATGACGACGAGGAACATGATGAGGAGAGTCTCTTCATGAAGAACTTCACTAAGTTCATGAAGAATCCGGAAAGAAGGAACACCTTCCGGAAATTTTTCCGAAAGGGCTCCTCATCCAAAAGAGAGAAGAAGGAGAAGTCTAGCGACGACGACGAAGAGAGGCCACCTCTCGAGTGTTTCCACTGTAGGAAGACCGGGCATATTAGAAGTCAATGCCCAAAATTCTTGAAGGAGCAAAAAGAAAAACGGCTTAAAGGAAAGGAGAAGAAGAAGGTCTTAAAAGATGCAACATGGGATGACTCTTCCTCCGGGTGCTCAAGTATATCAAGCTCAAGCGATGATGATGAGGCAAACTTGTGCCTTATGGGTAAAAGCATTGAATCAACCGACGACGAGTGCAGTGTCCAAAGCGACACTGAGGTAATCCCTTCTAACTATGATGATCTTTATTCCGAATACTTAAAAACTTGTAAATCTTTTGGCAAAAATTTAAAAGATCTCGATCTACTTAAAACTGAAAATAAAATCCTTTTAAAATAAAATAAAAAATTAAATAAGGAAGTATTAGCCTTGGGAAAGGAGATGGTGTCTTGCCAAAAGAATGATGATCTTTTAGCAAGGACTAGCGAACTTGAAATTGATCTTTCTAACACTCTCTCCAATATCGAATCACTCTCGAAACAAAAGAGAGACTTAGAAAGAAATTTGAAACTCTCACTTTCTAATGTTGAAAATGAAAAGAAAAACTTTACAAATATATGCGGAAATTTAGTTAGTGAAAATTTTGCATTAAAAGCCCAAATCCATGACCTTAACTTAGCCATAGAAAAATTTGGTGTTGGCCAGAAAAGTCTTGATATGATTTTGGCCAACCAAGGGCATGGTAGTGCAAAAACTGGGCCAGGTTATGTCTCTGCTAACTACCGCCCGGTGGTAACAGTTGACGCTGGCGGTAGTAACAAAACTCATAATTCATGTAATAATTATAAATCTCGAATTTTTTTTGCTGATTCCCCATCCTCCAGCAAGGGTCCACAACAAAAACTGAAAAAGGTCTCAACCCCTTTTGTGTTATGTGCCAAGTGCCATCACTTCGGGCATACCTTGGACTCTTGCAGGATGAAGGGTCGATGTACTGTCAAGCAAATCTAGGTGCCTAAGGTTTCCACCTATTCTATGGGAGGGACCACTTGGGTATCCAGATCTTTACTCTCATCTTCTTATTAGGTATGTTGGCAGGCTAAGGAAAAGGAAGACATGTGGTACTTGGACTCAGGGTGCTCCAAACACATGACGGGCGATAAAGCAAAATTCCTTAGCCTCACTAAGAAGACAGGAGGAATGGTGACATTTGGGGACAATGGAAAGGGAAGGATTTTAGGCACCGGTACTGTGGGTAACAATTCTTTCTCTCTTACTAATGTCTTATATGTAGAAGGTTTGAAACATAACTTGATTTCTATTAGTCAACTTTGTGATAAAGGTCTAAATGTCTTATTTGAGTCTTCTACTAATTTATGTAAAATTATAGATCCTAAAACCAATAGTATTGTACTCAATGCACCAAGAATTCACAATGTGTATCTAATTGCCTTTCATGATCTATCACGTGTGAAAGTGCACAGTAAACCTCACTAGAATTCTCTAGAGGGGGGGGGGGGGGGTGAATCGAGATTAAAAATACTTTGTGCAATTATATATATATGTGTAATAACCACAGATTTAAACTTCCCACACACCAACAAGAATTAAGCAAGTAAAGAAGAAAAATAGCAAGAAGAAAATCACAGCACAACACAAGGAAATATAGTGGTTCCCCAAACTTTGGGTAGTCCACTCTTTAACCCCCTTGGTAGGAATTCACTAACTTGCACTGAGTCTTTTGATAAGGAGACTCTTAGAACCAGACTGAGTCTTTTGATAATGAGACTCTTAGAACCAAACTGAGTCTTTTGGTAAGGAGACTCTTAGAACCACTACAACTGAATTTTTTGAAGAGAGATTCTAAAAACTCTTTTACACAATTTGAAAATAGAATGAGAAGAAGTGGTAGAACAAGTAGAGAACAGAAGACAATATATGTAAGAAAGAATCTTCTTCCTAGCAAGAAGATTAGAAGCACAAGTATAGTGAATATGATCTCTCTTCTATAGTGAGAAGGAGATTGTAAGCTCTTCTCTCTTTTGTGAGAGATTTCAGAATTTGCAGCAGAATGGCTTCAAAAGAAGCAGAAGATGAAGGCTTTTTCTTTTCTGCAGCACACTATCTCTTTTCTCAATTCTCTCACTCTTCACTTGGGAGCTCTTCCTCTTTTTCAAATGTATATGGTGGATCACTTCTTATCATTCTCTGTCGACCTCCTTCTTATTTATAGCTCTGTTTAAAATATATTGCTAAAGGAGAATAATCAACTAGCAGACAGAGAATTAGAAAGAGATAAGAGTTTCCATAATCAATATTTCTGTAGAAGGAAAAGAATTCATTCTGATTTCAAATAATATCCATAATAATCTTAATCAATTTAGCCAAGAATCAAATAGAAGGAAAGGCTGATTCAGAACGGCCATAAAAGAATAATATCATTCCATAAAAATTAGATCTACAGAAAGAAGGAAAGAGATCTGGCATGTTTTTTGAATTACTTATAGATATCGACGTGCGTCGATTACTATTCGATGTAAACGTCGATTTCATCCTGGCTGGACGTCGAGAGGAGAATAAGGAAGGTGCGTCGACTTTATCAAATGCGTCGACTAGAAGTCAGAGGTACGTCGACAAAGATTACGTCGAATTCTTCTTAGAGTTACTTCGAATCATTCTGAGAGAAACATCGACTATATTTCGACGTTGCGTCGAATACTATTCGACGCATATTTACTTAGCCTAATTTTTCATACTTAGAATTTATGTTCTACTCAATTCTAGGGGTTAAGATAAATCATTTCCCCAACAATCTCTCCCTATTTGTCTTAACCCTATATAGAGAGAAATTGTATCAGCTTTTAATCAACAAGGCAAGGCATTTATATAGAGAGGAAATATGCTAAGCAATAAGAAGAAAATAGAATAAAAAATATATATAAACAAATTTCATGATCAGTTGACTAATCAACATTTAAGCATAGACAATTGTTCAAATAGAGTATATCATCATTGTTCAGGGGTAGGAGGAGTTTTTCTTTTCCTAGTGAATACTTTTTTGGGTTTCTCCTTCTCAGTAGCAGGTGATTTCCTCAGCTCCCCCTGAGTCTCAGTAGTTTGCTCCCCCTGAGTCAAAGTAGTTTGCTCCCCCTGGGATGGAGCTTCCTTTGAGCTTTTTACTTCTTCTTCAGTTTCTCTTTTATCTCCAGTTTCAGGTATAACAGCATCTGGCTCCCCCTGAGCTTCAACCTCCTCTTCAGCTTCATTCTCTGCTCTACTTGCCTCCCCTTGCAATAGATCAACTTGTTGTGCAGCTTCTCTTGCTATAATCAGTACATTTGATATCTGCTCTTCAGTATGTAGCTCTGGTACTACTTCATTCCCAATGGTCTTGAGTAGAGCTAAACTGTCAGATTTTGAAGACTGGGGGGTTTTGTGAGAGGGAGTTTTGTGGTTGGAGAGCTGCTCTTCATCTAACTTCTCCCCCTTCTTGACCTTCTTAGCCAAGGAGGTTAAGAAAGATTTGGTGGCCTTAGAGGAAGAGATAGAGGTCTTCAGGCTTTGCACAGAGGCACTGACCCCATCTATTTGGGTCTGCATGTGTAAGATGGAGGAATGAATCTTGGAGCAGTGCCCATCCAGCATTGCTTGGAATTTTTGGGCTGTGGATTGGATGCACTGAGTGATGAGGTTTTCAGTGGATGGAGATGGTTCAAAATGTGTTGGAGGAGATGGTGGAGGAATAAAGGGGGGTTGAGCAGGTGATTGGGTTGGTATTTGTGAAGGTGTGGATGATGGTGGTGCAGAAGAGATGGATGTATGAGGAGGAGGAGGAGGAGGAGAAGATGGATGAGTAGGAGAGATAGGAGGAGAAGGAGTCCTTTCAGGAATGGAACCAGGCTTGGGAATTTGCCTGGTCCATTTTGAGAAGAGAGCTATTGACATCCTTTTTCCTGGAGGGATATGGATTCCTTTTGACCTACATAGGTCAGGGAAGGAGTGGAAGAGTACTTGACTCATGCTTCTCATATAGGCATTCTCTTTGTGAGAGTATTTGTAGCCTATCATTTTGAGCAGGAGGCTGGCCCAGTCTACCTTCTTCTTCAGCACAAGGGCCCCCATGATGTTCAATTGTTGTTTGGGTACTGCATCATGGGCAGAGATCTTGCACAGTAGAATTTTTCCTACTATATCTGCCAGTAATCTATATTCATCAGAAAAGTCAATTTTCTTCAGGTGGATTGGTCTATCTTTTGAAAACTTCATGGTGATTAACAGATTCTTGATTTCATCAGGAGTGAGTTCCACAGGTTCATCACCTGATAAGGGAATGATGAAGGAGACTTGTTTAGTTGCTCTTTAGAAACTGATTTTCTTTCCCTATTTGAGTTGAACAAAGATAACATTGGAATGTACCTGATGGAAGATCAAAGGTGGTCCTAATGTGTTCTGCAGAGATTGAGACAGGTGTCTCATGGATTGTTCCTTGGATTTCTCCTTGTTCAGATATCTGAACATGAGTCATGAGCTCTGTGAGTTCTGTCTCCAGGAGCTTGCATCTTGTGGAGATGAGCTTGTCTAATCCAGCTTCAGTAAATAGAGCTATGATGCTCTTGTAATTTTCTGCGGCGGCTTGGAAAGATTTGAGGTCAATGTCAAAGCCTGAGTTGGTCTTAGGAGCCATTTTAGGTCAGTGAGAGAGAGAGGAAGAAATGGTTGGACTGAGGGGCAAGAAGGATGAAAGATGCAGAGGTCGTGAAGGTTTCTAACTGAAGAATCTATTTAAGTCAAGTGAAACGTCGAAACGAGGCACAATTCGAGGCTTATTCGGTACAACAGTGGATGTGACCGAAAATATTTTAGTATTGCCGCTCGTTTTCATGAAGTCGACGTTACATCGAGTGGAATTCCACGTGAGTGTCAATATAGTCTGGTTTGGGATGATAGGGTTTCCTATCGACGTATGCGTCGATTGGAGTCGATGCATGCGTCGATTTTATTTATTGAACTGAGTTATCGACGGTGCGTCGAGTCGAAGTCGACGTGACTTTATTTTACAGATTCTGGGTTTTCCTGAGGGATTCTTTCTTCCTAATCCTAAAGTTTTCTAAGTTATCCTAGGACTAATTTTATGGGCAATTTGATTGATTATGCCAACACTGTTTGGCAGTGTGGCCAATTTTATTGCAAATATAACACCTGATTTTCTTTTGACTAAGAAAATTTGAGTTTAGGGAGGAATAGGGATGTTGATTTGGATAGAAATTTTGATTAGGATAGAAATTTTGGTTAGGATAGAAATTATGATTATGATAGAAATTATGATCAGGATGAATGGGTCCTGAATGGGGGTTAAGATGGAAGGTTTTTGGAGGATGGAAGTGTTCTGTCTTTATGTTGCTCTGAGTTTGTATGCGTCGATATCTATTCGACGTATGTTGATAGTTGCGTCGATTTATGCTCGGTGCTTTCTCCAGATTGCGTTGATCTGGAATCGATGCATGGAAGAAGTTGCGTCGATTTGAAGTCGACGTACTTTTATTCAAGCGTCGAATTGAGGTCGAAGCATCTGAGAGATTGCGTCGAGTAGAATTCGATGTACTATCATTCATGCGTCGATATGAAGTCGACGCAATTGTGTTTTCACAAATTTTATTTTTCCCTTTTTCTGATTTTATTTCTTTATGAGTTGTTTCTCTTGGCCTAGTTGCCTTCTCAGAAGAAGTTTGAGAGTCATCAGCTGAATAGTATGATGTTTCATCAAACTGGTTTATTTCCTTGAGGTCTTCTACTTTATTTTGTGAGTCTTCTTCTTGGTTTATTGATTTGATGGGTTTAGTAAATTTAACAGGGCTCATCCAAGCAGGTTTGTTGGATGGAATTAGACTAGCTGAGGGATCAGCTCCTAGCCCAAGATTTTTATATCTTCTTGTTTGTTTTTCTGTGATTTCTTTAAGTGTTTGGCTTCTCATTCTTATTGATTCTTCAAAAGCTTTTGCTTGGGATACCTTATTCTTAAGAAGCTGGTTTTCTATTTTAGCCCTCTCTATTTCTTTTTCCCTTAACTCATATTTTTTATAACAAGTATCCTCTATATTTCTCTGGTTTTTAATGACATTAATTTGTTCTCTTAGATTCTTAATTTCTTGTTTAGCTTTTAGTTGATCTAAACATAATCCTTTAAAATCATTTTTGAAATCATCACACAAAAAATCTATGTCATCAAAAATGCTTACCTCATCCTTATCCTCAGATTCCTCTATGAGAATAGGGTTATTTTCTTTATCATCTTCAGAAGAAATGCTTCCTTCTGATTCTGTCTCACTCCATGATTTAGTACCATGTTCTTCATTTGAGCTTTCAAAATCCATTAAGCATAGGTCTTCTTGCTTAGACTCATCATTGTCACTTTTGGATGAGGTGATGTCCTCAGAATCTGTTTCACTCCAAGCTTCTGCAATGAAGCTTCTTTCTGTCTTCTTCCCCTTTTCTTGAGATCTTTCTTTTTCAGATCTTTCTCTTTCTCAGTATTTTCTGGACATTCTGGTGCAATGTGTCCAATTTTCCTGCAGGAATAACAAATGATTTCTTTAGTAGGAGTTTTATCATACCTTGGTTTTGATTCTCTCCTTCTAGACCCATCTGTCCTGACCCATTTCTTGAATCTCCTGGCCAGGAGGCTGGATAATTCTTCTTCAGTGACAGGGGTCTCTTCTTCTGTTGCTTTCAAAGCAATGTTTCTATCTTTTGATGAGGTTGAAGTGCTTCCTCTTCTTTCCTTCTCTTCTCTGGTTTTCAGCAGTTGCTCATAGGATTTAAGTTTTCCTAAGAGGGTATCTGTTGAGATTTCACTTTGTCCTCTTGTATCTCTTATTGCCCATATTCTTGAGTCTCATGAACTTGGGAGACTCATTAACAGATTGTCATTGATCTATGTGAGAGAGAGATCTCTATCCAGGCTCCTTAATTGATTGATGATCAGACTGAATCTGTCATACATCTCAGATATGCTTTCTTCATGCTTCTTTTGAAAGTTCTCATATTGAGAGATCAATAGAGCCTTTCTATCTTTCCTTTCATCAGCACTTCCTTCTACCATCTTTGTAAGAGCCTCCCAGATTTCTTTGGTTGATTCACAGTCAACCACCTTTTGAAAGATTTCATCTAAGAGGGTTGACACAAGAATGTTCACAGCTTTTGCATCACATGTTCCTGCCTTTTTCTCTTTAACTGTCCACTCAGCTTTTGGGACAAGTGTTTGAGTCACTTCACCACTTGAGTCTCTTCTATAAGGCTTGGGAGGACCTGTCAAGATAACATTAAATAATTCTTCATCAATAGAATTCATATAAATCCTAATTCTTGTTTTCCAAATTGCAAACTTTTCAAGATTGCACATTGGTGGTCTGGTGGAAGCATAATCTTTGATTTGTGCCATGTGAAAAGATATAGTTTTCAAATATATATATATGAGGTAGGATCTTTTTGATCAAGGAGTTAACCTTTTTAGATGAACCTCCCTCTGATACCAATTGAAAGTGCACAGTAAACCTCACTAGAATTCTCTAGAGGGGGGGGGGGGGTGAATAGAGATTAAAAATACTTTGTGCAATTATATATATATATATATATATGTGTAATAACCAAAGATTTAAGCTTCTCACACACCAACAAGAATTAAGCAAGGAAGAAGAAAATCACAGCACAACACAAGGAAATATAGTGGTTCCCCAAACTTTGGGTAGTCCACTCTTCTACCCCCTTGGTAGGAATTCACTAACTTGCACTGAGTCTTTTGATAAGGAGACTCTTAGAACCAGACTGAGTCTTTTGATAAGGAGACTCTTAGAACCAAACTGAGTCTTTTGGTAAGGAGACTCTTAGAACCACTACAACTGAATTTTTTGAAGAGAGATTCTAAAAACTCTTTTACACAATTTGAAAATAGAATGAGAAGAAGTGGTAGAGCAAGTAGAAGAACAGAAGATAATATATGTAAGAAAGAATCTTCTTCCTAGCAAGAAGATTAGAAGCACAAGTATAGTGAATATGATCTCTCTTCTATAGTGAGAAGGAGATTGTAAACTTTTCTCTCTTTTGTGAGAGCTTTCAGAATTTGCAACAGAATGGCTTCAGAAGAAGGAGAAGATGAAGGCTTTTTCTTTTCTGCAGCACACTCTCTTTTCTCAATTTTCTCACTCTTCACTTGGGAGCTCTTCCTCTTTTTCAAATGTATATGGTGGATCACTTCTTATCATTCTCTGTCGACCTCATTCTTTTTTATAGCTCTGTTTAAAATATATTGCTAAAGGAGAATAATCAATTAGCAGACAGAGAATTAGAAAGAGATAAGAGTTTCCATAATCAATATTTCTATAGAAGGAAAAGAATTCATTCTGATTTCAAATAATATCCATAATAATCTTAATCAATTTAGCCAAGAATCAAATAGAAGGAAAGGCTGATTCAGAATGGCTATAAAAGAATAATATCATTCCATAAAAATTAGATCTACAGAAAGAAGGAAAGAGATCTGGCGTGTTTTTTGAATTACTTATAGATATCGACGTGTGTCGATTACTATTCGACGTAAACGTCGATTTCATCCTGGCTGGACGGCGAGAGGAGAATAAGGAAGGTGCGTCGACAAAGGTGCATCGACTTTATCAAATGCGTCGACTAGAAGTCAGAGGTACGTCGACAAAGATTACGTCGAATTCTTCTTAGAGTTACTTCGACTCATTCTGAGAGAAACGTCGACTATATTTTGACGTTGCGTCGAATACTATTCGTCGCATATTTACTTAGCCTAATTTTCCATACTTAGAATTTATGTTCTACTCAATTCTAGGGGTTAAGATAAATTATTTCCCCAACAACGTGCGTCACTCAAATGTCTTATATCAAAAAATGAAGAACTTGAATTATGGCATAGGCGTCTCGGTCATTCTAGCACCAAGTTAATCTTAAAACTGTCAAAGAATAAACTCGTTAAAGGTTTGCCTATGCTAAATGGAAATCTATCTTCTTTATGCTCGCCATGCCAAAAAGGAAAATTTTCAAAAACATCGTTTAAAAGTAAAAAGGAAATATCCACCTCAAGACCGTTACAACTAATTCACATTAATCTTTTTGGACCTATTAGCATGTGTAGTCTTGGTGGTAAAAAGTACACTTTTGTATTAATTGATGATTTTTGTAGATTTACTTGGACCTTATTTCTTACCTCCAAATCCGATGCGTTTTCTGAATTTACAAAGCTTTGCAATCGTATTCAAAATGAATTAGATCTAAAAATCAAGTGCATACGATCGGATCATGGAGGGGAATTTGAAAACGATAGCTTCACCACTTTCTGTAATAATCTAGGTATTAAGCACGAATTTTCCGCTCCACGCACCCCCCAACAAAACGGTGTGGTGGAGAGGAAAAATAGAACTCTTCAAGAACTCGCACGCACTATGTTATCCGAGTATGGGTTGCCTAGATTTTTTGGGCCGAAGCCGTAAATACATCGTGTCATGCTTCGCCCTATATTGAAATTAACTTCATATGAATTGTATTTTCAAAAGAAACCTAATGTGTCGTATTTTCATGTTTTTGGTTGTAAATATTTTATTCTAAACACCAAGGATGCATTAGCTAAATTTGATGAAAAATGTGATGATGGTATTTTTCTTGGTTACTCTTCTATTAGCAAAGCATATAGAATATATAATAAAAAATCTAAAAAGGTTGAAGAGTCTATTCATGTGAAGTTTGATGAACATGTGCCTTGTGTAGATTCTACTTATGCAAGAAATGAAGATGAGCCTCCTTCACCATTGGAGCATGATGATAATGAACCACTGATGAGTCCCTATTATATATATATATATATATATTCGGACTCATTTAGGCTAGTTTTCTTGCTTTTGTGCTTCAGTTTTGTTCATATTTCCCTTATTCATGCTTTTATTTGTAGTACATAGTATGTCTGTTTTTGTGTGCAATTGCGCACTTTGTTGTTGGGGGTAAGCACTGCGTGCTCCCCATTGTATCCTCTTTATCTCTGTGCTGCTGGTAGTACTTTCCCATCTTGTGTCTCTTGTATGCAGGTGACCTGATCGTCCCGTTTTCCCCAATGTAATTTTTGTGCATATCGCACGGTCGCGCGTTTCCTTGACGCACGGTCGGTGGCGGTCGTGCGTTTGTGTCTGGGCAGAAAACGGAGCGTCGGAGTTTACTCGTGCGTTTTAATGCACTGGCGGATTTGCCCGTGCGTGAGTAAAACATGTAACACCCTCCCTGTCACATAGCATATAACAGTAGGTCCGGCCGGGACCCCACGCCATATGAAATGAACAGAAGAGCGCGATACTAAAATTAGCGTTAAACCGTTACAAAAGATAACTATCTCAGCATCAGAGTCGCATAACGGAAGCATGTTTAGATTCATTTGAAACCAGTTTATAACAAGTCCACATTACTACTAGGAATGAACTACAGCGAGAGTTATTTATATGAGTTTGTTTACATAAAAAAGGTGGCTTCCAGACATCGGCACGCAGGCCGGCCACACATGAACAAAAGTAAACAAAAGTTTTGGCCTTCAAGGGCCAGCACAGCTCAGCAGCAGGGGCTTCAGCCCGCTATCTCCCGATAGTCTCACCGGGACCTGTATAAGCAAATCCACCAATTGGTGGGAAAACAAGCAACCGGTCAGCTTTTGCTGACCAAGATTTGTAACGACCCCGCCCCACACTCGGGGCGGCGGTGCTCCTTCCCTGCAAGTAAGAGTCAGCAGCATATATATATATATATCCGCAAACAACACCAACGGAGGCAAACCAAGCCACCCGCTTCGTGCTCTCAAGGCACACTTTGGCATACTCCCTGAGTTACGCCCTTACGCTAAGTCGTATTTCAACTTAGACAAGCAAATTGAGCTAGGACGTACACACGAAGTTCCGGCACTCTTCCATAGTCTAGTGCACCGAGGTGCGACCTCTTCACCACTACTATGGGCGGGTTTGGATCAGCTAGGCCTGTGCTCAATTATCGCGATTCAACTCTGCACGATACGGGTAAGCGTCACCTTGTGCCCGACACTTAAGCTGGGCTTTGCAAATTCCACAGCTTTATCTGCTATATATCCAGTCCCCAGGACATTGGGTAACACTGAATCACACAAGTTGCGTGCTGGGCGCTACCGCCGGCGCTAGCACTAGCGCTCGGCGCTAGCAACAGAACCCAGTTCTGCCCGGCACTGGTAACAGAAGTCAACCCTGCTACCTCTGGGAATACCCCTTCAGACATCAACACTGGTAGCTCACCTGGAGCTACCGCCGGCGCTAACGCTAGCGCCCGGCGCTAGTGACAGAACTCAGTTCTGCCACCAATTTCGGGTATTGCCTGTGAAACACCTCCAGGACCCTTTTTCTGTACAAACCAGTACACATAACCCGAATCACAGCACTTACAAGGAATTATTTTCGGCACTTTAAACATCACCAATCCGGCTCGATCTGTCCAGATGGGTTTCACATAGCATGCCTATGCACGTACTACCGTTCCGGACTCTATATGCAATTTGTGGGGGAGTAACTTCATCCCACCGGAAGATCCGATCTACTAATTAGTAGAAGTCTTCCAAAATGCATGTAAATCAAAGGACGTACATGTCCAAGGATTAAGGAGGAGATTCGTTATCCTCGCTGGTCGTTTTGGCGCCATAGACTTGAGAGGGGATTGGATTGGCTGGAATCTGCGGTGGCACAAGCACGCAGATGCTATCTCCCTCCTGGCACGACGAAAGCGCAACGCCAACGGATCTCCCTCCTTGCTCCCAGCCCTCTGCCCTCAGCTCTTGAGAGGATTTCAGAAAATATGAGCTGAAGAGTCGGATTTCGAGCTATATGTAATTTTCCCGCTACCGCTGGCGCTAGTGCTAGCGCCCGGCGCTAGCCTTGTGTCGGTACCGCTTGGAGCCACTACCGCCGGCGCTAGCGCTAGCGCCTGGCGCTAGCTCCCTGACTTCACCATATTTTCATTTTTGTGTATTTTGGCGTGCACATGAAATTTGGGGTTTTACAATTCTTCCCCTCTTAAAAGAATTTCGTCCCGAAATTCTAACATTGCAAATAATTAAAAAGATACAAAATACAACTTGTACCTCAACGGAACAGCTCGGGGAACTCCTCACGCATAGTTTGTTCGCGCTCCCATGAAAGCTCCTCACGACCGCAGTTGTTCCAGCAGACTTTGACCATCTTGATCAATTTATTCCGCAGCTGTTTGATCTCAGTGTCTTCGATGCTAATAGGTATGACCTTTGTCTTCAACCCATCATCGACCGACACCTGACTAGTCACAAGCACTTGGTGAGGCTCTGGTACAGCTTTCCTCAATACCGATATGTGGAACACATCGTGCAGACCACTCAACTCTGTCGAAAGAGCGAGCCGATAGGCAGCTTCGCCAACACGTTCCAGTATCTCAAACGGTCCAAGGTATCTTGGACTCAGCTTTTTCAAGCGCCGAATCCGGGACACACCCTTGAAAGGTTTGATCTTGAGATAAACTCAGTCGCCCACGGCGAACTCGACGTTTCTGTGCTTGGCATTGTAGTGCTTCGTCTGCCTATCTTGCGCAATTAACAATCTCTCACGGATTGTTTGAATAGCCGAATTTGCCTCTTCGACTTCCTTTCGCATAAACAGCTTCGTTTCACCTGTCTCCGCCCAAGATAAGGGAGTGAGGCAAGCTCTACCATAGAGGGCCTCAAAGGGTGTCATCTTTATACTTGCCTGATAGCTGTTATTATAGGCGAACTCGATCATGTAAAGATGATCTCCCCACTTTTTACCGAAATCCAGGACGCACATTCGGAGCATATCCTCCAGAGTTCTGTTCGTACGTTCAGTCTGTCCATCCGTCTGAGGGTGGAAGGCAGTAGTAAACTTCAGCTTTGTACCCAACAACTGGCGGATTAGCCTCCAATCCTTGGAAGTAAAGCGCCCATCGCGGTCACTGACGATGCTACGGGGCACACCGTGCAAACGGACAATGCTATCTACATAAAGTTTTGCCAATTTTTCAACTGAATCGTCCTTCCGGTTTGGAATAAAGTGGTCTACTTTTGTCAAGCGATCCACGATCACCCATACGGCATCATTCCCACTCTGTGATCTCGGCAAATCGTGCACGAAATCCATCGAAATGTCATCAAATTTCCATTCCGGTATAGGCAACGACTTCAGGAAACCTCCAGGTTTCTGACATTCGGCCTTCACCAGTGCGCAAGTTTTGCATTTTGCCACGTACAAGGCGATGTCTTTCTTCAATCCTGGCCACCAAAACAGCTTTTTCATGTCTTGGTACATCTTTGTGCTCCCTGAGTGAATTGAGTATTTGGTAAAATGCGCTTCGTACATCAATTCCTCCCGCAACTTACCCACATTTGGGACGCACAACCGACCGTCTTTCCACATCAGACCGTCGTCCAACACAAACTCTGCAACAGTCCCATCCCCAGACTCTGCCAAATAGGATTGCATGCTCGAATCAAGCTCCAGGGCCTATCGTATTCTGTCCGCGAGGTCATACTGCACCTCCGTCCAGTTTAAGCACGCATTCGCACTAGAACTCCTCTCTACACAGGAGATCTCCAAGGCTTCCAAGTCCCTGATCAGACGTGGATCATACATCTGAATCCAGTTGGCCTGCGCAGTAGACCTCCGGCTCAAAGGATCCGCGACTACATTTCCCTTCCCGGGAGTACAGTGTATCTCGAAAGTGTAGTCCCCCAGGAACTCCATCCATCTTCGCTGTCGCATGTTGAGCTCCTTCTGATTTAGCAGATACTTAAGGCTCTTATGGTCTGTAAAGATGTCAACCTTCACACCATATAAGTAGTGCCGCCACAACTTTAGAGCGAAGATCACGGCCGCCAATTCTAAGTCGTGGACCGGATAATTCCGCTCATGCACTTTCAACTGACGAGAGCCATAAGCTATTACTTGACCATGCTGAATAAGTACGCAGCCTAAGCCGCTCCCTAACGCATCACTGTAAATTTCATAACCCTCTGCACCCGATGGCAAACACAAAATTGGTGTTGTGGTCAGACGCCTCTTTAATTCCTCAAAAGCCCGTGCACACTCCGGTAACCAAACGAACTTCTGATCCTTCCTCGTCAAGGTGGTGAGAGGTAGAGCGATCGGCGAAAAGTTCTCCACGAAGCGCCGATAGTAGCCGGCAAGTCCAAGGAAACTCCTGACTTCCGCTACTGTCGCCAAAACGGGCCACTTCTGGATTGCATCAATCTTTGCCGGATCTACTGCGATACCCTCGCCACTAACAACATGACCAAGGAACGCCACTGAGGCTAGCCAGAACTCGCACTTAGAGAACTTGGCATATAGTTGACTACGTCGCAGGGTTTCCAAAACTTCACGTAAATGAATCGCGTGCTCTTCTTCAGACTGAGAGTACACCAAGATATCGTCAATGAAGACAATGAGAAACCGATCAAGGCACTCTCGAAAGGTCCTATTCATCAGATCCATAAATACTGACGGTGCATTCATCAATCCAAACGGCATCACTGTAAACTCGTAGTGTCCGTAGCGAGTACTGAATGCTGTCTTAGGGATATCACAATCCCGAATTCGTAACTGGTAATAGCCGGACTTGAGATCCAACTTTGAATATACCGTTGACCCAACTAGCTGATCGAATAAGTCATCGATTCGAGGAATCGGATATTTGTTCTTCTCGGTCAGCTTGTTCAATTCTCGGTAGTCAATGCATAGACGCAGGCTTCCGTCCTTCTTCTTCACAAAAAGGACCGGAGCACCCCAAGGGGAGGTACTTGGACGTATATAACCCTGCTCTAGCAACTCCTGTAATTGAACTATCAATTCCGCCATCTCCTTTGGCGCAATTCGGTACGGAGAGCGTGAAACAGGTTTGGCACCTGGCACCAGCTCTATAGTGAAGTCAATCTCTCGCTGAGGTGGAGCCCCAGGAAGATCTTTCGGAAACACATCTGGATACTCTGAAATCACAGGAACATCACTCAGACTGGGTTGAGGCTTTGCAGCCCCCACTAGCACAACACATAACTCTGCGCCTTGCCGAACCGCCTTGACCACTTGGACAGCAGACATCAGTGTCTTGCTCAATCCATGCAAACCAGCAAACGTAGCCGCACATTCGGTATTCCGCCCCAGTGTGACTTCCTTAGACGTGCAATCAATGTAGGCCTGCTGCGCTGACAGCCACTCCATACCAAAGATTACATCGAACTCTGTGAGCGGGAGTATCAGTGCTTCCAAGTCAAAGTCTTGACTCCCTATTCGTACCTTTACCACACAAACTCGATATGCGCGCATCGAACACCCATTGGATAGCATCACATCTAATCGCTCCTGTCTAAACGACGAAGGCACTCTAAGTTGCTGTATGAAGGCCTCCGATAGAAAGGAATGTGAAGCACCCGTATCAAACAGTGCTCTCGCCGGATAATTAAAGATCAGGACAAAGCCTAGTACATATATGATTAACAAGCAATGCATAAGGTATGAAGTATAAAAAGCAACAAAAGCTATATACTATCGCATACCTGTCACCACATCGCTCTGTTTGATGGCCTCCTGTTGGCCAAGGTTGTATACTCTAGGCTGGGCTGGAGCAGCGTGGGATGCGGTTGACTCTGCCGCATAGGCCGCAACTAGCTTCTTCCCACTACGACAGTCACGTGCTATATGTCCCGGCTTGCCGCAGTTGTAACAGATGATTGGGCCTCGCCCAGCCACTCCCGATGCTGAAGATTGAGCTGACCCAGACGGTCGCGCTCCTTTCTTCCATTTTCTTTGCCCCAACTTTGCCGAGCTCGATACTTTGAACTCTGGCTTAACAACTGCTAGCTCCTTCCTGCTGTGGGACCGCTTCATGTCTTTCTCTAAAGAACGAGCTGAGTTGACCAGGGTCATAAACCCCTGCGTCATTGGCCCCGTTAGAAGAAACCGCAACTCTTCTCGCAAGCCTTCGTAAAACCGATTTGTCTTACGAGCTTCATCCGCAAAGGTCACGCCTGCATAGCGACCCAACCGTGTAAACTCATGCAGATAATCATCGATAGTACGATCACCCTGAGTCAGACGGTGGAACTGATTTTCCATTTCTATCTGTTGGGCCTGTGGAAGATATCGCGCCAAGAACAGTCTGGAAAACTCAGCAAAAGAGATATCGGTCAGCTGCATTCCCGCTAGCTGATGTATCTCCATCTCATCCCACCACAGTTGCGCCTCCCCATCTAGTAGGAAGGTTGCCAATAACACTTTTTGTCCTTCCTCCGTGTCCGTGGCCTTCAAGGTTTTGCGCACCTTTGGCAGCCAATCCTCTGCTTGCGTCGGGGTTCCTGCCCCCGTGAACGTGGGAGGGTGGAAACTGAAAAAGTATTGCAGTTGTTGATCTGGAGCTCTTCGTGCCCTCAACGGCACTGGCCTTTCTACCGCAGGTTTGGCTGCTGGAGCCTGCACGGGAACCGCTCCCGGATTAGGAGGCTGTCCAGGGACATGCCCTCCTGGCTGCGTCGTGAACATCGCAAATACTGCCTCAGCGATCATCCTTATGGTTTCAGCCGAAGGAGGAGTCGGCACCGGAGTTGGTGCACTACTTGCGGTCGAACGCGGGGGTCGAGAAGGCCCCGCTCCACTCCCAGTCGCCTATATATGTACCCAAAACATAATTAGCGACTAAGAGATAGAATGAAGCAATACAGTAACACAGAAGTTCCATCTGAATGCTACACCTATACATGTAATTCATTCCTAAAGTGGACAATAACTTGTTATTTATATGAGTTAAAGGCGACGCACACACGTGCTCACCACCCCTTAAAAGAATTCGACCATGAATTCAGAAGGAAAGGGAGCGAGACCCGCAGCTGATACCAATTTGTAACACCCTCCCTGTCACATAGCATATAACAGTAGGTCCGGCCGGGACCCCACGCCATATGAAATGAACAGAAGAGCGCGATACTAAAATTAGCGTTAAACAGTTACACAAGATAACTATCTCAGCATCAGAGTCGCATAACGGAAGCATGTTTAGATTCATTTGAAACCAGTTTATAACAAGTCCACATTACTACTAGGAATGAACTACAATGAGAGTTATTTATATGAGTTTGTTTACATCAAAAAGGTGGCTTCCAGACATCGGCACGCAGGCCGGACACACATGAACAAAAGTAAACAAAAGTTTTGGCCTTCAAGGGCCAGCACAGCTCAGCAGCAGGGGCTTCAGCCCGCTATCTCCCGCTAGTCTCACCGGGACCTGTATAAGCAAATCCACCAATTGGTGGGAAAACAAGCAACCGGTCAGCTTTTGCTGACCAAGATTTGTAACGACCCCGCCCCACACTCGGGGCGGCGGTGCTCCTTCCCTGCAAGTAAGAGTCAGCATCATATATATATCCGCAAACAACACCAACGGAGGCAAACCAAGCCACCCGCTTCGTGCTCTCAAGGCATACTTTGGCATACTCCCTGAGTTACGCCCTTACGCTAAGTCCTATTTCAACTTAGACAAGCAAATTGAGCTAGGCCGTAGACACGAAGTTCCGGCACTCTTCCATAGTCCGGTGCACCGAGGTGCGACCTCTTCACCACTACTATGGGCGGGTTCGGATCAGCTAGGCCCGTGCTCAATTATCGCGATTCAACTCTGCACGATACGAGTAAGCGTCACCTTGTGCCCGACACTTAAGCTGGGCTTTGCAAATTCCACAGCTTTATCTGCTATATATCCAGTCCCCAGGACATTGGGTAACACTGAATCACACAAGTTGCGTGTTGGGCGCTACCGCCGGCGCTAGCACTAGCGCCCGGCGCTAGCAACAGAACCCAGTTCTGCCCGGCACTGGTAACAGAAGTCATCCCTGCTACCTCTGGGAATACACCTCCAGACATCAACACTGGTAGCTCACCTGGAGCTACCGCCGGCGCTAACGCTAGCGCCCGGCGCTAGTGACAGAACTCAGTTCTGCCACCAATTTCGGGTATTGCCTGGGAAACACCTCCAGGACCCTTTTTCTGTACAAACCAGTACACATAACCCGAATCACAGCACTTACACGGAATTATTTCCGGCACTTTAAACATCACCAATCCGGCTCGATCTATCCAGATGGGTTTCACACAGCATGTCTATGCCCGTAATACCGTTCCGGACTCTATATGCAATTTGTGGGGGAATAACTTCATCCCACCGGAAGATCCGATCTACTAATTAGTAGAAGTCTTCCAAAACGCATGTAAATCAAAGGGCGTACATGTCCAAGGATTAGGGAGGAGATTCGTTACCCTCGCTGGTCGTTTTGGCGCCATAGACTTGAGAGGGGATTGGATTGGCTGGAATCCGCGGTGGCACAAGCACGCAGATGCTATCTCCCTCCTGGCACGACGAAAGCGCAACGCCAACGGATCTCCCTCCTTGCTCCCAGCCCTATGCCCTCAGCTCTTGAGAGGATTTCAGAAAACATGAGTTGAAGAGTCGGATTTCGAGCTATATGTAATTTTCCCGCTACCGCCGGCGCTAGTGCTAACGCCTGGCGCTAGCCTTGAGTCGGTACCGCTTGGAGCCACTACCGCCGGCGCTAGCGCTGGCGCCTGGCGCTAGCTCCCTGACTTCACCATATTTTCATTTTTGTGTATTTTGGCGTGCACATGAAATTGGGGGTTTTATAAAACGCACGGTCGACCTGTGTCTGGATGATTTCTGAGCGTCGGAATGTACCCGTGCGTTTGGACGCACGGGCGGTGTTGGTCGTGCGTGAGCAAAACGCACGGGCGCATGCCTTCTTCCCCTGCACGCCTGCTGAGCTTAAGTATCGCACGGTCCACGCACGGTCGTGCGTTCGACCGTGAGTGACCAATTTTCTAACGTTTTTCTATAAAAGCTGCAGCTTCGACCTAAAACGGAGAGTTCCGTACGCGCCGTACAGCAGCGCCGATTTCGCCATCTCCACCAGGGTTTCATCCCTTTGGCCTCCTCCTTCATCCTAGAGCTTCAAGGGAGATCTAGCCACCATTTCCTTCAAGCAAGAGGAAGTTTGCAACCTCCGTCGGATCGTGAGACGAAGAAGATGGGTCCATTGGAGAGTCGTGACAGCTCTCTCTACCCCGGACGCAGTTGCTGACCGAGCTTGGACGCGGATTGACAACCCAGCGATTTTGACCGTGAATCTCCAACAAGCCTTCGGATTCGGTCGATTTCTTGCCTTGTTCTTCTCTTATTGAAGTGTATGTGTAGATCTTTGTATTATGATGAAGTAGAGCACTTAAACTAGTTTGTATTTTTATATATTTCATGTCTATGTGAAATGCTTGTTGTTTGAGTTGCTTGAGGTGCGCCCCATTCCATCCTCCATCCCGCCGTCACGTTCGTCGCCGCACTAGCAATTGCTAGTGGCGTGCTTGTCGAAGAGGTGCTTACGACCCTCACTTCGTTTGTCTACTCGTCCATCTGCCTAGCGAAGCGTGGAAAAGCGGCCTGTGTAATCCACTCGCCCTACGAAGCAGCACGCTCAAGGCCTGCATAGTTCGATTCCGCTTGCCTACTCGTCCATCCGCCCTTACGAAGTAGCGCGCTCAAGGCCTACGCAGATTCCATCCCGCCAAGCGACGCATTGCATAGCGGCATTGCATAGGAGTAGTTATAGTTGTTTTTCTTTTATTTTCCACAAATCAACCCCCCTCCGCATTCCATCCGACCAAAGGACTTCGATCTCAAGTCCTTCCTCGAACGTTAACTCCACCTTACTGTGTTCCTTGAGAGATTCGATACTTGGGGATTTACTTCCGCATTTTATTACTTGACAACGACCGGTTCACTGCCATTTCGTGCCGCAGTCTTACTACCGCCTATAGCGGTGTGCTAAGATTTGCGCCATCAAGTTTTTGGCGCCGTTGCCGGGGAACACAGACGTGTGAGTTTTCTGGAGAGGGAGAATCTGAGATTTAAGCCCTTTCCATTTGTGTATTGCATCCTTTTGTTTTATTTCTTCGTATTCCATTTTCTTGTTTTAAAATTTGGTTGCTTAGTAATTTATTGTTAGGTGTAGTATTTTGCACAATAGTTCTCTTTATTTTGAATCATTTTATCTTCACACTATGTGAGCGTCATTTAATATTCGTTGTCGTTGGTGTGGAGATATCTCTCATGCTAGTGATAGATGTCCTAAGGGAGATAGTAGCCCTAGCACTCCTGTCCCAACATATGGATCACCGACTTCGTCTGGTACTCCATATGCTGCGCGGAAGTCCTATCGCTATTCTGCTACGCCTTTACCGTCAATCTTCTTTTCGGCTTCAGCACCCGCTGTGCCAAAGAAGCCTGTAAGGCAGTGCTTGTTTTGTCAGAGCATGGATCATGCCTTGAAGGACTGTGCCGAGTATCTTCGCCAATTGGACGAGGATGACGAGCCGGATATCCGGATCGTTCCGACTCCTATTTCTGGCAGCACACCCTCAACATCTGGTTATGTGGCCATATTACCTTCATCTTATGAAGGGTATGATGTGGACACGGTCACCAGATGTGTGGCTGATCTGGGCACTGACATGAATGAGCCCATCTCCTTTGTACATCCATCTCCTAGCGTAGATTTGATTATTTGTGAGGAACCAGTGCTTGACTTTTATCCAAGCACTATTCCTCCCCCTTTTGTGCATTCTACTACATTCGTTTCTGACGACATTGTTGAGGATGTGTCGCATGATGAGGCTGGCGATCTAAGTGTAACATCCTGCCAGTACGAAGAGTATAACAACAGGTCCGGCCGGGACCCCACGCCATACAAACCACACTAGCTAGGAGTTAAAAGGTAATAACCAGAAAAGTAACAACTAACGAGAGTACAAAACGTAAGCGGAAGCATTAATTAAACCATTCAAATAGAACTGTCCACTATCATAGGAGTGTATCCAGAATAAGAGTTACGGCCTTAAGGCCTTACATTCATCCAATGCACAAAACTCCATAAGCATACATCGGCACGCAGGCCGGCCATACATGAATAACAGGAAAAGGGCTGGCCTTCGAGGGCCAACATTGCAAAGGGCCATCGCCCGTTATTTCCCGCTAGGCTCACCTGCACCTGCATAAGAACATTCCACCAAGCGGTGGCAAACAAAGTAACGGTCAGCACAACTGACCAAATTATAACGACCCCACCCCTTTTCCGGGGTGGCGGAGCTTCTACCCTGCAAGCAAGCCATACTAGCACAAGTACTAAATATAAAGAAAGTGCAACTACACGAGGTGAGGTTTCAAGCACAATCAATCTTCTAGGTTGAGCATCAAAAGAAGGGAACCTAGGTATGCACATGATGTTGGTTGGGTTCACCCGAAGGTTCCCCACAACCGCCTAAGCAATCGCATGAGGCTAACATAACATCCATTTCACAAAACACTCCACCGTAAGGGCCACAACCTTGGGTGGAAACAAGAGCTTTTGGTCGGTCTAGGTATGACACCTTCCACGACCTCTCCCATGATCACACGGCTTTCCTGAGGAAGGGACCTCTTACCGATCTGCATGGAAACGGGTTCGGTTTAGCTTTGTCCGTGCTCTAATCGTCGCGATCTATCGCACGACGCGGGTACGGCTTCGCCTCGGCCCGTAAGGGTTTAGCACTTTCAAGTGCTACACTAAATATACGCTACGCACCTAACCCCTTCACAAGGATCTAGGTTTCACGAATACTCATCAAGGGAGGTGCAATACACTCCGCATCAATTTCGTGGTGAAGGTTTGCCTTCATCCAAAACTCAAAGCATGGGGCTTTTGTTAGGATCTTCACAAGACGCCTACACTTAGTTCCCGCAATACTATAGGTGAGTTCACGGAGTCATTCTCCGGCACGCATTCTAGGCCTAACCTAAATGCAACGTCGCAAATCAAGCATCGCCGATTCGGGCTCACGGCCACGAATAGGCTTCACACAAAATGCCTAAATCCGCACGACTACCGGATTTTCTACTTGCAATAATGCCGGGGACGGACACAATCTACCCGGAGTTCCGAAGAACTTGAGGAAATCCTACACTTCACCCATTTGGTGAAAGAGATACCTCATGCAAACATAGGAAGAGGAATGAAAGGACAAATACAAGTCCAAAGTTCGGGAGGAAGAATCGTTACCCTAGACGCGTTCTTTTTCGCCATAGATCCGAGATTCTACACGGAGAGAAACGACCGCACCGGGCTGCACTCTCCAAATCTGGAAACGGCTCGCGAAACGGAGCTCCGGAGCTCCGTCAATGGCGGGATCTACCTTCTTCTTCCTTGGCTCCTCCTTCTTTCTCTAGGGTTTGGAGAGAGAATGGCTTAGAGAATATGAGGGTTTAACCCCCTCTCATCAGCCCTAAAGGTCTCCCGCAACTAAACCTAGCCGTTGGATCAATTTCCAAAAGATTTGGACGGTCCGATCTTCTTCTCCGCTCAAAATCGCGGAACAGAATAAACAGGGCGCACGATCGCTGGCGCACGATCGCTGGCGCACGATCACTGGTCGTGCGCGAAGAGGGAAATGGTCGTGCGCACTGTCCGAGACAGAACTCGATTCTCTTCTGAATTAACGCACGATCGCTGGCGCACGATCGCCGGTCGTGCGCGATGAGGCCACTGATCGTGCGCTAAGAGCAGAAAGGGAAGATTTAGCCTGCTTCAAGCGCAGCACTACCACTCCGCCTACTTCGCTGAACCACGATTTTTGGGGTGTTACAACTCCACCCTCCTTAAAAGAATTTCGTCCCGAAATTTATAAAACAGAAATAGCAAGAAATTCAGCTATAATTTACCTGAGAGAAATAGCTCGGGGTACTCCGCAAGCATCGCTTGCTCTCTCTCCCAAGAGAGCTCCTCTCGGCCGCAATTATCCCACCGGACTTTTACCATCCGAATGGACTTGTTCCGCAGCTGCTTTACTTCGGTATCTTCGATGCGTAAGGGCTTGACCTTCGTCGACAACCCACTATCAACCGGAACTTTGCCGACCGCAACGATATGAGTAGGCTCTTGCACTGCCTTCCTCAACACTGAAATGTGAAACACATCGTGCAGACCGCTCAGCTCTGCAGATAGTGCAAGCCGATAAGCCGCATCACCAACACGCTCCACGATCTCAAACGGTCCTAAGTACCTTGGACTGAGCTTTTTCAAGCGTCGGATCCTTGATACCCCTTTGCACGGTTTGATCCTCAAGTAAACCCGGACACCGACGGCAAACTCTAGGTTCCTATGCTTGGCATTGAAATACTTTGCTTGCCTATCCTGGGCAACCAATAGCCTTTCACGTAGTCTGGATCATCGAAGTTGCTTCTTCAACATCCTTTCGCTTCAATAGCTTAGTGTCGCCCATTTCCGCCCAAGACAACGACGTACGACACTTCTTACCATAGAGGGCTTCGAAGGGAGCCATCTTTATACTGGCTTGATAGCTATTATTGTAGGCGAACTCGATCATGTAGAGATGATCTTCCCACCTCTTTCCAAAATCTAGAGTGCACATTCGGAGCATATCCTCCATAGTCCTGTTGGTTCTCTCGGTCTGTCCATCCGTTTGCGGGTGGAAGGTCGTGCTGAACTTCAATTTCGTGCCCAACAGTTCATGGATAAGCCTCCAATCTTTCGATGTGAAACGCCCGTCACGATCGCTGACGATACTACGGGGGACACCGTGCAGTCTCACAATACTATCTACATAGAGCTTTGCTAGCTTCTCTACAGAATCATCCTTCCTGTTCGGAATGAAGTGTGATACCTTCGTCAAACGGTCCACGATCACCCAGATGGCGTCGTTTCCATGCTGCGATCTCGACAATCCGTGCACGAAATCCATCGAAATATCATCAAACTTCCATTCCGGAATCGGCAAGGACTTCAGAAACCCACCGGGACGTTGACATTCCGCTTTCACCAACACGCAAGTATGACACTTGGCCACGTAAAGGGCAATGTCTTTCTTCATACCCGGCCACCAGAACAATTTCTTCAAATCCATAAACATTTTAGCGCTCCCCGGGTGGATCGAGTACTTGGTATGATGAGCCTCGTACATCAACTCCGCCCGTAGAGTGCCAACGTTTGGGATGCACAACCTTTCCTGTTTCCACATAAGGTCGTCTTCAAAGGAGAAATCAGCGTTTAACCCCTCAACGGTTTCCGCTTTATAGCGTTTCATGCTCTCGTCCAGCTCCAATGCTTGTCGGACTCGGTCGGCAAGGTCGTATTGAACCTCCGCCCAGTTCAAGCATGTTGAAGTAGACGTTCTCCTATCAATGCATACGATCTCCATTTCCTCTAGCTCACGGATTAGACGCTCATCGTGCATCAAAATCCAATTTGCTTGAGCGGGAGCCCGACGACTCAGCGCGTCCGCTACTACATTTCCCTTACCGGGAGTATAATTGATGTCGAAGGTGTAGTCCCCAAGGAACTCCAACCACCTCCTTTGACGCATATTCAACTCCCTTTGATCCAGCAAGTACTTGAGGCTCTTGTGGTCGGTAAAGATATCGATCTTCACGCCATATAAATAATGCCTCCAAAGCTTAAGAGCGAATACCATGGCCGCTAGCTCCAAATCATGGACCGGGTAATTCCTCTCATGAACCTTCAGCTCTGCCAATTCCTTTGGCGCTATCCGGTACGGTGAGCGGGCCACAGGTTTGGCACCTGGCACCAACTCGATACAGAAATCGATCTCCCGCTGAGGCGGAGCCCCAGGGAGTTCGTTAGGAAACACGTCGGCGTACTCCGCTACAACTGGGACATCACATAACCTGGGCATTGGCTCTGAAGTCTCCAACAAGGTGAAGAACAACTCGGCGCCTTTTCTCACCGCCTTAACCACCTGGAGAGCAGACATCAGCGTCTTGCTCGCTCCTCGCATACCGGCGAACATGGTTTCTCCTTCGGTGTCCCTTCCCAGAGTGATCTCCTTTGTATTGCAATCTATGCATGCCCGCTGCTCCGAGAGCCAGTCCATGCCGAAGATCACATCAAATTCAGCTAACGGTAATAACGACGCTTCCAAGTCGAAATCCTGACTTCCGATCCGCACCTTCACACGGCTCTTCCTATCCGCACTCATTCGAGATCCATTGGGTAGCACTACTTCTAATCTATCCTCTACGAAGGTAGACGGCACTCCGATTCGCACAACGAAGTCCTCGGACAGAAAAGAGTGTGATGCACCCGTATCAAATAGAGCTCTCGCCGGATAGTTGAAAATTAGGACGAAACCTAATTGCACACAAATAAAGCATATAGTCGTACTACAGTATGAATTATATATATAGCTGTAAAAGCTAACTTCTAATTCGTACCTGTGACGACATCAGTTTGTCGTATAGCTTCTTGTTGGCCAAGCGAATAGACTCTCGGCTGAGTCGGAATGTGCTGGGAAGCCGAAGACTCCGCAGCTTTACCCTTTTCCGCAGTACGAGCATAATCCACCGCTCGATTACCAGCCTTCGGGGGACCACTTCGACACACCGCAGCTTTGTGTCCCACCTTCCCGCAGGTGAAACACGTAATAGGAGTCCGCGCGGTCGTAGCTCCCGAAACATTTGAAGGAGCTGGTTCCGCCTGTTTGAACTTCCTTTTGTTCCTTCTGAAATCCGACTTGGACTGAGAGGCCGGCGCATGAAACTCAGGTTTCTTTACAACACCCCTTGCTTGTACCCTCTTCATGTCCAACTCCAAAGATCTGGCAGTTTGCACCATCACTTGGAAGCCGAACGTCATAGGGCCTGCAAGGAGCAGCCTCAACTCATCCTGAAGCCCTTCATAGAACTTATTTGTCTTTGCCTCCTCATCCTCCACCAAGGACCCCGCATAGCGACTCAGTCTGGTAAACTCATGCAAGTAATCGTCAACGGAGCGATCACCTTGTGTCAACCTCAAGAACTGGTTTTGTAACGCAATGCGCTGGGCAGAGGGGATAAACCTTTAGATGAACGACTTTGAAAACTCAGCCATTGCGATTTCAGTAATATCTCTACCGCAGAACTTATGCAGCTCCTGCTCTTCCCACCACAGCACAGCCTCTCCATCAAGAAGGAAAGTGGCTAAGGTGACCATCATGGCTTCGTCCGTCGCTGTCGCCCTCAGAGTTCTTCTAACTCTTGACAACCAGTCCTCTGCCTCCGTTGGGGACTCAGATCCCGAGAAGGTAGGAGGATTAAAGCTCAGGAAATGCTTTAATTGCTGGTCACGCGCTCGCCCCGCAACTACTTGCGCAACTTGAGGTTCCACCCTCGGCGCTACCGCAGGTTCTACTGCAGCTACAGGCACAGGGGCCTCCACCCTTGGTTCCGCCGCAGGTTCCACTGCAGCAACAGCCTCAGGGGCCACATCCGGAGTAGGAGTAGCAGGCTGGACCAGCCTTTGGGGTTGAGCGTTGATCATCGCGAAGACCGCTTCTGCGACTAATTTGATCATTTCAGCAGAAGGAGTGGTCGCTGACACTTCAGCCGACCCACTACTTTCAGGGGTGTTACGGGGTCGAGACTGCCCCGCAGCACTTCTAGTCACCTATAATCATGCAAAGCACAATTTAGTGACCCAAAACATATCAAACATCACTCATGGAACGCTCAGGTTCCGCAAACAAGTATGTTTTCTTTTCATTCCTAAGTGGACATTCTTATTAGTTTTTGTCATTTTAGGTGAATGCACAACCCGTGCGCACCACCCCTTAAAAGGAATTCGTCCCGAATTCGCTAAACTACGGATCGACGCCTTAAGTCCGATACCAAATTGTAACATCCTGCCAGTACGAAGAGTATAACAACAGGTCCGGCCGGGACCCCACGCCATACAAACCACACTAGCTAGGAGTTAAAAGGTGATAACCAGAAAAGTAACAACTAAACGAGAGTACAAAACGTAAGCGGAAGCATTAATTAAACCATTCAAATAGAACTGTCCACTATCATAGGAGTGTATCCAGAATAAGAGTTATGGCCTTAAGGCCTTACATTCATCCAATGCACAAAACTCCATAAGCATACATCGGCACGCAGGCCGGCCATACATGAATAACAGGAAAAGGGCTGGCCTTCGAGGGCCAACATTGCAAAGGGCCATCGCCCGCTATTTCCCGCTAGGCTCACCTGCACCTGCATAAGAACATTCCACCAAGCGGTGGCAAACAAAGTAACGGTCAGCGCAGCTGACCAAATTATAACGACCCCACCCCTTTTCCGGGGTGGCGGAGCTTCTACCCTGCAAGCAAGCCATACTAGCACAAGTACTAAATATAAAGAAAGTGCAACTACATGAGGTGAGGTTTCAAGCACAATCAATCTTCTAGGTTGAGCATCAAAAGAAGGGAACCTAGGTATGCACATGATGTTGGTTGGGTTCACCCGAAGGTTCCCCACAACCGCCTAAGCAATCGCATGAGGCTAACATAACATCCATTTCACAAAACACTCCACCGTAAGGGCCACAACCTTGGGTGGAAACAAGAGCTTTTGGTCGGTCTAGGTATGACACCTTCCACGACCTCTCCCATGATCACACGGCTTTCCTGAGGAAGGGACCTCTTACCGATCTGCATGGAAACGGGTTCGGTTTAGCTTTGCCCGTGCTCTAATCGTCGCGATCTATCGCACTACGCGGGTACGGCTTCGCCTCGACCCGTAAGGGTTTAGCACTTTCAAGTGCTACACTAAATATACGCTACGCACCTAACCCCTTCACAAGGATCTAGGTTTCACGAATACTCATCAAGGGAGGTGCAATACACTCCGCATCAATTTCGTGGTGAAGGTTTGCCTTCATCAAAAACTCAAAGCATGGGGCTTTTGTTAGGATCTTCACAAGACGCCTACACTTAGTTCCCGCAATACTATAGATGAGTTCACGGAGTCATTCTCCGGCACGCATTCTAGGCCTAACCTAAATGCAACGTCGCAAATCAAGCATCACCGATTCGGGCTCACGGCCACGAATAGGCTTCACACAAAATGCCTAAATCCGCACGACTACCAGATTTTCTACTTGCAATAATGCCGGGGACGGACACAATCTACCCGGAGTTCCGAAGAACTTGAGGAAATCCTACACTTCACCCATTTGGTGAAAGAGATACCTCATGCAAACATAGGAAGAGGAATGAAAGGACAAATACAAGTCCAAAGTTCGGGAGGAAGAATCGTTACCCTAGACGCGTTCTTTTTCGCCATAGATCCGAGATTCTACACGGAGAGAAACGACCGCACCGGGCTGCACTCTCCAAATCTGGAAACGGCTCGCGAAACGGAGCTCCGGAGCTCCGTCAATGGCGGGATCTACCTTCTTCTTCCTTGGCTCCTCCTTCTTTCTCTAGGGTTTGGAGAGAGAATGGCTTAGAGAATATGAGGGTTTAACCCCCTCTCATCAGCCCTAAAGGTCTCCCGCAACTAAACCTAGCCGTTGGATCAATTTCCAAAAGATTTGGACGGTCCGATCTTCTTCTCCGCTCAAAATCGCGGAACAGAATAAACAGGGCGCACGATCGCTGGCGCACGATCACTGGTCGTGCGCGAAGAGGGAAATGGTCGTGCGCACTGTCCGAGACAGAACTCGATTCTCTTCTGAATTAACGCACGATCGCTGGCGCACGATCGTCGGTCGTGCGCGATGAGGCCACTGATCGTGCGCTAAGAGCAGAAAGGGAAGATTTAGCCTGCTTCAAGCGCAGCACTACCACTCCGCCTACTTCGCTGAACCACGATTTTTGGGGTGTTACACTAAGTGTGCCTGCTCCTATGGAGGAGGACAACCTTCTAGGTGAAGAGGAGCTTTCCTCAGCACTGGTGGAGGAAGTCCAAATCCTTAGCTTTGCCACTGTCGATCCCGCCGAATCTTGTGGCATTGATGACAATGCCAACATTATTTTACTTTCCCAACCTGATGGGAGTAAGTCCGGGACCACTCCCCCGCCTGATTTTTATTTATGTTCTTCTTCTCTTTTATTTCTTGACCCCCCCCCCCCCCCCCCCCCCCCTTCTGCTATATCTGAGCCTGTGCAGGTTGAGTCTCCACAGGTACATCAGGAGGACTTGGAGCTTCCAGCTCAGGTCAATGATGATATCATCCTCATGTGCGAGGAGGTTGATCCCTCCTCCAATGAGGAAGCTCCACCATTGATCTCTTTCTCCTGCTACCTCCCTGGAGATGACACCTTGCTAGGTAAGGATTTATTTTGTGGTGAGATGAGTGAGGACCAGGCCTCCTCCTCTTCTTACTTCCTATTAACGCTACCTGTGTTCAGCGGGTATCGTTATTTAGGTAGGGGAATAACTGTTTTATCGCCGTATCGGTACCCGCTACCGACACGCATATTAGAACAGCTGCCTGTTCACTTTTCTTTTCATAGGCCCATTAGCTAGAACTGCACAAAAGCCAAATAAGTCGTGCTGGGAAGACAAAAACCCCAGTAGTTATCTTAATTTTTCTTGTCTTTTAATTTATCCCCTGCAAAAACTAGCTTATTTTGTGCTATTTTAGTTTTCGTGTGTGGAGACCACCATTTGCAGGTATTTTCTATTTGTGAAGGTGGTGGTCGTGATTCTTCGTAGAGCTTCACTACAGGCTTCCGGAATGCTTGCTTGCTGAGCATTGGGTACCCTCGTCCCCTAAAACTTTGTTTTAGAATATCTTAATACATAGTTTAAGTTTGGGGGAGACCTGTTTGTGTACCCACTCACGTGCACAGTTATTTAGCATGTTAGAAGCTTCTTTATCTAAGAATCATTTTTGTTCATTTTGTCTGCACACTTAGCACCCGCTTGAGCGTGTACTTTACCTTTAGCGCGTCACGAGTATAACTCATTCCTTTTTGCATATGAGAAAATGTTTATGCTAGCTTTTAAATTATGTAGTGGAATAAAATGTCGGCTCCGGTGTTTCTAGTCAAGTACTCATGCAAGTATAGTAATTCATGTAGATTAGATTTCTTTTTATACTATTAGTTTTATGCATTTTTATTAGTATAAATATTGTTTACTATACTCAAATGATGAACCCGTTGTGAATCAAACAGTAGCATAGGGATGTGTGTAAACGATCGCTAGACTCGTATTGCTTGAGTCGGGAGAAAGGAGAATCTTTCTCGGTGGCTAGAACTTGCCCCAAGCGATTCTTGAAGCATTGACATAGGATAGTCTAGTGCGTGAGAATGACGTAGGCCATTATTTTGGCCCGGTTGAGCTTTTTATTTCATGCCTATCATCTACCCTTGCTAGCCCCTTTGTGCCTACCCCTTCCTCTTGATTCAGCTCCACTTTTATCTCACCAAAAGCTTAAAAGCCTAACCTAGACGCACACCCAAATCTGAGCTTTAGTTATAATTATATTTACATTTTGGGGAGTGTTGATGTGGTAATTTTTATAGTGGAAATTGTGGATGTATTCATTGAAAATTTTGCTGAAAAAGAAAAGAAAGAAAAAGAAGAATGAAGAAGAAAAAGAAAAGAAAAAAAAAAGAATTGTTATGAAAAAGTTAAATTGAAAATTTTGAAAGTTTTGGTATTGGGAGTGGGCGGTGCACACACCTATCTTGCAAAAGTCCAAGTCTGGGGGTGTGGTGCACTTGTTTATTATAGTCGTGCGGGTAGCTCTATCTTATGCTCATGTTGGGTTAGGTGTGCTTAGCCTCCAGGTTTATCTTTGTTTACCTCACCGTAACCCAAGCCTCATCTCTAACCTAAAGTCCTACTGACTTACGTCTTGAGCCAATCTAGTGTCGTGGAGAGAATGTGACCGGGCAAGCCTATGGTCACTGACACCGATGGATTTCGGTGGAGTTTTTACGGCACCCCGATCTTTGGCAATGCTCGCCTCAGCGTTCAGTTTACTTTCTCCGTATGTGTGACCGGATGATTCACTGTAATTCTCATTGTGAGTAGAAGTAACAATTATTTATGTTTTTAAAATTCATAAACTCTGTGTATAATTAGAAATCTTCTCTAGTTTTCTTATACGAACATGAGCATGCGACTTCGCATGGTATTCCATTTTGTAATTTTTAGTTAGCTATTTCATATTCCCGCTTGCGTAGGAATTGTTTGTTCGGGACGCGCAAACAGGTAAGTCTGGGGGTGTGATGAGTCCCTATTATATATATATATATATATATATATATATATATATATATATATATTCGGACTCATTTAGGCTAGTTTTCTTGCTTTTGTGCTTCAGTTTTGTTCATATTTCCCTTATTCATGCTTTTATTTGTAGTACATAGTATGCATGTTTTTGTGTGCAATTGCGCACTTTGTTGTTGGGGGTAAGCACTGCGTGCTCCCCATTGTATCCTCTTTATCTCTGTGCTGCCGGTAATACTTTCCCAGCTTGTGTCTGTTGTATGCAGGTGACCTGATCGTACCATTTTCCCCAATGTAATTTCTGTGCATATCGCACGGTCGTGCGTTTCCTTGACGCACGGTCGGTGGCGGTCGTGTGTTTGTGTCTGGGCAGAAAACAGAGCGTCGGAGTTTACTCGTGCGTTTTAATGCACGGGCGGATTCGCCTGTGCGTGAGTAAAACGCACGGTCGACCTGTGTCTGGATGATTTCTGAGCGTCGGAATGTACCCGTGCGTTTGGACGCACGGGCGGTGTTGGTCGTGCGTGAGCAAAACGCACGGGCGCATGCCTTCTTCCCCTACACGCCTGTTGAGCTTAAGTATCACACGGTCCACGCACGGTCGTGCGTTCGACCGTGCGTGACCAATTTTCTAACGTTTTTCTATAAAAGCTACAGCTTCGACCTAAAACGGAGAGTTCCGTACGCGCCGTACAGCAGCGCCGATTTCGCCATCTCCACCAGGGTTTCGTCCCTTTGGCCTCCTCCTTCATCCTAGAGCTTCATGGGAGATCTAGCCACCATTTCCTTCAAGCAAGAGGAAGTTTGCAACCTCCGCCGGATCGTGAGACGAAGAAGACAGGTCCATTGGAGAGTCGTGACAGCTCTCTCTACCCCGGACGCAGTTGCTGACCGAGCTTGGACGCGGATTGACAACCCAGCGATTCCGACCGTGAATCTCCAACAAGCCTTCGGATTCGGTCGATTTCTTGCCTTGCTCTTCTCTTATTGAAGTGTATATGTGTAGATCTTTGTATTATGATGAAGTAGAGCACTTAAACTAGTTTGTATTTTTATATATTTCATGTCTATGTGAAATGCTTGTTGTTTGAGTTGCTTGAGGTGCGCCCCATTCCATCCTCCATCCCGCCGTCACGTTCGTCGCCGCACTAGCAATTGCTAGTGGCGTGCTTGTCGAAGAGGTGCTTACGACCCTCACTCCGTTTGCCTACTCGTCCATCCGCCTAGAGAAGCGTGGCATAGCGGCCCGTGTAATCCACTCGCCCTACGAAGCAGCGCACTCAAGGCCTGCATAGTTCGATTCCGCTTGCCTACTCGTCCATCCGCCCTTACGAAGTAGCGCGCTCAAGGCCTACGTAGATTCCATCCGCCCTTACGAAGTAGCGCGCTCAAGGCCTACGTAGCGACGCATTGCATAGCGGCATTGCATAGGAGTAGTTATGGTTGTTTTTCTTTTATTTTCCACAAATCAACCCCTCTCCGCATTCCATCCGACCAAAGGACTTCGATCTCAAGTCCTTCCTCGAACGTTAACTCCACCTTACTGTGTTCCTTGAGAGATTCGATACTTGGGGATTTACTTCCTCATTTTATTACTTGACAACGACCGATTCACTGCCGTTTCGTGCCACAGTCTTACTACCGCCTATAGCGGTGTGCTAAGATTTGCGCCATCAACCACTTGGATAAGAAAAAGAAGTAGAGATGGTGCAAGAGGAGTTCGTGCCTCCAAGTGTGCTTCGATTTACAAGAGATCACCCAATGGAGCTTATCATTGGAGAACCATCAAAGGGGGTAACGACACGTTATTCTTTTAATGAATCCATTTCAAACTTATGTTTTGTTTCCGAAATAGAACCGAAAAATATTTCCACCGCTTTGAAAGATGAATTTTGGTTTATTGCTATGAATGACGAATTGAATCAATTTGAACGCAATATGGTTTGGAAACTAGTTGAAAGACCATCTAATCACCCGGTTATTGGTGTCAAATGGATATTTAAAAATAAATTAGATGGAGAGTCTAGAATAACTAGGAACAAAGCTCGATTAGTGGCACAAGGTTACTCTCAAATCGAGGGGGCAGATTTTGATGAAACATTTGCACCTGTTGCTCGCCTTGAATCGATTAGAATTTTTCTAGCTTTTGCGAGTTATAAGAAGTTTAAATTATTTCAAATGGATGTTAAAAGTGCTTTCTTAAACGGGATAATTAAAGAAGAAGTCTACGTTGAACAACCCTCCGGCTTTATTAATGAACAAATTCCAAATCATGTATATAGATTAGAAAAAGCGCTTTATGGTCTAAAACAAGCGCCCCGTGCTTGGTATGAACGTTTAACTTCTTTTTTATTAAAGCACGGTTATAAAATGGGTAGTGCTGATAACACGCTCTTCATTAAGCATTTTGATAATGATTTGATTATTTTACAAATATATGTTGATGATATTATTTTTGGAGCCACTAATGAAGAGTTGTGTAATGAAGTTGTTTTAGTGATGCAAAATGAATTTGAGATGAGTGTAGTGGGTGAACTAACATATTTTTTAGGATTTCAAATAACCCAAAGAAATGATGAAATTTTTATATGTCAATCCAAATATGTCAATGATATGCTAAAACGTTTTGGTTTTGAAAACTTGAAACAAGCTAGTACTCCAATGAGCGCATCACTAAAATTAGGAAAAGGTGAAGCCAGAATTTCAATTGACCAAACGTTATATAGAGGAATGATTGGATCCCTATTATACCTTAGTGCATCTAGACCCGGCATTATGTTTGCCGTATGTTTATGCGCTAGATTTCAAGCAAATCCAAAAGAATCTCATTTAAAAGCGGTGAAACGAATTTTTCGATATCTAATCGGCACATCTAAATTAAGACTTTGGTATCCAAATAATGATTCTTTTCTGTTGCATGGGTATTCAGATTCTGATTATGCGGGTTGTTCATTAGATAGGAAAAGCACTAGTGGTACGTGTCATTTCTTAGGTCCTTCTCTAGTTGCATGGTCAAGTAGAAAACAAAATTCTGTTTCCCTCTCCACCACCGAGGCAGAATATATTGCACTAGGAAGTTGTTGTGCCCAAGCACTATGAATGACTCAAACCTTAGAAGACTTTGGTACTCATTTAACTAATATTGAACTTAAGTGTGACAACAAGAGTGCTATTGACTTAACAAACAATCTCGTTCATCACTCACGATCTAAACACATAGACGTACGACACCACTTCATTAGGGATCACATCAAAAAGGAACATGTTCTTGTAAACTTCATTGGAACTGAATCGCAACTTGCGGACATCTTTACCAAGCCTCTACCCGATTCACGATTTGCTCTACTTAGACTAGAACTAGGGGTCTTGGACATTCATACTTAATCGTGCAAAATCCGCATTTTTATGACCACGCATATCTGATTTCTGTACTGAATCACCGCGTCACCAACCTGTACAAACCTTCTAAAACAAAAAATTCTGAAAAATTAAACGTTTTCCCAAAAATTCGAGCTCTGTCACTACCGCCCGACGATAGCTGGTTATCGCTGCGGTAGTGGGTATTTTCTGAATTTCTAGCTTCTTTTTATTTTATTTTTCAGTTCCTGTTATTTTAAAAATTCTAAAAAAAAAACTATAAAACAAATCAAAATCCAACCAAAAACATGCTTTGTGTTTCTATATATCAAAAACAACTACAAAATTGAAAAACCAATTAAAACAACAAAAACATGCTTTACATTTGTTTTATTTTTGCTTTTGAAAAACTTAAATTTTTTATAAAAAAAAAACCGATGTGCCTTTCAAGTATACAAGGATGAAATGGTTTATCTTGCCAAATTTAGTATACAATGTTTCATTCTCTATTTCAAGTATCTTAATAACATTGTTTTGTATCATGTCTTGATCTTTATCTTACGTGTGCTTTGAAATTGATTATAGAAATCATGTGTAGTATTGCATAGCATGCCTCTTTGTATGAGTAAATGGTTTATATTTGCTAATGATTTATTCACTCGCACTTTTTGATAAACTATAAATGAATTTAATCTACTCTTACATGATCGTGTAGTGTAACAACTTAATATTATTGTTATGCATGCTTAGTTTTACCTACACCACAAGTAAAAAAAATTTCATGCACCTATTTTTGAAGAAGTGTGTCTTTTCAAAAATCTTTTGTTTGCACATACAAGTGAATTCGGAGACCTTTGTCGTTAAGCAAAAATTCAAATGAATAATTGACAAAGATAACTCCACCAAGCACTACTCACCCTCCTGATAAGTCTTAATGAGCATTGTGAGGTTGAGCACCTTGGAGAGAATTGTAAAGTGTCTTGTTGCAAACACTTCTTTTTACACTACTTCTTCTTGTACACTGGATCACAAATAACTAAAATTCAAAATAATAATTGTGATTCCCCAAGCACTACTTTGCACCCTGATAAGTCTTAATAAGCATTGTATGTGCAGAGCACCTTGGTAGTTGTACTACTTTTCTATGTGCATTGAAAAAATTATATAGCTTTGTGGGTAGAAGTAACTCTAAAAACGCATTTTCAATAATGTGTATTTATTCCATTATACATGTCATGTGTTCTGATTAACTCATATTTATACTTTTATCAAAAACACTATTTTGTACACATCATTATCACTTGTAAGCCTTCTACTCATGAGAATTGAAGTCTATTGCATATCTACATGTATTCTCTAAATTCTTAAGTAAATGTACTAGATAGCTTTGCATGATCAATACAATGTATAAGTGTACTTGATTTCTCAATTTAAGACATTGTATTCTTCTATCTTGACTTGATATGTTGTATCATGCTTACATTTTTTTTCCGCTACGTCATGTGTACTCTTTATTGCATACCTTTCAAAACTAGTGTATAGCCATGTTGCATCTGAAGTTTTTTTGTGTACTTAAATTGCTACAACATCTATTTTGTTATGTCTAAAACTCTTAATCATCTACTATGCTTCACCATTCTTATATAGATGTTCACTTCAAAAATATATTTCTTCATGCTTTCCACCTCTTTACTACTTGTACGCTCGATCCTGAATAAGTTTTTCCAACAAGTGGTTTGCTTATGACAATTTCTTCACATTCCTTTTTTCACTCCTATATATTTTTTTCCTCTCTACACATTTATTGCACACATTAATGTTTGACTTTCTCTCCACCCTCTTTTGATAATACCAAAAGGGGGAGAATAAATTTGAAAGAAATACACATGTTTGGGGAGTCAAGTTCATAGGAATTTTTGTTGTAGGGGGAGCATATGCACATGTCTTAAATTTCATGCTTATCCTTTTTAATAAACAGAATTCCTATCTTTTGAACTATTTCTTTCTAAAGGGATTTGTTATTATCAAAAGGGGAGTTTGTTGGAACATGCTTTCCGCATCTCTTGGTTTGACAATAACAAATCCTATTGTATTTGATCATACTTGCATTGTGTTTATAGTGTGCAGGATCTTCAATATTCAATCCCCAAAGGAGTGTAAAAAGAAAGACGTCGAAGCGACATCAGGATGATGGTCTGTTGATACCACGACGCTGTAACACTACCGCTGGAGCTAGAGGTTCGACAAAATGTGAAGCCGTTTGACGAAATGAAACTGCGTTCGACGAAAGGAGAAGTGCTCTACCGCGGAGCGCTAGCACTACCGATGGCGCTAGCGAATCAAAAACCGTTGAGAAGGAAACCGCTGAGAACGAAACTGGAGTTCGACGAAATGAAAACTGCGTTCGACGAACTGGCGTTCGATGAAATTGCGTTCGACGAACTGCATGCTCTACTGCGGCGTTCGACGAACTGCATGCTCTACCGTAGCGCTCGACGAAATTCATGCTTTCCCGCGGCGCGTTAGAACTACCGCTGGCGCTAGTGTTCGTTCGACAAAATGAAAGCAGCGCTCGACGAAATGTGAGGTCGATTCGACAAAGATGCGCCCGACAAAAAGAAATGTGCTCTACTGCAGAGCGTTAGCACTACCGCTGACGCTAGCATAAATGGAAATAATTGACAAGAAGGAAACAGTGGAGAAAAAGGAATGTCGACGGGACGCTATTTTGGCAAGTACTATCACGGCGCGTTAAGGACTAACGCCCGGCGGTAGCTTTTGGAATCCTCCCGTCTGCATGAAATTGAGGAGCAAATATGGAAGGAGATATTGGCTGAAGGAAGGTTATCTTGCTATCGCGGAGCGTTAGCATTACCGTGACGCGCTAGTTGGAGTTCAAAGTTTGGCGCTCAAAAATTGCCTAAGATGCCACGATCCGCGTGCTCTATTTAAAGATGCGCGCATCCTCCGTTGTTGCTTGCTGTTGCTGAAGGAATTGAAGCCTTATATTCAGAGCACTCGTGAGAGCCTTCTCTAAGTAGCCCGAAGAACTCCGTCAACGTTCGTGAACGCAAAGAACTTGAAGACCGATCCGATCGCATCTACATCGACATCAAGTTCTTCTTTTGAGGGAGTTTTTAATTTGTCTTTTTGTTTTAGTTTTCAAATTTTAACCTTTATATCTTTTGTTCGGTAGAGAAATTCGCCACACGGCGACTAGGGCCTTGCGGGGACTAGGGGAAATTCGCCTCGTGTTGGCGACTAGGTCTAGGGTGTAGATCTAGGGAGTGCTCGAGGCCTTTCCGGTGAGGGAAGGGCTAGAGCGGCTTGAGGCGTTATCTGGGGAGAGATAGGCTAAAGCCAACCGGTCTTTGGGAGAAGGGTCGGTATAGAAACCAAAAGAGTTTTCTTTTGGTCACCTCTTTCCAAGCGTCATTGGGAAAAGTTTTGTAATCATAACTGTTTCAAATTAATATTAATGAAAATATGTTTATTTTTTCATCTCTGATTCGTGCTCTCTGGTTTTCACAGTTTCAACCTAAACTTATTTTCTTTGTCACTAACGCCGAGCGGTAACACTACCGCTGGCGGTAGCAACAGAGAATTATTCACCCCCCCCCCCCCCCCTCTAAGGGCGCCTACAGATCCAACACAGTGATCGATCTCCATTATTTCCCCTTCTTCGATGGACGGTCGAAATAACTCTGTGATAGTTCCTCCAGCTCTTGGCCCGTACTTGGCCAAACGATTTGCTGCTGAATTCTCCTCCCTCGGTACATGTTCGACGAAGAAGGATTGAAAGCCTCCAATCAATCCCTTCACCTTGACAATACCTTTGCAGGATGGCGTCGCGCACTTCGAACTCTCCTCGAATTTACGATGCGACCACCATTGAATCTGTGAAATATCAGATATCCTGAATTCCCAACTCCTTGGCGAGACGCAAGCCTGCTACTATTGCCTCGTACTCTGCCTGATTGTTCGCGATGGGGAAGAGGATCTCGACTGCTTGCTCGATCTTAGTTCCATGTGAGCTGACAAGCACGATGCCTACTCCCATAGAGCTTTTGCCATAAGCTCCGTCCACGAACATCTTCCAAGAAACTAGACTAGAGGGTTCCTTTCTCGGATCTGCTTCTCCTGAGAATTCGGCTAAGAAGTCTGATACCGCTTTTGCTTTGATCGCCACCCGGGGCGAGAAGGAAATGTCGAACTCATTGAGTTCTACTGACAATTTCGCAAGCCTTCCCGAATGTTCCAATCCCTCCAGGATGCTTTGAAGGGGATGATCGGTGACGACCCGGATGGAGTGATCTTGGAAATAAGGCTGGAGCTTCCGCGCCGACACCACCAAAGCGAAGGCAAGCTTCTCCAGAATTGGATATCGTAACTCCACCTTCTTTAGTACCCGACTAACAAAATAGATGGGTAACTGCTTTCTCCTTCTTCTCGGACGAGCACCGAACTTACTGCTTCCACCCCTACTCTCAGGTAAAGGAGCAGGTCTTCGCCTTCTTTCGGTCCCTGGAGGAGAGGTGTCTGGGTTAGTTGCTGCTTTAAACTCTCAAACGCCTTCTCGCACTCTTTGAACCACTCAAAATTTTCATTCTTTCAGAGCGTCTTGAAGAATGGAGAGCACTTCTCCCCCGCCTTTGACAGGAAGCGGCTAAGGCCTGCCAGCCTTCCAGTCAACCTCTGGACTTCTTTGGTGCTCTTCGGCGAAGTCATCTCTAGGATGGCTTTGACCTTGTCGGGATTGGGCTCTACTCCCTCCGGGGTGAGTAGATGCCCCAAGAACTTCCCACTACCGGCCCCGAACACGCACTTCGCTGTATTGAGACGCATCTTGAACTTTCTGAGTGTTGCAAAGGTCTCCACCAGATCAGCAACGTGCTCCTGGACGCTCTTGCTTTTGATCAAGAGGTCGTCCACATACACTTCCAGATTCCTCCCTTTTTGCTCCTTGAAAACATGGTCCATCATCCGCTGATAGGTAGCTCCTGCGTTCTTTAACCCGAAGGGCATCATCTTGTAACTATAACAACCATCGCTAGTGATGAAGGAGACATCGCGACAATCAGGAGGATGATCTGGATCTGGTGGTATCCTGAAAATGCATCAAAAAAACTCATCACAGAAAAACCGATGGCTGAATCAACCAGCGCGTAGATCCGAGGCAGGGGATAGCAATCCTTTGGGCATGCTTTATTTACACACATCCTGGATGTCCAACACTTCCTAAACCCTAATCTACACACATCCTCCAGTCTCCCCCAACTTTCTTTACCATTACAACGTTCGAGACCCAGTCTGAATACTGGATCTCTGACACAAAGCCTGCCTCAAGCAGCTTCCTCACCTCCTCCCTGATAAGTTCGTCCAACATAAGGGCACTTGACCTCTTCCTTTGCCGGATGGGCTAGATCGCTGGGTCTAGATTGAGGTGATGGCAAGCAACCTCCGCGTCGATCTCAGACATCTCAGCAGCACTCCAGGCGAAGATGTCAACATTCTCTTGCAGACATGCCGCCATCTCGATCTTCTCCTCGGTCTTCAGAGACCCTCCAATCTTCAGCAATCCAGGTACTCCTACCTCGGAGAGTATCTCGATTTCTTCCACCTCCTCTGCTACTTCCAGCCTAGCTGCGCCTTTTAGCGCCTTCTATAGCTCCTCCGCATCCGCCATCCAGCTGATGGTGCTGACCGCACTGAGGTAGTACTCGCGGGATGCTCTTGGATCGCTCCTGATCCTCACCTGGACATCCCCTGGTAGTACTTCAAGCACTGATGGTAGGAGAATGGGACGGCCTTGAAGAAGTTGATGAGTAGCCTCCCAAAGATCGCCTTGTAGCAGCTCGGGGCGTCGACGATGATAAATCGACACTTGAGCGAGGTGCCACCGAGGGTCACCAACAGATCCACTCCTCCTTCCACCTCCTTCCTCTCTCCCGAGAAGCCAAAGAGGGGTCCATTCGGCGCCACCACCCTTCATGCCTCTACTCCCAACCCGTCAAACATTTTCTTGAAGATAACGTTTACAGAGCTCCCATTATCTACCAGAATTCGATCGATGGTGAATTCCTCCACATCGGCCTGAATCATGAGGGCATCATGGAAGGGATTCCCATTCCCTAGCATGTCCTCCTCTGAGAAAGTGATTTCTTCCAACGGGGGCGGTCCATGTGAGGTTGAGGCGATGCTCTTCTGATAAATCTGATGGAGACTACCCTTGCGGGAAGCTCCTAGCCCTGCTCCCCCATGGATCACTCCCACTCCTCCTCCCTGGACAACTCCTCAACCCCCCTGGTCGACCCTATCTTCATTCCTCCTTTGAGCGATGTCTTGTACCGTCGGCGGATCGATAGGGCCTTCCAGCCTTCGTGGCTCTCCTCCTGCTTCTTCGGCAGCTAGCCTTTTCCTGGCTTCCCAAAAATCCAGGTAGGCCATCGTCCCATGCCCTGCTACCTGAAGTAGCTCGTAGTAGAGGGGAATCTCTTCCTCCTGAGGCCTTCTCCGCTGCTTCCTTCTGGCCGGCCTGTTACCCCGCTGAGCAACGACCATTGCTTCCTCCCTCCCTCTCTCCTGACGCCTTTCAGGCCGGTTGAAGTTCCTTCTCTCCGGAGAGAACCTTCTTCCCTGAACTTGGTGCTGGGGCCGACCCGCTGGCCTCCACTGCGGCCGATTAGCGGGGACCTGATAGCGTCTTTCCTCCTCCAGACGCTCCGGAGCCATTATGGGCCTCCTCTCTTCCTGCCTCCTTGGATCCTCCCTTCTCCTCTCCTCCGGCTTCTTCCTCTCCTGCCTTCGGGGCTCCTCCTTCTTCCTGGGCACATGGACCTTCTCCTCTTCCTCCTCCTCCATAGTCAGCTTGGTGAGCTTTGCCAAGAAGCTGCGATTAGAGGCCTCCCCTTTAACGAACTTATTGGCTATCTCAATAAGCTCTTCGTAGGACATGGGAGGATCCCGGCTGATCTCCAGCTTGAAGAGGCCTTCCCTTAGGCCGAACATCATGGTGAGCTGCAAGGTGAAGCCATCCACCTCCTGGATGTCCAACACTTCCTCCTGAAAGCGGTCAATGTAGTTCCCCAATGTATCTCGCACCCCTTGCACCAAATAGAAGAGGGTCGTCGCCTCATTCTTCCTCTTCTTAGCTGCGGCGAATCGCATCGTCATGCCTCGGCGCAGGTCTTTGAAGACATAGATGGAACCTGCCGCCAGCTGGTGGAACCAGTCCCTGGCCCTTCCTCGGAGAGTGATGGCAAAAAGCCGACACTTGAAGGAGTCCGACATGGTTCGGATGGAGACTACATCCTCGAGCCATTGGAGATGTCGGACAGGTTCATCCCTCCCAGAATAGTAAGCCATCACTGGCTCACTAAAGCCTTCTGGCATGGGAGCAGCAAGGATCTCCTCACAGAATGGGCTCCTCCCACCTGATTGGCGACGATACTCAACTTGGCGAGCAACCCCTCCATACTCGCCATATGTGCGAGTATCATGGGACCTCGCCTGGTCTTCTGCCTCGCAGAATCGAATTCCCTGCGAGCTTTGCTGATAGAACTGCGGCCTCCTTAGTCGCTCTGGCTCCTCCTCTACTGGCTCTTTCCCTGCTCGCCAAGGGGGACCACCATCCTCGGACGGAGTCATGCGATGAGGCGAAGTCATCGTGCACTCCACGCGAGGAAGAAGCGCTGCTCGCATGGTCGCCTCCAGACAAAGCGCGAACTCCTCGAAGTTTGCTCGCGTCACGAACTCGCCTCAACCTGCCGAGTTACCAACACCTCCTTCATGGTCGCCGAATTCAACCATCTCGCCTTCTCACTAGAATTTCTTCCTCTGGATACAATCCATGCTCACTGCACCAAAGTGTTGAAACCAGGAAAATCCTAGCTCCAAAAATTCAGATCAATGCATCCGGAGGCTACTTGCCTAGTGGTCCGACTAGACGGCTTGACTGGCGACTACGAAGGGACTAAGAGAGCAATAATAGGACCCCAGGTACTACGGCAGGGAGGTCCCACCATGTACTCAGAAGCTCTGAAGAGACTTCCCCTCCACAACCAAAGATGGCCGAATAGGGTACGAGTATCAAGAGTGACGGCCAAGGATGACGGGTCTAAGAATTCAAAAGTATGGTTCTGAAAGCTCAGCCAAAGATGTCAATCCAAGTACCCCTGGGGTCCTATTTATAGGAAAACCAAAGGGAGGGGGGTCTTATTTATAGCCCAGCCCAACCTGGCGACTATGCGACATTTGAGGGGATCTCGACTAGCTTTGGCGAGCGTCACTTCTAGTCGCCTACCTTGGCGAGTATGAGGGGTTGCTCGCATATGCTCGCCTATACTCGCCCAGGCCTTCTACTGTTCATGTTGGCTGAGTTGTCTTGGCTCTTTAACTCCTGGCTTCTGCTTTGACCTTTGACTTCGACTTCTACCTACGTGGCCTCGAATGAGTCCTACCCTTGGAGAATATGGGTTGTACATATTCGACGCAACGTCGAATACATACACAAAATTAGAATACATCACAGATTCCATTTTGGAGCTTATTCAGTAGTTATAAAATGAAGTTATTTGAATTCTAAAAGGTCGACCATAATCAAGAATAGAAAGAAGAATACCAAAGATACAAATAAGATATATTTGAAAGTTATTCAAAAAAGATATTTCACGGGTTGTCAACAGAAATGGAAAGAGCATAATACTCCCTCTTTGATATTCCTATTAGGGAAATAATAGTAGAGGAAAGTAATATATATTTATTCGACAGAATAATAGTATAGGGCCAGAGATAGAGAATACAGACACAAGAAGAGACATACAGATATTCTAACATTCTCTCTCGGTTGCTCTCTCTCTCTTTCATACATCACACAGAAAACAGATCTCTGCACAAGCAACAAGGCTTCTTCTTCCTCTCTCTCTAACAGCATGAAGCAATCAAATACACAGAGATCATCTTGAAGATCAAAAGCTCTACAATCATTGCATCTCTTCTTCTCAAGCAAGGATTTATCTACTGGGACAGAGATCCACACAAACACAAAAGTGCATGAATCCTCAGTGACTGCTACAGGAGGATTCAATAAGGAGAATCATCTTCTCTTCTTCTTCTTCTTTACTCTTTCCTTTCACCTTTGTAAGCTGAGTAAAGAGTCCTTAGAATCCTTCTTCAAAGGATTCAGTGGTTCAAGATCTTCTTATCAAAAGATCTAGATTGGTTCTAAGAGACTCCTTAATAAAAGACTCATTCCTTGGTTCTAAGAGTCTCTTTATCAAAAGACTTAGTGGTTTTAAGAGTCTCCTTATCAAAAGACTCAGTGGTTCTAAGAGTCTCCTTATCAAAAGACTCAGGCACTGTGATAGTGTATTCCTACCAAGGGGGTAGAAGAGTGGATGCACCCAGTTTTTGGCAAACCACTATAGATTTTGTCTCATTCGTGTTGTGTTTTTTTGTGCTATCTATTTACTTAATTTCTATATTTTGTGCTTATTTTATTCTGGATTGGATAGTTGAATGTATAGTTATTAGAATTGTTTTATTGTTTTGTGCATAATAAATAGAAAAAGTTTAAATCTCTATTCACCCCCTCTAGAGAATATTCAAAGGACTCACAGTGCACTTTCAATTGGTATCAGAGGAGGTCACGGGTTCAAGACCGGGGGCACTAATAAAATCCCGATTTAATTAACTCTCTACCTGTGTGAGTCCAGCCATGTGGTGTGCCACCTCTGAGCCGGTCTAGCGGGCCAGGCGGCCCCGACCATGTGGTAACTCCACCTCTGAGCCATGTGGTGCACCACCTCTGAGCCATGTGGTAACCCCACCTCTGAGCCTGATGGGTCGTGCTGGACGCTGAGGGGGATTGTTGGGTCCAGCGTTCCTTCACTGAACTTGTGGCGCGTTTGCTACTTCCTTAAGGGGAAAAGGAGCGCCCTTTCCATAAATCTGGGATTTTGGAATAGTTGGGTAAGCGCTCTATCCTACAAGTGGTATCAGAGCTAGGTTGATCATAAAAAGGTTAACACCTTCATCAAAAGATCCTCTCACTATAAATTTTATATTCTAAAATTATTTTAAGAAAAATGAGTTCTAAGAAATATGCATCCACAAGACCACCAGTGTGTAACCTGAATAAATTTACACTCTGGAAGACCAAAATAAAATTATATATGAACTTTATTGATAAAGACATTTTTAATGTCATTATCTCAGGTCCCCCAGCACCATACAGAAAAGATGTCAGTGGATCTATGACACAAGAAATTGTGCCTAAAGCTGAATGGACTGATAATGAAAATAAGCAGAGGCATGTGATGCCAATGCCATGAACATTCTAGTCTCTACTATGTCAGATGACATTTTCCAGAAGGTGGCTGACAGCAACTCAAAAAAAGAAATCTGAGAATCCCTTTCCAGATTGGTTGAGGGAAGCTCATATGAAAGAAATGACAAAAAGTTCATTCTCATATCCCAATATGAGAACTTTCAAAAGAAGACTGAAGAGAATGTTGCTGAAGTGTATAAGAGATTCAACATCATTATAAATGAGCTAAAAGGACTGGATAAGGAGATTTCTCTAACAAAGATCAACGATAAGCTCTTCATGTGCCTCTCAAGCACATGGGATTCAAGGATCTGGGCTATTAAAGAGTCCAGATGTCATAGAAAAATCTCCACTGATGCTCTGCTAGGAAAGCTCAAGTCCTATAAGCTACTACTAGCAGGGCTGAGACATAAGCCAAAGAGAAAGTCTCAACTCCCAACCAAAGGAGTATTGCGTTGTAGGCTGTTGAAGGAGAGCCTTCCACCTATGAACAAGAGATGTTCAATCTCTTATCTAGAAGATTCAGAAGATGGGTCAAATCTGAAGACTCCAGAAGGAAGGATAGGAGCTCAAGCAAACCCAGATTTGACAAGACTCCAAAACAGAAGATTATCTGCTTTGCATGCAGAAAGCCAAGGCACATTGCCCCTAAATGTCCTGAAGAACAAAAAGACAAAAGCAACAACAAGAAGGAGCATAAGAAGAAGTCCTTCAGAAAGAAGGATAAAAAGAAGGGAAGAAGTTTTATAGCTGAAACCTGGAGTGACATAGAGTTTGAGTCAAGCTCCTTTTCATCTAATAGTGATGAAGAAGGTGTTGCCAAAGAAGCCTGTCTGATGCCTTTAGAAGACTCAACTGAAGAAGATCAGGTATCACTATTTGAAGATTTTGATTTTTCTTCAGATAATTTTAAAACTTGCTTCAAAGAATTTTGTCAAGACTATATTAATCTTCAAAAAGAAACTGAAAATGTTAAGGAAGAACTAGAAGAACTTAAGAAGGAAAATATATACTCTACTAATTATGGCTAACGAAATCAAATATATAAAAAGGAAATAGAAATAAGTGATTTAACAACAAAGAATACAATTCTAAAAGAAGAGCTTACAAAGGAAACCGCCTTTGAAGACTCACTCAATGGGAAGAGTCAAAAGCTCAATGATATTACACAAAATCTCTCTAAGAGACCTAAATATCTTGGTCTAGGAGCAGAATCACCCACTAGCACAACAAGTTCTAGCAAACCAACCTGGAAAAATCCAATAATTTTTGTTAGACCTAATGATTATCAAATAAATGAAGACAAGACAACATATAAAGAACAAAATAATCATCCTGATATAATCATTATATTTAATAAAATGAACTCTAATAATGGGAAGAAAACCCTAGGCAAAGAACAACTCAAACACAATAATGAAACAAAATAAAAAAGGTAAAACCAAAAGTAGAATCATTAGACATTCTACATACTTAATATATCAAGACACGTTTTATGCCAACTTCCCGTATCAAGGTAATAAATCTAGACCAGATAAACTTATATTCTGCCTTCCAAAAGGATTTAATGAAAGACCATTTTATTCTTTCGCATCACCTTATAATGGTAAAAGCAAAGGGCCCAAGGTAACCTGGGTACCATCTAATGTCTGAATTACTTGTGCAAAAAAACTTAGGGTCTCTTTCTCAGAGAAGATGTGGAGAAAGGAAGAGCAAAATCTTCAATGAGGAACTTAAAATAATCAAAGGGAGTGACTCTTTCTCCAAAAACTCTTGATGTTGCATTCTAATTCACACATATAATCTTATAAATGATAATTTCAATAAACATTATTGCTGAGAAAAACAACAAATTTTTTAAGAAAAACATAACTGTTTATTCAAAGGTGCATCGAATACAAATCGACGCATCGTCGATATCTACTCGATGACAGCTTCTAGAGCTGTTTGGGATAGTTAATTCGAATGGCGCTCGACGCAGTGTTGAATTCTTATTGACGCTTACGTCGATATTAAAGTAGATGCTTTTATTCGAAGCCACGTCGACTTTTACTCGACGCCACGTCGACTTATCACAGCGCGCACAGACTTGATTTCTAGAAGCTACTTCGACAAGTTTTGGCGCGCTGAATCCACTCCTTTTTCGACATTATTTCGAATACAACCCTAGGTTACGACGATTCGTCTTCTCAAAGCAACATAGTCATTAGACTTTATCGTGCATTCGAATTCTCTCCCTCTCTCTCTCCTTCTTTTCTGCCTCTCTATCTCTTTCCTTTCCTTTTCTTGCAGGTATACGCCGATACTCAATGGATCCAACTAAAGATCAAAGAGATGTTCTATATGCAGTCGATTTGTCCCTAGATACATTGTTGTCTCAGTTCTCCTCCTTATATCTCAGCTTCTCAGACAATTACTATCACAAACTGTGTATTCAACATCAAAGGCTTCGAAAACTCACTGCACATACGAAAGCTATAGAATAGGAGTTAAGATTATCAGGGCTGCCTGATGAGGTCTTTATATCCTTCTTCAAAGATATAAAGCAGGGGGGAAGTGTGACAGCAGGCCCCCTCCAGACTCAGTATACATTGCAAATCTCCCCTCTCCTTATGTTTCTGAAGGAGAACCAGCCATCACCTCCAAGTTCTTTCTGATACATGCATCATCCTCTCCTCCCAGAACCCTGTCCTCAATCCAGGGGGAGTCATCACAACAGGGGGAGGATGATCTCTTTTCAAATGATGATGACTATTGGAAAAGTCTGAAGGAGTTCTCAGAATGGGCGGATTCACCCATTCCTGAGACAACAGCCTTCATGCCTGATTCTGAAGATTCAACAATAGCACCACCTACAGTGCAGCCTACCCCTGCTTCTGATTATGCCCCCTCTTCTCTTGATTCCACGCCAGCCCAGCTCCCTCCTGCACCTACTCCAACAACTCATGCACCTACTGTAACGCCCCTGAAATTTTTTTGGCTATTATTTAGAAATATATTGTTGACGACATAATGATGAAGGGCGTTACGTTAGTGCGGAGTTAACGGTGCGCTTTCGTTTGCGCGTTTTCGCGTTCGTTCAGTCAAGTTGATCAAATTTTGAAACTACTCGGAATTTGAAAATTTTATGTTAGGAAATTAGTTTATTTAATTTTAGAAACGTTGTTAAAGTTTCGCGGCGTTCCGAACGATATTAGAGCCTTGGTGAATTTTCAAAGATTGTATATATTTAACGTCGTCGTAAACTTCAGAAATTTATATCTCGAGAATGGTACGTCGGATTTTTATTTTGGTTTCGCCGTTGGATTCGTAGCGCCGGCATTCGCCTTTGGTGCGATTTTCGTAGGTTTCGACGTTAGTTTAGTTTTTTTTTTGTAATAATAATATTATTATATGTTTACTATTATATTGGTAATATATGTATAATAGTAAACTTCGAGTGAGATATAATATTAATCATTATCTTCTCGACGAAATGCTTACCTTCCCCGACGAAATAGCCTCACGTGAAGTATAGTATCTATTATTACTATTGATTTTTCATTTGATGAAACCCAGGCAGGCTTATTAGCATTCGTCGAATGCTTTGTTGATTTCTTGACGAACCGACCCTTCTCTCTCTCGTTAATAGTTATAAGTATTATTATTATTATTATACCTTATATATATATAAGTATAACTTCTTCTTCCCTTCCGTAAACTAAAACCCTTATTTCCCTTCCCGACCTTTTGTGAATCGGAAGCAGAGGCGCTGTTTTTTGTGAGCCTTCGGATCGCCGCCACCGGAGCTCCGGTGCACGAAATTTTCGTCGGAGCATAGTTCTGGAAAGCTCTCGCCGAGCTCTTCGCGTGTGCGATAAGTATTTCTAGTTTCATGGTTTTCCGTTGATGAAGGGTATAGCCTTAATCCTTCTTTTCATCCCAAAAGTTTCAGAGATCGTTCCTCGAGGGTTTCTAGCGGTCGATCTGCACGTGGAGCGCGCCGGAGGCCGTCTTCTTCGGAAAATTTGAGGCAAGTGGTGGACTATTCCCTCTTGCCATGTTTCCTTTAAACTCTTATCTTCTTTCCTTATTATTATTATCTTAAGCAAGCAAAACTTTGGCGTTGGTGCCCTTGCCCTTTTCTCTAAGTTTTAGTTAAGTAGCAAACTCGTGGGGTATTAAGTAGATTCATCGGTAACCAAGCTAATTCCTTTTATCGTTAAGTTAGAAATTTTGTCAAATGACATTACTTAGAGAATTTAAGTGTTCTGCAGCTAATTCATCGAGTGATAATTAGATTCGTCGAGTGATAATTAGATTCGTCGAGTGATAGTAATTCATCGAGTGAGCTGTTTCGTCGGGTAATTTCGACGAAATTTGTCGAGTGATCAGTGTTGTCGTCGAGTACGAGTTAGAATTCATCGAGACAGTTGTCGTAAGGGTTGTACATGTAAATGTTCCTGGTTTTTCTGTGGTGTCTGTTTTGGTCGAGATGATGTGAATCTCCATCCCCATCCGATTGATATTGGACTGTTAGTGTAGTTGGACAATGAGACCACTACCACAGTGCCTATTTTCCCTTCCGTGGACGTGTAGACTATTGGTTGTGTGGGCTATAATCGCCGCCGCAGTGCTTTTGTGTCATGGATGTTTTGGTCTGATAGTTGGTTGGAAAGAATGCCTCCGCCTCAGTATTGTTTTGTTTTGGCGGGGATAGTGATTCACTTCATGGGCAACTCTTTACCCCTTTCCGTTTGGATGTTGTTGAAATGCACCTTTGACCGCACTTTGTGCCAGTCTTTCCTTACTATTGGATGTTAATACTTCTTTATTAGATTGTTGATGTTCACAGCTATTCTTGGTGGGTTGGTAACCCTCTTTTGTTGGGTTTTCTCTTAATCTTTGATTATGATGTCTTTTTATGTCTTTGTGCTGAGGCATTCTTTTCTTTTGAATGCCTTTGGTTCGGATCAGTAGCAAGTGGAGCTGACCGAGTTCTGTTTTCTTCAGATTTGCAGTAGTTGTTTCCTTACTCTCACTTTGAGAGGTAGATTGTTGTTTCCTTTCAGAACTTATTAAGGTTATGGGTTCATGTCAGTATGTTGACGCCCATATCCTGATTTTCCTTTTGTGATAGACATTGTCTTGCTATATATATATATATATATATATATATATATATTACTACCGTAGTCTTGTTATTTATGCAATTGCTCTCTGGGAAGGTTTTATGTTAGGATGCATGATAGTTATTTTAAATACAAAACTGCATAGTTCTTCATACATAACATACCTTTCAAACTATCATCCTTATATTTTGAAGCCCGTAAAAGAAACCTTTTTACTTATATTAAATCTAGAAGTTGCATATCATTAGAATGTTGGTTTGTTCATTATGCTCATATAGGGTAACTTAAAGTGAATTATGTATTTTCCGCTGCGTAAATTTATACTTTCTTATTTATGGACTAGTTGATCCATTAAACCGAGGGACAAGGTGTTTGAAAACCTTAAACCTAAGCCATATTTTAAACTCAAGTTCATGACTTTCTAAAGAAACGTTGGAGGTAAAGCTGCCTGAGCGTCTGCAGTTGTCCCCTACATGACGTGGCATCATGACGCGTATTTTCTCTTACTCTGATAATATATTTATGTATATTGAGAAAATGCGGGTTGTGACACCTACTTCAACAATCCCAGCACCAGCTCCTAGAAGAAGACATTCATTAAGAGGAAGGGGACATGGGAGAGATAACAGAGGAAGGGGATATATAAGAGATAACAAAGGAAGGGGATATGGGAGAAACACACCTGTTTGGGAAAGATATACAAAGGAACAGAGAAAACAGTACAAGAAGAACATGTCATATTATAAAACATATGAGAAGATTCAAATACCTGAAAATCAGATGAAGGTATATAATGATCCAAAGCTTGACAAAGTCCTAAATGAAATCAGAGAAAGGGATCAGTATGAAATTGATGCATCTCAAAGAGAAATTGAAGAAAAGAGAAAGATATTCATTGAAAGGCTGAAAAGGGCAAAGATGTTGTGGAAGAACAATTAAAAGAGGCAATTCAAATTTCTAGCACTCTGTTTGACTCCTCCAAATATACTGCCAAGAACCCTCAAGCTAAAGTCCTGACAGACATAGGACAACTCGACAAAAGGGGTCTTGGATGTAATCAAGAAATGGAGGATTAGCTATATAAAAAGAAAAAGAAGATTGTATTGAAGACAGCTCCAACTTCTGGCAATCTACAATCAACATTCACAGTGCCAGACCCTAATTCAGAAGAGCTAGATCTGGTTGAACTAAATGAGATGACTGCAAAAATCATAAGCCTTGGATTCAAAATTCAAGATATTTATCCTGATGCAGAATCTGACCTGGAAAAGCTATTCAAAGGACATGACAAAATTCAGCAGAATTCTGAGAAGGCCAAACCAGCAAATTTCACGTATGTCGAAAGAAAGTTTAGAAAGGTTTACGAAGCCCTATCAATGTTTCTCAAAAAGAGAAAGTAGAACATCTTTTGGGTAACTAATTCTGATGAATTTTCATTTATATTTATCATAAGTTCTAGTTTGGTGCCATTATTGTTCATTGTATATTTGTTTGTACTCAATGTTATGTCTCAGTATGATTGAAATTACTTAAACTATTTGTAAAATTTGTTAAGATAAATAGGGAAAGATTGTTGGAAAAAACAAATTTGATTTATCTCACAAATTATATACAAGTGATTTCATTATCTAGGATGTATTGATCATGTTGTATAGAGAGGGTAACTTGGTCATTAGATGTCTTAGGATGTCACACTCCCATTAGAGTGTCAAAGACTAGTCCAAAAAGAGTCCAAAATTCAGTTGAGTTAAATCTGTGTCGAATAGAAATCGACGTAGCTTCGACTGCAAGTTGAAGTAATTTCGAATAGAAGTAATAATAACTCAGACTGAAGTCGATGTGTAAGTTGAAATCGATGCAACGTCGAGATGTACTCGACGCAGAAGACAGAGTCAATCGAAGCATTGTTTAAAGTCGACGCAACTTGGACTTAGAATCGACGCAGAAGGAAGAGCTCTGAGTTCAGGATTTCATCTCGACGGATACGTCGATAACTATTCGACGCAACGTCGACTACAGAGATCATTTCTAAGCTAAGGAGGATTTCGTCACAGCTTCCAATAGAACTCAAAGGTGCGTCGATAAGAATGCAAATGTATTCGACGCAACATCGAATACAGACACAGAATTAGAATACTTCCTGGATTCCATTATGGAGCTTATTCAGAAGTTATAAAAGGAAGTTATTTAAATTCTAAAGGGTCGACCATAATCAAGAATAGAAAGAAGAATACCAGAGATACAAAGAAGATATATTTGGAAGTTATTCAAAAAGATGTTTCACGGGTTGTCAACAAAAATGGAATGAGCATAATACTCCCTCCTAGATATTCCTATTAGGGAAATAATAGAAGAGGAAAGTAATCTATCTTTATTCGACAGAAGAATAGTATAAGGCAAGAGATAGAGAATACATACACAAGAAGAGACATACAGATATTCTAACCTTCTCTCTCGGTTGCTCTCTCTCTTTCATACAGCACAAAGAAAATAAATCTCTGCACAAGCAACAAGGCTTCTTCTTCCTCTCTCTCTCTCTAACAGCAAGAAGCAATCAAATACGTAGAGATCATCTTGAAGATCAAAAGCTCTACAATCCTTGCATCTCTTCTTCTCAAGCAAGGATTAATCTACTGGACAGAGATCCACACAAACACAAAAGTGCTTGAATCCTCAATGACTGTTGCAGGAGGATTCAATAAGAAGAAGAATCTTCTCTTCTTCTTCTTCTTCTTTACTCTTTCCTTTCTCCTTTGTAAACTGAGTAAAGAGTCCTTAGAATCCCTCTTCAAAGGATTCAGTGATTCAAGATCTCCTTATCAAAAGATCTAGATTGGTTCTAAGAGTCTCCTTAACAAAAGACTCAATCCTTGGTTCTAAGAGTCTCCTTATCAAAAGACCCAGTGGTTCTAAGAGTCTCCTTATCAAAAGACTCAGGCACTGTGATAGTGCATTCCTACCAAGGGGGTAGAAGAGTGGATGTACCCAGTTTTTGGGGAACCACTATAGATTTTGTCTCATTTGTGCTGTGATTTTCTGTGTTGTCCATTTACTTACTTTATGTATTTTGTGCTTATTTTATTCTGGACTGGATAGTTGAATGTATAGTTATTAGAATTGTTTTATTGTTCTGTGCATAATAAATAGAAAAAGTTTAAATCTCTATTCACCCCCCTCTAGAGAATATTTAGAGGACTCACTGTGCACTTTCACTTACATCACATAAGTCTTATTTGATAGGTTTTAGATTCACATCTTATCATTTTAATTATCACACATTTAGGAGTATTTATGATCTAATGGGGTGCATTTATTGTTCTTCATGCATGGGGAAATTCCCCCCCCCCCCCCCCCCCCCCCCCCCCAATCTTTGTTTACATGTTTACATGCTTTTGTATTGATCTTACTTGGATTATATTTACTTGTGTAGTTGGTTGGGAGGATGAGAAGCATCCTTGAAACAAGCCCTAAGCACGCACCACTGTGTATGGTCTTTGGCGCACGACCGTGCGCATTCCCGACTAAGATCCTTTATTTCAAGTTTGTTCATGCGCTTTAGACATGCACATCTGGTGTGCATTTAAGGTCTATGCACGACTGTGAGCGATTTCTTCACACACGTCCGTGCACATTCATTTGCCTCTCCTTCCCAGAATTCTTCATTCAGGCTGGGCTCGTATGCCATTGGTCGTGCACGACCGTGTGTGAGTTATAGCGCACAATCCTCATTTCATAAACCCGTGTAGGTTTCTTCACGCACGTTCGTACATATTTTAATGTCTTTTTTTTGCTTTTGGATGCGGCTCATGCGGCAACCTTCTTGCATGACCGTGCGCGGTATTTTGCGCATGGTCGATCCTTCTTGCACGCGTCTTCCCACTCATATTTTCATCTCTTCACACATGATTGTGTGCGTGATTGATACGTGTATTTCATATAGTGTTTTCACCTTAAGTTTACTCTTGTTTTCATTCATTTTAGTACCCAATGTGTGTGTTTATTGTTTAATATGTAATTTATGGCTGCCTTGGACTATTTGGATGATTGTGTGTCACAGGTGTGGATTTTTGGCGATTTACAAGGGAGGTGCTGTCAAAATGACCTGCGCACGTTTGTGCATAATTTTCGCACGCGCGTGTGATATAGTAAAATACGAACTCGCGGCAATGAACCGGTCGTTGTCAAGTAATAATAAAACGAGAATAAATCCCCGAGTATTGAATCTCGTGGAACACGGTGGGGTGGAGTTTTCATTGGAGAAAGACTTGAGATGGAAGTCTATCAGGGTTGGTGTTAACGGGGGTTTTTATTTTGGTAACAAAACGAAAATAAAATGAAAAGCTAAATTAACAATGCGGGTCTCAAGAACTGCTCTGCACCTCTGCGGGTCGCCTTCCTCCACTTCGCACTGGGTCGTAAGCACTGTATCGCTCGTTGCACCTTGCAAAGGCCAATTATGCGGGTCGCAAGCCTTCGCCTCAAACCACCATGGGTCATAAACAATGTATCGCTAGTTGCGCCTTGCAAATGCAAAGGCTAACTCACTCAAGCTCTCACAAGCGCAGGCATTGTGCAACCCCGTATTTGTCGAGTGGAATCATCAAGACATCAAGCAGTCGGGGGGAGACTGGGCCCGGGCGAGTCTAGGGGGCGAGTGGCGAGTTCTAGCCTCACCGGCTACTCACCACCCCCAGGCGAGCAGACCTAGAACAGCCTGGACTCGCATATAGGTGATGTGGCCTGTTTTTCCAGGAGACCCCATTCTGGCATGCGCTTAGCCATTCCAAATAGCTGGATTCCGTTGTTGGCAGACCTATTTGGGATGTGTTTAGCAAAACCAAAAGGCGTGTTCAGCTATCCGCGGACCATTTTCAGATAACTGTAAATAGACCCCCAAGGGCACCATTGGAGGGAACGAGTCTTTTTGGATTTCTCCCTCCTTAGGATGTTTCTGGCTGGGGAGAGCTCCAACACTCTGTTTGTCGTGATTTCCAGGCTGACAGTCTGGTGCTCTCTAGTGTCCTTCAGGGTGCCCAGCTCAGCATTGGCTTGGAATGGGGGAGTTTTCTTTGATCTTCCAGGTTTGTGGCGGGACCTCCTCGCTGCAGCTCGTGGGGGCTGTTTCTAGTTTCCAGCCTTTGTGAGTGAGGTTCTTTGCTTTGAATATCTAGCCTAGTGTTCTAACTCAGGAGAAGTAAAAGCAAGCTACATCAGTCTGAACTCCTCTTGAACCGTGGTTTCCGGGTTCGATAAGCACAACACAAGCATCAACAAAAAACATATGAAATGCATGGCTATGCTATAGATCAAGAAACAGAGATTGAATAATTAAGTGGGTCACACGCTCTATGCCTCGAGTTCAATCTGGATGTAAGGGACAAAGGGACTAGACGACACTGATATATTGGTCACTGACTGGTTTCATTGAGTTACGAACTCTTGTATTACTTGGGTAGCTATGATGCATTGCTAGATGTCGTTCATTGCTTATAAGACTATAGTTGATACGTTCTAGTTCAAGTAAGATACTGTTGGAATCTTTTATAATCTAGAAGTAATCAAGGAGTTAGTCTCAGTACCAATGTAATATGAGTCTATGGGGTTGCACATAAAAATGTATGAAAAATTGGACAAATGATCGTGTCGGCCTTACTTATATTGGAAATGAGTAAAGGACCAAGCCTATGTCGAATGAGAGTAAATGAATGTCAGCTTGACCTTGTATGGTTATGTGTTTGTCGACAAGATAAATATCGACTAGACATCAAGCCGATATTATGAATGTTGACTGGACAACATATCAATATCGTGTTTGTCGACTGGATAAATATCAACTAGACATCATGCCGAAATTATGAATATCGACTGGACAACATGTCGATCGTGTTTGACGACTAAATAAATATCGACTAGTTATCAAGCCGATATTGTGAATATCGACTAGACATCAAGTCAATATTATGTATGTCTACTAGATAACATACCGACTAGATGTATGTTGATTTGACGTCAAATCGATATCATATTTTATCGATTAGACATCAAGTCGATATTTTGTTTGCTCCTTTTCTTATCATGGGTCTGCGGTTAGAGAATCTACGGTTCATGGGTCTGCGGTTCTTAAATACTGCCATATATATATAAAGTGTTTTAGGGTTTCAATTTAACCGAAGATTAGAGTTCGACTCTTTCGAAAATCGAGAACCCATAGCCTCATGACGTCGTTGTACTACCCGTAATTCGTCGAGATTAGAAAGGCCTAAGGAGACGCCTATTCGCAGACCTATCTAGGTGAGAAAGGCGCGAGCTGGGCGAGCAGGGCGCGAGATGGGCGAGCAGGGCGCGAGCTGGGCGAGCAGGGCGCGAGCTGGGCGAGCAGGGCGCGAGCTTGGCGAGCAGGGCGCGAGCTGGGCGAGCAGGGCGCGAGCTTGGCGAGCAGGGCGCGAGCTTGGGCGAGCAGGAAGCGAGCTTGGGCGAGCAGGAAGCGAGCTTGGCGAGCAGGAAGCGAGCTTGGCGAGCAGGAAGCGAGCTTGGCGAGCAGGAAGCGAGCTTGGCGAGCAGGAAGCGAGCTTGGCGAGCAGGAAGCGAGCTTGGGCGAGCAGGAAGCGATCTTGGCGAGCAGGAAGCGAGCTTTGGGCGAGCAGGAAGCGAGCTTGGCGAGCAGGAAGCGAGCTTGGGCGAGCAGGACGCGAGCTTGGCGAGCAGGAAGCGAGCTTGGGCGAGCAGAGCCAAGTATGGGCGAGTATGGCCAGGTAACTACCCCCCCCCCCAGGATTTGTCTATAAATAGACCCCCAGGGGTACAAGAAAGAGGACCTTTTGGACGAGGTTGACCCTCTCAGGCGAGATACTCGCCAGGTCCCTGCCTTCCTTGTACCAAGCTCGGCCATCTTTGGTTTCAGAGGGGAAGACTCTCTCGAGCTTCTGGGTACGTGGTGGGACCTCCCTGCCGCAGCACCTGGGGTCCTGTTTGTTGCTCTTCTAGCTTCTTCGTCGTTGCCAGCCAAGCCATCTCGTTGGGTTGCTGGGCGAGTAGCCTCCGGCTGCATTGGTCCGAATCTTGAGGTCAGGATTTTCCTGGCGTCAACAGTCGTCACTTTCGAAAAGTAGTCGCACGCGTCTTCTCTTTCGCGAGACTTGAATCCGACAGTCGTTCCCTCTCCTGGAATCAAAGCTAGTACTTTGTGGAGATATATAGGACGATCATTCTCCAGCCCACATTCGTTGGACGATTGGCGAGGAGTTTCCGACGTTTGTGTGGATACTCATAGAGATGTGGATCTTGTTCTACGTTTGAGTACTCAAACGACAATCCTTCTTCTCGGAATTCGATTCTAACGCAGGTAAAATCTTCTTGATTTATTGGTTTTCACAAGATTGTTCTCTTGGGTTTCTCAAAATTTCTGCTGCACATTTGATGCCTGAGAAACCCAACAGTTACGTGACATCAAAGGTATCAGTCCTGCAATTTGCATGCATAAAATTCTTATGGAGGACAATCACAGACCTCTAGCCTAAAAGATGCAGGAGCTGGTAAAGGAAGAGGTGGTCAAACTTCTCGACGTCGGGATCATTTACCCAATCAGTGACAGTATGTGGGTCAGTCCTATCCAGGTTGTCCCGAAAAAGGGAGGGGTGACAGTTGTGTTAAATGAGCAGAATGATCTGTTGCCCACCCGAACGGTCACTGGTTGGCGCATGTGTATTGACTATCGAAAATTGAATGAGGCCACAATGAAGGATCACTTCCCCTTGCCATTTATTGACCAATTCTTGAGAGACTGGCTGGGCAGGAGTTTATTGCTTTTTGGATGGCTATTTCGGGTATAATCAGATTACGATCGACCCGGATGATCACGAGAAGACAACTTTTACCTGCCCGGCCGACACTTTTGCATTTAGAAGGATGCCCTTTGGTCTGTGCAATGCTCCTGCTACTTTCCAGTGCTGCATGATCGCCATATTTCATGACATGGTGGAGGACTTCTTGAAAGTATTTATGGATGACTTCTCTCTTTTCAGGTCGTCGTTTGACTTATGCCTCTGTAACCTCTCTAAAATTCCCTGGCGCTGCGAAGATACCAACTTGATTCTAAACTGGGAGAAGTGTCATTTCATGGTCAAAGAGGGAATTATTCTTGGGCACAAGATCTCCAAGGCTGGAATTTAGGTGGATCAGGCTAAATTTGACACCATTCAAAAGCTTCCACCTCCTTCGTCCGTCAAGGGAATCCGTAGTTTTTTGGGACATGGGGTTTCTATCGGCGGTTCATTAAGAACTTTTCTGAAATAGCCAAGCCACTCTGCAATCTCTTATGTGAGGATGTTTCTATTCAGTTTGATGATAAATGCTTGCATTCATTATCTGTATTGAAGGAGAAGCTTGCCACTGCCTCAATTCTCATCTCGCCCGATTGGTCCTTACCATTTGAGTTTTAGTATCAAGGTAGCCAGTTGTAACAGTCCTGGCCCAAGCCCATCCGGGTCACTGACAACCCCAGGAACTGTCAGCACCGACGGCCCAGGCCCATTCTGGGACGGCCTGACCAAGCCCATCTGGGTCACTGGCCCCGCCCTAGGACACTGTACCGCCGGTTCAGCCTGACCACAACTGGTCAACCACAAGCCTGCAGGTCGTACACCCCAACGCCTCCCTGGCCTATTTCTCAGCACAGTGCGTTGTTGGTGGCGGGATTCGAACCCACGCCACCCTTGATGAGAAACCTTCAACAGTTCTAATCACCAGAAAGGGTCTGGGCCGTCGGTGCCGGCAGTTCCTGGGGTTGTCAGTGACCCGGATGGGCTTGGGCCAGGACTGTTACAAAAAACAGTTCTCATCACCAACTGAGCGCAGCTCAGTTGGTGATGAGAACTGTTAAAGGTTTCTCATCAAGGGTGGCGTGGATTCGAATCCCGCCACCAACAACGCACTGTGCTGAGAAACAGGCCAGAGAGGTGTTGGGGTGTACGGCCTGCAGGCTTGTTGTTGACCAGTTGTGGTCAGGCTGAACCGGCGGAACAGTGTCCTAGGGCGGGGCCAGTGACCCGGATGGGCTTGGTCAGGCCGTCCCAGAATGGGCCTGGGCCGTCGGTGCCGGCAGTTCCTGGGGTTGCCAGTGACCCGGATGGGCTTGGACCAGGACTATTACATGCAATTGGGGTGTACGGCCTGCAGGCTTGTGGTTGACCAGTTGTGGTCAGGCTGAACCGGCGGAACAGTGTCCTAGGGCGGGGCCAGTGACCCGGATGGGCTTGGTCAGGCCATCCCAGAATGGGCCTGGGCCGTCGGTGCCGGCAGTTCCTGGGGTTGCCAGTGACCCGGATGCTCTTGGGCCAGGACTGTTACAAAAAGTGCAGCTCAGTTGGTGATGAGAACTGTTGAAGGTTTCTCATCAAGGGTGGCGTGGGTTCGAATCCCGCCACCTACAACGCACTGTGCTGAGAAACAGGCCTGAGAGGCGTTGGGGTGTACGGGCTGCAGGCTTGTTGTTGACCAGTTGTGGTCAGGCTGAACCGGTGGTACAGTGTCCTAGGGCGAGGCCAGTGACCCGGATGGGCTTGGTCAGGCCGTCCCAATATGGGCCTGGGCCGTCGGTGCCGGCAGTTCCTGGGGTTGTCAGTGACCCGGATGGACTTGGGCCAGGACTATTACAATCCTGGCCCAAGCCCATCCGGGTCACTGACAACCCCAGGAACTGCCGGCACCGATGGCCCAGGCCCATTCTGGGACGGCCTGACCAAGCCCATCCGGGTCACTGGCCCCGCCCTAGGACACTGTACCGCCGGTTCAGCCTGACCACAACTGGTCAACAACAAGCCTGCAGGTCGTACACCCCAACGCCTCTCTGACCTGTTTCTCAGCACAGTGCGTTGTTGGTGGCGGGATTAGAACCCACGCCAGCTCAGTTGGTGATGAGAACTGTTGAAGGTTTCTCATCAAGGGTGGCGTGGGTTCGAATCCAGCCACCAACAACGCACTGTGCTGAGAAACAGGCCAGAGAGGCGTTGGGGTGTACAGCCTGCAGGCTTGTTGTTGACCAGTTGTGGTCAGGCTGAACCGGCGGTACAGTGTCCTAGGGCGGGGCCAGTGACCCGGATGGGCTTGGTCAGGCCGTCCCAGAATGGGCCTGGGTCGTCGGTGCCGGCAGTTCCTGGGGTTGTCAGTGACCCGGATGGGCTTGGGCCAGGACTGTTACAAAAAGGCTGAACCAGCGGTACAGTGTCCTAGGGCGGGGCCAGTGACCCGGATGGGCTTGGTCAGGCCGTCCCAGAATGGGCCTGGGCCGTCGGTGCCGGCAGTTCCTGGGGTTGTCAGTGACCCGGATGGGCTTGGGCCAGGACTGTTACAAAAAGGCTGAACCGGCGGTACAGTGTCCTAGGGCGGGGCCAGTGACCCGGATGGGCTTGGTCAGGCCGTCCCAGAATGGGCCTGGGCCGTCGGTGCCGGCAGTTCCTGGGGTTGTCAGTGACCCGGATGGGCTTGGGCCAGGACTGTTACAAACTTTTTGTAACAGTCCTGGCCCAAGCCCATCCGGGTCACTGACAACCCCAGGAACTGCCGGCACCGACGGCCCAGGCCCATTCTGGGACGGCCTGACCAAGCCCATTCGGGTCACTGGCCCCGCCCTAGGACATTGTACCGCCGGTTCAGCCTGACCACAACTGGTCAACAACAAGCCTGCATGCCGTACACCCCAACGCCTCTCTGGCCTGTTTCTCAGCACAGTGCGTTGTTGGTGGCGGGATTCGAACCCACGCCACCCTTGATGAGAAACCTTCAACAGTTCTCATCACCTCTCTGGCCTGAGCTCAGTTGGTGATGAGAACTGTTGAAGGTTTCTCATCAAGGGTGGCGTGGGTTCAAATCCCGCCACCAACAACGCACTGTGTTGAGAAACAGGCCAGAGAGGCGTTGGGGTGTACGGCCTGCAGGCTTGTTGTTGACCAGTTGTGGTCAGGCTGAACCGGCGGTACAGTGTCCTAGGGCGGGGCCAGTGACCCGGATGGGCTTGGTCAGGCCGTCCCAGAATGGGCCTGGGCCGTCGGTGCCGGCAGTTCCTGGGGTTGCCAGTGACCCGGATGGGCTTGGGCCAGGACTGTTACACCAGTGGCACCTTTCGCTCCTCGATAGTCTATACAACCACAAACAGCTCCTTGATTCTGTCTAACCAATCCTCTGCATCAGAAGGAGTGTCGACCCCCTTGAAGGTTGAAGGATGGAAAACCAAAACCTACTTTAGCCGATGGTCCCTCTAACCACTTGTCTGCTCCAAAATAGGCTTAGCTCTCTCTTCCCCACCAATAACATCAATGATTTCTCGATAATAAATTAAAGAACTCCATCTGATTCAATGTAATACTCCTTATGGTGTGACGAGCGCCACACCATCCATAATTCATGTGGCTTGCAACACAACCACAACTTCCATTAGTTTCCTACAAAAGCATGTCGGAGCAATGTTCATATTTGGGAAGCCTGGTGCAGTGTTACTACTGTCTGCAGGGTCCTCTTGATCCCTTGAAGTCCCCGCTTCACCATTAGCACCCTAGTGCAATGAACACCACATGTCAGATCATAAGCAATAATCAAGCATCAAGCATAAGAACACATGAGGTTCCAACAAACAACCATATGTGGACAACTCATATTAGCGGTCTAGAATCACTAAACCGTCCCTGTCTAAAACCCCTAAACCTATCTCTCATACCAAATTGTAACACCCCAACCATAATAACTATTTCATATGCATCTGATCGGGCCTCCACAACATACACCAATCACAATCGAATATAAAAACAAGGTATAAACTCCACGTCACAAAATCTCTAATTACACAACGAAAGCAATACTTCTAAATATGAGAGTCGACAAAATCTAAAGAGATTATCACGTCCTTGGCCTTAAGGCATGTAAATCACATTTCCATAAGAAAGCTTGCATACTTCCTAGTCTACCTCAGCATGTAGAACAGAACATCATCAAAAGGAAATACAAGAGACAAGAAAATAAAACACTTTATGAGCCTTATTTTCTTTTATCTTTTTTGTGGGATAGCGTGCGCCTGCTTTCGATTCTTGCATTGAAACCAAACACCGAGAGTAAATGTGGGTCAGTTATGATCTGATCATAAACCACATAACAACACCACTCCTCTTGGCCTCCCTAGTGAAACCCGAGGAATTACATCACCCTACAAGTCAATACTTTATGCAAATAAAGCAAACTTGAACAAGCATATCAAAAGCTATTGCATATGTGTCACAAGCATCAATCGTGTTCTCTATGTTGAGCATTAAAAGGAGGAGTCTATAATGTAATCATGCATGCAACCGGGTATCACCCACGGATCCACCACAACACTCTATTTCATGAGTAGGAGTCTAACATAATCAAGCACAATAAAACAACACATAAGGCATCGACTTGCTTGTGACAAGATTCCATAATCATTATTGTGTCTACGATAATTTATGTAAATATAGTCTCAACAAACGATAGGCTTTTTTAATAATAATTCTAACCAAGCATGGTAATAGTATGTAAAATGACCCAAATGCCTCTCGGCGGCATTATACATAAGGACTGAAGGTCAATTCGCTTTTCAAGAAAAAAATAGTGGCAACATATAAAGACCAACGACCAATTCGGTGGTGGAATTGTATGTAGCTATAAGGTCGATGCCCACTCCAAAGATTCTAATCAAGAGCACGAGCAATCATAAGGCGGTCACATCCAAAAGCTAGATATTTCACGTACACCAAAAACCCTAAACCCAACATTGCAAATTCTCACAAAAATGGGTATTTTAATGGCACTATCGCAGTATTTTCACTTCTAATAAAATCCCTAAGGGTCCGTTCGTTTGGACGAAATTGGAATTCGATATTGGAATTGAATATTGATAAACATTGTGGAATTAAATATTGGTGACTAATTCCAATTCCAACGTTCGCCTAATAAACAATATTGTTGAATATTGTGGAATTAATCAATACTTTTGTTCGTTTGTTAAATAAAATTCAATTTAAGAATTGAAAAATATTACGAAGAAGCTAATATTTATCACATATATCATAAACAAATGTATGACATAGCGACGATTTTTTCGCCCGAGAACGATTTTTTCGCCCGGACGCAATTTTTTCGCACAACCGCGATTTTTTGCCCGGGCTCATTTTTTCGCCCGGGAGCGATTTTGTGTCCCGGGCACGATTTTTTTGTCCGGGCGCAAATTTTTTTCCCGGGTGCGATTTTTCCATCCGCCCGGTCGAAAAAAACTCGCATAGGCGATAAAAGCGCGTCCCAGCAAAAAACCACTCCCCGGTGAAAAAACCGCGCCAGAAAAATAGCCCCCGAGCAAAAAAATATCGTAGGGCGAAAAAAACTCGCCCGCACAAAAAAATTGCTCCCGGCCAAAAAAATCTTGCCCAGGCGAAAAAATTCCGCGCTGGCAAAAAAATCGCGCCCTGACGAAAGATCGCGTTTGAGCGAAAAAATCGCGCCCGGGTGAAAAATTCGCGTCCAGGCGAAAAATTCGCGCCCAGGAGAAAAAATCCTGTCCGGGCGAAAAAATCGCGCTCGGGCGAAAAACAGGTGCCCGGGCGAAAAATGCGCGCCCGGGCAAAAAAACGTGCGCCCCGGCAAAAAACGCGCGTCCGGGCGAAAAATGTACGCCCGGGCGAAAAACTCACGCTCGGGCAAAAAATTGCGCGCCCGGGTGGAAAAACAAGCGCACGGGCAAAAAACGCGCCCCCGGGCGAAAAACACGCGCCCGGGCGAAAAACGCGCGCCCGGGCGAAAAACGCGCTCCCGGGCGAAAAATGCGCGCCAGGGCGAAAAACTTGCGCCAGGGCGAAAAACGAGCGCTAGGGTGGAAAATTTTCGCCCGGGCAAAATTTGGGCGTCCGGGCGAAAAACGTGCGTTCGGGCGAAAAACTCGCGTCCATGCAAAAAACTCGCGCCCGGGCGAAAAATTGTGCTCCCGGGCGCATAAACGCGCGCCCGGACGAAAAACGTGCGTCAGGGAGAAAATCGCGCGCTAGGGCGGAAAATTTCCGCCCGGGCAAAATTTGGGCGTCCGAGCGAAAAACTCGCGTTCGGGCGAAAAACGCGCGTTCGGGCGAAATACTCGCGTTCGTGCAAAAAACTCGTGCTCGTGCGAAAAATTGTGCGCCCGGGCGCATAAACGCGCGCCCGGGCAAAAAACGTGGTAAATCGAGCGTGCCAGATTCGCCTAATTCCGATATGTTTAGCTAGATTTTGTGTTTAGGCTAAAATCAATTCCATGATATTTAATTTAAATTTCAATTATTAAAGCTACCTAATAAGCGAACGGCGTAATTGGAATTCGACGCCGAATTTCAATTCCAAGTCTTCAATTCCGTTCAAACGAACGGGGCCTAAATGCAATGTCAAGAAACATCACGGGCCACTGATCTCTATTTGGCATCACCCATATTGCCAAGCACAAAATCAAAATTGAACAATCTAATGCAAGCCTGCGGGGGTCCCAATCCCATACCCTGGTCGTTCATAATGAAATGTGGCTACCGCAAGCCCTCTAATCACAACACTCGATGCCACCATTACCAACATTTCAATAAAAAAATAAAAATTGAAAAAACAAAACCTAAAATTAGGAAGTGTGGGATCATTGCCTTCCTTGCTTTTATCCTTGCCATGAAATCCTTGCAAGAATGGATGGAGAATGATCGTGGAAGTTCGATCTATCTGTTGTCAGTCATGGAAATTTGTTTGGAGTCAGAGCTTTGGCGGCCTCACTTCTTCTTCATCCAACTCCTCTTTCTCCTCTCCTTTTTTCCTAACCTAATTGAGAGAAAGAAATGATGTAAAATGAGGTATTTTCCCTTATTCCTAACCTAAGGCCATCTTCAATAAATCATGGCCCTTAGATCTCAAAACACACAATCAGATGGCTCAAAAATTTGGCTAAAATTGATTTTACAATCCCACTCATGACCTCTCACATAGCAGTATACATGGTCATGTCCTACTACACAATAATATGCACACATGAGTTATTTATTGGGGTTGGATATGCCCCTGGACACGGCTCATTCATGCCCTATTCTTGGTTTTGCCCACTGACATAGCCTGACCTAGTCATGTTTAGGGATGTGTACTGCTCGGGAAAACTGAATCTCTAATAGGTTGGGTACACAGTCGTGTATTTGGCCATGTAGATCTAAAACTTCATCTAAGCGACCCATAAATCCACCTTAAGTTGCCACCAACCTTCATGGGATTTTCTAAGCTTGGTTCCTTAGAGTCACAATTAAATAGAAAATTTGGGGTGTTACAATGGGACAATCATGATTGTGTTGACCCTAAGTCTAACCTAGGGAGGCAATGTGTCATTCAGTTTGCCCATAATCCATCTCGCCTAGGGCACCACATAGAGGCGGCAGCCAAGAGTGCCTTGACTCTAAATACAACCTGAGGCTATGATGAGTTGTTTATCTCACATATAGTACACTTCGCCAGGGACATCATAGATATATGGCTGTCGGGAGTGTGTTGACCCTAAATCCAGCCTAGGGCTGCAATATGATGTTCAACTCACTTATAGTCCACCTCGCTAGGTTCCCTTGGACATGAAGCATCCAGGAGTGTCTTGACCCTAAGTATACCCTAGGTCTATGATGAAACATTCAGCTCGCTTATAGTCCACCTCGCCAAAGGCCCTGTAGATATGTGGTACACAAGAGTGTGTTGACCATAAATCCAGCCTGGGGCTACGATGTGAAGTTCAACTCGCTTATTGTCCACCTCACTAGGGTCACGCGAACATGTGGCAGCCAGGAGTGCGTTGATTCTAAATATAGCTTGGGGTTATGATGTGATGTTCAACTTTCTAATAGTCCACCTCGCAGAAGATCCACGGACATGCGGTAGTTAAGAGTTTGTTGACCCTATGTCTAGCATGGGGCTGTGACAAGATGTTCAGCTCATTTATATGTCATCTAGCTTGCTAAGTCTTCAGATTCGTACATATTTTCAACCTCAAAAAACAAGACCAGAAAAAGCAAGAATTATGTACAACTCGTACTCATTGAGATCCCATATGGACAGCCAAGAGAGAAACATCAGAATACACAAGCTAAGGACAGCTCTCCATCACCATGTTTGCAGCTTATAATCAAATAACTTAGGGCCATATGCACCTCATCGAATACCAAGATCAGTTCTACACAGCTCACTAGCGACCCATTTAGTGTCAATTGAGACGGGCCTACCTATGAGTAAGGGGATATACCCCCATCCCCAATCAATACCTATAGATATGACACAATGTTGAGGGAAAATAAGTGCCATGAGCCCATTAAATACCTTACGTAGAATCCCACGAGCTCTCTAGTGAACGCTTGGAACCTGCCTCTTACCACAACCTAGAGCATCATTTGTCTTGGGAAGGGGGGTGGTTATGCACTCTTGAGTGTGTAGAGGGACATTCTAGTTGTGGTTAGTCGAGATTAGAGTCATTCGAGTAGTAAGTGTTGGATTGTATGGCATCCTTAGAGGGGTGAATAAAGAATTGCTAACTTTTTATAAAAATTCTTTTATTAATTAAAACCTTTATTATTATTAAAATGATTTCAGTGGAAAATAACATTGAAGATCAATAAACTTCAGTGAAAAATAAATTCAAATTAAATTAATGAAGTTTACAAAACATGGATCTCCATAATGTTGAAGATAAAGGCGATGATTCTTACTCTATTTGTTTTCTATACCGACTCACCCCTTGAACTGGTTGGTCTTATCATGTCCTAACCCATATAGTCATCAATCCCCTTAGACCTAAACCTCAGCTAATCACCAACACAACACGAACTTTCCACCCTAAGTCCTACCCCAGACCTAGTTGCTAACAAGGGTGAATTATCGCAACGAATAAAAGAGTAACCAAAATACAAAGAAGAGTACAAAATAGAGATAAAAATATTCTGAATGCAAAACTCCCAAAAAAGTATTTCTGAAGGTGATGTCGAAGAGGCACTCTAGATCTTTGTCGTAGGTACACTCAATCTTTGTTAGGAATAAGCTTTAATATAACGCACCTTTGAAATCTCTTAGAATTGATGCATGGAAGTCTTGGATCTCCTATGGAGCTCTTGGATGAAGAAACTCTTGAAAATATTCATGTTTCTGTTTGTGTCTATGTCCATGAGAGACGGAGCAAAATGATCTTTAAATTGAACTCGGTGAGCTATTGTCTGTAGTAGCACTATCGTCGGACGGTAGTGCTAATAATTCAATTTTTTGCTTCCACTTCTCTTAATTGGGAAGTCAGGGCAGTCATCTTAGGCAACAGATTGCGTTGCAAAGTAAGTCTATTGTCGGGTGGTATGTCAATATATCTTTGTGCCCAAATGAGATCACGCGCTTCATTTGGCTTTTGGATTGATGCAGTTGCCAAAAGCAAATGTCGGGTGATAATGCTATCGACGTGGGATAAATTATCCCACATTTAGCCCCTTGCTCCTACCAAGTCCTCTTGAATTTCTCCTTGGCAGTTAGTCATTCTAGAATAAGAGCTACCATGGGGTGGTACAGCTATCGCTGGCAGCCGGTGACAATTCTTTCCATATCTGTCAATAAATATCCTGAACATTCTCCAATGTACTCCATTTTACCTATACTCCTTGCACACCTTAAACATGAGCAAAATAAATCAAATACAATTTATGATTTTTTATTCTCAAACCAAGAGATGAAGAACTAGTGTTATAAAATCTCCCCCTTCTGATAATAACTAATCTCATGATAAAAAAATTAAACATTTATGCATGTGCTTTGTTTATATAATTGTGCGGTCAAAAATAATCGTGAATAAGCTACTAGATTGAACAATTTATGATATGCAAGTAAAACAAATTCCACCTAAGTGTGTGCTCCCCCAAAATGCAATTGTATTTCTCCTCTAGATTTCTCAATTTATTCTCCCCCTAGATTTCTCATTCTATTCTACCCAGGGGTATGTCACAACAGATAATCATGATTGAGCATAAGAAATAGAGTATACATTAGAAATCGGGAAGCAAGCATCCGAAAAATCGGGAAGAGGGGGTTCGTTACCTTCCTCGCTTTTCATCCCGCCATGAAAATCCTTGCACAAATGGCTGGAGAACGATGGTGGAAGCTCAATCTATCTGTTTTTTGGCAACGACCCTTCGTTTGGAGTCACAAAGCTCCAACAACGTCCACTACTTCCCTTTTCAGCTCCTCATCTTCCTCTCTTCTTTCACGACCTAAGAGAGAGAAGGGGTTTTAGAAAATGAGGACTTGGATCACCCAAAGTCGACCAAAATTCCCCCAGCAAAGACTCCTAGCCGTCAGATCTTAAAAAAACCCAATCCAATTGTTGAAATCGGGTTACGAAAAAAATAGCTTGAAAACCTGGTTTCCTCCTAACTTGGAGTCGGTCAACGATCGACCTGTCGATCGACGACCGCTGATCGGTCATCCGATTAGCGGTTAGTGATCACTGACCGGCCACCCGATCAATGGTGACCAGCCTATCGGTCGGCGATCGCTGACCGATCAGCGGTCGGCTCTCGACCTATCGATCGACGATCATTGGTCGACCCTCCAATCAGCGGTCAACACACCTCTCATGCATGAGCACAATCCAGACTAAGAAATTTGGGGTGTTGCATCCATAACCCATCTAATCTTTATCGTTCCATGGATAAAGCTCGATACTTGGATGATGAACTTTACACGACCCAGCTACCCTCCTCTACTCGCCACCTCATCAGCTTCTAACACAACCAAAACCTCAACCACCACTCCATCGCCCGGATCTCTGACAACACTTGGACCTCCGTAGATCGGCTCGCCACTTCCGCTGCAGGTTCCCCCACCACCCCAATGCTTATCGCACTAGGAGTACCTCAAGATTCGTCGAAAAGACCTCTGTTATATTTTCCGACGGTCATATTGTTCAGAAAGAAATGCCCTCATAAAGACTTGTGCTTATTATCGAAGACGCTTATTCAATAACTTGGATCCTTCGATGCTTTTTAATGACGCCTACAGGTCTCGACATTGAGGACAATGTCAGTTTTCAAGAGGGGAGTGTTGATACGAATACGACAAATGTCCATAATCTCCTCGCCAAATGTTGCCATTATAGCCTTGCTCGTGTCTATGGCCTACGTATCCCTAAGTAGCATTTATGTAATTTCATTGTATGCTCGCTCCCGCCCATATTAGATAGCGGAGGAGAATCATTTGAATATCTTGAATCATTGTCTTGCTTAGGCTCACATACTAGAAAAGACCTCTTACTCGACGGTTGAGTATGGAGCATATCTCAATATATTGCATCTTACATTGTATTAATCAACTGAATTTGGTTTGATAATAGTGAGTATCTCTTACATATACTGTCTTTATATAACACAATTGTATATAGCTAAAAAGAACAATATACATCACTTATCAACGTAAATGAACAATACACTGGGAATGAACTATGAATATATAGAACGGTGACAAACACAACATCGATGACAAACACAACATCGCTGCCACCCATATTTTTACGAGTTGACCTTGTCTCTAGCCTTTTCGTTGTCTCAATAATCATCGGCTTTTCATGTTGCTCTACGACACATCATTACTTGACCTTGTTTCTCGCATACAAACTGAAATTAGTTTACCAACTGGTATCATTATAAATTATGGGGTTATTTACCGGGACCTCCCATCGAAGTTTGCATAATTACAACCTGCACCTCTCTAACTTTCGAAATTACAAAGACCACTCCTCAATGTTTATATTTCATAACATCCATGCACAAAAGTACCCCCTCGGAGTAAATCTTCAGGGGGGGTGTTTTGGTGCATGGATGCTATGAAATGTAAACATTGAAGAGTAATTGTAATTTTGAAAGTTAGAGAGAGGCAAGTTGTAATTACGCAAACTTCGAGGGGAGGTACCGGAAAAAAATCCCATAAATTTATAATGAATCATTAATTATAGAATTTGGTCCTTATTTAAACATATGCAAATATGAGCATACACTAATGCTTAATATGCATGGTACCTACAGGCAAACAATATTACCTTATAAGATGATCCAAATTAGTCAGGTGAATTGGATTAGTGAATGGTCCCAAGAATTGAGTGTGTTATGGATTTCTGTAGACACTAAGGCGCTCTGGCGGGGCGGAGGATACGGAGGCAGAAGGGACGGTGGCAGAACAGAAAGGTCTTCTCTGATATGGAATGTAGCCACAGTGGATTTTTTTTTCCCTACCCGGTGTCCCCAAACAAGGCCTAAGGCTCTACTTGGGAGAACAAAAGAGACAGTAAGAAAATACCAGCATTTGCTTGTCAGGAGAATGTTTTGGACCCAAAGCAATGTCCTTGGGGCCAGGGTTTTCACGACCGAAATACATGAACGCACGAGTCTGCCTATCGTAGTATTTCAAACCATCAGACCTTTTCTACTGGTGGAGGCCAATATATTCATCTAACCAATCGAGGAAGAATAATGTGGCCAACTGAATGAATGTGATTGTAATTCATTGATGTAATATGTTATCATACAAGCTTTCTGAGTTAGAAAATTACAGGAGCAAGCCCAGCCCTTCAAAGACTTGAGGTGTGGATGCTAATTTGCCTAGCTACACACCGGAGAACTAATTTACTAAGAGAGAAAGTATTAGGGTAGCCAATGTTGGATTTTATGAGGAACTTGTTCTTATGATGACAGAAATTCCCTTTGTATTTCCTCTTGATCTACTTGCAACAATGTTCCAATCATTTCCTTTGCATTTCCTCCTTAATTAAAGCGTATTGGATTTTCAATTTTGAACTGTGATTGATGGCCGGCTAAGATTGGGCTTTGATTGATAACTTCACCTGCACAAGAAACCATCTAAATGCTTCGAACATTTTCGAGTTCTCCTAGAAACCTCCAGCAGTCCTTGAAAAACTTATAAATTGTGAATCGGCTAAGGATGGTTCCGGAAAAAAATTAAAAGTAAGAAAGTTTGAATTTTAATGATAGAATCGTTATGAATCACTAGCAGATGATATGTAAGCTTTGTGAAATCTGAATTACAATACCCTTCAGAGATCGTCTTAGGTGTACTTGGATCTTCCTGGTGTTTTTACCGGTTGGTGATTCCTTTATTTCTGGTTCCCAACACGATTCAGCTATGGGCAATTCAGTTAATATTTATTAAACAACCACAATTCAAGTATTCACTCAAATAAAAAATATTGTTTCCTTATTTAAGCAATAATGCTAATGAAATTCTTCCAGACAATTTTAGAACTTTTCACACCACTATGTCCTACAACTCATGTTCTCACCATAATTTCGCGGACTGATTTTATCAGCACCACAACCAAATCAAACAGAGCTTTAATGGCTATAGTTTTGTGTTCAGGGTCAGAAAACTTTGATTGTATGAATTTTTCTAGCAGCTAATAAAATAAGATATGAAATTAAACTTCAGATTCATAAGAAAACTATATTAAAAAACAATTGATATGCACTCCTTATGATATAAATAATTAACAAACAAATTCATGAAGATAAAATTTTATGCATTAAATTGAAAAGAGTAGACTATTACAATATCGCAATTAGTGATACTAAGATCATGCCTATATAATTTATTTATAAGAATATTTAGATCCTACCAACCACACATCATTTCTCTTTTGGAGTAAGAGGTTCCTCCTTCCTGCCTGAAATAGCTGCGGTAGCTGCAGCAGTCATAGCAGCAGTTGCTGCTCCCACCTTGACACCACCAGCAGCCTTTACGATGCCGGCCACTTTGGCAAATGCGGCAATTCCACCAACAAGAATGGCCCTCAGAGCAACAACTGGTCTGTACGTCATATATTCAAAATACCTATATTAACATTCAAATACTACTATGGTCAGAGATGCTATAGTGGGCAAGATACTAACACTGGAATAACAGCCATTCAACAGCTTACTAACTTTAATAAAGTGAACAAGGCTGGTCAAGATCATTGTATACCTGTAAATGGCTGCATGAAATTGATATCAGCGAATAAGGAGGCTATACGTGGTGGAATATCATGACTCAAAATGATGTGCTGCTGACCATGATCCCACTCCTTAGAATTTCTGTATACAGAAATCGGAATTTCTGTATATATAGAAATAAGAATTTCATAGAACGTATCCCGTCGTACTCGTATCCTTGTTTTTTTAAAAATTTCCGTACCACCGTGTAATGACTTAATTTTATTAAATATTGATTTTGGGGTGCGGCTAGAGGGTGTGGTCTGAGATTAGCGGGTGTTACCTAGGTTTAAAATAAAAACCCTAGTCTTCCACTCCCCTTTTAACCGATCCCGTGCCCCCTTTCTGCGCAGCCGACGCAACAGGAGTCCTCCCCTCCTCTTCTGAACTCCCTCCCTCTCGCGATCTCTCTCTCTCTTTTTCCCGTGAGTAGCCCCCTTCAAGTTCGCACAGCCCCCTTCCGTGAGCAGCCCGCCACTCCTTGCTCCGCCGGCGATCGAGAGAAGAGAGGAGGTCACCGAGCCCTCTTACCCCTCTTGCTGCGCCGCCAACTTTGAAGGAAGCGAGAAACCTCTTTCATCCCCTTCTTCCTTCTCTTGGCCGACCAAGAGGAATTGGGCTCTTGAGTTTGTCGAGTGGAAGTGGCCGACTGGAGGAGTTAGAGGTGAGCAGCTTGGGTTTCCGTTATCGGTGTTCGTAACCGATTTGAGGAAGGAGCATCGTCGTGAGTTTGCTGAAATCCATCGTGGAAAGTCGATTTGGAGCTCAAATCGACGTGCGGAAATCAGATCCGTTATGATCGTCTCGATGCCTCCGCAACGCTATGCAAGGTAACGATTCCTTTCCCTAGTCTTAGGACCGTATTTTCTGTATTTTGTGCATACGATTATGTTCCGTGCAATGAGAGTCCCTTCACGCCGTTTCAGTTGAGGACGGAGACTCCGCCAGGGCGTGGGATTGCGACCCCGGCGTATGTTTGTGTGAGCTGCACGTAGAGTCCTCTCCCGCTACGCGGTGGAGAGCGGGGACTCCGCAAGGGCGTGGGATTGCGACCCCGGTGTAGTTTCTGTTTTTATCTTGCTTAAGAGGGCCACCCGCCTCCAATTGGACGCGGCGTGTGTTTCCCTCGGTTCATTGCGAACCTCCGGGTCGATTGTATTCGTCCCCGGCATAAATATGCATTAGTGATCCGACGCGCGAGTCTGGATTTAGGCATGATGTGTGAAGCCTACCCGTGGCGATAAGCCCGGATCGGTGATGTTATGCGATGTGCATTGCAATTAGCCCTACGTACGCAAAAGGGAATGTCCCGTACTATTCGTCGTAATGATTTTAGGAATTCGTGGGCTTTATTCGTGAATGCTCCGTTCCTAGACGGGCCTGTGTTTGGCCCGGTAGAACGACGTTCATGTGGGCTTTCGTAGGACGGGTGGATTCCCCGTCACATTGTAGCTGCATTCATAGACCTATTAGTCTTTGTTACGTCGCCGGTACGTTTTAGAGTCTCTTTAGGATATGTTGAGAGTCTATCGTTGTTAGACCGGGACGAGATCGTTCCTGCAGTCACGAAGTTTCGGGACCGGGAGTAATGTTATACTCTCTGTCGCGCTCTTTTGGACAGTTGCGGACTGTTTCCCCTCTCTGTCGCGCTCTCATTTGGACAGTGAACTGTTTTCCTCCCTGTCACGTTTCTTTTGGATAGATATGGACTTTTTGCCTCTCTATCACGCTCTCTTAGATAGATGTTAAATCTATTCCTCCTATCGCTTTGTTTGAGTGTGAAAGGCGATCAAACGCCTTTCGTCATGGGTACTCGAATTAGAATGTCTCCATAGTTTAGGTCGTACGACTTTGGGAGTCAGTGACGCGTGCGCGATGGTATGCTTTGGGGACCCCTTTGTGTGCCCCGTTGTCCTGTCTTTATGCTTTGGTTTTCGTGCGTACTTGCAGGAGAGAGATGTACTCGCCCCGGAGTTCGCTAGGATGGCCGGGGGGAGGGTTCGTCACGTTATGTTGGTCTGCCCCATGCTGACCATCGTTTGCCGCCCGTTTGTTCTTGGTTTTAGGTGGCGTAGCTCGTAGCGGTGTGTAGTGGGTTGGAGCCCAAAGCTGCCGAGGAGCTGGAGATTCTTTTCTCACTATTTGGTTTTCTTTAGCCGTACTCTTATCCTATTTTGAAAGCCATGTAAGGCCTTAAGACCGAGACCTCTTTTATGTGCGTTTCATTTCCAGTAGGTGTGGACATTCAGCCCCCCTTTGTTTTGGGCTTTTATTAGCTTTCGTTACAATTTCAAACTCTGAGTATTTTAGTTTTCCTGTTATCAATTATTAGCATTTCAGGTTTGTGGATTTTGTATGTCGTGGGGCCCCGGCCGACCCATGTTATATTCTATTTGTAGACCAGGGATGTTACAATTGGTATCGGACTTTAGGTTTCACGATCTGATAGTCTTTAGGTTTCGGGACGAACCCTCTTTAACGGGTGGTGAGCACATACAGTGCAAGAGCTTAATTGACTAAATTTAAGCAGAATGTCCACTTAGGAATGATGGAAAGCGTGTGTTTGCGTTGTTTTAGGGAACTTGAACGTTCCAACTTCTCTATTTTTTGTCTAATTTAGGCCGCTAAATGTAGTATTTTTGCGTATTTGGGCTGCTAGAAGTGGTGAGGGCCCTTCCCGCAATGTTGCTGACAGCAGTACTTCTGGGTCTACTGCTACCAGCCCGCTGTCTGCTGAGACGGTGAGAATAATCACGGAGGCAGTACTTGCTGCTTTAGATGAGAGATAAGGAAGATTGATACCAAATGCAGCACCCGCATACCTGCCACTCCTGAAGTGGCCCCGATGCCTGATCCTGTTGCGGTACCAGTTCCCGCTGCTACACCTACTGCTGCTGTTGCGGTACCCATTGATGTTGCGGTACCAGTTGTTGCAGCGATACCTGCTGCTGCGGTACCTGTTGATGATGTGGTGTCGTTGATTAATCCATGAGTCCGGGGTGACCCTTTGAAGCACTTCTTAAGCTTCAACCCACCATCTTTCTCGGGGAGCGAGACAGCTACTTAAGCCGAGGATTGGTTGTCCAGAATGAGGAGAACTCTGGCGGCCACTCAGACTTTCAGGGAGCAGATGGTGACTCTGGCCACCTTCCTACTCAATGGGGAGGCGAGGCTTTGGTGGGAAGAGAAAGCAGAGATGAGTTTCCGCGGGAGAGAGCTGACAGAGATATCTATGGAGGAATTCTCTGAGTCCTTCTTGGAGTGCTTCATACCTGAGGTGACTCGTCTACAGCTACAAAACCAGTTCTTCTGTTTGCTGCAGAGAGACATGAAACTGGACGAGTATCTCCACGAGTTTACCCACCTGGGTCGCTACTCTGGTGGATTATTAGCCAAGGAGAAAACCAAAACTCACAGGTTCTTTGATGGACTACGTGATAATCTGAGGCTGAATATATCAGGGCCTAAGGCCCTTGGGTTCAATGCCCTGGTGGAGGAGGCAAGAGCGTTAGAGATGGACTTGGAGAGAGTCCAACACCGCAAAGGATTTCAGTCAAAGAGCACCGAGTTCAAGGCGTCGAAGTCCCAGGGGAGGCCAGAGTACAAGAGGTATAACAAGAGGCAGAAACAGTACACGCCAGCTCAGTCTACCGCTTCAGGGGTCACTACGGGTCGTGGTCCCACTTGTTATAACTGAGGGATAGTAGGACACATTGCACGATCGTGTCGTCATGGCCCCCGAGGACTGGCCGCTTAGCGTTGGAAGCTCCCAGAGCAGCAGGGTCCAGCTATTCAAAAGAAATCTTGTTAGGCGGAGGATGCGGAGGCGGGACTCGTTTTACTGGTCTGCGGGGTGCGAGCAAAACCTTGATGACCGCCCTACAGGTAGTGAAAGCAAATCAGAAAGGCACAGAGTTATTTTTCGCATTGGAAAAGGCTTCAGAGTGTAAGGCCAAGGCCCCAAACTATATGACGTGCCAGTTGTAATGGAATTTGCGGACATCTTTCCGAATGAGCTTCCTGAGGCCCCGTTCCAGAGGGAAATCAACTTTTGCATTGAGCTTGTGTCGGATGCCAAACCCGTGTCACGCTCACCCTATCGTATGGTGCCAAAAGAGATGGTAGAGTTGAAAGTGCAGCTGCAGGAATTGCTTAAGTAAGGATATATATGTCCGAGCTCGTCACCGTGGAGTGCAACAGTCCTTTTCATGAAGAAGGGCAGTAGTTTGCGCCTGTGCATAGATTATAGGGAGCTGAACAAGTTGACGAAAAAGAATAAGTATCTGATTCCCCGCATTGACGATCTGTTTGATCAGTTGGTAGGATCCACGGTGTATTCAAAGCTGGATTTGAAGTCGGGATATTATCAGCTCAGAATACGGGAATTTGACACCCCAAAGACTGTGTTCAGCACACGTTACGGGCATTATGAGCTCACGGTGATGCCTTTTGGGCTCACGAACGCCGTCTGTCTTTATGAATCTGATGAATAGAGCTTTCCGAGAGTACCTAGATCTGTTTGTTATCGTCTTCATCGACGATATTTTGGTGTACTCGCAGTCCGAGGAAGAGAATGTCGACTACCTTCGTACAATCTTGACAGTCCTAAGGAGGCATCAGTTATATGCAAAATTCTCCAAATGTGAGTTCTGACTACCATTTGTGGCATTTCTGGGGCACATCGTCAGTGGAGAGGGTATCGCGGTAGATCCGGCGAAAGTTGCAGCGATCCAGGAGTGGCCTGATCTAAGGAGTGTAGCGAAGGTCCGGAGCTTTTTGGGCTTGTCGGTTATTACAGGTGCTTTGTGGAGAACTTTTCGCGAATTGTACTTCCCTCACTACGTTGACTAGGAAGGATCAAAGGTTGGTCTGGATGCCAGAGTGCGCTCGAGTTTTTGAAGAGCTGAAGAGTCGATTGATTTCCTCCCCGATTCTGTGTTCACCTGGTGGGACTGAAGGTTACCAGGTGTACAGTGACGCCTCGGGTAGTGGTCTGGGCTGTGTTCTATATCAGTTTGGAAAAGTTGTCGCTTACGATTCGCGTCAGCTGAAGGTACACGAGAGAAACTACCCGGTTCACGATCTAGAATTGGCGGCTGTGGTGTTTGCTCTGAAGTTATGAAGATACTATCTATATGGTGTGAAAATCGAAATCTTCACGGAGCATAAGAGCCTAAAGTACCTGCTGGATCAGAAAGATCTGAATATGCGCTAGAGGAGGTGGATGGAGTTCTTGGGAGAATACACATTCGATATACTTTATACCCCTGGGAAGGGGGATGTGGTAGCATACGCTCTGAGTCGTCGGGCACCGGCGCATGCAAGTTGGATTCTGGCTCACGATGAGCGTTTGACACGTGAGTTGGAGGCTTTGGAGATCTCATGTGTAGCTCGAGGATCGTCTTCCACTGTCGTTCTGAGTTGGATGGAGGTGCAATATGACATTGGTGATCGTGTGAGATAGGCCTTGGAGTTTGATCCGAGCATGCAGCGTTATTTGGAGGAGTCCGCTGAGGGGCCGAACGCCTACGAAGCACCGGTACGGGTACGGGTACCGGGTACCGGGTACGATACGTATCCGGTACGGCAGTGCGGTAAATTTTAAAAAGCAAGGATACGGGTACGGCGGGATACGTTGTATTAAATATAATAAATAAATACATATATATATATCACAAATACAATTATAAATTCTCAAAACAATAAAACAAGAAGCATAAATAGTCAATTGAAATACAAGATCATAATTAATACATAGAATGAAGTTCTTAGACATAAATTATAAATGTTCATAATCATATAATGAAGTACGGTCTATCCATCACTCATTTTCTTCATCATCCTCAGTATTGTTGGAGATCAATGCATCTTCAATTTCTGGCTCATCTAAAGACAAGTTGGCAATTGCAAGCATGCCAACTCCATCAAAAGGATTTGCCCAAGCATCTCCTCCTATATCCCACATTTGACTTCTCCCTTTACCGTAGATTTCATTTTTTCTGGAGAGTAGGCGTAGATTACTATGCACAAACACCAAATCATCAGCTCGTTGTGGTAGTATTTTATTTCTTCTTAATGAGTGAATGAATGAGTATGTGCTCCAATTTCTTTCACAGCAGGAAGATGAAGAAGGTTGACCTAGAAGCTTCAAAGCAATCTTTTGCAATTTTGGTGTTGAAGTTCCATAGTAACCCCACCAATCTTTGGGCAATAATGAAGCTCTACTCTCCAAACTATCTGGCTCACTAAAAGCTTGAGCAAACCCCGTGAACCTAGAGAATTCATTGATGACTATATTCCTCTCCAACACATCAGGAAAATATCTTCTCAAATATTTATTCCTCTCCAAGGAAATCTCCTCATCCGTATTCGGAGCAACCCTATTTGGCCCTCCTTCAAGCCACTTGTGTTATCCATCCGCATTGTTTTCTAACCGTTGCACAACGATCTGTATTATTAGCGGCACAAATATTTTTTAATGCTAGATTTAGGGTATGCACCACACAAGGTGTCCAAAAAATATGTGGGAATCGTCCCTCCACAATTGCTCCTGCTGCCTTACACACTGGTGCATTATCAGTGATAACCTGAATAACATTTTCGGCACCAACTTCATTAATGACTTCAATCATCAATTTTGTCATATAATGACGATCCTTGTACTCTTCGGATGCATCAACTGCCTTTAAAAAAATAGGACCATTCTCGGAGGCCGCCATAAAATTAATCAAGGGTCTTCTTTGAGCATCTGCCCAACCATCACTAACTAAGCTGATTCCCTTTTGTGGCCAAGTATCTTTAATTGGCTGAAGCATTCTAGTGATATTTGATTTCTCCTTTCGCATGAGTGTAGTTCTTAGAGCATTGTATCCAGGAGGGACAAATCCATCAAGATTATGATTTGCAGCAAATTTATAGGAACTAACATAATATGCATTTCTAGCTAGGTGCAATGGCAAACCACCAGAATAAAACATTCTAGCTATGTGACTCCTTAACTCATCTCTAGCTTTATTTTGGAAAGTCATATCAATAGGTCCACCTCTTCTTTTTTTGGTTTCCTCAACTAATTGAGAAGCTTGACTTGCATTACGAAACGACAATACCTTGGGAGCTGGTTTGCATTTTTCTTCTGATGTAGAAACCACTTTTGAAGCTCCTTCAAATACTCTTGGGTTACCTTTGGGCACACCCTAATACCATTCCCAAGTATTTTAAGCAAGTGACTTTTTACTCTAGAATACGAGCCGCTGAATTCTATCTCACAAAAGTTGCATTTCCATTTTCTGTTTCCTCCACCAACTTCTCTACTATGGATAAGAGATACATAATCCCAGAGAGGCGCATTATCATCCTTGTTTGCGTCGTCAGAAATAAATCTACTTGTTGCTGAAGTAGAAGTTGAACCAGTGACACTAATCGGAGATTGTGATTGAGACATAATTATTGTAATAAGAACAAGACGAAAAAAACAATAATACAAAAATTACAACAGAAATAATATAATTAAACATGTAAAAAAGCTTATTATTGAAGCAGCATAAATAATCATATATAATAATGCTGCAATATTTCCTATATTATCCTCAGAGTAAATAGATACCCCAATTAATACATATCCTATGTTCAAAATAGTTGCTGCAATTTTTGGAAGGGGTTTAATTTTTGTTGTTTCCAAGTTAAATACAAAGAAATTATTCTCTCAATATTACTAATATTTTTATTTTTAGCAATATGAAGTGAATCTTTAAAATTTTACATTGGTGCTACACCTGATTTTCCAATAAATAATAATTCTATGGAAGCAGGTACAGGAAATTGAAGAACTTGCTGCACAGAACAACTGAACAGGCATAGGAAATTGAAGAATTTTGCATTGGTGCTACACCTGATTTTCCAATAAATAATAATTCTATGGAAGCAGGTACAGGAAATTGAAGAAATTGCTGCACAGAACAACTGAACAGGCACAGGAAGAAGAAGAAGAAGAAGAAGACTTACAAAGGGAGCAGGAGTAGCGGCGGCAGCGTGAACGGCAGCAACAACGTTCTTCTTACATCGGGAGCAGGAGTAGCGGCGGCAGCGTGAACGGCAGCAGCAGCGTGAACGGAGGCAGATCGCGGCAGCAGCAGCGTGAACGGAGGCAAATCGCGGCAGCAGCGTGAACGGGAGAGGGAGCGCAGGAAGAGGGAGCGGCAGCAGCGAGCGGGAGTGGAAGAAATGAACCGAGAAAACCTAGATTTGCAATAATATGCGTATTGGAGTGTACCATACGCGTACTCGTACCGGAAACGTACCCGGTACGGGTACGCGCCTGTTTTCGGCGTATCCGTGCTTCGTAGCTGAACGCCAATTTTCTCTTTGAGGATGGGTTAATACGGAAGAATGGCAGGCTTTGTGATCCAAATTATGGGAAACTGCGAGATGAATTGATGTACGAGGCCCATTTTACCAAGTACTCGATTCATCCGGGGAGTACCAAAATGTATCAAGACATGAAAGCACTGTTTTGGTGGCCAGACATGAAGAAAGATACAGCTATTTACGTGGCAAAGTGCCAAACGTGCGCATTAGTGAAGGCCTAGTGTCAACGGTCAAGAGGATTCTTGAAGTCATTGCCAATTCCGGGGTGGAAATTTGATGATATTTCCATGGACTTTGTGCATGGGTTGTCAAAGTCGCTGCAGAAAAATGACTCAGAAAAGCGATTTTATTCTGAATCAGAAAAGCGATTCAGTGGAGAAGCTGGCAAAGTCTTATGTGGAGAACATCGTTCGATTACATGTCGTCCCTCGCAGTATTGTTAGCGACCGTGATGGACGGTTCACATCCGGTGATTGTAGGCATGTTCATCGTTTGTTGGGCACAAAGCTCAAGTTCAGCACAATCTTTCATCCACAAACGAATGGGCAGACCGAGAGGACAAATCGGACGATGGAGGATATGCTTCGTATGTGTGTTTTGAATTTCGGACAACGTTGGGAAGATCACTTTTACATGGTAAAGTTCGCCTAAATAACAGTTACAGGTGAGTATTCAGATGGCTCTGTTTGAGGCGTTATATGGTAGGAGGTGTCGCACTCCTTTAGCGTGGGCGGAGACCGGTGATACCAAGTTGCTGAAGCGTAAAGAGGTTGATGAGGCGAATGAGTCGATATGGACCATTCGAGAACGGTTGTTGACTGCCCAAGACCAACAGACAAAGTATTACAACGCCAAGCACCGGAATGTGGAGTTCGCGGTTGGAGGTTGGGTGTACTTGAAAATAAAACATTTCAAGGGAGTGTCGAGGATTCGACGCTTGAAGAAGCTGAGTCCGAGGTACTTAGGGTTATTCGAGATCACTGAGTGCATCGGCGAGGCAGCCTATCGACTTGCTTTGTCGACGGAGCTGAGTGGGTTGCATGACGTCTTCCATATTTCTGTGTTGAGGAAGGTGGTGCAGGAGCCCGATTCTGTGTTGGAGGCTGTTAGTGTGCCGGTGGATAATGGCCTATCTACCAAGGTGACGCGGACTTGCATCATCGATACTGATATTCGGCAGTTGCGGAGAAAGACCATCAAAATGGTGAGAGTCCGTTGGAACAATTGTGGCCGTGATGAGCTCTCTTGGGAGCCTGAAGAGGTCATGCACGAGGAGTACCCCGATTTGTTTACTCAGGCATGACCAATTTCATTTTTGCTGTTCATGTCCTAAATTTCAGGACAAAAATTCGTTAAGGGGGGAGAATTGTAACGCCTTAATTTTATTAAAAATTGATTTTGGGGTGCGGCTAGAGGGTATGGTCTGCGATTAGCGGGTATTACCTAGGTTTAAAATAAAAACCCTAGTCTTCCTCTCTCCATTTACCCAATCCCGTGTCCCCTTCCTGCGCAACCGACGCAACAGGAGTCCTCCCCTCCTCTTCTGATCTCCCTCCCTCTCGCGATCTCTCTTTCTCTCTCTCTCTCATTTTCCCGTGAGTAGCCCCCTTCAAGTTCGCACAATCCCCTTCCGTGAGCAGCCCGCCACTCCTTGCTCCACAGGAGATCGAGAGAAGAAAGGAGGTCACCAAGCCCTCTTACCCCTCTTGCTGCGCCGCCAACTTTGAAGGAAGCGAGAACCCTCCTTCATCCCCTTCTTCCTTCTCTTTGGCCGACCAAGAGGAGTTGGGCTCTTGAGTTTGTCGAGTGGAAGTGGTCGACTGGAGGAGTTAGAGGTGAGCAGCTAGGGTTTCTGTCATCGGTGTTCGTAACCGATTTGAGGAAGGAGCTTCGTCGTGGGTTTGCTGAAATCCATTGTGGAAAGTCGATTTGGAGCTCAAATCGACCTGTGGAAATCAGATCTGTTACGATCGTCTCGATGCCTCCGCGACGCTCTGCAAGGGTAACGAATCCTTTCCTCGGCCTTAGGACCATATTTTCTGTATTTTGTGCATACGATTATGTTCCTTGCAATGAGAGTCCCCTCACGTCATTTCAGTTGAGGACGGGGACTCCGATAGGGTGTGGGATTGTGACCCCGATGTATGTTTGTGTGAGTTGCACGTAGAGTCCCTCTCAAGCTACGCAATGGAGAGCGGGGACTCCGCCAGGGCGTGTGATTGCGACCCCGGTGTAGTTTTCTGCTTTTATCTTGCTTAGGAGGGACACCAGCCTCCAATTGAACGCGGCGTGTGTTTCCCTCGGTTAATTGCGAACCTCCGGGTCGATTATGTCCGTCACCGGCATAAATATGCATTAGTGATCCGACGCGCGAGTCTGGATTTAGGCATGATGTGTGAAGCCTACCCGTGGCGATAAGCCCGGATCGGTGATGTTATGTGATGTGCATTGCGATTAGCCCTAGGTACGCGAGCCGGAATGTCCTGTACTATTTGTCGTAGTGATTGCAGGATTTCGTGGGTTTTATTCATGAATGTCACGTTCCTAGACGTGCTTGTGTTTGGCCCGATAGAACGACGTTCTTGTGGGCTTTCGTAGGACGGGTGGATTCCCCGTCACATTGTAGCTGCGTTCATAGACCTATTAGTCTTTGTCACGTCGCTGGTACGTTTTAGAGCCTCTTTAGGCTATGTTGAGAGTCTATCGTTGTTAGACCGGAGACGAGATCGTTCCTCCAGTCACGACGTTTCGGGACCGGGAGTAAATGTTATACTCTCTGTCGCGTTCTTTTGGACAGTTGCGGACTATTTCCCCTCCCTGTCGCGCTCATTTGGACAGTAGTGAACTGTTTTCCTCCATGTCGCATTTCTTTTGGATAGATATGGACTTTGTGCCACTCTATCGCGCTCTCTTAGATAGATGTTAAATCTATTCCTCCTATTGCTTCGTTTGAGTGTGAAAGGCGATCACACGCCTCTCGTCATGGGTACTCGAATTAGAATGTCTCCAGAGTTTAGGTCGTACGACTTTGGGAGTCAGTGACGCGTGCACGATGGTATGCTTGGGGGACCCCTTTGTGTGTCCCGTTGTTCTTTGTCTTTATGCTTTGGTTTTCGTGCGTACTTGCAGGAGAGCGATGTACTCGCCCCGGAATTCGCTAGGATGGCCGGCAGGAGGGGTCGTTACGTTGTGTTGGTCAACCCCATGCTGACCTTCGTTTGCCGCCCGTTAGTTCTTGGTTTCAGGTGGCGTAGCACGTAGCGGTGTGTAGTGGGTTGGAGCCCAAGAGTTGTTGAGGAGGTAGAGATTCTTTTCTCACTTTATGGTTTTCTTTAGCCGTATTCTTATTCTATTTTGAAAGTCATGTAAGGCCTTAAGGGCGAGTACCTCTTTTATGTGTGTTTCATTTCTAGTAGGTGTGGACATTCGGCCCCCCTTTGTTTTGGGCTTTTATTAGCTTTCGTTGCAGTATCAAACTCTGAGTTATTTTTAGTTTTCCTGTTATCAATTATTAGCATTTTAGGTTTGTGGATTTTGTATGTCGTGGGGCCCCGGTCGGACCAATGTTATATTCAATTTGCAGACCAGAGATGTTACACGCCGTACCGGATACGTATCATACCCGGTACTCATACCCGTACCGGTGCTTCCTAGTATGTCAACGAGATAAAATGTACAGGAAAAGTAATCAAGAAAGAGTATTCGGCATCACGAACTCGCCAATTATACATAACAGACTATTCCGCAGACTAAGTGACTGACTTTAATAAAGAAAATCTAAATGTTCATCAATGCAACAAGTATTGCACCAACAATTGTGTTACAATCTGCACATGGAATCACTTCCAATAGGTTATCTTCAACAATATCCATGTATTCAATGCAGGTCGAAACACATGGTTATCGGAGGGCGCATTAAGTTTGACGTTTCGAATTGAAGAATTACAACGCATTTCATCTGTACAACGATGATTCACGAAAAATTCAACTTATTTATATACAAACATGTAAATTTGAAGGTGCAAATATTCAGACCTATATACATGGTACTTATTCACAACACTCAAGCATTTATACCAATATAATGGGGTCTGCTATATGGATCCTTTGTCTCCATTGTGCCCTATCTTTAGTCATAATCTCACTAATGCCTAAGTACATCATGTCTTTCCTTATAGTTTCATTCCAAGTCTTTATTGGTCTACCCATCCCCCGTTTAACATGCCTAGTGACTAACCTCTCAAAACGCCTAATAGGTGCCTCTAATGGTCTCCTTTGTACGTGTCCAAACCATCTTAGTCGAGTTTCTCGCAGCTTCTCTGCAATTAGTGTCACTCTTATCTTATCCTTGATACATTCATTTCTAATTTTATCCAGTCTCGTGTGTCCACACATCCACCAAAGCATTCTCATCTCCGCAACTCCCATTTTTTTCTCATGTACACAATTCACTGCCCAACACTCAGAACCATAGAGCATCGCTGGTCTAATTGCAGTACGGTAAAACTTGCCTTCAAGTTTAAATGGTATTTTACGATCACATAAGATCCCCGACGCTCCTCTCCACTTCAACCAACCTGCTTGGATTCTATGTATCCCATCTTTATCAACACCTCCATCTTTTTGAACTATCAATCTAAGATAATTAAATCACTCACTGCGGGAAATATCTTGATCATCCAACTTAATAACGAAGTCATCCGTCCTTCTTGCACTTGCTAAATTTAAGCTCCATATACCCCGTCTTTGCTCTGCTCAACCTAAAACCCTTCTTTTCTAATGCAAGAAAATAATTCATTGCATAATGCAAGAAAAATAATTCAAATTTATAAATTGCAATCATCTTATTCAAGATCTACGGGTGAAATGATCACAAAACTGAACTGTTAAAAATTCAATGTTCACCTGAAAGCGCACAGAACAAGAAAATTTCAATAAAAAGCTGAAAGAAAATGAAAACAAATTCTAGGAAATACTTCAATATTCACGTGCATCCAGAAATATTTATTGGTCAACCTAATGCAAATTTCTCTTCAGTTTCTCTAAAGGGTATACGGTCTTTCCATGCTACAGAATATGAAGAACACGATGCAGGGTAGGATTTCTAGGAGGAAACTCAGGGGCATGAACTATTGGGAAACTATTAGGGTTTCAATCAATTAAGCAACTAAAGTTATTAATTTAAAAGATTCAAATTACAGGCGTTGCGAAGATTTTCCGTAGAATGATTAGGGTTCTAGTCGAATACTAATGAAAACACAAAAACAAAAATGAAAGGCGAATCCGCCGTCACAGTATCAATTCAAACGGAGTGGAAGCAAACAAGTAAATGGTCATCTAATAGCAAAGGTATTCCAAACATAAACGATGTGAATACAAAAACATGTACCAAAGCCAGTCCGACTTGTGAGGAGGAAGGCGCGGGGGGTTAGCGCTGGTGATCGAGAAGCAGGGAAGAATCGGCCTGGGTGGAGGAAGGCGTGCAGGTTATTAGAAGGCGGAGGCTAGGGCAGGGCGTGTTGGAGAGGTTCGGCGCGGCTGCAGGATATGTTGGGAAGCGGAAAATTTTCTGTACGGAAGAGCCCCGGATTTGGATCCGGATCCTCTGGAGTGCTTAGGGGAATTTTAGGGGGTGGAGTTCGCGATTCGAGCCCGATTCGTGTTGAAACGTAAAAAGTGGTTAACACGAAAGTTGTAGATCTTCCCGAGACGAATAACTTTCATGTTGAACATTTTTTGATATGAAGTCGTTTAGGCCCCCGATTTGAACCCCGAAAAGGATAAGACTAGTTCACTTTGATAATGAAGATAAAAGAGCTCGAGTGAGGGTTCGACAGCGAGAGAAGAGCTAGTGTAGTGAACCAAGCTCCCCTCACTCCTTAGGGGAGCTTGGTTCACCTTCGTACTAATTACAGCTTCTGATTCTGATGCCTATGCAGAAGTAATTTCTCACCAAACTGGATTGACTCGTCATTCGGGTATCCACCTACAGGAAGGAAGGACTCTTCGGTGGGCCTGGAACATGAATGCAGACATCACTGATCTACTTTGGCAAAAGGTTCATTACCCTCACTTCCTAATCACGAGGGAACAAAAACAAGAATGACAGAAGAAGAGCATTGGTTGTCACTTCACTGCGAAGCTATAGTCAAGGTGCACGGGGTCTTACCGTCTAGCCGTTGGTACTCCGCATCTTCACGGAGAATTCAATTTCACCGGGTCCATGTCGGAGACAGCGGGGCAGTCGTTACACCATTCGTGTAGGTCGCTACTTATGCGACAAGGAATTTCGCTACCTTAGGACAGTTAGAGTTACTGCCGCCGTTTACTGGGGCTTCCATTCAAAGCTTATCACACTTCTCCGCTGGTCCGCGAGATCGATCGTGGAAAGCAAGAGAAGGAAACCCCTGAACCAGCAGTCTTCTTGAAAAATGCATTGTCTTCCTTGGGGAAAGTAGACTTTATCTACCCTAGATGAGATGATGGATGGAACGAGAAAGGTTAGACAGAAAGAATGGCCCCAGAGCCAGAGTCTCTCCTTTGGCAAGCAAAGCGGCAGACCCGATGGATCCTTTTTTGTCATACAGTTGGAGGATAGCGAAAACTCAAAACTTCCCCTCTTTTGATTGAAACCAAACCCAATGGGAAATGTACTCAATAGGCTGCTCTCCAAGTGACTGAATAAGATAAGTCAGGGATGAGCGGAACAGACTGAATGAAAATAGGAAGACCCGTGAGCACCGCAGCAGTCCGGACATAGACCGAATTCGGGTTCTCTACTGTTGAGTAGATTGACCATTTGACTCCAACTCCAAGAAGCAAAGCTTAGCGAGCTTTAGTTGGCCGACCACTACATAAGCCGCTGGCGGAGAAAGCTCGAATTCGCTTCGCGAACCTTCATTCGTTGCTAAGCCAAGGTCCCAGGTCTCCGAGTCAGCCTGCGCCCATGGGCATACGGCCTGGCAGGCCTTCCCTTTCCGCCGGAGCTTCATGGGCGTTGCCCCGTTCCCCAATCAGATGTTTTGGATGTGAGCTATACTCCGCGAGGAGCCACACGGGCGCGGGCGTATGTTTGCCTTGCCATTTGACCTCTCTTCCCGTGTGAGACGGAATGCTCAGTGACAACCTCTCAATTGTCACCGCCTGGCCTCTCTTGCCAAATCGGGGGCCTAAACGACTTCATATCAAAAAATGTTCAACATGAAAGTTATTCGTCTCAGGAAGATCTACAACTTTCGTGTTAACCACTTTTTACGATTCAACACGAATCGGGCTCGAATCGCGAACTCCACCCCCTGGAGTTCCCCTAAGAACTCCAGGGGATCCGGATCCGGGTTTTATCTCGGTTTTATTTGAAAAGAGAGAAATTTGAAAGGGAGATGTTAAACTGTATTTTTAAAATTTTAATTTCAAAATTGAAAGATGATTTGGGTAACCTCATTACGGTGGTTGCTTGTTTCAATTATTTTCAAAATTATTTTCCTATGAATTCTACTTATTTTGGGCTAATTTTTCTGATTTTTTTAAACAAAATTAAGTATTATATATGTTTATTTTTTTTACAAATTTATGAATATAATTTTATTTTTATAGGGTTTAAATTGATTAAAAAAATTAAAAAATATGTCAAACGATCATTTTGAAAGGGAGAATGGAGGTCTCCGTGGCCTTCCTAAAACGAAGGAAAAGGCAAGTTTTACACCGGGCGTTTTAAAATGGTAGCATTTTTGTGGTTGTCAAACACCTATCATCCGGTCCGTTTAGAATGGAATGGAGTCAAAACGGGCTCCCAAACATAGCCCTCCTCGATAGATTATCTCGCGCTGAGTTATTTGATCTCTTCAGGAGATTGCGCTAGGTTTGAACGGGTTCACCATACCCCTTTTGTTTTTTTAGTTTAGATCATCATCATCTATTGTTCCACGCGGCAACACAGCAGGAATCCCGGACGTAGATTTAGGAGGGAGAGCGGTTTCACACCGTGAGGACCAAAACGATGGGACTTTTATACTAAAACCTAGTGCAGCCCTCGACATTATGGTATAGATCAACCGACTCAAAAAACTTGTGCAGCCCTCACATTGGTGGAGCAATTTTCACGTTATGGGGCCCGTAAATGAGAATCGTGTGGGTGAAATCATATCCATCTGATCTGTTATTGGACCGCCACCAAAATGCGATGTCTGATCGGATTTTCGATCGGATTTGAACAAAGCCAGATATCCGGACGGATATGATTTTTAAAATATTTTCTATGCATAATTAGTATCTTAAAATATTTGTAAAAAATTCTAATTAATATTTTATAAATAGTTTTAATAAAAAACAATTATCTTTTAATAAAAATCAACTTTTTCATAAATCACTCGTACCATTCTCTTGGTACGGTCTTGTATGTAAAAAAGTTTCCGCAAAATGGGTGGTTGAACCGACTCAAAAAACATGAAAAAAATATAGATATATAAAAACATTGCTCTGGACTTGCTTGTGGACTTAAATTATCTATACGATGATCCTACATATGGCAACGGTATAAATAAACCCTCCTGAGCTCCAAAATACATAGCTTCTCTGACATAGTGGGTGATCCACATCACCTCCTCGACTCAAAAACATTTCTCCGATGAATGAAGATGATCATACTCTCGGCGTAAGTCAAGGACCACGTGATCTAGCTCGTCGGGCATGATCAAAGTGACTTTTGTAAAAAAATGCACCTTCTCCAAGGAATCAAGTATCTTGAGGTTGGTCTCTCAAATGAATGTCGTCGATCAACAATTTGTGTGATCTCCTCAGGTGATCTGTGAAGTCCAATCAGTGTTGTAGGCTCATAGTGGGGGAAATGTTGTGGTGGTATGGTAAGCAAAGGTCGAGAGGTGGGCTACAATTGTGGGGCAGTGGGAAAGGGGCTAAAGGTAGTGGTTATAGTCGGAGGCAGAGCAGGAATGGTGGGCTGTGGTGGGTCTATATAGCTAAGTGGCTCAAAATACGGAGTAAAGTCCTCGACATTGAATACATTATGTATACTCATACCCTTATGGGTCCAACTCAAATGCATTCGATCTAGGCGCCTCAACATCGTGTGCGTACCCATTCATCTTGCATTAAATTTCTCTCTCCCCCATAGGGAACCTCTCAGGTCGCACATGAATCATCACTTAATCACCCACAATAAAATCTCACTCCCTCATCTGACTATCAACATATAATTAATAACTATCATTACTTAATGTAATCTTTCGCCTAATAGATGCAGCTCGTGTAGATGTAAGGTAGAACACACAGCTGACTCAATAGGGAGAGGTTTGAGGTCAATGTTGGAATCGAGAATCGGCCCAACGAGAAGTTCGGACCCAAAAAAGGGGGCAGCTAGTGTTGGGAAAAACCTTTTGATTTAGCTTAACAAATTACCTAAAAGTGATTTTATCTCTAAGGATAAATTACTCATTGTATAGTGAGGGTAATCTGGTCATTAGATGTCTTAGGATGTCACACTCAACCTAGGGTGTCAAGACCATATTAAGAGAAGCACAAATTTGGTGAAGTTAATATTTGCGTCGAATAGAAATCGACGCAACATCGAATGGATGTCGACGCTACTCTGACAAGAAGTACAAGCAACACGTTCTTTCTGTCGGAGTAGATCAAGTCGACGTTACGTCGAATAGATATCGACGTAGCGGCCATGGACCTGTCAACGTACTTTGTGAAGTCGACGCAGCTTCTACTTCAACTCAACGCAGAAGGAAATATCTGTCGAAGCCATCTAAAGTCGACGCAACGTCGACTTCATTTTGACGCAGATAATGAAGTTCAGAACCATGCCCTCAACTCGACGGTTACGTCGATAGGATATCGACGCAACATCGACTAGCAGAGTTCAACCAGAGCTAGGATGAATTTGAAGCAGCTCCTACAAGAACTCGAAGGTGCGTCGATAAGAGAGGAAGAGAACTCGACGCTACGTCGAATACAGTCTGAAAAGGCAAATCTTTTCAGCTGTCATTTTGGACCCTCTCTCATGGACCACCTCACTCAAGACTGTTCTCCAACGGCTCATTAATTACCTCAAATAGAAAAAAGAACTAAAAGATGACAAAAAGCTTTATTGGAAATATGCTTAATGATGGTGAACGGGTCAGGAATTAAAGAAGAAAAGAAAGAGATTGTCCAGAGCAGAATACCTTTTCAGGTCTTACTAGAAAGGGAAACAAATTAAAATCTGAAGGGGAACAATAAAAGGCAAGAGAAGAAAGAGAAGGGAAGAGCATTCATCACAATCGGCTATAATGTTATATTGGAGCTTTTTCTCATCTTCTTCTTCCTCTCTCAGGAACCCTAATAGAGAATATATATAGAAGAAATAACTGTTGCTCTCCCTCTCTCTTAGAACAGAACAGAACAAGACTGCTCATCATCACAATCTTATAGCAGTCAAGAGTTCAATCAGAAAGTAGAAATAGAAAGGATCTGACATTCATAATCTCCTGCAATACATCACTATCATAAGCGGGAGTTAATCAAGAGCAGATCCAGTGAAAGATTCAAGAAGTTGTTCTTCATACAACCTTCATAAGAATTCTGAAAACAGAATTTTTACTCTTCTCTCATTTTTTTCTTTCTCCTTCTCATTCACCTATAAAAGAGTTTTAAGAATCTCTCTTCCAAATGATTCAGTGGTTCAAGATCTCCTTATTAAAAGATCTGGTGGTTCAAGATCTCCTTATCAAAAGATCTGGTGGGTTCATGATCTCCTTATCAAAAGATCATTGGTTCTGAGAGTCTCCTTGTCAAAAGACTCAGGCACAGTTGGTGCATTCCTACCAGGTGGTAGAAGAGAGGACTACCCACATTTTGGGGAACCTCTATAAAATTTTTGTGTCTTCTGGATTGTTTATTTTCTGTGTTGTCCCATATAGCTTAGATTACTTTGACTGTTTTCCTGCTTTACATTTCAACACTGTTTTATTCTGTGAGAATATTTGTTGGAGCATAATACTTAGGTTTTATTATTATTTTTCACAGTTTGGATAGAAATATTTTAAATCTCTATTCACCCCCCCCCCCCCCCCCCCTCTAGAGGATTCTCAGAGGCACACTATGCAATTTCATTTGGTATCAGAGGGAGGTTCATCATTAAAAGGTTAACACCTTGATCAAAAAGGCCTCCCACACTTATTTCTCTTTATCACAAATAATACTTTATAAAGAAAATGAGTTCTAAAGATTATGCTTCCACAAGACCTCCAGTTTATAATCTGAGTAAGTTTATACTCTGGAAGGCTAGAATAAAACTGTATATAAATTCTATTGATGAGAAATTCTTCAATGTCATCCTCACAGGTCCTCCAATCCCAATAAGGAAAGACACCACTGGAAAGGTCATACAAACCTCAGTCCCCAGAGCAGAATAGACTGATGATGAGAAGATGGTCAAGGCATGTGATGCCAAGGCCATGAACATACTGGTCTCAACTATGTCTGATGACATATTCCAGAAAGTTGTTGATTGCAACTCTGCAAAAGAGATCTAGGAATCTCTCTCCAGACTAGTTGAAGGAAGCTCTGATGAGAGAAAAGACAAAAATGCTCTTCTCATATCTCTATATGAGAATTTCAAGAAAAAGGCTGATGAATGCATTACAGAAATGTATGACAGATTCAGCCTTATCATAAATGAGTTGAGAGGGCTTGACAAGGAAATCACTTTGATAGAAATTAATGACAAGCTCCTCATGTGCTTCCCAAGCACATGAGACTCTAGAATTTGGGCTATCAGAGACTTTAGATGCCTCAGAGAGATATCAACTGATGCTCTCCTAGGATAACTCAAGTCTTATGAGCTTTTACTGAAAAGCAGGGCTGAGTCAGGAGTCCAAGAAAAGACACCAACTCCTAAAGAGAGTACTCTTGCATTAAAGACTGCAGAAGCAGAGTCCTCCACCACTGAAGAAGAAATGTTTAATCTCTTGGCTAAGAGATTCAAAAAGTGGGTCAGGACAGAAGACTCCAGAAAAAGAGAGAGGAGCTCAAGCAAACCAATGTATGATAAAACTCCTAAACAGGAGATAATTTGTTTTTCCTGCAGAAAGCAGGACATATTTCTACTGAATGTCCTCAGGAAGAAAAGAGTAAGAAAAACAAGCAGAGAAGGAGCACAAGAAGAAATCCTTCTTGAGGAAGGATAAGAGAGGAGGGAAAAGTTTCATAGCTGAGACCTGGAGTGATTCAGATTCTGAATCAAACTCCTCATCTGATGGTAATGAAGATGGTGGACCAGAAGAAGCCTGTTTAATGGCTCTGGAAAATTCCACCGATGAAACTGAGGTATGCATTTTTGAAGCCTTTGACTTTTCTTCAAAGGATTTTAAAGAATGCTTTAAAGAGTTTTGCCAAGATTACATTAACAATCAAAAGGAACTTGAAATAATCAAATCTGAATTAGAAGCTCTTAGTAAAGATCCTTTATTCTTAGTTAACTGTAATCTGAAATGTGAGCTGTTTAAAAAAAAAATTCCTTAGATAATGAAAATTCAGACCTAAGGAAAGAACTCTCAAAGGCAAAAGCCTTTGAAGACTCCCTCAATGGAAGGAGCCAAAAGATCATAGATATCTCACAAAATCTCTCCAAGAGATTTGATCATCTTGATCAGGAATCACAATCACTCACTGGCAAACATGCTTGTGATAAACCAGTATCATCTTTTATGTCTCGACCTACTAATTTTTCAGAATCATGTGAAGAACATGAGAAAAATAGCCCTAATAAACTCACCACATTTAATAGGGTAGACATTAGTGATGAACCAAGAATCCTAGGCAAACAACCCTTAGAAAATTTAGATTTGAAGAATGAGTGTGCTACATGCAGAAGTTATAAAATTGAAATAGAAGAGATGGATGAAACATTTGAGGAGTATATAAATGATTATCAAGCTCATATTGACTCTGTCATTTCCACTCTTAAAAATAGCATAAATGCCTACAATAAAGCTAGACATGATTTAATGATCAAGAATGATAAATTAAGATCAGAAGGAATCCTAGGCAAACAACCCTTAGAAAATTTAGATTTGAAGAATGAGTGTGCTACATGCAGAAGTTATAAAATTGAAATAGAAGAGATGGATCAAACATTTGAGGAGTATAGAAATGATTATCAAGCTTATATTGACTCTGTCATTTCCACTATTAAAAATAGCATAAATGCCTACAATAAAGCTAGACATGATTTAATGATCAAGAATGATAAATTAAGATCAGAAATCAACTTGCTTAAGAAAATTATAAATTCAAATTCACAAACACTGAATGATATGAATCATACGTTGAATAGAACTCGACGTAATTGTAGGAATGCGCCAAATGCATCTCGACGAACTCCAACATATGCGTCGACATCATCTCGAAGCAACTATATGGGTGCGTCGATTTACTCTCAGCGCAACCAATACCATACTTCGAATGATTATCAACCGAACTATGCAGATACATAGAATTTCACTTGACGCAACTCTAAAACTGCGTCGATTTCTTTTCGATGCATATTTTCTGCACAAAATCACCAAACATCAAAACCTTATTTTGCTTCTATTCCAAGATGTTTTTGCTGCTCCAAGCAAGGACATATTGCCAAATATTGCTGGCATAACAATGCAACACTTCTTCACCTAAGGGAGAACAATGGAAGACCATCTCATTCTTTCATATCTCCATATGATGATAGAAGAAAGAGACCCCAGCATGAGAGGGTCTTTACTAATGTTTAAATTCAATGTGCAGAGGGAAGGCTGTTCAACCACAAACCAGTAGTGGTATTTGGACAGTGTGTTGGAGCATGCGTTTCGCACTCCTCCGGTTTGATAATAACAAAGTCCCGTTTGTATTTGATTCTATTTTTGTTAATGGTGTGCAGATAACAGGTATGCAATATTCACATTTCTCTTGGAGCAAAAATTGAAAGTGGGAAAATTTCACTGTCGGAAAATTCCGACAGCCACTGTCGCCCAGGCGACAGCAGAGAGGTTACAACAGCGATCGGCAGTTTTTGAGCTGTCGGAAATCCGACAGCGATGTCGCCCAGGCGATAGCTCAGCGGTTACATCAACTGCCCACGACTTCACCCACGACAGCGGCGGTTTTGCGCTGTCGGAAATCCGACATCGATGTCGCCCAGGCGACAGCTCCATGATTCCAGCAACTGTCCGCACGACGGCTCGACGACACGACAGCGGCAGTTTAGCGCTGTCGGAAAATTCCGACAGTCACTGTCGCCCAGGCGACAGTGAAATTCTATAAAATGGTTCCTTTGGTTCGTGCATTCCAAGCTTTTGAGAATTCCAGTCCCTTCCTGAGTGCATACGAACCAGAGAGCTCTAGAACCTCCTCAACTCCCATTTGTGCAAAGAAGGATTGAAGATTGAAGACGAGATCGGGCGCGCTTCTACATCAACGATCATCTCGAGGCTTCGACAATCCATTCAGAGATCTGAATTTCTAGGGAGTTGTCTTTTTCATGTTGTATTTTCATTTACTCATATTTCATTTTGTATTGGGAAAGAAATCGTCGTCTTGCGTGCGGCGTCTAAGTCCTTGCGCGGCTTAGGGGAAAATCGCTTCCTTGTGCGGAGTGTCCAAGTCCTTGCGTGGCTTGGTGGGAGATCGTGGCCTTGTGTGCTACGTCTAGATCTTGGGAAGATCTAGAGGATAGGCTTGGGCTTGATCTTGGGAGAGACAAGCGATAGCCTTCCGATCCTTGGGAGAAGGATTGGTAAACCAAAATTATTGTATTTTTATTATCATAATTGTGCCTTGATCTTAAGCATTGTTAAGATCATTTTTATTTGTATGCAAATTTCATGATATATAAAATTATGATCCTTTCACTAATTGCAAATTTGTGTGCTTAAATCTTTATCTTAGAAATTTGTGTTTGGTGTTATACAAAAATTGCATTGGTTTAAAATTATTTTTAAGTAACTTTTTATTAAAGTAAATTTGTCTAAAATTATTAAGAAAAAAAATTACAAATTTAAACACACCCTTATTCACCCCCCCTCTAAGGGCGTCATACGATCCAACAAGTGGTATCAGAGCCAGGTTACTCCAAAACGGTTTTACCACCGGGAGTAATGGCGCACAACGATCACGCGTTCGTTGAGGGGCAAGGAATTAGTAGGCCACCACTTTTCACGGGCACGGACTATAATTATTGGAAAACACGTATGCGTTGTTTTCTAATTGCTTTAGATATAGAAGTCTGGAATATGGTAGAAACTAGTTACACTTCTCCAACATTTGTTGTAGGAAATGTAACTATGGAAAAACCCAAAGACAAGTGGGATGATAATGATAAATTAAAATGCAAGAACAATGCAAAGGCCATGAATGCCTTATTTTGCGCACTAGATCGCACTGAGTTTAATAGAGTCTGTGCTTGTGATACTGCTTTTGATATTTGGAATCTTTTAGAAATTACTCATGAAGGTACTTCGCAGGTAAATGATTCAAAGCTATTTCAATTGGAGTCAGAGTTCGAAAGATTCAAAATGGAGGTGGATGAAGAAATTGACACAATGTACACACGATTCACTAAAATCGTGAACGATTCAAAGGTGTTGGGTAAGGTTTTTTCAAATGGAGATTTAGTTAGAAAAATCTTAAGATCACTTCCCCCGAAGTTCAATCCAAAAGTGACTGCAATTTCTGAGTCACATGATCTTAAGACCTTACAATTGGAGAGTCTCATTGGGAATCTAAAAACCCATGAAGTGGAGTTGAAGATTCAAAGCCAAGAGTATAATTTGGAGCCCAAAAAGAAAAGCTTGGCGTTGAAATCTAAAAAGGAAATTGAGAGTGAGACTGAAGAAAGTGATGAAGATGAAGAAGGACTGTTTGTGAGAAATTTTAAGAAGTTTATGAGAAATCCGGAGAGGAGAAACTCATTTAAAAAGTTTTTCAAAAAGAAGGATTTTGCCTACCAAAAAGGCAAAGGAAAAATGGAGAATGAAGAGGAGCGTCCGCCACCGGAGTGCTACCATTGCAAGAAGATTGGTCATATCAGAAGCAAGTGCCCAAAATATCTGAAAGAGCAAAAAGCAAAGAGGCACGATAAAAGTTACAAGAAGAAAGTGTTAAAGGCAGAGACTTGGGATGATTCTTCGTCTGGTGAAGAAAGTGATCCCTCAACACAGGAGGAAGAGGAGGCTAATCTATGTTTGATGGCAAAAGGGAACATTACATCTGATGACGACTGCAGTGTCCAAAGCGACACTGAGGTAACGCCTCCATCTTATGATGAGTTATATTCTGAATTTATGAAAACATGCAAAGTTTTGGATAAAAGCTTAAAGGAAATTGATTTTTTAAAATCTGAAAATAAAGGCCTTTTAAAAGCAAATAAAAAACTATCAAATGAGTTGGAATCTATTGGGAAGGAGAAGGTATTTTGTCAAGAGTGTGATCATTCTTCGACAAGGATAAAAGAACTTGAAACTACTATTTCTAAGTCCGATCAAAAATTTGATCTACTTGTAAAAGAAAAAAAGGACTTAGAAAAAGTTGTTAAAACCTCTCATTCTCAATTAGAGAATTATAAGAAAATTTTTGCAAATAGATGTGGCATGATAGTAAAAGAAAATTCAATTTTAAAATCCAAAGTAAATGAGTTGAACATGGCAATTGGAAAATTTGGTGTTGGGAAAAAATCTCTGGATATGCTTTTAGCCAACCAATGCCATGGTACAGCAAAATTTGGACTAGGATACATTTCTGGAAGCTCTGGAGGCTGTCGGAAATTTCCGACAGCTACTGTCGGAACCGGCGACAGCTCCAGGTTCAGAAAACCAATTTCTCAAAATACAAATTTTTCTAAGTCCACACATAAAGATGCTTCCACCAGCAAGAGTCCAGAGAAACCATTGAAAAATGGTTCCTCACCATTCATTGTGTGTGCTAAATGTCATCGATTTGGTCACATCTCGGGCTCATGTTGGAAGAAAGGAAAAGTTAATGTTAAACAAATCTGGGTACCTAAAGCGTCCACCTATACAATGGGATTGACCACTTGGGTAACCAGATCTTTACTCTCATCATCTTTTTAGGTGTGCGTGCAGGCTAGGAACAAGGAAGACGTGTGGTATTTGGACTCTGGATGTTCAAAACACATGACGGGCGATAAATCAAAGTTCCTTAGCCTGGAGATGAAGAAAGGTGGAACAATGACATTTGGAGATAATGGAAAGGGTAAAGTCAAGGGCATTGGAGTAGTAGGTAACAAAGAATTTAAAATTTCAAATGTTTTATATGTTAAAGGTTTGAAACATAATTTAATTTCTATTAGTCAACTATGTGATAAAAATCTAAATGTTTTATTTGACTCTAGCTCAAACCTTTGCAAGATTATTGATTCTAAAACAAACGAAATCGTACTTACTGCACCAAGAATAAACAATGTCTATACGATCACTTTTCATGATTTATCTCATTCTACACTTAAATGTTTTATTTCAAAGAATGATGAACTTGAATTATGGCATAGGAGACTAGGACATTCTAGTGTTAAACGCATAGTAAAGCTTTCTAAAAATAAAATAATAAAAGGTTTACCAAATTTGAATGGAAAGCTATCCTCATTATGTTCACCATGCCAAAAGGGAAAGTTTACAAAATCATCTTTTAAAAGCAAAAATGTCATTTCTACCACTAGACCTTTACATTTATTACATATGGACTTGTTTGGTCCAATTTCTACACAAAGTCTAGGAGGTAGAAAATATACGTTTGTTATTATTGATGATTATTCTAGATTTTGTTGGACTTTGTTTTTAAATTCAAAATCTGATGCTTTTGATGAATTTGTAAAACTAATTTCACGTATTCAAAATGAACTTGATCTAAAAGTAAAATGCATTAGATCCGATCATGGAGGAGAGTTTGATAATGAAAAATTTATTTCATATTGTAATGAATTTGGGATAAAACATGAATTTTCCGCTCCACGCACACCACAGCAAAATGGTGTAGTAGAGAGGAAAAATAGAACACTTCAAGAATTAGGACGGACTATGCTGTGTGAATTTAAATTGCCAAAATATTTTTGGGCCGAAGCAGTCAGTACGGCATGCTATATTATTAATCGTGTCATGATTCGTCCCACATTACAATTAACTCCTTATGAAATTTATTTTCAAAGAAAACCAAATGTATCTTACTTTAAAGTTTTTGGTTGTAAATGCTTTATTTTGAATACAAAAGATAACTTAGGCAAATTTGATGAGAAATGTGATGAAGGAATTTTCATTGGTTATTCTTCAACTAGCAAGGCCTATAGAGTTTATAATAAGAGAACAAAAATAGTTGAAGAATCTATTCATGTTAGGTTTGATGAGTTTGCTTCATGTGTAGAAAAGAAAACTACAGGAAAAGAAGATGAACCCCTTCCATCGGTGGAGAATGATGATGAACTTGGAGAAAAAGAAGAAGAAAAAGAAGAAGAAAGAGAAGAAGAAAGAGAAGAAGAAAGAGAAGAAGAAAGAGAAGAAGGAGGAGAAGAAGAAAGAGAAGAAGAAAGAGTAGAATATGTGCCTCCAAGTGAATTGAGATTCTCAAAGGATCATCCAAAGGAGCTTATCATTGGAGATCCGCAAAAAGGGGTTAGTACTCGTTCATCGCTACATGTTTTATTTTCAAACCTTTGTTTTGTTTCTGAAATAGAACCAAAAGATGTTTCCACCGCTTTAAATGATGAATTTTGGTTTTTAGCTATGAATGAAGAACTTAATCAATTTGAACGTAATAAGGTTTGGAATCTTGTAGAACGACCCAAAAATCGTCCTGTAGTTGGTGTTAAGTGGATTTTCAAAAATAAAATGGATAATGAATCTAGAATTGTTAGAAATAAAGCCAGATTAGTTGCAAAAGGTTATGCACAAATTGAAGGGGTAGATTTTGATGAAACTTTTGCACCTGTAGCAAGATTAGAAGCGGTTAGAATATTTCTTGCATTTGCTTGTTGTAAAAGATTTAAATTATATCAAATGGATGTCAAAACCGCATTTTTAAACGGGTATATAAAAGAAGAAGTTTATGTAGAACAACCCCCTGGCTTTATAAATGAGAAATATCCAAATTATGTTTATAAATTAGATAAAGCGCTTTATGAATTAAAACAAGCGCCTCGTGCTTGGTATGATCGATTAACTCAATATTTGTTAAAGCACGATTATAAAATAGGAAGTGCTGATTCTACACTCTTCATTAAGCAAATTAATCATGATTTAGTTATTTTGCAAATTTATGTTGATGATATTATTTTTGGAGCCACTAATGAAGAGTTGAGTAATGAAGTAGTTGAAATTATGAAAAATGAATTTGAAATGAGTATGGTTGGAGAACTTTCATATTTTCTAGGTTTTCAAATTACACAAAAACATGATGGAATTTTTATATGTCAAACCAAGTATATTCATGATATGTTAAAAAGATTTGGATTTGAAAACCTTAAGCATGCAAACACTCCTATGAGTACTTCACTAAAATTAGGAAAAGATGAAAGTGGTGTTTCAATTGAACAAACCCTTTATAGAAGTATGATAGGGTCTTTATTGTATTTAACCGCATCTAGACCTGATATTATGTTTGCCGTTTGTTTATGTGCTAGATTTCAAGCTAATCCTAAAGAGTCACATTTAAAAGCGGTGAAACGTATCTTTAGATATCTCATTGGAACATCAAAATTAGGTTTATGGTATCCTCAAAATGATTCTTTTATTTTGCATGGTTTTTCGGATTCTGATTATGCGGGATGTTCCTTAGATAGGAAAAGCACTAGTGGCACTTGTCACTTTATCGGCCCTTCCCTTATTTCATGGTCGAGTAGGAAACAGAATTCTGTTGCCCTCTCAACTACCGAGGCCGAATATATTGCACTAGGTAGTTGTTGTGCCCAAGCACTTTGGATGTCCCAAACGCTAGAAGATTTTGGCATACAACAAAATAGTGTAGAATTAAAGTGTGATAATAAAAGTGCTATAGACTTAACAAACAATCCCGTATTACATTCTTGATCTAAGCACATAGACGTCCGACATCATTTTATAAGGGATCACATTAAGAAGGGTAATATAAAAATCAACTTTATAGGCACGGAAAATCAACTAGCGGATATATTCACTAAGCCGTTACCGGATTCCCGTTTTTCTATGCTTAGGCTAGAATTGGGCATTCTAGACATTTCACAATGAATATATCACAATTTAAAGCCTATAAAATAAAAAATTATTATCCCAAAACATAAACAATGTAAAAAGCCAAAATTATAAAAATCAAAACATTAAATTTCAAAAAAAAAAAACCTTAACAAAATTCAACATCATTAACATTACATCAATATTGTTCACATAAAAACAGTAGAACAAACTTAAGGATCAAGTTCTTTAAAACAAAACAGAAATCTAAGGAAGTTCACTGTCGCCCAGGCGATAGTGGATGTCGGAAATTTCCGACATCTCCCAGCAGCAGCAGCAACATAAAACTACTCTAAATCTTCATAACCAGCCCCGCTGCTCTCTGGACAATCTTCTGGAAGTCCTCGTCTCACAGCTTTGCCACGGCGAGTCCGCCTCACCGATTGGCATGGCGGCTCTTCGTCCGGAACTTGCCATTCTGCCTCCTCCTCCGGCGTTGGCTTCAACTTCAGACCTTTGACGAGAAACTTCATAAACTTCTGCATTCGACTACGGTCCTTTTTCACTTCCTTCTTGTGATCCTCTAACGAATCACGCAAATCATCAATGGACTCCCTTAGTGATCCTGCCCTGGAAATGGTCGGCTCTCTAATCTCAATTCCCGGATGAGATTTTCTCTGCGGCTTCTTCCCCTTCATTGAACCTGTAAAATAAATCTCCGGATAACAATCATCAAAATAAGAATCTTGCACAATCCATCCATACTTCTTATAGAGTACACGCTGAATTACCAACCCCATTGGCAGCGTATGAACCTTCACCCATCTTGGATGTTTCAGTCTGTACGTATACCTAATCTGGGAGAGTATGAAGTCTGCCACATCAAAAGGCTCATCCTCCATAATATAGTATGTAAAGAGGGTCAACTGCGCAGTAATGCTTCTTGTGTCTCCACTCTTCAACATCACTGAATTCCTTAATATGTCTTGGACTAAGAAAGCATCCGGAGTAAGTGACGTAACTTCAGTGGTAAGAGTTTTCTTTTGATTCCCATGTAAACTCATGTTTACTAGGGTCCAATCTCTATCCTTTCGATAATTCTCCACTATATCAGGCATATTCTCACTCATCACTAGTCCAAATTCCTCTCGTAGATCAACATGTGTTATTTCCACATGTTGACCTTGGATCCTTGATCTCACTCCTCCATCCAATTCAGTAACATTTGGGTCTTCCAAATGGTTATAAAATTCACGAATGAAAAAGGATGAAAACCCCTCTGGTGAGATTATTGAGAGAATACCTGCTTTCGCAAGACGATCATAAATATGATCATGCTTTGGCAAATCAAATTCAATATATTTGGCAACCCCAACAATAGCTTTCTCCACTCCAGGAAAAACTTGATATGAGCTATGTGCATCTTCCGACGTACTCTTTCGAGCTTTGGAGCTGGAAGCCATTCTGCAATAAAATACAAAATTTTTTGATTAAACAAGGTAACACATTGTGCACTTGAACACTGTCGCCCAGGCGACAGTGGCTGTCGGAAATTTCCGACAGCCCTCCATGTGATTTTCTCTCAAAATTTTAACATATCCTTCCAGATCTACTCACAATAAATATTATTTCAACATCAAGTATTTTGATCTATGTTTTTCAAATCATCATATTCTACAAATCTTCTTACTATTCATCATCTTCCACCTTCTTCTCTAAACTAGATCTACAAACCTCCTTTAGAAAATGAACGAATGGAAACCTTCCTCACCAAATCAAAGAGAAATCTAACAAAGATAAAAATTTAAGCAAAGATCCACCAAGATCCTCTTGTTTTAAAACTAGATCTACATTTTTTTTCAAATAAAAAAAAATTCAAACCTACACCATTCCTCAAAAATCAACATGAAACCTAGATTTTCCTTCTTCTATCCTATCAAAATCACAAAGCCCTAAATATTTTTGAGTTAAAAACACAAAAATCAAAAACCCATACCTTAGATCTAGGGATGTCGCCGACTTCCGACAGCCTTCCTCTCGTTTTTCACTCCAGAAAATGATGCACAATGTGTTTTGACTCGGTCCTCAGCCCTATTTATATTTTTCACTGTCGCCCAGGCGACAGTGACTGTCGGAAATTTCCGACAGCTCCTATTTTACCAAAACTCCAATTTTAGGCCCCTTTGATGATCTACAATAGTTATATGTCATTATTAATGCTTCATCTCATGACTTGATGACAAACCATGTGATATTTATTTTAAATAAAATGACTTACATGTTTATATGATTTCATTTTCAAGCTATCATCGTATTGACATTTCTACTTAGCTGTTTAGACCATTGGAAATTGTTTTCGCATGCCTCTAAGTATGAGAAATTGTTTATCTATCATAATGAGCTATCACGTTCACCTCTTTTGATCAATACATATGTCTACTTCTTTAATATATACATGGATCATATTTGCTTTAACATAATACAATAGCACTTCTTAAAAACAACTTTCACCCTTGATTTGTTAGCACAACAAAAGTACACCATCTTTTGCGGTTCAAGTGAATTCGGAGATCCTTGGTCAATTAAAACATTATCAATATATAAAAAAAAAAATACGATATCACATCTGTGATCAAATTTTTTTTTAAAATAAAGACAAGGATACTCCACCAAGCACTACTTACCCTCCTGATAAGTCTTAATGAGCATTGTGAGGTTAAGCACCTTGGAAAGAATTGTAAAGTGTCTTGTGCAAAAGAAAATGGTTTTCTATTCATCTTGTGCTATATCTTCAACGTTAAAGTTGCCTTTATATGTTTTTATTATGTTCTACATTTCAATGATCATGTAAATTAAATAAGTTCATATGTTTGTTCTAAGTATCACATGTACACATCATTATGTTATATAAATATTCATCTCATGAGAATTGGACCGAAACGATTCCATACTTCTTTACACTATTGTGTCTTTCTATGATACTTTCAAATGATCTTACTCATGTTTCAGTTATTTTCCTTCATTACTTCATATGGCTATACTGTCACTTCATGAGTTTATTCTTACTATGGCATATTCCTATTATTTCATGGCCTTCACTCATTTCCAGAAAACAGTGCTTCCGCTTAATCTTTCTTTCTATATCCTATATACCTTCCCTTTAGAATCATTTCTCTTATCTAATATTCACTTTTGCTAATACCAAAAGGGGGAGAATTAACAAGTATAAAAAGAAAAATCAACAATCTATTCCACCTAAATATTCCACCTACACAATACATCATATATTTAGGGGGAGCATATATTTAGGGGGAGCATATATTTAGGGGGAGCATTCATTTAGGGGGAGCATTCATTTAGGGGGAGCTTTCATTTAAAGGGAGATTATTTATTTTAAGAGAAATATCTCATGTTATTTTGTAGGTGCACACACCAAAGGTTAAAATCAACAATCTAAATAGACTTGATTTTTTTTATACGGATTTGCTATTATCAAAAGGGGGAGATTGTTGGAGCATGCGTTTCGCACTCCCCCGGTTTGATAATAACAAAGTCCCGTTTGTATTTGATTCTATTTTTGTTAATGGTGTGCAGATAACAGGTATGCAATATTCACATTTCTCTTGGAGCAAAAATTGAAAGTGGGAAAATTTCACTGTCGGAAAATTCCGACAGCCACTGTCGCCCAGGCGACAGCAGAGAGGTTACAACAGCGATCGGCAGTTTTTGAGCTGTCGGAAATCCGACAGCGATGTCGCCCAGGCGATAGCTCAGCGGTTACATCAACTGCCCACGACTTCACCCACGACAGCGGCGGTTTTGCGCTGTCGGAAATCCGACATCGATGTCGCCCAGGCGACAGCTCCACGATTCCAGCAACTGCCCGCACGACGGCTCGACGACACGACAGCGGCAGTTTAGCGTTGTCGGAAAATTCCGACAGTCACTGTCGCCCAGGCGACAGTGAAATTCTATAAAATGGTTCCTTTGGTTCGTGCATTCCAAGCTTTTGAGAATTCCAGTCCCTTCCTGAGTGCATACGAACCAGAGAGCTCCAGAACCTCCTCAACTCCCATTTGTGCAAAGAAGGATTGAAGATTGAAGACGAGATCGGGCGCGCTTCTACATCAACGATCATCTCGAGGCTTCAACAATCCATTCAGAGATCTGAATTTCTAGGGAGTTGTCTTTTTCATGTTGTATTTTCATTTACTCATATTTCATTTTGTATTGGGAAAGAAATCGTCGTCTTGCGTGCGGCGTCTAAGTCCTTGCGCGGCTTAGGGGAAAATCGTTTCCTTGTGCGGAGCGTCCAAGTCCTTGCGTGGCTTGGTGGGAGATCGTGGCCTTGTGTGCTACGTCTAGATCTTGGGAAGATCTAGAGGATAGGCTTGGGCTTGATCTTGGGAGAGACAAGCGATAGCCTTCCGATCCTTGGGAGAAGGATTGGTAAACCAAAATTATTGTATTTTTATTATCATAATTGTGTCTTGATCTTAAGCATTGTTAAGATCATTTTTATTTGTATGCAAATTTCATGATATATAAAATTATGATCCTTTCACTAATTGCAAATTTGTGTGCTTAAATCTTTATCTTAGAAATTTGTGTTTGGTGTTATACAAAAATTGCATTGGTTTAAAATTATTTTTAAGTAACTTTTTATTAAAGTAAATTTGTCTAAAATTATTAAGAAAAAAAATTACAAATTTAAACACACCCTTATTCACCCCCCCTCTAAGGGCGTCATACGATCCAACATAGTGGATGCTCCATGCATATGACTGGAGCAAAAGATTTGCTGGAAAATTTCAAGGTAAAGGAAGGGCCCAAGGTAATTTTTGGGAACTCCCACTCTGGTCAAACCAAAGGATATGGTTTGCTCAGGATTGAAGAAATCTCCTTTTCTAAAGTAGCTTATGTTGAAGGACTTCAACATAATCTGATCTGCATTAGTCAGCTATGTGATGGTGAATACAAAGTTGTATTCACTAAGCCTTTGTGTCATATAGTTAGCTCTAAGATTGATCAAACAGTTTTGACTGGTCTCCAAAAAGGTAAGGTATATGTTGTAGACTTTGAGTACACAAAGTCTGAGATCTGCTTGTTTAACTCCCAGTTAGAAAATAGTGAGTTGTGGCATAGGAGATTTAGTCACCTTAACTTTAAGACCATAGCTAAACTCTCAAAACTCAACCTAGTCAGGGGTTTACCAACTGGTAAATTCAATAAAGACCACCCTTGTAGAGTCTGCCAACTAGGTAAGTAGATCAAAGCTTCATTCAAACCAATTGGTAAGAATGATTCTCCTAGAATCCTTTTCCTATTGTACATGGACTTGTTTGGCTTTATCTCCACTCAGATTCAGCTAATAATGTCCTTCCTGATTCAATTAGGGTTCTATTTTTCTTTTCAACCACCCCATTTTATTGGGGGGTTCTAGAAGCTGAAAAGATTTGCCTGGTATCTTCATCCTCACAGAATCTATACATTAACTGATTCTCAAACTCAGTGTCATGATCACTTCTGATCACATCTACCTATGTGTTGAGTTCAGATTGAATCTGTCTGATGAATCTTGAGAGGATCTTGAAGGTGTCTGACTTAGCTTTTAGAAAGAACACTCAGCTGAACCTAGAGAAATCATCAACAATGACTAAGGTGTAGGACATTATTAGCTGAATCTAACTTGCCAAAGTCTTTCTGGGCTGAGGCAGTAAATACTGCAAATTATGTTCCGAATAGGAGTCTCATCCACAAGACTAAGTTGAAGACTCCTTATGAGTTGTTGAAGGGAAAGGTACCTATAGTCACTTATTTTAGAATTTTTGGGTGTACTTGCTTTATCCTCAACAATGGGAAAAATCATCTTGCCAAATTTGACAAGAAGGCTGATGATAGGATATTCTTAGGATATTCCTCATCAAGCAAGGCCTATAGGTGCTTAAATAAAAGCTTTCTCAAAATTGAGGAGTCTATGCATGTGGTCTTTGATGAAACTAACATGGTTTACAAGGGGAAAGAAACTTCCACCAGTTCTATTCTGCAGGAAGAAGACCAACTAGCAGAACAAGTTGAAAGGATGAGCATAGTGCACCATCCATCTGTGTGTCAGGAAAAAGGACAATAGGATATTGACACTGGCTCTGGTGAGGACTCTGCAGATGAAGAGGAAACAACAGGACATGGACTACTAGTCACGGACATTATTCCAGTACATGAGGCTGAAGTCCCCATTGTCACTGAGCAAGTGATAGCTTAGGAAGAAGAGCAGATCATAGATCACTCAACAAGATCCAGGATGACTCAAAAAGATCATCCTCCAACTCAAGTAATAGGAAACTTGACAGCAGGAGTCAAAACAAGGAACCAACTCACAAGTGAGACAATATTGCAGTGCTTCCTGTCACAATATGAACCAAAGAAGTTTGAAGAAGCAGACAGTGACCCTCACTGGATATCTGCTATGCAGGAGGAACTGACCCAGTTTGAAAGAAATAAGGTCTGGACTTTGGTTGAAAGACCAAAGAATTACCCAGTGATTGACACCAAGTGGGTGTTCAAAAATAAAATGGACTCAACTAGAGTCATAATCAGAAACAAGGCTAGACTTGTGGCCCAAGGGTACAAGTAAAAGGAAGGTATTGACTTCAACCAGACATTTGCCCCAGTAGCAAGGCTGGAGGCAATCAGAATGTTCCTGACATATGCTGCCCACATGAAGATCAAGGCATACCAGATGGATTTCAAGAGTGCATTTCTCAATGGGAAACTACAAGAAGAGGTGTATGTGGAGCAGCCACCAGGTTTTGTCAATCCAACTTTTCCCTCTTCTGTATATAGATTAGATAAAGCACTATATGGTCTAAAGCAAGCTCCAAGAGCTTGGTATGAGACCTTATCCACCTTTCTCCTGGAACACAACTTTGAATGAGGAAAGATGGATAAAACTCTTTTCACAAGAGCACATAAGAATCAGCTACTACTTATGCAAATATATGTAGGTGATATTATATTTGGATCCACAGATCAATCTTTATGCAAAAGGTTTGCTTACCTAATGCAGTCAAGATTTGAGATGAGTAGCATGTGGGGTTTATCCTATTTCCTTGGTCTTCAAGTTAGACAAAATCCAGATGGCATTTTCATATCCCAATCCAAATTTACCAGAGAACTCATTAAAATGTTTGGGATGGAGAATGCATCTGTTATGAAAACCTCCATGGCTACTAATGTTGTTTTAGATAGAGATGAACAAGGTAAGTCATTTGATCAGAAGACTTACAAAGCATCCATTGGCTCTCTTCTCTACCTAACAGCTAGCAGACTTGATATAATGTTTGCTACCTGTATTTGGTCAAGATTTCAGGTTGACCCAAAGGAATCACACATGAGTTCTACCAAAAGAATTCTCAGATATCTGAAGGGTACTCCTGAGCTTGGCTTATGGTATCCAGCTGGATCTGGATTTGAATTGATTGGATATTCAGATGCAGACTATGCTGGATGCAGGCTTGATAGAAAAAGCACTTCAGGAACATGTCAGTTTTTGGGTGCTAGACTGATATCATGGTTTAGCAAGAAGCAAACCGCAGTCTCCACTTCTACAACTGAAGCTAAGTATATAGCTGCAGGAAGCTGCTGTTCACAAATTTTGTGGATGCAAAATTAGTTGTTCGACTACAACTTTTCCCTTGCCAATTCAACAATCTATTGTGACAGCTCTAGTGCAATTTCAATTGCATCCAATCTTGTTCTCCACAGCAGAACTAAGCACATAGAGATAAGACACCACTTTCTCAGAGACAATGTAGAGAAGGGTAAGATCAACCTTCAATACATATCTACTGACACTCAAAGAGCTGACATCTTCATTAAGCCTCTTCATGAAAGTAAGCACAAGTTCTTCATCAATGCACTAGGGATGCTTGATGGAGCTTTGTAGGTCCCCTTTTATTATGTATAAAGATCTATTTTCTATCGAAAATTATTGCTGGGAAAAACAGCAAAAATCTTAAAGAAAATCATAACTGTTTCATCAAAGCTGCGTCGAATTCAAATGGACGTACCGTCGAATTTTACTCGACGCCAGCTTCGATAGCTCTCTGGGATAGATCCTTCAAATACCACTCGACGTAACGTTGAATACTTGTCGACGCTTACATCAACATCATCATCGATGACTATATTTCGAAGCCACGTCGACATCAACTCGACGCTCTGTCATTTGATAGATCCCGCGCATTGACATATTTTGGCGTGCTGAATTCTGCTCTTCTCGACGTTGCTTTGAATAAAACCCTAAGTTGCGCTGATTCATCTACTCAAAGCAACTTTTTCGTTTAATTTTATTGTGCTATTCGAATTCTCTCCCTCCCGCTCTCTTCCTTCTTCCCTCTCTTCGTCTCTTTTCTTTGTTTCAGTGCAGGTTCTCGCAGCATCCCAATGGCATCTACATCAATTCAGTAAGATATTATTGAGGTCGTCGATCTTGCCCTCGAGTCTGTGTTATTCAAGTTTGGCTCACTTTATCTTGACTTCTCAACGGATTGTTATCGCAAACTATGCCGCCAACACAAAAGGTTGCAAGACCTTACATCTGAACTCATGACTTTTGATAGGGAAGTGCGATCGGCAGTCGTGCCTGCTGAAGGCTTTATATCTTTCTTCAATGATATAAAGCAGGGGGAGAATTGTAACAGCAGGCAGCAACCTGTTCAAGATTCTGTCTACACAACATCAATCCCTCTCTCCTTCATCACTGAAGGAGAGCCAGCTGTATCATCTAAACTACAGCTTTCAGATACAGCCATTCAGGGGGAGTCATCTTCTCCAAGAATCCTGCCCTTTGCTCAGGGGGAGTCATCAACTCAGGGGGAGATCCCTCTAATTTCAGATGATCAGGCCTACCTCAAGTCTCTACAAAAATTTCATGAAGACACTGTACCATCTATCCCTGATCCTCTTTCTTTCAGAGTGTCCTCTGAAGATTCATCCACAACACTCTCTCCTGTCAAGATGGCTGGTCAAGATCCTGTTTCACCTGATCCATCACTAGCTCAACCAATGCCTCCAATTCAACTTCCATCTTCAGCTCAGGTTTCACCTGCTCCAATTCACCAACCCATTCTTCCAACACCTATTTTCAGGGGAAGACCTCCATATAGAGGTGGAGGGAAGTGGATGAGGAAGAGGAAGAGAAAGATTGCCTGTTTGGGAGAGGTACACAAAAGAACTGAGGAAGGAGTATAGGAAAGACAAATCCTATTACAAAAAATATGAAAGGATTGAATTTCCTGAGAACACAATAAAAACTTACAATGATCCAAAGCTTTATGAAGCACTAGAGGACATTGGTGATAGAGAGAGATATGAGTATGAAGAAGCTCAGAAAGAAATTGAAGATAAGAAGAGGAGGTTTATTGATATTCTAAAAAGGGGAAATAGGTTGTTGAGAAAGAGGAATTGGCCAAAGCAATTCCAATCAAATCTCCTCTTTTTGATCATACAATGTATACTACAAAGAATCCCCAAGCCATAATGTTAGAAGGAGTAGGGCAAATCCACAAGGGAGGTGTTGGGTGCAATCCAAAGGATGCAGTACAACTTTCCCAAAAAAGAAAGAAAAGAGAAAAGTCACCTGAAGAGGAGATAGAGAAAAAGAAGATCATGTTTATAAAAGCCTCAACTTCTGGGAAGGAACAAGCAACTGCTGATGAATCACAAGCAATGGCTGCTGAATCAAATCCTAACAAAGGACCCGAATCAGATGATCTAAATCTAGAAGTCGTAAATCTGATGATAACCAAAGTCTTTGGTCTTGGTTTCACACTCAAGGAAGCATGTTCATCCTAATACTGAAATAGACCTGGAAAAACTGTTCAAAGGTCATGGAAGAATACAGAAGAACCCAGAAAAAGCCACCTATGCAAACTTCAGATATGTGGAAAGGAAATACATGAGGGTATATGAGGACTTGTTCATCTTTCTCAAGGAAAGGAAGTGATACTCATTTTTGGGTAATCTATGATAAACTTTTGTTGATCTAATATCAGATACCTTCTCTATCTATCAGCTCATCTGACTTATTCTGTGATCATATTGTCTTGAATGTTTGTTTATGCAAAAACTGTGTAAAATTGCTTTGAACAAATTGTAAAATTTGTTAAGATAAATAGGGGGAGATTATTGGGAAAACCCTTTTGATTTAGCTTAACAAATTACCTAAAAGTGATTTTATTTCGTAGGATAAATTACCGATTGTATAGTGAGGGTAATCTGATCATTAAATGTCTTAGGATATCACACTCAACCTAGGGTGTCAAGACCATATCAAGAGAAGCACAATTTTGATGAAGTTAATATTTGCGTCGAATAGAAATCGACGCAACATCGAATGGATGTCGACGCTATTCTGACAAGAAGTCCAAGCAACACATTCTTTCTGTCGGAGTAGATCAAGTCGATGTTACATTTAATAAATATCGACGTAGAGGCCATGGACTGTTGACGTACTTTGTGAAGTCCACGCAGCTTCTACTTCAACTCAACGCAGAAGGAAATATCTGTCGAAGCCATTTAAAGTCGACGCAACGTCGACTTCATTTCGACGCAGATAATGAAGTTCAGAACCATGACCTCAACTCGACGGTTATGTCGATAAGATATCGATGCAACGTCGATTAGCAGAGTTCAACCAAAGAAAGGATGAATTCGAAGTTGCTCCTACAAGAACTCGAAGTTGCGTCAATAAGAGAGGAAGAGAACTCGACGCTGCGTCGAATACAGCCTGAAAAGGGAAACCTTTTCAGCAGTCATTTTGGACCCTCTCTCATGGACCGCCTCACTCAAGACTGTTCTCCAACGGCTCATTAATTTCCTCAAATAGAAAGAAGAACTAAAAGAGGACAAAAAACTTTCTTGGAAATATGCTTAATGTTGGTGAACGGGTCGGGAATTAAAGAAGGAAAAAAAGAGATTGTCCAGAGCAGAATACCTTTTCAGGTCTTACTAGAAAGGGAAACAAATTCAAATCTGAAGGGGAACAATAAAGGGCAAGAGAAGAAAGAGAAGGGTAGAGCATTCATCACAATCGGCTATACTGTTCTATTGGAGCTTTTTCTCTTCTTCTTCTTCCGCTCTCAGGAACCCTAATAGAGAATATACAGAGTAGAAATAAATGTTGCTCTCTCTTTCTCTTAGAACAGAACAAAATTAGGCTGTTCATCATCACAATCTTATAGCAGCCAAGAGTTCAATCAGAAAGTAGAAACAGAAAGGATCTGACATTCATAAGCTCCTACAATACAACACTATCATAAGCAGGAGTTAATCAAGAGCAGATCCAGTGAAAGATTCAAGAAGCTGTTCTTCATACAACCTTCATAAAAATTCTGAAAACAGAATTCTTACTCTTCTCCCCTTCTTTCTTTCTCCTTCTCATTCTCACATGTAAAAGAGTTTTAAGAATCCCTCTTCCAAAGGATTCAGTGGTTCAAAATCTCCTTATCAAAAGATCTGGTGGTTCAAGATCTCCTTATCAAAAGATCTGGTTGGTTCATGATCTCCTTATCAAAAGATCAGTGGTTCTGAGAGTCTCCTTGTCAAAAGACTCAGGCACAGTTGGTGCATTCCTACCAGGTGGTAGAAGAGAGGACTACCCACATTTTGGGGAACCTCTATAAAATCTTTGTGTCTTCTGGATTGTTTATTTTTTGTGCTGTCCCATATAGCTTAGATTACTTTTACTGTTTTCCTACTTTACATTTCAACACTGTTTTATTCTGTAAGAATATTTGTTAGAGCATAATACTTAGGTTTTATTAATGTTTTTCACAGTTAGGATAGAAATATTTTAAATCTCTATTCACCTCATCTCTAGAGGATTCTCAGAGATACACTATGCACATGTGGTATCAGAGGAGGGTGCGGGTTCGAGGCCAGGGGTGGAGTTGATTAAATCCTGAAATTTCTCTACCTGTGTGGGTCCCGTCGGGTCAGGTGACTACGACCATGTGAAAAACACCTCTGATCCATGCGGTGCGCCACATCTGAGCCATGTGGAGCACCTCTGAGCTTGCGGGTCATGCTGGACGCTGGGGGGGGGGGATTGTTGGGTCCAGCGTTCCTTCACTGGACCCATAGCACCTTTCCTACTTCCTTAAAGAAAAAGTAGCGCCATTCCCATCAGTCCGGGCTTTTGGGATAGTTGGTTGCGCTTGATCCTACATCTAGTACTTACTTGGACCATAAAAGAACTTGACCGAAAACACAGAACTAAGCACTAACCCTTGGTTGTAGCACGGAGGTCCCACCTCACACTCGGAAGATCTAAGAGCGCTTCCCCTCCCAAGCCAAAGCTGAAGCTGAGTACCTTGAAGAACCTTGGAAACTATCCAGAGTTGTCTAGAGGAGGAAGAAGCCCCAGAAATGGATGCCCTCCAAAGGTACCCTTTAGGGTCTATATATAGTTTTCTCAAAAGGGTCTGCCAATAACGTAATTCCATCTTTCTGTTTTGTTAAGCGCACCCCAAAATGGTCTGCCAACAGCCAAACTCCATTGTTTGAGATGGATGTAGGCAGACAGGCCTGATTAAATATGAATAACATATTGCACCAAAATCCCGGGGGCTGACAAAGTTGACGCTCGCCTCCCCCCTTGCGACCTACCTATGAGACCGCGAGCCTACTCTCGATCTGCTTGCGGGAAGGAGGCGAGCCCTGCCTCGCCTCGCCCTCGCAACATGCACGTCGCAAGGCGGCGAGCCCCCACTCGACTCTCCCTCGCGATCCTCCTGTCGCTAAGCGGTGAGCCCCCACTTGCCTCACCTGCATGCTTCGCCAATATCCGAGTCTCAATTTATCCCCTCAGCGAACACAGGGTTGTACACAATCCCTGCTCTTTGCGAGATTATTCTTAGCTCATAAATAAAAGTCCAACCCCTGGTGTTCGCCGGTTGGTTGCTGACCTGGCAGGAATCTTTTGGTGGGTCCCATCCCCAGCTCATCACTAACTGCGTTGCAACTCAGTTGGTGATGAGGACTGTTGAAGGTGCCTTATCAAGGGTGGTCGGGGGTTCGATTCCCGGCACCAACAACCTATAGTTGCTAAGAAATAGGCTCAGTGACGGGTTGGGATAGCACTGGACTGTAGTCTTGTACAACGCCGGAAGGGCGCCTTGCCTTGGCTGCGCCGGGTCGTTATGGAGCTCCTCTTGTCAGCCCCTCGGTAAGGGGATTATAGCCTCTCCAGGTTGGTTAGCGCCTTAGCGATCATTTGTACCTCACCTTCGTTAGACTGATATACTTACTTGCAGGTACCCGCGAGATCTCCCCTGCCAACCCTGACTTTGGGGAAGAAGAGATCTCGCCCCCTCCTTCGCCGGACAAGATCTCCAACTTCTTGGGTGATCCCTGAGATCCCGAGGTGCTGAAAAGGAGGACAAATGAGGTGCTTCGGAAGTACGACCTCATGTTTCAGGACCTCTATAACCAGGCCCGGGAGGAAAAGACATCCTCCGAGGACCAGCGTGCCTCCCACGAGGATGACTATGCGTGACTTCTTACCGAGCTGTGGCCAGAAGCTCGAGGCGAGGTCACCTCCCTGGGGGTGCACCTTTCGCGGGCGGAGGATCAGGTGCGCTTGCTGCAGCATGAGCTCTGTGTCGTCCGCGCTTACCACTATCCTCGCGTGCCACCGATTTCGGGGCTGCGAGGCCGAGGTCGATGGAGATGGATCCAATATTGATGCCGCTCGTGCTCGCACCCACTCGGCGACCTCTGAAAAATGTACTTTATATTTATTTAAATGCTTTCGTTAAACAACCCTGCGAACAATCTTATAATTGTTAGCTTGGTATTTCTTGACCGCGATGGGGCTTTCGCATGTATTCATTCGCGCTGTGTGATTTTACTATTTGTGCCGCATTCGCTCATTTTGATGTTCTCGCACGCGATCTATAATGGGCTCGCCTTGCTTGCCGCGTGCTATCATCGCTTATAACGTGCTTGCTTTGCTGCATTGTTGTGAGCGGGTGAGGAAAATGGTTCGGCTCAAGGATCGAGGCGTGTCGAAATGAAAATTTGCTAACCGCACATTCGCCGCTTCGATTCATTCCCGTCATTTCCATTTTCTATAAATAGGTCCCGCCCCCACCCCCAACTACCACATTTATCACTTTAGCCTTCTGCTTCTTTCACTTTCGAGAATTCACACCTCTCTTCTCACGCTCGTGTTCGCTTCTTCAACTTTCGCTCAAAAGTTTGCTAGATGGGTGGTGATGGTGGTGACACCGAGGGCCGAGCCAAATATGCGTAGACATTTTCATGCCATTCCTTCTTCTATTGCACGCTCTCTGAGAGAGAATATCATACGGTGGACGCTCACCACATTTCTCGTGGATACACTGCTCGCCAACTGACGAAGTCAGAGGCCATCAACAACCTCTCTCCTGACGAGCTCGCCACCCCACAGCCCACTTCAATGTCAGCCTACGACTGCCCCTATTGTCAGAGGTTCTGCAAGTACTCAAGTACTTCGGCGTGATCCTGGGCCAGCTAACCCCCAATTCTATCTCCATCATAGTCGCCTTCGCCTGCTATCTGAGTGAAGAGCAAATTGAGTTCAGTCTGCCGATCTTTCGCAAGTTGTTCTCCTTCAGGGTGTACAAGGATGAGACCGCCTACTTCATGAGCCAGCATGCCAAGGTTAGCAAGACGGTCAACAAGAGCCATCATTGGCTCCAGAAGTTTGTCTTCGTCAATGAGTACTTCGGCAACATCCCCTTCTCGCCTGTCCAACACGACGAGGCAACCTACATCTCCCTACCCTTGGGGGTCATGATGCCGAGATTTGCAAGTTTTTCATGGGGAAGAACTTCGAGGTCGCGTACCTTCGGTGGAACGTCGATTCGCTACTCCCTGTGCAACTGGGGCAGGTTCTACTAGTGTTCACCTCTGCCTTTATATTCTGTCCTCTCACTCTGATAGCAAACACCTTAATTGTTACGGGTCATTCGTAGGAGAGCAGGATCTTCCACTTCACCCCCCTTATGCAAGTGTCAGGGCTATCCCCTCTGGCCTCGCGCTTGACAAAGCAGATGCAGCCGCTTGCCGGGACTTTCCCAGCACTTATGTGCCCTCCGGCAAGAAGTGGTCTGAACCTGCGAGCCGCGGGACTCCTTCCTCGCAATCGGCGCCCAAGAAGAAGAAATCTTCAACCCCTTCTATGGGGAAACGGGTCCTTGGGGACTTGCCGGGAGAGACCCCTTTGACGAACCTGCTTGCGGATAAGGAGACCGGCGAGGCGCCGGAGAGGTCGCTTGTACTTAGGGCTTGCCTGCATCGGTGAGCCATCAGAACTTCGGTCTCGGCGAGAAGCAACGAGACGAGGTTGACGAGCCCCTATTGCTCTAGGATTAGGAGGCTAACATGGCCTCCATGTCAACCCTCTTCCCCTCCTAGCTGGAGCAAGAGACAACCAGCGGCTAGGCATTTGCCTTCTCCTTAGGGCTTGATGGTTGGGAGGACGTCGTGGACTTTGATGATGAGTCGACCCGGTCGCTCTCCCATGAGAGCGCGCGAGCCCAACTATGCTATCTAGAACTCGCACATATGATGGGTTGGTGCCGCTTTCAGCTCGAATGGCATTCTGAAGAGCTCAAACGCGAGCTACAGGGTTCTACGGACGAGGTCTCGAGCCTCAAGGAGAAGCTGAACATCTTCGATGGCATCCTTGCTAGTCTTCAGGGTGGTATGGTAAGTTGTTGAAGAATTCACTTCCCTTCATTACTGCTTCTTTTTTGACTAACCCGGCTTCCCCCTCGCAGGATACTGAGGCTGTCAATCAGCTTTGCGCCCGCACCTCCTCCTTGGAGAAGGAAACCATCAGACTGAAGGCACAAAATAGTGAGCTGACCCGGGCCAACCTTCCCCCGCCTCCTCATAGTGGCAAGACCGGGTCATATTCGCAGTGCGACCTGGACAAGATGATGCAGCAGAATGTGGTTGCGGCAGCGAAGCACGTCTTTGAAACCCTACAGGAGGCAAGCCTTTTGACCGACGATGCAGCGTGGCTCACCATCAAGGAGGTGATTCCGGAGTTGTTCGTATCGTTGCCTGATTCTGACAATGATGTCTCTCCTAATGGCGAGAGCGAGCAGTCCGAGGACCACCCCTAGGGCTTGTATAAACTTTAATCTTCTATAGTATTTTGATTTTTGGCTGGCGCGAGATCGCCGCTACCCATGCATTAGAATGTATTTTGATGAAATGAAATGAAACTTTTACTTAGCTCCCTTTTCTGCATTTTTGTCATTCATATTCGCCTCGCCATTGTGTACTCGCACACCTTTCATACGCCGGTACTCGCTAAGTGCGCACTTCAGGCTCGTGTATGCTTTTTGACCTTTCATTCATTTCCACGAACCCCAGGCTTGCCTATCCTGAGATGTCGCAAGAGGCGCTTCACCTCGCCGCCTCACGTGCATTCTTTGACTCGGCCCATTTCTCTCGATTGTTTCGGCCGTGCGACTGGATTTGCGGACCCCAGGCTCGCTCATCCGTATATGCCGCCAGGACACATTGCCTAAGCCTCACGAGCAGAACCCTATCCTGCGGGGGGCCCCGCGTCCCACAGTTTTGCGAGTATCTGTGGGGCGAACCTTATGTCACCTCGCCACTCTAAGCGACCCGCCGACCCTAGTAGGGAGGACTTGGAAGTGGGACCTCCCTGAGGTTAACTCTTTGATCCACCCTGCCAGCCTCATTGTGAGATCGACCTGACCCACCAGCTGATGAGAACTCAGTAATGGAATCATCCAGGGCAATCCATCATAACTCTTCCCTTGCCAGCCTCTCCATGAGATCGACCTGACCCACCAGCTAATGAGAGCCTGACAATGAAATCATCTAGGGCAATCCAGCATAACCTGTCCCTTATTAGCCTCTCGGTGAGATTGATCTGACCCACCATCTAATGAGAGCCCGATAGCGGAATCATCCAGGGAAATCCAACATAACCTTTTCATTGTCAGCCTCTCCGTGAGATCGAACTGACCCACCGGCTAATGAGAGCCTGGCAGCGGAATCTTCCAGGGCAATGCAACATAACCTTTCCCTTGCCAGCCTCTCCATGAGATCGACCTGACCCGTCAGCTAATGAGACCCCGGTAGCGGAATAATCCTGGGCAATCCAGCATAACCTTTCCCTTGCCAGCCTCTCCGTGAGATTGGCTTGAACCACCGACTAGTGAGAGCTCGACAGCAGAATCATCAGGGGCAATCCAGTATAACCTTTCCCTTGCCAACCTCTTTATGAGATCGACCTGACCCACCGGTTAATGATAGCCCGACATCAGAATCATCCGGGGCAATCTAGCATAACCTTTCCCATGCCAGCCTCTCCGTGAGATTGACCTGACCCACCGGCTAATGAGAGCCCAGCAACGGAATCATCTGGGGCAATCCAGCATCCATGCACATCATATGGACCTATAACAGAAGAGTTGTGAGTAGCTATATCAATTCATATCACTATGTTAAAAAATACCCGTTCAAGGGTAGAAATGTTTCAAATCATCTCCGCTCCTTGGACAAACCCTCCATGCATCCTTGGAAGTTGCCTCCTCCTTGGACAAACTCTCTTCCTGGGCCTTGTATGCCCCCTCCTGCCTCCATCCCAGCTCTGGAGCCCCCAGCTCTTCTCTCCTCTTGACTTCCTGCTATCTCACCTCTAGTTCACTCTGCTTTGTCAACCTCCTTGTGAACTCCGAATTGGCCGCCTCTCCTTTGATCTCCTTCGCCGCCTTTTCCATTAGCTCTTCAAAGGACAGGGGGCCTTTCGCTTCAGATTCATCTTGAAGAATCCCTCTCGCAGCTCCACTGTGAAGGCAAGCTGGAGGGTGAACCCGGGTACCTCCTAGATGAGCAGGACCTCTTCCTGAAATCTATCCATGTAGTGGGCCAGTGACTCCCCTGGCTCTTGCTTGATCTTAAAGAGCATCTCGACACTCTTCTTCCTCTTCTTTGATGTCGAGAAGTACAACTGGAAACTTCGACGCAAATCCTCGAACTCATAGATCGACCCCACGGGGAGATGGTGAAACCAGTCCCGCGCCTTCTCCTTCAATGTGATGGCAAAGAGTCGGCACTTGAATGCATCTGACATAGGTCGGATGGAGACCATGTACTCAAACATTTACAGGTGTTGGATTGGGTCATCTTTTCTGGTGTAGTAGATCAACTCTGGCTCCCTAAACCCCTCCGAGAGTGGTGTGAAAACCAATAGCTCGCAAACTGGGCTTCCTCTGCTAGCCGCTCTCGCCTGCTCCACTCGCCCCACGAGCTCGTTGACCGGGCCCGCGCTCGCCGGGATGGGGAAAATCCCTCTCCCCGCGAGGTCTCACCCCACCGCCTTGCCAACCTTCTCCTTGCCGAACCTCTGTCTCGGGACATTCTTGCCTACCCCCAGCGGCTGGGCCACGAGGGTTGAGAATTCACCTCGCGCCGCGGAGAAAGCGAGGTTGATTGTCTATATCACTTCCCTTTTGAAGTCTGTCAGCATCACAAACGTTGCCGGTGAGTTAAGTGGTGGCGAGCCGCCGTAGCTGGCACCTTGCTCATCCTCTCCAGTCATGTTACTTCCCTGGGACTTTCCTGTACAAGCCGCGGTCCACGCTCACCGCACCATAAATGTTGGAACCGAGAATCAGCCCAACGAGGAGTTCTGACCCCCAAAAAAGGGCAGCTAGTACTTGGCCCATGAAAGAACTTGATTGAAAACTCAGAACTAAGCACTGACCCTTAGCTGTTGCACGAAGGCCCCACCACACAACTGGAAGATCTAAGAGCGCTTCCCCTCCCAAGCCAAAGCTGAAGCTAAGTGTTGGGAATATTGCCCTCAATGTTCCCTAGATTTGAAGAAGTATCACATTCAATACTAAGTACATATTGTATTTGATAAACCCTCTTTTACATCATGTCTATGCAGAGTTAGGTAATTCCAATCATTGGAATAGTTCTCTAGTTTTAATGTCAAAACCGCTGAGACGGCATCATGGTCTCACCTGAACTGCTGAGATGCAGCCAAAGCCGCTGAGAAGGAGTCTGCCTCAGCTGAGCAGCATTTAGACAGAAACTGCTGAGAAGACTAACTGTCTCAGCAGATCTACTGAGATGTAGACAGCTTAGCAGCTGAGACTAAAGTCTGTCTCAACCCAACCGCTGAGACAGACTCACATTTGAATAAAGGCCTGGCGGGATCTACTTTTGGCGCAAGTGGGTGGAAAGCAAAGATAACATTTTCTATTTATGTCCATGTTGTAACAAGGCACTCTTCAATGTCGTTGCAGGATGGATAAAAGAAGATGTTAGGGCATAATATAAGAGGTGGAAAATATTATGAACAAAAACTATTGTGCTATTGACGGATTCCATAGTTATCTCAGCATGCCTCCCGCTACAAGCAATCATCTGAGATAAGTTAGTTCTTCCTGATTCAATCTAGAAGAACAAGTAGATCTTTCTTCATCAATAGAAGAAGAGGATCAGATTGAAGCAAGGACGGAAGCTACTGTCATTCAACCCTGCTTCAAGACATCACTTGTTGTGCATCAACAATAGAAGACCAGCACTAAAGGATACATCTTTACAGCCCTGTGTTGTAATCAAACTTTATAACCTCTGTTTAAACATTATTGTTCTGAGTGTGTAGGGCATTGTACCTTAGTTTGTAGGGATGTTGAGCCTGAGTGTGTATGGCTATTGAGCCTGAGTCTGTAGGGCTATTGAGCCTGAGCTTGTAGAGCTGTACTCCCAACTTGAGGTGTGGGATCTCTGTGGAGATCTGAGGTAGGGCTTCTTAATAGGCCTGGGGTAGGAAATCAACAAGATTTTTAAGTTGTAGGAGTTGGAGCACTCTGAGTGGTAGGACTGTTGAGCCTGAGGTAGGGTTGTTGAGCCTGAGGTAAGGTTTGGAGCAAACCTGAGAGATCCCGAGGGATCTGTGTTGTAAGCTCTTGGAGCTGAGATTTGGAGGAGTTTGCATTGTTTAACACACTATTAGAAAGGTGTAGAGTGAAAGTGGACTACCCATAGACACATTGTCTTGGCGAACCACTGTAAATAGTTGTGTTTTCTGTGTTGTGCATTTGCTTTACATAATTTCTAACAACAGCTAGCAATATCTAAGAAAATACAAAGAGACCTATTCACCCCCCCCCCCCCCTCTAGGTGAATTAGACTACTACCTAATAAACTATCAAGTGGTATCAGGGGGAGGTTGATCATTAATGACTTAACAGTCTGACCAGATCCTACAAAGAGTAGTCAAGTCTGAATCCAATGGCTGCCACTATAGGTCAGAAGGAGATGGTATCTATGAAGTTGCCCATATGCAGGAAGGAGACTTTTGGCATATGGAAGCAAAAGGTAAGGTTGTTCATAGAAGCCTCAGATCCCTGGATATATATAACAGTCAAGGAGGGACATTTTGTCGCCAGAAATCCCTCCACTATAGATCCAACTAGGCAGGTGACCAAGTCATATGCTGAAATGACTAAGGATGAGATTGCACTTGCTACCATGGACAAGAGAGAACAAAACATAATAGTAAATGCAATTGATGATTCCACCTTCCAGAACTTGGTGCACTGTGAGACAGCCAAGGATATGCGGGATACACTTATAGTGTATATGGAAGGTACTGAAGAAGTGAGGGGTGATAGGAAATCCCTCCTTAACCAAGAATATGAAGCCTTCAGGCAACACAACCTGAAATGCATAGTTGATTGCAATGAAAGGTTCTTTAGGGTGGTGAATGAGTTGGGGACCTATGGAAGGGTCTTCAACCATTATGAGCTGAATGACAAATTCCTAAGATCTTTAACTCGAGATTGGGATACAAAGATCTGTGTCATCATAGAAGTGGCAATGCTGGGTGAGACTCCTCCCCATACACTATTTGGAAAGCTTCTCTCATATGAGATGCAACTGTCTGCAAGGAAGGAGGAGGACACATCCACTAGGCCTCATGCAAGGGAGAGAGTTATGGCTCTCAAAGCTGGAAGCTCTAAGAAGAGCAATGAAAGAAAGCCTTCTCCACCAAGAAGGGCTGCCGACTCAGAAAATTCTGAGCATAACACATCTGACAGCAACTCATCAGATGAGGAGTTTGTTATCTTCTCAAGGCACTTCAAGAAGATGATGAGGAGGAAGCAGTATAAGAACAAACCTTCCCCCTCCTCACATCCCAAGAAGGAACACAACAGATCAGAAAGGCAGCACCCCAAGGGTGACAGGTATGAACCTAAACATGTTAAACATATTTCAAATAATGTTATATATTATTGCTGCAGCAAGCCTGGATATGTCATAGTTGTCTGTATAGTCAAGAGAAAGGAAAGAGGTGATAAGAAGCCTCATTACCAGAAGAGAATGAAAGGTGAAAAATCCTTTCTAGCAAAGAAGGAGAAAAGTTGGAGTGAATCTGAGTCTTCATCCTCAGATTCTGAAGAAGAAGAAGAAGAAGAAGCCTACATTGGGCTATTTACAGCTGAAGAAGATGAAGATTATCCAGTTGCTAAGGTAGGGATCAGGGCCCCTCTGTCACACTCAGATAGTGACATAGAGGAGGATTAAGATGACAAAGAACAATATGGCTTAATGGCCATGTCAGATGATGAAGACTGTCAGGATCATCCTGATCAGGTATCAACTCCTCTCCTTCCCTCTTCTGATTATGAATCAGTTCCAGAATTTGAAGCATGCTCATCTAATGATGAAAGTGGTTTAGAATCTGAAGTGGATGTCAATCAATTGATTGACAAGTATGGTGCTATTTTGGAAGCTCTGAAAAAGAGCAAGAAGCAAGCCAAGAAGCAAGATCTAGAGATTGCTTACCTTCAGCAGGCAAAGACTGATTTCTCTGAGTCATCTACCTAGATGGCTCAGATGAGTAGAGAAATAAGTCATTTGAAGGGAATTACAATATTCTAATTAAGCACCATTAGCCCAAAGAACAAGGTCATCAAGGACCTTGAGGAGAAGCTTCTCAAAGAGAAGAGCTTGGTAGCACAATTCTCCAAACCCAAATCCATACTACCCATTATTGACTCCTTCTCCTCCCAAATTAATAGGAGAGGGCTAGGTTTCAATAAGGTGGCAGCAGGTGCCGAGAATGGAGGAAAGGGCCAGGCTAAAGCTAAGCCTCATACCACCTTTCAAAAGGTGTTGCTTCCCTCCAACAGGTATGACCAGGACAACATGTATGGTCATTGGAAGAATGGAAGTTCCTATAGGAAGGAAAATACTTCTTACTATAACAGAAAAAGGGCATGGGGATGAGTGCATTGAAAGCTCCCCATGAAGAAATTCAAATGGCCCAGTCTGGACCATTTGTATTTGGTACTTCAGCCCCTTCATTCAAGGAAAAGGAAGCTAGTTCTTCCAAATCCCACTTAGCAAAACACATGACTGTTGTCAAGCCTATACTCAAGTCTAACAGCTCAGTATCTGATGCCATAAACTCTTGCTTAGCTGCCAAGCTAAGACCAGCTGATATCACTCAGATAAAATTTGTTAAGACTAACTATAAGCAGTCAACCAGCCAGGTTATTGCTAATAGGAATAGGAAGAATGTTGCTACCTTCTTCACTGAACACAAGCATACTGATTCTCCCTCCACTTCAAAGAATGTTCAGAAAAGAAGGTACAACATCCATGAATATTGGTGTTGTGGTAAAGTGGGACACTTTGCCATAGATTGTTGGCACAACACTAATGTGCCTAATGCAAAGAGGAGCTTTCCTATAAAGGTTGCAGTGGGTGAAAGAGTGGCTGTTTATGCTAACAGGAACCTAGGACCCAAAAAACAATTGGGCTCCTATGGGAAAATGAATTGCATTTTGTAGGATAGTTCAAGTACCAACCTAAGGGAGATATGATACTTGGACAGTGGGTGCTCAAGGCACATGCCATGAACAAGGAGTCTTCTACAGTATTACACTTCTTTGAAGAATGGTCCAAACGTTATCTTTGGAGGTTCTGAAAAAGGAGTCACCAAAGGATATGGTATGATCACCAATGACATAGTCTCAATAACAAGGGTAGCTTATGTTGAAGGGTTGCAACATAACCTTGTAAGCATAAGTCAACTATGTGACTTGGGCTATGTCATTGAATTCCACAATGACAAGTGCTTGATCAAAAAGTTAATTGACTTATATATCATTCTCTCAGGCACTAGGAGTGGGAATGTTTATTGCTTAGATTTTATTTGCAATAATTCTTTATCTCATGTATGTCTTGTAGCTAATGAAAGTGAATCTCTATGTGTTCAATGACACAAGAGACTTGTCCACATTAACTACAAGACAATGTATAGACTATTATCTAAAAACCTTATTAGGAATAGTCCAAATTTGAAATGTAATAAAAGTGGTCTCTGTCATGCATGCTAAATGGGCAAGCAAACTAGGGCCATCTTTAAAATGATTGGCTCCAAAGACACTGAAAAATGTCCATATTTGTTGCATATGGACTTGTTTGGTCCGTTGCCCATTCATAGCCTAGGTGGGAAGTTGTATACTTTAGTGATTGTAGATGATCACTCAAAATATACATGGGTATTCTTCCTTAAGAAGAAATCTGATACTTTAGATATTTTCATAAACTATGTCAAATCAATCCAGAATGAACTACAATGTACTATGGTCAGAACTAGAACTGACCATAGTACAGAATTTCAATCTGGGGCCATGATAAAGTTTTGTCAAGAATTTGGTATCAGCCAAGAGTTTTCCTCCCCAAGTACTCCACAACAAAATGGTGTTGTTGAGAGGGGGAATAGGACCTTGATAGAAGTTGGGAGAACATTGCTTAGTGAGTCCTCACTTCCAGAATATTTCTGGGTTGAGGCAGTCAATACTGCTTTTTATGTTCTCAATAGAGCTTCCATCAGTAAGGCCCTTGGAATAACCCCCTATGAAATTCTGAGAGGAAAACAACCAACAATTTCATACTTTAGAATCTTTGGTTGCAAATATTATATTTTGAATAATGGAAAATCTCAACTAACAAAGTTTGTTGAAAAATGCAATGTTGGGGTTCTTGTTGGATATAACTCACATAGTAGAGCCTATAGAGTATTCAACAAGAAGACACATAATGTAGAAGAATCTATACATGTTGTCTTTGATGAGAACAACCTACTTTATAATGGTTGGTCCAGTTCTCCTGTTTTGACAGGTAATGAACAGAAATGGAAGAAACGTCTATCCAAGGCATACCCAGCACCAACAGAATCTATTCAGAGGTTGTTGTTCCTAAAGATGAAGATCAACAGGCTGCTGAAGAACTTGCTGCTCCAGAAGAACAGCAGCAGATTGCTGACATATTGCATGCAGCAACCATGCATCTAAGGGATCATCCAAGGAACTAGATAATTGGAGATGAGAATCAATGGGTGATCACAAGAAGCAGGGCTCACAATGAAGCTCTATTCCTGAGCTTTCTGTCTCATATTGAGCCCAAGAAGTTTAAAGAAGCTAATCAACATACCTTATGGATTCAAGCCATGCAAGAAGAGCTTCTACAATTCAAGAGGTGCAAAGTATGGAAGTTGGTGCCAAAACCTCAAGGACACAACATCATTGGCACTAAATGGATCTACAGAAACAAGCTAGATAAGAATGACATCATCATCAAGAATAAGGCTAGACTGGTAGCCAAGGAATACATGCAAGAAGAAGGCATTGACTTTGATCAGACCTTTGCCCCAGTTGCAAGGTTAGAAGCAATAAGGTTATTCCTTGCCTATGCTGCCCACAAGGGGTTTAAGGTATACCAGATGGATGTCAAGTCAGCCTTATTAAATGGAGATTTGAAAAAGGAGGTATATGTGGAATAACCATCAGGTTTTGTATATCCAACTCTTACATCCTATGCTTATTTACTTAGGAAAGCATTACATGGTCTAAAGCAAGACCCTAGGGCTTGGTATGAGGCCTTGTCTAGCTTTCTAATCAAGAACAAGTTCTTGAGGGGAAAGATAGATAGTACATTATTTCTTAGGGAAACAAAGGGCAAGTGTCTCCTAGTCCAAATTTATGTTGATGACATCATCTTTGGGTCTACTGATGACAACCTTTGTAAAAGGTTTGCCAACCTTATACTGGGGGAGTTTGAGATGAGCAGTATAAGAGAGCTCAAGTACTTTTTAGGACTCTAAGTGAAACAGTCTGATGAAAGGATATTCATCTCTCAGACCAAGTACACTATGGATCTTATCAGGAAGTTTGGGAAGGAATCTGCTTCCACCATGAAAAATCTCATGAGGTCAAATATTTCCCTAGACAAGGATGAGAAGGGAAAACCCTTTGATGAATCCATGTACAAGTGTATTATTCAATCCATGTTGTATCTGACTGCTAGTAGACCATACATTATATATGCTACATGTGTTTGTTCTAGGTACCAAGTATGCCCTAAGGAATCTCACTACTAAGCTGCAAAGAGGATTTTGAGATACCTTAAAGGCAACCGACATCTTGGTCTTTGGTACCCTAAGAACAATGATTTTGAACAGGCTGGCTTTTCAGATGCAGATTTTGCAGGATGCAAAGAAGATAGGAAAAGTACAAGTGGAGCTTGTCAATTCCTAGGAAGGAGGTCGATCTCTTGGAGTAGCAAGAAGCAGACTAGTGTGGCAATATCCACAGCTGAGTCTGAGTACATTACTGCAGGGAGCTGCTGTGCACAAATGTTGTGGATACAGCACCAGCTAGAGGACTACAATCTCAAGGTAAGTAATTCTCCTCTATTTTGTGACTCATCCAGTGCTATCTTTATTGCTAAGAATCCTGTCTCTCATAGTAGGACTAAGCATATATAGATAAGATATCAATTTATTAGAGAACATGTAGAATGTAAGGATATCTGCCTTGAACATGTCCCCACTGACAATCAAGTTGCAGATATATTTACAAAGCCATTAGATGACACTAAATTTAATGGTTTCAAAATTGAGCTAGGAATATTGAACTTAGAATAGGCTTCAACATTTCATTTTGTCTATCATGTTTGTTGTTTTATTCCTTAAGCTTTGCTTAAAGATAATCATGCTCTAAAACACTTAGTGGCATGATTAGGAGGTAAGATAATCCAATTTAAAAGGGTTCACTGCTAGGCAATGAGTTCAACTAAGTCGTCTCAGCGGTTAAGTTTTCCTTGTCCCAGTGGTCAAGCTTTTCGTCTCAGCAGATTCTCTAAGACAGGATTGCTAAATTAAAACATAAATTAATTAAGTCTAATCAACATCTCACCTTAAGAATAAATAGTAATACACCTATAAATAGTGTTATGTTGATTAAATCACACACTCCACACTCAAAATCCTACTAAGGCGTCGAGACGACCCTTCTTTTCCCGCCGACTCAGCGACTCATTTTTTTTTCAAGAATGGTGTCAAAGAGTTCAAAGGATCTTCTGAAAGGGTATGAAATAATTAGAAATGGATTTCAACATGCTAATGCTGAGATTAAAGAAGTGATTCAACTTCTGGAAGCTCAAGGGTTAGAATATCTACTGTCAGAGCCATCTGTGATTCTTAGAATTGAAGTTCTGGAACTGTACAGTAAAGCAAGGCTTTCACCTTCCAACTCCTCTATAAAGTCCAACATTGGAAGTTTGAAGATTAAGATATCTCGAAGGAAGATGGAGAAAGCATTTCAACTACCTTCATGCAGTAATGATGAGGAAGACAGTGTGTCTGAAAAGGACAAAGAAAAAGCCCTAAAATGGTGTGAGTATAGTGATGCTAAGACTGACTCACTAAAGAGGAAATATTTCAATCAAAAACGGAAGCTACTATTAGAGATAGTAGGCAAGGCATTACTTTGAAAACCAAGGTCACATGATACTATTTCAAAGTTTATGTTTGAGCTGATGACTAGAGTGGTCTTGAAGAAAAATACCTCATGGGCTGCTGTGATCTTCCAAAGGATCAAAGAATGTCTGCAGGCTCCAAACCAAGGCAGAATTCTTTCTCTGTACCTTCTAAGCTTCTATCCTGAAGATTTTGATAGGTCAAAAGGATCCAACCTTCATTATCTTAAAAGAATGGATATAAAGACTTTGGACATGTTCTCAAGGGTGCTCCCAATGAGTCAGCCCTATGAGGTAAAGGAGAAGAAAAAGAAATTAGTCAGAGGACTAAAGAAGGCTAGAATAGAGTGTTCTGATTCTGATTCAGATGCTACAGAAAATGTCCCTGCTGATGATGATCAAGGATCTGCCAGCAATCTAGACAAAGATGTTCATGAAGAGCATGTCAGTGAAGAACATGAGGATCATGTTGCTACTAAAGAGCATGAGAAAGATGAGGATGTTCCTGCTGATGAAGAGAAGTCTGATGGAAATGAAGGAGATCATACTCAAAGTGATGCTCCTAATACTCAAGAAGCTGACAACAATGCACAAGATGTTCCTGCTGATTCTGAAAGAAATGATGAGGAGCAATCAAACTCTCCTGGTGGTTAGAAAAGTAAGATTGACACAATTACTCTTAATCTTAAAAGAAGGATAAGTCTAATCCCTGATAACTCCCCAGATTTCTGGGATTCAACTGATCCAGAAAGGATGGATACCCTATCTGAGGGGGAGGAGCAAGAGAACTTATCAGGTGATGAAGAAGTCAACATTGATAGTAAAGACGGAATTGCTGCTGATCACACTGATCAATATGTAAAGGCTGCTGAGAAGAATGATCAAGCTGTGGGGGAGCATGGTATCCCTGCTCTGACTGAGGGGGAGCATGAAGTGCATGCAATGGAGCCATCCAATCTAGTGGAGTGTGATCGTCAAGCCCCACAAGATAAAAGCATACCCACTGTAGTAGCTGAAGTACAACCCTCCAACCTGTAATGTCAAATGAACTTAACCTAAGTTCAATCAGTACACTTATTGAAGGTCACATGACTTCAATAAAGGAATATATTGACAGGTCTGTCTCTTCAGTCAAGAGTGAAGTAATGTCAGAAATTCAAGTAAAAAAGGAAGAAACTTCTTACCTTAATAGACAGGTGACCAAGTGGTTTGATCTTACTGAAAAGTCAGTTGTAGCTCAGAATACAATAATGAGATTAATGGACAAGTATCTGCAACTCTCTGAGCAATACATGACTTATGTTAAGAATTATGTGAGCAATACTGATGAGGTAATAAAAAAGGCCTCAAACCATATTGAAGAAAATGTTTTATCAACTGCAACTATAATGATTGGAGAGGCAGAAAAGATGAAAGATGAATCGAAATCAGACCTAGAGAATTCCTTCCAAACCCTATCTGGGTCAGTTGCTGCTACTTCCCAAAGATTAGAACAAAAAGTGGTTGAAGAAGCCAGAAAGGGGGAGGAGACCAATGCTGAGACTAATTCTGAGTTGGCCCTCAAGGTTCTACAAGGAACAAGGATACCACTGAACCTGCCTCTGCTAGATAATCTAAGAAAAGAAGATTTTGATTTTGAGGCTCAAGCTAAGGTTGCTCAAGATGCTTAACTTGCAGTAAGGAGGAAAAGAGAAGGTGTCATGCTAGCAGAAGAATTCATGACAAAGGATAGAGAAGAGCAGACCAAGGACCCTGATTATGAGCATTGGAGTGATGACTCCAAGAGTATCATTCTGAATGCATAGATGAACCATGGCCAGATCTGCAATGATATTGACAGAATATATCCTGTAGAGGAATGGATAAAGCAGCTTGAGAGGAACTCAAAGAGGGAAAGGGTCTTCAAAGAGAATCTTATGAGGAAGTACAACCCAAGGAGGATGCCTTCAAGATATATTCCAAAGCCATATCTGTATTTCAAAAGGCAAGAGAACAAGAGAAAAATAGCTGAGATGAAAGTTGCTACTCCAAAACAAGAGCCTGATGAAGGAGGTGCAGAATGCTCAAGTGCAGCAAAGAAAAGGAAAACTTGAACTAATGTATTTAGTTTTTCATTTAAATCAAATGTAAACTGAAAGATGTATTAACATTTTGTCATTAATGAAATTGATAATTATATTGAATTGATATCTTGTGTTAATAGACCAATATTAGTCAAGCTTAATTTTGTTCTATATTAATGCTTAATATATACTGTGGTGCCTATATGTAGTTAACAATGTTATTGTTATGTTGTCATGACTATTATTCTTAATTTGTCATGATATTTTCTATGATGCCAATATTCAGTTAACAATTATTTGTTATGTTATCATGACTATTATTTCATATGTTGTCATGATATATTTTTGTGATTATGCATCTTAGCATTAATGTATGTCCTGCCTTCTTCAAATAGGGAGAGATTGTTGGGAATATTGCCTTCAATGTTCCCTAGATTTGAAGAGGCATCACATTCAATGCTAAGTACATATTGTATTGATAAACCCTCTTTTACATCATGTCTATGCAGAGTTAGGTAATTCCAATCATTGGAATAGTTCTATAGTTTTACTGTCAAAACCGCTTAGACGACAGTATGGTCTCAGCTGAACTGCTGAGATACAACCAGAGCCGCTGAGAAGGAGTCTGCCTCAGCTGAGCTACATTTAGACAGAAATCGTTGAGAAGACTAACTGTCTTAGCGGATCCGCTGAGACGAAGACAGCTTAACAGCTGAGACTGAAGCCTGTCTAAGCCCAACCGCTGAGACAGACTCACATTTGAATAAAGGCCTGACGGGATCTACTTTTGGTGCAAGTGGGTGGAAAGCAAAGATAACATTTTCTATTTTTGTCCATGTTGTGACAAGGCACTCTTCAGAGCCGTTGCAGGTTGGAGGAAGTATAAAAGAAGATGTTAGGGCATAATAGAAGAGGTGGAAAATATTCTAAACAAGAACTATTGTGCTATTGACGTCTTCCACAGTTATCTCAGTCTGCTTCCTGCTACAAGCAATCATTTGAGATATGTTAGTTCTTCCTGATTCAATCTAGAAGAACAAGTAGATCTTTCTTCATCTACAGAAGAAGAAGATCAGATTGAAGCAAGGACTGAAGATACTTCCATTCAACCCTGCTTCAAGATAGCACTTATTGTGCATCAACAACAGAAGACCAGCACTGAAGGATACATCTTTACAGTCCTCTGTTATAAGCAAACTTTATAACCTTTGTAAGAACATTATTATTCTTAGTGCGTAGGGCCTTGTGCCTGAGTTTTAGGGTTGTTGAGCCTGAGTGTGTAGGGTTGTTGAGCCTTAGTGTGTAGGGTTGTTGAGCCTTAGTGTGTAGGGTTGTTGAGCCTGAGCTTGTAGAGCTGCACTACCAGCTTGAGGTGTGGGATCTCTGTGGAGATCAGAGGTAGGGCTTCTTAATAGGACTGAGGTAGGAAAACAGGAAGATTCCTGAGTTGTAGGAGTTTGAGCACTCTGAGTGGTAGAGCTGTTGAGCCTGAGGTAGGGTTGTTGAGCCTGAGGTAAGGTTTAGAGCAAAACTGAGAGATTATGAGGGATTTGTGTTGTAAGCTCTTGGAGATGAGATTTGGAGGAGGTTGCCCTGTCTAACACACTGTTAGAAATGTATAGAGGGAAAGTGGACTACCCATAGACACACTGTCTTGGGGAACCACTATAAACAGTTGTGCGTTATCTGTGTTGTGCATTTGCTTTACATAATTTCTAACAACAGCTAGAAATATCTAAGAAAATACAAAGAGACCTTTTCACCCCCCCCCCTCTGGGTGAATTAGACTACTACCTAATAAACTATCACTAAGCACCTTGGAAACTATCCAGAGGAGGAAGAATCCCCAGAAATTGATGCCCTTTATGGTCTATATATAGTTTTCTCAACTGGGTCTTCCAATAATGTAATTCCGCTTTTTTGTTTTTGTAAGCGCACCCCAAAAGGTCTACCAACAACCAAACTCTGTTGTTTGAGATGGCTATAAGAAGACATGCCTGAATAAATATGAATAACATATTGCACCAAAATCCTAGGGGCTGACGAAGTCGGCGCTCCCCCCCTTGTGACCTACCTAGGCAAGCACGAGCCTACTCCTGATCCGCTCATCGTATGGCGATGAGCCCGTGCTCGCCTCGCCCTCGTGACCCACTCGTCGCAAGGCAGCGATCCCCCACTCACTTTGCCCTCACAATCCGCCCGTCGCAAGATGGCGAGCCCCCACTCGCCTCGCCCGCATGCTTCGCCTATATCCGAGTCTCAATTTATCCCCTCGGCGAACACAGGGTTGTACAGTCAACATGTATCCTATGGTCATAACCTAGCACTACAGGAAATGGACTCAATCTAATAGACCTAGTAAGTAAACTATTTTATGCAAACTTGGCTATCGGTAAAGTGGTGTCCCAACTAATGGGAGATCGCCTAATAAGCATCGTAGGAGGTTTACTAAGATCCTATTCATTACTTCAATCTGATCGTCAATCTGAGGATGATAGGTGTAACATCCTATCTGTACAAATAATATAGCATGGGTCCAGTCTGATCCCCATGTTATACCATACAAAGAAGTTAGACATTAATATAAGGCACAAAATGAAAACTACTCAGAGAAAAGTAAGCATTAGTGGAAGTTTAATTAAAATCAGTGATGAAAGTCCATATTTACTGAGGAATGTTCAACAAGGTCGACTGTATGACCTTACATCAAATAGTAGTCTCAATACATTATAATAGTACTAATACAAAACATCGGCTCACAGGTTGACAAATGAAAGAAACTAATAAAAGAATGTGGCTTTTTGTGGCAACTCAACTTTGGGTTTTATGCCCGCTATTTTTAGTAATGCTTTGCCGCACCTGCACCAATCACAAATAACATGTAAACAAGGTCATTTATGAGCTGACCACGAACTGCATAATGATCCCCCTGCCATCCTAGCGGACTCCAGGGTGAGATATCGCTCGCCTGCAAGTATGCCGCAATAAGAAATATGTAGCAAAAAAAGTGCGACTAAGCTACCCAAGGTGAAGTTTCAAGCACAATCAATCTTGTAGGTTGAGTATATAAAATGGGGAACCTTGGTATGCAAGTGATAAAGGTTGGGTTCACCCAAAGGTTTCCCCATAACCGCCTAAGCAACATCACATGAAGCTTACACATCATCATTCATCAACAACACATTCGGGGAGTTCTCACAACCACACGATTTCATGCTCACTAGGCATATACACAAGCACTCGTTAAGGAGGACAAGGTCGACTCCGACACGAGCATATTGATTAATCTAGGACATAAAGTCCCAAGATTCCGTTTGAGCATTTGTCGGTCTGATCGATCATACTAGACTCGGTCTATACCATGATCCATGAACATACAAAGAGAGTATCCTCATGCCAAAATGCATGGCACGAGTTCTATTCAGCCTATGCATGTTGCTCAAGTCACCGGAATCGACTACATGATGTATGCGCATCTTTACCTCGACCCGCAAGCATTTAACGTATACTAACAATAATACACAAGCTATCATACTACGCACCTAATCCATACGAGATGATATAGGATTTGTATGCACTACAAACAAGGTTATACTATGCACCTAATTCACACTAGAGGATATATGATTCAAATGCGCTACAATATTATCGCACTACGCGCCTAATCAACATAAGAGTACATAGGCTTCGTATGTGCTTTCCGATGTAGGAAGTCCAAGTAAACTCCATTGTGCAATGTGGTGACTGCTTGAGTCCTACCACAAGCACATTCTCAACTTCACGGTCGGCGAACATCAACTACTACAAAGATAGGATTCGCACTGTTAGGCTTCACACACCATGCCTAAATCCATAACAATTACCAGATTTCTAAATGTATTTAATGTAGTGGATGGGCAAAATCGACCTAGGGTTCTAGCGAACCAAAGGAGGTCATTTCATCCACTAATTAGCAAAGGAGACTCTTCATATGCAAGCAAGAAAAACATGGAATGTGTTAACCCGAAATTCTGTGACCACAGTCAGAGCCAGACCAATCCAGAGCCAAGGCAAGCTTCAGATATCTAGCAGTATGGGTGGGCTACCCTCCTAGTAATCTCCATCCTCAGCCTTAAGGAAATGGGTGGTTGTGTGTTAGGAAGTTGCGCATCCCTCCAGCCAGTCCTCAACATCCATTCTAGGGGAGCTATAAGCGAGCTCCTAGGAGACTGCCTGAGCACTCCTCGTCTAGTAGTGGCTCATGCTGTTATAGCCTATTGTATCCCGAACGAACCCTCCTCTCTCCTTAGTTAGCGATGACTTGTTTTATTGACCTATAACGCCCCTGAAATTTCTATAATTGTTTTAATCATATAAATGACATAATATTGTCGTAAGGGCGCTACGTTTGCGAGGAGTTTAATGGCGCGCTGTAATTCGTGCTTTTTGCATCAGTTTGGTCAATTTGATCGTATTTTGAAATTTACCGGAATTGAGATTTAGACTTTAGAAAATTAAATTAATTAATTTAAGCAGGTCCGTGAAGTTTCATTGCGATACTAGCTATTTTGAGATCCCGGTGAATTTTAAGAGATTCCGCATTATTATTTATTTATATTCTCTTATAAAAGGCCAAACCTTAGGAAATTAGGTTTTATTCTTCTTCTTCTTCTTCTTCTTCATTTCCGCCGAGTGAGTCGCGCGAAAGGGAGGTCAGCGTTCGTCCGTGTTGGGAAATCCCTTGTGATTTATCTAACAAATTATTTAAAGTGATTTCACCAGTTAGGTTATATTACCCACATTGTATAAAAATGGTAAATTGGTCATTAGATGTCTTAGGATGTCACACTCACCTTAGAGTGTTAATACCAAGTCAGCATAAGCATAAATTCAGTTGAGTTAAAACTTGCGTCAAATAGAAGTCGACGCAACTTCGACTAGATGTCGACGTAACTCTGACTGAAAGTCGAAACAAATCAATCAACCTGTCGAAGTATAAGTCAAGTCAACGCAACATCGAAAGGAACTCGACGCAGAAGGAAGAACATGTCGAAGCCATCTTAGAAGTCGACGCAACTTCGACTTCTATTCGACGCGGGAGTTGAAGTTCAAGTCGAAGCCTTCAACTCGATGGATACGTCGATAAGGAATCGACGTAATGTCGACATCTGAGTTCAGCCAGAGCTAAGAAGGAATTCAAAGCTACTCCTATAAGAACTCAGAGGTGCATCGACATGAAGAATTATGAAGTCGACACAATGTCGAATACATTCTGGAAAAGGAAGATTTTTCTGCTATCCTTTTAACACCTCTTCAGAAGGACCACAAAACTAAAGACAGTTCTCCAACGGCTCGTTTATTCCCAAGAATGGAATGGAGTATTCCAGGACACAACAAAAACATTCTTGGGAGGTATTCAAATTTGATGGACGGGTCGGGATCATAAGAAGATAGGGAAATCATCTGTCTAATAAGAATTCCTTTTCAGGACAGACCAAAAGTAGAAAGAATTTCAAATTCAATCATGGAGAATAAATATGCTGAGAGGAGAAGAAAAACACAGTATTGATTATATTATTTTCCTCTGTCAAAAAAGGGTTCTTCTTCTTCCTCCTTCAACCCTAAGACAGAAAAACAAGTGTTCTCTCTACACAGGAAAAGAATACAGCTTCTTCTTCTTCATCACACAACAGTGAGTTTAAAAGAAGTGCTCAGAGAATAAGGATCAAACAAATAACCCTTGCAATCATCGCAATCATAAGCAAGGGTTCATCATATTCAGATCCAGTGAAAAATAGAAGTTGCAGTTCATGAGAAATTGCTTCTGAAAAATTCTGAAAGCAGAATTCTTTTCTCCCTCTTCTTTATATCTTCTCCTTTATTCTTCAACTGTATAAGAGTTTTATTAATCCCTCTTTCAAAGGATTCAGCGGTTCTAAGAGTCTCCTTATCAAAAGACTCTGTGGTTCTAAGAGTCTCCTTATCAAAAGACTCAGGCACAGGTTGTGCAATCCAACCAGAGAGTTAGAAGAGAGGAGTACCCACATTTTGGGAAACCTCTATCAAAATTCCTGTGTCATCTATGTTTGATTTTCTGTGATGTCCCTACTATTAAATTTTTTGAAGTGGAAGTGGAATGGTGTTGGGCAGTCTGTAGGTTGGAGACTGCAGAGACCGCGTGGTCTGCGCTGGTTCTCTGGTCGGTTCTGTCTTAGCGGTTTGTTTGAGGCGGTCTGATCTGGGAGACCGTTATTTGTCCGGCGGCTTGCGCGGGTTGTTCTGGCGACTTGTTCAAGTCGGCCAGGTGTTTAAGTAGGTCTGCCTTCTTGCAGTGACCGGGCGGTCTGATGACTATTCTAGTCGGTCTGGTTACTGAAGGAGTTCTTTGCTTTTGCAATAAGACCGGGCGGTCTGTTTTAAGAGACCGCGGTAACCGGGCGGTTTGTACATAACTGTATGGTTAATAAGGGAGCTGCTTAGCTTTGCTGAGCTCGGGCGGTCTGGTTTGTGAGACCGCTCGCGATCTGATGGGCGGTTATTGTATCCCAGTTTGTGCGGTGCAGGGCCCGTCATTCATAACGAGAACTGTAAGAACCAAAGTTGGCTTGATTGTGCCGGTCTCACTTTGAGGTCGCGCGGTCTGAGATTTTGTCTGACCGGTTTTGTGTGTTCGCAGGTTAGCGGTTAGCAGCTCGCGGCCAGCTTGTCTCCTTTCTTCCAGCTTTGAATAAACCAGTCCGGGTGGACTGTGTTTAGGTGTTCTTGGTCTGTGCAGCGAACTCAATTGATCAGGCGGTCTTAAGTGGCCAGGCGATCTTGAGTTGCGGTCTGCAGCAGGTAGCAGTTTCTCTGTTCAGTGCTCGCGGGTTCTTCTTTGATCAAGACTGTGTGGTCTGGGCGATCAAGAAGTGCGAACTATTTGTTTTCAGTAGTGAAATAAAGCAGCAGGTCGGGCGGTCTGTGGTTGTGCTCTGACAGGTGCGACTTGTGCTCTATTAGTGCGGTCTCAGAGGCTAACCATCTAGCTTGTCTGTTCGCACGGTCTGGCAGTCTCAAGTCGTCAGGTTGTCAGCAGCTTGTATTTTGTGTTTCGTGCTTCTCTCCTCCGTGATTCTTATGAATCATGTCTCGCCATGTATTCCTCGAATTGTGAAGAGATAGTTAATACCACATCACTATTCGTTCTTCCCATTGTCATTGTTGAGCTACACTTGTGAAAAGTTTGTGAAGTGTTTACCGCATTTTACTTCACCTCCGGACCTCAAGTTTTTTAACATGGTATCAGAGGTAGGTTGCTGAGCTGATACTTCTCTCGGGTTTCTCAAGTTGGTTAGCCATCAGTGGGATAGCAATGGAAGGAGGATATGTTAGAGGTCTTGGTATTGAGCTCCTTACGCAGACTAACTTCAAGAAGTGGAAGTCTTGCATGGAGAGCTATCTTCTTGGCGAGGACTTGTGGGAGGTTGTAGGAGGAGAAGCAAGACAAGTTGTTATTCCTGCTGAAGGGAATGCTGAGCTCGTGAAGGCTTGGAGAAGAACGAATGCTAAGGCGGAGTTCACTCTCAAGAGAGCTATCATTCCGAAGTTGTTTGATCACATCATCGGATGTGGATCTGCTGCTGAAATTTGGACAACCTTGGATGGCTTGTTCAATAAGAAGAATGTAGCTAGGCTACAGTTCATGGAGAATGAGTTGGCGAAAGCAACTCAAGGAGATTTGTCTATCTCAACGTTCTTCTTGAAGATGAAGAACCTTTGCGCAGAGATATCGACTTTGGACCCGGATGAGCCTATCTCAGAAGCCAAGCTGAAAAGGCACATAATCCTCGGCTTACGGAGGGAGTATGTGGCCTTTGTTACTCCTGTTCAAGGCTGGGCCAATCAGCCTTCGTTGTTGGAGCTGGAGAACTTACTTGCTTCGCAAGAGAGTTTGGCTAAGCAGATGGCTGGGATGTCTGTCTCTGGGGGATAATGTGAGGTTCTCTTCTCTGGCAAGAAGAAGAGATGGGACAAGAAGAAGACATCTGGAGATGATGGTCCGTCTACTTCATATTAGCAGGAGAGGAGCTATGCTCCTAAGCAGGATGGGAAGAAGCGGGAAGGACCTAGATGCTTCAGGTGCAACAAGCTTGGTCATTTCAAAAGAGACTGCAAGGTCAATCTTCAGCCAGGGCATGTTGCAGGGAAGGGGGATGCTAGTTCCAATTCAGAAGGTAGTTGGGGTGGTGGAGGTGCATTCATGATGGGCACGTATGTTTGAGCTATGACTTCCATCAACTATCAGGATGACTGGATAGTGGACTCTGGGTGTGGTCATCACCTCACCGAGAATGAGTCGAAGTTCTTCTCATTGTAGGCATACACAGGTAATGATGTTGTTGGGGAAATGATTTCTCTTAACCCCTAGAAATGAGTTAAAGAAGAATTCTAAGAATGAAAAATAAGGCTAAGTAAATATGCGTCGAATAGTATTCGACGCAACGTCGAGATAAAGTCGACGTTTGTATCAGAATGAGTCGAAGTAGCTCCAAGCAGAAGTCGACGTATCCTCTGTCGACGTAGCTCTGATTTCTAGTCGACGTATCTTAAGAAGTCGACGCACCCTAGTCGATGCACCTTCCTTATTCTCCTCTCGACGTCCAGACGGGATGTATTCGACGCTTGCGTCGAATAGTAATCGACGCACGTCGATCTTTATGACATAATTCAAAATCGCCAGATCTCTTTCCTTATCTTATAGATCTGATTTATATGGAATCAATTTATGTCTTATAGCCGTTCTGAATCTTTCTTTTCCTCTATTAGATTCTTGGCTAAATTGATTAAATCCTTTATGGACATTATTTGAAATTAGATTGAATACTTTCCTTCTATGGATATAACTGTTATGTAAATTTCTCTTTCTTTCTAATACTCTGCCTGCTAATTGATTACTCTCCTATAGTGTTATTTTAATGAACAGAGCTATAAATAACCAAGGAGGTCGGCAGAGAAAGGGGCCCAGGTGATTCACCATTTTACATTTGAAAAAGAGGAAAAGCTCCCAAGTGATAAAGAGAGAATTGAGAAATAGCCCTGTAGCAATATTCAAGCATTCTTCTTCTCCTGCTTCTAAAATCACTCTGCTGCAAATTCTGATAGCTCTCACATAAGAGGGAAAAGCTACAAATCTTCTTCTCTCTATAGAAGAAAGATTTAATTCACTACTTCTTGTGCTTCCAATCTTCTTGCTGGGAAGAAGATTCATTCTTGTTTTAAATACTTCTTTTCCTTTTTCTTATTTTCATTCTCACATATTGTAAAAGAGTTTTTAGAATCACTCTTCAAAAAATTCAGTTGTACTGGTTCTAAGAGTCTCCTTGTCAAAAGACTCAGTTGGTTCTAAGAGTCTCCTTATCAAAAGACTCAGGGTGGTTCTAAGAGTCTCCTTATCAAAAGACTCAGTGCAAGATAATGAATTCCTACCAAGCGGGTAGAAGAGTGGACTACCCAAAGTTTGGGGAACCACTATATTTTCTTGTGTTGTGCTGTGATTTCTTTTCTTGCATTTACTTTCTTTATTTGTTTAATTCTTGTTGGTGTGTGTGTGGAAGCTCTAATCTGTGATCATACACATATATATATATATATATATTTACTTTGCACAAAATATTTTAAATCTCTATTCACCCCCCCCCCCCTCTAGAGAATTCTAGTGAGGTTAACTGTGCACTTTCAATTGGTATCAGAGCCAGGTTGATCTAAAAAGGTTAACTCCTTGATCAAAAAGATCCTACCTCTTATTTATAAATATATATTTTTCTAACAATTATCTTTCACATGGCACAAATCAAAGATTATGCTTCCACCAGACCACCAATTTGCAACCTTGAAAAGTTTGCACTTTGGAAAACAAGAATTAGAATTTATTTAAACTCTATTGATGATGAATTGTTTAATGTTATCTTGACAGGTCCCCCCAAGCCATTCAGAAAGGACTCAAGTGGAAAAGTGACTGAAACACTTGCTCCAAAAGCTGAGTGGACAGAGGAAGAAAAGAAAGCCCAAGGATATGATGCCAAGGCTATGAATATCCTAGTCTCAACCCTCTCAGATGAAATCTTCCAAAAGATTGTTGATTGTGAGTCAGCTAAGGAAGTATGAGAAGCTCTCACCAAAATGGTAGAGGGAAGTGCTGATGAGAAAAAGGATAGAAAGGCACTACTCATCTCTCAATATGAACACTTTCAGAAGAAAGAAGGTGAAAGTGTTGCTGACATGTATGTCAGATTCAACCTCATAGTGAATGAGTTGAAGACACTTGAAAAGGACATATCTCTCACTGAGATAAATGACAAACTGCTTACTTGCTTCCCTAACTCTTGGGATTCAAGAATCTGGCCAATTAGAGACTCCAGAAGTCAAAGAGAAATTTCAACAGATGTCCTGTTGGGCAAATTAAAATCCAATGAACATCTGTTGAAGACAAGAGCTGAGAAAGAAGAGAAAGAAAAAGCCCCCTCACTCTCAAAAGAAAAGAGTATTGCATTGAAGGCTGTTGAAGGTGAACCCTCTACAAGTGATGAGGAGCTGATCAGTCTGCTAGCCAGAAGGTTTAAAAAGTGGATTAAGTCAGAAGGATCCAGAGGAAGAGACTCAAAAACTAGGTATAATAAAACACCTACTAAAGAGATTATATGTTACTCTTGTAGGAAACCTGGACATATTGCACCTGAATGTCCTAAGGAGATCAGCAAAAAGAAAGATCTGAAAAGAACAGATCTACAGAAGAAAAAGAAGAAAGAGAAAGGTCTCATTACTCAATCATGGAGTGATTCAGAAACTGAAGAAAGCACCTCATCTGACAATGATCAAGAAGAGACCAAGCTGGAGGAAACCTGTTTGATGGCCACTGAGAAGCATGATGACACATCTATGGTAAATATACTTGATGATGTAGATTTATCTTCCACTGACTTCAAAAACAATTTCAAAGAATTCTGTTTAAATTTAATCAAATCTGAAAAAGAAATAGATGAACTAAGAAATGAATTAAAAACTCTCAAACAAGTGAACACACAGTATAATAACTATGAGCTCAGTTTAGGACTCTTAGAAAAGGAATTAAACAAAATCTGTACAGAAAACCAAACACTAAGAAATGAGCTAGCAAAAGCAAAGTCCTTTGAAGATTCTCTAAATGGGAGAAGTCAGAAGCTCAAGAACATCTCTAAAAATCTTACTAATAGATTTAGACAACTAGAAGATAATACTAACTTAGAACCAAAATCTCAATCACCTAGGAAATCTGTTTGGAGACATCCTATTCACTCCACTAGGGAAGGACACTTGACAGGAGAAAGATCACAGGAAAATCCAGAAACAACCACTGTCGTTAATAAAATTAATCACATTATATATGAAGGAATCCTAGGAAGATATCCTCAAAAAAAAAATCTAAACATACGTCGAATTCTTATCAACGTGCGTCGACTTGTAATCAACGCTTACACCAAAGTGCGTCAACTTCTACCCGACGCAACTTCTCTCATGCTTCGACTGAAAGAAAACGCAGAATAGAGAAAGCGTCGACTTCATATCGACGCAACCATAAACCTACGTCGAATACATATCGACGCAACCAATCAGACAGACATCTTTCCTCTACCAAACAACAATCTCAATCCATCTCCTTTTACTATGATCACTACTTCTGTAACATCACCAAAGAAAATTGGTATGATAAACCAATGCCATAAAGGAGGAAGGATATTCAGAAAAACCCACTTACTCTCTTATTAAATTTCACACTGATGGGAGAAAGGGACCCCAGCTCAGCAGGGTTCAAACTAATGTTTAAAATTTTATGTGCAGATGTATCACATCTCCAGGCTGGTGTAGTACTTGAACAGTGGATGCTCCATGCACATGACAGGATACAAAAACCTTTTAATCAACTTTGAGGACAGACTTGGACCATCAGTAACTTTTGGAGACTCTAGCTGTGGCCAAACCAAGGGCTTTGGAGATTTCAAAGAAGGGAAAGTCACCTTCAAGAATGTGGCAGTAGTCAAAGGACTGAAACACAATCTGATAAGTATAAGTCAGATATGTGAAAATGGTAAATATGAGGTAAAATTCACCACACTATTCTGCCATATTATTGATATCAAGACTGGTGCCACAGTACTCAATGGAATTAGAAAAGAAAAAGTATATGTAGTGGACTTTAGTTCCTCACCCACAGAAGTCTGTTTATTCAACAATATTATTGATAAAAGTGAACTATGACATAGGAGACTAGGTCATCTAAACTACAAAATAATTAGTAAACTAGCAAAGAATAACCTAGTCAGAGGCTTACCAAAAGGTAGGTACTCTAAGGATTCTCCATGCAGACCTTGCCAACTAGGAAAACAAACCAAATCATCCTTCAAACCAATTGGTAAGGATGACTCTCCCAGGGTCCTTTACTTACTACACATGGATCTCTTTGGTCCCATCTCCACTCAGAGCTTAGGTGGAAAATCCTATACCCTAGTCATTGTGGATGACTACTCTAGATTCAGCTGGGTATTCTTTCTAAGGGCTAAGTCTGAAACCCACAAGACTCTCTCAAGATTCATAAAAAAAATTCAATCTGAACTCAATAGTCAGGTTTCCATAATCAGAAGTGATCATGGGACTGAATTTGAAAATCAGTTTATGAGTAGTTTCTGTGAAGATATAGGTATCAAACAAAGTTTTTCAACCCCTAGAACTCCTCAGCAAAATGGAGTTGCTGAAAGAAAGAATAGGACTTTAATAGAATCAGGAAGGACCTTACTTGTAGAATCAGGTTTGCCAAAAACTTTCTGGGCTGAAGTAGTCAGCACTGCCAACTATGTTCTAAATAGAAGCCTAATACACAAAACTAAATCAAAAACTCCATATGAGCTCCTGAAAGGAAAATCACCCATAGTTAAATATTTTAAGATCTTTGGATGTGCTTGTTTTATCCTAAATAATGGAAAGGATCATCTTGCCAAGTTTGACAAGAAATCTGATGATGGAATATTTCTCGGATATTCAGCATCTAGTAAAGCCTATATGTGCTATAATAAGAGAACTCTTAAAATTGAAGAGTCTATGCACATTATTTTTGATGAAACTAACATACTGTTTATGGGGGAGGGAACTCCCACCAGCTCTTTTCCACAGGAAAGCAGCAGCATAGAAACACAGCTTAAACAACTGGTTCTAGAGAACACAGATAATGGAAAAGAAAACAAGATAAAGGAATCAAGTGAGGAATCTGAACAAGAACATGAAGAAGATTCAGAAAAGAGCATGCAAAACCAACTCCCACAAGAGAACATGGTTCAGGAAGGCCAAGTGGACATTGACCCTATCACCAATGAGGAAGAAGAACATCTGACAAGTCCAGGCAGGACAAGGGTCAATTTAAAAGATCATCCATAAACTCAAGTAATTGGAGACCCCAATACAGGATAAGAACAAGACACCAGGTCTCCACTGGGATGATGCTCCAATGCTTCCTATCACAAGTTGAACCAAAGAAGTTTGAGGAAGCAAATTGTGATCCTCACTGGATTATGGCCATGCAAGAAGAACTAGGCCAATTTGAGAGAAATAAAGTATGGAATTTAGTGGAAAGACCAAGAAACTACCCAGTGATTGACACAAAATGGGTATATAGAAACAAATTAGATTCCACTGGAGTAATTGTCAGGAACAAGGCAAGACTTGTAGCACAAGGATATAGACAAGAAGAAGGAATAGACTATAATCAAACCTTTGCTCCAGTAGCCAGACTAGAAGCAATTAGGCTCTTTCTTGCCTATGCAGCTTTCATGAAGATGAAAGTATATCAGATGGATGTCAAGAGTGCTTTTCTGAATGGTGACCTTCAAGAAGAGGTATATGTGGAGCAACCACCAGGTTTTGTTAATCCCTCCTCTCCTAACTTTGTTTATAAACTCAACAAAGCACTATATGGTCTTAAGCAAGCTCCTAGAGCTTGGTATGAAACTCCCTCTAACTTTCTTTTGGAAAATTCCTTTGAAAGAGGAAAAGTAGACAAGACACTCTTTACTAGAACCCATAAAAACCAACTTCTTCTTGTTCAAATATATGTAGATGATATCATCTTTAGTTCAACTCATCCTAAACTGTGTAAAAGATTTGCTAATCTCATGCAATCTAAATTTGAAATGAGTAGTATGGGAGAACTCTCATATTTCTTAGGATTACAAGTAAAACAAAGTAGTGAAGGAATCTTTTTCTCACAATCAAAGTATACTAAAGAGCTAATCAAGAAGTTTGGTATGGAATCAGCCTCCTCTATGAAAACCCCCATGGCAACAAATGCCATTATAGAAAAGGATGACAAGGGAAAATCAATAGATCAAAAGACATATAGGGCAATCATAGGATCCCTTCTATATCTCACTGCTAGCAGACCTGACATTATGTTTGCAACTTGCATATGTGCTAGATTTCAGGTTGATCCAAAAGAATCCCATCTCACCTCTGTAAAAAGGATCCTTAGATACCTAAAGGGAACTCCTGAACTAGGTCTATGGTATTCTGCAGAAACCAACTTTGAATTAATAGGTTTCTCAGATGCAGACTATGCTGGATGTAGGGTTGATAGAAAAAGCACATCTGGCACTTGCCAATTCCTAGGTGACAGATTAATCTCATGGTTTAGTAAGAAACAAACCTCAGTCTCAACCTCAACAGCTGAAGCTGAATATATAGCTGCTGGGAGCTGTTGTTCACAAATCTTGTGGATGCAAAATCAGCTTCTTGACTACAAACTGGAAGTCAATAACTCTAAGATTTATTGTGATAGCTCTAGTGATATATCTATAGCATCTAACCCAATCCTTCATAGTAGAACCAAACACATAGAGATCAGACATCACTTCCTTAGAGACAATGTAGAAAAAGGAAAGATAACCTTAGAATATATACCCACAGAAAGTCAAAGAGCAGACATTTTTACAAAACCCTTGGATGAAACCAAGCACAACTACTTCATAAACACCTTAGCAATGCTTGATGGAAGCTTGTAAACACCATTGTTAGGGAACTCTAAAGAAATCAGACAATCTAAGAAAATTTCCTGCAGATACGTCGAATACATATCGACGCTCCGTCGAGACAAACTCGACACTGACACCGATTTCCATCAGACAAAGTTACGTCGATCCTTTATCGACGCACCGTCGAATTCATATCGACGCAAGACTATGATCACGTCGATAGAACTCCAGGCTGGCCAATCTCCACGGAGCACCGACTCTATATCGACGCAAATGTCGACATCCATTCGACGTAACGATGACTTCAGGTTAAAATTAGAATCAAATCCTTACTTCCTCTTCTGAAGATTGGATTACCTTGATTTCTGTTTCCCTTCTCGACGTTTCATCTTCTTTAAATAATACTTCTTATTTCATAACACATACCTTTCTGAACCCGCAAAAACTTTGTCTTCTACCTCTCTCTCTTTCTGCTTCAATGGCGCCCACTCCTGGTCAATCTGCCCTTATCAAAGCGATTAACGATGCTCTGGAAAATCTTCTCAATGACTTCCAGACACGTCTAACCAACTTCTCCAATCAATGTGCCAATATGATCACCACCTGTGAAGCCAAATTGGCCACCCTATCTGCCTCTCTTCCTGAGCTTCATGCTCTTCTTCGAGAAGAACCTCTGTCGCCACAAAGGTTTACATCCTTCCTGAAAGATATAAACCAGGGGGAGAGTTGCTCCAGAAACCCCTCTTGCCAGGTCCTTGATCTCACTTAAAGCTCAGGTTTAACTCTCTTCTCCCCAACTCTAAGTATTCTCTCTAACTATTACTCCAATTCCATTATAGGCTCCACTCCTCTCAAATCACTCTGACTACACCTTCATCAAACATTTTGGTGAATCCTCCTCTTACAACACTGAAGGGGAGCATGCTGTGGATTCAGCATTCAGAATTGATGACCCATATAACCAGGGGGAGATTCCTGTAGTAAAGAACCCAGAAATCCAGGGGGAGGAAGAAGCAGTCACCTCTGATGATTGGAATGGACAGATGTGGATTGATGCACCCTTATGTGAGGAGGAACTTCAACATCACTCCCCTGGCTTCTCTGCCAGTTACATCAAGCTGAAGACACCTATACTTGAGGACATCCCTACAAAAGAGCTTGGAGGAGACAATCATCCCTCAGCAGAGATCATTCTACTTGAAGTCATTCTGCATTCTATTGCAGAACAGACTCCTCTTCTTGATATAGTTCCCTCTCCACCCAAAGAGAAAACTCATTCTCCTTCATCTCCACCTCTACCTCTACCTCCACTTCAACCTTCTTCTCTACCTCCTCTGCTACCTCTACCTCCACAAGTAGCAAGCCTCTCTAAACAGATCCTACCTAGGCAAAGTCCAGGAGGACAGATGAAAAGGAAAAGAGAAGTCATTCCCTACTGGCAAAACTTCTCCAAAGAAGAAAGGGGAGAGTATGCAAAAGAAAGGAAGTATAGAAAAGCATGTGAGGAAATAAAAAGATGCCTATTATCACTCCTAACAGCCCTGTGAAGGAGTACCATGACCCTGGCATGGAAAAGAGGCATGAAGAGATACGAGAAAGAGAACTGTATGAATATGAAGCAGCTAGGAAAGAAGTGGAAGATAAAAGGAATGCCTGGATAGAAAAGATCAACAAGGGAATGACTAAAGAACAAATTCTTGCTGAATCTTCTATCAGAATTCCAAAGAAGTTGTGAGAAATTGAAGCTTATCAAAAGAAAAACCCTCAGGCAGGGATCATTCTAGAAAAAGGTCAAATACACAAGAAGGGTGTAGGGTGTACAGAAGATACTTACATTCCCTACAAGAAGCCCAACAGACCTGTAAAATTAGACAAATGGCATGCCTCACCCTGGAAAGGGAAAGGAAAAATGGCTGACATTCCTGAGAAGCAGCAATCAGAAAAGAAAACAAAATATAGGCCCAAGGTTGATAACAAGGGGCCACCTGAGATCAAGCCTACTGAAAAGAAAGTTCAAAACATTACAATTGAGATGATTGATGAAAAGGCAGCAATCATCATCAGCAAAGGCTACTCCATAAATGACACAATCCCTGATGGTGATAAACTATTGGAAAAACTGCATACAATCATCAGGAATGTCCAGGAACGACCTGATAGAGCCAGGGGCTACATTTTTGATGCTATTGAAAACTTATCTAGGAAACTTTATTCTGCTTTTGTCAACTTCATGTACAGAAAGAAGTTTCTGGTTTAATTCTTGTGAAAAACAAATGCTTGTCATATGCTTTCTTATTCCAATTTCTCTTCTGATTGTTTAATATATTTTTTATCTTTACAAATGCTGTGAAGTATTAATTATATGCTTTGCTATGTTAATTATATGCTAAATACAATTTCTCTCTAAATAGGGTTAAGATAAATAGGGGGAGATTGTTGGGGAAATGATTTCTCTTAACCCCTAGAAATGAGTTAAAGAAGAATTCTAAGAATGAAAAATAAGACTAAGTAAATATGCGTCGAATAGTATTCGACGCAACGTCGAGATAAAGTCGACGTTTCTATCAGAATGAGTCGAAGTAGCTCCAAGCAGAAGTCGACGTATCCTATGTCGACGTAGCTCTGACTTCTAGTCGACGTATCTTGAGAAGTCGACGCACCCTAGTCGACGCACCTTCCTTATTCTCCTCTCGACGTCCAGACAGGATGTATTCGACGCTTGCGTCGAATAGTAATCGACGCACGTCGATCTTTATGACAGAATTCAAAATCGCCAGATCTCTTTCCTTAACTTATAGATCTGATTTATATGGAATCAATTTATGTCTTATAGCCGTTCTGAATCTTTCTTTTCCTCTATTAGATTCTTGGCTAAATTGATTAAATACTTTATGGACATTATTTGAAATTAGATTGAATACTTTCCTTCTATGGATATAACTGTTATGTAAATTTCTCTTTCTTTCTAATACTCTGCATGCTAACTGATTACTCTCCTATAGTGTTATTTTAATGAACAGAGCTATAAATAACCAAAGAGGTCGGCAGAGAAAGGGGACCAGGTGATTCACCATTTTACATTTGAAAAAGAGGAAAAGCTCCCAAGTGATAAAGAGAGAATTGAGAAATAGCCCTGCAGCAAGATTCAAGCATTCTTCTTCTCTTGCTTCTGAAATCACTCTGCTGCAAATTCTGATAGTTCTCACATAAGAGGGAAAAGCTACAAATCTTCTTCTCTCTATAGAAGAAAGATTTAATTCACTACTTCTTGTGCTTCCAATCTTCTTGCTAGGAAGAAGATTCATTCTTGTTTTAAATACTTCTTTTCCTTTTTCTTATTTTCATTCTCACATATTGTAAAAGAGTTTTTAGAATCACTATTCAAAAAATTCAGTTGTACTGGTTCTAAGAGTCTCCTTGTCAAAAGACTCAGTTGGTTTTAAGAGTCTCCTTATCAAAAGACTCAGGGTGGTTCTAAGAGTCTCCTTATCAAAAGACTCAGTGCAAGATAGTGAATTCCTACTAAGGGGGTAGAAGAGTGGACTACCCAAAGTTTGGGGAATCACTATATTTTCTTGTGTTGTGCTGTGATTTCTTTTCTTGCATTTACTTTCTTTATTTGTTTAATTCTTGTTGGTGTGTGTGTGGAAGCTCTAATCTATGATCATACACATATATATATTTACTTTGCACAAAATATTTTAAATCTCTATTCACCCCCCCTCTAGAGAATTCTAGTGAGGTTAACTGTGCACTTTCAGACGTTATCATTACGGCTGATGATATTATTCATGTAGTAGAGAAGGAGGGTGTGGTTTCTTTGAACGATGATAGAGGTACTCTTACGCTAAAGAGTGTCTATCATGTTCCGGGGATGAAGAAGAACCTCTTCTCGGTGACCAATGCGGTGGATGCTGGCTATCACGTTCTGTTCAGTCCAACAGAAGTGAAATTTCTCTGAAATGTTTCAGCTGTGAAAGCTGAGGTCACTCATGTAGGGAGATGGGTGAAGGACTTGCTTGTTCTTTCAACAAGTTCTTATGTTGATAAGATGAGGGCTAACGACAGCGCTGCTTGTTGGGAATCTTGCCCACATGATTCCTGATTTGAAGAAGTCACCAAGTCAAGAAAACTTCACTTTGTATTTGATTACTTCTCTAGCTCATAATCTCAGGAAGTCGAGAAGAAATGTCGTCGAGAAGAATAAGAGATTTTGTCGACAAAGTATGCCCGTCGTCATGATGATGAGCAAAGAAAATGCTGAGACTCGGTGAGTTCGTCGAACGCAGAATGCAGTTCGTCGAACGGAGAATGAAGTTCATCGAACAAAGAGATAGGATAGAAGCAAACGCCGATACTTGGCAAGTTCATCGAACGAAGAATGAAGTTCGTCGAACGTAGAGACGGGATAGAAGAATGAAGTTCGTCGAACGCAGAGACGGGATAGAAGAATGAAGTTCGTCGAATGTAGAATGTTGTTCGTCGAACGCAGAATGAAGTTCGTCGAATGCAAAGAAGACATGAAGATATCCAAGGAAGGAATGACGTCGAGAAGATGCAGTATCGTCGACATCAAACAAAGTAGCCTTGTTGTCGAGAATACTGAAGAAGGACAGCTGAAGACAAGCAGTTGCTAAAGCATAGTATGTCAACATGATATCGCTCATGTCGTCGAAAGAACAAAGTGATTACGACGACAGACTACAAGAAAGAAGATCACGGCGACATAGTTAGAGATAGCATATCACTGTATATGCAGAAATGCCAGAATATCTCGTATCGTCGAGACATCAGCGTCAGAGGCAGAAGCTAGAAGAATTGAAGATCCACCAAGGCCTAAGGAATCGACAAAGTCATGTCGTTAATATATTATCCATATCGTCGTAATAGTGGAAATATCGTCGAGACAAATTCAAATGTTGCGGACGCGCTATCAGCAATTAATGCCGCTGCCTGATTGTCCAATCAGCGTGTGCTCTTAAGGAAAGGGACATCTGACACTTAAGGAACTTTTTCAAAAGACCTTTGGGAGCCTCGCAGTCTTATAAAAGAGATAAGAGGTTGTCTTAAAGAAACGAGAAAATCAGAAAAGAACTTACGCATACAGCGAATAGAACAGTAAAAGCGGCGTAAAGAAAGAAAGAGAAAAAGAAGAATCAGCCATCTCCATCAATTGATAAGAAGTCGTTCCTCATCAGGCTAAGAGAAGAGATTGAAGAAGAACTGTGCTTTCAAGATCTGAATCAGAAACATCTTCTTCAACCTCAAGAAGCCGATCTCCATCAAGCTAAGTTGTCGATCTTCATCAGGCAGAAGAAACAATGTTCGTTACTGTAAACCTTTTATTGTTGTAAGGCTTGAGGACCTAAGTGTCTAGCTTGAGGGCTGTAGAGATATGAGGCTTGAGGGCCAGGGCAGTGGACTTGCGGGTCTGACACCATCTAGCTTGAGGGCTGGAGAGCTGTGAGGCTTGAGGGACAGGGCAGTGGACTTACGGGTCCGACACCGTCTTGCTTGAGGGCTGGAGAGTTGTGAGGCTTGAGGGCCAGGGCAGTGGACTTGCGGGTCCGACACCATCTAGCATGCGGGATGGAGAGCTGTGAGCCTTGAGGGCCAGGGCAGTGGACTTGCGAGTCCGATATTGTCGAGCTTGAGGGTTTGGGTGCAGTAAGGGCTTGCGGGCCTAGGCTGTATGCATAGGACTTGCGGGTCTGTGTTGTGTAGGGCTTGAGGGCCTGAGTGTCGAGCTTGCAGGCTCGGGTGCAGTAGGGGCTTGCGGGCCTAGGCTGTAGGACTTGCTTGTCCGTGTTGTAAGGCTTGCGGTCCTTAAGTTTTGGCAGAGTTTGCCGAGCCTAGCACACTGCTAGGTAGGCGCAGAGGGACAACAGACTACTCAAGACACCCAGTCTTGAGGAACCTCTATAAATCTTGTGTCGTCTGCTGTGATTTTCTTGTGCAATACTTGTGTGCTCTGCCCGAATAGTCATAAATCACGCTAATATTTTGAAAAGAAGCAAGATCACCTAACACCCCCTCTAGGTGAATGTTCCCTTAACTACACTGCTATCTGGCACGAAAGGCTTGGGCATGTTGGGATGGATAAGTTGAAGTCTATGGCGGGAAGATGCCTGATGAAAGGTCTGCCTAGCTTGTCATCTTTTGGGGAAGGTCATGTTTATGCAGGTTGTCAGTTTGGTAAGGCTCAACGTCTTCCATTTGACAAATCACAAAGCATATGTAAAAGACCATTAGAGTGTATCCATGGTGATCAGTTTGGACCTACCAACACTGCCAGTCTTGGAGGTAGCAGGTTTATGCTGATTTTGGTTGATGACTTCACCAGATATACTTGGGTATATTTTCTGAAGGAGAAGTCGAAGGCGTTTGAGAGGTTTGTAGAGTTCAAGGAGCTGGTGGAAGGTCGGCTTAACCTGCGGGTCAAGAGGTTCAGAACAAACAATGGAGGGGAGTTTACCTCCAAGGCGTTCTTTAACTTCTGCAGTAAGCATGGCATCCAAAGGGAGCTTTCTTGTGCTCACACTCCATAACAGAACGGAGTTGCATAGCGAAAGATCTGTCATCTGATGGAGACCTGCAAATGTAGGCTTCATGCCAAGAGTATCCCAAAGTCCTTCTAGGCAGAGGGAATGTCTTGTGCGGCCTATGTTATCAACCAGATGCCTCTCAGTCCCATCAACATGAAGACCCCTCATGAGTTGATGTTCAAGGAGAAGCCAAGAGTGGAACACTTTCGAGTGTTTGGTTCTACCTGATACGTGCATGTTCCGGATGCCCTTCGAACGAAGCTAGATGCTAAGGCAAGGAAACTAGTCTTCGTCGGGTATGATGACCGGAAGAAAGGGTGGAGATGCATGGATCCCGAGACGCGGAGATATGTGGTCTCTAGGGATGTGGTATTTGACAAGCTGACGTCATACCAAGGTAGCTTTTCTATTGAGTTACAAGAGAGCAGGGTAGATGGTGGACCAGAGGAAGCTGCACAGGAAGTTCTGGTGGAGTTACTTGTTTCTCCAGGTGCTCCTGGTATTTCTAGCTCTAGGTCAGGTGCTTCAGGTTCTGGAAGCACGGGGAGCGATGCTCCATGTTTACCTAAAAGGAGAGCTAGTCCAGAAGCTGCAGTGGAAGAGGTGGTTCAGAGTCAAGTTCTGAGGAGGTCCAAGACGACCATTATTCCACCTGATCGGTATACGGGCGGGAACTTGGTGAGCTTTGTTTCATGTTTCTTCGCAGGTCCCCTGGATGAGAGAGAGCCATCTTGTTATGAAAATGTCGTTGGAGTCAAGGAGTGGGAAGGAGCCATGGATGAAGAGATGGCTACCCTCAGGAAGAATGAGACTTGGGGCTTGGTGCCTAAGTTTGAGGGAGTTACTCCGGTGACTTGCAAGTGGGTTTTCAAACTGAAGAAGAAGGCTGATGGAAGTATTGAGCGGTACAAGGCTCGCCTTGTATCTCGAGGTTTCTCTAAGAAGTATGGGGAGGATTATGAAGAAACATTTAGCCCCGTTGCTAAGATGACTTCGGTCTGGGTGGTGATCGCATTGGCACCTTGCCAAGGGTGGAAGATTTGGCAACTCGACGTGAAGAACGCTTTCTTATATGGCGAGATTGACAAGGATATCTTCATGGATCAGCCACCTGGTTATGTATCCGAAGAGCACCCAAGATATGTTTATAAGCTCAAGAAGGCTCTTTACGGCTTGAAGCAAGCGCCTCGGGCGTGGTACAGGAAGATCGCAGAATACCTCCAGTTCTGCGGATATTTTGCTTCAGATTCATATTCAAGCTTATTCGTAAAGAAGAAGGGGAAGCTTCAGGTCTTGGTGCTGCTGTACGTGGACGATATGATCGTCACGGGGAATTCTGAAGTGGAGGTAGCTAAGCTTCGTGCTGAGCTAGCTATCAGATTCGAGATGAAGGATTTGGGTGAGCTCCACCATTTCCTTGGGCTCTGATAGCTAAAATTTAGGATATAAATAATATTCTCCAAATTCTGCGAACTATAGGCAAGAGCACCTATCATTCATAGCATAGGATATTCAAAACAAATAAATATCAAGTGTCGTATTCCACGGGTCTGTTGATTACTTCTACTCACGCAAATTATTATTATTTTATCGGCAGTAAAATAGAGTTTTGAAAATAATTAGAAGAAAAGAAACATTTGATCGGGAATCATTCTTAAGTGAAATGTTTTGTAAATCTAGAATTCAAAAGAAATCGATTTAGACAAACTTGACCGTGGAGGTTCCCAAAATATGATAGAACCTCTCTCGAGAGAACTACCACCTAACCTTAGGTTGATCGATTAAGACCCCTCGGCCAGTCGAAACCCCTAAGCTTGCTTTATGCGGTGAGCCCCACTATTGGATTTGACTCCAATCCGGAAGATTTGCGTCACCCTCTCTCGAGGAATGCATACAACTCTTTTTACCGATGAGCGATCTGCCCGTATTTACGGATCTCTCGATACACTAAAATACGGATCAAACTTGATTATCATACCCTAGAAATATGAAACCAAAAATTGCAAATCAACGGTAAATCTTAGTTTTCCAAACTAAACTATGAATAAGAGATTTTGAAAAGATAAAAGCTTAAGAATTCATCCGACCAAATACTATGAAAATTAACAAAACATAATTGAGAAGAAAGTTATTTTTATTTCTAAGTAAAGAAAAGCACAATTGCATGTAAAGTAGATCTAAGCTAGGAATTAAAAAAGACAAGACATAAAATAAAGTTACACTAAGAAAAATGCAGAAAAACTATACTAGAAATGATCCAAACTAAGCATGGCCTGGATCCCCATCACTTTGGCAGCAGCTGGCTTTTATAGGCAGAAAATTGCTGAGTCACGCCCTTGGTCACGCCCGTGACCAAGGGCGTGTAAGCTGCGTAATTGCGTCTTGAAAGCCCGGGAACGTCGGGGAAGAAAAACCGCCAAAATTGATCATCTCGACGGGTCACGGCCTAGGTCACGCCCGTGACCTAGGGCGTGTCTTGACCGAGTCAGGAAACGGCGGGAAACGGCGCGATCTGGAGTTAATTTGGCAGTTGAGGGAGAGGGCACGGCCTCGGTCACGCCCGTGACCAAGGGCGTGTAAGCTGGAACGACTCGGCGGCAGAAACTGCTTGAATTGAATGCTTGTTGGGCGAGTCACGCCCGTGACTTGAAGGTCACGCCCCCGGTCACGCCCGTGACCTGGGGCGTGTAACTTTAATCCGACGTGGCAGCGAGTTCTGTGAGCTGAAAGCGATACACGGTCGTGGCCATGGTCACGCCCCTAGGTCACGCCCGTGACCTGGGGCGTGTATTGAGGGTTTTTGCAGAAATGCTCCAGAATTTCCCCTGAACACGGCTATGTGCTTGAAATTGCTATTAGCAGCCCCAAAGTCCCTGAAAATATAAAACAAAGCAAATTAGATATATATTAAATTAAAATTATATAAAAACTAATTAATTACTACTAAAATACTATATAAAAATAACTATAAATAATGCACTATCAAATACCCCCATACTTAAGCTTTTGCTATTCCAGAGCAAAAACTAATTTATAAGTATGAGAAGAATTTATAGGACATTTCCAAAAAGATTTACTTCAAATTATGCACTTCAAATCTCATAAAACTCATGTCAAAATAAGTTAAGAAATTAAAATTCAGATTTATAAGAAATAATTAATAATTCATAAATTGAAATGAGTAGAATAAATTTTAGTTTTGAAATTCTCTAACTAAATCTTCATAAACAAAATTGCATTGAATTAAGCAAAATATTCCAAGATTAAAATTATAAGAACTTTACAATCATGAGAAACTTTTAGAAAACTACAAAATATTAACTATGCTCTCTCAATAATATCTTGGATAAACAAGTGAACTTGGCTAAATGGGGTAAAATTGGCATTGAAGAAGTTACTTTGTATATGGGAAATGATGAATTTTATCCTCTCATTTCCATCTTTTTTTTTTTATTTCTTCTTCTTTTTATATCCCAAATGTATATGTTTAGGAGTGATGAATTTTATCCTCTCAACTTCATGCCATATAATCTTTTACTGATTTGGGTGCATATGTTTAGGAATGATGAATTTTATCCTCTCATCCCATGACATATGATCTTTTCAAAATTTTTTTATGCCAAACAATGGGTTTAACAAAAAGGTAGGGAAAGGGCTAGGGTTTAAAGGCTAAACAAATTCCAAAGAAACATTTTAAGAGCATAGAAAATAATTTGAGCAATCTACAAGAAACTATGAGTTCAAGTTAATATAAATAAAATCTAGAGATATTTAACACAATTACTACAAAATTGAATTATGATATTTTAAAGAGAGAAAGTAAAACTAAGAAATATTCTAAGCAAATCAAGATAATGAAAAACTCATTAAATCAAATTCATCTAAAAATTAAATCTAACATATTTTGAAGAGAAATATAAGATTAAAACTACATAAAAAGAAAACTCCTTAAAAAGCCTATAAAGAAAACTCATAATTAAAATTAATTTTGCATAAATGAAGTTTGGAGAAATTTAATATTACAAAATTTATTTTATTGGAAATTAAAATAGTTTTTTTAAATGAAAACATTTTTTTGAATTTTGTAAATTTTTATAACAAAATTGAAAATAAAGAATAAAAAAAATCAATTTTTTTTGTGAGTTTTGAAAAAGATTTTCTAATTTTTTTTGGATTTTTAATAAAAACTGAATATAGGAGAATACACCCCCATACTTAAAAATAAACATTGTCCCCAATGTTTATAAGCCAAGTAGGAGGGAAAAGAAAATAAAATGCGGAAAAAGTAAAGGGCAAGAAAAATAAAGATAAGCAAGGGGTGCCTCCCAAGAGCGCTTTCTTTTTCCCGTCTTTAAGCTAGACGGTTATTATTAGGAAAAAGGAAAATAAAATTGAAAATGCACAGGCAACTCCCTTAATTCACGCTCAGGTGAGCATGCCGAAATCCGTTGCCCGGCGACTCCTCCGCTATACTCTTGACTCTTCCGTTGTCCGTTAGCGTGAAATTGCGAATCCAAATTACCTATACATACCTTAGGTAATTTGGATTGTTGGAGATGAGCGGCAAATGAATCGGTGAAGACGTTTGGTTGCAACGGCTCATCCTCTACATGAAAATCGTTAGTATAAAAAGAATCAGGATTTAGCGAGTCAGAAAATTTTTCACAAGGAGGAGTTTCTTGCGAAAATACATGATTAAGCGTCGGTTGTTTATTTTCAAAAATAAAAGAATTATCAGAAAAATCAATGCAAAGGGGAGAAAATTCATGAGACACAATTTCTTCATGAACTATAATTTCATGAGAATGAGAAGAAAGGGCGGGCGAAGGAGAAGAAGAAAAATTTTCATTTGCTAATTCGTCCGGTGTCTCCATGACTTTGCGAAATTCTTGGTACAATTGTTCTTCTTGATCTTGAGAATAAACATTTAAAGTGAGAGAAATAACATTCGGAAAAATTTCAAGATCAGAAGAAGAACAAATTTGTGGAAAAGGCGAGGAATGCAAATCATAATTGAAGGAATTTCCATTTTCGCACTGAAAACTATCCGGGTGACCTTGCCACCATGAATAATCAACATCAGAGTAAGAAGGAAATTCATTCAAATCATTATTTAAAGAAAAATTATTTTCATCATAAAAATTATTATTTTCATTATAAAAATTATAATTTTCAGTAGAAAAATTAATTTGATGTTCATGAGAAAATTTTTGAAATGAAAAATAGCATTCCTCACTAGAATGATGATGCCCACAAAAATGACAAATAATTTGGCGCATTCGCGCGGCTTCCAAAAGATCAACTTTATTTTGAAGCTCGGCAACTTTTGCGGCCAACTGCGATAACATCATTTTTTTTTAAAAAGAAAATTAAACAACCGTTACCTAATAGAAGTGAATTTTAAAAGAAAAAGCAAAAAGAGAAATGGGGGTGGAGAAAGAGAATGATAAAATTAATAAAATTCACGCTTTCAAAATATCAACAAAAAAGTACTCCCCGGCAACGGCGCCAAAAACTTGATAGCTAAAATTTAGGATATAAATAATATTCTCCAAATTCTGCGAACTATAGGCAAGAGCACCTATCATTCATAGCATAGGATATTCAAAACAAATAAATATCAAGTGTCGTATTCCACGGGTCTGTTGATTACTTCTACTCACGCAAATTATTATTATTTTATCGGCAGTAAAATAGAGTTTTGAAAATAATTAGAAGAAAAGAAACATTTGATCGGGAATCATTCTTAAGTGAAATGTTTTGTAAATCTAGAATTCAAAAGAAATCGATTTAGACAAACTTGACCGTGGAGGTTCCCAAAATATGATAGAACCTCTCTCGAGAGAACTACCACCTAACCTTAGGTTGATCGATTAAGACCCCTCGGCCAGTCGAAACCCCTAAGCTTGCTTTATGCGGTGAGCCCCACTATTGGATTTGACTCCAATCCGGAAGATTTGCGTCACCCTCTCTCGAGGAATGCATACAACTCTTTTTACCGATGAGCGATCTGCCCGTATTTACGGATCTCTCGATACACTAAAATACGGATCAAACTTGATTATCATACCCTAGAAATATGAAACCAAAAATTGCAAATCAACGGTAAATCTTAGTTTTCCAAACTAAACTATGAATAAGAGATTTTGAAAAGATAAAAGCTTAAGAATTCATCCGACCAAATACTATGAAAATTAACAAAACATAATTGAGAAGAAAGTTATTTTTATTTCTAAGTAAAGAAAAGCACAATTGCATGTAAAGTAGATCTAAGCTAGGAATTAAAAAAGACAAGACATAAAATAAAGTTACACTAAGAAAAATGCAGAAAAACTATACTAGAAATGATCCAAACTAAGCATGGCCTGGATCCCCATCACTTTGGCAGCAGCTGGCTTTTATAGGCAGAAAATTGCTGAGTCACGCCCTTGGTCACGCCCGTGACCAAGGGCGTGTAAGCTGCGTAATTGCGTCTTGAAAGCCCGGGAACGTCGGGGAAGAAAAACCGCCAAAATTGATCATCTCGACGGGTCACGGCCTAGGTCACGCCCGTGACCTAGGGCGTGTCTTGACCGAGTCAGGAAACGGCGGGAAACGGCGCGATCTGGAGTTAATTTGGCAGTTGAGGGAGAGGGCACGGCCTCGGTCACGCCCGTGACCAAGGGCGTGTAAGCTGGAACGACTCGGCGGCAGAAACTGCTTGAATTGAATGCTTGTTGGGCGAGTCACGCCCGTGACTTGAAGGTCACGCCCCCGGTCACGCCCGTGACCTGGGGCGTGTAACTTTAATCCGACGTGGCAGCGAGTTCTGTGAGCTGAAAGCGATACACGGTCGTGGCCATGGTCACGCCCCTAGGTCACGCCCGTGACCTGGGGCGTGTATTGAGGGTTTTTGCAGAAATGCTCCAGAATTTCCCCTGAACACGGCTATGTGCTTGAAATTGCTATTAGCAGCCCCAAAGTCCCTGAAAATATAAAACAAAGCAAATTAGATATATATTAAATTAAAATTATATAAAAACTAATTAATTACTACTAAAATACTATATAAAAATAACTATAAATAATGCACTATCAGGCTCGAAGTGGAGAGGAAAGAGAGCGTTATGCTCGTTTCCCAAAAAGGCTATGCGGATCGAATTGTGAAGAGGTTCGGCATGGAAGGGGGAAGAGCAGCTCTACTCCACTGGAGGTTGGAGTTCATCTTCGATGAGATGAAGGGAAGGTTCTTACCAATCCTTTGGTGTTCTGGACTTTGTTCGGAAGCTTGATATACTTAACGATCGCGAGGCCAGATATTGCTTATGCAATTGGCAGGGTGAGTTAGTTTATGGCAGAGATTCGGAAGCCTCATCTTATGGCGGCTAGGAGTATATTGAAGTGTGATAAATCCACCTCAGATTTGGGTCTCTTCTATGGAAGAAATTCAGGCTTTTGCTTGCACGGGTACATGAATGCTGATTATGGATGAGATTCGGATGATCGGAGATCGACTTCTGGAAATGTCTTTATGACTGGCTCTACATCTATATCATGGTGCAGCAAGAAGCAGGAATCTGTGTCTGTCTCTACCACGGAAGCTGAGTACAATGCTTAGGCTTTGGCGGCTCAGGAAGCCATTTGGCTTAGGAGGCTTATGGAGGACATTCATAGGGAGGTGTGAGGTCCTACTCTGCTACGTGGTGACAACGAGAGTGCTCTCAAACTGGTGAACAATCCAGTTTGTCACGCGCGTACGAAGCACATAGAGATTCATCACCATTTTATTCGTGAGAAGGTGTTGGAGGGATCTCTGATTGTGGAGCATGTGCAAAGCAAGGAGAATGTTGCTGACATATTTACTAAGCCGCTAGCGAAGGGACCATTTGGTTGGTTGCGGAGTTTGCTTGGACTGGCTTCCACTTCCCACTTCAAGGGGGAGTGTTAATTTTTTTGAAGTGGAAGTGGAATGGTGCTGGGCGGTCTGCAGGTTGGAGACCGCAGAGACCGCGCGGTCTACGCTGGTTCTCTTGTCGGTTCTATCTCAGCAGTTTGTTTGAGGCGGTCTGATCTGGGAGACCGTTATCTGTCCGGGCGGCTTGCGAGGGTTGTTCTGGCGACTTGTTCAAATCGGCCAGGTGTTTAAGTAGGTCTGACTTCTTGCAGTGACCGGGCGGCCTGACGACTGTTCTAGTCGGTCTGGTTACTAAAGGAGTTCTTAACCGGGCGGTTTGTACATAACCGTATGGTTAATAAGGGAGGTGCTTAGCTTTGCTGAACTCGGGCGGTCTGGTTTGTGAGACCGCTCGCGATCTGATGGGCGGTTATTGTATCCCAGTTTGTGCGGTGACGACATCCGTCTACTCGCCTATAAATAGGGGTGCAGGGCCCATCATTCATAACGAGAACTGTAAGAACCAAAGTTGGCTTGATTGTGCCGATCACACTTTGAGGTCGCGCGGTCTGAGATTTTGTATGACCGGTTTTGTGTGTTCGCAGGTTAGCGGTTAGCAGCTTGCGGTCAGCTTGTCTCCTTTCTTCCAGTTTTGAATAAACCAGTCCGGGCGGACTGTGTTTAGGTGTTCTTGGTCTGTGCAGCGAACTCAGTTGATCAGGCGGTCTTAAGTGGCTGGGCAATCTTGAGTTGCGGTCTGCAGCAGGTAGCAGTTTCTCTGTTCATTGTTCGCGGGTTCTTCTTTGATCAAGACTGTGTGGTCTGGGCAATCAAGAAGTGCGAACTGTTTGTTTTCAGCAGTGGAATAAAGCAGCAGGTCAGGCGGTCTGTGGTTGTGGTCTGACAGGTGCGTCTTGTGCTCTGTTTGCGCGGTCTCAGAGGCTAACCGTCTAGCTTGTATGTTCGCGCGGTCTGGCGGTCTCAAGTCGTCAGGTCGTCAACAACTTGTATTTTGTGTTTCGTGCTTCCTCCTCCGTGATTCTTATGAATCATGTCTCGCCATGTATACCTCGAATTGTGAAGAGATAGTTAATACCATAGCACTATTCGTTCTTCCCCTTGTCATTGTTGTGCTACACTTTTGAAAAGTTTGTGAAGTGTTTTCCGCATTTTACTTCACCTCCGGACCTCAAGTTTTTTAACACCTACTTCCAGTTTTCTGTGTTTATATCTCTTGCAATCTGATTTACTTTATTCTGTCTTTTGGATTGCTGATTGAGTAATACTTAGTGTTTTTATTGTGTGTGCATAATTAGGGTAGAAAATATTTAGAACTCTATTCAGCCCCCCCCCCCCCCCTCTAGAGAATACTCAGAGGCACAATGTGCACTTTCAGTTCGGGAGGTTTCAGTCGGCTGATGCGGGAGCTTTAGTGCTCAGATTCTTCGTCAGAGTATAGATTTGAAAAGCTCTCGTCGAGCCCTACGCGCGTGCGGTGAGTATTTTCGATTTCATAGATTTTTGAGGTTGGAGTGTAAGATACCTCTCCAGCACCTGGAGAGTTCCCGAATCTTATGCCCAGAACCGACCCCTTATGGTGACGCTAACATACGAGTTAGTCGCCTCCGCAAGACACTGATCCTGCCGGTAAGAACGATCGACCAGGCCAACAAGAGATAAGAAGTAAACTAAGTATAATAAACTAAGTCCACAATCACACATATCTGTATATATATCAATTTGAATACATGTCCAACAATGAGTACAATAATTGAAAGAGAGTAAGGGCTTATGAGTGGTACATGTCCAAAATAAAGTAAAACCACTCTCTCACTCTACATCTATGTGAAAGCTATCAAACTCTTGTAAATCTGTCGTTAAGTAGTGGTGCTGCGCAGAAACTGCTCCTCAAGTCTTGTCATCACGTCCTGCTGGTCGTACTTCTGTTTCAGATCCTCGGAATCCTACGGTCACAACCGATCGTTAGACATAAAGACTAAGCCAGTTTTGTCCTCGCCTCCCCTCGCGACTCCTAGGCACCGTGCGGGAGGATGAAGCAGAGGACAGCAAGGGGTAAAAACAAGCAGGTGACAAGTGGCAAGACTAATAAGGTATATCTACTAAACAAGTATTGAAAGTGATTTTTATGATATCACATGCATGGCATATCAACATCAAATAAAAGCAGTATAAAAAGGATCATATATAGTAATAAGGAAGAGCAGCTACGAAAATAACCTTAACTTATGGGAATGCCCATGCAAACCTATAATTTAAGGGATCTGGCACTAAGGTGAAATCATCATATAAAAGAGCCCATACTAATTTATACGATGAGGTCTTGTTTATGCAATGAGGTTATGCTATGTTGTGCAATGCAATGATGCAACTCACCCACCCGACCCTATACGTACAGACCTTTTTAGTTCCCTCTGTTCGAGTATGACAACTCAGGTACTCGGTTGAGATAACATGGCAGTGGATCGGGCATGCCCACTTCTAGGCTTATGTCACACATCTCCCAGCCTAGACCTCTTGTACTCCCCTAAGAACACACATGGTATACGTGTACTGTTTGACGCAACAATGCCTCTAAGTGAAACACCGAGCCCTCAGCTCGTAGGACACCCCAGTCCTCACTTATATAATACCAAGCCTACCGCTCGTTGGACTTGACCCGTCCTTCCTTATATAATACTGAGCCTACCGCTCGCAGTACTTAACCCGCCCTTCCTTATAAACTATCGAGCCTACCGCTCACAGGACTTAACCCGTCCTTCCTTATTTAATACTGAGCTTACCGCTCGCAGAACTTACTAGCCTTGTACCATTCCGTCCCAAATTTGGGACGAGGTTTACATTATCAAATTCTCCTACTTAGACAACTCTTGTCTACCGTTTAGTTATACTTAAAAGTTTAGGGTGAATCCTGAACTTCTTGAGGGTTACCCAGCAAAGGTCTCGCAACTGTACTAGGGAATACAATGAGCTGAAGCCCAAATCCCCCTTTTCAGGATATTTACTCTTATTGGTGGCTACCCATTCTTTTATACCCGTTTCCTCTCTAATTACTCTAGTCCTAAGGTGGATTACAAATAGATCAGACAGATGAGTGTCGATGTTCAATTGAACATCAAACCCTACCTTTCTTAGTGACCGGTTATTTTGTATGTCATCACTCAATACCTACTTAAGGTACCAATTCATACATCAATCACACTTATACCTGCTGACGGGTCATTCCTCACATCTACTATCATAACATTGTCAATTCCCGAATTGATAGTTTACTAAACGCACCCAACCCCTTTCTTCTAGTATATGTCACTAATGGTTAATCCTTTAATCAATCTATGCTTTCATAATGATCGAGGGTTTAACAATTCTATGTGTGAAGATCATATGGGGTCTAAGTCAAATATTCAATTTTACTATTCATAGACCCAATTGTCCTCCAGTGTGATAACATAACTTAGAAGGGAGACTACATGATCCTCTATCTAATATGTACTCAAACAAGATTCTAGGAGTTGTATAGATGATAAACTTCAGATTTTCCATTCTTTTCCTTTAATTAAATTATATTGGGCCTATAATTTAATTCCTTATAGTTATGGTAATTCATCAATTTACACATGAAGTGTCAATTTAAATTTTCCAGAGGTTCATATTGCTATCAAGTATCTGTGTACAAATTTCAATAGCATTCCAGTGTCAATAATTCATGATATAAATATCTCAAGTTATAACTTCAAGTTCTACATTGTGAAGGAAGTATGATGACCTCTCAATAAATAAATCTAATAAAATTTCCAGAGGTTCATATTGCTTAAAACAAGTTTATGTCCAGATTCCTATAGCATTCCAGTGTCAATAATTCAAGATATGAATTTTCTAAGTTATAACTCCAAACTCTACATTGTGAATGAAGTATGATGTCTTCTAAATAAATCTAACAAAATTTCTAGAGGTTCATATTGCTTTCAGAAGTCTATGTACAAATTTTGATAGCATTCCAGTGTCAATAATTCAAGGTATGAATTTCTCAAGTTATAACTCCATGTTTTACATTGTGAATGGAGTACTAAATATATATAACCATAATTTCCATAAGAATTTCAAAAAGGTTCATAATGTTATCACAAGTTTATGTCCATATTCCTATAGCATTCCAGTGTCAATAGTTCAAGATATGAATTTTCTAAGTTATAACTCCAAACTCTACATTGTGAAGGAAGTATCATAAATGTTGAACCATAAATTTCATAAAAATTTCCAGAGATCTCAGGTGGTCTCATAAATCCAAATGTCCAATTTCATGCAGCTTTAAGTTCATTAGTTCACCTAAATGTGGGATGAAGTAAATTGGGATAATTGAATAAATTGTGAATAATGAACTATATTATCTTCAAAAATTCCACCAAAAATCTACATCGTGTAATCTCACTATATTAAGTGAATCCCAGAATTTTTTTAACTTTTCAAAAAGTTTTGACCCTAAAATACTCATTTAAGGTCTTTGTGACAATTCACATAAATTCTAAATTTCCTAGGGAAGTCAACCCAAAAGTGTATGATTGTCTCCAAGGGATATTATCTCATAACCCTAAGTGTATGTTTTAAGTTTCTTGAGAATTGACGAAGGGAATACCTTTAAATTCTCAAAACAGTATTGCTTAAGAACCTTATTGATCACCTTTTAACACCTAGATTTTTGGCATATGAATTTCATTCACATGCAAGAGTCCAATTGGGCTCAACCTTTAACTAGGGCATATTCATGGTCTTATTGTTATGTCACCCAAAATTTGGGTTAAGATAAGTTGATTTAATCAAGAAAATCTAGTACTACATGGTAGTGCATATGCACACCAATTTCCCTTACACATGCATGTGGAATACCCCAACATGCAGAGGTCCAAATGACCTTAAATTTTTACCATGGACTATATTTGATCTAATTAACATGCTGCCCAAGATTTGGGTTAATTTGAGTTATTTACCCATGTAAATCTAGTACTACATGGTAATGCTATATGCACACCAATTTCCCTTACACATGCATGTGGAATACACCAACATGCAAAGGTCCAAATGACCTTAAATTTTTACCATGGAATAAATTTGATCTAATTAGCATGCTACCCAAGATTTGGGTTAAATTGAGTTGATTTACCCAGGTAAATCAAGTGCTACACGGTAATGTTAAATGCACACCAAATTCCCTTACACATGTATGTGGAACACACAAATATGCAGAGGTCCAAATGACCTTAAATTTTTATCATGAACTATATTTGATCTAGTTAACATGCCACCCAAGATTTGGGTCAATTTAAGTTGATTTACCCATGTATATCTAGTACTACAGGGTAGTGCTATATGCACACTAATTTCCCTTACACATGCATGTGGAATACACCAACATGCAGAGGTCCAAATGACCTTAAATTTTTACCATGGACTATATTTGGCTTGATCTACCATCAAAAAAAATTTGAGTGGATTTGGGTTAATATAACCCTAGATCTAGGCCATACATGGAAAATGAAATGTTGAACAAAACTTTAAAAAAGTTTTGTCCAAAAATTGTGAAATTTGGGCAGACGTTGTCTCTAAGCATATCTCAACCATAGCCAAATTTCAGCTCATGGTAGGGTTCAAATCAATGGGAATTAAAGAAAATGTGACTAGGTTTCCTTCAGGACATGTCCCACCAAAATGGGTGCCTAGGGAGCATTACTGCTCCAAATGATCCCAAACAAATTTCTAATTTTAGTTAAGATCATAAGCAACAATTATTATTCAGGGGACATCTCCAATAAATTCAACAATGTAATGCTCTAAGTGTGACAGAAAATTTAATTTCATATATTAAAGATTTATGGTCTATGGCTATCCGATTTCCCTAGATCAGACGGCTCAGCCATCGTCTCCTACCTTGAGCCAACGACTCAGATTGGTTTTCCTGGGCCGATATTTCGAGCCCGATTTTGGTGAATCTAGGAGGTTTCCGGCGAAACCCTCATGCCACCACCACCAATCGACATTTGGTGTCGACTGGTGGTGTCTGATTGGCCTGGGGTGGCCAGAGGAGGAATCCGACATCTTCGAATTTTTGGGTTGAACATTAAGAAGGCAAAATGAAATAACATCATTGTTGTATTGATTTGGAAAAAGGAAAAGAAGAGAAGCTAGCATAAGGGGAGGGGAGGAGAAACCAAACATGTATTGGACTTGGCGTTGAGCTATTTCCCTTGGTGCCATGGCCGACCACCATGTTTGAGCTCCTTGCTGATATCCTCCATCAGTGCACAATTCCTCTCAGAAACTTGGGGCTTCTCTTCCTCTCGACAATTTGGAGCTAATGAGATCCTCAGTTGTTATTGGGGAGGGCTTAAACAGGGCTGGCCATTAATTATGATCTCGGCAATGTTGCCACCACCCTTTCCGGCAACTACCAATGCTCCTTGCTGGCAAGAGAACTGTAGGGAATTAATCACTGAGCTTAGAGAGGGTCGGGGGAAAGTGAATTGAGGCCAATTGTTGGCTCTTCCATGCAAGGACATTAAAGTGTCCGGCCCACACCTTCCCCCACTTGAATTTTACCCTCTACCCAGCCGCCAACTCACCCATATCTGCTGGGGAATTCATGGGGAAGTTGAGAGGAGGATTTGGGGAGAGGAAAGGCATGCCATGTGGCATCAATTCCATTAATCCCTCATTTGTCCTATTCAAAATTGGGGGAATTCTCTAAATTGACCCATTGCATGTCTTCCCCAACTGAATTCAGTGAGCATGGGGGTCATTTGGTTAATGGGCTGCAGAATGGGCCTTGGTTCAGGGCCTTAGCCCATTGGAATAGGCTTGAGCTTTTAATTTCTTCTTTAGGGCTCAACTTTGACCATGGTTGACTTTAGGGTTGACTTGGTCAAGGTGTTGGGTTTACTAGTCCAAAGTGTTGGTCTTGAGTCCTTGACACCACCCAATGTTGATTGAGTCATGGTGATGCCCTAATTCGACCAATTTAGCCAATGTGTGTGATTTTGACTAAAATTGGGGAAAGTTGACCTTGGTCAAATTAAACCAACTGTTGACCACTTGATGAGGCTTTTGGGTCCACTGAGTCCCCTATGATGTTATAATACTAGGGGTGAAGTCAATTTCATGTTTTGGGGGTCGATTGGCCTTATTGGTGAAGGATTGACCTATGTTGACCTTAAAGGGTACTTTGGTCAATTTGGGCCAATTGGTGAGCACTTGAGAGGGATTTTGGGTCACTTGTACACCACTTAGGGTTTGTAATACAGTGGTGGGGGTCAATTTGTTCATATGAAGTTTAATTGACCCAATTTGAGATGAATTGGCCTATGTTAACCTATTTTGACCTAGAGTTGACTTGGTCAAATTAGCAAATATTGTTGACCCTATGATGGGGATTTTGGGTCACTTGGGCCTCTCTTAGGGTAGGGACCTATTGGTAAGCTCAATTTGAGTTGGTGAGTCCAATTTGAAGTAAATTGGCCAAGGTTGACCTCTGCATTTTTGGGGTGCTTATAGCAATTTTCCTAAGTCCAAGTTGACATAGGGTCATTCCATGACCTCTACTCACAATTTCAACCCTAACCCTAAACCAAGGGGTCTAGAAGGAATAAGGATTTTACAAATCCCAATAAACCTAAGAATAATTTCATCCCCGAAATTCTAGTTCGGCTCTACGGGGTTTCACGCACAATGAAAATGAAGAATCTTCAAGGAGGTTTAAATCATACCTGAGGCGAAGTGTCCTGGGTATTGTTGTTGCATGGGACCCATCAGTTCCCATGTGTGCTCCTCTTATCCATGATTGGACCAGAATACCTTGACCAATGGAACCTTTTTATTTCGTAGGACTTGGACGTCGATTTCATCTATACAGATTGGTTCCAAATGGACTGTACGATCGGATGCTATCAGGTCTATTGTGGTAGTGATTTGTTGCTCTGGCCGAAGGGGTGATATCTGAAGCGAGGGGACATGAAAAACATCGTGCAATACTTCTCTTTTCCGGTGGCAGCTCCAGTCTATAAGCCGAGGGGCCGATCCGCTCCAGAATCCTATAAGGCCCCATGCATCTCAGACTGAACTTCTTTAGTCTCCATACCCATGAGTATCCATGTGCCAGATTTATTTTGAAAAGCACTCTGTCTCCTGCTTGGAATTCTACCTTACGATGTTGTGCATCGTAATATTTAGCCTGTCCGCTCTGCGCTTCCATCATCCAATCCCGTATCAGTCATATATGGGCATCCATGTACTTTACCTATTCTATCCTCTGGTGCCTTTAGGTCCTCACCCCGAATCCTTGAAGGTGGAGTCCTACACTACCTCCTATATAGAGCCTCAGAGAATCTAATTAAACCCATTCCTTCTCACGTAATTTCATCGTATACGCATTTGGTAATTACAATCTGTTTCCCATAGCCATGATTCTCCCTAACGATGATTATGAAGTCTTGTAATCGTATGTGCTTCGGTCCTTGATGCTAACAGATTGGAGGATCTTACATAGCGTATACATCTTCGATATATCGTCCACCAATTTCACATTCTGTGGGGTTATTATGCTTTAATGTCACGTCATGGCAATGTAATCTTAATTGTTCAAATGTACGTGAATATTACTACCTATCTATGGAGTTCTATAATTACTCCACCTTATGGCGTTACCTTATTTTAATCTGCAGGTTTCTAACAAAATGAATTATTCAAATTAAAGGGGCTTAACTTTGATTGAGCAAACCATATATGAATCACCTTCGAATGCCCTGAAATGCAGAAATCCCTGTTATAATTCTAACTTGCGGGGACCTGGTTCCAATCCATCTATCTCATGACGTGATTTGTTTGCCCCAAGTAACTAGCTTGACAACCCTATGTTTCTAACAATTTGACTAAATTTAGATACTTGATCGACCAATGATACTGCACTGTTTGCCCTGACCATATCTTAGATCAACGTCTCTGAATTGAGGAGGCAAACCTTTGGTACCACACCTCACATGGGATTATTTACATTTGTTTGTCTCTTAATATCACGAAGACCTATTGCCAGTTTCACACCCATCCAGTCCATATTTGACTTAAATCTGCACTAAATTCATAATTCATGTCGATTCTCTCTCGCGCCCTTCATGAGTTTATTAATCGAATCCTTAACCGACAATATAATCACCAATGACATGTTACAATAATTGAGTTCAGTTGGTAGAGCGTCAAGGAATATACTGTTGAGGCAATAATATCTCACCATCTTAATTGTATGTAAAACTCCTTCTATAACCAATGTCGCCTCGAATTTAGGTCTTTTAAAAGAAATTTGGTCAATTTCTTTGTGGATTTGCAAAAGATTCACACCGTGTCTTGTATTAGGGAAGGCACGATTGCTCCTTAGGTTGCGTACTAAGTGGCTATCTACTGCATTATGCTCAAAATTTGAGGATTCTCTCGAAGTCTTACACTATCTTCCTTGATTTCAAGAGTCGCATACAAATATATCTAGGCAACCAGATTTATATCTCGAAGACTTCATTTACTATTTTATTCATTTACTTATCCGTATAATCCTTAGAGCAACAGCAGGGTGAATAGTCATTCTTGAAAGGATCTATGCTCTTATTCCGATTGTGAATTTGTAACAGTCACGTCATAACATTAATAATTCACCCTTCTTAAAATGAAGGGATTCTTCAAGGGTCTCGCAGCCTACCAATAAGAGTAAATACCGAGCCTACTGCTAAACTTAGAAGGGAGACTACATGATCCTCTATCTAATATGTACTCAAACAAGATTCTAGGAGTTATATAGATGATAAACTTCAGATTTTTCATTCTTTTCCTTTAATTATATTATATTGTGCCTATAATTTAATTCCTTATATTTACGATATTCATTAATTTACACATGAAGTGTCGATTATCATGGCCCAAAGGGTCCAATAAATTTTCCAGAGGTTCATATTGCTATAAAGTGTCTATGTACAAATTTCAATAGCATTCCAGTGTCAATAATTCAAGATATAAATTTCTCAAGTTATAACTCCAAGTTCTACATTGTGAAGGAAGTATGATGACCTCTCAATAAATAAATCTAACAAAATTTCCAGAGGTTCATATTGCTAACACAAGTTTATGTCCAGATTTCTATAGCATTCCAGTGTCAATAATTAAAGATATGAATTTTCTACGTTATAACTCCAAACTCTACATTGCGAATGAAGTATGATGTATTCTCAATAAATAAATCTAACCAAATTTCCAGAGGTTCATATTGCTATCAGAAGTCTATGTCCAAATTTCTATAGCATTCCAGTGTCAATAATTCAAGGTATGAATTTCTCAAGTTATAACTCCATGTTCTACATTATGAATGGAGTACTAAATATATATAACCATAAATTCCATAAGAATTTCCAGAGGTTCATAATGTTATCACAAGTTTGTGTCCATATTCTGATAGAATTCCAGTGTCAATAATTCAGGATATGAATATTCAAAGTTATAACTCCAAACTCTATATTGTGAATACTCTATTCTCCCCCCTCTAGAGTAACTTTAAGATCTAACCTCACTTTTAATTGGTATCAGAGGTTTCAACTGATATCAAAGCACTTTCAATTGGTATCAGAGGTTGGGTGATTCTTTACAGGCTAACACCTGAATCAAAAGATCAATTAGATCTTAATTTTCTTCTAGAGTTTTATTTTTTTCTAAAAACTCATGGTACAAAACAAAGAATACTCAAGCACAAGACCTCCTATGTGCAATCTAAATAAGTTTGCACTATGGAAGGCAAGGATCAGGTTGTATATGAATTCTATTGACAAAGATATTTTCAATATTATTTTGACAGGACCTCCTACTCCTACATCAACAACAAGTGCTAAAACAACAACAATAAATAATGTTGTTCCACCTCCTGAGTGGACAGAAGCTCAAAAGAAGCAGAAAAGTGCCGATGCCAAAGCTATGAATATATTGGCACAAACAATGCCTGATGACATTTTTCAAAAAGTTGTGGAATGCACTTCAGCCATGGAAATCTGGACCTCCCTCAACAACATGGTTGAAGGATCTGCAGATGAGAGAAAAGATAGAAGATCTCATCTCATCTCTCAGTATGAGAATTTCAAGAAAGGAGAAACTGAGAGTGTTGCAGACATGTACAACAGGCTCAGCCTCAAAATCAATGAGCTGAAGTCTCTGGACAAAGTGATCTCAATCACTGAAGTCAATGATAAGATCCTAATATGCTTCCTAGCACATGGGACTCTAGGATCTGGCCAATCAAGGAAGCCAGAAGCCTCAATGAGATCTCCACTGAGACCTTGTTAGGCAAGCTCAAATCCTATGAGCAACTTATCAAGTCCAGAGAAGCTGAACAATCCACTTCCTCACCAGCATCCAAGAAGGAAAAGAGCATTGCTTTCCAAGCAACTAAAGAGGAAGATAAAGCTCCAGGAGAAGTGGAGTTTATGAGCTTACTAGACAAAAGGTTCTACAAGATGGCTAGAAAAGACTTCAGAAAGAAGGATTCAAGATCCAGAGAAAAGACAAGGTATGACAAATCTAATTCTAAAGAAATAATTTGTTTTGGCTGCAGGAAACCTGGACACATTCTACCTGAGTGTCCAGAAAACCAAAAGAAAGAAAAGAGAAAAGAGAAAGAAGAGAAAAGGCACTCCAGCAAGCCTTCCTCCCACAAACACAAACACAAGGGAAGAGGCTTTGTAGCTGAAACATGGAGTGAGACAGAATCAGAATCTTCATCCAGCTCTTCTGAAGATGAAGAAAATGCAAATGAGAAGGACCAATGCTTGATGGTTATATATGACTCAAGCAGTGAGTCAGAATATGCATTATCATCTAGCTCCAGTGATGAAGAAGAAGAAAGAAACTTCTGCATGATGGAAATCAATGCCTCAGGACATAATTCAGAAGAATCGGAATCAGAAAATGACAGTGATCAGGTAATATCTACCTTTGATTTTAATTCAATTGAATTCAAAGATGAATTCAAAGCTCTTTGTTTAGATTTAATCAAATCTGAGAAAGAGATAATCTCTCTCAGAAATCAGTTGGCTGAAATGAACCAACTAAGTGAAGAAAATATCAATCTTAAGAAAGATTTGGCTGCCTCCAGAGAACACATTGTTCTCATTTGAGAACAAGTTGTCTGAAGCTAAGAAGTTTGAAGAATCCCTCAATGGGAGAAGTATCAAACTGATGGACATCACAAGCACAGTAAATGCCAGACTTAGTGGCAAACTGGGCTTGGGCGCATCATCAAGTGAGCCACATCTGATTAAGAAAAACATTCTTTCTACACCAGTAAAATTCATTTCTGCCAAGGGCAAAGAGGCAGTGGAAGTAGATAAAAATATCTCAAGCAAGAATATTAAGAATTAAGGAAGTCAACAGAATTCTTCGAATGGAGCTCGACGAAATCAATTCATTTCATCGAACAGAGATTGACGAACTCTGAAGCCAGACCTTCAGTATAGTTATTATTCGAACGGCGCTCGACGAAAGCAATTCACTTCGTCGAACGGCGATCGATGAATTCACCCAAATTCGTCGAACGGAAAACATACTGAAAATCTAAAGAATTTTTATTCTTCACATACTAAGAATACTTTTACTGAGTGGGTAATTCCTTCTAGGAAATATCATCCACAAGGCTATAAGGATTAGACAGATATATCTTTTATTTCAGTTTTTTGTAGAAAAACAATAGGACCTAAAGTAGTCTGGGTCAAGAAACACTAACATATTAAATATGGAGAGGAACACCACCTCTACTAGAGACATTTTGCAGGTACAGGATCACTATCTCAAGCAATCATTTCTTCCAAGATATTCTTCAATTGTTTGAAGAACAACAACTTAAGAAGTCATTGACCGCCAGGATCAAACTCACTTTTATTTGATATCAGAGATTTCAACTGATATTAGAGGACTCTCAATTGGGATCAAACTATCAGTTGCAGAAATAAAAGAATGGGGTTACACTCTCAAGACAGAGAATGCAAATGAAATTGCAAGTTCAATATCAGAAAACCAGGACTTTCAATTGGTGTCAGAATCAAACTCCCAGTAGCAGAAATAAAGGAATGGATACACACCCTTAAGACAAAGAATGCAACAACATTATTAGATCAAATTTTTGGAAATCAGATTGCATCCTTCCCTTCCTCCTTTTCAAATGTCCCTTCTTTTAGGGGCCTAGCTTCAGGGCTTCTTGAAACTAGGCAGGAGGAGAAGTTTCATGAAGAAGCTCCTTTTGATACGGGGAGATGTTTTGAAGAAGCTCCTTTATGATAGGGGGAGATGTCTTATGAAGATGCTCAAGTTTCAAGGGAAGATGTTGTATGAAAAAAAATCAGTTCTTGATGAAGAAGCTCACATCAGTTTTGATTCAGAAACTCAGATATGACAAATTCAAATACATATTGGTAGCAAAGCAGATTCAGTTATTGCTATAGTTCAGATCAACAAAAGCTAAAGCTGAAAAATGCAGATTCAGATTATAAAGCTTTTCAGTTCCAGTTCTAGTTCAAGTTGATTTGGTGAAGTTACCTCCAACTTAAGTTCAACAATTTTTCAGGAAGCAAGATACCGCTTAGATAATCAAATTCAGAAAGCTGAAGGCAATGTCAGAATTCAGAAAGCAAAAGGTTTTGATTATTTGTTTTTATTATTTCTGTTTTCATTGTAAAATTTCAAAACTCAGAGTATCATATTTTATATCTGCTGAAATGTTTAAAATCTGTCAGATATATATGCTCTGTTGTTTGTTTTTTATTTGATTTTGTCAAATAGTGTCCTAACCCAAATAGGGGGAGATTGTTGGAACAACCCTATTACTGATTTGGGCTAGGATCACTATCTATTGACTAGGACTAAGTTGACCCCCATTGTATAGTCTAAGGGTCAAGGTTTTAGGCTGTTAAGTTAGCTAGAACTTAAGGAAAAGCTAAGGTTCTGCATTCGACGAAATGCTATCTATGTTCGATGAAATGCATACTGCGTTCGACGAATGTCTTGCTCTAGTTCGACGAACCTGCTCAGTCTCAGCGGTCGACGAACCTGCCCAGTCTCAGCGGTCGACGAATTTGCTCAGTCTCAGCGGTCGACGAATTTGCTCAGTCTCGGCGATCGACGAATTTGCCCAGTCTCAGCGGTCGACAAACTTGCCAAGGTTCTGCGTTCGACAAACTTCTCTCTAGCTCGACGCGCTCAGTTCTCAAGTCAGTCCAGCAGATTATTTCTTCAGTTCGATGAACTCCAACTTGAGATCGATGAACTTAGCTCTACGTTCGAAGAATAATTATCCAGATGTTCAGATCGACGAAATCCAACATTCTGTTCGACGAACTCAGTTCTTCCAGGCAGATTTAGCAAATTAGCTCTCAGATCGACGAACTCTAGATTTAGTTCGTCGAACTCAACACTATGTTCGATGAACTCAATTCTCAGGTCGACGAAATTTCTCTTCTGTTCAGTATTTCAGAAGTATCATTCTTATTTCATTCTCTGAACTCAAATCGACTTTCAGCAACGGATCTATTCCTCCAGATAAGTCAAGGATTATATCTTTCCTTTTATTATTCTCATATTTTGAGAAAGTAGTCGTTTGGCTAATCGGAAAAGGACACTTTCATGGAAAAGGAAAAGTATTAATGAATACAGTTCCAAGAATATCTTTTCAGAATATTATATTCCTTAATTAAAAGATTTGATTTCAAATCAGTCAGAATATTTCAATAGGAATAAGCAAGAAGAAGATTTACAGGATTATTACAGTACAGCAAGACAGGAAAAAGAAAAGAAGAATACAGTCGAGAGGAAGAAGAAAAAAAAGATATACAAAAAGAAAAGGCTTACAGATCTTCATCTTCCTCAAACAGCAATATCATTCTCTGAGAACATCAACATTATTCTCTCAGTATTCTGCTGCAAAGTTCAAAATCTTCAAGAGCAACAAACAATCTGAGAAACTTTTGTCTCTCAGATTCATCAGCTATCAAAGGAAGATCTACATTCAAGAGAAAGCTCCATCCTCAACTGTCAACTATTTTCTATCAGACAGGAGGAGCTTTACATAAACAAATCCAATAGTCTTCTCTCAGATTATTGACAGAGAAGAACTTCATAACCCTCTTTATCCCCTCTAGTACAGGGTTCTAACTCCCTTCAAAAGTTAACCCCTTGGTGGCAGGGCACCTGAACAAAAACCTGTAGTTTGGTTTGAGCACCTGATCAAAAGCTCAAGTGGTGTTTGGGCACCTGATCAAAAACCCATTGGTGATAGGGCACCTGATCAAAAACCTAGTGGATTCCTACCAAGGGTGGTAGAAGAGTAGATGTACCTAGGTTTATTGGGGAACTACTATAGATCCTTGTGTCTTCTATGATTCTTGTTTATTTTTCTGTGTTGTGCTGTGTGATCTCTTTGTGTTTGTTTTTATAACTCACTCAGTACACATATAAATATCACAATTTTAATTCTGCTATAAAAATAAGTGAAATTTTTTAATACTCTATTCACCCCCCCTAGAGTAACTTTAAGATCTAACCTCACTTTCAATTGGTATTAGAGGTTTTAACTGATATCAAAGCACTTTCACCGACCTCGACCTCGACCTCGGCCTTGGCCCTGCTGTGCTGGAGGGGCTGCTGGAGGAGGAGGAGGAAGAAACTACTGGGGGTAGTTAACTATGATGTGCCCCAGCTGGTGGCACCCATATCATATCACCATCTAACGGCCCCGACCATCCTGCCTCCCCATCTCCTGGATCCGTAGTGGTGGAGGAGCCATCATTGCAGGGGGCTGCTACTCTGGTTTGAAGTTGGGACGAGGACATCCCCCACCTCTTCTGTGACTCATCACTCTGCCCTGCTGTGGGCCCTTGCTGCTCTCTCCAAAGTATGATCCGCCGGTCGGTCTCTTTCCCCTGCTCTGCACCATCAAATGATCCGCCTCCAGCTTTTTGGCCATCTCAATGATCTGGGTAGACGTGCCATGTGATATGAATAGAAGAGCCTACCTCAACGGATCCCTAAGACCCCGATAGAACCTTTTAGCGTACTTCCTATCATCCAAGTCGTGTACCCCCGCAAATCTGGCCAGGTAGGAGAACTCCCTCTAGTACTCAATCACTGACCGGGTCCCCTGTTTGAGGTTCAAGAACCTCTCTTCTAGCTCATCCCTATCCGTGGCAGATACAAAGTGCTCTAAGAAGACATCACTGAACTCGTCCCAAGAGATGTCAAACATCTCCCAATCTGCAAATGTGGAGTCCAACACCAACTTCCAACATATTTTGGCATGCATCCAAAGCAGACGTCGCCAAGGAGACAGCTCTGTTGACTGGGCAGTTGATGCCTGCTAACAGCTCCTGAATAGAATCGAGCCACTCCTCCGTATTCATTGCATTCTCTATTCCATGTTACATTGGAGCGGACAAACTCTTGAAGGCATTTAGCCAATTCGATCCGGGGTTCGGCTGAGCGGCCAGAACCTGCTGAGCTCTGAAGGCATCCAGAATAGCCGTCAAAGTTTGCCCCAGCTCCGTCTGCTGAAAAGGGGTGGCAGTCGGAGGGGGAGGAACAACATCCCGTGGATCAGCAAACTGCGAGGACTACACGAAAGTAAGGTTGTATTAGGATTAGCCTAACTCAATGCTTAAATGGACTATTTTCTATGATTTTTACACATAAGCACACCATAGCTTCCGCTGCTTAGTTTGTCCGCAAACTAAAGCTCAAGCGGGGTGTCCTAGTGTTGTAGACTTCTTTCTCTTATGATCGTTTGTTCCTCTGATACCATTTTGTAAGACCCCCCTCCACATTACTAGGAGGGTTACCCGGGTCTTATGCCCAGAACCGCCGCCTTACGGATGACACCAACACACAGGTTATTCGCCACCGCAAGTCGCCAATTTGTCGGCTAATATGATCATTTAACCTTTTAGGCCAATAGAGAATAGAATAAGAAAATAGAGATAAACAAGTCCACCATCACAATATTTCATAAAGAAATGTAAAAGTCCAGCAATGAGCACAAAAAAGACAGTAAGGGCTTATGCCCGATACATAACCAAATGAAATATAATAAAGTAAACTCTCTCTCTCTCTCTCTCAACAACTGTACCTGGGCCGATATTTCAAGCCCGATTCCGGCCACCTGAGGGCACCTCCGGCCAATCCCTACAGCCACCAACTTCGGCCGAGGTTGGACTATCGAATGGCGGTGAGAACTCGACTGGAGGTGGCCAGAGATGTCCTCCCGTTGTTTTCGATTTTTGGTTAAGAATAATAGAAACCCAAAATGGTAAACCACCATTTCTGCTTCGATTTGAAAATGGAAGAAGGGGGAAGCTAGCACAAGGGGAGGGGAGGAGAAACCGGACCTGGATGGGGGCTTGAGATCGGGTGATCCGTTGGGGCGGCATGGCAGTGAGTCACTCCGGTGAGCTGCTCAAATCCTTGTTTCTCCAGCGAAGGCAGTGAACTCAAGGGTTGGCTCGACTGCTTAGAGCTCTCTAAAGCTGATGGTGAGTTCAAATAGGGAAAAGGAGGGCTCTAAGTGTGTCTCCTATTAAGGCATGGGTCGTCCATGCCTTGTTTGTTCCTCCCAGTCGCCAAGTGGCATATGTTCGGCCCAATTTCAGTCGGGCATTTACTGAGGAGCTCGTGTATGGCTTTGGGCAGAGGAGTGGAGTGCCAAGTGGCCTCCATTCCTTAGATTCCTCTTATTTTAATGGGGATTTGGGGAAAACCCCATTCTACCTCTTTGCATGTCATCTCTCTCCTATTTTCAGAAGGCATGGCTGGTAATTAGGCATGTGGGCTGCAAGATGGGCTTTGGTTGAGGACTTAGCCCAATTAATTTGGTGTGGGATTTTAATATCTTACTCAAAAGAAATCGAGGGGGGGGGGGGGTTCTCGTCAATCGACTGGAGGTCCCATCGATCGACGGGAGGTCCCATCGATCGATGGAATGCCCCGCTGGTTCCTACTTTGACTACCAGTCCCGACGATCGACGGGATGTCCCATCGATCGACGGGACCATCCGTCAATTTTACCTAAACCCTTCAGTTAATTCCATCGGCGGGATGTCCCGTCGATCGACGGGACCATCCGTCAATTTTTACTTGACAGACATAATTCCATCTGCGGGTTGTCCCGTCGATCGACCGGACCATCCGTCGATTTTACCTAAACCCTACAGTTTATTCCATCGACGGGATGTCCCGTCGATCGACGGGACCACCCATCGATTTTTACTTGACAGAATTAATTCCATCGACTAACCTTGATTCAGATCAGATGTCTCCTCGTCATCTTCCTCCTCTAGTGGACAACATGCGAGTTCTCTCAATTCAATGTGGCTTAAGGTCACCATCTAGCTCAAACTCACCTCACACACCACATGTCCTACCCTAATTAAAGTTAAGGGGTCTAGTAGGAAATGAGATGTTACAGCCCAGGGCAGAGTGGACAGAGTCTGAAAAGAAGCAGAAGGCATGTGATGCCAAAGCTATGAACATTCTAGTATCCACCATGTCAGATAACATTTTCCATAAGGTAGCTGACTGCCAATCAGCCAAAGAGATCTGGGAATCTCTTTCCAGAATGGTAGAAGGAAGTTCTGATGAAAGAAAGGACAGGAAGTCCCTTCTCATATCCCAATATGAGAACTTTCAAAAGAAAGCTGAAGAAAGTGTTGCTGAAATGTATGGCAGATTCAACATCATTATTAATGAGCTAAGAAGCCTGGACAAGGAAATTTCTTTGACAGAGATCAATGATAAGATCTTAATGTGCTTCCCTAGCTCATGGGATTCAATGATCTGGGCCATCAGAGTGTCCAGATGCCACAGAGAAATCTCAACTGATGCTTTGCTAGAAAAGCTTAAGTCATATGAGATGCTTCTGAAGAGCGGAGCTCAATCAGAGGGAAGGGAAACAATCTCAACTCCCATACAAAAGAACCTTGCCTTGAAGGTTGCTGAAGGAGAGCCCTCTACTCCTGAAGATGAGATGTTCAGTCTCTTGGCAAGGAGATTCAGAAAATGGGTCAAGACTGAAGACTCAAGAAGAAAAGAGTGGAGCTCAAAGCCTAGATTTGATAAGACTCCAAAGAAAGAAGTGATCTGCTGCTCCTGCAACAAACAAGGGCACTTTGCTCCTGAATGCCCAAAAGAGCAAAGAGACAGGAGCAGCAGCAAACAAAAATAAATGAAGAAGTCCTCCAGGAAGAAAGACAAGAAGAAGGGCAAGGGGTTCATTGCTGAAACCTGGAGTGACTCTGAAGCAGAGTTAAGCTCCTCTTCATCTGATAATGATGAAGAAGCAGAGTTAAGCCCGCATGATGGCATTGGGGATATCCTCAGATGATGAGGAAGAACAAGTATCTATGTTTGATAATTTTGACTTCAGTTATGATGATTTTAAAATTAGCTTTAAAGAATTCTGCAATGATCATATTAAAATACAAAAAGAAATAGAAACAACTAGGCTAGAACTAAAAAATCTAAAGGAAGATGACCTATATTTGAGAAATCATAACTTAAGAAAAGCCTTTGAGGATGTTAAAATTTTGGAGAATGGATCGAAGACAACAACGAAAGACTTCAATTCAAAAATAGTTAACCAGTGACAATGAAGGACAAGAAGATCTTTATTCAAATTGACAATCTTTTTACAATGCGTTGCATACTTGGCGAGACATGATTTATAAGAGAAACACTTATATGAGAAGAACAAGCAACACAGCAAGCATCTGACGGCTAGAACACTGAGACCGCCCAGACCGCTTGAATTCAGCAAGATTGCCTGTTTCCCTGAGACCGCATGAACAGAACAGGTCGCTGACCTGAACTCTGCCAGACCGCCAGTCACAGACCGCACAACCTGCTACTTATTGAACGACTGAAAAGCAAAGCTGTCTGCACTTCTTGATCGCCCAGACCGTACGGTCTCAAGATCACAGAAGTAACCCGCAAACACAAGATGAAGAACTGCTCACTGCTGCAAGATCGCAACTCAAGACCGCCTGACTGCTTAAGGTCGCCTGATCAACTAAGTCCGCTGCAACAGACCAAGAACCTCCAAACACAGTTCGCCAAGACAGAACGCTGGCGAGCTGGTTTATTCAAAGCTGGAAATAAGGAAGAATACTGACTGAGACCGCTGGCCTCGATCCTGCGAACACAACCAACCGATCAATAATCTTCAAACCACGTGACCTTAAAGTTGAGACCGGTACAATCAATCCACACTAGGGTCTTACAGTTCTTGCATTATAAATGGCTAGCCCTTCCCCTCTATTTATAGGCAAATGAAAGGATGTCATCACCGCCCAAGAGGGATACGAACACCTTTCATATTGAATCACGCGGTCTCCAAAACCAGACCGTGTGGTCTCTATAAGACCTCATTTCACTTAAGCAAAACTGTCCAAGAAAGACAGCTTGTCAGGAACAACCCGGCAGACTGCTCGGTCTCTTATAAGAACAGACATGAGCATCTAACCGATCAAGAGCAGACCGCCAGAACCAAGCTCATACAACCCGCCCAAACTCTTATAAGATTGGATCCACATGAACATCATGACATACCACAACTGTCTGCCAGAATGAACTCATGCAGACCGCAGTACCAGACCGCCGAAATGACCTCCAGTACAAGACCACCCAGTCTAAAACAGAACAGGAACACTTGGGCACAACCGGCAACCCACAACAGTTCGCCAACACCAGAGATGTGCGATCTCAAGCCAGATCGCCATACCTGATCACCAGTCTGCGCAGTCTCTACGGTCTCCATATTCAGACCGCCCGGACACTCCACTTCCACTTCAAAAATTTAACACTCCCCCTTGAAGTGGGAAGTGGAAGTCAGCCCAAGTAGACTCCTCAACCGATCAAACGATCCCTTCGACAACAACTTCATAAAGATGTACACGACATTATCCTTGCTCTGCACATGCTCAACCATAAGAGATCCCTCCAACACCTTCTCCCGAATGAAATGATGTTGAATCTCTTTGTGCTTGATTTGTGCATGACAAACTGGATTGTTCACCAGTTTGAGGGCACTCTCATTGTCACCCCGAAGCAGAGTAGGACCTCACACCTCCTTATGAATGTCCTCCACAAGCCTCCTAAGCCAGATGGCTTCCTGAGCTGCCAAAGCCAAAGCTTTGTACTCCGCTTCCATGGTAGAGATAGACATAGAATCCTGCTTCTTGTTGCACCATGATATAGCTATAGAGCCTGTCATAAAGACATATCCAGAGGTCAATCTCCGATCATCTGAATCTCCTCCATAATCAGCATCCATGTATCCATGCAAGCAAAATCCTGAGTCCTTCCTATAGAAGAGACCCAAATCAGAGGTGGACTTTATGTACTTCAGAATGTCCCTAGCCGCCACAAGATGAGGTTTCCGAGGCTCTGCCATAAACCGACTCACTCGGCCAACTGCATAAGAGATATTTGGCATTGTGATCTTTAAGTATATCAGACTTCCGACCAAAGCCCAGAACACCAAAGGATCAGCCCTCATCACGTCGAAGTATTGTACCAACCTCCAGTGGAGTAGAGTTGCTCTTCCTGCCTTCCATGCCGAATCGCATCACAATTCGATCCGCATAGCCCTTCTGTGATACAAGCATACCGCCATTTTTCCTCTCCACTTCGAGTCCAAGGAAATGGTGGAGCTCACCCTTGTCCTTCATCTCAAATCTGATACCTAACTCAGCACGGAGTCTAGCTACCTCCACTTCAGAATTTCCCGTGACGATCATATCGTCAACATATAGCAACACCAAGACCTGAAGATCCTCCGTCTTCTTTACGAACAAGCTTGAGTCAGAATCAGAAGCAAAGTAACCACAGAACTGGAGGTATTCTGCGATCTTGTCATACCATGCCCGAGCCGCCTGTTTCAAGCCGTAAGGAGCCTTCTGGAGCTTACACACATATCTTGGGTGTTCTTCATAAACATAACCAGGTGGTTGATCCATGAAGATATCCTTGTCAATCTCGTCGTATAAGAATACATTCTTAACGTCAAGTTGCCAAATCTTCCATCCTTAGCAAACTTCCAACACGATCACCACCCAAACCGAAGTCATCTTGGCAACAGGTCTGAAAGTTTCTTCATAATCTTCCCCATACTTCTGAGAGAAACCTCAAGCTACAAGGCGAGCCCTATACCGCTCAATGCTACCATCAGACTTCTTCAGCTTGAAAACCCACTTGCAAGTCATAGGAGTAACACCCTCAACCTTAGGCACCAAGTCCTAAGTCTCATTCTTCCTGAGGACAGCCATCTCTTCATCCATGGCTCTTTCCCACTCCTTGATTCCAACGGCATTTTCAAAGCAAGATGGCTCTCTCTCATCCAGGGGACCTGTGAAGAAACATAAGATGAAGCTCACCAGATTTCCCCCTATATACTGATCTGGTGGAATGATAGTCCTCTTGCACCTCCTTAGAGCTTTACTCTGAACCACCTCTTCAGCTACCTGTTCTAAATTATCTCTCCTTCTAGGCATACTTGGAGCATCGCTCCCCCTGCTTACAGAACCTGAAGCACCTGACCCTGAGCTAGAATCATCTGGAGCACCTAGAGAAACAAGCAACTCCACCAGAACTTCCTTAGTAGCTTCTTATGTCCACCATCCAACCAGCTATCTTATAACTCAACAGAAGAGCTACCCTGGTACGATGTCAACTCATGAAATACCACATCCCTTGAGGCCACAACTCTCTGTGTCTCTGGATCATGCATCTCTAGCCCTTATTCCGGTCATCATAACCGACAAAGATTAGCTTTCTTGCTTTCACATCTAGCTTCGTTCTAAGAGCATCTGGGACATGCATATAACAGGTAGATCCGAACACTCAAAGGTGTTCCACGGAAGGCTTTTTCTTGAACATCAACTCATGAGGGGTCTTCATGTTGATAGGACTTAGAGGCATTCGACTGATGATATAAGTTGCACAAGACATTCCCTCTGCCCAGAAAGACTTTGGGATACTCTTGGCATGAAACCAACATTTGTAAGTCTCCGTCAGATGACGGATCTTCCGCTCTGCAACTCTGTTCTGTTGTGGAGTTTGAGAACACAAAAGCTCTCTCCAGATGTCATGCTTCCTGCAGAAGTTAAAGAACGCATTTGAGGTGAACTCCCCTCCATTGTCGGTTCTGAACAACTTGATCCGCAAATTAAGCCGACCTTCCCCCAGCTCCTTAAACTCCACAAATTTTTCAAAGGCTTCTGATTTCTCCTTCAGAAAATATACCCAAGTATATCTAGTGAAGTCATCAATCAAGACTAGCATATACCTTCTACCTCCAAGACTGACAGTTATGGTAGGTCCAAACAGATCACTATGAATACACTCCAATGGTGCTTTGCATCTGCTTTGTGATTTGTCGAATGGAAGACGTTGAGCCTTGCCATATTGACAACCTGCACAAACGTGACCTTCACCGAAAGATGACAAACTAGGCAGATCTCTCACAAGGCCTCTTCCTGCCATAGCTTTCAACTTATCCATCCCAACATGTCTAAGTATTTCATGCCAGATAGCCGAACTATCATTAGTCCTCGTCTTATCAACATAGGAACTTATTGATAACACAAACAAGTCCTTTACTTGCTTTCCAACATGAGTGACTTCTGCCTTCACTGCTGACACATTTCAAAGAAGTTTCACTTCTGTTGGACCAAATAGAACGTGATAGCCAGCATCAACAACGTTGGTCACCGAGAAAAGGTTGTTATTCATCCCCGAAACATGATAGACACTCTTTAATGTGAGTGGACCTATATCTCTGTTCAAAGAAACTACACCCTCCTTCTCAACAACCTGTATAGTATCATCAGCAGTAATGATAGCATCATTACCTGAGTATGCTTGCAATGAGGAAAACTTTGACTCATCCCCGGTGAGGTGATGACCACACCCAGAGTCCACTATCCAATCATCTTGATAGTTTATGGAAGCCAATGCCCAGACACAAGTGACCATCATGAAAGCACCTCCACCACCCCAACTACCTTCAGCATTGAAAGAAGCCTCCTCCTTACCTGCAGCATGCCCCGGCTGAAGATTGACTTTACAGTCTCTCTTGAAGTGACCAAGCTTGTTGCACCTGTAATATCTTGGCCCTTCCTTCTTCTTCCTGTCATACTTAGGAGCATAACTCCTCTCCTGCTGATATGAAGAAGATGGACCATCACTTACAAATGACTTCTTCTTCTTGTCCCATCTCTTCTTCTTGCCTAAGTATAGAACCTTGCTTTCTCCCCCAGAGACAGATATCCCAGCCATCTGCATTGCCAAGCTCTCTTGCGAAGTAAGCAAGTTCTCTAGCTCTAGCAACAACGACTAATTGGCCCAACCTTGAACAGAAGTAACAAAGGCCACATACTCCCTCCACAAGTCGCGGATTATGCGCCTCTTCAACCATGCTTCTGAAATAGGTTCATCTGGGTCCAAAGCTGATATCTCCGCGCAGAGGTTCTTCATCTTCAAGAAGAAAGTTGAATTGTACAAATCTCCCTGAGTTGCTTTTGCCAACTCATTCTCAAGAAACTGTAGCCGAGCTACGTTCTTCTTGTTGAACAATCCATCCAAGGCTGTCCAAATCTCAGCACCTGACTGACATTCAATTATGTGGTCAAACAGCTCCAGAATGATAACACGCTTGAGAGTGAACTCTGCCTTAGCATTTGTTCTCTTCCAAGCCTTCACTTGCTCAGTATTCCCTTTAGCAGGTACAACTGCTTGTCTCGCATCTCCTCCGACTACCTCCCATAAATCTTCACTAAGAAGATAGCACTCCATGCACGACTTCAACTTCTTGAAGTTAGTCTGCGTAAGGAGCTCAATTCCAAAACCTCTTGTATAACCTCCTTCCATTGCTATCACATTGGTTAACAACCTTTCAGAGACTGAAGCAAGATTCTATGGCTGATCACTGCCTCAAACCACGCTCTGATACCATATTAAAATTTCGGAGAATGGATCGAAGACAACAACGAAAGACTTCAATTCAAAAACAGTTAACTAGTGACAATGAAGGACAAGAAGATCTTTATTCAAATTGACTATCTTTTTACAATGCGTTGCATACATGTCGAGACATGATTTATAAGAGAAACACTTAGATGAGAAGAACAAGCAACACAACAAGCATCTGGCGGCTAGAACACTAAGACCACCCAGACTGGTGAATTTAGCAAGATCGACGGCTTCCCTGAGATTGCACGAATCGAACAGGTCACTAACCTATACTCTGTCAGACCGCCAGTCACAGACCGTACAACATGCTACTTATTGATCTGCTGAAAAACAAAGATGTCCACACTTCTTGATTGCCTAGACCGCACGGTCTCAAGATCACAAAAGTAACCCGCGAACACAAGATGAAGAACTACTCACTGCTGCAAGATCGCAACTCAAGACCGCCTGACCTCTTAAGGTTGCCTAATCAACTGAGTCTGTTGCAAAGACCAAGAACCTCCAAACATGGTTCGCCCAGACAGAACGCTGGAGAGCTGGTTTATTCAAAGCTGGAAAGAAGGAAGAATATTGATGGAGACCACTGGCCGCTATCCCACGAACACAACAAACCGATCAATAAACTTCAAACTGCGTGACCTCAAAGTTGAGACTGACACAATCAATCTACACTAGGTTCTTACAGTTCTTGCTTTATAAATGGCTAGCTCTGCCCCTCTATTTATAGGCAAATGAAAGGATGTCTTCACCGCCTGAGAGGAATACGAACACCTTCCTTATTGAAGCACGCGGTCTTCAGAACCAGACCGCGCGGTCTCTATAAGACCTTATTTCACTTAAGCAAAACTGTCCAAGAAAGACAGCTTGCCAGGATCAACCTGGTAGACCGCTCGGTCTCTTATAAGAACAGACATGAGCATCTGACCGATCAAGAGCAAACCGCCAGAACCAATCTCATACAACCCGCACGAACTCTTATAAGATCGGAGCCACATGAACATCCTGACATACCACAACTGTCCGGCAGAACGAACTCGTGCAGATTGCAGTACCAGACTTCCAAAATGACCTCCAGTATAAGATCGCCAAGTCTAAACCAGAACGGGAACACTTGGTCACAACCGGCAACCCACAACAGTTCGACAACACCAGAGACGTGCGATCTCAAGCCAGATTGCCATACCATATCAGTAGTCTGCATGGTCTCCGCGGTCTCCATATTCAGACCGCCCAGACACTCCACTTCCACTTCAAAAATTTAATAGAGGACTCTCTCAATGGGAGGAGTCAAAAGCTCTAAGATATTACACAAAATCTCTCCATGAGATATAAACACTTAGGTCTAGGAGTAGACCCTTGCACTAGCACTGAAGTCACTAGTAGACCAGCCTGGAAAAATCCAGTTAGATTTATTAGATCTAGTGAATATCAATCAAGTGAGAGGAGTGCACAAACTAATGATAAGGATAGTAATAATCCAAATAAAATAACTGTGGTTAATAAAGTAAATCTTAACAAAGAAAAGAAACCCCTAGGCAAGAGTAATTCAGAGAAACTAACCAACAATAATCAACAGGTTAACCAAAAGTAAAATAATTAAACATTCTACTGATTTATTATATTTAGATAGATTTTATACACATCTAAAGTATCAAAATAATATATCATGGTTTGATAAACTCATTCTCTGCCATCCAAAGGGATATCATGAAAGACCCTTCTACTCTTTCACAGAACCCTATAATGGTAAAAGCAAAGGGCCCAAGGTAACTTTGGTACCTTCTGATGTTTGAGTTACTTGTGCAGGAAGGTGTGGAGTTCTTTTCTCAGAGAAAGTAAAGGGAAAAGAAAGAAGTAGATAATCAATTGTAAACAACTCATATGCAAAGGGAGTAATCTATACTCCAAAATTCTATAATGAGTTTATACTTCATGGAAATATTAGTATAAATACTATTTTCATTAAAAATCATTGCTGGGAAAAACAACAAGAACTTTCTAAGAAAATAGAATTATTCATTCATAGTTGTGTCGAATAGAATTCGATGTACCGTCTAATTCTACTCGACGCATGCACCAAAAGGAAAATGCAACTGCTAATTCAGAGTTGCGTCGAATAGAATTCAAAAAGCATTAGACGCAACGTCTAATTCTATTCGACATTAGCTTCGAGATCCATCCAAAGCAGATAATTCAAAAAGCATTCGATGCAACGTCGATTTCATATCGACGGATATGTCACATTAATAGCGGTTCGTCAAATTCGAAGATGTGTCGAGTTCTAATCGATGCAAACCCGACATGACAAGCGCGCACAGCTTTACCTCTATAAGCTAATTTTGGCATGTTGTTTATTAATCTTTTTTACGGTGCTTCAGATAAAACCCTAAGTAGCGACGAATCATCTTCTTTTAAGAAAGATCAGCGTCGAATTCATTACACTTTTGAATTCTCTTCTCTTTGCTCTCGTGCTCTCCCCTTCTCTAGTTCTCTCATGCTCTTGTCCTTCTCTCTCTCTTTCTCTCTCTCGTGTTCATTTTGCAGGTACTACAGATTATATGGCACCACCAAAGGTCAACTTTGGGTTTAATGTGGATTTTGACTCCTTTAATGCTGCTGTAGAAAGTTTTAATGCCATCCTCGGTTTATTTTAAACCGCTGGACTGACAAAACTGATATCTACAAGGTGTAAGATTTTGGACTTTAAATTGACAGAGTTAAAGGACAGCTTTCACAAAGGAGTTGATGCCTCCATAAATGGAAGAATATATGAAACTGCCATCAACATTACAGAGGAGATGTTGACTCAAACATATGATCTACCATCTAGTAGTGATTCTGATGAACTTTCAGGAAAAGAGACCAGCAGGGCATTACAGATTATGAAATTCAGCAAAGATAAGACACTAAATTTGAAGAAGAATGATGTCTCTGAAGAGTACTGTTATGTAAAATCTCAGCACATAATGCTATTTTTAAGCAGTGGCTGCAGATTATGGGATTTCTAGTCCTCAATAAGAGAATAAACTGGGGGAGGTGCCTCCTTAAGTTGATTTCTCATACTCTCATAAGGAGAATGCTTATATGAGAGTGATGAGCCAAGTCTTGCTCTATCATTATCCAGCAGTCTGCAAGTCCAAAGGAGTGCCTATTCCTCCAGAGAAAAGAATAAACATAGGCATCTTTTCAAAATGGACCAGGCAGATTTTGAAGCCTGGTCAAGCTCCAACTTCACCCCCCCCCCCCCTCCTTCTCCACCTCCACAAAATACAACGCCAAGTCTACCAGATCCCCCAAGGGATAATTCTCCTCCTTAGGACAATCCAACAACACAACAAGATACAATTCCAGAAGATTTTTCCTGCTCAGAATATCCAATCCACCCCATCCACTACAGTTCCAGAGCAAACACCTCACATTTCTCCCCAACCACATCAACAACCATCCACCCTACTTCCAGATAATTAGTCTACTCCTCCACCACCACCAGTTCATATCTCTCTAGAAACTTACCAATCCCTTTCCCCTGCCTACCAAGATTCTCCTGATCTGAATGAGAACCTCACACCTCCACCTCCACCTGCCTCTACCTCTCATTCTACACCCCCAATTGATATTGAACAAGCAATTGCAAAGGCAATAGGGATGGCTTCCAGCACCTTTGCTGACTTAATGGCCACTCAAGCTAGAAGGTTTAATAAAAAGTACTCTCGGATGGAAAGTGAGATACTTGACTCAAGAGGGTCCCTCATAGCTCTCAAGGAATTTGTGTCCTCCTCCATGGTCACTAAAAAGTTCTTAACCTCTCTTATGAGCAAGGTTAAGAAGGGGGAGAACATTCAGGAGGAGGAAAGGTCGGTTCCAGAAAAGAATGACCATGTGAAGGATAAGGATGTGGAAAATCCTGATAAACTTACTATATTTCAAATTGTAAGTACTGATGCAAATGTCCAGGGGGCCTCATACAAGTCCCCAAGATAATCCTGTACAAAATTCTGAAGCTTTTCCTATAGTAAATCAGGGTGAACTTCCCTCAACTCATGGGGAGCTCCTTGTAGATGATCTACCTCTAGATGAGGTTGCAATAATTGCTAAGGAAGCTGCTCAGGATGCTGAGGAGAATGATCAATCTCAGGGGGAGCTTCCCAAAGATGATGAAATCAATAAAGAAGCAGAGAGGAACTCTGAAGGAGAGAATGAACCACTCACATTTTCCCCAAGACAAGTAATTCCAAAAGTATTCTCAAGAAAAAGGAGAACTCCTGAGAAGGAGCATTGAGGCTCAAGTATTCTGTAAATACCATACTTTCTATAAGCAAACATTTGTGGTGAACAATATAATTTCTTGACAATATAAGAAATGGCATGTGATTTTGTTCTATCATATCATATTGTCAATAAATGTCTTATTTGTATTTGTATTTATGTCAAAGTATGTGTAAAATCACTTTAAAACAAACTGTAAAATTTGTTAAGATAAATATGGGGAGATTGTTGGGAAAACCCTTTTGATTTAACTTAACAAATTAAGTATAAGTGATTTTACTTCTTAGGGTTATTACCCACATTGTCTAGTAAGAGTAATCTGGTCATTAGATGTCTTAGGATGTCACACTCAACTTAGAGTGTCAAGGACTGGTCAAAGAAATCACAAAAAAGTTGAGTTAAGACTTGCATCGAATGAAAGTCGACGCAACTTTGACTTGATATCAATGCAACTTTGAGTTAAAGTCGAAGCTGATCATTCAGACTGTCGAAGTATAAGTCAAGTCGACGGAATGTCGAAAGGGACTCGACGCAGGATGAAGAGCTTGTCGAAGCAATCTAACAAGTCGACGCAATGTCGACTATGAGATCAAGTTCAATGCTTCAACTCGATGGGTACGTCAATAAGTTATCGACGTAAAATCGACATCTGAGTTCAGCCAAAGCTAAGAATAAATTTGAAGCTATGTCGATAAGAACTCAGAGGTGCGTCAACATGAAGATTGATGAAGTCGACACAGCGTCGAATATAGTCAAAAAAAGGAAGCTTTTTAGGTGTCCTTTTGGGACCTTTTCAGAAGGACCACCAGGCTAAAGACAATTCTCCAACAGCTCGTTTGCTACCAAGAATAGAATGAAGCCTTCCAGGACACAACAAATCACTTTTGGAAGCTATTCAAAATGAATGGACGGGTCGAGAACAAAAGAAGAAAGGAAATTAGGTGGTTGAGAGGAATTCCTTTTCAGGACAAGCCAAAAGAAGAAAGGTTTTTGAAAACTCAATCATACACAACAAGTATGCAAAAAGAGGAGAAGAATAGAACAACACAGTAATTACATTCATCCTCTCTGTCGAATAGGGTCTTCATCTTCTTCCTTCTCAAACCTAAAAGACAAATTTACTGAAGAGCACTCTCTGCACAGGAACATACACAGCTGCTTCCTCTTTAACATCATACAACAACAAAACTACAACAAGTACTGAAAGAAAATAATCAAATAGAATAACCCTTGCAAATCATCACTATCATAAGCAGGGTCTATCATTTCAGATTCAGTGAAAGAAAGACAGAAACATCAACAAAGCCTCTGAAGAATTTTAAGAATATAATTCTCTCCTTCTCCCTCTCACTTTCTTATTACTATTTCCTTCACCTGTACAGAGTCTTAGGAATCCCTCTTCCAAAGGATTCAGTGGTTCAAGATCTCCTTATCAAAAGATCATTGATTCTAAGAGTCTCCTTACCAAAAGACTCAGTGGTTCAAAATCTTCTTATCAAAAGATCTGTGGTTCTAAGAGTCTCCTTGTCAAAAGACTCAGGCACAAGTTGTGCAATCATACCAGGGAGGTAGAAGAGAGGACTACCCACATTTTGGGGATCCTCTATAAAAATCCTTGTGTCTTTGCTGTGAATTTCTGTGCTGTCTCTTTTGATTTTTCTGTGTTCATTTTCAGCAGACTTTACTTTATTTATTCTGCCTTTGGTTTACTGTGTGCATAATACCTTAGTTATTTTTATTGTATGCTCAGTTAGGGTAAAAATATTTAAATCTCTATTCACCCCCCTCTTGAGAATTCTCAGAGGCACACTGTGCACTTTCACCTTTTAGGTATCTTAGAATTCTTTTCCATGTAGTTCAGTGACTTTCTTTAGGATTGCTTTGATATCTAGCAATAAGACAAACTATATACATAATGTCAAGTCTAGTTGAGGTCAAATATAATAGAATTTCAATCAATGATCTAAATAATTTTTGATCAACATCATTGTTATCTTCATCTTTAGATAACTTGGATCTCGTACTCCTTGGAGCGCTTATAGGTTTATAGTCAATCATATTGAATCTCTTAAGATATTCATTTACATATTTAGATTGACAAAGGAATAATCCATTTTCCTTCTTATAAATTTGTATTCCCAAAAAATATGATAGCTCACCAATCATGGACATCTCAAATGTTTTCTTCATTTCACTAATAAATTGATCACACTTTTCTAAATTCTTTGATCCTAATAGAATGTGTAATATCCCCAATCCTCCTAGACCCATTGGAATTGTTAGGGCATAGGGGTGAGGTGAGTGGCCTCAAGGGCCTTAGGGTAGGGTAGAAATTGCTAAGTGCACACCAAAGCTCAAAAACTAACCTAACCCTAAGCCCCTCAACTAAGTCAACTGACCCTCAATTGTCCAAGTTGACCTCACTTATGATTCCCTAACCACCAAGGGAGACCTATAGGATGAGAAGTGCACTTGGGTGGGACCCAATTGCATGAAATTGACCAAAGTCAACAATTGGTCAACATTAACCAAACTAAGTAAATTAGGATTCAATTGACCCTCAAATGTTCAAATTGACCTTACAACCACACTCTAAACACTTTAAGGAACTCATTCGACCCAAAAGCCCCATCCCATGGTCAACCAATTTGATCAAAGTCAACTCTAGCTCAATTTAGGTCAAAATCACACCTTAAGGCTAAATTGGACCAATTGGAGCCCCACAATGGACCAACCTATGTTGGGTGATGTTAAGGGACCCATGACCCCCAAGTGGGGTCAACCCACTCACCTTGGTTGACCAAAGTCAACCATGGTCAACATAACCCATTAAAGGTTAATTTCAAGCCTAAATTGAAATGAATCCCAACACCAATCAAGTAACCAATTGATCATGGACATAGGTCTTGCCCATCAGCCTTAGACTGAACCCTAATCTATGGCTTGATTAATAAAATGGAGGGGGGGGGACCAAAAGTTAATCAAAAAGGGTTAAAGCATAAAGCAAAACGCTAAAAGCATTCCCCTCCTCTACACTCCTCCCCCAATCAGCCTTGGACCCTTCCCTGATTGCTGGGGGTCTGACATTGACCCAGATGGAAGCAAGGAGGCTGGCAGCTGTAGTAGAGTGGCATCCATGGGAGAACCAAGGAGGCCAAGGTTCAAAACAGCATGTAGAGGCCTCCCCACCCCAATCTGACCTCACCATTAGCTTCAGGAGGTAGAGAGCAGTCGAGAACGACACCTGGAGCGAAGCTCTAGCCGGAGAAACAAGTCCGGGAGCAGGATCGCCGGAGCTCAGCTTTTCCATGGCAAACTGCCGCCGGAGCCGCCGCCACGCACCAACAACGGTTCGTTTCCTTTTGCCGCCGCAAGAAACTAGCCTACATTGACTAGATCTTTGTTGAAGAACACTAGCGTAGATACCAGTACCAGTCCACAACTCGGTTGAAGCTAGTTAGGTCCTCCGGTCAGTCAAGTGTACCAGATTGAGTTGGACCTTCCGGGGAAGAAGAGAACAAAGGTACGCTCGCTTGCTGTCTTGTTCTCTGCCGCGGACTGGGATCGCTCGCCCACTAGCGCCACAACTGAAGTTGAGATTCCAGACCGGTTCGATCGAGGGGGTTCCTCTTCACTTCCCACTACTCGCATCAATGCACGCACTCACTCCTGCCTGGCTTTTCATTTCATGAGCCCAAAGAAAAAATGTACAGCGGAATGTCAGTGAGCCGATAGGCGAACAGTCCAAGACCCTTGCGCCTACCCCGTAGTCGGTCGAAACGAATGTAGAAAATGTCCACCCGGGTCCCGATTCCGGATACTGAGCGAGCTTTTCTAAACTCAATCTCTTGCCTGGGCCAGCAATACCACCTCATAACTGCACACTCACACGATCTTTGCCGAGAGATAGGAGCATTCGGAGTTCTTCCCGGTTAGGCCAGCCAGGAGCTAAGCCTTCCCATCAATAAATGAGGAAGGATCGGGCTCAATTGAGCCCGGACCTACCTCTGAAATCCAAGGATTTCGCCGCAAAACGAGACCCCTGGGATCTCCGGAAACCTCCACCACCGACCGCCAGTCGCCGGTGGATGACAGCCCCGACCACCACGAAGGTGTCGGTGGTGTTGACCGGTGGTGGTGGTGGATGGATCACCGGCGATTCCCCTCGAAACATCGCCCAGCACGGTTGAATCTCGACCGTTGGCTGGAGGAGGAAGATGACGCGCTGCCACCGGATTTACTTCAAAATTCGTGCGCAGCTCCTTTTATTTAATTAAGTTAATTCAATGAATGGATTTTCTGGCTCTATTATTCAGTCAACTTCAAATAAAAATTAAGGCCACCTAATGGCTGAATTAGAAAAAGTGCCCGACATGAAAGTTGTAGGCCTTGGTCTTAACTTTCATTTGCCTTGAGTTCATGTCATTTGGTGACCCACAGCTCCCTAGGGAGCTGTTTTACTAGGACTGGTCCTACACTAGGTCAGTCCATTAGAAAAATTACCTAGGTCAAACCCTTCAAGCTTTAGATCTGTGCTTTTAACCATGAGTTGGTATACCCTAGGGGCACCCCCTGCTAAAGGGGCAGCCCTTGGTGGACAATTTTACCTAGGGTTTTTGTGGTAGTTAGGATATTTAAATTAAGTTGATTTTTGGAGCATATGATGTCCAAATGGCGCCAAACCTTGGTGGCATACTCTTTTGTACATGAGTAGTGCCAACCTAAAATTTCACTCCATTTGGAGTTGATTTAGAATGGAAAATTGGAAACCCTAATGAGGGCCTTTAAGGGTCAAATTAGGGTTTAGGTCATTTTGAGGAGTTGAGTGTGTTAGCCTCCTCCCATTATGTTGGATATGTGGGTATGAATATGCAAATGCTTGGGTCACACCCTAATGGTCCATTTGGAGCCATTAGGGTGGTGCGACCTAAAACCCTAAGGGTAAACCTTAAGGGTGCAATGTTGAGATTTGTGAAGGATATAGGACCAAATGTTCAATCCTTGGCTCAGAACTTTGTAGTTATGTTGGTATGGGCATAAAATGTCTTAGATAATTTAATGGGAATTTTTAGAGGCTTTTAAGTAATTTTTCTCTTAATAAATGAGATTACCACCCTTTCCTTAATAAAATGAAATGTATGGTCATATGACCTTGTATGGCTTTGATATGCTATCAGTGGCTGGAATAGGGTGAAATAAGGCTATGGTAATTTTGTCCTGAGTTATGGAAGTGTTATTCCTTGTATAGGAAATTTTAAGTGCTTGCTAGCTTAAGGGAATTTAATTTTGAAAAATGTCAAATCATGGGGAAAAATTGTGATACTTGGTTATCTGTTGTTTTATGTTAATATATGCCCATGATAATTGTTTGGAAGCTTGTTGAACTATATTTCTTGTACCTCATGTAGGAATTGGAATTTACACCACTTGAGTATTAAATCTTTTTAAAATATCAAATCATGGGGCAAAGATGTGATATTTGGTTATCTGTGGTTTTATGTTAATATATGCTCATGACAACAATTTGGAAGCTTGTAGATTTATATTTCTTGTACCTCATGTAGAAATTGATAATTGCCACCTTTGGATGTTTAATCATTTTAAAATATCAAATCACAAGTTAATGACACAATAATTTGTCAGAGGACTCTAGGTCCCTATCTGAACACTTGGTAATTTTTGTAGAAGTTTCAGAAGTGAAATACTATTTCTCCTAATTATAGTGGCATTTTGGTAAATAAATAATTATGATGATATACTAGTCCAAATGGCATCCTAGGGTCATGATACTCAGTGAACCACCATGATATAGAATATTGTCTTACTGATAGTTTTCATGTAGCATGAAGAATCATTTTTAGGGTAGTTCATGTGCAATTTGACTTAAGGCCTTAACTACTTTAAATTATAATAAATACCAAATTAATATGGAAAATTATGGAAATTGGAACATACCATATTGAAGTCAGTGGGAGCCTAGGATGATTATACCAGACCCTGGTGATGGATTTTTAGAAGGGTTCCCTTATGGGGTTGATGGATAGTTCAAATTTGTGGTCTGCGTTTAGTAAAAACAGAATTTTTGAGTTTTAGACAATTCAGACACCCAATAGTGTTTAGGAGGTATATCCAATCAGTAAATGGGTTGTAGCACACCTTCATTCAAGTAGGGTCAATCCTAGGGTTACTTGTGGGGTGATGCTAGAGTTAATGTAGAAGGAATGAAGGTACGTCCAACCCGGTTGGGTGGGACGGGAGATGAGCTGAGTCACTTTAAATATATGAAATGATGAAGGGTGAACCAAATGTTATCCACCAACTAAAGTAATTGTCTTGAAGAGGATAGTGGGGTTGAGCCCATTGATCCGTAGTACCGTTAGGGGCCCCTTATGGAGTACACCGCGGGAAGTCCAAGACTCACCCTAAATATAACCCTAACTAAATTGTAGGCAAGAGTAGCCTAAGTAGGGATGCAGCTAGTATGGATCTCCTCAGTGAAGGAGATGGGTTGGGTCAGCTTGTGTGATAGCCCCTGGGCCGGAAGCTCGGGTGGGCATTGTTAGCACCTGTTACTTATTCAATTAGTGGCGAGTCTTCGGTACTAGGCTGGTCGTGTCACCGACGGTAGTACGTTGACTCAGGTGAGGGTGAGGTTTAGCGGGCCGGTAAGTTTGAGTACCGCGGTCTGGAGGATAATCCCTAATAACCCACCCCGACCTTAAAGTCTGGTGGATTCCAGCAAGAGTACGCAGGAGCTCCGCTGCTGTGTTCTTAGCATTGAGGCGTACATGAGGTCTAGGCTTGGTAGTGACTATACCTGCCTAGGATGTGGAGTGCCCGATCCACTACCACCATGAGCCACGACGGTCGGTACCCGAAAGGTTGGCTTCCTTTCAAACAAATTGGGAACTATAAAGGTCTGTGCGCATAGAGTCGTGTGGGTGAGTCACATTGCATAAACTCATTAAAACATCATAACCATAGCATAGCATAACATACACATTAGCATACCCCCATCATATAAATTAGTATGGGCTCTTTTATATGATGGGTTACCTGGACATCTTAACTTATATGTCGTATGGGCGTTCATATAAGTTAAGGTACGAATCTGTGATGGTAGCTTAGATTTACTTACTGCACTGCATTTTCTTCCTATTTACTGCTTATTTCATTGCTCTACTTTACTGCCTTATACCTGCACTATGCTGCTAGCTAGATTTTATTGCTTTACTTATACCTGCTAGAATAGTGCCATGTCACCACCTTCTTGTTTACCCCTTGTTTGTCCTCCGCTTCTTCCTCCCGCTCGGTGCCTAGGAGTCGTGGAGGGAGGCGAGGACAAAATGACTTAGTCTTTATGACTAACGGTCGGTGTGACCGCAGGAGTCCGAGGAGACGGAGTTGTCCCACGCGCAGCAGGACGTGATGGCAGGACCTGAGCAGCAGATGCAGTGCACTACCACGACGCCACAGGTTGATGATTAGATTGCTAGTCTTCTGCATTTTTGAGAGTTTTGATGTAGTCTTCCGCATGTTGTAATGAGAGAGAGATAGTACTTTATTTTGGATATGTATCGGGCATAAGCCCCCTTTTTGCTTGTACTTCTCTTTTGGACTTTCTGTTCTCATTATATATTTATATATGATGCTGTGATTGTGGTCATGCCTTCTTTTATGTACTTACTTTTTGGCATAATTTACTTATGATCGTAAAGCCGGCAGGGTTGGTGATGAGCGGTGTTAGTCGACCCGAATGTCGGTGACACCGCAAGGCAGCGATTCTGGGCGAAGATCCACCTCAACCGTGCGATGCGGGAGAGGTTCGAGTTTTCAAGTACCCGAACGGGTTTTGGAAAAAGAGATCTTACAGAATGCCATCTACATAAATCAATATAAAAATTTGATCATCATTAATCTTCTTTAGATATAAAGTGTTGTTTAATTGACTTTTCACAAATCCCTTACAATGTAAGAATTTATCTAACCTTTCAAACTAAGCTCGTGGAGCATGTTTAACCCATAAAGAGCCTTCTTGAGTTTATACACATGCGAACTTAAGAATTCATCTACAAACCCTTCGGATTGTTCCATGTACACTCCTTCTTCTAAGATTCCACTAGAAAAGCCGATTTTATATCCATTTGATATATTTTACAATTTATTTGAATTGATAATACTAGAAACATTCTTATTGATTCCATGCGAACTACAAATGCAAATGTCTTTTCATAGTCTACTCCTTCTATTTGCGATTATCCCTTGCACACAAGTCTTGCTTTGTTTCTAACTTCCTCTCCTTTTTCATTAAGCTTGTTCTGAAATATCCATTTAGATCTTATAATATTTCTATTTTTGGGTCTTTCAACAAGAATCCATGTTTGATTCTTCATAATTTGAACCATTTCCTCATCCATTGCTCTCAAACATGACTTATCTTTTACAGCTTCTTGAGTAGATCTAGGTTCATCTATAGCTAACATTGAGTAAAGTACTTCTTTGGACTTACTTCTTGTTGTTACTCCTCTCTTAGGATCTCCAATAATTAAGTGTTATGGATGATTTATCTTAGATAATCTTCTCCTAGTATTTTCAGTTTCATTTTCTTCTTCATTGATCTCATCAATAGATTCATCCTCATTACTAAAAATTTCTTCATGTTCTTCATTATCTTAGTCCAAAGAATTTTGTTGATTTTTAATTTCTTCAAATATTACATATGATGACTCAACAATCTTGTTACTCTCTTTTAACATACATCTATAACATTTGCTCACATTAGAATAACCTATGAAAATTGCTTCATCACTGTTATCATCTAATTTTCCTTGATTAGATTCCTTTCTTTTTACCCAATATTTGCTCCCAAATACTCTAAAATATTTTACTGGTTTTTTTGTTATACCAAAGTTCATATGGAGTCTTATATGTGTTAGGTCTCATAAAGCATTTGTTTATAATGAGAACAACAGTTTGAATTGCAAATGACCAAAATGAGTCATTAAGTATACTTTCTTTCAATATACTTATAACCATTTCTTGAATAGTTCTATTTTTCGTTCAACAACTCCATTCTGTTGAGGCGTTCTAGCTTCTGACAATTGTTGGTCAATTCCATGTTTAGCACAAAACTTAATAAAATCCTTAGAGGTAAACTCTCCACCTCTATCTATGGCTTTTATGGATCGTCCTATTTGATTTTCTATTAAGGCTTTGTAATCACAAAGATCTCAAATGCCTCATCCTTACTTTTAAGTAAAATGATACAAGTTAATCTTAAAAAATCATCAGTTAAGGTCATGAAATATTTTTCATCATTGAATCCTTTTGTTCTTAGTGGTCCACACAAATCCATATGAATCAAGTCTTAGATTTCATTTGTGTTAATTTCTTTACTAAAATGATTTATTCTTACCATTTTTCCTTTCATGCATGGATCACGAATAGAATTTATGGGTTTTTTTATAATAGGAAGATCTCTTACAGCTTGAAAATTATTTAACTTAATCATATTTTCAAATCCCATGTGGCATAATCTTTTATGCCAAAGCTAATCATTTTCATGTATACTCATCATACACTTAGTGATTTAACATTTTTCATAATATAAAGATTTTCTTGATTTGTTTTTTCGATTGCAACTAAGTCTCCATTCCCTTCATTGTGAATTTTTACTCCTTTATCAAATGTAATTTTATAATTTTTACAACATATTTGACTAACACTTAATAAATTATGTTTTAAACCTTTTGTGTATAAACATCCTTTAATTTACCATTTAGTAAATCTACTTCACATTTACATATGATCTTTGCTCCTTGATCATTTCCAAATGTTACCGTTCCCCCAACATAATTACTAATATTATTCATAATATTTATTTCACCAGTCATATGACTAGTGCATCCACTATCAATTATCCCTCTTTTTGATTGTCCTGATTTTAACACTTTTAAAGCAGAGTGAACAACCATGTTATGATGATTTTGTTTTACTTCAGTTGAAGTAGGTAATTTTTGTATGAACTTTGGTGTCTTATAGAATTTCTTGGTGTGTCTAGAGTTTCCACAAAATTCACATTTAAAGATAGGGCCCATAATTATTACAATACTTAAATGTATGCCCATAATTATTACAATTATCACAGCATAATAATGGTATATTTTTTATAAGTATCTAGATCAAACCTACAATACTTAAAGGCATGCCCATAATTATTACAATTATAACAAATTCCATGAAAACAAGAAATGATATCATATCTTTTTGGCATCAAATTGACTGATCCCTCTGACACTTCATCATTGTAGAATGAGAACTTCAGATTCAACTTATTGTCAATCTTCTTTTCTTCAGTATCTATTTCAATTTGAGTCCTGGAAGATTCTCCTTGATAGTACGTAGCTGATCCCGCTCTTCCCATTCCTTTGTGTCTGCTTTCCTAGCATGTCGTTCAGTTTCTTTGTGGCATCTTCAAACTCCATCATCCTTTTGAATTTCTTTTCAATGTGATGTATCTTCATAGTAAGTTCCTGAATCTATTTCCTATCAGTGTCCCTATCCTTCATAAGTTGCTCAACTTGGTTCATTACTTCAGTGGCATCAAAAAAAAATGATCACCATCTTCTAGATCATCAACCACTACTTGTTTTAGTATAAGATTCTCAAGACTTTCAGACACATTTTTTATTTCATTTTCCATTTTCCCTTTTGCAACAAACAGAGAAAAATCCTTAGATGTTATTGATGGGGTTCTAATATTTCTGTTAACTATCTTAAGCTCGTGTGTCAATAAGGCTTTATCATTTTCAAGTTGTATGACTTTATCCATAGATTCTTCTAATTGTGTTTCTAAATGATCAAGAGTAATTCCTTGTATGTCGCTTCTTTCTTTGTATATTTCAAGTAAATCCCTAAGAGATTCTATTGTTTCTTCTTGGTCCCTAACTCTCTTTAATGCAGCTATGAGTTCCATTTCTAAGTTAGAGTTATTATTGTCTTCATCATCTGAGTCTATAGAATATTTTGAAGTTGCCATGAAAGTAAATGATTCATTTTTATCTATATTTGATTCATTGACTTCATCACTACTTTCATATTCCTCACTTACACAGTTTGATTTATTCTTCTTCTTAAAGAATCTTTTCTTGCTCTTAGAATAATTTTCAATTTTATTTTTATCATCTCTATTTCTTCTATTCTTATTATGATAACAATCAATAGAGCAATGTCCTGTCTTACCGCATGTATAACACTTACCAGTTGTTCTTGTTTTTTCATGTATCTGTCTTGATTGTTCTTAAATTTATCTTTATTCATTCTACTAAAATTAAGCTTTTCAAGCTTTTCTCTTTCTTTTTCAATTTCTGATTTAAGAACTAATTGTTTTCATATTCATTACAGTCAAACATTCTCATTTCATAATTAAGCAGTTAAGGAACCTAATACTTCATCAAAAGTGAGTTCATTTAAGTCTTTTGCTTCTTCAATTGCAGAAACTTTAGGATTGAATTTACTTGGTAAAGATATAAGAATTTTCTTAATGATGGTTGAATCATTAATTTCCTCTCCTAATCCTCTTATGGAGTTTACTACTTCATTTACCCTTTGCATGAAAGTTTATATGGATTCATCATCTTGCATTTTGATGATTCAAATTTACTTCTAAATATTTGAAGTTTAGCTTCCTTAATTTTTGTGTCTCCTACATGAAGATTTTGTAATTTAATCAAAATAGCTCTAGCATATGTGCAATTCATTACTTTCACAAATTCAGGATCAGTTAAACCAGACATTCAGGCTTGTATAGCTTTATTATTTCAATCTACTCTTCTTTTTTCATTGTTGTCTTATAGATCATTTACCCCTGCAGTTAGAACGTATTCATTATGGACATATTCCCATACATCTATTCCTAAGGATTTTATGTAGATTTCCATTCTCTTCTTCCAGAATCTATTAAGATTCAAATTGAGGGAACCTATCACTGATACCACTTATTGATTTAGGGATGCCTAGTGACACACACAAAGGGGGGATGAATGTGTGTGAGAATGGACTCTTAAAATTTTCTTAGATTTGAAAACTTTATATTTAAATATCCTTATTGGGAAAAACACCTTTGTGATTTATCTAACAAATTATCTTAAAGTGATTTCATAATCTAGGATGTATTACCCATAATATATAGAGAGGGTAATATGGTCATTAGATGTCCTAGGATATCACACTCATACTGGAGTGTCAAGACCTATCCAAAAAATAAGCACAAAATCCAGTTGAGTTAAACTTGCATCGAATAGAAGTCGACGGAACTTCGACTAAAAATCGAAGCACCTTCGAATACAAATAGAAGTAACTCAGACTGAATTCAAAGTATAGATGAAGTCGACGCAACGTCGAGATGAACTCGACGCAAAAGAAAAATTTGTCAAAGCAATATTAGAAGTCAACGCGACATCAACTTGAAATCGACGTAGAAGAAGAGTCTGTCAAAGCAATATCAGAAGTCGACGCAACTTCAATTTGAATTCGACGCAGAAGATGAAGTTCAAGTCCAAGAATACAACTCGACGGATACGTCAATAAGGATTTGACACAACATCGACATCTAAGTTCAATCAGAGCTAAGAAGGATTTCGAAGCTGTTTCTATAAGAACTCGGAGGTGCGTCGAGTAGAGGAAAAAAGAAGTCGACGCTACGTCGAATACAGTCAGAAATGGAAAGTTTTTTGTATTCTTTTCTGATGCTTTTCCATAAGGTATCCAAGGTTGTAGTCTGACTTTTAACGACTCGTTTATTGCCAAGAATGGAATGGAGTACTCTAGAGAGACAACAAAGACATTCTTTGAAGTTATTCAAATCAGATAGACGGGCCAGGAAATAGAAATAGAAGGAAATACTTAATATCCAATGGATATTCCTTCAAAGGAGAGAACATAAGAGGAAATAAATTCAAATACTATTCGACAAAGAATAACTATACATAAGAAGGAAGAAAAACACAACAAAGATTATTATTCTGTCTTCTTCTTCCTCAATCTCTCTTAGACAGAATACCAGAACAACTCTGTACAGGAAAACAAGGCTGCTGCTTCTTATTCATATCTTATAGCAGGAAGCAAACTAGAGTGTAGAGATAATCAGGATCAAAGCAAAACAACTCTTACATTCTTCTCTGTCTTAAGCAAGAGTTCATTATATACAGATCCTAAAGAACATCAAAAGCCAGCATCTTGTGTGATAGCTGTAGAAGCATTCATACAGCAGAATCATATTCTTCTTCTCCTTCTTTATTTTCTTTCCTTATAATGTAACTAAGAAAGAGTCCTAAGAATCCCTCTCTAAAGGATTCAGTTGGTTCTAAGAGTCCTTATCAAAAGACTCGGTGGTTCTAAGATTCTCCTTGTCAAAGGACATAGTGTGTTGTTCTAAGAGTCTTCTTATCAAAAGACGCAGTGTTGGTTCTAAGAGTCTCCTTATCAAAAGACTCAGGCACATATAGTGCAATCCTACCAAGGTGGTAGAAGAGTGGACTACCCACATTTTGGTGAATCACTATAAAAATTTTGTGTCTTCTGTATTTGCTTTTCTGTGTTGTCCCTTTACAGTTTACTGCTTTCTATTTTCTGTGCTTATTTTATTCTGAGTTGGTTATGTTGATTGCATAGTTGTTAGAGTGGTTTTATTATGCGTGCGTATTTAGGGTAAAAGTTTTTAAAACTATATTCGCCCCCTCCCCCTATAGAGAATACTCGGAGTTTATATTGTGCACTTTCAATTGGTATCAGAGGTAGGTTGATCATAAAAAGGCTAACACCTTGATCAAAAGATCACCTCTCACATATTTCTACATTTAAAAACTATTTTCAGAAAATTGAGTTCTAAGGACTATGCATCAACAAGACCACCAGTTTGTAATCTTAATAAGTTTACACTCTGGAAGGCCAGAATAAAGTTATATATGAACTATATTGATGAAGAAATTTTTAATGTCATTATTTCAGGTCCCCCAGTACCAGTCAGAAAAGATGCCAGTGGGTCAGTGACACAAGAAGTCATCCCTAGAGCAGAGTGGACTAATGCTGAAAAGAAAGTGAAGGCATGTGATGTCAAAGCCATGAATATTCTGGTATCAACTATGTTTGATGACATACTCTAGAAGGTTGCTGACTGCAACTATGCTAAAGAAATCTGGGAATCTCTTTCCAGATTAGTTGAGGGAAGCTCTGATGAAAAAAGGATAGAAAGTCTCTTTTCATATCCCAATATGAGAACTTTCAGAAGAAGGCTGAGGAAAGTGTGGCTGAGATGCATGAAAGGTTTAGCACCATCATAAATGAGCTGAAAGGAATAGACAAGAAAATTTCTCTGACAGAAATTAATGACAAGCTCCTCATGTGCTTCCCAAGCACATGGGACTCAAGAATTTGGGCTATCAAAGAGTCCATATGTCATAGAGAAATATCCACAGATGCTCTGCTAGGCAAGCTCAAGTCCTATGAGCTCCTACTAAAAAGCAGAGCTGAGATAGAAGCAAAGGAGAAACTCTCAATTCCTAAGGAGAGGACAATTGCTCTGAAAGCTGCTGAAGGAGAGCCTTCCACTTTTGAGGAAGAGATGTTCAATCTCTTGGCCAGAAGATTCAAAAGATGGGTTAAGACAGAAGACTTCATAAGAAAGGAGAGGAGTTCAAGCAAACCAAGTTTAGTAAAACTCCTAAACATGAAATAATTTGTTTTTCTTGCAAAAAGCCTGGGCACATTGCACCAGAATGTCCTGAAGAACAAAGGGACAAAAGCAGCAAGAAGAAGGAGGACAAGAAGAAATCCTTCGAGAGGAAGGATAGGAAGAATGGTAAAGGTTTCATTGCTGAAACCTGGAGTAACTCAGAGTCTGACTCAAGTTCTTCCTCATTTGACAGTGATGAAGAGAGTTCAGCCGAAAAAACCTATTTAATGGCTTTAAAATATTCTATTGAAGAAAATCAGGTAACTATATTTGATGACTTTGATTTCTCTTCAGAAGACTTTAAAGAATGTTTTAAAGATTTTTTTTTTCAAGATTATATTAACAACCAAAAAGAACTTAACACACTTAGAAAAGAACTATAAGACCTTAGGAAAGACAATCTATACTCAGTCAACTATGAACTACGAAATCAGATGTATATGAAAGAAAAAGAGATTGATACATCAGCTAATGAAAATTCTAATCTAAAAGAAGAGCTTATAAAGGCAAAAGCCTTTGAAGACTCACTCAATGGGATGAGTCAAAAGCTTAAGGACATTACACAAAATCTCTCCATAAGATTCAAACATCTTGGTCTAGGAGCAGATCCATCTGATAATGCTATATTTATTGTTATTTTCACATAATATTTTATTAATAATTAATTTAATTTAATTTAGTTTTAGTTAATTTATCACTAATTTATCTTCTTTTTATAATTTCAGATAATTTGGGCTGCCAATAGCAATTTAAAGCTCATAAGACTAATCAGGAGATTATTTGGAGCATTTCGGCCAAAATCGCAAAGTACACGCCCTCGGTCACGGGCGTGACCTAGGGCGTGACATTTTGTCACGGCCGTGATCCAGCCCCGCGCATTCCAGTTGAAAAGTCAGCCGCCACGTCAGTTTAAAATTACACGCCCTCTGTCACGGGCGTGACCTAAAGTGTCACGGGCGTGACACGCCCGGAATGCATTCAATTCAGCCAGCAATCAATTCCCGCCGTTTCTAGCTTACACGCCCTTGGTCACGGGCGTGATTAAGGCCGTGACTCTTCTGCAACCGCCAGATTAGCTCCTGTTCGCGGCGTTTCCCGCCGTTTCCTGACCCGTTCAAGACACGCCCTCTGTCACGGGCGTGACCGAGGCCGTGACCCGCCATGCAATTGATTTCTGCCGGTTTCTCTTCCCCAACGTCCCGGGCTTTCATGACAGCAATTACGCAGCTTACACGCCCTTGGTCACGGGCGTGACCAAGGGCGTGACTCCCCGATTTTTCAGCTATAAAAGGCAGCAATCTCCAGAAGTTCAGGGGTTCGATTTTGGAGTTTACTTACAGCTTTAGTCTACTATTATCGTTGTTCTAGCTAGTTTTTCTTCAAGTTGAAAGCTTTTATTATTGCAATTTCATTTCAAGTATTCTAGTTTTTTTTTAAATCATGTATTTCTCTCTTATCATATGTGTTTCCTCCATCATGATGAGTAGCTAAATTTCCTTTAGCACTTGGTCATGATGAACTTTGGAATGAAATAAAATATGTTTTGAATTTTTCTAATTAGCAAACTCTCGTATTGTTTATCTTCGATTTATCTTTGAATTATTTCGTTTTGATTTCATATGTCCGGAATATGACTTTCAATCTAAGATTCGTTTGCTAGTGATCGAGAGATCCATGCGAACGAGGAGATCACTCAAAGATAAAAAGAGTTGTATGCATTCCTCGAGAGAGGGTGACGCAAATCTTCCGGATTGGAGTCAAATCCAATAGTGGGGTTCACCGCTTAAAGCAAGCTTAGGGGGTTTCGACTGGCCGAGGGGTCTTAATCGATCAACCTAAGGTTAGGTGGTAGTTCTCTCGAGAGAGGCTCTACCATATTTTGGGAACCTCCACGGTCGAATATATTTCAATAAGAGTTTGCGGTTTCATCTTTTATAAAATTAAATTTTATTCCAAAGGGATTCAAGACCAAGTGCTAATCCTTTTAATCATAATCTTTCTTCGTAGTTAATTTTCTCCAAATCGTTTTTCCAAAACAAACCCAACTTTTGATCGATAAAATAATAGCTCTTCTTTGTGAGTAGAAGTACTCAACAAGCCCGGAAAAATACGACACTTGATTTTCTAAATCCTATACTATAAAGCGATAGGTACACTTGCCTTATCGAATTATTTTGCGCAGCGCGAATTTATCTCATCAAGTTTTTGGCGCCGTTGCCGGGGAAAAATTGTTGATATTTTGAAAGCTTAGTTCTATTAATTTTATCATTTTTTTTCTCTTCTTCTCTCTTTTCTACGTTTTTTCTGTTTGGTGTATGACCCGAAGGAATCCGTCCGATCTTCTTGAATTGGATCCGGAAATCGAGCAAACCATTCGGCGACGCTTAAGATTCCAACGACCAAGTTCTCAAGATCCGATTGAGGAATCCGTAGGTGACACTTCCTTTCCGAATACTCTTCCTTCTTCATCTTCTTTTTCTTCCCCCTCCTTTTCTACCTCTTCTAATATGGGTGATCCAAATCTGGATGAGGTCGCGCAACGGACTATGTCCTATTATGCCCGGCCTAATCTAGAGGATACCACTTCTAGTATTGTTCGACCTGCTATAGCGAACAATAATTTTGAATTAAAGCCGTGCATCATTCAAATGGTACAACAATATGTACAATTTGATGGGCTTCAAGATGAGGATTCCAACGCGCATATTTTTAGTTTTCTAGAAATATGCGATACTTTCAAAATTAACGGGGTATCCGATGACGCAATAAGGCTTCGGCTTTTTCCTTTCTCCTTACGCAATAAAGCTAAGCAGTGGCTCAGTTCTCTTCCAAGAGGATCTATCACCACATGGGCCCAAATGACGGAACAATTTCTCACGAAATATTTTCCGCCCGCTAAATCGGCTCAATTGCGTAAGGATATCATTTCTTTCTCCCAAGTTGAAACGGAAACACTTTATGATACTTGGGAGCGATTTAAGGAATATTTGCGCCGATGCCCCCATCATGCAATCCCCGATTGGTTGCAAATTCAAACATTTTATAACGGCCTCAATTCTCAAACGCGTCAAATGATTGATGTCGCCGCCGGTGGTACCTTGAATAACAAAACACCGGCAGGAGCGCAAGAGCTTTTAGAGAGTATGGCCATGAATACGTATCAATGGAGTACACCTCGGTCGCGCTCAAATAAACCGGCCGGTTTGTATGAAGTTGATGCAATTTCGAATTTATCTGTCCAGGTTGAGCTTTTAAATAGAAAAATAGAAGAGATGACTGCTTCCTCTTCTACACCTACCTGGGGATCCCCCTCCACCATCGCCGAACATGTGGATTACATGGGTAATCCGAATCGGCCAAACTTTAATTCGGGTAACACTCATTATGGTAACACATATCACCCGGGTTTCCGTAACCACCCAAATTTCTCTTGGAGTAATCCAGGGAATGCGGCACAACCCCCAAACACAATTCCACCTGGTTTTCCTCCACCACAAGCTCCAAAATCTCCCTCTCTTGAGGAGGTTTTCACCAAATATGCAGCAAATAACGATGCCAATATCCGGAATCTTACCGGATCTGTTCGCAATTTGGAGAATCAAATTGGGCAAATCGCGAAGATGCTCTCCGATCGCCAGCAGGGAGCACTTCCAGGCAATACGGAGCCCAACCCAAAGGAGCAAGCAAAGGCTATCACGCTACGAAGCGGGAAGGAGGTAACTACCCCTTCACAATTGGTTGAACCAGAGGTAACAATCTCTTCATCTTCTCCTCCTCCTCAAGTTCCAACGCAAAATAAAATTAAGGAATTTCAACCACCACTTCCCTATCCGTCTAAATTAAAAAAAGATCGAAATGATGAGCATTACGGTAAATTTTTAGATATGTTTAAACAAATTCAAATTAATTTACCGTTTTGCGAAGCTATCGCGCAAATGCCGAAGTATGCTAAATACCTCAAGGAGCTTTTGTCTAATAAAAAGAAACTTGAGGATATTTCTACCGTTCAATTGAACGCGGAGTGCTCGGCAGTTTTACTTAATAAATTACCTAAGAAATTAACCGATCCGGGTAGTTTCTCAATTCCTTGTTTATTTGGCGATTTCTTAGTAAAACATGCGTTGGCCGATCTAGGCGCCTCTATAAATTTGATGCCTTATTCTCTTTTCCAAAAATTGGGTTTAGGAGAGCCTAATCCTACGAGAATGAGCATCCAATTGGCGGATCGATCCATAAAATACCCAATGGGTATTATCGAGGATGTGCTTGTCAAGGTTGATAAATTTATCTTTCCGGTAGATTTTGTCATCCTTGACATAGATGAGGACGCCGAGGTACCACTCATTCTCGGTCGCCCTTTTCTTGTCACCTCGCGCGCCATAATTGATGTTAGTAACGGTAAACTTCTCCTTAGAGTCGGAGATGAGGAAGTTACCTTTACTATAAATTCTTCTATGAAAAATACGCTCTCAAATGACGACTCTTGTTTTTTCTTGGAGGCTTCACCTGATGAAGACTCAATTTTATTTTCTGAATATATTTCACCGTCATCTTTCTATGATGAAGAATTTGAAAATCTCGAACTTATTTCTCATGAAATTATTGACGACACGATCACTCACGAACCTATTTTTGAAATTTTAGAATTAAGTAGTGATCGATTAAAAACTTCTTATGAGGAACCTCCCGTAGTAGAACTAAAACAATTGCCTAATCATTTAGAATATTTATTTCTAGCGGAGGATTCTAAGCTTCCCGTAATCGTGTCGGCGTTTCTGTCCGATGAAGAAAAATTAAAATTATTAAATGTTTTAAAACTTCATCGCCGCGCAATTGCGTGGAAAATTACGGATTTAAAAGGGATTAATCCCTCCTTTTGTACGCATAAAATTTTATTAGAAGAAACTTCACGTAAATCTATTCAACCTCAACGCCGCCTCAATCCTAATATGAAGGAGGTGGTTAAGGCGGAGGTAATTAAATTATTAGATGCGGGCATCATCTATCCAATTTCGGATAGCTCTTGGGTTAGTCCGGTCCAAGTGGTGCCAAAGAAAGGAGGGTTAACGGTAGTGCCAAACGAAAAAAATGAATTAATCCCAACTAGAACCGTTACCGGATGGCGGGTTTGTATTGATTATCGCAAATTAAATGATGCGACCCGTAAGGATCATTTTCCTTTACCGTTCATCGACCAAATCCTTGAACGATTATCCGGACACTCGTTTTATTGTTTTCTTGACGGTCTCTCGGGGTATTTTTCAAATCCCAATTGCGCCCGAGGACCAAGAGAAAACAACCTTCACTTGTCCGTTTGGCACCTTCGCCTATCGTAGGATGCCATTTGGGTTATGCAATGCGCCGGCTACATTCCAAAGATGTATGCTAGCAATTTTTGACGAGCTAGTGGAGGATATTATGGAAGTTTTTATGGATGATTTCTCCGTTTTCGGAGATTCATTTGATTTATGTTTGACTAACCTTTCCCGCGTTCTCCAAAGATGTGAGGAGACAAATTTAGTGTTAAATTGGGAGAAGTGCCATTTTATGGTACGGGAAGGTTTAGTTTTAGGCCACAAAATTTCTAGTAAGGGTATAGAGGTAGATAAAGCTAAAATTGAAACTATAGAAAAATTACCTCCCCCTTCAAATGTTAAGGCCGTACGTAGTTTTCTTGGGCATGCCGGTTTCTATCGCCGGTTTATAAAAGACTTTTCTAAAATAACCAAGCCCCTCACTCACTTATTAGAAAAAGATGCACCGTTTATTTTTGATGAAAATTGTTTGCATTCTTTTTCTATTATTAAAGAAAAATTAATAAACGCTCCTATTATGATAGCTCCCAATTGGGATCTTCCTTTTGAGATTATGTGCGATGCTAGTAGTTTTGCCGTTGGTGCAGTCCTAGGACAACGCATAAATAAAAATTTTCATCCTATTTATTATGCAAGCAAGACACTTACCGACGCACAAGAGAATTACACAACAACCGAGAAAGAGCTTTTAGCCGTGATTTTTGCTTTTGATAAATTTCGCTCTTATCTTACTTTATCTAAAGTAATTGTTTTTACTGATCACTCGGCTTTACGTTATTTGCTAACAAAAACTGATGTCAAGCCAAGGTTGATTAGGTGGATCTTACTTTTACAAGAATTTGATTTGGAGATCCGGGACAAACGGGGAGCGGAAAATTTGGCGGCGGATCATCTTTCTCGGTTGGAGAATCCCAATTCGGAGGAGCTCATAGAGGAAGAAATTAATGATACTTTTCCTGAGGAACGCCTCCTCGTTATTCATAAGGTAATAGATCTCCCCACCCCTTGGTTCGCCGATTTCGCAAACTACCTTGTTGCGAGATTTCTCCCAAAAGATTTTTCCTATCAAGAAAAGAAGAAATTCTTTTCCGATTTGAAAAATTATTTTTGGGAGGATCCGTTCCTTTTTCGAGTTTGTGCAGACCAAGTGGTGCGGAGGTGTGTATCTCATGAGGAGGGCGCTCAAATTTTAAAGCATTGCCACGAGGGACCCGCCGGCGGGCATTATAAAGCAAATCGGACGGCACGGAAGGTACTTGAAGCGGGCTTCTATTGGCCGAGCATCTTCAAAGACGCTCACGCACATGTAAGTCGTTGTGAACAATGCCAACGCTCAGGTAATATCTCCCGTCTTGATGAAATGCCCTTAAAATCTATTTTAGAAATTGAGGTTTTTGATTTATGGGGGATCGATTTTGTCGGCCCGCTACCAGTTTCTTTTGGAAATCGATATATTTTGGTAGCGGTCGATTACGTGTCTAGGTGGGCGGAAGCGCAAGCCCTTCCCACCAATGATGCCCGAGTCGTAACCCAATTTCTCAAAAAACTCTTTTCGCGATTTGGAGCACCGCGGGCGATAATTAGCGATAGGGGAACTCATTTTTGTAACGCCCAATTCACTAAAGTTTTATCTAAATATGGCGTTACACATAGGATGGCCACCCCATATCACCCTCAAACAAGTGGCCAAGTAGAAGTGGTTAACCGTGAATTAAAACGAATTTTAGAAAAAATGGTTTCCACCAATAGGAAAGATTGGTCGCATAAACTCGATGATGCTTTATGGGCCTATCGGACCGCGTACAAGACCACTATCGGTTGTACGCCGTATCGATTGGTCTATGGGAAAGCATGTCATTTACCGGTCGAACATGAGCATCGCGCCTTTTGGGCGCTTAAATTTCTTAATCTAGATAGCAATATTGCTTCCGAGCTCCGCAAGTTCCAACTTAACGAGCTCGATGAATGGCGCTCCCTTGCTTATGAAAGTAATAAATTATACAAGGAGCGCACTAAATTTTATCATGATAAGAAACTTAGGAATCCTAAAACTTTTCGACCGGGAGACCAAGTTCTCCTCTATAACTCGCGCTTACGACTTTTTCCGGGAAAACTTAAGTCCCGTTGGTCCGGCCCCTTTATCGTCAAAGAGGTTTGGCCCTACGGGACCGTTTCAATAACACATCCTGAAAAAGGTGAATTTAAAGTGAATGGGCACCGGTTGAAATTATTTTTCACCGGCGATAATTTTCATGAGCACCGGGAGGAAATTCACCTTCCGAACACCTAAATCGGCGTGCCACCATGGTCGAGCTCAACGACCGTAACCAAAGCGCTCTTGGGAGGCAACCCATGTTTTTATCTTATTTTATTTTTCTTCCGTTTAAAAAATTCTAAGTATTTTTATTCTTGTTTTTAAAAAAAACAATAAAAAAATTACAACATATAAAAATGGAAAAAACAAATAAAAAAAAATGTTATTATTCTATTTTGAGGTTTTTACAGGTTTGGAGGAGATTTGCGTGATAACGGTCACTCGCAAATACGCTTGAAACCCGCTCTCCAAGTCGGTACTTTCTTTTTAAGTATTTCTCTTTTTATTTTATTCCCCTGATTTTGTTTTTGTTTTGTTTTCTTTTCAAATCAAAAAATATAAAAAAAAAATAAAACAAAAATTCTCAGTCACGGCCTCAGTCACGGCCGTGACCAGGGCGTGGCGCATTACGATTCGTTTTCCTGGCGAATCTCTCGACAAGTTGCACTCCAATCCGTCTTCCGTAAAAGTCACGGGCGTGACCAACCTTGGTCACGGGCGTGACATCAACGGAAGGACATTTTGGCCTGAGCCGGCACACACGGGCTAAGTTTGGGATGTCACGCCCGTGACACTCGAGTCACGCCCGTGACATTTGAAGGTCACGGCCGTGACTCATCCCGCTGGCGCATCACCTCCACCGCACCAGGTCAAAGATTCTCTTTGACTGTCACGCCCGTGACAGTCAAGTCACGCCCATGGTCACGGGCGTGACCCTGAGCGCTGACACCTCGGGAACCGATTTTTGACAGCGAGCATTGGATTCCCTGCTCTCTTTGATTTCGCCAGTTACACGCCCTTGGTCACGGGCGTGACCGAGGGCGTGACTTGACAAAATTCCACTTTTTGACCGGTCAAGCATAGGATTCCTCCCTCACGCCAGATATCACGTGTCGCCTCTTACACGCCCTAGGTCACGGGCGTGACCGAGGGCGTGACACCTAAATTTTCACCTATTTAAAGGCCACTTTCCCCTCTCTTTTCTCCACACCTTGTCCACCATCTCTCCCTTCTTTTCTCTCATCTTTGGCCGATTACTTCATTTCTTCCTTCCAAATGGCCGGCCGCCGCCGCAATCACGCCATTGGCGGATCCTCCTCTTCACTCCCCGATGAAACTTTTGATGCGGAGGCTATGCTCAATTTTTCTCATCCCACTCATCAAGACCGAAGTACCCGCCTCCGTGGGAAAGAATTTGGAGTTTTCCGCGTCATCGATTGGAACGTTCTCACCACCCTCGGGCAGGCGAACGCGGTGCGAGATCTACTCACTACTCCGGGGTGGGCTCCTTTCTTCTCCATTTCGGAGCCGGCGTACTACGAGCTGACGGTGGAGTTTTTCTCTTCGTTTGATTTCCACTGGGCCGGGGCCGACAACGTGCTTGAATTCCGAATGGGCGGGCTTTCACAAACTCTTCCTTTGCGTCAGTTCAACGTTCTCATGGGCTTCTGCGACGAGGCCTTCACTCTTACGGAGGCCTACACCGCTCTCCCCCTTGATTTCCCTCGTGAGTATAACCTTCCCGGATTTTGGGCGGAAATCAGTAACGACCCCAATCCATATTCGCCTACAAAATCCAAGGGTAGTCATCTCCTCTCCCCCGCCTTACGCTATCTCCACTACCTCCTCACTTTCACACTTTCCGCTCGCGGCGATAGCCATGGAGTGGTGACCCGCGCGGACCTGTTATATTTATATAGCATGCACGAACGAGTCCCCCTCAATCTTGGTTCGGCGCTAGCGATGTTTTTCCGGCATCAGGCCGAAAATCGGAGGCTTAGTGCGCTACATGGAGGCTCGTTTGTTACATTTTTGGCCAAGCGTTTGGGGCTCTGGGATGCACTTCCTCCCATGTCTCCACTCCAAACGCCTACGCCTATCACTTTCCAAAACCTCCGAGCCCTTGGTTTGATGCGTAGGCGTGGCCGCGAGTACGAGGCCGTTCCTGGCGAAGTGGGTGGCGACCCGATCGATCTTGATTTCGAAGCTGATTCCGGTGGCGTTGCTCCAGCTCCACAGTTTCCACAGCCGCCACAGCAGCATTTTCCCCCTGCGCCCGACTCATCGACTTGTTTCGATCAGCAGTTTGGGCGGATCCACACTCGTTTGGATCAGATTCAGACAGAGCAGCTGTCCATGCGCACTCATTTTGACGCACGTTTTGATACCCTCGAGCAGCGCCATGCTTCCTCTATGGAGCATCTGCAGCGGGAATTTGCTGATCTGCGTGCTTATTATCAGCAGGAGGACGACGACGATGATGTTTGAGATTTTTATTTTTGGTCGTCTGTATCTTTTATTTTCTGTCCTGCACTTTTGTATTTGTTTTATTTCTCTTTTATTTCTACCAAAATATTAAAAATATCAAAAAAAATGTTTTGCTTTATGTCTTTCTTCAGGATGGCTTGGGTATTGATTTGCTCTTCATCAGGGAAGTTTTCTTTTCTTTACTCGTACTTATTTCTAAAACATTGGGGACACTGTTTTCTTTTCAGTATGGGGGGGAGGGTATTTCACGACGGTTGTATTGCAAAGCAACACCCAAAATTTTTATCAAAAAAAAAAAAAAAAAATCTACAAAATTACAAAATTAAAAATTTTTATAACAAAAAAAAAGAAGCAAAAAAAATACAAAATTAAAAAATCTACAAAAAATATATATATATATATAGTTTTATCAATATTTCTATATTTACTTGTTTGCAAAATTCTTAGTAGATTTACTTTTACATAGTGTTGTAGAAAATTTTATATACTTCATTAGATTTTGAATTTTGGAGTAAAATTGTTGACTCGTGCAGTGTTCTAGTTACGCGCACGCGTTAGTAGGATCTCATGTCGAATTAACTATTCAGCATAAAATTAGATTTATGTTTTTCTAAACTGCGTAGAATATTTTTGTTTTACTTTTAATTTGCAACCGGTAGAATCCAAAAATACTTTTAGTGAGTATGTAGAAGTTTACTGGAGAAATATTACCCAATTTGAACGGAAGGGTATTCTTTCTCGATGTCTAGAACTTGCCTCTAGCGACTCTCAAGACATTTGCATAAGTTAGATTCATGAGCATGAAAATGATTTAGGTCACCTCTTGATTCGTTTGAGCCTTTGCATTCCAAGCCATAAAATCTTAACCGTTGCTAGCCATTTTGTGCTTTTTACCGTTTCTTTTGTAAGCCCCACTCATTTTCACCAAAGCCAAATGGCCTACCTATGGTGCACGCTTGAAATTTAGAGCTTTATTTGTTGCTAGCTTGTGTTTCTTATTTTGGAAAATGGTGATTTTAATATTGCTATCATTTTGCTGCAAAAGAAGAAAAAAAATGAAAAAATAAATAAAAATAAAAATAATAATAAAAAAAATGAGAAAAAAAATATTGAGAAAAAATTTTTTGCAGAGTACATTTTTGACCCCTACCTTTATACTTCAAAATTATTTGGGGTGTAAAAATTAATTAGCATACAAGTTTTTGCAAAGCTCTTATTTTTGTTTTAAGTGTGCCTTAACCCTTCACGTTTATCTTTTGATATCCGCACCTTGAACCTAAGCCACATTTCAACCTAATTAAGTCCTATTGATTCATGCTTATGAGTTAAACTAGTGCCGTGGCGAGAGTGTGAAAGGGCAAGCCTATGGCCATCGTCATTGATGGATTTCTTTGGAGGCTATCCCAAACTTTGATTTTGTGTAATATTGATCTTAGTAAACACGCTACCCGCTCCTTAAATATCATTTTAGGATTTACCGGATTTTCAATTTGAAAGTAATAACAATATGTTATAACGCACTTTTGAAAATTATAAGCTAATGTTTATGCTGAATAGGTTTTTTCTACTAGAATTTCTACACGCTTAGGCGCAAGACTTCGCATTTTTACTCTTTAGGTTCGAAATTCTTTTCTTGTATTTAAATTTTTCTACTCCTATGGAAAGTTGTTTGCTCGGGACTAGCAAACGAATAAGTATGGGGGTATTTGATAATGCTATATTTATTGTTATTTTCACATAATATTTTATTAATAATTAATTTAATTTAATTTAGTTTTAGTTAATTTATCACTAATTTATCTTCTTTTTATAATTTCAGATAATTTGGGCTGCCAATAGCAATTTAAAGCTCATAAGACTAATCAGGAGATTATTTGGAGCATTTCGGCCAAAATCGCAAAGTACACGCCCTCGGTCACGGGCGTGACCTAGGGCGTGACATTTTGTCACGGCCGTGATCCAGCCCCGCGCATTCCAGTTGAAAAGTCAGCCGCCACGTCAGTTTAAAATTACACGCCCTCTGTCACGGGCGTGACAGAGGGCGTGACCTAAAGTGTCACGGGCGTGACACGCCCGGAATGCATTCAATTCAGCCAGCAATCGATTCCCGCCGTTTCTAGCTTACACGCCCTTGGTCACGGGCGTGATTAAGGCCGTGACTCTTCTGCAACCGCCAGATTAGCTCCTGTTCGCGGCGTTTCCCGCCGTTTCCTGACCCGTTCAAGACACGCCCTCTGTCACGGGCGTGACCGAGGCCGTGACCCGCCATGCAATTGATTTCTGCCGGTTTCTCTTCCCCAACGTCCCGGGCTTTCATGACAGCAATTACGCAGCTTACACGCCCTTGGTCACGGGCGTGACCAAGGGCGTGACTCCCCGATTTTTCAGCTATAAAAGGCAGCAATCTCCAGAAGTTCAGGGGTTCGATTTTGGAGTTTACTTACAGCTTTAGTCTACTATTATCGTTGTTCTAGCTAGCTTTTCTTCAAGTTGAAAGCTTTTATTATTGCAATTTCATTTCAAGTATTCTAGTTTTTTTTTAAATCATGTATTTCTCTCTTATCATATGTGTTTCCTCCATCATGATGAGTAGCTAAATTTCCTTTAGCACTTGGTCATGATGAACTTTGGAATGAAATAAAATATGTTTTGAATTTTTCTAATTAGCAAACTCTCGTATTGTTTATCTTCGATTTATCTTTGAATTATTTCGTTTTGATTTCATATGTCCGGAATATGACTTTCAATCTAAGATTCGTTTGCTAGTGATCGAGAGATCCATGCGAACGAGGAGATCACTCAAAGATAAAAAGAGTTGTATGCATTCCTCGAGAGAGGGTGACGCAAATCTTCCGGATTGGAGTCAAATCCAATAGTGGGGTTCACCGCTTAAAGCAAGCTTAGGGGGTTTCGACTGGCCGAGGGGTCTTAATCGATCAACCTAAGGTTAGGTGGTAGTTCTCTCGAGAGAGGCTCTACCATATTTTGGGAACCTCCACGGTCGAATATATTTCAATAAGAGTTTGCGGTTTCATCTTTTATAAAATTAAATTTTATTCCAAAGGGATTCAAGACCAAGTGCTAATCCTTTTAATCATAATCTTTCTTCGTAGTTAATTTTCTCCAAATCGTTTTTCCAAAACAAACCCAACTTTTGATCGATAAAATAATAGCTCTTCTTTGTGAGTAGAAGTACTCAACAAGCCCGGAAAAATACGACACTTGATTTTCTAAATCCTATACTATAAAGCGATAGGTACACTTGCCTTATCGAATTATTTTGCGCAGCGCGAATTTATCTCATCACCATCCACCACCACACTAATCCATAGCAAACCTGCCTGGGAAAATCCTATAGTGTTCATTAAGTCTAGCATAAATCAACTTAATAACAACTTAGAATCATGTGAAGAACAAAATTATAACCCTAATAAAATCGATGTATTCAACAGGATAAATACTACTAATCAAACATGAATTCTAGGTAAACACCCCTAGAAAAGTCAATTAAAATTTATTAAATTCTTAAAAAAATGAATTATGCGTCGACTAGAACTCGGGCAATTTTAAAGGTGCATCGAATGAAACTCGGCGGAGCTCTGCATATGCTTCGACATCAACTCAAAGCATGTATAAGGGTCCGTCGAATTCTATTCGACGCAACCAATATTCTACTTCAAATTATTATTGACGTAACTATATAGACACGTCTAATTACACTCGACGCAACTCTAAATATGCGTCAATTTCTTCTTGACGCATGCTTCCAGCAAGAAATTTTCAAACATCTAGATCTCTCTCTTTTATTCCTATTTATAACTCTAGATGCTTTTGTTGCTCTAAATTTGGGAACAAGGCCAAACATTGATGGCATAATAAACCAACACTTCTTCACCTTAAGGGGAATACTGAAATACCAACCTACTCTTGCATAACTCCATATGATGATAGAAGAAAGAGACCACAGCAAGAGAGGTCCTATACTAATGTTTAATTTCATGTGTAGAGAGGAGATTGTTCTACCACAAACCAACAGTGGTATCTGGACAGTGGATGCTCCATGCATATAACTGGAGCAAAAGAATTGATGGAAAACTACAAGGCCAAGGAAGGACCTAAGTTAATTTTTGAAAATTCCCACTCTGGTCAGACCAAAGGATATGTTGTGCTCAGGATTGGTGAAATCTCATTCTCTAAGGTAGCTTATGTTGAAGGACCTCAACATAATCTAATTAGTATTAGTCATCTTGTGATGGTGAATACAAAGTTGTGTTCATTAAGTCCTTATGTCATAGAGTTAGTTCTATAACTAACCAAATTGTATTGACTGGACTTAGAAAGGGTAATATTTTTATAGTAGATTTTGAGTATGCTAAGTCAGAGGTCTGTTTGTTTAATTCCCACCTAAAAAATGAATTGTGGAATAGAGACTTGGTCACATGAACTTTAAGATAATAGCCGAGCTATCTAAGCTTAACCTAGTAAGAGGCTTACTAATTGGTAAGTTTAAGAAAGACCATCCTTGTAGAGCCTACCAACTAGGAAAGCAGACCAAGTCATCATTCAAACTAATTGGTAAGAATGACTCCCATAGAATCCTATATTTGTTGCATATGGACTTATTTGGTCCTATCTCTACTCAAAGCTTAGCAGGCAAGTCCTATACTTTAGTCTTTGTAGATGACTTTTCTAGATTCAGCTGGATGTCTTTCTAAAAGCTAAGTCAGGCACCTTCAAGATCCTCTTAAGATTGATTCATTAGACAGATTCAATCTGAATTCAATACTCAGGTTGCTATGATCAGAAGTGATCATGGTACTGAGTTTGAAAATCAGTTAATTTGTAGATTCTATGAGGATGAGGGAATAAGACAAAGCTTTTCAACTCCTAGAACCTCCCAACAAAATGGGGTGGCTGAAAGGAAAAATAGAACCTTAATTAAATCAGGAAGGACATTATTGGCTGAATCCAATCTGCCAAAATCCTTTTGGTCTGAGGCAGTGAATACTGCCAACTATGTTTTGAATAGAAGTCTCATCCACAAAACTAAGTTGAAGACTCTCTATGAGTTATTGAAGGGAAAGACACATATAATCACATACTTTAGGATTTTTGAGTGTACTTGTTTTATTCTTAACAATGGGAAGAGTCATCTTGCCAAATTTGACAAGAGGGTTGATGATGAGCCATTCTTGGGATATTCCTCATCAAGCAAGACCTATAGGTGTTATAATAAGGGCTCTCTCAAAATTGAGGAGTCAATGCATGTTGTATTGGATGAAACTAACATGTTCTCCAAGGGGAAGGAAACTTCCACCAATACTATATTGCAGGAAGAAGATCAGCTAGCATATCAAGTGGAAAGGCTCAGCATCATGGATCACCAATCAGATTGCTAGGACAAAGGCACACAGAAAGCTGAAAATGATTCAAATGAAGACTCCTTTGTATATGAGGATAACATTAAAGCACCAGCTCTATCAGACACAGAGTTCCCTCTAGTGAATGAAAATGATGCTCCCACAGTTAAGGAGCAAGAGGAAGTTCATGAGGAAGTGAATCCACTGAACAGTTCAATAAGAACCAGGATGACCCTAAAGGATCACCCTCCAACTCAGGTTATAGGAGATGTGATATTGGGAGTGAAGACAAGAAATCAAATAACAAATGAGACTATGCTGCAATGCTTCCTCTCATAGTATGAGACAAAGAAGTTTGAAGAGGCTGACAGTGACCCTCACTGGATAGCTGTCATGCAAGAAGAACTAGCTCAGTTTGAAAGGAACAAAGTCTAGACCTTGGTTGAGAGACTAAGAAATTACCCAATAATTGGAACCAAATGGGTATACTATAACAAAATGGACTCAATTGGAATCATTGTCAGGAACAAGGCCAAGCTTGTTGCTCAAGGATATAGGCAAGAGGAGGGAATTGATTTCAACCAGACATTTGCTTCAGTGGAAAGGCTGGAAGCAATCATGATGTTTCTTGCCTATGCGACATATATGAAGGTAAACGTATATCAGATGGATGTAAAGAGTGCATTCCTAAATTGAACTCTTCAAGAAGAAGTATTTGTGGAGCAGCTGATGAAGCAAAACTATATCTGCAAACGATAACGGCAAGTGTATCGTATCGAATGTAGTATAGGTTATAAAACCAAGATCGTATTAGACTCGGGGCAGTTGAGTACTCTTACTTCAAGAAAATCTCTATTATTCTATCAATTAAAACTTTGGGTTGATTTTGCAAAAAGAAAATAAAAATAAAATTAAAACGATGAGTAAAAAGGCAAGCACTCGATCTTGAATCACCTTGGAAAATAAATATAATAAGAACAACTTCTAATTCTCTTAAGAAATTACTTGACCATGGAGGCTCCCGAATTATGAACACACCTCTCTCGAGGATACGCTCAACTGAGTTTAGGTTGATCAATCGAACTTTCGTTCTAGAATCAAAATCCCTAAAACTCGCTTTATCGTAGTGAACCCCTCTATTGGATTTGACTCCAATCCGGGAGAATTATGTCATCCTCGCTTGAGGAGTGCATTCAACTCTCTTTACCCTTGAAATGATCGATTCGAATTCAAAACCTCTTGGTTATTAGATTATGAAAACACGAATGAGAATTATATATCGAAAATATAATCTCAATCAATTAAAATTCAAGGATAAATCTTAAGCGATTCAAAGAAGAGAAAGAGAAACTTTAATTCAAATCATGATTTATATTTTCCTTGGATCATCTCGGTCGAGTGCTAATAGAAATTAGCTACTCATGGAGATTGAGGAATCAAAAGAAATAAAAAAAATACATGAATAAGGGAGAAGAAAATGAGAGAAATAAAACTAATTTATTAATTGATGCAAAGAGAATTACAAACTAAGAAAAGGAAATTACAACAATTGAATTGAAAGGTACAATTGCAAGAAATAAAGGAGGAGCATAAGAACTACTAAAACATGAAAATAAAATAAGAAAAGAAACTCGAGTCTAAGTCCTAAAAATTCCTCCTAAAAAATTCCTCCAGAAGCTCCCTTTAAATAGGCAGAAGTTTGATGTTACACGCCCTTGGTCACGCCCGTGACCAAGGGCGTGTAAGGGGCGTGATCGTTGCTGGTGCGGAGAGGGCGCGTTCTGGCTTCAATGTAGGCGTTTTGGGCGCGTCACGCCTTAAGTCACGCCTGTGACCTGGGGCGTGTAATATTTAAATGTGCTGCTGGCGGGAAACTTAGGCGGGAAAGAGCGTTGTTGAACATTCGTCGAACTCAGCCATTTCGTCGATCTCAGCATTTTCGTCGAACGCAGCAGCCATTTCGTCGATCTCAGCATTTTCATCGATCGCAGTAGCGGAGCAGTTCGTCGATCTCATGAATTTTCATCGAACGCAGCAGCCATTTTGTCGATCTCCTGAGTTTTCATTGAACGCAACAGCGGAGTAGTTCATCAATCTCAGTGGGTCGCGGCCGTGACATTGGGTCACGCCCGTGAACTGGGGCGTGTACTTGGCGAATTCTTCACGGAATGCCCCCGTGGTGGCGGAATTGGGTCTGGAACACATCTAGGCTGTCACGCCCCCTTGTCACGCCCGTGACCTTGGGCGTGTACTTGACATTTTTACTCAAAGTGCCCAGAAAACCTGCAAAACTTAAACTAAGCTTAAATTAGTTGAAGAAATTAAAAAGGAACAGATTAAATAAGAAAATACATATAAATTATATAACTTCAATTTAAAACTATATTAAAATTATACTAAAAGATGAGTACAAAAAGTACTCATCAAACACCCCCATACTTGAGCTTTTGCTATTCCAGAGCAAAAGAGTGAGGAAAGAATTACAAGACATCGATATTATTTCTAATTAACTAAAATTTTATTAAACCAAGAATAAGTCAAAAGCAATTTTTTAGGAATTCAAGAATTAAGTCATAAGTTATGTTGATAATTTAAAAAGAGAAATTTGTTTAGCTAACTACTTCTCAAGATAACTATTTAGCAATCGAAATTATAGAAATTTTCAAACAAAATTAGATTAAAATTATAGACACTCTAACATAAAAGAATCTTAAGGAAAAGACACCTACCAAAATATTGCTCTCTTAATAATTTAGTTTAGGACTAGAAAACAATGAAATTGGCTAGGGATGGGTTTGAACGAAATGGCAAAATGAAGACAAAGTATATGAAGAGGTTTTTGATTGGGGTGATGAATTTTATCCTCTCAACCCCCTTTTTTTAAGTATATGTAATACAAGAGAATGATAGACTATTATCCTATCATTTCCACGACATATACACATTTTTTCTCTCTTCATTTTTATTTTTGGGTTGCATATGTTTACTAGAGAATAAAGAACTAACATCTCCTTATTCCCATGACATATGATCTAACAATAGGGGAAAAAGAAAAAATACATATGTCTAACAAGGGTAAAGAAATACTTCTAGTTTATAAATTAAACTATTCTGAGAGCAACTTTTATAGTGGAATAAAATTTCCTAAGATCTTAAAGTTAAAAGAGAATATAATAGAAATCTAGAGATGTTTAGCCAATTTACCACAAAGTGAAGCTATTTAAAATTAAACGGAGAAGTAGTGCTAAATTAATTCTCTAATCGAATTAAAAACATAAAATGTTTCTTAAAACCAAATAACTTCAAATTTAAATTTAACAAATTTTAAATAAACAAAATATTAGCTAAATTAAAAATGAAAGAATACTTGTAATCAAACCTCAAACTAAATTTTTAGAACAACAACAAGGCTAGGCATATTTATTATTATTAAGCAATCAAAATTATAGAAATTTTCAAACAAAATTAGATTGAAATTATAGACACTCTAACATAGAAGAAACTTAAGGAAAAGACACCTACCAAAATATTGCTCTCTTAATAATTTAGTTTAGGACTAGAAACAATGAAATTGGCTAGGGATGGGTTTGAACGAAATGGCAAATGAAGAGATGCTTAAATAAAGGTGATGAATTTTATCCTCTCACCTTATTTGAATACGAATTTGTATATGTTTAGAAAAATAATGAATTTTTCCATGCCATATAATCTTTTTTAAAATTTCTCTTCAACAAAAACCCAAAATGTATATGTTTAAAAGTAATGAATTTTATCCTCTTACTTTATGACATAATCTTTTAAATGATTTTAGGTGCATATGTTTAGGGGATAATGAATTTTATCCTCTTATTCCCATGACATGTGATCTTTTTTCTACATTTTTTTTTATTTGCCAACAAAGGGTGAGGGGGAAGAAAAAAACATCTAGTTTATAAATTAAACTATTTTGAGAGCAATTTTTTTAGTGGAATGAAATTTCCTAAGATCTTAAAGTTAAAAGAGAATATAATAGAAATCTAGAGATGTTTAGCCAATTTACCACAAAGTGAAGCTATTTAAAATTAAACGGAGAAGTAGTGCTAAATTAATTCTCTAATCGAATTAAAAACATAAAGTGTTTCTTAAAACTAAATTACTTCAAATTTTAATTTTAAGAAATTCTGATAAAACAAAAAATTAGCTAAATTAAAAATGTAAGAATACTTATAATCAAACCTCAAACTAAATTTCTAGAACAATGAAAACAACAAGGCTAGGCATATTTATTATTATTAATTTTTATATAATATTTCTTGGACTTCCTGAGGGCTATCCGGTGAAGGGTTCGCAAGGTACTAGGAGCTGTGATGGGAGTTCAAGCCCAAAGCGCCATTTCCAAGGAATTAGATTTTTATAATTTTTATAAATTTTTTTTCTTTTTCAAATATAAAATAATATGAATGCTAAGCTACACCCCCATACTTAAAATTAAACATTGTCCCCAACGTTTAAAACTAACTATGAAGAACACTTGAAAGAAAAGAAACTTTAAGAAAAATACATAAAATTAAAGATAAGCAAGGGGTGCCTCCCAAGAGCGCTTTCTTTTTCCCGTCTTTAAGCTAGACGGTTAGCGTTAGGAAAAAGGAAAATTAAAAGAGAAGTGAACAGGCAACTCCCCTAATCACGCGTAGGTGAATGTGTCGGCGTCAGTCGCACAGCTACTCCACCGTTGTAGTCTTGATTCTTTTGTTGTCGGTGAAAAACAAAAAGTTGTGTCTAAATATTTATCTTCGTTGCTCCGAGAATTATCCGGGTGAGCTTGCCACCCAGAATAATCAACTCAGAGCTAGAAGAATAATTATTAAATGCCAAAAATTTGTTCTCATTATAATTAGAAAAATTATTTTCATCAAAGTTTGAAAAATTATTTTCATTAAAAGATGAAAAATTATGATCATAATTATTGTCAAAATTATTTGCATAATATTGAGGATAATTATTTTCATAATAATTATTTTGAGCATATGAATGTAAATAACATTCCTCACTTTGATGAGATGCATTACAATAATAACAATTATTTTGGCGTTTTGTGTCGCTTCCAAAAGATATACTTGGCTTTGAAGCTCGACAACTTTTACGGCCAATTCAAGTGACTCCATTTAATCAAAAGGAAACAACCTTTACTCAAATGAATGGAATTTTTAAAATATTTTCATTATATAATTTTTTTTTCCAAAAAATAGGTTAAATTAGTCCCGGACATCCCAAGGTCAACCCGGTGAAGGGCTCGCAAGGTACTAGAGGCTATGATGGGAATTCAAGCCCAAAGCGTCCTTTTCGAGAATTTAGATTACGCTTTTCAAGATTTTTTTAAAATTTTAAAGAGAAGGGGGAGAAGAAAGAGAACGATAAAATTAATAAATATTTCTTTTTTCGAAATATCAACTGTGTCCCTGGCAACGGCGCCAAAAACTTGATGAAGCAAAACTATATTCGCAAACGATAACGGCAAGTGTACCGTATCGAATGTAGTATATGTTATAAAAACCAAGGTCGTATTAGACTCGGGGCGGTTGAGTACTCTTACTTCAAGAAAATCTCTATTATTCTATCAATTAAAACTTTGGGTTGATTTTGCAAAAAGAAAATAAAAATAAGATTAAAACGATGAGTAAAAAGGCAAGCACTCGATTTTGAATCACCTTAGAAAATAGATATAATAAGAACAACTTCTAATTCTCTTAAGAAATTACTTGACCATGGAGGCTCCCGAATTATGAAAACACCTCTCTCCAGGATACGCTCAACTGAGTTTAGGTTGATCAATCAAACTTTCGTTCTAGAATCAAAATCCCTAAAACTCGTTTTATCGTAGTGAACCCCTCTATTGGATTTGACTCCAATCCGAGAGAATTATGTCATCCTCGCTTGAGGAGTGCATTCAACTCTCTTTACCCTTGAAATGATCGATTCGAATTCAAAACCTCTCGGTTATTAGATTACGAAAACACGAATGAGAATTATATATCGAAAATATAATCTCAATCAATTAAAATTCAAGGATAAATCTTAAGCGATCTAAAGAAGAGAAAGAGAAGCTTTAATTCAAATCATGATTTATATTTTCCTTGGATCATCTCGGTCGAGTGCTAATAGAAATTAGCTACTCATGGAGATTGAGGAATCAAAAGAAATAAAAGAATACATGAATAAGGGAGAAGAAAATGAGAGAAATACAACTAATTTATTAATTGATGCAAAGAGAATTACAAACTAAGAAAAGGAAATTACAACTATTGAATTGAAAGGTACAATTGCAAGAAATAAAGGAGGAGCATAAGAACTACTAAAACATGAAAATAAAACAAGAAATGAAGAGTCTAAGTCCAAAAAATTCCTCCAGAAGCTCCCTTTAAATAGGCAAAAGTTTGATGTTACACGCCCTTGGTCACGCCCGTGACCAAGGGCGTGATCAGTGCTGGTGTGGAGAGGGTGCATTTTGGCTTCAATGCAGGCATTTCGGGCGCGTCACGCCCTAGGTCACGCCCGTGACCTGAGGCGTGTAATCTTTAAATGTGCTGCTGGCGGGAAACTTCGGCAGGAAAGAGCACTGTTGAACCTTCGTCGAACTCAGCCATTTCGTCAATCTCAGCGTTTTTGTCGAACGCAGCATTTTTGTCAAACGCAGCAGCCATTTCGTCGATCTCAGCATTTTCGTCGAACGCAGCAGCGGAGCAGTTCATCGATCTCATGAATTTTCGTCGAATGCAGCAGCCATTTCGTCGATCTTCTGAGTTTTCTTCGAACGCAGCAGCGAAGTAGTTCGTCGATCTTAGCGGGTCGCGGCCGTGACATTGGGTCACGCCCTTGGTCACGCCCGTGACCTGGGGCGTGTACTTGGCAAATTCTTCACGGAATGCCCCCGTGGTGGCGGAATTGGGTCTGGAACACATCTAGGCTGTCACGCCCCCTGGTCACGCTCGTGACCTTGGGCATGTACTTGACATTTTTACACAAAGTGCCCAGAAAACCTGCAAAACATAAACTAAGCTTAAATTAGTTGAAGAAATTAAAAAGGAACAGATTAAATAAGAAAATACATATAAATTATATAACTTCAATTTAAAACTATATTAAAATTATACTAAAAGATGAGTACAAAAAGTACTCATCAGCAGCCCCAGGTTTTGTCAGTCCATCTTATCCTTCTTTTGTTTATAGATTAGACAAAGTACTATATGGTCTCAAGCAAACTCCAAGAGCTTGGTATGAGACTGTTGGGAAAATGATTTCTCTTAACCCCTTGAATTAAGTTGAATATGAATTCTAAGAAAGAAAAACAAGGTTAAGTAAATATGCGTCGAATAGTATTCGACGCAACGCCGAGCTGTAGTCGACGTTCCCTTCAGATTAAGTCGAAGTAACTTTAGGAAGATTTCGACGTATGTGTTGTCGACGCTACTCTGATTTCTAGTCGACGCATATAGAGAAGTCGACGCACCTTCCTTATTCTTCTCTCGACGTCCAGCCAGGATGAATTCGACGCTTACGTCGAATGGTAATCGACGCACGTCGATTTATATGACAGATTTAAATATGCGCCAGATCTCTTTCCTTCTTTCAGTAGATCTAATTTATATGGAATAATGTTAATATTTTATAGCCGTTCTGAATCATTCTTTCCTTCTATTTGATTCTTGGCTAATCTGATAAAACTCATTATGGATATTATTCGAATTTGGAATGAATTCTTTCCTTCTATTGGTATGCTAATTATGGAAATATTTCTATTCTTCCAATTCTCTGACTGCTAATTAATTATCCTCCTATAGCATTATTTTGAATACACAGAGCTATAAATAAAGAGGAGGTCGGCAGAAAATAAGAAGTTGAGTGATCCACCACATACATTTGAAATAGAGGAAAAGCTCCCAAGAGAATAGAAAAAAAAACTGAGAAAAGAGATAGTGTGCTGCAGAGAAAAAGCCTTCATCTTCTCCTTCTTCTTCAGAAGCCATTCTACTGCAAACTCTGAAAGTTCTCTCAAAAGAGAGAAAAGTTTTTACAATCTCCTTCTCACTATAGAAGAGAGATTTTCATTCACTACTTCTTGTGCTTCTAATCTTCTTGCTAGGAAGAAGATTCATTCTTGTTCTTATTTCTTTCTTTCTTTCTTTCTTTCTTATAACATTGTAAAAGAGTTTTTAGAATCTCTCTTCAAAAAATTCAGTGTACTGGTTCTAAGAGTCTCCTTGTCAAAAGACTCAGTTGGTTCTAAGAGTCTCCTTGTCAAAAGACTCAGGGTGGTTCTAATGAGTCTCCTTATCAAAAGACTCAGTACAAGATAGTGAATTCCTACCAAGGGGGTAGAAGAGTGGACTACCCAAAGTTTGGGGAACCACTATATTTTCTTGTGTTGTGCTGTGATTTCTTTTCTTGCATTTACTTTCTTTACTTGTTTAATTCTTGTTGATGTGTGGGAAGCTATAATCTGTGATCATACACATATCTATGTTAACTTTGCACAAAATAATTTTTAATCTCTATTCACCCCCCCCCCCCCCCCCCTCTAGAGAATTCTAGTGAGGTAAACTGTGCACTTTCAATTGGTATCAGAGGGAGGTTGATCTAAAAAGGATAACTCCTTGATCAAAAAGATCTTACCTCTCATATATATATATATATATATATATATTTCAAAACTATTTTATCATATGGCACAAATCAAAGATTATGCTTCCACCAGACCTCCAATGTGCAATCTTGAAAAGTTTGCAATTTGGAAAACAAGAATTAGAATTTATATGAATTCCATTGATGCTAACTTGTTTGATATTACTATGACAGGTCCCCCAAAGCCTTATAGAAAGGATGCAAATGGCAATGTCACACAAACACTTGTTCCAAGATCTGAGTGGACAGAAGATGAAAAGAAGGCAAGAACATATGATCTAAAGGCCATGAACATACTTGTCTCAACTCTCTCAGATGACATTTTTCAAAAGGTTGTTGACTGTGAATCATCCAAAGAAATTTAGGATGCTCTCACAAAGATGGTGGAAGGAAGTGCTGATGAAAAGAAAGATAAAAAGGCTCTATTGATCTCCCAATATGAGAACTTCCAAAAGAAGGCTGAAGAAAGCATCTCTGAAATGTATGACAGATTCAGTCTGATCATCAATCAACTAAGAGACTTGGATAGAGAAATCTCTCTCACTGAGATTAATGACAAATTGCTAATGAGTCTCCCTAGTTCATGGGACTCAAGAATTTGGGCAATAAGAGACACAAGAGGACAAAAAGAGATCTCAACAGATGCTCTCTTAGGAAAACTCAGATCCTATGAGCAGTTGCTGAAAACTAGAGAGGAGAAGGAAAGAAGAGAAAACACTCCAACTTCCTCAAAAAGCAGGAACATTGCTCTAAAGGCAACAGAAGAAGGAACCCCTGTCACTGAAGAAGAATTATTCAGTTTCTTGGCCAGAAGATTTAAGAAATGGGTCAAGACAGATGGATCAAAAAGGAGGGAGCCAAAACCAAGGTATGACAAAACCCCCACTAAAGAAATTATTTGCTATTCTTGCAGGAAACCTGGACACATTGCCCCAGAATGTCCAGAGAATGCTGAAACAGAAAAGGATCTGAAAAAGAAAGATCTGAAGAAAAAGGGGAAGAAGAAAGAAAGAGGCTTCATTGCAGAAGTCTGGAGTGAAACAAACTCTGAGGATAGTTCATCCTCTAAGAGTGACAATGAAGAATCTAGGCAAGAAGACCTATGCTTGATGGCCTTTGAAGACTCAAAGAATGATGATAAATCATGGAGTGAAACAGGATCAGAAGAAAGCATATCTTCTGATGATGAAAAAGAAAAGAACCTCATTCTCATTGAGGAATCTGAGGATGAGGATGAGGTAAGCATGTTTGATGAAATAGATTTTCAAAGTGATAATTTTAGAAATGATTTTATGGGAATGTACCTAGATCAACTAAAAACAAAACAAGAAATTAAAGATCTAAAAGAACAAATCAATGTAGCTAAAAACCAGAGAAACACAGAAATTAAATCCTCTAAAGATTATGAATCAATAGCTAGCAGAATAGAAAAGGAAATAGAAAGGGCTAGAATAGAAAATCAATTCCTTAAGGATAAAGTAACCCAGGCAAAAGCCTTTGAAGAATCAATAAAAATGAGAAGCCAAACTCTTAAGGAAATCACTGAAAAACAAACAATAAGACACAACCATCTTGGGTTAGGGGCTGATCCCTCAATCAGCCTAATTCCATCCAACAAACCTGCTTGGATGAGCCCTGTAAAATTCACTAAATCTGTCAAAATGACAAACCAAGAAAAAGACCCAAAAGATAAGGAAGAAAACTCCTTCAAAGAAATAAAGGAATTTGATGAAACATCTTATTATTCAGCTGATGACTCACAAACTTCATCTGAAGAAACAATCAAACCAAGAAAAACAAGACATAAAGGAGTAAAAACAGAGAAGGGAAAAATGAAAATTTATGAAGATACAGTTGCGTCGACTTCATATCGACGCATGCACGATAGTGCATCGACTTCTACTCAACGCAATCTCTCAGATGCTTCGACCTCTTCTAGATGGATGAACAAAATCATGTCGACTTCCAATCGACGCAACTTTTTCTATGCGTCGAAATCAGATCGACACCATCTGGAGAAAGCGCCGAATATAAATCAACGTGACTATCAACATGCGTCGAATGGATATCGACGCACAAAAATTCAGAACAATTTAAACATCTTTCCTCCAAAAGTCTATCATCCTAACCCTTATTCAGGTCCCATTCATCCTGATCATAATTTCTATCCTAATCAACATTCTAACCAAAAAATTTACCCAAAACTTGGTAACCAAACTTCCCATCCTAATGAAACCTTCTATCCTAATCAACATTGGTATCCTAGTCAACACTTCTATTCACCTTTAAACTCAAACTCTCACAAAAGTAAGATACTCAAGTGTTACATATGCAACAAAAATAGCCACCTTGCCAAAAAGTGTTGGTATAATCAATCAAATTGGTCTTAAAACCCAGTCCTAGGCTACCTTAGAAACCTGTAGGATTAAGAAGAGATAAAAAGAAATAAACACCCAGAACTTTTCAGGAAAATTAAAAGTCACGTCGACCTCTAATCGACGCAACGTCGATAACTCAGATCAATAAGCACAATCGACGCATGCGTCGACTGCTGTCGACGCATACGTCGATAAGAAACCCTTGCATCCCAAAGCAGACTAAATCGACGCTCACGTCGAATTCCACTCGACGTAACGTCGACCTCATAAAAACGAGCGACAATGCTAAATTATTTTCGGTCACATCCACTGAAGTACCGAATAAACCTCGAATTGAGTCCAGTTTCGATGCTTCACCTGACTTAAAAAGACTCTTCAGTTAGAAACCTTCACGACACTGCCTCTTTCATTCTTCGTGCTCCTCAGACCAGCTAATCTCTTCCTCTCTCCTTCACTAACCTAAAATGGCTCCCAAGACCAACTCAGGCTTCGACATTGACCTTGAGTCCTTCCAAGCTGCCGCAGAAAACTACAAGAGCATCATTGCTCTCTTTACTGAAGCAGGACTGGACAAACTCATCTCCACTAGGTGCAAGCTCCTGGAATCAGAGCTCACAGAGCTAATAACTCATGTTCAGATATCTGAACAAGGAGAAATCCAGGGAACACTATATGAGACACCAGTCTCAATCTCAGCAGAACATATTAGGGCCACCTTTGATCTTCCATCAGGTATATCCTACTATCATCTTAGTTTAAAAGAAATAAGGAAAGACAATGAGCCTCTAAGAGAATGACTAAACAAGTCTTGATTATTCCCCTAATAGGTGATGAATCCATTGAACTCACACCTGATGAAATCAAGCATTTGCTCACCACCATGAAATTCTCAAAAGATAGACCAATCCATCTGAAAAAGGTAGACTTTTCTGATGAATATAGGCTGCTGGCTGATATAGTAGGGAAAGTTCTACTGTGCAAGATCTCAGCACATGATGCAGTACCAAAACAACAACTGAACATCATGGGGGCCCTTGTGTTGAAGAAGAAGGTAGACTGGGCCACATGGCTACTCAAGATGATAGGCTCTAAATACTCTCACAAAGAGAATGCCTACATGAGAATCATGAGTCAAGTCCTCTTCCATTCCTTTCCTGACCTATGTAGGTCAAAAGGAATCCCCATTCCTCCAGGAAAGAGGATGTCAATTGCTCTCTTTTCTAAATGGACCAGGCAAATCCCTAAGCCTGGTTCCATCCCTGAAAGATCTCCCTCTCCCTCTAACTCTCCTGCTCATCCTCCTCCTCCTCCTCCTTCAACAAATCTCTCATCTGTACCTTCATCATCCACACAATCACAAATACCACCTCAATCACATGCCCAAGTCTCATCTATTCCTCCACCTCCTCCATCAAATATACCTCCTCAAGATAATAGAATCCCCTCTCCACATCCATTATCTCCTCCTCCTCCTCTATCACCTCTTCCTCCACCATCACCTCCTCATCAACTCTCACACCATGAACCATCTGAATCCACTGAGTCTCTCATCACCCAGTGCATACAATCCACAGCTCAAAGATTCCAAGCAATGCTAGATGAGCATTGCTCCCAGATTCATTCCTCCATCCTTCACATGCACACCCAAATAGATGGGGTCAGTGCCTCTGTGCAAGATCTGAAATCTTCTCTCTCTTCCTCTAGAGTGACTAGGTCTTTCTTAACCTCCTTGGCCAAGAAGGTCAAGAAGGGGGAGAATCTAGATGAAGAACAACCCTCCAATCCTAAATCTCTCTCTCACAAGTCCCCTCCTCCAAAATCTGACAAAATCCTTGGGAATGAGACAGTACCTGAGCTACATAATGATGAACAAACAATAGAGGTACTCAACATAGCAAGGGATGCTGCAAATCAAATGGCACTACTACAAGGGGAGGGAAGCAGAGCAGAAAATGAGGCTGCAAAGGAAGATGGTGAGAAAGATAAAGAAACTGAACTTCAGGGGGAGCTGGAAGCTGTGTTTATAAATGAAGCTGAGACTCAGGGGGAGCAAATGGCTGAGACCCAGGGGGAGCTAGGAGAACTTCCTACAAATGAGAAAGAGAAACTCTCCTCTCCTAAAACAGTAGCATTCAAGAGAAAGAGAAAGACCCCTCCTACCCCTCCTGAGTAATATTTGAAAACAATGCTGATATATTTTTGAGTACTAATTGGAATGAACATGACATATATTTATATGATTCTGGAACATTTGATCTCTTCTTCTAAATTTCACTTTTTGATTATTTGATATATTTCTTTTCTATACAAATGCTGTGCTGGATTGATATTATGCTAGTACAATTTCCCTCTAAATAGGGTTAAGACAAATAGGGGGAGATTGTTGGGAAAATGATTTCTCTTAACCCCTTGAATTAAGTTGAATATGAATTCTAAGAAAGAAAAACAAGGTTAAGTAAATATGCGTCGAATAGTATTCGACGCAACGTCGAGCTGTAGTCGACGTTCCCTTCAGATTAAGTCGAAGTAACTTTAGGAAGATTTCGACGTAGTGTTGTCGACGCTACTCTGATTTCTAGTCGACGCATATATAGAGAAGTCGACGCACCTTAGTCGACGCACCTTCCTTATTCTTCTCTCGACGTCCAGCCAGGATGAATTCGACGCTTACGTCGAATGGTAATCGACGCACGTCGATTTATATGACAGATTTAAATATGCGCCAGATCTCTTTCCTTCTTTCAGTAGATCTAATGTATATGGAATAATGTTAATATTTTATAGCCGTTCTGAATCATTCTTTCCTTCTATTTGATTCTTGGCTAATCTGATAAAACTCATTATGGATATTATTCGAATTTGGAATGAATTCTTTCCTTCTATTGGTATGCTAATTATGGAAATATTTCTATTCTTCCAATTCTCTGACTGCTAATTAATTATCCTCCTATAGCATTATTTTGAATACACAGAGCTATAAATAAAGAGGAGATCGGCAGAAAATAAGAAGTTGAGTGATCCACCACATACATTTGAAATAGAGGAAAAGCTCCCAAGAGAATAGAAAAAAAAACTGAGAAAAGAGATAGTGTGCTGCAGAGAAAAAGCCTTCATCTTCTCCTTCTTCTTTAGAAGTCATTCTACTGCAAACTCTGAAAGTTCTCTCAAAAGAGAGAAAAGTTTTTACAATCTCCTTCTCACTATAGAAGAGAGATTTTCATTCATTACTTCTTGTGCTTCCAATCTTCTTGCTAGGAAGAAGATTCATTCTTGTTCTTATTTCTTTCTTTCTTTCTTTCTTAGTTATAACATTGTAAAAGAGTTTTTAGAATCTCTCTTCAAAAAATTCAGTGTACTGGTTCTAAGAGTCTCATTGTCAAAAGACTCAGTTGGTTCTAAGAGTCTCCTTGTCAAAAAACTCAGGGTGGTTCTAAGAGTCTCCTTATCAAAAGACTCAGTACAAGATAGTGAATTCCTACCAAGGGGGTAGAAGAGTGGACTACCCAAAGTTTGGGGAACCACTATATTTTCTTGTGTTGTGCTGTGATCTCTTTTCTTGCATTTACTTTCTTTACTTGTTTAATTCTTGTTGATGTGTGGGAAGCTATAATCTGTGATCATACACATATATATATTAACTTTGCACAAAATAATTTTTAATCTCTATTCACCCCCCCCCCCCCCCTCTAGAGAATTCTAGTGAGGTAAACTGTGCACTTTCAGAGACCCTATCCACCTTCCTACTAGAACACTCTTTTGTAAAAGGTAAGGTGGATAAAACACTCTTCACTAGAGCACATAAAAATCAGCTACTTTTAGTACAGATATATGTAGATGATATCATATTTGGCTCAATATATCAAAAACTTTGCAAAAGGTTTGCTGACCTAATGAAGTCTAGATTTGAGATGAGTAGCATGGGGGAACTAGCCTACTTTCTTGGTCTTCAAGTAAAGCAAACTGCAGATGACATTTTCATATCCCAATCCAAGTATACCAGGGAACTCATCAAGAGGTTTGGTATGGAAAATGTCTTTGTCATGAAAACCCCAATGACTACCAATACTATTCTTGATAGAGATGAGAAGGGTAAGTCTTTTGATCAAAAGACTTATAGAGCAGCCATTGGCTCACTCCTATATCTAACAGCTAGCAGATCAGATATCATGTTTTCTACATGCATGTGTGCTAGATTTTAGGTTGAATCTAAGGAATCCAACATGAGCTCTATGAAAAGAATACTCAGATATCTAAAGGGTACACCTGAACTTGGCTTATGGTATCCTGCAGAATCTGGATTTGACTTAGTAAGCTATTCAGATGCAGACTATGTAGGATGCAGGATTGATAGAAAAAGCACCTCATGATCTTGTCAATTCCTAGGTGCTAGACTGATCTCATGGTTTAGCGAGAAGCAAACCTCAGTCTCCACTTCTACAACTGAAGCTGAGTATATAGTTGCAGGAAGCTGTTGTTCACAAATATTGTGGATACAAAAATAGTTGTTAGATTACAACTTTTCTCTTGACACTTGCATAATATTCTGTGACAACTAATGCTATTTCTATAACTTCCCATCCTATTCTCCACAACAGAACTAAGCACATAAAGATAAGACACCACTTTCTTAGAGACAATGTAGAGAAGGGTAGGATCAATCTTCAATATATTTCCACTGATATTCAAATGGCTAACATCTTCACTAAGCCACTTGATGAAAGTAAGCACAAGTTCTTCATCAATGCACTGGGAATGCTTGATGGAGCTCTCTAGGACACCTTTATTATGTACTTAAACCTATTTTTCATAGAAAGATATTGCTGGGGATACTAAAAAATATTCAAGAAAAATATCACTGTTTATTCAGAGCTGCGCCGAATACAAATCGACGTAATATCGATTTCTCTTCGACCTATCTGGGATAGTTCATTCGAATAGCACTCGACATAGCGTCGAATTCATATTAACGCCTACGTTGACATCATAATTGCTGACTATATTCGAATCCACGCCGATTTCTGCTCGGCGTAACGTTGACTTTGCAAAGCGCGCGCAGACTGCTTCTATAAGTGACATCGACATGTTTTGGCACGCTGAATTCACCTCTTTTCGACGTTGCTTCGAATAGAGCCCTAAGTTGCGATGATTCATCTACTCAAATCAACTCAGGCAGTAGACCCTATTATGCTTTCGAATTCTCTGCCTTTCGCTCTCCACCATTTTCCTCTCTACTTCTCTCTTTCTTTTTTAGTGCAGGTACCCACAGGTAATCAATGGCTTCTCCTCCAAATCAAAGATACTTTGTCGAAGCAGTTGATCTAGCTTTAGAGACATTGTTGTCTCAATTCAGCTCTCTATATCTTGATTTCTCAAAAGATTGATATCAAAAGCTGTGTGCTCAACATAAGAGGTTATAGAACCTCACTGCTCAAATAAAAGCCATTGATAAAGAAGTAAGGTTGTCAGTACTGCCTGCTGATGTTTTTATATCCTTTCTCAATGATATAAAGTAGGGAATAAGTGTAGCAGCAGGTCACCTCAAGATTCAGTATACACTACAGCTCTCCCCATGTCGTTTGTCTCTGAAGGAGAGTCTACCATCACATCCAAGCTTCTTCTACAATTTGCATTACTCTCTCCTCCAAGAATCCTGCCTTCAATCCAGGGGGAGCAATCAAAATAGGGGGAGAGTGATCTATTCTTAGATAATAATGACTATCTAAAGAGTCTGTAGGAGTCCAAAGAATGGGCTGAGTCACCTCTCCCTGAAACACCTGGCTTCAGTCCTTACTCTGAAGAATCATCAATAGCATCTCTCCTACTCAAGCCTACTGCCCAGATCCCTGAATTTTCTCCATCCTCTCCACCACCAGCTTAGCTCCCACCTGCTCCTACTCCAGCACCAACTCAAATTTGTCCCAGTACCAGTCTACAGAGGAAGACCTCCATTCAGAGAAAGGGGACATGGAAGTAATTATAGAGGAACGGGAAGAGATGTTAGAGTAAGAGGATATGGAAGAGACATACCTAGCTGGGAGAGATATACAAAAGAGCAAAGAAAATAGTTCAAGAAAGACAAATCCTATTACAAAACTTATGAGAAGGTTGAAATCCCTGAAAATAGAATGGAGTATATTGATCCAAAGCTTGACTGTGTCCTAGATGGAATTAGAGAAAGAGATCAATATGAGTTTGAAGCATCTCAAAGAGAGCTTGAAGAAAAGAGAAGGTTGTTCATTGAAAGGTTGCAGAAGGGTAACGATGTTGTGGAAAATGAACAACTCAAGGAGACAATTTAAACTCCAAGCACACTATTTGATCCTACAAAGTATGCTGCCAGGAATCCTCAAGCAAAGCTTCTTGAAAATAAAGCGAAACTTCACAAAGGAGGTCTTGGATGTGATCAGGATGAAGCAGAGCAACCACTTCAAAAGAAAAAGAAGATTTTATTCAAGACAGTTCCAACTTTTGATAATCCATAATCAATATTCATTGTACCAGACCCTGATGCAAAAGAACTAGATCTGGAAGAAATTTATTTGTTGCCTACTAAAGTATTTGGTCTGGGACACAAACTCAGTAATGTCTATCCTGAAGCAGAAACTGATCTGGAGAAGCTTTTCAAGGGACATGGAAGAATTCAGAAGAATCCAGAGAAGGCCACCCCAACAAACTTCAAATATATGGAAAGTAAATTCAGAAAGGTCTATGAGGTCTTATCTACTTTTCTCAAAGAAAGAAAGTAGATCATATTTTGGGTAACTAACTCTAATAAACATCTATTTATATTAATTAGAAGTTTTCAGTTTACCATGTCATTGTGCTATTGTATACGTGTTTGTACTGTGCTTTTATTCAACTACATGTTTGAAATCACTTACATTATGTGTAAAATTTGTTAAGAAAAATATGGGGAGATTGTTGGGAAAAATACCCTTATGATTTATCTAACAAATTATCTTAAGGTGATTTCATAATCTAGGATGTATTACCCATATTGTATAGAGAGGGTAATCTGGTCATTGGATGTCCTAGGATGTCACACTCACACTAGAGTGTCAAGACCTGTCCAAAATAAGCGCAAAATCCAGTTGAGTTAAACTTGCATCGAATAGAAGTCGATGCAACTTCGAATAAAAGTCAAAGCAACTTCGAATACAAATAGAAGTAACTTAGACTGAAGTCGAAGTATAGATGAAGTCAACACAATGTCGAGATGAACTCGACGTAGAAGAAGAATCTGTCAAAGCAATATCAGAATTCGACGCGACTTCGACTTGAGCTCGATGCAGAAGAAGAGTCTGTCAAAGCAGAAGAAGAGTCTGTCAAAGCAGTATCAGAAGTCGACGCAACTTCGATTTGAATTCGACGCAGAAGATGAAGTTCAAGTCCAAGTCTACAACTCGACAGATACGTTGATAAGAATTTGACGCAACGTTGACATCTGAGTTCAGTTAAAGCTAAGAAGGATTTCAAAGCTGCTTCTATAATAACTCAAAGGTGCGTCAAATAGAGGGAAAAAGAAGTCGACGCTATGTCGAATACAGTCAGAAATGGAAAGTTTTTTGCTGTCTTTTCTGATGCTTTTCCAGAAGTTATCCAAGGCTGTAGTCTGACTTTTAACGGCTCGTTTATTACCAAGAATGGAATGGAATACTCTAGAGAGACAACAATGACATTCTTAGAAGTTATTCAAATCAGAAAGATGGGTCGGGAAACAGAAATAGAAAGAAATGCTTAATGTTCAATGAATATTCCTTCTAAGGATAGAAAAGAAGAGGAAAGAAATTCAAATACTATTCAACAAAGAATAAGTATACACAAGAAGGAAGAAAAACACAACCAAGATTATTATTCTGTCTTCTTCTTCTTCTTCCTCAAGCTCTCCTAGATAGAAAAACAAAACCACTCTGTACATGAAAATAAGGCTTCTACTTCTTCTTCATATCTTACAGCAGGAAGCAAACTAGAGTATAGAGATAATCAGGATCACAAGCAAAACAACTCTTGCATTCTTCTCTATCTTAAGCAAGAGTTCATTATATATAGATCCTGAAGAACATCAAAAGCCAGTATCCTGTGTGATAGTTGTAGAAGGATTCATACATCAGAATCTTATTCTTCTTCTCCTTCTTTACTTTTCTTTCTTTATACCATAACTAAGAAAGAGTCTTAAGAATCCATCTCTAAAGGATTCAGTTGGTTCTAAAAGTCTCCGTATCAAAAGACTCGGTGAGTCTAAGAGTCTCCTTGTCAAAAGACTCAGTGTGTGGTTCTAATAGTCCCCTTATCAAAAGACTCAGTGCTGGTTCTGAGAGTCTCCTTATCAAAAGACTAAGGAACATATAGTGCAATCCTACTAAGGTGGTAGAAGAGTGGACTACGCACGGTTTGGGGAACCACTATAAAAAAAAATTTTCTTCGGTGTTTGCTTTTCTGTCCTGTCCCTTTACAGTTTACTACTTTCTATTTTATGTGCTTATTTTATTCTGAGTTGGTTGTGTTGATTGCATAGTTGTTAGAGTAGTTTTATTGTGTGTGCGTATTTAGGGTAAAAGTTTATACAACTCTATTCACCCCCCCCCCCTCTAGAGAATACTTAGAGGTTACACGGTGCACTTTCATCCTTTAACCTCTATGATCACCCACACCTTTTAAAAATAATCACTTTAATGTTTAAAACACACGCAAGTATTCAATTAATATCTTTAGATATAAAATGAATCTTTGAGATTGTGAATTATCACTTTTCTATACTTAGCCAAATTGTTGTTTTTGCAAACCTGAAATTAATTGTCACTTGTGTTGACTTAAAAATATGATTACCCTTTTCTTAATTTTGCTTGAAATTTTTAGACAATTTAATTTATATATTGTACTGCTAATTCCCAAAAATTCACTCACTTCTGAGATATGAAAGTAGGTTTAGTAAATTAATCAAAATACTTACACAATTCTATTTTTATAAAAAAGCTGCACACAAATTTTTATTTCGAAAATTTGATGGCGGAGAGCTTTCAGATTTTGTTAAATACTTATAGATGAAAATCACAATCATTAAAGACCACAATTAGGTCTACTTATATTTAAATTTTCAACTTGAAATAATGTACGTAGATGTACTTCTAATACAAATGAAAACAGTACAAAAAATAGATTTTGCATAAATTCTGCATATATAACTTTTGAGCAACTTTAGATAATGATTACTTTATACCAACTTTAGAAGCAACTAAAATTCAAATTTTGACATTACAAAAATGAACTTAACACATGCACATACTCATATAATTTTGATGAAAACTTCAACAACTTACATTAACAACAAAGTAGACAACAAACAAAAAAACTAGTACAAAGTTTTCACTCAGTTTGTTTATATTAAAAAAACAAAAATGATTACTAAAAACTTAACTTAAACGAAGTAATTTACATAACCAATGACTCTCTTTTTTTCTTTGGAAGAGAACCTTGTCTCCTTCCCTCGGTTGGACGTCCACCACTTCCAAGTCTTCAACCACACCTTCACTCTTCCCTTGGATGTGAGGATTCTAAGGTCTTGAAGTAACTCCAATGATGACTCCTCTTCACAATCAAGTCTCCCACTTCATTTCTTTCTCGGATCTCCTAAAGAGACTATGAGAATAAAACAAGCACTTGAGTCGTCTCCTCCTCCTTGCCGTGCACTCTCTTTTTTCTTTTTTCCTCGCCTTCGGCCAAGGGGTTTTCTCCTCTTTTATTTTCTACAGAAATTAACTCCCAAGACACTAAAAATAGAAGTTAGATCCTCTTTAAACAAATGAATAATATAGTAACTACTATACTTACATGTGTCTTTATCCAAAAGTGGCGCCACTTGGTTGCTAACCACCATAACTACCCATAAAATGATGAGAATTTCCGCCTCTTATGATTTCAATTTTTAATATAATTTATATTAAGTTAATTTTGAAAATAATAAATGAGTCGTGTACATCCATCCGCGGAGATCATGTCTATTGGGTAGTAACTACCCATTACTATTTTTAGACTTTTATGAAATTCGGCCAGCACACAGAATTACAAAAAATTTGGTATATCTTTATCATTACTTTCGGGCATGATCCACTAACTATTATGACAAATGTCCAACATGAAAGTTGTTTGTTTTTGTGTTAGAAAAAACTTATCTCAAGGAGTCAACATCAAATGAGAAATACTTAATGGGCCAAATTTAATTCTACAAATATCACACTGAATTTTCAGAAAAACCGTTAATTAATTCTCATGCTATGATAAATGTGATTTATCATAAATAAATACCAAAAGTGTGATACAAAAAATGTTCTCAAGGAAGAGAAGGACTCCTGAGAAGGACTCTTAATTAAGAGGTATTATGTGATTAATTCTTATGAAGAGAAGTATATATACTGGGAAGAACAGTGTGATACAATTCTTATTGCCTGACAACTGAATGGAAATATTCATAATTTTTAGTCTGCATTATTTTGTATGAAATGTATTGTTGGTTATAAAACAATTGTATAAAATCACTTAGAACAAAATGTAAAATTTGTTAAGATAAATAGGGGAGATTGTTGGGAAAAACCCTTGATTTAACTTAACAAATTAATTAAAAGTGATTTTAGTCACTAAGATTTAATTTACCCATTGTATAGTGAGGGTAATTTGGTCTCTAGATGTCTTAGGATGTCACACTCAACCAAGAGTGTCAACACTGGACCAAGGGAAGCAAAAATGGCAGAAGGTAATAATTACGTCGAATAAAATTTGACGCAACATCGAGTCCATGTCGACGCTACTCTGACTAGAATTCTAAGTGGTTCAACTCTAGTGTCGAAGTAACACTAGTTGACATTACGTCGAATAGATATCGACGCAAAGACCAGAGACTTGTCGAAGGAACTTGAGAAGTCGACACAGCTTCTACTTCAAACTCGATGTAGAAGAGAATACATGTCAAAGCTATCTAAAGTCGATGCAACGTTAACTTCATCTCGGCGCAGTTAATGGAAGTCAGAGTAGATGCTATTCAACTAGACGGGTGCGTCGATAAGGAATCGATGCAACATCGACTAGCTGAGTTCAGTCAGAGCACAAAAGAAATCGAAGCAGCTCTTGTATGAACTCGAAGTAACGTCGATAAGAGAGGAAGTTAATTTGATGTTACGTCGAATACAGTTTGTGAAAGTTCAATCTTTATAGCTATCTTTCTGAAGCCTCTATCATAGCCCTCTTTTAGACCGTTCTCCAACGGCCTAATAATTGCCTGAAGAAGAAGAAAACATCAAAGAAGGAGAAAAAGGCTTTCTTGGAAGGACACACCTTCTGGTTGGACGGGTTGAGAAGTAGTTAAGGAAGGAAAGAGAATGTCTATCAAATATACCTTTTCGGGTCTTACCTAACATGGAAACAAATTCAAAGTAGAGACATGGTATATAAGGATAAAGAAGGAAGAGAAGAGAGGAGCATTAATCACTATCAGCGGTCTCTTCTCAAATTAGGGTTTCCTGTCTTCTTCTCCCTCACCCTCAGGAATCCTAATACAGAGCTGTGAAAGAGAATAGAAGGAACTGGTGTTCTTCATCTATAGACCAGAAGATCATACTGCTGCTTCTCATCACCATCTTATAGCAGCAGGATCTGAGTTAGAACAAGTCAAAAAGGATCTGACAAATAAAGTCTCTGCATATCATCACCATCAAAAGCAGAGGCTAATCAAGAGCAGATTCTGTGGGACTTCACATTGGTTGTTCTTCAATCAGCCATCATAAGAATTCTGAGAACAGAATTCCTTCAACCTTCTCCTCTCTTCTTTCTCATTCTGTAAAAGAGTTTTATTAATCTCTCTTCATAGGATTCAGTGGTTCAAGATCTCCTTATTAAAAGATCTAGTGGTTCAAGATCTCCTTATCAAAAGATCTGATTGTTCATGATCTCCTTATCAAAAGATCATTGGTTCTAAGAGTCTCCTGATCAAAAGACTCAGGCACGGGTGGTGCATTCCTACCAGGTGGTAGAAGAGAGGACTACCCATATTTTGGGGAACCTCTATAAAATTCATTGTGTCTGTGCTGTGATTTTCTGTGTTGTCCAACTTTCTTATTCTGCACTTTATTTCCTGCATTCTTTATTCTGCCTGGATTGTTAAGCATAACTCTCTAGAGTAATTTATTGTTAAACACAGTTAGGATACAAATAATTTTAAAACTCTATTCACCCCCCCCCCCCCCCCTCTAGAGGAACCTTAGAGGCACACTGTGCACTTTCAAAGCCTGCTTCTCAGATCCCTAAATTTGCTCCATCCTCTCCACCACCAGCTTAGCTCCCACCTGCTCCTACTCCAGCACCAACTCCAATTGTCCCAGTACCAGCCTATAGAGGAAGACCTCCATTCAGAGAAAAGAGACATGGAAGGAATTACAGATGAAGGGGAAGAGATGTTAGAGTAAGATGATATGGAAGAGATGAAAGTGCACAGTTTACCTCACTAGAATTCTCTAGAGGGGGGGTGAATAGAGATTAAAAATTATTTTGTGCAAAGTTAATATATATGTGTATGATCACAGATTATAGCTTCCCACACACCAACAAGAATTAAACAAGTAAAGAAAGTAAATGCAAGAAAAGAAATAACAGCACAACACAAGAAAATATAGTGGTTCCCCAAACTTTGGGTAGTCCACTCTTCTACCCCCTTGGTAGGAATTCACTATCTTGTATTGAGTCTTTTGATAAGGAGACTCTTAGAACCACCCTGAGTCTTTTGACAAGGAGACTCTTAGAACCAACTGAGTCTTTTGACAAGGAGACTCTTAGAACCAGTACACTGAATTTTTTTTAAAGAGAGATTCTAAAAACTCTTTTACAATGTTTTAAGTAAGAAGAATAAAGTAGAAAGAAATAAGAACAAGAATGAATCTTCTTCCTAGCAAGAAGATTGGAAGCACAAGAAGTGAATTAAATCTTTCTTCTATAGAGAGAAGAAGATTTGTAGCTTTTCTCTCTTATGTGAGAGCTATCAGAATTTGCAGCAGAGTGGCTTCAGAAGAAGAAGGAGAAGATGAAGGCTTTGTCTCTGCAGCACACTATCACTTTTCTCAGCTTATCTCTCTATTCTTTTGGGAGCTTTTCCTCTATTTCAAATGTATGTGGTAGATCACTCATATTCATTTTTCTGCCGACCTCCTCTTTTTATAGCTCCGTTTTAGTCAAATAATACTATAGGAGGAAAATCAATTAGCAATCAGACAAATAGAAAGAAAGAAATATTTCCATGATGACATTTTCTGTAGAAGGAAAGAATGAGTCCTGATTTCAAATAATATCCAAAGTAGAGTTAATCAGATTAGCCAAGAATCAAATAGAAGGAAAGAATGATTCAGAACGGCTATAAAATATTAACATTATTCCATACAAATCAGATCTACTGAAAGAAGGAAAGAGATCCGGCGCATATTTAAATCTATCACATAAATCGACGTGCGTCGATTACCATTCGACGTAAGCGTCGAATTCATCCTGGCTGGACGTCGAGAGGAGAATAAGGAAGGTGCGTCGACAACGGTGCGTCGACTATATTAGATGCGTCGACTAGAAATCAGAGTAACGTCAACAACACATACGTCGAAATCTTCCTAGAGTTACTTTGACTCAATCTGAAGAAAACGTCGACTACATTTCGACGTTGCGTCGAATACTATTCGACGCATATTTACTTAGCCTTATTTTTCATTCATAGAATTCTTCTTTAACTCATTTCTAGGGGTTAAGAGAAATCATTTTCCCAACAAGAGACATACCTATCTGGGAGAGATATACAAAAGAGTAAAGAAAATAGTTCAAGAAAGACAAATCCTATTGCAAAACTTATGAGAAATTTGAAATTCCTGAAAATAGAATGATGGAGTATATTGATCCAAAGCTTGACTGTGCCCTAGATGAAATTAGAGAAAGAGATCAATATGAGTTTGAAGCATCTCAAAGAGAGCTTGAAGAAAAGAGAAGGTTGTTTATTGAAAGGCTGCAGAAGGGTAAGGAAGTTGTGGAAAAAGAAAAACTCAAGGAGGCAATCCAAACCCCAAGCACACTATTTGATCCTACAAAGTATGATGTCAGGAATCCTCAAGCAAAGCTTCTTAAAAATAAAGGTCAACTTCACAATGGAGGCCTTGGATGTGATCAGGATGAAGTAGCGCAGCCACTTCAAAAGAAAAAGAAGATTGTATTCAAGACAGTTCCAACTTTTGATAATCCACAATCAATTTTCATTGTACCTGACCCTGATGCAAAAGAACTAGATCTAGAAGAAATTAATTTGTTGCCTGCTAAAGTATTTGGTCTGGGACTCAAACTTAGTAATGTCTATCCTGAAGCAGAAACTGATCTGGAGAAGCTTTTCAAGGGACGTGCAAAAATTTAGAAGAATCCAGAGAAGGCCACCCCAACAAACTTCAAATATGTGAAAAGGAAATTCAGAAAGGTCTATGAGGTCTTATCTACTTTTCTCAAAGAAAGAAAGTAGATCATTTCTTGGGTAACTAACTCTAATAAACATCAATTTATATTAATTAAAAGTTTTCAGTTTACCATGTCATTGTGCTATTGTATATGCGTTTGTACTGTGCTTTTATTCAACTACATGTTTGAAATCACTTACATTATGTATAAAATTTGTTAAGATAAATAGGGGGAGATTATTGGGAAAATACCCTTATGATTTATCTAACAAATTATCTTAAAGTGATTTCATAATCTAGGATGTATTACCCATATTGTATAGAGAGGGTAATCTGGTCATTAGATGTCCTAGGATATCACACTCACACTAGAGTGTCAAGACCTGTCCAAAATAAGCGCAAAATCCAGTTGAGTTAAACTTGTGTTGAATAGAAGTCGACGCAACTTCGAATAAAAGTCGAAGCAACTTCGAATACAAATAGAAGTAACTTAGACTGAAGTCGGAGTATAGATGAAGTCAACGCAATGTCGAGATGAACTCGGCGTAGAAGAAGAATCTGTCAAAGCAATATCAGAATTTGACGCAACTTTGACTTGAGCTCGATGCAGAAGAAGAGCCTGTCAAAGCAGAAGTAGACTCTATCAAAGAAGTATCAGAAGTCGGCGCAACTTCGATTTGAATTCGACACAGAAGATGAAGTTCAAGTCCAAGTCTACAACTCGACAGATACGTCGATAAGGATTTGACACAACGTCGACATCTGAGTTCAGTTAGAGCTAAGAAGGATTTCAAAGATGCTTCTATAATAACTCAAAGGTGCGTCGAATAGAGGGAAAAAGAAGTCGATGCTATGTCGAATAGAGCCAGAAATGGAAAGTTTTCTGTTGTCTTTTTTGATGTTTTTCCAGAAGGTATCCAAGGTTGTAGTCTGACTTTTAACGGCTCGTTTATTGCCAAGAATGGAATGGAATACTCTAGAGAGACAATAAAGACATTCTTAGAAGTTATTCAAATCAGAAAGATGGGTCGGGAAACATAAATAGAAGGAAATGCTTAATGTTCAATGGATATTCCTTCTATGGATAGAACAGAAGAGAAAAGAAATTCAAATACTATTCAACAAAGAATAAGTATACACAAGAAGGAAGAAAAACACAACCAAGATTATTATTTTGTCTTCTTCTTCTTCCTCAAGCTCTCTTAGATAGAAAACCAGAACCACTCTGTACATGAAAACAAGGCTGCTACTTCTTCTTCATATCTTACAGCAGGAAGCAAACTAGAGTATAGAGATAATCAGGATCACAAGCAAAACAACTATTGCATTCTTCTCTATCTTAAGCAAGAGTTCATTATATACAGATCCTGAAGAACATCAAAAGCCAGTATCATGTGTGATGTTGTAGAAGGATTCATACATCAGAATACTATTCTTCTTCTCCTTCTTTACTTTTCTTTCCTTATACCATAACTAAGAAAGAGTCTTAAGAATCCATCTCTAAAGGATTCAGTTGGTTCTAAAAGTCTCCTTATCAAAAGACTCAGTGAGTCTAAGAGTCTCCTTGTCAAAATACTCAGTGTGTGGTTCTAAGAGTTCCCTTATCAAAAGACTCGGTGTTGGTTCTGTGAGTCACCTTATCAATAGACTCAGACACATATAGTGCAATCCTACTAAGGTGGTAGAAGAGTGGACTACGCACGGTTTGGGGAACCACTATAAAAAAAAATTTCTTCGGTGTTTGCTTTTCTGTCCTGTCCCTTTACAGTTTACTACTTTCTATTTTATGTGCTTATTTTATTCTGAGTTGGTTGTGTTGATTGCATAATTGTTAGAGTAGTTTTATTGTGTGTGCGTATTTAGGGTAAAAGTTTTTACAACTATATTCACCCCCCCCCCCCCCCCTCTAGAGAATACTCAGATGTTACATTGTGCACTTTCATCCTTTAACCTCTATGATCACCCACACCTTTTAAAAATAATCACTTCAATGTTTAGAACACACGCAAATATTCAATTAATATCTTTAGATATAAACTGAATCTTTTAGATTGTGAATTATCACTTTTCTATACTTAACCAAATTATTCTGTTTGCAAACCTGAAATTAAGATTGTCACTTGTGTTGACTTAAAAATATGATTACCCTTTACTTAATTTTGCTTGAAATTTTTAGACAATTTAATTTATATATTGTACTACTAATTCCCAAAAATTCACTCACTTCTGAGATATGAAAGTAGGTTTAGTAAATTAATCAAATACCTAAACAATTTTATTTTTATAAAAAATATGCACACAAATTTTTATTTCGACAATTTGATGACGGAGAGCTTTCAGATTTTGTATAATACTTATAGATGAAAATCACAATCATTAAAGACCTCTATTAGGTATACTTATATTTAAATTTTCAACTTGAAATAATGTACGTAAATGTACTTCTAATACAAATGAAAACAGTACAAAAAATAGATTTTGCATAAATTCTGCATATATAACTTTTGAGCAACTTTAGATAATGATTACTTTATACCAACTTCAGAAGCAACTAAAATTCAAATTTTGACATTACAAAAATGAACTTAACACATGCACATACTCATATAATTTTGATGAAAACTTCAACAACTTACATTAACAACAAAATAGACAACAAACAAAAAAACTAGTACAAAGTTTTCACTCAGTTTTTTTATATTAAAAAAACCAAAAATGATTACTAAAAACTTAACTTAAATGAAGTAATTTACATAATACAAGTAGGAATGCCTTCACTTTACTACAAAGTTCAGAATACCTGCTTCTTTAGAGTCCAATGACTCTTTTTTTTCTTTGGAAGAGAACCTTGTCTCCTTCCCTCGGTTGGTCGTCCACCACTTCCAAGTCTTCAACCACACCTTCTCTCCTCCCTTGGATGTGAGGATTCTAAGGTCTTGAAGCAACTCCAATGATGACTCCTCCTCACAATCAAGTCTCCCACTTCATTTCTTTCTCGGATCTCCTAAAGAGACTATGAGAATAAAACAAGCACTTGATTCGTCTCCTCCTCCTTGTCGTGCACTCTCTTTTTTCTTTTTTCCTCACCTTCGGCCAAGGGGTTTTCTCCTCTTTTATTTCCTGCAGAAATTAACTCCCAAGACACTAAAAATATAAGTTAGATCCTCTTTTAATGAATAAGATAGTAACTACCATACTTACATGTGTCTTTGTACAAAAGTGGCGCCACTTGGTTGATAACCACCATAACTACCCATAAAATGATGAGAATTTCGTCCTCTTCTGATTTCAGTTTTTAATATAATTTATATTAAGTTAATTTTGAAAATAATAAAGGAGTGGTGTACATCCATCCACAGAAATCATGTCTATTTGGTAGTAACTACCTATTACTATTTTTAGACTTTTATGAAATTTGGCCAACACACAGAAATACAGAAAATATGGTTTGTCTTTATCATTAGTTTCGGGTATGATCCACTCACTATTATGACAAACGTCCAACATGAAAGTTGTTTGTTTTTGTGTTAGAAAAAACTTATCTCAAGGAGTCAACATCAAATGAGAAATACTTAATGGGCCAAATTTAATTCTACAAATATCAAACTGCATTTTCAGAAAAACCGTTAATTAATTCTCATGCTATGATAAATGTGATTTATCATAAATAAATACCAATAATGTAAATTGTAAGATTGATCCTAGCCAAGATTCTAAATAGAGTCACACATAAGATTTTTCTTAACATGTATCATGACATCAAGCTCTAATATGGAGTAATATGTAATGTTGAGTATCAAGTTTGAACATTAGAAAATATTTAAGTGTTTAGTCCATAGCACACAACAACAAAGTATTTAGTGGATAACACACAACATGAGTTTAAATATTCATAACACAGAAAAAACATGTATCTAACTAAATGAAATTATGCATAATAAAGGTTCACTTCTCAGCTTCTCAGTTGAAGAGCGTTTCCTTCTTGCTAGGAGTATAGCCTTCCGTGTATCATTTGTTTGGTGCCCATATTAAACTTTCATTAGTTTTCCATTTTTTGCATCGGGATGGATCATCTTTAAGTCCCTTCTCCTGTAAATAAAGAACTACATTAGCATATAGAAATTAAAATTAATCTTGCTAATAATGGCAAAACAACCTTCACAGTAATTGCTCTCATCAATTTGTCTGGATTACCTTCTTATGCAGTTAAAAGTGCTATCTAAATGTTCTTATGAACTTCTGTTCGTATTGTAAGAATACTACTCTCGATTTTCTTACAACAGAGTCTAAAATCTCTATATTAGTGATCAGAAATGGTCTCTTTATTAATGATCTCAAAAATTTCTGGATTTTTTATCATATTACTCTACATTTGCGGTGAGGAGTGACCGTTGAAGATCTATCATCTTGGATGTCTTCATGTACTCATAATGCAGTTAAAAGTTATGGGCTCATGAAAGACTTTCATTCATAATGGTGGTATTCTACTTCATGAAGCTTATTAACATTTGATATGGAAAGTTCATGTAGTATATCGGCAAATACTCAAATTTCTGACCGCGCGGTTTGGCCTATCGAGAAAGCATCAACCAAACTAGCCGGGAATTAGAAGAGCAATTTTTCTAAGTAAATCCTCGACGACATACCTTATTATTTACCGCTCGATCATTTCAACTTATAGTCTGTTGTATTGAAGTGAACATTTCATCTTTGCAGATAGACTATATGGTTAATAAAAACGACTATGAAAAATCTCTAGAACATGAAGTATAGCGGTTACGCGATTAGAATGAGATATAACCGCTCTGACCAACTATATCAAAGCAACTATGATCGAAGATGTCAGAAAAACACAGCATAGGCAATTAAGAAGTGCAATCACAACAAAGAATGTAACAAAAATTTATTTCATTTCATGACATAATAAGATTGCAAATATCTGATGGCGTGGCTAACAAAAAAATAAAACCGCCACTTTTCAAAAATAAAAATTACATCTTATGATCCTATCTAACCACAACTTCATTTGTTACTTTCTTTTATCTTCTTTGTCGGAGGCTCATCAGATAAACTTTTGGTAGAACTTTAAGACTCCTCGGAGTTTTCTTTCGAACCTGAGGGACTCTAGCTAGAACAAGAAGACAAGCTTGAGCCAGTGTGGGAAGCAGCATATTTCCTTTCACCCTGGCCGCGAGCCTTCATCATTCTCTTCATCCTCTCGCCTTTCTTCTTCATTTTTCTTCTTTATCTTCTTCGTCATTCTAACCGTCGTCTCCCTCAACAACCTCTTCACCCTCTCTTTCTTCATCCAAGATCGAAATGATCGGTACGGTCTCAAAGTCAGCCAAATCAGGGAACATCTCCGCAAAATTGACATTTTCAAAACCCTCTTTAAGAGCATCGCGGTCTCTTAATCGTGTGATCGCGTCATCTATGCTTTCCCGACAGTGTTTGAATACTTCCTTCCGGAAGGTAGGATTGTCTGGGTCATGGGATTTTTGCAAGTAAGGCATAGTTAGTTCAAACGGTTAAGGTAAATCTCTGACCGCGCGAGTAGTGAGATGTTTTCTTACCTCTAACATCTCTTTTAGTTCGGAAACAATCTTCAAAGATCTGCGATGAATACGACTCATATAATGATTCAAAATGGTGCTTCTCATCGTTGCATGGGCGGCCACTGCGGCAAGATCTTTGGGAGGGATGTACTTCACTTCATCCATATTTTTCTTCCATAAAGAGCATTTGTAATCACTGTGGCGTGGCGGCTAACCTGGTCACTCTTCCAAGCGGGTAGAGCTTTTGAGACCAAAACTTTCTTTCCTTTGCGATCAAAATATATTAGAGACTTGCCGACAAGGTCTTTGACACCTCTGCCAACATTAGAAAAGTAATAGGCCCCAGCGAAAGAACTCGCCTCCCCGGCAGTCTCCTGAGATGCCCTCTCACTGTTTCTTTTTTGCTTCATCTCTCTTTGAGTTAGTACTTCTCCCCGCGGTCTCTGTGGTTTGTTTTGAGGCACTTGCATGATCGCTGAGAAAGTAAGATAGAAATTTTGAATATAATCTTGCGGTTTAATGCGATTATCTTATACTTGCTTGCAGGATAAAACTTACTATCTTCGATCAATATATCGGCAACCTCAGGAAGTAATGGTAGGTAGTATTAGAAGTCTAACCACTTGTTAGCCTGAAATTTCACAATCTTATCCTCAATCTCTGTTATCTCCCTCAGAAATTTGAAAATGATATCATCACGGTCTTCTGGTCGCATGGCCAAAGTCTCTTTCGATAATCAGGAACCGCTCAGTCCAGTTTGGAACTTTATTAGCCAAAATATAGAAGGCCCTTGAATTTCTCCTTCTGTTTTCCTTCTTTTAGTGCCCGCACGGTAAAGACACTTCTAAAAATGTCCAGAGTAAAATAAACGTGTTTTAATCGCAGATAAGCAATAAAAGAAAATATGGCAGCTATTGAGTTTGGTGGCAATTGACCGGGAACCACTCCATAATGCTCAATAATCGCCATAACCTCCCAGGGGAGAGGAAAGCCAAAGCCAAAGTCAAAATGATATATGGGGATGTCGATCAATCTCTCTTCTCCAATATTTACTCCTTCTTCTCGCGAAAGCCGCATGATCATCTGGGTTTTAATCATGTACTTAGCTAAAAAATCTCTATATTCAGATCTTGATAGCCTGGAAGGCTTATGAATGGCGGTCAGAAAAGCCTCTACAACATTTACTCGCGCGACTACCATGATTGGAGATCGTCCAAACTTCTGCTTTTGCCTCATCAGCAAGATCTTCATTCATCTTCCCTGCTCAGCCCTATTTATAGAATTCTAGGGCAAACCCTAGTAAAATAGAAAAAGCAGTTAGACCGTGCATGCGATCATATGTCAAACCGCACAATCAATTTGCTTAAGCTCAGAAAAAAGACATTCATTAGTAAAATCTTAGAGGAAAATGAAATAGCTAGATTGCGCGATCAGACGTCAAACCATACGATCAATTTACTTAAGCTCAAAAGAAATGTATTCAACACAGATATCTAACATCTAATATCTGACCGTGATAATCACCAAGCAGTATTCAATACAAATATCTTAGAGGTAATTGAAATGACCTTGAAACATATATTGAAATAATGACTCACAGTGTCCACAGATAAATTATTGCAACACATTACACAAGTCCAGATAAAAATAAAAATAAAGCTGACGGTCAAGGATTATTAGCTGTGCGGTCTTTTCCAATATGCGCCGCATCTTCCTGTAATTGGCTTATGGCAGTTAGAACTAACAACATATGGTTGTTAGCTTACAAATGTGACTGATGTAGATGAGAGGCATCTCTGTCAATGCGGTCAATGAGGATCTGGGGGACCTCAGTCGAAGCTACCCGTTCTCCCTGCTAACTGGCAGAGGATGTGCTCACCCTGACCACTGTGACCGCAAGACCAGACCTTCTCGTCCGCTCAGCATCAACGATCAAGGCCGAGGCCATACCCTTATAATATTCAACATCCTTCTCTAGCATGCGGACGCGGTCAGCTTGAGTCTGTTGAAAATGTTGAAGTTGAAGTTTTGGGAGTTGGCGGTCTGGGAGGGTGATCGTGTGGTCTGGTGAGACCGCATGTCTGGCGATCTGCTCTGCGGTCTGACTTGTCTTTAAGTCTAGTCGCGGTCTCCTGGCGTGATCGTCGTTCTGTGTCCAAGGTGTTGGGGTAAGGCCGCGCGGTCTGGTCTGTGACCGCGTGATGGGCTGTCTATCTCAGGGCTGTGCCGGTCTGCTGTGACCGCACAGGTTGTTTCAGGTTTCCAGAAGCCGGTCATATGGCTATCCAGGTTCCTGGTTGTATTCGCTGGCTAAGGCATCTTAGTCGAGCGGTCTCTGTTCGCGGTCTCAGGAGGAGGCTGGCAGGCGAACAGGTTGTGTTCGGTGTGGCGTTGGCATAAGTTGTGTTCGCGGTCTTGTTGGCGAACATTGGTGGTGGGCGGCTTCATTATGGGAGTGGCGATCTCCCGCGGTCTGTTATTGAAGCTGGCGATCTCACCTAAGCAGAATGATCTATTGCTGATCGCGCGGGTTGACCGGTTCTGGTCGCGCGATCTGGAGCGTGGTGATCCTATCTCATAGGGTGGTGACTGGATCAGGTCTCACGCCTATAAATAGGAGCCATTGTAGCAGCATTAACATTGCACCAAGTGTAAGCTGAGCTCGCGTCTAATTCTTGCGGTCTCAATTCTTGTGACCGGTCGGTCTTGCTGATTGAATTTTCCTTGTGCAACTTTTGCGGATTGTGCGGGCAGCAACGATCACCTCTTCTTCTGAAAGTGTTCAGGCGGTCTCGCGGCTTACAGTGTGGGTTGCTAGAGTTCGGGAGAATCAGTGGAGTTCGGAAGGAGGTCGCGGATGCTTAGCGGTCAGGAGTGTTGATCGGTGACCGGCAGAGTTTGCGGTCAGGCAGCTATCAGAGATCGGCAAGCAGACTGCGCGGTCTATGGTCTCAGTTATCTTTCTCTTCAGCATTGTATTTTTCCCTTTGGTTTTGTGTACTGGCGAAATCATGTCTCGCCATGTATACCTCTCCCTGTAATGAAGATTGTTGTTATCAATAAAGACTCTATTTCCTTCATGTGCTTCTGGTTGTTTGGCTTGTGAACTCTATGTTGTATGATTCCTGCTCACTCCATAAAGATTCGGAAAATTTCACATGGTATCAGAGGTAGGTTGGAGTGGATAGAGCAGTGAACAACTTAGAGTAGCCATCGCCTTTGTGAAGAAGGAACCTGTGGTAGATCCATGGAAGCGAGGGGTCTTGGAATTGAGATGCTAAACTCAACCAACTTTAAGAAGTGGAGGTCTTGTATGCAGAGTTATCTTCTGGGTGAGGACCTCTGGGAGGTGGTTGGAGGAGAGAGCACGGAGGAAGTTTTTCTGGTTGTAGATAAACATCATGAGGTGAGGAACTGGAGGCGGATTAATGCCAAAGCAGAGTTCGCCCTGAAGAGGGCAATATCACCTGATTTTTTTGATCATATCTTGGGGTGTGCATCAGCTGCAGAGATCTGGAGATCCCTGGATGGGCTGTTTAACAAAAAGAATGTGGCAAGACTTCAATTCCTGGAGAATGAGCTGGCCAGATCGGCTCAAGGTGACCTGTCTATCTCTACGTTCTTCTTGAAGATGAAGAACTTGTGCACCGAGATTTCAGCGCTGGATCCTGATGAGCGGAAGGAATATGTTGCCTTTGTAACGTCGATGCAGGGTTGGGCAAATCAGCCGTCTCTGCTGGAGCTGGAAAATCTGATTTCTTCGCAGGAGAGTCTTGCAAGGCAGATGGCGGGGGTGTCAGTGTCTGGGGGAGATGGCGAAGTTCTCTTCACGGGAAAGAAGAAGAAGTGGGATAAGAAGAAGACCGCTGGGGGAGGCAATGGGCCTTCAACTTATGGACAGCAGGAGAGGGGCTATGCTCCTAAGGCTGAAGGGAAGAAGAAGGGGGAAGGTCCCAAGTGCTTCAGGTGCGGAAAGGTTGGTCACATCAGGAAGGAGTGTCGGGTGAATCTTCAGCCGGGGCATGCTGCTGCAGGAAAGGGGAAACTGAAGCCAGGCATGTTGATGGAGGATGGGGAGGAGCCTTCTCAGCTTCTGTTGGAGCTGCGGCTCCTATTAACTATCAGGAGGACTGGATCATGGACTCGGGGTGTGGTCATCACCTCACCGGGGACGAGTCGAAGCTTTCTTCAGCGCAGCCTTATTCAGGTAATGATGCCATTATTACTGCTGATAATACCGTGCATGTTGTAGAGAAGGTGGGGGTTGTTTCCTTGGGCAGTGATAGGGGGCCACTAACTTTGAAGAGTGTCTATCATGTGCCTGGAATGAGTAAAAACCTCTTCTCTGTGACCAACGCTGTAGACGCTGGGTATCACGTTCTGTTTGGCCCAACAGAAGTGAGGTTTCTTCGGAATGTGGAGGCGGTGAAGGCTGAGGTAGTTCATGTGGGTAGGAGAGCTAAAGACTTGTTCGTGCTTTCGACAAGTTCTTACGTTGACAAGATGAGGACTAACGACAGTGCTGTGATATGGCACGAGAGGTTGGGGCACGTAGGAATGGATAAGCTGAAAGCTATGGCGGTGAAAGGTCTGGTCAAGGGTCTGCCTAGTCTATCTTCCTACGGAGACAGTCATGTGTGCACAGGATGTCAGTTCGGCAAGCCTCATCGGCTTCCGTTTGATAAGTCGCAAACAAGGAGTTTTATGTCGTTGGAGTGCATCCATGGTGACTTGATGGGACCGACTGCTACCCCAAGCCTCGGAGGCAGCAGATATATGCTGGTGTTGATCGATGATTACACCAGATATGTCTGGGTATATTTCATGAAGGAGAAGGCGGAGGTGTTTGCCAAGTTTGTGGAGTTCAAGGAGCTCGTGGAGGGTCGGCTTGGACTGCGGGTTAAGAAGTTGAGGACTGACAACGGAGGGGAGTTCACCTCTGGTGAGTTCTCTACTTTTTGCAGGAAGGCGGGCATCCGGAGGGAGCTTACTTGTGCGCATACTCCACAACAAAATGGAGTTGCAGAACGGAAGATCCATCATCTGACGGAAACCTTCAAGTGTTGGCTGCATGCCAAGAGTATCTGAAAGTCCTTCTGGGCGTAGGGAATGTCTTGTGTTGCCTACGTCATCAACAGGATGCCTCTCAGTCCCATCAATATGAAGACCCCGCATGAATTGATGTTCAAGGAAAATCCAAGTGTGTCACACCTTCGGGTGTTTGGTTCCACCTGCTATGTGCACGTTCCAGATGCGCTTCGGACGAAGCTAGATGCGAAGGCAAGGAAGCTAGACTTCGTGGGTTATGATGACCAGAAGAAGGGCTGGAAGTACATGGATCCGAAGACGCTGAGATTTGTTGTATCTCGCGACGTCGTGTTCGACGAGGTGACATCGTACAAGGGAAGTTCTGGTATTGAGCTACCAGAAAGCAGGGTGGAGAAAGCTGTGGAAAATCTTCAGGTGGAGCTACCTGTGTCACCAGGTGGTCCATCAATATCTAGTTATGAGGCGGAGGCTTCTGGATCAAGAAGCAGGGGGAGCGATGCTCCGAGTACGTCTGGAAGGGGAGCTAGGGAAGAAGCAGTTGAGGATACTGCGAGTCAGGGGAAGGCGTTGCGGAGATTGAAGCGAACTATCATTGCCCCTGATCGCTATACAGGAGGAAACATGGTGAGCTTTGTCTCATGTTTCTTTGCCGGTCCCTTGGATTAGAGGGAGCCGTCGAGCTTTGAAAAGGCCAAAGGCGTGGAACAGTGGGATTCGGCTATGCAGGAAGAGATGAGTGCTCTTGAGAAGAATGAGACTTGGTCTCTGGTGCCCAAGCCCAAGGGCATCACCCCTGTGACATGCAAGTGGGTCTACAAGCTTAAGAAGAAGGCTGACGACAGTATCGAGCGATACAAGGCTCGCCTTGTGGCTCGGGGGTTCTCGCAGCAATACGGTGAAGACTATGAAGAGACATTCAGTCCGGTGGCAAAAATGACTTCAGTTCGGGTTGTGATTGCCTTGGCGGCGTGTTGGGGGTGGAAGATCTGGTAGATCGACGTAAAGAATGCATTCTTGTACGGCGAGATTGACAAGGACATCTTCATGGTCCAGCCGCTAGGCTTCGTATCTGAAGATTTTCTGGAGCATGTCTGCAAGTTGAAGAAGGCCCTGTATGGGTTGAAGCAAGCGTCGAGGGCGTGGTATGGAAATATTGCAGAATATCTCCTATTCTGCGGGTTTGGTGCTTCAGACTCAGACTCAAGCTTGTTCGTCAAGAAGAGCGGGGAGCTTCAAGTCATCGTGCTGTTATACGTCGACGATATGATCGTGATGGGGAATTCGAAGGAGGAGGTAGCGCAGCTTCGGGCAGAGCTATCTATCAGGTTCGAGATGAAGGACTTGGGTGAGCTTCACCACTTCCTTGGACTCGAAGTGCAGAGGAAGGAAAGTGGAGTGCTAGTATCCCAGGCTGGATATGCGGAGCGAATCGTGGAGCGGTTCGGCATGAAGGAAGGGAAGTGCATCTCTACACCACTGGAGAAGACCATGAAACTTCGGAAGGATGAGGGGAGGATTTTGGAAGATCCGCTGGTGTTCCGAGCTCTAGTTGGGAGCTTGATTTATCTGACGATCACTAGGCCGGATATTGCATATGCAGTTGGCAGGGTGAGTCGTTATATGGCGGAACCACGGATGCCTCATCTTCTAGCGGCCAAGAGTATATTGAAGTATGTCAAGGCGACCTCGGATATGGGTCTCCTTTACAGGAGGGATGCGTGTTGGAACATGGTCTTCCGCATCTCCTAGGTTTGAGAATAACAAAACCTATGTGTATTTGATCTCGTGTGTTTAAGTGTGCAGGATAACAGAATCCACATGACTCAAGGATTACATAAGAAGGTTGCCCCCAAAGTTGAGCCATCAAATCCAAAACTCCTACTAGCACTGGCGGTAGTCCTAACGCAGACGCTAGCTGTCGTTCGACGAATGTCGAAGCCCGTTCGACGAATTTCCGGTCGACGAATGTTGAAGCCCGCTTGACAAACTCCGGTCGACAAAATTGAGTTCGACGAATGTTGAAGCCTGATCGACGAATTGAGTTCGACGAAATTTCGTTCGACAAACTCTTAGCGGCGTTCGACGAAATCTCATTCGACGAAATATTGGCTTAAGCGCAAATGCCGGGAGAACTTATAGAAGGAGATAGCGCCAGGCGATATCCGATAGCGCAGACGATAGCGAGGAGCACAGTAGGCAAGAGAGAATTGTTTCCTCTGATTGAAGATTCTGCCGCACAGAATTTGTCCTAATATGGGATAGCATCGGCGGTACCACTAGCGCAGGCGCTAGCGCTGTGGCTATATAATGGACCCTTCTCTTCTCGTGTTGGGTGCTGATTCCAGAGAGGTCTTGTGCCAGAATTCCAAAGCCTTATATGACCGAGAGTTGATCTCCCACCAAACGCTTAGAGAGATTCTGAAGGACTTCATCACGCTACATCCAAAGAGGGATCGCTTCAACCTCGCTTATTCTACAGCGATCGTACATCTCCGACTTCAGAAGTTTCTTATAGGGAGTTTTAATATTGTTGTTGTTATTTTATTTCATATCTTTTGTAACCGTTAGAGAATTCGCCTCGTATTGGCGACTAGGTCTGGGTAGGACTTAGGGCAGAAATTCGCCTCGTGTTGGCGACTAGGTCTCGGGTGTAGGTCTAGGGGGTGCTCGAGGCCATATCCGGGGAAGGGTTGGCTAGAGCGGCTTGAGGCCGTATCCGGGGAAGGATCGGCTAAAGCCAACCGGTTCGTGGGGATACGAGTCGGTATAGAAAACAAAAAGAGTCTTTCTATTCGCTTTGATTTCTAGCTTCGATAAGAGATCAAGTTTTGTAATCATGCTTCTCAAGTTAATAAAATCATGTCTTTACTTTTACTTCACTTGATTTGTCTTGATCTTCTCTAGTTTAATAATCAAAGCTTTTTCAAAGTTATTCAAAATATAATATTAGTTTTTAAAACCCTTATTCACCCCCCCCCCCCCCCTCTAAGGGCGCATGCCGATCCAACAAGTGGTATCAGAGGCAGGTTATTCCAAATCGGCTTAACAACCGGGAATAATGGCGTCTCATGATCTCGCTTCTACTAGTGGGGTAAATTTTTATGAAGAAGGAAAATCACTAGCACCACCTTTATTTGAAGGAAGAAATTTTAAAGGATGGAAAATATTAATGGAAAATTTTCTTAAAGCTTTAGATGAAAAAGTTTGGAATATCACTATTAAAAAGCCACCTAGCGTATTAAATAAAAACGAAATGGTTTTAAATGCAAAATCTATGAATAGTCTACTTTGTGTGTTAGATCAAAATATTTCCAAACTCATTCATATTTTTCCTACTGCATACGAGATGTGGAATTTTCTTGAGATAACTTATGATCTTCCTCTTGCAGGTATGGAACAAACACAGAAAGAGAAGGACATACAAGCATCCACCATTATTCAAGAAAATCTCTCTTGTAGCAAAACCATGGAATCATGGAAATTGACTTAGCCAAAGAGAGTAATTCATGAAGAGAAGATGAAAATTCATCTATAAAGAAGGAAGGCCTAGAAGACGACAAAGGAACGTCATGGTCACATCTTGCCTCTTCTGATTACGCTGTAAGAAAGTCTAATTCTTTATCTTATTTCCATATACAAAAAATTGTTAAACGTAGAATTAAAAAATTAAAAAATGCTAATAAACATTTGCGCTTAGAAAATAAAAATTTAAAGGCAAAAAATAATGAAGAATCAAATTCTAATTTATCTAGTTCTACATATGGCTCCTTTGTTGAAAACACCACAACTTGTGTAGAATATAATGAATTAAAAGAAAAGCACAAGAAACTTGAAAAGGATTTTATTTTAGTAAAAGAACAAAATGAAAAATTATATTTAGAAAATTCATCTTTGATAAATGATTGTGCTAAGTGAAAAGACTATAAAATTGAAATTAAAGAGATGGATGAAACATTTGATGAATATAGAAATAACTATCAAGATCATATTGATTCAATTGTTTCCACTCTTAAAAATAGCACAATCGCTTATAATAAAGCTAGACATAATTTAATGATTAAAAATAATGAATTAAAAACTAAAATCAACTTGTTTAAGGAAATCATAAAAAAAAATTCTCAAAACATACATTCTCAAAATAATGCAAAATCCAAAAGCAAGTTGAATATGATTTCTCATAAGTTGAACAAGCCAAACAATGGAAATAACAAACTTCAAAAGATTGAAAATGAAATTCCAAAATACAATCATTACTATCATTTACAATATCAATCTTCTCCCAACTTAAAATTAAACGCAAACAAATTTCCTTTAAATAATAAATTCAAAAGGCATTTTTATCCAAACATACAGAAAATGACTATGGAAACTTGAAAAATAAAAATAGTATTTGTCCAAGGTATGAATGGAGACCCATACTTAAGAATGACGCACTAATGTCAAAAGAAAGGGTCAATCCATCCTTGTCTCCCCAAAAGCCATCTCGCTATATTTGGGTACCCAAAGGAACCATCCCACATGGTCCCCTTTGGATACCTAAAACTCTTATTCATTAGGTATCATCAAATGCATGAAGTAGAAACTTTTCAAAATAAGATATACAAATTTCTACTTCATGATGTGCTTAAATGTTCTTTTTATTTTTCTTTTTTGTTTTCTTTTGAACTATCATGTCATGGTCATCCTATACAATATTAAAAATATGATCTTATCTCTTAAAAACTTAATAGGTTTATAAAATCAAATTGATCAAATTCAAAAGTCATATCTAATTTTGATGTCCTATCTATCTCTCTCATATTCATTATCTATAAATATCTTTTATTATTCATATAAATCAAATTCTAAATTTGCTATAAGATAGTTTAAAATTAAATAAAGTCATTAGGCTATTAAGCTTTTTAACCTTCACCAATAAGTGGTTTAGAGAAATAACATAATCTACATGAAAGTTCAAGATCTAAATGAAACTCAACTTTCAATATGGTTATCTTTGTTCGCAACAAAAAATTATATTATGTTCACTCCTTAATGTCAAACATGATCTAAACCATCACTATTGTTCACCTATCAAAAATCACATATATATATTCAAAATTCTTAAGAAAATCACTGAAATGTATTGAAAGAATTTACCCTCATAATGAATATTGAATTCACAAGCACCACTATGATCTATTGATGTCCTTTGCTAAAATTCTCTAACATCATAAGTCATATCAATAGTCTTCTAAAAATAATTATTTCTATCACATTTATGTGAATTATAATTTATATATTAACTGATAACAATTGATATTATAATGGTTGGTGTATATTGTGATTTATTTCTAGTTTAGACCTTTGAATCATCTTGATATCAAATCAAATAGAATCGTCACTCCATTCTAGGCCTATAAATTGAAACACTATCAAACCTTGGTATAACATTAATCTCAAACTTATCATTCTAACATTGCCACCTAAAGAATATTCGTGTCTATGTTAGGCTGTATGTGTTTACCAAGATATACAGGCTGGGTATTCTCATCTAGGGCTTATCCAAGATATTCTTATGCATGAACATTATTTTTAATCACTAAAATCATGCATATTTAATTTGTTCATTCTTGTCTTCTCGTGCTTACATTTCATATCATTGTCAAACTACATTAGATTGATAAATACAAGCCTTAGAAAAATTAAAATGGAGATATAATAATTTATATCTCATGCAAAGTTTATTTGGTAAAGTCATATACAAAATCACTAATGTTTCATGCAATTTGCACTATCTAAACATCTCCTAAAAATCTGAAATTTCAGCATGAAACTACTATTGGGGCACTTAATCAAGATCAACAATTAAAAATTTCAAAATCATAAAAAATCGTGTATTGTTTCCCGCGCTAGTGCTAACGCCGGCGCTACCGTACTTATTTGTTTTTCTGTATTTTTAAAATTTTGAAAAATTCTTAAAAATATATCAATCTATGTGTACTATTTATTTTTGCACTTCTGCTTTTATTTCATTTTTGAAAAATCAAATACAAAAATACAAAAGCCAAATTACAAAAAAAATATGTTTTGTCTTTTTTTGGTTTGTTTGTCATTTGTTTAAAATCTATTTCTAAACGCAAAAATCAAATACAAAAATATAAAAATATATATATCAAAAATTATTATTTTGAACTTAACTTTTTCATTTACATGTATCTTGCGAAAGGGTGATTTGGGTTATCATCCCATCACATCACCTAGTACCGGGCGAACCTCTCACAAGGTAGTCCTCGGGAAGTCTAAGATCAATCTTATGAGTTCAAACTTTAAATAAAAATTATTCTTCAAAAAATATCAAAAATACTGTATGGACATCATTGAGAAAATCAAGCATGATTTAATCTATTATTTAGAACTTCTATAATGTTATAATTTATCTTTTCAAACTACTTTGAACATTGCTTTCATCATGCTTTGATATATCTATTAATATGTGCATCAATTATATTGAAAGTTGTGTAGAACTATGCGTAGCATGCCTCTAAGTATGACTAAATATTTTATGTTTGATAATAATCGCTATTCACTCACTTATTTTGGCATTGTCTACTTATGTGTTTAATCTAAGAATGCTTGTGTATGTTATGTAGTAGTACAATGAATTAAAATTGCACAAGTATCTTACCTACACAACCTTTACATGCACTTTTAAAAGTTAAGAAAAGTGGTTATATTTTTTCATAAATTATATTGGTTTGCAAAACAAGTGTATTCGGAGAACTTTGTACAAAACAAAAATCATAAAATAAAGTGACAAAGATAACTCCACCAAGCACTACTTGAACCTCCTGATAAGTCTTAATAAGCATTGTGAGGTTGAGCACCTTGGAAAGAATAGTAAAGTATCTTGTGCAAACCATAACTTTCTTTCAAAATAAAAAACCACTTATTCTTAAGTACACCGGATCACTAGTTTCAATATTAAAATAAAATAAAATATGTGATCCCCCAAGCACTACTTTGCACCCTGATAAGTCTTAATGAGCATTGTGTGTGCAAAGCACCTTGGTAGTTGTACATTTTTTTGTGCATTGAAGTGCGTGGAAGTAAAATTATTTGTGTTTTATTGTGCTCTTTACTTTACATATTTCTTGTATTTTTGATTAAAACATTTGTTTACTCTATTCAAAATACACTTATGTGCACATCATTATCTTCCATAACACTTCTTCTCATGATTATTGGATCCTAATGCAAATTCTATACTACTCTTTATTTATGAAATGCACTAGATAACCTAGCATGCTTTATATAATGTTTGGTGTGTTTTGAAATTGTGAATTAAAGTAACATTGTAGTAATCTCTTTTTGATAACATTATTTCATGTTTGGTTACTTTATTGTCAAACTTAAATATTTTAATTGAAAAATGATTTACAAAAACATCTTCTTTTTGAAATTTAACTCATATATCTTTATATGAATCATCATTGATTACAATAAGATGTTTCTTGTATTTCTATAAGTCTTCCGCATCATAACCATATAATTGTTTTTACCTTGTGCTTTCATGTTTATTTAAAGTCTTCTATTTTGTGTGCATCATCACTTGAATCTTCAAATTCCTTTCTTGCAACAAGTAGTAGACTTGCTTGGTAAACTCTATATTGGTTGCTTTTAACATTAATTTTTTTAAAAACTCTGAATTTTTTGTTATATTAAAAACTCTAATTCATTAATGGATTTCAAAATAGCTATGTGAGTGTTTTCATAAATTCAAATAAAAATATAAACCCATAGGCTATGAACTTATCACTAAATTTAAATGATTAATGTTTCCAATAATTATTATCCATGACTTCATTTCTCACCATAGCGGGGGCGTAGGGTTCTAGACATTAGATAACCTTTATCTCTAGTCATGTCTTGTCCTTAACCGGGGAGGGTTTCAGTGGGGCCTTGCGAGGCACTGGGGGGAAAGAGTGCTAAGTTGAGTTGTGTCTAGTGTTTGCATATGGGACTAACACCCCAACCTACGGCATGTATGCAGCTCCTCATGCCCATCCATCACTTAGTACGGGGCTAGGGTGTAGACATATTGTCTGGGTAGTTTAGTTACTTGGAAATCATTACATTTTTTATGCTTAAAACTCTTATATAAAAAGGAAAAACTAACATGATAATATTAAGTACTTGACAAATGTTAGATTGTTCATCTCTAAGCTAAAAACTCTGATCTATTTTTATAAAAAGTATTCTGAAACTCCTTATCATTTCCTTCTCTCTACAAGCTCGATCATGCCTTTATCTTATTATCAACTTTTAAGTGGTGTCTCCTTACCCACTTTTGCTAATAACAAAAGGGGGAGAACTAACATGATAAATATAATGTGCTATCAAAATATAAAACTAACACGCATAATTAAGATGATAGCTTACATATTAGGGGAGCATTCACTTAGGGGGAGCATGTATTTAGGGGGAGTAATTCTAAATGCTAAAATCATTAATTATCCTAAGTCATCTCTCTCTCACACACACATGTAAGTTTCATCATGCTTATATATTAATGCTCTGATTTATCATTAATGGTTTTGTTATTATCAAAAGGGGGAGTTTGTTGGAACATGGTCTTCCGCATCTCCTAGGTTTGAGAATAACAAAACATATATGTATTTGATCTTGTGTGTTTAAGTGTGCAGGATAACAGAATCCACATGACTCAAAGATTACATAAGAAGGTTGCCCCCAAAGTTGAGCCATCAAATCCAAAACTCCTACTAGCGTTGGCGGTAGTCCTAGCGCAGGCGCTAGCTGTCGTTCGACGAATGTCGAAGCCCGTTCGACGAATTTCCGGTCGACGAATGTTGAAGCCCGCTCGACGAACTCCGGTCGACGAAATTGAGTTCGACGAATGTTGAAGCCTGATCGACGAATTGAGTTCGACGAAATTTCGTTCGACAAACTCTTAGCGGCGTTCGACGAAATCTCGTTCGACGAAATATTGGCTTAAGCGCAAATGTCGGGAGAACTTATAGAAGGAGATAGCGCCGGGCGATATCCGATAGCGCAGGCGATAGCGAGGAGCACAGTAGGCAAGAGAGAATTGTTTCCTCGGATTGAAGATTTTGCCGCGCAGAATGTGTCCTAAAATGGGATAGCGTCGGCGGTACCACTAGCGCAGGCGCTAGCGTTGTGGCTATATAATGGACCCTTCTCTTCTCGTGCTGGGTGCTAATTCCAGAGAGGTCTTGTGCAGAATTCCAAAGCCTTATATGACCGAGAGTTGATCTCCCACCAAACGCTTAGAGAGTTTCTGAAGGAGGACTTCATCACGCTACATCCAAAGAGGGATCGCTTCAACCTCGCTTATTCTACAGCGATCGTTCATCTCCGACTTCAGAAGTTTCTTAGAGGGAGTTTTAATATTGTTGTTGTTATTTTATTTCATATCTTTTGTAACCGTTAGAGAATTCGCCTCGTGTTGGCGACTAGGTCTGGGTAGGACTTAGGGCAGAAATTCGCCTCGTGTTGGCGACTAGGTCTCGGGTGTAGGTCTAGGGGGTGCTCGAGGCCATATCCGGGGAAGGGTTGGCTAGAGCGGCTTGAGGCCGTATCCGGGGAAGGATCGGCTAAAGCCAACCAGTTCGTGGGGATACGAGTCGGTATAGAAAACAAAAAGAGTCTTTCTATTCGCTTTGATTTCTAGCTTCGATAAGAGATCAAGTTTTGTAATCATGTTTCTCAAGTTAATAAAATCATGTCTTTACTTTTACTTCACTTGATTTGTCTTGATCTTCTCTAGTTTAATAATCAAAGCTTTTTCAAAATTATTCAAAATATAATATTAGTTTTTAAAACCCTTATTCACCCCCCCCCCCCCCCCCGCCCCTCTAAGGGCGCCTACCGATCCAACAATGCGGGCTTCGAGGTGCATGGGTACATGGACGTTGATTACGGGGGAGATTCGGATGATCGGAAGTCGACGTCTGGATACGTCTTCATGGTGGGCCCCACGGCTATATCATGGTGCAGCAAGAAACATGATTCCGTATCGGTCTCAACCACGGAAGCGGAATACAAGGCTTCGGCCTTGGCAGCTCAGGAAGCCATTTGGCTTAGGAGGTTGGTTGGAGAAGTCCATAAGGAGGTTCGGGGTCCGACTCTGCTCCGCGGCGACAACGAGAGTGCTCTCAAACTGGTTACTAATCCAGTTTGTCACGCGAGGACCAAGAATATCGAGATCGAGCATCATTTCATTCGTGAGAAGGTGTTGGAGGGGTCTCTTTCGGTCGTGCATGTTCGGTGTCAGGACAACATTGCTGACATCTTCACAAAGGCGCTGGCGAAGGGGTCGTACACTCGGCTGAGGAGTCTACTTGGGCTGTTTTCAACTTCCCACTTCAAGGGGGAGTGTTGAAAATGTTGAAGTGGAAGTTTTGGGAGTTGGCAGTCTGGGAGGGTGATCGCGCAGTCTGGTGAGACCGCACGTCTGGTGATCTGCTCTGCGGTCTGACTTGTCTTTAAGTCTAGCCGCGGTCTCCTGGCGTGACCGCCGTTCTGTGTCCAAGGTGCTGGGGTAAGGCTGCACGGTCTGGTCTGTGACCGCGTGGCGGGCTGTCTATCTCAGGGTTCCATAAGCCGGTCTTATGGCTATCCAGGTTCCTAGTTGTATTCGTTGACTAAGTCATCTTAGTCGAGCAGTCTCTGTTCGCAGTCTCAGGAGGAGGCTGGCAGGCGAACAGGTTGTGTTCGGTGTGGCGTTGGCGAACAAGTTGTGTTCGCGGTCTCGTTGGCGGACATTGGTGGTGGGCGGCTTCATTGTGGGAGTGGGGATCTCCCGCAGTCTGTTGTTGAAGCCGGCGATCTCACCTAAGCAGAATGATCTGTTGCTGATCGCGCGGGTTGACCGGTTCTGGTCGCGCGATCTGGAGGGTGGTGATCCTATCTCATAGGGTGGTGACTGGATCAGGTCTCACGCCTATAAATAGGAGCCACTGTAGCAGCATTAACATCGCACCAAGTGTAAGCTGAGCTCGCGTCTAATTCTTGCGGTCTCAATTCTTGTGACCGGTCGGTCTTGCTGATTGAATTTTCCTTGTGCAGCTTCTGCGGATTGTGCTGGCAGCAGCGATCACCTCTTCTTCTGAAAGTCTTCGGGCGGTCTCGTGGCTTGCAGTGTGGGTTGCTGGAGTTCGGGAGAATCAATGGAGTTCGGAAGGAGGTCGCGGAAGCTCAGCAGTCAGGAGTGTTGATCGGTGATCGACAGAGTTTGCGGTCAGGCAGCTATCAGAGATCGGCAAGCAGACCGCGCGGTCTGCGGTCTCAGTTATCTTTCTCTTCAGCATTGTATTTTTCCCTTTGGTTTTGTGTACTGGTGAAATCATGTCTCGCCACGTATACCTCTCCCTGTAATGAAGATTGTTGTTATCAATAAAGACTCTATTTCCTTCATGTGCTTCTGGTTGTTTGGCTTGTGAACTCTAAGTTGTATGATTCCTGCTCACTCCATAAAGATTCGGAAAATTTCACAGAGTCTGCATGTCCTTCTTAAATGTTGCGACTTGGTTCTTCATCTGACTCTGGAAAGCCAACTCCCTTTCCCGCATCTGATTATGGAGAGCCAACTCCCATTCCCGCATCTGTTCTTTGAAGACCGCACTCCTCTCCTGCATCTCCTTTTCAAAAGCAACAGCTTGAGACCGCACTTGGTCTTCAAGCGCCCTTTCCCTTTGTCGCATGGTTCGGGTGTCCTCAATCTGCAGACTCAGGATCTTCCTAAAAGGTTGGGGGATTGCCAGGAGTGACTCGTCTTCATCTAATGTAAGAGGAAAGAACAGTGTGTTAAGAAACTTTTTCTACTTTAAACATGAAGTAATATGCAGGGAAGATATATACTCTCTATTTCTAAGGGAGGAAGACCGCAAACTTGCGAAGGTTCTTCGATATCTTTTGTGATCGCAAAGGGTGCGGTAAGCATAAGGCGAGTAGGTTTCTTAAATCACTTGGAATTGATATGTTTAAGTTGTTGCTTTTGCAATTGCTCTCCTCTCTTCTGCCCTCGCTTCAGATAGACATTGGTTATTGGGAAAAGGTCGTCCAAGGGGATGATAATAATTTCAGGTCGCTTCTTCGGCGGCAAGGGCTTAAAAACCTTCAGAGGAATATGGGCTTTACCAGACCGAATAGCTTCCAAGGCTTTCACTCGATCAGCCGCCGCCTTCTCCATGTCAGCCTGCACGACTGTAGATCTGACTGTATCGTTGTCGGTCAGACCGACTTTCTCCAGCTCCAGTTGCAGTTGTCTCTCCTTGTGCCCCTTCTCTTCCTCCTCCTCCAGGACCGCCTTCGCTTTGGCATTAGCATCGGTCTTCATCTTTTCGCTGTCAGAAACATCAGGAACATGCACGTTAACTGTATGATTGCTTTTGTCTCCCTCAAGAAAAAAGGTTGTTCAAGAATGTGGTTAAATCAGGATTAACCTCCTTAGCCGGAGCAGGGCTAACCGGGGATGGTGAACGTCGATCATTGTTCTTCTCTCCTCCATTCGCTGGATAAGATCTAACTGGAAATTGGTGCATCTCCCCCTCTTAACTGGCATTGGTACTAGGATTGAGCGCATCAGACTTTGTGGTCAACTCCTCTTTCTCCTCCTCCTCCTCCTCCTCCTCCTTCTTCTTCTCTTTTTTGTCCTCATCCTTCTCTGGTAATGCGGTTTCTAGCCGCTTCCGCTTGTTGTTTGCCTTGACAGGTTGTTGCTTTTTGTCGATCTGCTGCCTAAGCCGGTCAGCAGTAGTCGCCATATTCTTCAAGCCTAGCACAACTTGATCTGTGTCGGCTTCATCGCGGACAGGTGAGCAGACCGCCTCTTGTTTTGGCTGGAAAATTTTTGATAGCATCAAGATCGGTCAGATATGGAGACTCCGCAAGTGCGATAAGGGTCTGGGCTAGGTCAAAAGTTATTTCAATGTCATCTAACTGCAGAGCGATATTCTCTGTTGAGGGGGTGTTGATTATATCAACATCAGGCGACGGGTCTGGGGTGTCCGCGACAGCCTCTTTCGCAAGCTCAACAATCTTAGTAATTTGAAGAGAGCTCTCTCCGCCTTCTGCCGTTTTTCTTCCTGCAGCGGGCTTCTTCGCGGTCATGTCCGTTCTAACTGTCTGTAAACATTCATCAGCTCTAGGAATCTCATCGGTAACCGTGTGGTTACCTTTCTTCGCGGCAGTCTTTCCTGAAGGAGAAGACCATGTCTTCACTCCACTTCAAGCATCTTCATCATATTCATGATATACTTGATCGCCGCGGTTTGGATTATCCTAGCCGCAAATGTAGAAAAACTCGTCATCCTAGAAGAATGTTCTGAAATTCCAAACCTTCTCAGCCGTATTTATAGAATTCTCAGCATTAAAGGAAGGTCACAGTCTCCGCGGTTAAAGCGAACATTTTCGAAGCTTCAAAAAACTTGAAAATATGCGGGGATCGTGTTTACCCTGGATTCCGCTACCAGTTGTTATCCGTCTTAAACTGGTTCGTACGGTTAGCTTTTCGGTTACCGCCCAGACCGCTCAGTGTTCCCCAGCAGTTGTCTAAATGAAGAACAGAGACCTCGCTCCAGGTGATTACCAGACCGCACGGTCAGGTTTTTGTTTTCTTTTTCTTGCTATTTGCACCCAATGTATCCTCTCATCCATGCCCTCTTCTCATGTATTTCGGGCAACCCGTAATTTTAGAGCTTGCCCGTTTGGGCAAGCCTCGCAATGCCGATCCAGAAGGGACGCTTTTCGATTCCTAAAGCTCGTTATCTGTGGCAGCGGTCTCAAATCTAGTGCTTTTTCTGCCACTTGCTTGCCGACTAGTTTTCTTCTCTTGTAATCGTGTCTTTCAATCTATAAATTGTCTGCCACAAATGGTATTTGCTGCGATGGATAAGTCTGGTGATCTCGCCGCCCTGCGGCCCTCTCTTTTCTGTGACTCTTCAGCCGGAAAGTAACCGATAGCTCACAGTCTTCTCCCGGTATCCCCCAGCGTGATGTTGCGGAGGTACATTTTTTGTGCCAACAACCTACGCCGTACATCTTTTCAGAGTTTTTCGCCGCTGACCAGTCCATCTCTGGATACATGAAGATCAGCAAAACTGAAAACGATTCACTACGACGGAGAGATCGAAGGCTGCCAAAACAACTGCGTAGGAGGTGAAAATGTTATTTGTTTTGCGCATACTAATTGGTTATGATTAATAAAATTCTCATATAAATGAATTGTAATTTTTTTTTTTCACGAAATAAATTTTCTTTTGTACTTAATATATCTAAACTTTCTGTGCAAGAATTGCCGCTGAAACACCTACTATTCATTGTAATGATTTCTGAAATTTTAATCATACTGTAATTCACGACTTGTCCGCTCCATTAACCTGAAACTTTAATTCGTCTAAGAAGTATTTGATTTAATATTTACTGGTAAATATTGCCCCAACACCACAAGGGTTCTTATTACTCTTTTTTATCTGGATCCTTTTCTCCGCTACTCTCATCTACATTATCGACTTTCCTGATGTGCGCATAACAATTTTCCGTGAGGTCTACTGTACGTTAACTAATACTAGGTCCGGGACCGAACCTGGGTCCTAGACTGGACCCAAGAAAAAAATCATTTTGTAAGACTTAGGAAATCATTTGGCGTGCGTCTTCTCGACGAAAAATGTTTATATGCGTTCAACGTATATGGAGGACCGTGCGTCAGATTCATATTTCTGCTATATTTTTTATTTTATTTTCACAAAATAAGTCACGGAATATTGATCTATATATTTTTACGAAAATTTTAAGTACTCAAATGTATATATTTTGGGGTGAAAATACAATTGTTAAAAAGTAAAAAATTTAAACTATTTTTGCGACTTTAATTACAGCTGAACATAAATCCATTTGCAAATTTCTTGACGAGAAATTTTTATATGCGTCCAACGTATATGGAGGAACGTGCGCCAAATTCAAATTTCTGCTATATTTTTTTATATTTTCACCAAATAAGTCACGAAATATTAATTCATGTATTTTCACGGACATTTTAAGTACTCGTATATATATATATATATATTTTGAGGTGAAAATATAATTGTAAAAAAGTTAAAATTTTAAACTATTTTTGCGACTGTAGTTACAGCTGAACATACAGTCCATTTGCAAATTTCTTGACGAGAAATTTTTATATGCGTCCAACGTATATGGAGGAATGTGCGCCAAATTCAAATTTCTGCTATATTTTTTTATATTTTCACCAAATAAGTCACGAAATATTAATTCATGTATTTTTACGGACATTTTAAGTACTCATATGCATATATTTTTAGGTGAAAATATAATTGTAAAAATGTAAATTTTTTGAATTATTTTTTCGACTGTATTTACCACTGAAAATACAGGCCAGATGAAGTTGCAGTTGTAATATTGCACTAAAAAAGATCCTGTAAAATCCTATATATACGCTGAACGTATAGAAAAATCTCTTCTTCTCTACACTGCCCCTGTAATAAACTCGTTTTCCGCACTTATCAGGAACACGGGCCACGCCTGTGTTTTTTATTCCTCCTGCCCGCGTGAGCCGCGGTTTGATGACCGGAATCACATTCGCTGCGATGGAGAAAGCCCGCGTTCTTCCCCGTCTCCCGTCCTCCCCCAATCGCGTAACCTATATATATATATGAGCCTCACAAGCCGCCATTTCTCTCAAACACCATCACTCCACATCTCTGAGAATGCTAACGAACTTAAGCTTCCCGCAAGCCACATCCAGCGGCACCACCACCGACGAATTGTCCCTCTACTTCTCCTTCCTCCAGGACGACTTCCTCTCTCCTGAAATGCCTCCGCCCAAGAAGCGCCGCCGAAGTGATCCCGAGCACTCCGATGCCCGCTCCGAATCAGACGACTTCAGCCCACAGCGCCCGCCGCCGACGACGAGGCGGCTGTGGGTTAAGGAGCGGTCGAGCGCGTGGTGGGAGCAGTGCAGCTGCCCAGAATTCCCGGATTCCGACTTCCGCGCGGCCTTTCGAATGGGGCGGGACACGTTCAACATGATCTGCGAGGAACTGAGCACTGCGGTGGCCAAGGAAGACACTATGCTTCGCGCGGCCATCCCCGTCCGGCAACGTGTGGCGGTTTGCATCTGGCGACTTGCTACAGGCGAGCCCCTCCGAATCGTCTCCAAGCGCTTCGGCCTCGGCATCTCCACTTGCCACAAACTCATCCTCGAAGTATGCTCCGCCATCAAATCCGTCCTCATGCCCAAATTCCTCCGGTGGCCAGATGACCCGATCGCCCTGGCTGCTGCCCGCAGCCGATTCGAGTCGATCTCCGGGATCCCAAACATCGCCGGAGCAATGTACACCACACATATCCCTATCATCGCCCCTAAAGAAAACGTGGCTTCCTACTTCAATCGGCGCCACACGGAGCGGAACCATAAGACGTCTTACTCGATCAGCGTGCAGGGGGTTGTAAATCCGGAAGGGGTATTCACCGACGTCTGCATCGGGTGGCCAGGCTCCATGTCCGATGAGCAGGTGATCGAGAAATCGGCGCTCTATCAGCTGGCGGAGCGGAGCGGACTTCTGAGGGAGGACTGGATTGTCGGGGGAGCCGGGCATCCGCTTCTCGATTGGGTGATGGTGCCGTACGCGCACCAGAACTTGACCTGGACGCAGCACGCGTTCAATGAGCGGATCGGAGATGTGCAGAAGGTTGCCGGGGAGGCGTTTGCGAGGCTGAAGGGGAGGTGGGGGTGCTTGCAGAAGCGGACGGAGGTGAAGCTGCAGGACTTGCCGGTGTTGCTCGGGGCCTGCTGCGTGCTGCACAATATATGTGAGATGAGGGGGGAGGAGCTGGGGGCGGCATGCGAGCTCTTCGACGACCAGATGTCACCGGAGAATGGGGTGCGATCGATGAGGGCGATGCAGGCGAGAGACAGCATAGCGCATAATTTGTTGCATAATGGCCTCGCCGGCACCGGCTTCCTCTAATTTTGTCATCTTTTCTTCTATTTATTTTGTCGATGATGAATGGAAAAAATTCTTGGAAGGTTCTTTGCGAACCCAGGCGATGTAGATGTCACTCGTGCTTTTGTGCAGAACCGCGCCTTTTATTGGTTTTAGAGCAACCTTATAAACAGTTCTAAAATGAAAAAAAAAAAGGTGATGGTTATCCACACTTTTTGTACAGTTATTACGCGCCTTTTGGAAATACGTCTTGAGCGTACATTTTTAGGAAAAGTGTTCAACACGAAAGTTGTAGAACTCATTGAGATCTACAACTTTTGTGTTGAACACTTTTCCTAAAAATGCGCGTACAAGACGTATTGTCGTCCTGATTGAAACATGTGCGTAACTAGAGCGATTTTTTGGAAATAATGCATTTTTTGGAAAAGTGTTTAATACGAAAGTTGTAGATCTCGACGAGATCTACAACTTTCGTGTTGAGCAATTTTCCTAAAAATGCATGTACAAAGTGTATTTTCAAAAGGCGTGTAATAACTCATACAAAAAGAGTGCGAATAGCCAAAACTGTAGTGCGGATAACAATCACAAAAAAAAACATAAAACCTCTCTTTTTATTTAGTTTAAAATAGTCCAAAAATTCATGTTCCATGACCTTTTTTTTCTCCCAATCAGGTTTTTTTCTCTCTTCCTCCCTATTATTAGCAAATTACAAAAATAGAAAAATCATGGAAGGGACAGTGGATTCTGAAATCTTGAAGAACATACTTCTTTTTTCTCAATCATGGAGTCAAACTGTTGTTCAAAGCAGGCCAATAATGGCGCTTGGAGACAAACAAAGCAAAAAAAAAAACGTATCAGGTGGAAGTTTTTACCACGCCCGAACATGCCGGGAATGTGCTTCGAAGTATGCGACATCGTGCTGCACGCCGATGCCATTCACAGGGGTTGTGGGCAGATCATCCCGACGGCGTGGATGTCACTTTTAATTTGGACTGAGAATAAACATTGTTGAAACCAGTAAATGGTCTCGGTGGAGTTCGGGGGCCCCCAACGGGTTGGGGGGCGACTGCCACTTACTAATCTCGCGAGAGAACAGACCGGAGCCTCGGAATTGGACACTGATCCTTAGGCTTAGCTAGGAGGACCCACCACACACCCGGAAGATCTTTAGAGCGCTTCCCCTCCCAAGCCAAAAGCTGAAGCCCGGGCACCTTGGAGAGCTCAAGGAAGGTCTGAGGAGAGAGAAGCTCCAAAAGGAAGAAGTCCTCTCCAAAGGTGCCCTTTGGATCTTATTTATAGATTTTCTGATCTGGCCTGTGAATAGCAGGATTCCGCCTCTTGATTTTACTATACGCACCCCAAATTTGGTCTGCTGATAGCCAATCTCCGATGTTCAGAGGGGCTATCGGCAGACCAAGAGGGTAAAAGGATAATTTCTCTCATGGGCCTAGGGGCAAAGGGCCTGCGAGGACAGTACTCGCGAGAGCTCTCGCTGGTCCATCGCGTGCTCTCGCTGGTCCCTCGCGAGTCCCCCTTTTTTGGAGGGTGCATGCCGGGGTCCGGTTTCGCAAACCTCCATGTCGCCGAGAATAGGTCATCTCGCGGGTGCTCGGCGAGTACTCATCTCGCCCTCCTACCAGCATGCCGTCGGCGAGCACCCGTCTCGCCTGCCCCTTTTTGAGGGAACCTTGACCGTTTGGTCTTTTCCCGTCTATCTCTCGTCCTGGCGAATATCGGGGTTGTACACAATCCCCGCTCTTCGCGAGGCTACCTAGGCTCGCGAAGAAACATCCAACCCCCGGTATTTGCCAGCCTGGTGGTGAGCTGTCAAGAATCTTTAGTGGGACCCACCGGAGGGCTATATATACGTCTCCTCCTTCCACAGCGGCGCGCGCCGCTATTTTACTCTTCTTTTCTTTCTCTTTACTGTAGCAGTTGCTGATGTCACTGTCCAAAGATTTCGAGGATCGGCTAAAGGCCAACAAGGCCAGCGGGATGACTTCCATGGCAAAAGTCCCCGCTTGGATGAAACGCCCGCCTCCCCCTCGGGTGTCAAAAACCAAAAAGGCGAAAGCGGTCTGCTGAGCCGGGGATGAGTCCGTCCTACTGGAGTCTTCCCCCGTCAATCAGCCCGGCGAGAAGGTATGAAATATCTATAGTTGGGTCAGTGAGAATCATCTTACTAAGTCTCGCCTGCCGGCAGGATAGCGACGCTCACAAGGGTGGCGACGAGCACAGAGGTGTATCCCCACATGCTTCCCCAATGCACACAGTCCTCGCTACTGAGAAGGCTACCGGTACGCGTTCTCCCTCGCCAGCTTCCTTGCATGTTGTCGACTACTCACCTTCCTTTTCCCCCCTCGCAGGCTCGCCCGTGAAGACAACGACCCGCCAGGGCTCGCGACCCGTCTCCCCCGTCATCCCCGGCACCACCCTAAAAATGCCGGGCTTCAATCTTCTGCAGAGCGATGACTCTGGGGGCTCGCGACCCCCAAAGATTCCTCCTGTCAACGACAAGGCCTATCGTCCCGTCCTGGGTAAGTCATTATTGCCTCACTACGGCCACGTCTTCGAGGGTCGGCCAGACCCTTCTCGTCTTCCTCCGAGTAAGGTCTTATTCCTTTGCGACGTTTGCAACCTTCCTCCTTTTGATGCTAAACTTTCTTATGGTCCCTCGCAGGGACCTCTGAATCTCCTCACACTGATTCCGACTACGGGGATGATGAGATGTCCCCCCTCCCGGAGCAGTTGGAAGACTTCCTAGGAGATCTGCGAGACCCCGAGGCGATGAAGCAGAGAACCGTTGAGCTGTTTCAGAAACAACAGCGAATGCTGCTGGACCTCAATCTTCAAGCGATACGGGATAGGGAGGCTGCCGAGGCCAGCAATGCTGCTCTGAGGGACGAGTGCGCGAGACTCCGAGCCGCGATACCCCGAGATCATGTTGAGGGGGCTTCCTCGCCGGAGGTGTACATCGCGCAGATGAGAGACTACGCCTTCTTGACGGATAGGGCAGGTCGCTCCGCCCTCGAATATTACAATCCGAGAATGCCACCGAGGTCCGGACCGCGAGGGGGTGGCATGTGGAAATGGCTCCCACATTAGCCTCGCGATCCTTCTTTCTTTCAAAAACATTTCGTATTATTATTTCTTAGGGCGGACGATTGCGTTTGCACACTATTACTCGCTATGAACTCTTGATAGTCGAGCGATGATTGACTTTATTTATTGATTCTCGCTCGCTCCTTGTTTGGGAATGCTATTATCTTGTTGAATGCCGGATACTCTGCCGAAAATTTGTTGGCACTAACCTTGCAGGTCCTTCTCGCACGCTCGCAATTTCGCGGAGTAACATTCACTCTCGCCAGTGACACTGATGTGACAGCCTGACTACTCGCACCCCGCGGCGCTTGGACTTCTTCCCGCCTTTTTTATTTTTCTATAAATAGGGTCTCATAACTACGAGCCACCTACCGCATTTATCGCCAACCTTCTTCCTTCTCTGCTCGGGAGCTCTCGCTTCTTTCCCCCTTCTCGCAATTTCGTCTACTCTGCAGGTCTCTCCCAAGATGGTTAACGACGCTGCTGAGGCGGAGGGTCGCCGGAAGTGCGCCTGGGCTTTCGCAGACCACACCTTCTACCACCATAACCTGACCAAGGAGGAGTACCTCAAAGCAATCTCCGCCTTGGTCCCTGCCGGGTTTATTCCGCGTTGTCCTGGCGAGGTCGACACGATCAACATTCCCTACCCCGACGAGACAGCCATCCCCACGGCCCACTTCGTGGTCGGTCTGCGGCTGCCTCTATGGCCGGAGGTCCGCCAGGTACCTCCTTGCCTCAACAACTTTCTCTTCGCCGATTAATCTCTCGCCCGCCGTTAACTAACTTTTCCCAGCCTTGCTCGACAGGTACTCAAGCATTATGGCGTGGTCCCCGCCCAGCTCACCCCCAACGCCGTCGCGGCCATCGTCGCCTTCGCCTGCTACATGCGCGAGGAGCGCATTGAATTCAGCATGCCGGTGTTCCGGAAGTTGTTCTCCTTCCGAGCCTACAAGGACGGCACCGCCTACTTCGTGGGGTCGGGCCTCAAGGTCGTCGAGACTGTGAACAAGGCCCACAACTGGGCCCAGAAGTTTCTCATAGTGAAGGGGAACTTCGGCAACATTCCGCTCTCGCCGATCCAGTACAGCGAGACCACCTACAAGCTACCGACCCTCGGTGGCCATGACGCCACCTTGTGCCTGTTCTTCAGCAAGAAGAACTTCGAGGTGGTCCATCTCCGCCGCAACGTCGACTCGTTAGCTCCAGTTCCTCCTGGGGAAGGTAATAGTCTCGCTCGCTACTTTCCACTTTTGTGACCTTATCCAAAAATTAATCATCTAACCTTTCAGGGCTGCGAGATCTACCATTCAACCCCCCCCCCCCCCCCCCCCCAACTTGAGCAACAGAAAACCCTCCTCCGCCTTCGATCTCGCGACCATGGGCGCCGAGGCCTGCCGCGAGACCGTCACCCCTGCTCCGACATCCTCTCGCAAGAGGTCTGAGGCCTCCAGCAGCCACGGTCAACCTTCCAAATCTCCCTCGAAGAAGAAGCAGAGGAAGAGTCAGGGCTCGCACCCCTCCGAGAAAGGGAAGGGCCATGTCGAGCCAGACTTCGACAAGGTCGACCTCACCATCCTATCAGATGGGCCGGAGGCCGACGAGCAAAGCGAGGAGGTCATAAAGACCTCCGACCCGCCAATCCCTGTCAATAACTTTAACTTCGGCCTGGGTCAGAGGCATCGCGACGACTCGGGCGAGCTCCTGCTGTGCTGGAGGCCGGAGGACAAAAAGGCCGAGGTCTCCACCATCCTCCCCTCCTGGGTGGAGAAGTCCACCGTCAGCGGTCACGCCTTCTCCCTTTCCTTTGGCTTGTATGTCCGCGAGGATGCGGGAGCATACAAGGACGCGACGGCGAGGACCCTTGCCTATGAGAGCGCGAGGTCGCAGATGCGTTCCCTCGAGCTCGCTCACATGACCGGGAGGCGGTGCCTACAGCTGGAGCGCCAGAACGTTGGGCTCGCCATTGCCTACCGGGGCATTCTTGCCGAGAACACTCAGCTGAAGGACCAACTGCGGTCCTCTGAGGGTGGCGTGGTGAGTCTTCGCATCGCGCCACCACTTATTTCTTCGTCGAGTTCAGCTCTCATTTCTTTTCTGTGCAGGATGCCGAGACTGCCGAGAGGGCAGACGCTCGAATTCGGGACCTGGAGGGTGAGATTGCAGGGTTGAAGGCCCTTAACAAAGATTTGGTTCACGCGGTTGTACCTCCCTCTCCTCATCGCCTGAAGGAAGAGAAGCGAGCGCGAGACGAGGAGATCCGGAAGGAGGCCTCCGAATCGACGCTATACAAATTTCAGCTGATGCAAAAGTCCGGCATGTTAACTGCCGAGGCGGCCGCCATGCGTCTTGAGGACATCGTCCCCGAGCTCTTCATTCCTCTTCCGCCGGTCGAGGGCAGCGATGAGGACGAGGGGTCGGCGAGCGACCGCGAAGACTGATCTTTTTGCTTTGGTTTTATTTTTGTAACCCATTTTGGGCTGGCGAGACCGCCGCATGATGTAAATGAACAAGGAATATTTTTATTATGTGGGCCACTGGTTCCATTTTGTGCTCGCATTTTTATTTTGTGATGTGTTCTTTTCTCGCCTTTATATCCTGTTCTCGCACATTTTCTAGAGTTCTCATGACACTTATTCTCGCGAATGATACCTTTGGATAGCTTCTGTATAGGATAAGTACTTTCACTTGGTGCCTTTATCCTCCACCTTTGGGCCGTGGATTTTCTAGGATCGTCTCTCCATCTTGACCTCGCGAGGACCAATCCTTTTTTCAATATCACCTTTTACAAGCGGTTCTCACGCGGGGCCTTCGCATCAGTCAACGGGTATTTGCCTACCTTCGCGGGTCGGTTCGCATTTTGCCGAGCACTAGCCGCCGAGAATAGGAATATAAAGTTCTCGCCCCCTACTTATTTGGCGAGAATGCCCTGGTCGATACTAAGGATTTTCCAGCCAAAGACGTCATTCCAGTCATCACCAGGGACTTGTACATCTCGCCAGCCTCTCCGCGAGATCAACCTGACCCACCGGCTAGTGAGAGCCCGGCAGCGGGATCATCCGGGGCAACCCAACACCAGGGACTTGCACATCTCGCCAGCCTCTCCGCGAGATCGACCTGACCCACCGGCTAGTGAGAGCCCGACAGCGGGATCATCCGGGGCAATCCAGCACCAGGAACTTGCACATCTCGCCAGCCTCTCCGCGAGATCGACCTGACCCACCGACTAGTGAGAGCCCGGCAGCGGGATCATCCGGGGCAATCCAGCACCAGGGACTTGCACATCTCGCCAGCCTCTCCGCGAGATCGACCTGACCCACCGGCTAGTGAGAGCCCGGCAGCGGGATCATCCGGGGCAATCCAGCACCAGGGACTTGCACATCTCGCCAGCCTCTCCGCGAGATCGACCTGACCCACCGCCTAGTGAGAGCCCGGAAGCGGGATCATCCGGGGCAATCCAGCATCAGGAACTTGCACATCTCGCCAGCCTCTCCACGAGATCGACCTGACCCACCGGCTAGTGAGAGCCCGGCAGCGGGATCATCCGGGGCAATCCAGCGCCAGGGACTTGCACATCTCGCCATCCTCTCCGCGAGATCGACCTGACCCACCGGCTAGTGAGAGCCCGGCAGCGGGATCATCCGGGGCAATCTAGCACCAGGGACTTGCACATCTCGCCAGCCTCTCCGCGAGATCGATCTGACCCACCGGATAGTGAGAGCCCGGCAGCGGAATCATCCGGGGCAATCCAACACCAGGAACTTGCACATCTCGCCAGCCTCTCCGCGAGATCGACCTGACCCACCGGCTAGTGAGAGCCGGCAGCGGGATCATCCGGGGCAATCCAGCACCAGGGACTTGCACATCTCGCCAGCCTCTCCGCGAGATCGACCTGACCCACCGGCTAGTGAGAGCCCGGCAGCGGGATCATCCGGGGCAATCCAGCACCAGGAACTTGCACATCTATTAGCATGACTAGCTACTATCAGTATGCAATAGACAAATCAATAAAGGGTTTATAGTAGGAAATCTTTTAAGGGTAAAATCATTTTAAGTCATCCCCACTCCTGGCCCGGTCGAGGGGTACCCCTTCCACATCCTGGAAGTGGTATCCTCCCGACTTGAGCACTTCACTTACAATATATGGCCCCTCCCAGTTAGGGTTAAGTTTGCCGACCGCAGCCCCTCTCCCCGCTGCATCGACCTTCTTCAAGACCAAGTCTCCTTTCTGGAAGTGCTTCACCCGAATGTGTTTGTCAAAGTATCGGGTCATCCGTCGTTTGATCTCCTCCTGCCGAATAATGGCCAGGTCCCTGAGTTCTTCTACTAGATCCAAAGATAATCTCTGCCCCTCTTCATTGTCCGTTCGCCATTCCTCGTCTCCTTCCCTCGCGCCGATCACCCTTGGTGACTTTACCTCAAACTCGACTGGGAGGACGGCCTCTGACCCGTGGGAGAGCTTGAAAGGAGTCTCTCCGGTAGCTATGTTTGGGGTGGTCCTTAGGGCCCAGAGGACCGAAGGCAGTTGTTCCACCCAGCTTCCCCTAAGGTTTTCCACCTTCTTTTTCAAAAGGTTCACAATGATTTTGTTTGCTGCCTCCACCTGTCCGTTGCTCCTGGGGTGGTGGACCGATGCGAAACGGAGGTCTATGCCGAGTTGGGTGCAAAAGCTAACGAATTCTTCGCTCGCGAACTGTGGCCCGTTGTCCGTGACTATGGCCAGAGGGAGCCCATACCTGCAAATTATTTCACCCCAAACAAAATTTCTCACCACCTGGGATGTTACCTTAGCGAGGGCCTTCACCTCGATCCACTTAGAGAAATAATCCACCATCACCAGTAGGAACTTTCTTTGGCCGCTCGCTTGAGGGAAAGGCCCCACCAAATCCAAACCCCATATCGCAAAGGGTCAGGGAGCTGTAATCGTCTGGAGCCTCTGAGCGGGAAGGAGCTGGAGGGGGCGTAGATTTGGCACTTGGAGCATTTTTTAGAAAACTCTGCCGCATCTTTGCTGAGGGTGGGCCAAAAATAGCCCTGCCTTAGTACTCTCCCTTCCAGGGTCCTGCCCCCCCCCCCCCCCCTCCCCCCGAGTGACTGCCGCACTCCCCCGAGTGGATCTCTTCCAGGACCTTTGGGGCTTCCTCCTCTGAGACACAACGGGCTAGGAGCCCCGAGAGAGTCTTTTGATATAGTGACCCTGCATGCAAGGAGTAATATGCCGATTTATACCTGAGCCGCCGCTTGTCTACCTCTTCCTCGGGGAACTTCCCCGTTGTTAAGTAGGTGATGAAGGGATCCATCCACGACACCCGCTGGTCCACCTCCATCATCTCCCCCTCCTCGATAGAGGGTCGGAAAAGCTCCGACACTGTTCCCCCGGCCCGGGGACCAATCTTGGCTAAGAGGTCCGCCTGGGTACTCTCCTCTCTTGGAATGTGCTTGATGGAGAAGGTGTGAAACTGTCCCACTACCCCTTTAACCTTCTACAGGTACCGTTGGAGAGTTGGTTCTTTGACCTCGAATTCCCCCCTGATTTGGCACGCCACCACCATGGAGTCCGTCGAGACCTCCACGTCCTGCACCCCCAACTCTTGTGCCAAGCGGAGGCCTGCTACCACAGCCTCGTACTCGGCTTGGTTATTAGTGAGGGGGAAATGGATGTTTATCGCTTGCTCTATCCTGGTTCCTTGGGGACTCACCAACACCACCCCTCCTCCGAAGGAATGCTTTCCCGACGCACCATCGACCAGCATCTTCCAAGACACCGGGTGGGGTACTTCAGATTCCTCTAACTCGGTCACGTAGTCGGCCATGAAATCCGCCACCGCCTGCGCCTTTATGGATACCCTGGGCACGTAGGAGACATTGAACTCACTCAATTCTACCGCCCACTTCGCCAACCTCCCGGAGTGCTCCACCCCTTCCATGATGCCACGAAGGGGGTGGTCAGTCACCACTTTGATTGAGTGTGCCTGAAAGTAAGGTCTGAGCCTCCTAGCCGATACCACCAAGGCAAACGCTAACTTTTCGAGGATAGGATATCTGAGCTCGGCCTTCCTGAGTAGCCTGCTGACGTAGTAAATGGGGAGTTGTTTCTTCCCCTCCTCTCGAACCAACACTGAGCTAACCGCTTCCGACCCTACCCCCAAGTACAGGTATATGTCTTCTCCTTGTCTCGGCCCTTGTAATAGTGGGGCCTGGGTCAGTTGTTCCTTTAGTGTTTGAAAAGCCCTTTCGCACTCGGGAGTCCATTCGAATTTTTGGTTACCCCTTAATATCTTGAAGAAAGAAGAACATTTTTCTCCTGCCTTGGAAAGGAACCTGCTCAGCCCGGCTAACTTCCCTGTCAGACGCTGGACCTCTTTCGCACTCCGTGGAGATCTCAACTCAAGGATCGCCTTTACCTTGTCTGGGTTAGGCTCCACCCCAAGAGGGGTGAGCAAATGACCCAAGAACTTCCCTCGACTAGCCCCGAAGGCACACTTAGAGGGGTTAAGCCTCATTTTAAACTTTCTCAAGGTTTCAAAAGTCTCTTCGAGGTCCCCGAGATGAGACTCGAGATTCCGGCTCTTGATCATTAGGTCATCCACCTAGACCTCCAAGTTCCTTCCCTTCTGCTCGTGAAACACTCTATCCACCATACGCTGATATGTGGCCCCTGCATTCTTCAATCCGAACGGCATCATTTTGTAACAATAGCACCCATCCCCGGTGATGAAGGACACATCTTTAATGTTGGGAGGGTGCATGCGGATCTGGTGATAACCTGAAAAAGCATCTAAAAATACATCACAGAAAAACCGACGGCTGTGTCAACCAGCGCGTCGATTCTAGGCAAGGGATAACAGTCCTTGGGGCATGATTTATTAAGCAAAGAAAAATCCACACACATTCTCCACTTACCCTCCCCCTTTGTTACCATCACGACATTGGAGACCCAGCCTGGATACTGGATCTCTGATACAAAGCCAGCTTTGAGGAGCTTGTTCACCTCCTCTCGGATGGGCACCTTCAGCTTGTCCGCTGTGGACCTCCTTTTCTGGCGGATGGGGTGAGCGCCGGGATCGAGGTTGAGGCGATGACACGCCACATCCGCGTCGATCCCCGACATCTCTGCAGCGCTCCATGCGAAGACGTCCACATTGCCCTGGACGCAAGCCAAGATCTTCGCCCGATCCTACGGGCTGAGCTCCCCATTGATCTTGATCTTCTCGATCGCACCGGCCTTAGTGGTGATCTCCACCTCCACCACTTCATCCACGGCCTCTAGCCTGGACTGCTCCCCCCAGAGGCTCTGCTCTTACTCTTTCTCTCCCTCTTTCTTCCCCGCCCTGGGCCCTTCACCAACCCCTTCCTGGGCATGAACTACTTCTCTCCTCCCTTCCTCTTCTCCTACCTCCATTAGCTCCTCTGCCCCTCCCCCTGGGGCCTCCTCTTCTCCTTGCTCTTCTTCTTCCTCTCCCGACCTGGGTCCCTCACCGACCCCTTCCTGGGCACGAACTACTCCTTCCTCTACCTCTTCCGTCGCGGCCACTTCTTTCATTACCTTGTCCCATTCCTCCGCCTCCTCCATCCAAGAGATGGTATTGACGGTGGTCACATAGCACTGCCTCGCCACCTTGGGATCTCCTCTGACCCGGACCTGGATTCCCCCCGTGCTGAACTTGAGGCATTGATGGAAAGTGGACGGGACACACCGGAACACGCTGATAAGAGGCCGTCCGAAGATGGCGCTATAGCCACTGGGGGCATCCACTATCACAAAGCGGCAGTTCCGGGACTGCCCTCCCAGGGTCACATGGAGTCCCACTCCCCCCTCTACTTCCTTCCTTTCTCCTGAGAATCCGAACAGCGGGCCATCCGAGGCCAACACTCTCCTGGGCTCTACCTTCATCTCGTCGAACGCCTTCTTAAAAATAACATTGACCGAGCTCCCGTTGTCCACCAAAATTCGAGAGACGGTGAAGTTCTCGATGGCTGTCTGGATGACCAGCGCATCGCAGAATGGGTCTTCGTGACCGGGCAGGTCCTTCTGGGAGAAGGTGATCTTCTCCGCGGGGGGTGGGGCTTGGGATGTCGAAGCTACACTCCGACGGTACATGGTATGGAGGATCGCCTTCCGGGTTGCCTCGACCCCCACCCCCCCCCCCCCCCCCCCCCCATGGATCACTCCAATCCCTCCTCGGGTCCCTACGTCCGCCCGATCCTCGCACCTTTCATCCTCATCCCCCTGAGGTAGAATCTCCTCTATCCTTGCTCCCCCTTGCTGTGCTTGTGGCGGTGGGGCTCTCGCCCCTCTGACTTCCAAGAACTCAGGGCAGGTGGTCGTTGCGTGGCCTTCCTCCTGATGGAAGTCACAGTACGGCAGCGCCACCCCCCTTGCCTCATCCCCGACTCCTCGGTTCCTTCTTCTGGGGCCGGCTCCTCCGGCTCCCCCTCCTCTTCCTGCTCTTCCTCTACTGATCTCCATCGCCTGATGAGGGGGGGGGGGGGGGGGGGTGGAAATGGCCTCGGGCACTGTCTCCACCCCAGCTGGTGAGGTCTTCCCTGCCCTCCTTGGAAATTACCTCCCCCGTGGGGGAAACCCCTCCCTGGGCCTTGCATTCCCCCACCCTGCTGCCTCCACCCCAACTCCGGGGCCCTCACTTCCTCTCTCCTCCTTGTCTCTTGCTGCCTCCCTTCCGGCTCGCTCAGCCGTGCCAATCTCTTCGCGAACTCGGGGTTTGTTGCCTCCCCTTCTACCTCCTCTGCCGCTCTCTCCATCAATTCTTCATAAGATTGAGGAGCCCTCTTCTTGAGGTCCATCTTGAAGAAACCTTCCCTTAGCACCAACATGAAGGCGAGTTAGAGGGTATACCCCGGGACCTCTTAGACAAGGAGGACCTCCTCTCTGAACCGCTCCAGATAATGAGCCAACGACTCTCCTGACCTATGCTTGATGTCGAAGAGCGACTCTGGATCCTTCTTTCTTTTCTTCATGGCGGAGAAATGTAAGAGAAAACCTTTACGCAAGTTCTCGAAGGTATAGATCGATCCTGAGGGAATCTGGTGGAACCAGTCCCTCGCCTTCTCCATCAGGGTAGTAGCAAAGAGTCGACACTTGAAGGCTTCCGACATGGGTCTGATCGAGACCATATCTTCGAACCACTGCAGGTGTTGAATGGGGTCATCATTGCCGGAATACAGCATCATGGTCGGCTCCCTGAATCCCTCGGGGAGTGGTGCCGAGAGCACCATCTCGCAGAAAGGACTTCCCCCACTCACCCCCTGAACTTGCTCTACCCTTCTCGCGAGCTCCTCGGGCGACCCTACTCCTGCCGATCTCGTCAGAGGACAGCTCGCCGGGACCTCCCTGGCCGAGATCCCCCCCCCCCCCCCCCCCCCCGTGAGAGTCTCCCTTGCCGGATTCTCGCTTCCCCCAGCAGGGCTGGGGAACAGCTCTCGCCCAGACAGATCTCGCCCTCCTCCCTGGGCCGCCACCTCTTTTCCCGCTCGATGAGCCGGCTCGCTCTCGCCGACTCCAGGTTGATGAGCCACCTGGGGCGCCGGGGTCGCGAAACCGCCGAGCGCAGTGGCGAGAGCGCTCTGAAAAGCTCCAAGAAGATCTCGCCTAAGATCCGCCAACATCTCCACTGTGGCTGGTGCTCCTGGGGGTGGCAAGCCTCCGGGGTTCGCGTCCCGCTCGTCCTCGACGGTCATGCTTTCCCTGAGATTTTCTTGAGCTAGTCGCACTCCACGCTCACCGCACCAAAAATGTTGAAACCAGTAAATGGTCTCGGTGGAGTTCGGGGGCCCCCAACGGGTTGGGGGGCGACTGGCACTTACTAATCTCGCGAGAGAACAGACCGGAGCCTCAGAATTGGACACTGATCATTAGGCTTAGCTAGGAGGACCCACCACACACCCGGAAGATCTTTAAAGCGCTTCCCCTCCCAAGCCAAAAGCTGAAGCCCGGGCACCTTGGAGAGCTCAAGGAAGGCCTGAGGAGAGAGAAGCTCCAAAAGGAAGAAGTCCTCTCCAAAGGTGCCCTTTGGATCTTATTTATAGATTTTCTGATCTGGCCTGCGAATAGCAAGATTCCGCCTCTTGATTTTACTATACGCACCCCAAATTTGGTCTGTTGATAGCCAATCTCCGCTGTTCGGAGGGGCTATCGGCAGACCATGAGGGTAAAAGGATAATTTCTCTCATGGGCCTAGGGGCAAAGGGCCTGCGAGGACAATACTCGCGAGAGATCTCGCTGGTCCCTCGCATGCCTCGCTCGCCAGTCAGCGAGTCCTCCTTTTTGGGAGGGTGCATGCCGGGGTCCGGTCTCGCAAACCTCCATGTCGCCGAGAATAGGTCATCTCGCGGGTGATCGGCGAGTACTCATCTCGCCCTCCTACCAGCATGCCGTCGGCGAGCACCCGTCTCGCCTGCCCCTTTTTGAGGGAACCTTGACCGTTTGGTCTTTTCCCGTCTATCTCTCGTCCTGGCGAATATCGGGGTTGTACAAACATGTTAGACTGCGAATAAATAGTTTGGATTACAAATATCAATGGACTGCGAATAGTGGTTATCGGACTTGTACAACCCCGGGTTTACCGAGTGGACTCAGCAAGGTCAGCAGGTAAAAGGGGCAAGACTCACACATACCTCCAGCACTATCGTTATCGCGAGGCATTAAGCCCAGGCAAGTCGACTCGCCTCTAGCCGATCGGCTAGACTTTTAGCCGATATGCGAGTCGACTCGCCTCTAGCCGATCGGCTAGACTTCTAGTCGATATGTGAATGCAAGCTCGATAGTTAGTGTCAGCCCCAAGTTCAGGGCGAGCGTCGAGCACCCCATCACATCGGGTCCTCCCCGCCCCCAGGCGAGCATGCCTCAAGTGGCGTGGACTCGCCCCTAGGGGATACCCAATTTTTCCAGGAGACCTCATTCCGGCCTGTGCTTAGCCATTCCAAACAGCGGGATTCCGATGTTGGCAGACCAATTTGGGTTGTGTTTAGTAAAAACAAAAGGCGGGATTCAGCTATACCCATACCATTTTCAGAAAACTATAAATAGACCTCCAAGGGCACCTTTGGAAAGGACGAGTCTTTTTTGCCTTCTCTCTCCTTAGGTTATTTCTAGTTGGGAGAGCTCCAACACTCTGTTTGTCGTAGTTTTCGAGCTGACAATTTGCGCTCTTCAGTGCCCTCCAGGGTGCCCAGCTCAACACTGACTTGGGAGGGGAAGTTCTCTTTGATCTTACGGGTTAGTGACGGGACCTCCTCGCTGCAGTTCGTGGGGTATGTTTCTAGTTTTCCACCTTCGTGAATGATAGTACATTATTTATAGTTATTTTTATATAATATTTTAGTAATAATTAATTTATTTTTACTTAGTTTAGTTTAATTTATGTCAAAATTTCTTTATTTTGTATCTTCAGGTAATCTGTGGCTGTTAATAGCAAATTCAAGCCCACAGCCGTGTTCAGTGGAAAAATGGAACAAATCTGCAAGAATCCATGTTGGATCGATTGGCGCCCTTAGAGGGGGGGGTGGTGAATAAGAGAATAAAATTCTTTATAAATTTTTAGACGATTTACTTAATTGTTTAAAGCAAATTAGAACGAAATAACAATTTAGCTTAAATGAAGAAACAATTGTAATTCCCCATTTTATAACTTATGTCAAATGATAGAAATCAAGTAAACACAAAAGGAGACATGATTATATTATATACAAGGTGTTTACATAAATTTGATTTCAATATCGCTAGAAATCGGAGGCGTACAAAGTAAAACAATTTTTCTTTTTCTATACCGACTTGTATCCCACAAACCGGTTGGCTTTAGCATATCCTTCCCCGGATATGGCCTCAAGCCGCTCTAGCCAATCCTTCCCCGGATATGGCCTCGAGCACCCCTAGATCTAATCACCTAGACCTAGTCGCCAACACAAGGCGAATTCCTCCCTAAGTCCTACCCAGACCTAGTCGCCAACACAAGGCGAATTCTCTAAACGGTTACAAAAAAATATATGGAATGAAAGTAAAGATAATAATAAAAACTCCCTATGAGATCTTCTGAAGTTGGAGATGAAGGATCGTTGTAATATGAGCGAGGTCGAAGCGATCGTCCTTCGGATGTAGCGTGGCGTAGTCCTCCTCCAGAATTCTCCTTAAGAATTTTGTGGGAGATCCATCTTCGGCAGCATAACAACAATGGAGTTTTGGCACAAGTATTCTTTCTGGAAGCTCTCTCAGATTTCTGGAATAAAGGCTTCAATAATCCTCCAGCGCAGAGCAAAAACAAAATCAGGTCTTTAAATAACCACTGGAGCTAACGCGTGGCGTTAGTGAACGTGTACGACAGTTGCTGAGATCGTGCATAGCGTCGGGAGCGTGGCAGAACCAAATTTCGTCGAACGAAACTAATTTCGTTGAACGCGCCTTCGTCGAACGGAATCCCATTTCGTCAACCGCAACCGTCAGGATCGTGGCAGAAACTAATTTCGTCGAACGCAACACATTTCGTCGAACGTGCTATCGTCGAGCGCAGTTCAGTTCGTCGAATGCTCCAATTCATCGAGCGCAGTTCAGTTCGTCGAACGCAATAAGTCGAGCGCAGTTAACTTCAATTCGTCGAGCGAAGTTCAGTTCGTCGAACGCTCCAATTCGTCGAGCGCAGTTCAGTTCGTCGAACGCAATAAGTCGAGCGCAGTTCAGTTCGTCGAACGCAATAAGTCGAGCGCAGTTAACTTCAAATTTCATCGAGCGCAGTTCAGTTCGTCGAACGCTCCAATTCGTCGAGCGCAGTTCAGTTCGTCGAACGCAATAAGTCGAGTGCAGTTAACTTCAATTCGTCGAACGCAGTTTCCTTCAGGTTTCGTCGAGCGCCTTCAGATTTCGTCGAACGCAGTTTCTATTCGTCGAACGCAGTTTCCTTCTGATTTTGTCGAACGCAGTTTCCTTCAAGTTTCGTCGAACTCTACCTGTGGAGTATTGCACCTATAGTTCCTGCACACTCTAAATACACGACAAGCAAGATCAAATACAATTGGGGATTTATTATTCTCAAACAAAGGGATGTGACACACATGTCCAACAATCCCTAGTACACTCCCTTGGTCACGGGCGTGACCTAGGGCGTGACCAGTGTCACGGCCGTGTCCCGCTTTCAGCTCCCGGAAGACTGTTGCCACGTCTGATTAAAATAACATGCCCCCTGTCACGGGCGTGACCTTCAGGTCACGGGCGTGACTTGCCCGACAAGCCTTCAATGCAAAGCAGTTTCCAGAGCGCGTCGTTTCCAGCTTACACGCCATCGGTCAAAGGTCGTGACCCTTCCCGCAACTGCCAGAATAACTCCAGATCGCGCTATTTCCCGTCGTTTCTAGACTCGGTCAAGACACGCCCTAGGTCATGTGCGTGACCTAGGTCACAGGCGTGACCTAGGTCACGGGCGTGACCCGCCAAGTAATTGATTTTTGATGATTTTCTCCCCAACGTTCCTGGGCTTTCAAGATAGCAGTTACGCATCTTACACGTCCTTGGTCACGGGCGTGACTCTCCAATTTTCTGCCTATAAAAGCCAACTGCTGCCAAAGTGATCCACATCCAATCCATGCTTCGATTGGACTTTCTAGCTTATTTTTACTGCATTTTTAGTGTAATTTCCTTTATTCAATTTACTTTGTTGTGCACTTTTCAATTCATAGTATATTATTTTATTTCTTGCAATTGTAATTTCTTTTCCTATTTATAAAATGTCTCTTTCTTTTTAACATATATAGCTAATCTTTTAGCATTTGAACGAATGATTTCTTTTGCTAAATAATTATTTAATTTTTCTTTATAGCTTTTTATTTAGAAAGCTCGATTCACCTTTGATTTCTATATTATTAATTTCATATTGCTAGTATATGATAGTCAATTTAGATCCGTATTTTAGTTGATCGAGAGATCCGTGAATACGAGAATATCATTCATCGGTGAAAGGAGTTGCATGCACCCCATGACCTAAATTTTCCGAATTGGAGTCAAATCTAATAGTGGGGGTTCACATCGTAAAACAAGCTTAGGGATTTCGACTGACGGAGAGATCTTAATCGATCAACCTAAAGTTAGTTGGTAGTATTCCTCGAGAGAGGTGCTATCATGATTTGGGAACCTCCACGGTCGAGTTATTTTCAATCATCGCTTACTTAAGATTGATTCTCGATCAAATGTTTTCTTTCTTTAATTATTGCATTTCAAAAACTCCATTTTAGTTATCGATAAAATAATAATAATTTGCGTGAGTAAAAGTACTCAACAACACTGTGGAATACCTCACTTGACATTTATTTTTAAATATCATATACTATGAACGATATGTGCTCTTGCCTATAGTTTGTAGAATTTGGAAAATATTTATATCCTAAATTTTTCGTATCAAGTTTTTGGCACCGTTGCTGGGGAATTTTTTTGTTGATATTTTGAAAACGAAAAATTTATTAATTTTATCATTCTTCTTCTCAAACCTCAAAATTCTCTTTTTCATTTTTTTTAAAATTTCATTCCTTTAAGTGAAGGTTGTTTTATTTTAAAAAATGTTATCGCATTTAGCCGCTAAAGTTGCCGAGCATACTCACAAAATTAATATTTTGGAAGCCGCAACAAAACGTGCAATTTTTTGTACTTTTTGTGGAGAAAATCATTATAGTGGGGAGCGTTATTATTTTTATTCTCAAAAAATTTATAATCAAAATACTCTTTCTTTAGATCATGACTTGAGTGAATCTTCTTCTTGCTCCACTATTAACTATTCATGGTGGCAAGATCACTCTGGATAGTTTTCGGTGCGATGAAGAAAATTTATTCAATCAAGATTTTCAATCCTCCTCCTTTACCCCATATTTTCAATCCTCCTCCTTTACCCCACAAAATTCTTCTTCTTCTAATCTTAGGAATTTTTCGGTTTTTCATTATCCAAATTTAAATAATTATTCTCAAGATCAAGAAGAAATTTTATACCAAGAATTTAAAAGAGCCATGGAGACACCAAATTCAATAGAAGTTGAACATGTTTCCTCTTCATCTTCACCGATTTCATTCATATTTTTCATAATTTTTCACATAATTATTTTGAAAATGAAATTCATAAAAATATTTTGTCGCATGAATTTATTCCACTTGGTATTCCGCTAGAATTTTCAGATAACATTTCTTCTTTTGCAAATGCACAACCCATGCTTAATATTTTATTTTCACAAGAAACTCCTTGTGAAAAATTTTCTGACTCGCTTCTTATTGATTCTTTTGAAACTAATGATTTTTCATGTCGAGGATGAGTTGTTGCAACCGAACGTCTTCACTGATCCATTTGTCGCTCATCTCCAGCAATCCAACTTACCTAAGGTAGGAATAGGTAATTTGGATTCACAATTTCAAGTTAACAAACAACAAATGAATCAAGACTATTACAGAGGAGTCGTCGGGCAACGAATTTCAGCACATTTACCTAAGCGTGAATTAAGAGAGTTGCCTGTGCATTTCTCTTTTAAATTTCCATTTAGTTAACAATAACAGTCTAGCTTAAAGACGGGAAAAATAAAGCGCTCTTGGGAGGCACCCCTTGGTTATCTTATTTTTATTGCAATTTAATTTTTTAGCATTTTATTTACTTGTTTTCCCCCTACTACTGCTTATAAACATTGAGCACAATGTTTATTTTTAAGTATGCGGGTGGATATTCTTTATTTTATTTTAAAAAAAAACCCAAAACAACTAGAAAACTTTTCAAAATACAAAAAAAAAATTGTTTTTCTTTTAATTTTAGTTTTCTTTGTCTTATTTTTCTTTTTATAATATTAAAATACAAAAAAAATATAAAATATACAAAAAACCAAAAAATTAAAAAAATTAAAAAAATTTAATTTCTTGCGAAAGGGCCGTGTTGGCCTTTCATCCCACAAAACTGCATAGTACAAAATTATTTATATTTTATTTTAAAAAGTTCTAATAAAATAAATTTTGTAATATTAAATTTCTCCAAACTTAATTTATACAAAATTAATTTTAATTATGAAATTTTTTATAAACTTTTTAAGAAGTTTTCTTTTCATATATTTCATTATTTTATGTCTCTTCAAAATTTGTTAAATTTAATTTTTAGATGAATTTGATTTAATGAATTTTTCATTATCTTGGTTTGTTTAGAATATTTCTTAGTTTTACTTTCTCTCTTTAAAATATCATAATTCAAATTTTGTACAAATTGTGCTTAATATCTTTAGATTTTAATTATATTAATTTTAGCTCATGGATACTTAAGATTGCTAAAAATTATTTTCTATGCTCTCAAAATATTTTTCTTTGAAACTTTATAGCTTTTAAACTCTAGCCCTTCCCCTACCTTTTGTTTAACCAATTGATTGACAATATAAAAAGTCTAAAAGATCATATGTCATGGAATGAGAGGATAAAATTCATCATTCCTAAATATATGCTCCCAAATTCATAAAAGATTATATGACATGGAGTTGAGAGAATAAAATTCAGCACTCCTAAACATATACATTTGGGATATTTCAAAAGAAGAAGAAAATTTGATAAAAGATGGAAATGAGAGGATAAAATTTATCATTTCCCAAATAAAGATACTTGTTCTTTGCCAATTTCTACCATACTTTATCCAATATCAATTGCTAATCCAAGATTAATATGAGAGAGCTTAGATAATGTTTTTGAAGTTTTCTAAAAACTTTCTTATGAATTTTAAAATTTCTATAATTTTAATCTTAGATATTTTGCTTAATTTAATGCAATTTTGATTATAAAAATATAGTTAGAGAATTTTGAACTAATATTTATTTTACTCAATTCAATTTATGAATTCTAAGTTCTTTCTTATGAGTCTAAATTTTATTTCTAACTTGTTTTGATGTTGATCATATACTATTTAGAGTGCATAATTAGGAGTAATTCTTTTTGAAATGTCTTATAGATCATTCTCATATTTATAAATTGGTTTTGCTTTGGAATAGCAAAAGATTAAGTATGTGAGTATTTGATAGTACATTATTTATAGTTATTTTTATATAATATTTTAGTAATAATTAATTTATTTTATTTTGTTTTAGTTTAATTTATGTCAAATTTTCTTTGTTTTGTATTTTCAGGTAATCTGGGGTTGTTAATAGCAAATTCAAGCTCACAGCCATGTTCAGGAGAAAAATGGAACAAATCTGCCAAAATCCCTAGTACACGCCCTAGGTCATGGTGACCTAGGGCGTGACCAGTGTCATGACCGTGTACCGCTTTCAGCTCCCGGAAGACAGTTGCCACGTCTGTACAACCCCAGTATTCGCCAGGAGGTGAGCAGAGGCCAAGTTGACCAGGATCAGGAGGAATAGGCTAGGCGAGTCGGGTCCAAGCGGTACGCCCGCAGGAAGGCGGGCGAGCCGACCTCGCGGGGGCCGCTCGCAGGCGAGCGAGCGAGCCAAGCTAGGGGGGCCGTGGTGGGTGGCAAGCCCACCAAGGGTCCAGGGGTGTCTTTTCCTGAATACCCTTTGTGGGCTGTCAATAACCCCTCAGAACAACGGAGTTTGGCTGTTGGTAGACCATTTTGGACTGCGTATAGTAAAAGTGTAAGGCGAAATCTCGCTATTAGCAGACCGTGAGTAAAAAACTATAAATAGACCTTGAAGGGCACCTTTGGAGAGGATTCTGATCTCAGTACTCTGAGCTTCCTCCTCCCTAGGTTTCTTGGTTTAGCTCTCAGGCTCTCCAAGGTGCCCAGTCTCAGCTTTGGCTTGGGAGGGGAAGCGCTCAAAGATCTTCCGGGTGTGTGGTGGGACCTCCTCGCTGCGACCAAGGGTCTGTGTCTAGTTTCGAGTCACTCGTCTGTTCCTTCCGGGGAGCCAGTAAGTGCTAACTGTCCCTCAACTCATTGAGGGACCGAGCTCCACAAGAGACCGAGAAATCAGTTTCAACAACGTCGAATTAAAATTACACGCCCTCTGTCACGGGCGTGACTCACCCGATAAGCCTTCAATGAAAGCAGTTTCTAGAGCGCGTCATTTCCATCTTACACGCCCTCAATCACGGGAGTGACCGAGGCTCTGAACCTTCCCGCAACTGCCAGAATAACTCCAAATCGCGTCGTTTCCCACCGTTTACAGACTCGGTCAAAACGCGGACCTAGGCCGTGACCCGCCAAGTAATTGATTTTTGGCATTTTTCTCCCCAACGTTCCCGGGCTTTCAAGACAGCAGTGACGCACCTTACACGCCCTTGGTCAGGTCACGGGCGTGACTCCAATTTTCTGCCTATAAAGGCCTGTTGCTGCCAAAGTGATCCCCATCCAGTCCATGCTTCGATTGGATCATTTCTAGCTTAGTTTTACTTCATTTTTAGTGTAATATCCTTTATGCAATTTACTTTGTCTTACACTTTTCAATTCATAGTATATAATTTTATTTCTTGCAATTATAATTTCTTTTCCTATTTATAAAATGACTCTTTCTTTTTAACATGTCTAACTAATCTTTTAGCTTTTGATCGGATGATTTTTTTTGCTAAATAATTATTTAATTTTTCTTCATAGCTTTGATTTAGAAAGCTCGATTCACCTTTGATTTCTAATTTTTTGATTTCATATTGCTAGTATATGATAATCGTAAAGCAAGCTTAGGGGTTTCGACTGGATGAGGGGTCTTAATCGATCAACCTAAGGTTAGTTGGTAGTATTCCTCGAGAGAGGTGTTATCATGATTTGGGAACCTCCACGGTCGAGTTATTTTCAATCTTCGCTTATGTATTGTAGATTTACTAATTATTTTACTTAAGATTGATTCTCGATCAAATGTTTTCTTTCTTTAATTATTTCATTTCAAAAACTCCATTTTAGTTATCGATAAAATAATAATAATTTACGTGAGTAGAATGACTCAACAACCCCGTGGAATACGACACTTGATTTTTTTTTTAAAATCTTATACTATGAATGATAAGTGCTCTTACCTATAGTTCGTAGAATTTGGAAAATATTTATATCCTAAATTTTACGTATCAGTGAGCGAGGTTTTTTGCTTTGAGTGTCTGGCCTAGTGTTCTAACTCAGAAGTAAAAGCAAGCTACATCAGTCTGAACTCCTCTTGAACCGTGGTTTCCGGGTTCAACATTTTTGTGCGGTGAGCGTGGACCGTAGCTTGTTCAAAAATTTCTGAGTAAGTCCCGTGACTGGAAGCGAAGGGCAAGGGGTCAACACAGGTGGTTCGCCCCCCTCTAGCGAGTACATCAAGAAGAGCAATTTTGACGAATTTAGGAAGTTGATCATGGAGATCCCATGCCTCTCCCTCACGCCGTCGGGATAGTACTTCACACCCGCGATCCCTAAACCATGCAAGTCGACTCGCCTCTAGCCGATCGGCTAGACTTCTAGCCGATCGGCTAGACTTCTAGCCGATCGGCTAGACTTCTAGTTGATATGTGAGTGTAAGCTCGATAGCTAGTGTCATCCCTCGATTCGGGGCAAGCGACGGAGCTCTCACAAGCGAGCATGCCTCAAGTGGCGTGGACACGCCCCTAGGGGTTACCCCATTTTTCCAGAAGACCCCATTCTGGCTTACGCTTAGCCATTCCAAACAATGGGATTCCACTATTGGCAGACCAATTTGAGTTGTGTTTAGTAAAAACTAAAGGCGGGATTCAGCTATCCGCATACCGTTTTCAGAAAACTATAAATAGACCCCCAAAGGCACCTTTGGAGAGAACGAGTGTTTTTGGCCTTCTCTCTCCTTAGGCTATTTCTGGTTGGGAGAGCTCCAGGAGTCTGTTTGTCATGGTTTTTGAGCTGACAGTCTGGTGCTCTCCAGTGCCCTCCAAGATGCCCAGCTCAGCATTGGCTTGGGAGGGGAAGTTCTCTTTGATCTTCCGAGTTAGTGGCGGGACCTCCTCGCTGCAGCTCGCGGGATCTATTTCTAGTTTTCCACCTTCGTGAGTGAGGTTTTTGTTGGGTTTTCTTCAACCATACATCATATGTAGGCGCAGCGGAAATAAAGAGAACAACCCAAAAAGAGTTTGGATCGGGCCATGAACATTGAATCAAGAAGTTAATCAAAACAACTAGGTATGAATATTACCTTTGCGGGATTGGATCAAATCCAACCTAGATGCTCCAAGAGAAATCCGAAATCTGCTTTGAGTTCTTCAAGGATTGAAATAGATGATCCCTCTACAGAAGTCCACACAAGCGATGAAGAACCCTAGCTTCTTGTCGCACAAGAACTAGGTCGGAGAAGGAAGCTCCCAACGTCCTCACGGACTGCTAGGTCCGATCCAGAGGAGGCGGCAACCGGCGGCGGCGGAACGACGATCGGCGGACGGAACGAGAACAGCCGGAACGCTTCCGTTATTTCTCTCTCGCGAAAAGGCTCGATCTGGAAAAACCGTACTTCGAAGCCCTAAACACGTTCCTTTTATAAGCAAGGCTTAAAACCGGCTATCCGCGGACCAGAGGGAAAAAACAGAAAATCTGTCCAGATTTACATTCGCCGAATTCGACTAATCACATTAACCGAATCCGGCGAAACCATTTCGACAAATTTGACTATATAAATTCAGCTGTACAAATTCGGCGAAACCCTTTCGTCGAATTTGCCATTAGCCGAATTCAGTTAATCCCATTAGCCGAATTCGGTTAATCCCATTAGCCGAATTCGTCTAAACCATTTAGTCGAATTCGGTTAATGCTTTTAGCCGAATTACTTAATGTAAATCCGTTCGTTTAAACACTTTAAACGATTTCCCTTTTGAGACATTCTCAACTTGATTCCAAGCAGTCACAGGATTGGTCCTCCACTCATATCCAATGTGAGTAAGGCCAACACAATCCTTTCTCCAATTTCTCCAAACGCTTTTATGTGCGACCCTATTGGCTCATATTGCGTTGGCAGTGAGACTACATGTTTGACCACTTCTAGATCACAATGGTAACTCCAACAGTTTTTTGCTTTGAGTGTCTGGCCTAGTGTTCTAACTCAGGAGAAGTAAAAGCAAGCTACATCAATCTGAACTCCTCTTGAACCGTGGTTTTAGGGTTTAACATTTTGGTACGGTGAGCGTGGACTGTAGCTTGTTGGGAAAATTCGTTGTAAGTCTCATGTTTGGAAGCGAAGGGCAAGGGGCCAACCCTGGCGGCTGTACCCCCTCTGGCGAGTACATCAAGAAGAGCAATTTCGACGAATTCAGGAAGTTGATCCTAGAGACCCTACGCCTCTCCCTCATGCCGTCGGGCGAGTACTCGACCCCCACGGTCCCAGTACTCGCCTAGCAAGACTTGGGCGATGAGGCACCAGGAAGGCGAGCAAGGAAGGAAGTAGCAGTGGAGGAGGATGAGCGGGCCTCCGTGGGTGAGTGTTGTTTATTATTTTACTTTGGGTCACCTAGAGCACACCTAGAGGGGGGTGAATAGTGTGAGTGTGTTTTTGTCCTTTTTCTAATTTCAACAAGATAATAAAGAATGCAAACACAGAAAGCACACAGTGATTTATAGAGGTTCCCAAAGAATACCTTGGATAGTCCTCTCTCCACACCACCTATCTAGCAATGTGCTAGACTAGGTTAAACTCCTCAAAATCTCATTATTCTCCACAAAGACTTACACTCAGGCCACCAAGGCCCTACCTCAATCTTTATAACCATAGATCTACACTCAGATCTTTTCCAAGATACTACACTCAGATTCCCACTGGAATCCTATCACTCAGATCCAAAGCATCCTACAGCTTAGGATCCAAGATCCCTATAACTCAGGCTTACACCAAAGCCCTACACTCACATCTCAGAAGAGATCATACAACAATAGTTTATAAATTTACTATTTGCAATACGACTTAGACTTAAATAATACAGAAATGAATGATCTTGAGTCGTCTATAGAAGCGCATCATTTAGACTTCTTCTTCCTTGATCAGATCTTAGAATTAATCTTCTTGAAGAATGTAATCTTGATCAGAAAATTTTTCTTGCAGAATTAAACTTCTTACTCAGATAGATGATCTTTAGGGAGAAAATGATTGCCTGAGTAATACTTGAGCAGATGGATGAATCAGATCTTGATTGAACATGCTCTGAAGATTCTGCAAGAATACTAGAGAACAAACTACAGCATCAATAACATCCCACAAACAACTAGACCCCTAGAGTGGTTTTGTCATGACTAGGTCATGACAAAACCCTAGGAAGCTTGAAGAGACCACTTGGCCTTAGCCAAGAAGAAGGAAACCACAGTGGTCTGCAAATAGCAATTTCTAGTTAACAAGCATAGGGTTGGACTTAAGGGCCTCACCTTGACCCTTTGACCTCACCATAGCATACCTAACCCTTTAGGGGTCCCCTTAGAGCACCAAGGACCCATTGGGGTCAACCAAAGAAGTCAAATTGACCAAAGTCAACTCTAGCCTTGTTTTGGTCAAACCAACACCTTTTGGATTAATTGGCCCAATTGGGGCACCACCATGACTCAACCAACTTTGGGTGGTGTCAAGGGACTCAAGACACACCACTTGGATCAGTCAACCCATCAGTTGACCAAGTCAACACCTCAAGTCAACACTTGGTCAACCTTGCCCAAAAAGAGGGGAAAAGGCTAACTCAAGCCCAATCCACTTGGGCTAGGCCTAATTGGAGTATCCCATTAGCTTAGGAGGCTGATAATTACCAGGAGTTACCACTCTATTTCTGGAAATGATGAGTAGGAGAGAGAAAGTGCAATTTCCCCCTTAATGAAGAGAGAGAAAGAGGATAAAAGAAGGAAATTAAGTTAATGGTGGGAGGCCATGTGTCACTCCATTCATCTCCCCAAGCCCCTCCATTCATCTTCCATGATGCTTGGGAGGAGTTTCCCCATAAATTCCAGCCAGCCATCATCAATGGAGGAGCCCAACCATCATGGCCGAAATCTATTCTCCTCAAATTCCCCCTATACAGCCCTCCCCACTCAAATCTAACATCACCATTAGCTTCAAAAGGTGGATGGCAGTCGAAATCATATATTGGATCGAAGGTTTTGGTGGAGAATGGAGAGATCGGACAAGCTCGCTGGAGAAGGGAAAAGCCATGGCCGATCACCGCCGCCATCGTCGTCGGGCTCCAAGAAGGTCTGGTTCTTCTCCTCTTCTCTAGTGGGTAGATCTACTTCAAAAATCGGCAAGGATTGGGGCCAATTGGTCCTCCATCTTCATGGCCGAAATCTCCTTTTATTGGAGATTTTCTTCTTGCCAAAACCACCGGTTCCGGCCTCCACCGGCCGGCCAACACCTCCTATCGCCGGCCACCACCTCAAGGAAGGTGGTGGTGGCATTGGCCGGCCGGGGAGGGCGTGGGTGGTTGGGAAAACCATGGTAGATAGGCTACAGGTCGGATAAATCTCCACCCTTGGCTGGAGGAGGAGGATAACCAGCTACCATCGGATTTGCTTCAGGATTCGTGCTGAATCATATAGTATAAATCCTTATGAAATTATATTTTCTGTCACACTTTTTGCTGTACCTAGATTAATTTATTAAAAATACTTAGGCCCCTCTACAGAAAAAGTGGTCAACACCAAAGTTGTAGCTCTTGGAGTCTACTTTATTTTAAAATTGATTTCACCCCAAAATGAGTTCTGTAGCTCCCTGTAGGTCCATTTTGGTGGGGCTGGTCCCTAGTGTAGGACAGCCACCATTTCTTGAATAACTTTTGATTAGGAAATGATATGGACTTGATATTTGAAACATAGTCTACTTATACCTACACACACATCATATCCAAAGATGGGAATTTTAGGAGAACATTTTTCTAAGGTTTTTGTAATAATTTCATAAATCATATATTAATTAATTATTGGGTCAAATAACTTCCAATGCCCTCCAATGTTTAGTGGGTACTTCTTAGGGTTATCACATGACCCTGGTAAAAATCTCAGCCCAATTGGGACTGATTTAGTTTGGAAATTGGTTAACCTAATTTAGGTCTAATTAGGTCAAAATTAGGGCATGATGTTTATCTTGGGGTATTGTGGTCAAATCTCCTCACCATGAGATGAAACCTTGGCCACTGGTTTAGGATCACCTAAAACACCTCCATGAGTGATATGGGTGGTTTGGAGGTGGTTATGCCCTAGGACACTAGTTTTAGCCCTAGGTGTGCATGTAGGACCTTGTGAAGGGCATGGGGTCAAATGTCTTTGATGGTTATGAAACTTGGTGGATAAGTTCATAGGGGGTAAATAGGCCCTAGGTAATTTTATAAGAATTTTAGGAACAATTATTACCATTGAAATAGGTCATAACCCCTTTAGGGAAATTCCTTATAAGAGAAATTTGCATGCTTAAATGGTCTTGGATGATGATGAAACTTTGGTAGTGTCTTTAATATCATGATGTACACCTCTGGTTATTTTTGTGTAATTATTGAAATGATTTAACAAGTACTTCATTCACAAGGCATTTACTTTGTCTTAGGACTAAGAAAAATAAATGAGGTTTCAATACTCTCCGATAAATTGTACAAATTGGTGATAGGACATTTCAGGGAACTAGGAAGCTCTGTGAATTTTTACATAATTTTTGAAGACTTTTATCAGTAGGCTACCTCACAACTTATCCTAATTGGGTTTTTCTTAAAGAGTTCATTTAACTGAGAAAATGATTTCCATAAATTCTACAATTTAGTCAGTAGACTTTTCTGATGAATACAAAGGTTTGGTAATTTTTCCATAATTTTAGTGTAAGTAGTTTTGGTGGTTCCTTCATAAATCTACAAATTTGGATATAAGTTAAATATTAAAAGTAGAAGACATTTCCTTGTGTAAAATTGTGATATTTAGTATTTACTGTATTTTTGGCATGATAGATTTATCTTGATTTTATGGGGGTCATATCATAAGGATAGACTACACTTCATGTTCAATTTCATACTTGGCCAATATTGAGGAAATTAAAAATAAATGCCAAATAAATAGGGAAAATTATGATTCTCTGGATTTAGTCATATGATATCATGATAGACTCCTAGTAATAATCTTGGGTCAATTGGATGAACATTTGGAGTACCTCCTCTTATGCAACCCATATAACTCATTTGGTCTGCGTATAGTAAACTGTGAAATTTGAGAATCAAGTGAATCCTTAGGAGGTAATGGGAGGTAAGTGATTACCTAGTTTAGTTTAAAAGGTGTGATGGTCAACAAGAAGGATTATAGATGGTAAAGGTGTGCTTGCTGAGTTAGAGGTAAGTTGCACTCGGGGTCGACGAAAGATCGTCTTGGAAAGTCATAAGTCACTTAGGGTAATCCAAGTGTGATAACAAGGAGGGGGTAATCTTATGGGTAGATACCAACAACACTAAGTGTCTTGAGAAAGGGAACTTTGGGGTGTCATCCCATTATAGTTCCTAGTACCGTAGCGAGCCCCTTACAGGGTAATCCTCGGGAAGTCCAAGATTAACCATAAATTGTAGGGATAAGTTGATGTACAAGATGAACTTAATAATGCACACACGCACACCCCGTAGTTACGGGAGGTTAGTTGGTTTGGTTGTACGAGCGGTAGGCTCGGTGGTTGTAGCAGCAGACTAGTTAGTCTAGTGAGCTTGTGACTCAGTAATGTTGTTGGTGCGGACGGGTTGGTCCGGCGAGCCGGTGGCTCGGAAGGTTATGATGACGGGCAGGTTAGCCCGGGGATTTTATGGCTCGGGATATAGTAGAACATGTTGCATGTGCATGAAGGTGGTGGGTATCCGGTATTGGACAGTCGTTCACACCGACATCAATACGTTGACTCGGCAAGTGTGGAATTTGCAGTTAGCCTTGAAAGTCTGGTGGTCCAGCCAGTAAGAGTACGCAGATGCTCCGCGGTTTTCCGTTGAGGCGTACGATAGGTCTAGGTAAGGTAATGTGAATACCAACCTAGAGGTGGGCGAGGCCCAACCCACCGCTTTCGTTTGCCACTACGGGAGTATCCTGGGAGTCTTGCTAGCTCTAAAAAGGGGGGAACTAAAGGTCTATGCGCATAGAGTCAAAGTGTGTGAGTTGCACTTATATGAACATAGCATAAACTGCATAACTCTGCATGGCATAGCATCAACATTGCATTTCAACCCCTACCCCTATCGTATAAATTGGTTATGGGACTTTTTATACGATAGGCCTTGCTAAACGACCCCTTGGTCTATAGGTTTATATGGGCATTCCTATAAATCAATGGTTACTTTTCTATTTTATACATGTCTTTACTTACTGCACTTTACTTATTCTTTACCTGCTCATACTATGCTCTTTTACTGCTTCAATTATATATATACACATGTGTAGTGTAGAAACATTTCCTGTAAACAAAATCTGATGTCACCTGCTATTGTTTATACCCCTTGCTGTCCTCCGCTTCATCCTCCCACACGGTGCCTAGGAGACATTGGGGGTGGGGTGGGGAACATAAGGCTTAGTCTTTGAGAGGACCCAGCGCAACCAACTACACCAAAAGCCCGGACTGTTGGTGAAGGCGCACCTTGATCTTTATATCAACGGAAAGGTGATACGGGTCAAGTGAAGGAACGCTGGACCCAACAATCCCCCCCCCCCCAGCATCCAACATGACCCACAAGCTCAGAGGTGCTCCACATGGTCGCGACCGACTGACCCGCCAGGACCCACATAGGTAGAGAGAATTTCAGGAATTATCAGCGCCCCCCCCCCCCCCCCGATCTCGAACCCGCAACCTGCTTTGATACCAATTGAGAGGACCCAGCGCAACCAACTACACCAAAATCCCGGACTGTTGGTGAAGGCGCAACTTGATCTTTATATCAACGGAAAGGCGCTACGGGTCAAGTGAAGGAACGCTGGACCCAACAGTCTTTTTGACTAACGGTCGGTGGACCATATCATTTTAGGAGATCGAGGAGACGCAGCAGCACCAAAGGCCGGTGCAGACGGAGGCGGGCCAGCCTATTACAGGAGCACCAGATTCAGGATCAGTGAGTGATTAGTAGTTAGCTTCCGCGAGTGATCTTGTAGTGAGGACATGATGTACAGGGCATGTGCCCTTTATTATTGTAACATTGTTATTTCAGTTATACCATGTGGACATTTATTATATATAACATGTGATTGTGGACTTGAACTTCTTTTTGTTCGTTTATACTTTTCTTCTTCTGTGATCGATATGACCGGCAGGATCGGCGTTTTGTAGTGGCGACCATCCCGAGTGAAGGTGTCACCGCAAAGCGGCGGTTCTGGGCATAAGACCCGGGTTTTTTTTTTTTAAAACAAAATGGGGTCTTACTGTTGGAGCATGCGTTTCGCACTCTTCCGGTTTGATAATAACAAAGTCCCGTTTATTTTTTATTCTATTTTTATTAATGGTGTGCTGGTAACAGGTATGAGATGTTCACAATTCTGCTGGAGCTCAATTTGAGTGTATGAAAATTTCGATGTCGGAATTTTCCGACAGCTGATGTCGCCCAGGCGACAGCAGAGAAGTTACAACAACTTCCTGCATGGCAACACGACGAACGGCAGTTTTGTGCTGTCGGAAATCCGACAGCGATGTCGCCCAGGCGACAGCTCGGAAGTTACAGCAACTGCCCGCACGACAGCCCGGACGTTACAGCAACTGCCCGCACGACAGCACTACGAGCGGCAGTTTAGCGCTGTCGGAATTCCGACAGTGATGTCGCCCATGCGACAGTGAAAATCTATATATTGGCTCGTTTGGTTCGTGCATTCCAAGAATTGAGAATTCCAAGTCCCTTCCTGAGTGCATACGAACCAGAGAGCTCCAGAACCTCATCAACTCCCATTTGTGCTTAGAAGGTTTGAGATTGAAGACGAGATCGGACGCGCTTCTACATCAACGATCATCTCGAGGATTCAACCTTCCTTTCAGAGATCTGAATTTCTAGGGAGTTGTTCTTTTCATTTTGCATTTTCATTTATATACATTTCATTTTGTATTGGTAGGGAAATCGTCTCCTTGTGCGTGACGTCTAAGTCCTTGCGTGGCTTAGGGGAAAATCGCTTCCTTGTGTGGAGCGTCCAAGTCCTTGCGTGGCTTGGTGGGAAATTGTGGCCTTGTGTGCTACGTCTAGATCTTGGGAAGATCTAGAGGATAGGCTTGGGCTTGGTTTAGGGAGAGACAAGTGATAGCCTTCCGATCCTTAGGAGAAGGATTGGTAAACACAAATTGTAAAAGGGTTATTATCATATTTGTGCCTTGATCTTAAGCATTGTTAAGATCATATTATTTCTATGTGAATTTCATGATTATAAAATTATGACTTTTTCTTTAATTGCAAATATGGTTGTTTAATCTTTAACTTAGAAATTTGTGTTTGAATTAATTCAAAAAATTACATTGGTTTGAAATTTTTATAAGTAATTTTTAGAAAAGTAAAATTTGTTTTAAAATTCTTAAGTAAAAATCGTAATTTTTAAAAGAAAAGAAGAGGTAGAACAAGTAGAAGAACAGAAAATAATATATGTAAGAAAGAATCTTCTTCCTAGCAAGAAGATTAGAAGCACAAGTATAGTGAATAGGATCTCTCTTCTATAGTGAGAAGGAGATTGTAAGATTTTCTCTCTTTTGTGAGAATTTTCAGATTTTGCAGCAGAATGGCTTCAGAAGAAGGAGAAGATGAAGGCTTTTTCTTTTGCTACAACACGCTATCTCTTTTCTCAACTTTCTCACTCTTCACTTGGGAGCTCTTCCTCTTTTTCAAATGTATATGGTGGATCACTTGTTCTCATTCTCTGTCGACCTACTTCTTATTTATAGCTCTGTTTAAAATATATTGCTAAAGGAGAATAATCAATTAGCAGACAGAGAATTAGAAAGAGATAAGAGTTTCCATAATTAATATTTATGTAAAAGGAAAGGAATTCATTCTGATTTCAAATAATATCCATAATAATCTTAATCAAATTAACCAAGAATCAAATAGAAGGAAAGACTGATTCAGAACGGCTATAAAAGAATAATATCATTCCATATAAATCAGATCTACAGAAAGGAGGAAAGAGATCTGGCGTGTTTTTGAATTACTTATAGATATCGACGTGCGTCGATTACTATTCGACGTAAACGTCGATTTCATCCTGGCTGGACGTCAAGAGGAGAATAAGGAAGGTGCGTCGACTTTATCACATGCGTCGACTAGAAGTCAGAGGAACGTCGACTAAGATTACGTCGAATTCTTCTTAGAGATACTTCGACTCATTCTGAGAGAAACGTCGACTATATTTTGACGTTGCGTCGAATACTATTCGACGCATATTTACTTAGACTAACTTTTCATTCTTTAGAAGTTATATTCTACTCAATTCTAGGGGTTAAGATAAATCATTTCCCCAACAATCTTCCCCTATTTGTCTTAACCCTATTTAGAGAGAAATTGTATCAGTATTTAATCATCTCAATAAAGCATTTATATAGAGAAGAAATATGTTAAGCAATCAGAAGAAATCATATAACAAGTAATTGTCTTTCACAAGATTTAAACTAGAAACTTCTTGTTGTACATGAAATTGACAAAGGCAGAATAAAGCTTTCTAGATAAGTTTTCAATAGCATCAAAAATATAGCCCCTGGCTCTATCTGGATGCTCCTGGACATTTTTGATGATTGTGTGAAATTTCTCCAGGACTTTGTCAGCATCAGGGAGAGTGTCATTTAGAGAATAGACCTTGCTGATGATGATTGCTGCCTTTTCATCAATCATCTCAATTGTAATATTTTGAGGTTTCTTTTGAGTAGGCTTGGGCTCAGGTGGTCCTTTGTTGTCAACCTTTGGCCTATATTTTCTCTTTTCTGATTGATGTTTCTCAGGGATCTCAGTCATCTTTCCTTTCCCTTTCCAGGGTGACTCATGCCATTTGTCTAATCTTGCTGGTCTTTTGGGCTTCTTATAGGGAATGTAAGTATCTTCAGCACACCCTACAGCCCTCTTGTGTTTTTGTCCCTTTTCTAGGATGAGTCCTGCTTGAGGATTTTTCTTTTGATAAGCTTCAACATCAAACAGTTTCTTTGGAAGTTTGATGGAAGATTCTGCAAGGATCTGTTCTTTAGTCATCCCCTTTTTGATCTTTTCCAACCAGACATTCCTCTTATCTTCTACTTCTTTCATAGCTGCTTCATATTCATACAACTCTCTTTCTCTTATTTCTTCATGCATCTTTTCCATGTCAGGATCATGATAATCCTTTACAGGACTGTTAGGAGTGATATTAGGCATTTTTCCAAACCTCTTTATCTCCTCAACAGCCTTTCTATATTTCTTTTGCTTTGCATGTTCTTTTCTTTCTTCTTTGGAAAATCTTTGCCAATGAGGGATGGCTTCACTTCTTCTTTTCATTTGTGGAGGTAAAGGTAGTAGAGGAGGTAGAGATGGAGGTTGAAGTGGTGGAAGAGGCAGAGGTGGAGATTTAGTTTTCTCTTTAGAAGGAGAAGGTGGAGAAGGTACTTTTGTAGGAGAGGGAACAGCAGGCAAAATGTCCTCTGGAGGAATATCCTCAAGTAAGGGTGTCTTGAGTTTGATATAGCTGGCAGAGAAGCCAGGAGAATGATGTTGATATTCTTCCACACACAAGGGTGCCTCAATCCAGACTTGTCCTTTTTGGTCATCAGAAAAGGCTGTTTCTTCCTCCCCCTTTTCTTCCTCCCCCTGGACTTCTATATTCTGTACTGCAACAATCTCCCCCTGAACATGTGGGGCATCAATTCTGAATGTTGAATCCACAGCATGATCTCCTTCTGTATGATAGGAGGAGGATTCACCAAGGTGTTTGTTGAAAGTGTAGTCAGAGTGATTGGAGAAGATTTGAGCCTATGGTAAAAGAAAAAATGAGGTTGGTTTAATACTTAAAGATAGTATTTAGAGATTGGAGAAAAGTTAGCCCTGAGCTTGAAGAAAAACCTGGATAGGGGGGGTTTCTGGAGAAACTCTCCCCCTGGTTTATATCCTTCAGAAAGGATGTACACCCTTTTGGCGACAAAGGTTGTTCTTGAAGAAGATCGTGAAGCTCAGGAAGAGAAGCAGATAGGTTGGCCAATTTGGCTTCACAGGTGGTGAGCATGTCGGCGCACTCATTGGAGAAGGTGGTCAGACGTGTCTGGAAGTCATTCAGAAGTTGTGCCAGAGCATCGTTCATTGTTTTGAGGAGAGCATATTGAGCAGGGGTTGGCGCCATTGATGCAGAGAGACAGGTAGAAGACAAAGATTTTGGCGGGTTGGGAGAGTATGAGTTATGAAATAAGAGGTGTTATTTAAAGGAGGTGAAACGTCGAAAAGGAAACAGAAATCAAGGTATATTAGTTAACCAATCGTTAAAAGAAGAAGGGAATATTTGTTTCATGTTTTATTATGAAGTCGACGGTAAGTCGAGTTGGAGTCGACACATGGTCGATGTGTCGAAGCAGCTGTGACGTTGGTCATTGATGTCGACGTATGCGTCAATATGGAGTCGACGCTCCGTCGAAACATTGTCAGCCTAATGTCCTGTCGACGTGGTCGCAGAATTGCGTCGAGATTAGATCGACGGTGCGTCGATAAGGGATCGACGTAACTTTGTCTTTAAGAAATCAATGCTAGCGTCGAGTTCCTCTCGACGGTGCGTCGATAGGTAATCGACGTGTCTGTAAGTATTGGCTTAGTTGTTCTGATCTCTTTTAGATTTCTCCAACAATGATGTTTACAAGCTTCCATCAAGCATTCCCAAGGTGTTGAGAAAGTAAGTATGCTTAGTTTCATCTAAGGGCTTGGTAAAAATGTCTGCTCTTTGACTATCTATAGGAATATATTCTAAGGTTATCTTACCTTTTTCTACATTGTCTCTAAGAAAGTGATGTCTGATCTCTATATGTTTGGTTCTACTATGAAGGACTGGGTTGGATGCTATGGATATGGCACTAGAGCTATCACAATAAATTTTAGAGTTATTGACTTCCAATTTATAGTCAAGAAGCTGATTTTGCATCCAGAGAATTTGTGAACAACAGCTCCCAGCAGCTATATATTCAGCTTCAGCTGTTGAGGTTGAGACTGAAGTTTGTTTCTTACTGAACCATGATATTAATCTGTCACCTAGGAATTGGCAAGTACCAGATGTGCTTTTTTGATTCACCCTACATCCAGCATAGTCTGCATCTGAGAATCCTATTAATTCAAAATTTGTTTCTGCTGAGTACCACGGACCTAGTTCAGGTGTTCCCTTTAGGTATCTAAGAATCCTTTTTACAGAGGTGAGATGGGATTCTTTTGGATCAACCTGAAATCTAGCACATATACAGGTTGCAAACATAATGTCAGGTTTGCTGGCTATTAGATAGAGAAGGGATCCTATGATTGCCCTATATGTCTTTTGATCTACAGATTTTCCCTTATCATCCTTTTCTATAATGGCATTAGTTGCCATAGGTGTTTTCATGGTAGAGGTTGATTCCATACCAAACTTTTTGATTAATTCTTTAGTATATTTAGATTGTGAGATAAAGATTCCCGCACTGCTTTGTTTCACTTGTAGCCCTAAGAAATAAGAGAGTTCTCCCATACTACTCATTTCAAATTTTGATTGCATTAGATTATCAAATCTTTGACAAAGTTTGGGATGAGTTGAGCTAAAGATGATGTCATCTACATAGATTTGAACAAGGAGTTGATTTTTATGGGTTCTAGTAAAGAGTGTTTTATCTTCTTTTCCTCTTTCAAAAGAATTTTCTAAAAGGAAGTTGGAGAGAGTTTCATACCAGGCTCTAGGTGCTTGCTTAAGACCATAAAGTGCTTTGTTAAGTCTATAAACAAAGTTAGGTGAGGAGGGATTGACAAAACCTGGTGGTTGCTCTACATACACCTCTTCTTGAAGGTCACCATTCAGAAAAGCACTCTTGACATCCATCTGGTAGACTTTCATCTTCATGAAGGCTGCATAGGCAAGAAAGAGTCTGATTGCTTCCAATCTGGCTACTGGAGCAAAGGTTTGATTGTAGTCTATTCCTTCTTCTTGTCTGTATCCTTGTGCTACAAGTCTTGCTTTGTTCCTGACAATTACTCCAGTGGAATCTAGTTTGTTTATGTATACCCATTTTGTACCAATAACTGGGTAGTTTCTTGGTCTCTCAACTAAGTTCCACATTTTGTTTCTCTCAAATTGGCTTAATTCTTCTTGCATGGCTATAATCCAATGAGGATCACAATTTGCTTCCTCAAACTTCTTTGGTTCAACTTGAGATAAGAAGCATTGGAGCATCATTGTACAACCCTCATATTTTCCGAGTCGGTGTGACCCGACCCGGATGAGGCCGAGACAGTGAAGGTGGCCGAAATGAGGAAAACGGCCGCGCGAAAACGGTCGAGACCGGTTAAGGCAAAAAGAGGCAGTGGGGGAAGCGGAGGGAGCACCCGGTCCCCCGACTCCCTTCGGGCGAGTGGGAGGAGCCTTCCCACTCGCCTGGTCTTCTTTGGGCGAGTGGGAGGAGCCTCCCACTCGCCAAACCTCTTTGGGCGAGTGGGAGGGGCTCTCCCACTCGCCGGCCCTATGTAGGGGGAGTGGGAGGAGCTCTCCCACTCGCCGGGCGAGTGGGAGAGGTCCTCCCACTCACCGCCCCCTTTGGGCGAGTGGGAGGGGCCCTCCCACTCGCCGGGCGAGTGGGAGAGGCCCTCCCACTCGTCGGCCCCCTTTGGGGGCGAGTGGGAGAGGCTCTCCCACTCGCCGCCCCCTTTGGGTGAGTGGGGGGGGGACCCTCCCACTCGCCCGACATCCTTAGGGGGGCAGGCAGGACCTCCCGTGAGGGGGGAGAGTGGGCACTTCGAACCCCACTCGCCCCTCCTCCTGCGTTGACTGTTCATGGTCATGGTCGGACTGCGGATAGCAGGATTTTGGCTATCCGCAGTCCAATTTTGGCTATTCGCAGTCCATCTTTGGAAAAGTCTATAAATAGACCCACATGGGCACCTTGGGAAGGGTTGGTCTCTACCCCCTCCCTCACGCATGAGCAAGCACTACTCCCCCCTCCCCCTGTCATTGAAGGTGGACGGTGAGGTGATCCTTAGTGCCCTCCAAGGTGCCCAGGCTCAGCATTGGCTTGGGAGGGGAAGTTCCTTAAGAGCTTCCGGGTATGTGGTGGGACCTCCACGCTGCAGCTTAAGGGTCTGGACTGCGGACTTAGGTGTTCTTTAAGGGCAAGGTTCTTTGGTTCTTAGTGACTGGTCAAGGGTCTCGCTCAGGTCAAGTAAGGGTTGGCTGCATCCCTCTTGCGAACGTCGAAACCGGGTTACTGGTTTCAACATTATGGTGCGATGAGCGTGGAAGCAGCTAGTTCGGAAAGCTCTGGGCAAGTCTCATGGCTGGAAGCGATGAGCTGGGGGACTCACCCTTGCCGGCGAGTGCATGAAGAAAGGTGACTTCGAGAAGTTCAGGAAGTCAATCTGGGAAGTCTTGCGGTTTGCACTCCCCCCTCAGGGCGAGTGCACGGCATCGCCAACACTTGTGCTCGCCTCGCCGTCTTTGATGGAGATAGAGCAAGCGTGTTGGCAAGGGAAGGGGCCAGCCTCGGAGGAAGGCTTGAGCCTTCAAGCGCAAACGCTCTTCAACAGCTCTCCTAGGGCCAGCTGCCCCGAGTGAGGGAGCAGGGAGGATGCCTCCGTCTCACCAGGAAGGGGGCGGAGTCCCTGTTCCTGATTCAACAAAAGCACGGGGATACGCAAGGAAGCTACACAGATTGATTCCAAAGGCAGGTCTCCCACCTGCAGGTTGACTAGGAAATCAGGAAGGACCAGGAGAAAGGAAAGGAATGAGAAGATAGAGAAAGTGGAGGAGGTGATGAAAGAGATGGTCAAGGTGCATGTGACCAAGTAGGCCCAGAGGGGCGCGTTGTAATAAGCAGGTAGCTCCTCGATGATGAATGAAGAGGTCTCAGGTAACGCCTTGACTAAGTGGCTTGGGGTAAGTGCTGAGTTCCTCTGCCTCCAGGTGAGCTAAGCACCTAGGACGCGGATGGGTACTTCCGCCTCCAGTCGGATTGGGAAGGCGTTGAGTTCCTCTGCCTCCAGGTGAAGGTAAACACCTAGGACGCGGATGGGTACTTCCGCCTCCAATCAGTAAGGGGACTGGGAGGGCGTTGAGTTCCTCTGCCTCCAGGTGAGCTAAGCACCTAGGACGCGGATGGGTACTTCTGCCTCCAGTCAGGTTGGGAGGGCGTTGAGTTCCTCTGCCTCCAGGTGAAGGTAAACACCTAGGACGCGGATGGGTACTTCCGCCTCCAATCGGTAAGGGGACTGGGAGGGCATTGAGTTCCTCTGCCTCCAGGTGAGCAAAGCACCTAGGATGCGGATGGGTACTTCCGCCTCCAGTCGGATTGGGAAGGCGTTGAGTTCCTCTGCCTCCAGGTGAAGGTAAACACCTAGGACGCGGATGGGTACTTCCGCCTCCAATCGGTAAGGGGACTGGGAGGGCGTTGAGTTCCTCTGCCTCCAGGTGAGCTAAGCACCTAGGAAGCGGATGGGTACTTCCGCCTCCAGTCAGGTTAGGAGGGCGTTGAGTTCCTCTGCCTCCAGGTGAAGGTAAACACCTAGGACGCGGATGGGTACTTCCGCCTCCAATCGGTAAGGGGACTGGGAGGACGTTGAGTTCCTCTGCCTCCAGGTGAGCTAAGCACCTAGGACGCGGATGGGTACTTCCGCCTCCAGTCAGGTTGGGAGGGCGTTGAGTTCCTCTGCCTCCAGGTGAAGGTAAACACCTAGGACGCGGATGGGTACTTCCGCCTCCAATCGGTAAGGAGACTGGGAGGGCGTTGAGTTCCTCTGCCTCCAGGTGAGCTAAGCACCTAGGACGCGGATGGGTACTTCCGCCTCCAGTCAGGTTGGGAGGGCATTGAGTTCCTCTGCCTCCAGGTGAAGGTAAACACCTAGGACGCGGATGGGTACTTCCGCCTCCAATCGGTAAGGGGACTGGGAGGGCGTTGAGTTCCTCTGCCTCCAGGTGAGCTAAGCACCTAGGACGCGGATGGGTACTTCCGCCTCTAGTCGGATTGGGAAGGCGTTGAGTTCCTCTGCCTCCAGGTAAGTAAAGCACCTAAGACGCGGACGGGTACTTCCGCCTCCAATCGGTAAGATCCCCGACTAGAGACCATTCTCTGGGCTCAATCATGCCGGCAGATGGGAGACTCATCGGGTTGACTCGCTACTTGGTAGCTGGATTGGGAGGGTGTTGAGTTCCTCTGCCTCCAGGTAAGCTAAGCCCCTAGGACATAGATGGGTACTTCCGCCTCCAATTGGATTGGGAGGGCGTTGAGTTCCTCTGCCTCCAGGTAAGCAAAGCACCTAGGACGCGGACGGGTACTTCCGCCTCCAATCGGTAAGATCCCCGACTGGAGACCATTCACCGGGCTCAGTAATGCCGGCAAATGGGAGGCTCATCGGGTCGACTCGCTGCAGGTAAGACTTCAGAAAGGGTAAGTGGTTCGGTAAGATGGTGAAGTTCCTCTGCCTCTAGGTGAAGGTAAGCACCTAAGACGCGGATTGGATCTCCGCCTCAGTTGTTTTGATAAGACGGTCGAGTTCTTCCACCTCTATGTGAGGGTAAGCACATATGACATGGATTGGATCTCCGCCTCAGTTGCCTCAATTAGATGGTTGAATCCCTCCGTCCATCAGTGAGGGTAAGCATCTGGGACATGTACTGGTTCTCCGCCCCCGGATAGTTCGGGAAACTGTTAGTCCCCCCCCCCCTATAGGTGAGCTCGACTCCCTGTTAGGTGTGGAGTTTCCTCCACCTCCAGGTGAGCTCGGCTCCCTGTTAGGTGTGGAGTTTCCTCCACCACCGGGTGAGCTCGGCTCCGGACAAGCACAGAATCGCAAATCGGCCCTGCATTTTCTTAAATGGGTCAGAGCAGTTGAAGGATGGGTTGATATTCTAATCAAATTAAACAGGGGATTCTCATTTAAACCACATACATCTATAAATGACAACAGAACCTGAAGAAAGACTTGGTCATGTAGCTTGGTCATGTAGCTTGGTCATGTAGCTTGGTCATAGCTTGGTCATGTATCGTCCTTCATACTATACATTTTAAAGCACATGCTTTTCAGCAACTTCTTTAAACTATCGAACTCTGATTTCTGCTCCTCTAGCTATTGTCGTGTTCCAACCTCGCCATCTGTTCTGATAATTTACTGGCGGTCCAGAGAGCACCCAGAATCCCCGGGCCTGAGAATTCTGTGTATTTCTAAAAGATAAAGCCCACCTGCAACCAAATTTATAAAATTTAGAGCAATTAATAACAAAATTATGTGCTTGAATGACAGTTACCATCCTTCTCTTCTTCAATTTTGTTTTAGAAACATATAGTGCTAACATTTCTTAGCATGCCATACAAATCTATTGTGAATTGTTTGTTCTGGAGTAATTATATATCACATGCCTAGCAATAACTCAGTCATGAAATTTCAAATGAATTTGAACACTGAATCAAAATCTTGCAAGTACATATGGTGGACAAGGAGGATTTTAATAAGATGATGCCAGGAACATTAAAATTGCGTTAAAACAAGCTCTTGAAACATTAAAAGCTACCTTAAAATCATTTTCAGAAAACAATTTCCTTGATGTTGAAGCAGACGCTGCAAGTCCAAACAGGACTCCCCTTCCAGTAGCTGCATCTCTACCAAGAATAAAGCTAGACCTGTATATGAAGCAGATTTCCAAGTCAAAATGTTGCTTTGATAAACCAAAAAGGATTTGGAATCATTATGGTCGGGCTGTAGAGAGAAGCAACACTGTCGGCCACCATGATTCTACAATTTATTGTACCTCTTGACCCGACTGGGAGAGAAAACTTAGTACAGTATTAAAAAGTGACATAAATATTAAGACAAGTGAAGAGATTAAACCTGCAATATAACACAAGCATATTAAAAATAGCACAATATAGAAAATACTATTAAAACAAACCTGAATAACAAAACCCACCCATCCATCTAGAATGCAACAACAAGTCGTACAGAACATGCACCAAAAATAGACATTGTAGGAAAAAATACATCCAAAAACCGGAAATATTAAGGCTTCCTGCTGGGAAAACCTAGCTACAGTCAATATAAAAGAGACCAGGGCTGAGCCAATCCAATGCAAACCATCAAAAGAATAAACCCACCAGCAATCCAATGCCAATATACAACTAAAACCAATCCAATGCAAAAATGAAGTTCCTAATGTTTCATAGAATACAATAAATAGAAAGAAAGAAGAAAATGAAATATATAAAATATTTAGATATTGTGTCGTGTAAGTATTCTATTACTAGGGTTCCATTTAGCACGGCGGTGGCGGCCATGTGACGGTGGTTATGAACCGTCGTTCGTGAACGCCCGACCTCACCTAAGGAACTTCATCCAATTTTATGTTCAAAAGCAGTTTTATTTTCTTGGTGGTGGTCATAACCATTATCATGCCAAACATACATTTTATGACGGTGGTGTTTTTGTCCAAACTCACAGGAGCAAAAACACCACGCCAAAGAAGATTGGAATCTTGATTAAGAAAGAGTATAAGGATGTCTGTCCTGAATCATCAAAATAAATTAAACAATTTAGTTCAGCTGATAATAACAAATGAAACATATACGCACTAACATTAACGAGAGCATAGCTATACCCGATCGAGACAAGCTTCCTATCCTGAGATTTCAGCACATCAGTAATTATATCAAATATGCCCTCACTAGCAAGATCACTGAATAAGGAAATAATAGTTAAAATTTTAGAAAACATAATTTGAATTAAATGTCAATCAAAGCTATACAATAAAAAATAGTGACCCACTCTAACTAGAGCAGCCAAAGGTAATACACAACTGGAAAAAGGTTGGCAGATTTTCAAGGACCCAATTTCAGGTAACTAATCCCATCACTCAAATAAAGAATGCTAGAAATTAAAACATTTCTTGTTGGAAGATCATGGTAATTTCTAGAGATCAATTCTCTAATTAACAAGCATATTTAGAAGCCAACTAAGCTATGCTTCCAAACATGCAGCCCAATGAGAGATTAAAATGTTTTATCCACTATGAACAATAATTATATTTAGTTGAATATGATGTCTCGTAAAGTTCTAGTTCGACATAATCTTTCTTGTTTCCTAAAAAAAAGTTTACATCTGGATTCAGTGGTGATAGCTAGCATGATTACACTCTGTTCCTTATTAACTTAAAATGGGCAAATCGAGAAGCATAAATAAATATAATTAACCAACCATGCGAAGGATAGAACCAAGGTTATCAAAATCCAATGCGTATTAGCCATAGAAATTAAACAACGATGTATTTTCTAACTCCCACATCCAAATTCATCACCATAGAAGAAAACAACAATTCAGAAATTTAAATTTCACAGATTTCATTATTAAATTTCAATCTCATTAATAACTTAAAGCATAAGAAACATCTAACAGGAAAACAAACAAACACCTTGAAAGCATTCCAGGACTGAAAATTGAACATTGCTGGGAAATCTAGGCAGCAGTGCAGCAATTTCCTGTTGAAAGAGGATACAAAAAATAATTGAAATTAGAGTAGTCAATCGAAGAAATGAAAGAGGAGAAATCGAGTAGAATGGAAATGGATAGAAGATGATACCTGTTTCTTCTCTTGCCATCGACGAGGGACACAATCTAGGTTGAGCATGATAGCCGAAAAGGGTTGAATGGAGAAGACGCCATCGACGAGGGATGCAATCGACGACCAGGAAGCAAGAGCGCAGCGTCGGGAGGGAATGAGAGTCGTGCGTCTCCTACGTCAGAATCGAAGGGGAAGAGGAGGAAGTAGTCACCGATGTCGTCGCCTGGAATAGGAGAAATCTTAGAGCGCTAGTGAGGAGTAATCGTTGCCTAGAATAGGAGAATCGAAGAGGGACGTCGTCGAGAGGGATCGCGGAGGAATCGTCGCCTGGAACGGCTACCTGCGGGTAGGGTTGTGAGCGAATGTGCGGGAACGGCTACCAGAGAGAAATGCCGAGCGGAGGAGAAATCGCGGAGGAAAAGGTTGCGGGATCGCGTGCGGACGGATGGGAAATGGATGCGTGGAATGAGAATAAAACCCTAGAGATGTATTTACTAATCTTTCGCAACGATTTTTTCTTAACAACGTCGCTAATGCCGACCTATGGTTTTTGCGGCGTTCTTTTATAAAACGCCGCATAACAAGCGCCGCCATAAACCTAATTTGTTGTAGTGTTTATTGCAACAATTAAAAAATGTTCCATATTCTAAGTTTAAGCAACATTTTACAAAAGTTACAAAATAAAATGTTGTCAAAATCCAAATATATGTTGTAGTGTTGATGCATGAAATTGGTAGCGTTTTTGTAACCGCGACAAAATAACTGATACTATAGGTATGATATGTTATAGTAGCGTTTATTTATTTACAGTTGCGCTTATAAACGCTACCATAAATAACTTTTGGTAGTGTTTACTAAACCGCTACAAATTAAGCGTTACCATATGCAAGATATGGTGTAGTGATTACTGAACAGATCTGAACATATGTGAACAGATCTAAAAGCAGAATGGAGATGATCTTGTGCCGCGAGAAAGAAAAAAAATAAACCTCAAATAATCTATAAGGAAATGAAAACAAAATCTGAGAGGAAAATGATGTTTGAAATCATAAATCGAGTGCTGCGATCAAGAATGCGTGAAAATTCATAAGGATTTCTGTGACATAAAACATTTATCAGATCTACTATGATGAAGATGAACAGAAACTAAATAATCAGATAATGAAACAAAATTATGATGAAACGGGAAGAAATCGAGATCGTGAGATGACATTAAACAGATCTATACAAATCTGGTAATACAAAATTGATCTAGAATAAAGATTAATCAAGACATGTAAATAGAAGAACATAACCGCGAGATGAAGAGCGGATCGGAGACGGAGATCTGCAGGACGCCGGCAAGATGATGACGATCCGGCAAGATAACTCCTATCTGATCGGATGTAGATGGGATGAAGAAATTCCGACAGACCTTGAAGATGAAACACGCAAGGGGAAAGAAAAATTTGGCTACAGGAAACTCCCAAAAGTAAACCTAATTTCTTTGGCTAATCCGTCAAATCAACATCCCCTACCAGCTATATTTATAGGGAGGAAAGGATTTAAGCAGAAGGTTTAGGAGAAGAGGGATTTAAAAGAATTAGCAAGCCACGTGAATAAATAAATTAAAAAAAAAGACAAAAAAAACAAATTAAATTTAGACAAAACAAATGAAATTAAAAAAATCTGATTATTAAAAGAAGATGTAGTAAAACTTTCGACAAAGCTCAACAGTTAAAAGAAATATTTATTAATATATATTTATTAATATATATGTATAAATGAATGAATTTATTTAGGAAAGTAAATGCAATGCATGATCCTATGAGCAGATGGCAAATGATTTAATTAAGAAAGTGAACTTGAAAGATTTTACAATTCAAATCTATGGGTCACACAGCTAAGCTAACCCAATCCAAATATTGCGACGAACGGACTTCACAAAATTATGTCTGCATATCACAAACACTCAATCAAAATATTAGAACAAATAATCTTTAGTTTGTTATCATCAAAACATACGCATTTTAGAGGGTCAACAATCTCCCCCTTTTTGATGATGACAAACTATTGATTATGGAGGGGAAAATAAAAAATATAGCATGAATAACATATAAAAACTATAAACTCCCCCTAAATATATGAACATATAAACACTATAAAAGATGACAAGAACTCCATAATCTCTAGAAATTTCTCCCCCTATTTTGACATAATCAAAAAGTTGTATAATCAATTCAACGATTGATCTCAAATTATGCAAGTAACGTCCCTAAACAATGTTGAACAAGATAAAATTATACAACACTTCATACATAAGGTTTTTTGTTTTTAAACAGCAATCATATAAAAGGATAATCATACAGCAATCATATAAATGGTGTATAATCATACAACAAGCATACCAAGATTCAACATTCCTATAATCAAAATGTGTATAAGACACAAGATTCGAAGAAGGATAATCAAAAAGTACATAAGAAATTATAAAGATGGATCTAGCATTCCTATATTCATTCGAAGATAAAAGAAACGATCACTACTGAGAGGTTTTGTAAAAATATCTGCTAATTGATTTTCGGTCTCAACATGAGAAATAACAACATCACCACGAGTAATATGATCTCTAATAAAGTGATGACGAATATCAATATATTTTGTGCGAGAATGATTAGAATGATTTTTAGATATGCAAATAGCAGAATTATTATCACAATAAATTGGAATTTTATCACATGTTAAACCATAATCAAGAAGTTGTTGTTTTAACCAAAGAATTTGAGCAACGCAACTACCTGTCGCTATGTATTCAGCCTCAGTTGTAGAAAGAGCAACTGAATGTTGTTTGCGACTAGACCAAGAAATTAAAGACTGTCCAAAAAATTGGCAAGTCCCAGACGTACTTTTGCGATCAATAGTACTACCAGCATAGTCAGCATCAGTATAACCAATTAATGAACATAAATCGTAATTCTTTGGATACCATAAACCCAAGTTAACAGAGCTAGAAAGATATCTAAAAATACGTTTTACTGCTATAAGATGAGATTCTTTAGGATTTGCTTGAAATCGAGCACATAAACAAACACTGAACATGATATCAGGCCTACTTGCAGTTAAATATAGCAAAGAACCAATCATACCTCTATATAATATATTATCAACAGGTTTTCCAATTTCATCCACTTCAATTTTTTCTGATAAACTAGAAGGTGTTTTAACACTTTTAAGTTTAGATAAATCATATTTCTTTAACAAGTTTCTTATATATTTAGATTGAGAAATAAAAATACCATTTTTTACTTTGTTTAACTTGAAAACCAAGAAAAAATGAAAGTTCACCCATCATACTCATTTTAAATTCACTACTCATATAAGATGCAAATTCCTTACATAAAGAACTATTAGTAGAGCCAAACAAAATATCATCTACATACACTTGAACCAAAAGAATATCTTTATCTTCGTGCAAAATAAAAAGTGTACAATCAACATTACCTTTTGTAAAATCTTTTGATAACAAAAAAGAACTTAAACGATCATACAAGGCTCTTGGAGCCTGTCGAAGACCATATAAGGCTTTATTAAGTTTAGATAAAATTCAGAATGCAAATGATCTTCAAAGCCAGGGGGTTGACATACATAAACATCTTCATGAATATAACCATTTAAAAATGCTGACTTACCATCGTTTAATCCCTTCTTTTAACTTGCAATTTGTCTCTATTTAGCTAGTAAAGCAAAACTCAAAAATCGATTAGATAAGATAATAGTGATTAACGCACTAGAAGTAATCAACGCACCTCGTGGAATACGATATTGGTATTTATAAATATCATATACTATAGACGATAAGGTACACTTGCCTTTATCGGATATAGTTTTTGAGAAAATCTTTAATCATTTCACTTTGCAAAACAACTAAATTTCTATATCAAGTTTTTGACGTCGTTGCCGGGGACTTTGCGTAGATATTTTGAAAAGAGGTTAGCTATTAATTTTATCATGCTTCTTTTTATTTTATTTTATTTTATTTTTTCTAAATTTCAAAAAAAAGAAAAAAAATTTATCTAGTTTTTCCACTTCCTTTCTTTTCTTTTTCTCTTTAGTTTAATCTCTTTTCTATTTTAGTTTATTTTTTTCTCTCTCCCCTTCTTTTCTTTTTAGTGTATGACCCGAGGTAGCGCTTCGAATATTCCATTCTATCCAGAGATCGAGCGAATCCTTTTGAGGCGCCGTCGTTCTCGTGATCAGGAAAATCAAGTAGAATTCGAAGAGTTGATCGGGGACATTAACACAGCGAATATGGATCCTAATCTTAATCCTCCTAATCCTAACGAGCCAAATCCTAATGAGGCCGCGCAACGGGTCATGTCCTATTATGCGCGGCCGAATTTGGAAGGCACACAGTCGAGTATTGTTCGCCCCACGGTGGCGAACAATAATTTTGAGATCAAGTTCAGCATCATACAAATGGTGCAACAATCGGTGACCTTCGATGGTCAACCGGACGAAGATTCACTACAACAAAATACACTTTTAGTAAGGACAAAATTATAACGAAGAAAAAAATTGTTACTAATAGCTATATTTAGTAACGAAATTTTGCAATCGTTACAAAAGCTTAATTTTTTGTAACAAGTATTTTATGATTCGTTACAATAACAAAATGTTTGTTACAATAAGCGCAGATATTTGTAACAAGACTAATTTTACGTTACAAATAGTAAAATGTCATCACAATAAGTAGCAATTGTGACAACACCTTGAAAGTATTTGTAACAATTAGAATTTTCTTACAATTAGTATTTTTGGGTAACCAAAGTTTTGTTACAATAAATATATTAATTAAATTTTAAAACATGAGCGCGCATTTTAGGCCCTAAGGCGTATTTTTTCGCCCGTGCATGTTTTTTTTTCACTTGTGCGTGCGTTCTTTGTCTGGTGGCGCATTTTTGCACTAGCATGCATTTTTGCAAGGGCGCATTGTCTGCCAGGTGTGCATTTTTGCCCGGGATCATATTTTCGCCCAAGAACGCATTTTCGAATAATCACTCATTCTCTCCGGAGTTCATTTTTGTCAGGGCGTGTTTTTTGACTGCGCAAACTTTTTGGCTCGGGAGCACAATTTTGTTTGCGCACAAGTTATTCGCTCATTAACGTTTTCTTCAAAAACACATTTTTTTCGGGCACGCTTTTTTCGTCCTGATGCTTTTTCTCACCCGGGCACATTTTAGCCTAGCTAGTTACGCATTTTCAACTGGGTGCAAGTACGTACTGTTAGCCCAAGCATGCATTTGTCTTACGGGCGCGCGAGAGATAACTATTAATTAATTATCGTAACATGAAAAATATCTAATGTTTCTTTTAAATTTTTGTATAAATAGAAATATATTATTACTAAAAAATAATTTTACTTATTTATTATCACCACTTATAAGGAAACGTTTACGACGACGTTTTTTTGTAGTGTTTAAAAAAAGAAAACTAAAGATTTTAAATTTTGGGTATTTTCGCGCGCAGGGGTTTGCGGGCTGCATGAGTGTCGCCGCACTGCGACATTATGGAGGCGGGGGTAATTAATGTCGTGTGGGGCACGTGCGCTTTTCCTATGCACTATTAGTTATTGATCGATCGAGCGTCTGAGAGTGGGAGAGTACAGTTTTGGCGGAGGTACCGTCGCTGACGGGGTACTGTCACAGCGGAGAGTATCGAGCACGGGCGTACCTCTATAATTTATATATATATAACCGGTTACATATATAATAAATTATAATTATAAATTTAATTATATATAAACTAACGTGTATAAAATTTTATATAAAAGTTTATTAAACGTTTTTATAAAAATTTCATATTTAGTTTAATATAAAACTTTACGAGCAGCTCCGCACAGGCTTCGCCGGTGCTCGCTGGCTCTGAGCGGGCTGAGCCCGCATTCGAGCAGGGTGCGCCCATATACTACAGTACCCGACCGGCGACGGCGGGCTTCGCCCGCAACATATACATATGAGTACTCAAAATGATCGTAAAAAAATATATATCAAAATTTTATAATTATTTTTTTCAAAAATATTTATATTTTAACAAAAAACTTTTTAAAGTTTCTTTATATATAGTAGTTAAAGATATATAAAATTATATAAAGTTTTTATAAAACTTTAAAAACTTTAAAATTATATAAAACTTTAAAGTTTTTTCTTCCTCTCCCCCTCTCTCTTACATGAATGAGAAAAATTTCCCTCCATAAAATTTTGAAAAAAGAAATTCAAAAATGAAAAACATTAAATTTAAAAATGAATGTCAATTTGACATTAATTTATTAACATAATTTTAGAATAAAAATAACTACGCGCACGGGCCCCGCACGCACGCAAAGACACTTCAGTGCACACCCACGCGCGACCACCTCCGAGCACAAGCGCACGCACGGCGTGGGCTCGGGAGGTCATTTATGGCCCGAGAGAGTATTTTTTCGGCCGGGCACGTGTTTTTCACTCGGGCGCGCGTTTTTTGCCCAAGCGCGCGTTTTATGCTCAGTCACGTGTTTTGCACTTGCATGCATTTTTGACTGGACGCATTGTCTCACAAGCACGCATTTTCTCTTGGGTGCGTGTTTTTACCTTGACACGCATTTTCGAATCTTCGGTACTCATTTTCTCTAAGGTGCATTTTAGCCCAGTCACGCATTTTTTTGTGGACGTGCATTTTTCACACAGATGCAAGTTTATACGCATTTTTTTGTGGACGTGCATTTTTATATGTATTATATTGATTATATGATACGGTTATAGTTATATAAATATTTCGCTTATATATGATTCGGCTAAACTTAAGTAAATTCGGCTATTTGTATACATATTCGGTTATATTATATGAATAATTCGGCTCTGTGAAGTGCAATTCGGCTATATGAAGTGCAATTCGGCTATACCTTCGGTTAATCAAGCATTCGGCTATTATTATTAAAATTTGACTATATTCATCCTAAGGATTAGGCGATTAGTAATACGATAGATTATAAAGTTATAATTATTATTATTATTATTATTATTACTATTAGTATTATATATATATATATATATGTATACGTAAGCCCCTATTCACTTCATCTTCCTCACCGACCGAACCAGAGAAAAGATCGGGCGACGGAGGCGGCGTTTTCGTGAAACCTTCCTGTCGCCGCCGACGGAGCTCCGGTGGTCGGAATCGCGAACCGAGCATAGATCCAGAAAGCTCTCGACGAGAGCTTCGCACCCGTGGTAATTTCCTCCTGTTTCGTGGAACTTTTTTGTTAGGATTTTTCGGCCCTAACCCCTATTTCGCCCGATTTCTCGTAGATTTCAACTTCTCCCGTCTTATTTTGCCCCGATCTACGACGTGGTGCATTTCGGAAGACGTCTCCGGCGAAACCAAGGCAAGTGGTGGTTTCTCCTTTCTCCCTTCTCTTCCGAACATGGTAAAATCTCCTGCAATTCGTTTATAAATTAGTCTTGACGCGTTGTCGTGCCCGATCTTCGATTTGAAATATTTCTTTTGTCATATACCTACCCTTGGACGTTCGTTGGACTCGTTCCGTTATTTGGGTAATTCTCGGAATTGTATTCACCTAATGCATTACCTCGTTGCTGCGATAACTTGCTATCGTTTTGTTCGCCTCGCCATTTTGATTGTAGTGTCACTTTATCCGTCGTATTAACTTGAATGTTACACTTGTAAGTTGTATCGTTATTTTGATCCTTGCGTAGGTTAGTGAGTCGAATCGCTTAAATTGTTATGTCAATGCAACCAAAAGTGTCGGCTCCTCCGTCGTTGAAATTATTTATAAACCTTAGAGTTCGTGTCTAGCTGAAGGTTGTGCTTGTTAAACCTCAAGCAAGGTTTGCTCGGGATTTGGTATTTAATTCGGCTACATGCTCCTGGTATCCCTTTTGTCTGCATACATTGCTTCGATTGTGCATCATGAGTTCTGCCTGGATTAAATCCTTGTCGATTGTCTTCCTTATAGCTCCAGTCTTCATCTGTCTGCATCTCCTTCTCGTCAATTAATTAATCTTTTAGTTGATTATTATCAAGTTTTCTAGTCGATTTTATTGTGTTGTCCCGTCGACTTCATTATGAAGTCTTCCCGTCGATTTTATCGACCTTTCCCGTCGACTTTGACATAAAGTCTCCCAGTCAATTTTGATTAAGTGTTCTCATCGACTTTTGTTAAGTCTTTCTTGTTGACCGTAATGTAAGTCTCTTCCCGTCAGCTTTTGTTGAGTTTCCTGTCGACTTTTGATGAGTCTGTCGGTCGATTCCATCGCTTATTCTGATTGGTATTTAGCATGTCTTTATGTTTTTCTACCGGGTGTTCCCGGGTATCTTAAGCGATGTTATCAAGCTTTTTATGTCCTTTTTGCTGAGATCTTTTAGTGGTAGCTATGCCTTACTCCTTGAGTGTCCTGGATTTATTTTAGTGATCATTTATTGTGTTCTTTCGTGCTTCATTCGTCGTATTATTACGAGAGTTGTTGGGGGGTCAAGTTTGGACTCACCAAGTGTTTTCTTTGACCTGTTGAGTTTTTATCTGGTGTTTGGCATTCGGTTTAAGCTTATTCTTGTCGGGTATCTTGAATTGTTGCATCAATGTTGTGTGCCCTTTTTGCCGTATGGGCCCGGGTATCTTAAATCATTGTTGTCAAGTGTTCTAAGCTCTTTGGGTGAGTCTTTTGACGAAGTCATGTCTCGTTTTGCCCCGTAGTGCTAAGTGTTCCTTCATCGGATTATTCCTTCAATACTCCGAAATAGATCGTTGAGTGGTTCCCGAACTTTATGATCTGTGTTAGTTATGTTCCAAGTGTTCTCTTATGAACCCACTAGTATTGTTCTGGTGTTTGGCCTTCGTGTTAAGATTCTCTCCGTCTCGTTCCGACACCAAGCCTTGCATGGCGTCGGGTTGCTGAAATCTTCAGCTCTGTTGTAAGTTAAATGTTAATCTATTGATTTATTGCTGAATCCGGTGTTTCCTGATTCTCTCGTTTTGATTTACGGTTAAAACCATTTGTTATCATGTTTTCCCGGTCTGACACTCCTCCTTGTGTTCTGTTGGATTTATGAGCTGGGTATGCTTTGTTGCCTAATTCCCCGGGATGGTTTCGGTGAGTGGTTCTTGATCTCCATGATCTTCGTAGTCTAGTGTTCTGAGTGTTCTCAGGTGTCCTGCACTGGGGTTTGTTTATATACTTATATATATATGAGTGTGCACCCCTGCTACAGGTGCTAAGTGTGAGTCTGTTGAGCGTGTGAGCTTAAAGTCACCGCCACAGTGCCTATTTTGGACTGTTGGTTTGGGTGGATCGGAGTCACCGCCGCAGCACTCCTGGTTGTTTGTGGGGCTGCGAGCATTAGTGGAAAGGTACCACCGTCGCAGTGCCTTCTTTTGGGGGACGCTCTTCCCTCGAGCTGATCAGTCTCAAGTTTTATTAAGCTTATATGCTTATGTATGGTATTATGATATATTATGCTTTGGCTATTACCTTTCAGTGCAGGCTTGTCTCTTCCTCTTACCGAGTGCACTCGTTTGAGCTGGCTCGGGTTGTTGTAAGATTAAATGTTATTCTATTTAGCTCTTTTTCTGCAATCTTTTACTGATGATTGCTGTTAACCTTGATTTTTTTGCTACCACTTGCACATTCTTGCTGAGGCGTTCTTTTCTTTTGAATGCCTCAGGTTCAGAGCAGTAGCAAGTTCGTCTGGTAGAGCTCGAGGTTTCTGTGCTGCAGGTAGTGGCAGCGTTTGTTTCACCTCCTTCTGTGAGGTAGTTTTGTCGTTTCTGACTAGATTTGCTCCTATGGGTTTGTGTCTGTTTGTTGACACCCATAGTGTTTTGTCGTGGACGTTAGACTACTTGCTAGTGTTTATTGCTGTTACCTACTGTTAGTTCTTACACTTGCTCTCTGGAAAGGATTTATGTTAGGATGCATGTTAGTTACTTTAAATATAAAAAACTGCATTTAACTTAGATTCATCGCATATCTTTAACTGAAAACCACCATATTTTCAACGAGATAAAACCTTTTTATTACTTATAATAAATCTAGAGTCATGCATAACATTAGTTGTATGTTAGGCCTTTGGGCTCATATAGGACCATAAAAGAATTGAATCAAATATTTTTCCGCTGCGACCACGTATACTTTTACTCGTGGACTAGTTGATCCACTGAACTGAGGGACACAGTTCTCAACTTAAACTTAAATATTGTTTTATCAAAATAACATGTGTATTCATGAACGAGCATTAGATTTAGGAGTTTGCCTGAGCGTCTGCAGTTGTCCCCTACACGGCGTGACATCACGACGCGTATTTTCTCTCACTCTGATATATTTTAAATATTGAGAAAATGCGGGTTGTGACAGTTGGTATCAGAGGGAGGTTGGTTTGGCAAGTTGGTCGAACCAGCCAATCTGATAAGTGTTATTTCCTCCATTCATTTGCATACACACACCGATGTGTCATCAGTACGTCTTAACCAAAGCATAGTCACTACACTCATAGCATGATAAGAAGTATACGAGGCATATTATGTAGTATGAGATGCATAATATGTGTTTGTATATGGATCCACCATAGGTGGCAACATGTGATGGTTATGTAGTATGGGATGCATAACCACCATTACATGGATGCCCATTAGCACGTTTTCTTTTTTCGTTATATGTAATGTTATGTAGTATGGGATGCATAACATTACATGTGTACGCCGCTCATGACATTCATTAAGGCCTTTTTAGAATGCATAGCACTACATGCATAACATATCATCGCATAAGCATGCGTGCTAAGTTACGGTTTACATGATGACACACGTACACACATGATTTCAAAAGAGAATAAAGAATACATGCATTCATATCATAGGCACAAGAGTCAAAAGGGATGACAGAGCATCATCCCAAGTATTAGAGCATAACATCATTTATGAAATCCCAGAGCAAGGTAACAGCAAGTGCAAGTGTCTATACATTTTTGATCTGTTTGAGTTAGATGATTCTAGTTTCCTAGTTGAGGTAGTAAGCTAGGTAACCAGGTATAGATGAGATGTTCGTTCGTAATTGCGGTCGATGACTCCAGAGCGTGGTGAGTCGGAGTCGACTCTCTGGTTAGAGGGTGAACCCTTAGGTGCGCTTAGTGATGCGGTGACTAAGGAGTTACGTCAGAGTATCGAGGCGTTGGTAAGGCAAATGGTTGTGATACAAACGCAGTTTCTTTTTCAGGTTAAGTTTTTGACCTAGTTTTTGGCTTGCACCTTTGGATTTGGATTTTCGTTATGAAAATTATGTGTGTGGTTTTACAAGTGAATTAAAAATAGAGGTTAGTTGAGCGAGCATTCTTCTCGATTCAGTTTCGTTGCCGATCATCGTTAGATTGTCGATCGTTTAGTTGATCCTCTTAGTGCTATATTCCCTTCTAAGTGGTTTTTATCGCTTAGGTTTGATTTGGAAGTGTTGGATTTAGAAGAGCTTGTCGTGAATTTTGATCATGGTTTGGGTGTTCTGTTTTGACGTAGACAGGGATTGTGCTTGTGCATGGTTCATGGAATTTGAAATTTTATAGGAAGAATTACCCTACACTCATCATTAGTGTTATAGTGTAGTAGCTGTCAGAGAGAATTTCATTGGCAACTGTTGGAAGCAATATTATTGTTGACCAACTTAGTGTTGGGAGAGCATTTTATAAATTGGAATTGCGTTTCATTTGGGGTTAAGTCTAATGCAAAGATTTTCTGGATTCTTTGAGAAAAAAAAAATTGATCATGTAGAATTTTAGAAGTAAAAATTATATTCCTGCTATTGAGGATATTCGGGCAAGGATTTGTGGCGAAGCATAAAGTTATAGCGTTGCTTACCATTTTGATTTCAAAAGAAATGTATTGCGATCTGAAATAAATGGTTTGGTGTTAGGAAGTTCAAGTTGGCTTAGTAAGGCTTATATCTAAATGTTGTGCCTGTCAGCATTTTGAGGCAGATTTTGGAAGCTTTGGTGGATTTGAGTGTCGCGGTTTCGCTTATCGGTGAGGAGCTACTGTTGGCTCAGATGCGTTATGAGAAATTTGCAATTGGCAAAGTGCTAATTTAGAGCTCGTAGTTGGGGGCATGGTTTTCTAGATAGTTTATCTGATGCCAGAGTGAGTGCATCAGAGTGTCTGCTGTCAGGCTGTGTTTGCCTGCTTCTTTCCCTGGTGTTCACGGTGTGTTTCACGTGAGCCAGTCGTGAAAGTTTGTGTTTTTGTTATCTGGCCCCTAGCTCGATATTGATGTTTCAGCCTAATCTTTTCTTTGTCAAAGAGTCTGTATGTGTTCTGGAGACGTAAGATTGAGTGCTGAGTAAGCATCTTATCCTCATTCGTTTTCCTGGTCTTCTTCGGGTAGCGTTCATATCCAGCGAATTTAAACCTATCTTTCTTGGCCTCTAGATTCGTTTTGCGTTCTAAGTTTCGGGACGAAACTTCTTTTTAGGGGGAGTGACTATAACGCCCCTGATTTTCGACTATTATTTTAATTATTTTAATTGTCGTAATAATGACGTAAGGGTGTTACGCTAGTGCAGAGTTAGCGACACATCGCTGTTAGTGCGTTCTCGTGTCCGTGTGGTCAAGCCGGCAAAATTTTGAAAGTCACCGAAATTGGAAATTTTACGATGGGAAATTAAATTGTTTAATTTTAGACTTGCCCGTCAAGTTTCGTCGCGATCCGATCATTTTTGGAGTCTCGGCGCGCGTTTGAAGTTTTGTATGGTTTACGTTTAGCGTAAACTTTGGAGATTTATACCTCGAGAATGGTACGTCGTATTTTGATTCCTATTTCGCCGTTGGATTCGTAGCGCCGCCGTTCACCTACGGTGCGATTTTCGTCGGTTTCGGCATCCGTTTAAATTTCGGTCGTAATAATAGTATATATGTATTATATTGATTATATGATACGGTTATAGTTATATAAATATTTCGCTTATATACGATTCGGCTAAACTTAAGTAAATTCGGCTATTTGTATACATATTCGGTTATATTATATGAATAATTCGGCTATGTGAAGTGCAATTCGGCTATATGAAGTGCAATTCGGCTATACCTTCGGTTAATCAAGCATTCGGCTATTATTATTAAAATTCGACTATATTCATCCTAAGGATTAGGCGATTAGTAATACAATAGATTATAAAGTTATAATAATTATTATTATTATTATTACTATTAGTATTATATATATATATGTATACGTAAGCCCCTATTCACTTCATCTTCCTCACCGACCGAACCAGAGAAAAGATCGGGCGACGGAGGCGGAGTTTTCGTGAAACCTTCAAGTCGCCGCCGACGGAGCTCCGGTGGTCAGAATCGCGAACCTAGCATAGATCCAGAAAGTTCTCGACGAGAGCTTCGCACCCGTGGTAATTTCCTCTTGTTTCGTGGAACTTTTTCGTTAGGATTTTTCGGCCCTAACCCCTATTTCGCCCGATTTCTCGTAGATTTCAACTTCTCCCGTCTTCTTTTGCCCCGATCTATGACGTGGTGCATTTCGGAAGACGTCTCCGGCGAAACCAAGGCAAGTGGTGGTTTCTCCTTTCTCCCTTCTCTTCCGAACATGGTAAAATCTCCTGCAATTCGTTTATAAATTAGTCTTGACGCGTTGTCGTGCCCGATCTTCGATTTGAAATATTTCTTTTGTCATATACCTACCCTTGGACGTTCGTTGGACTCGTTCCGTTATTTGGGTAATTCTCGGAATTGTATTCACCTAATGCATTACCTCGTTGCTGCGATAACTCGCTATCGTTTTGTTCGCCTCGCCATTTTGATTGTAGTGTCACTTTATCCGTCGTATTAACTTGAATGTTACACTTGTAAGTTGTATCGTTATTTTGATCCTTGCGTAGGTTAGTGAGTCGAATCGCTTAAATTGTTATGTCAATGCAACCAAAAGTGTGGCCTCCTCCATCGTTGAAATTATTTATAAACCTTAGAGTTCATGTCTAGCTGAAGGTGGTGCTTGTTAAACCTCAAGCAAGGTTTGCTCGGGATTTGGTATTTAATTCGGCTACATGCTCCTGGTATCCCTTTTGTCTGCATACATTGCTTCGATTGTGCATCATGAGTTCTGCCTGGATTAAATCCTTGTCGATTTTCTTCCTTATAGCTCCAGTCTTCATCTGTCTGCATGTCCTTCTCGTCAATTAATTAACCTTTTAGTCGATTATTATCAAGTTTTCTAGTTGATTTTATTGTGTTGTCCCGTCGACTTCATTATGAAGTCTTCCCGTCGATTTTATCGACCTTTCCCGTCGACTTTGACATAAAGTCTCCCAGTCAATTTTGATTAAGTGTTCTCGTCGACTTTTGTTAAGTTTTTCTTGTTGACCGTAATGTAAGTCTCTTCCCGTCAGCTTTTGTTGAGTTTCCTGTCGACTTTTGATGAGTCTGTCGGTCGATTCCATCGCTTATTCTGATTGGTCTTTAGCATGCCTTTATGTTTTTCTACCGGGTGTTCTCGGGTATCTTAAGCGATGTTATCAAGCTTTTTATGTTCTTTTTGCTGAGATCTTTTAGTGGTAGCTATGTCTTACTGCTTGAGTGTCCTAGATTTATTTTAGTGATCATTTATTATGTCCTTTCGTGCTTCATTCGTCGTATTATTACGAGAGTTGTTGGGGGGTCAAGTTTGGACTCACCAAGTGTTTTCTTTGACCTGTTGAGTTTTTATCTGGTGTTTGGCATTCGGGTTAAGCTTATCCTTGTTGGGTATCTTGAATTATTGCATTAATGTTGTGTGCCCTTTTTGCCGTATGGGCCCGAGTATCTTAAATCATTGTTGTCAAGTGTTCTAAGCTCTTTGGGTGAGTCTTTTGACGAAGTCATGTCTCGCTTTGCCCCGTAGTGTTAAGTGTTCCTTCATCGGATTATTCCTTCAATACTCCGAAATAGATCGTTGAGTGGTTCCCGAACTTTATGATCTGTGTTAGTTATGTTCCAAGTGTTCTCTTATGAACCCACTAGTATTGTTCTGGTGTTTGGCCTTCGTGTTAAGATTCTCTCCGTCTCGTTCCGACACCAAGCCTTGCATGGCGTCGGGTTGCTGAAATCTTCAGCTCTGTTGTAAGTTAAATGTTAATCTATTGATTTATTGCTGAATCCGGTGTTTCCTGATTCTCTCGTTTTGATTTACGGTTAAAACCATTTGTTATCATGTTTTCCCGGTCTGACACTCCTCCTTGTGTTCTGTTGGATTTATGAGCTGGGTATGCTTTGTTGCCTAATTCCCCGGGATGGTTTCGGTGAGTGGTTCTTGATCTCCATGATCTTCGTAGTCTAGTGTTCTGAGTGTTCTCAGGTGTCCTGCACTGGGGTTTGTTTATATACTTATATATATATGAGTGTGCACCCCTGCTACAGGTGCTAAGTGTGAGTCTGTTGAGCGTGTGAGCTTAAAGTCACCGCCACAGTGCCTATTTTGGACTGTTGGTTTGGGTGGATTGGAGTCACCGCCGCAGCACTCCTGGTTGTTTGTGGGGCTGCGAGCATTAGTGGAAAGGTACCACCGTCGCAGTGCCTTCTTTTGGGGGACGCTCTTCCCTCGAGCTGATCAGTCTCAAGTTTTATTAAGCTTATATGCTTATGTATGGTATTATGATATATTATGCTTTGGCTATTACCTTTCAGTGCAGGCTTGTCTCTTCCTCTTACCGAGTGCACTCGTTTGAGCTGGCTCGGGTTGTTGTAAGATTAAATGTTATTCTATTTAGCTCTTTTTCTGCAATCTTTTACTGATGATTGCTGCTAACCTTGATTTTTTTGCTACCACTTGCACATTCTTGCTGAGGCGTTCTTTTCTTTTGAATGCCTCAGGTTCAGAGCAGTAGCAAGTTCGTCTGGTAGAGCTCGAGGTTTCTGTGCTGCAGGTAGTGGCAACGTTTGTTTCACCTCCTTCTGTGAGGTAGTTTTGTCGTTTCTGACTAGATTTGCTCCTATGGGTTTGTGTCTGTTTGTTGACACCCATAGTGTTTTGTCGTGGACGTTAGACTACTTGCTAGTGTTTATTGCTGTTACCTACTGTTAGTTCTTACACTTGCTCTCTGGAAAGGATTTATGTTAGGATGCATGTTAGTTACTTTAAATATAAAAAACTGCATTTAACTTAGATTCATCGCATATCTTTAACTGAAAACCACCATATTTTCAACGTGATAAAACTTTTTATTACTTATAATAAATCTAGAGTCATGCATAACATTAGTTGTATGTTAGGCCTTTGGGCTCATATAGGACCATAAAAGAATTGAATCAAATATTTTTCCGCTACGACCACGTATACTTTTACTCGTGGACTAGTTGATCCACTGAACCGAGGGACACGGTTCTCAACTTAAACTTAAATATTGTTTTATCATAATAACATGTGTATTCATGAAAGATCATTAGATTTAGGAGTTTGCCTGAGCGTCTGCAGTTGTCCCCTGCACGGCGTGGCATCACGACGCGTATTTTCTCTCACTCTGATATATTTTAAATATTGAGAAAATGCGGGTTGTGACATCTTCCCCTATACCGCGTCGCCTCGATGGCTACTCCATGGAAGACTGAAGGAATCGCTCCTCCCCTCAGCCCCGTCGGAGTCCGCCCCATCGGAGTACACACGATTGCGATTTGCTCTCAGGCGCAGCCCTATGATTCCCAGGTCATGTAAGATTTTCTCCTCCGTTGTACCTCCAGAAAACGCATGTATTTATTTTCTGAATATCGAGGTCGGAGTTCTATTCGCCGACTGTAGATGGTCGAATCGTTTGATCTATTCCCTATTTCCTCCTTAACTCCGATTAGGGCTTCGATGTAAGCTGTGTATGTTTGTTTTAGTTCAGATTATGGTGATTTCTATGGTTATGATTTTTTTCTTGGTTTTTTTGTCTAAGCAGGGCAGCCTCCTCTACTCAAGGAAGCTTTTCTGTATACTCATTCTTTGTTCTCTTCCAAGTTCCATATTTTTCTGATCATGAAGGCAAGGAAAAAAATGATAAAATAGGTTAATTTCCTAGATCTATGAACAAATTTCAAGAGAGATCTAAATAATCTTCATCTCAGTAAATTTCTTTCATTGTTACTTTTGATTTCATTTGTATGCGCGTGTTGATGAAATTATGTGTATGGTCTTCGATGGAGTTCATGCCATGGCTGTAACGCCCCTGATTTTCGACTATTATTTTAATTGTTTTAATTAACGTAATTATGACGTAAGGGCGTTACGGTGTCGGATTATTAGCGGAGTGTCGCCGTTAGTGCGTATTTTGAGTTGTAGGTCATGTCGAACAAATTTCAAACTCATCAGAATGAGGATTTCAGGGTCTAGAAAATTAAAGGAATTAATTTTAGTCACGTACGTGAAATTTCGCAGCATTCCGAGCTAAATTGAGGTCTCGGTGATTTTTACAAGATTTATGGTGGATTTATCTTCTAGAATTTTTACCTCGAGTTTGGTTCGTTGGATCAGAATTCCGACCTCGCAGTTGGATTCGTAGCGCCGACATTCGCCTACGGTGCGAATTTCGTTCATTTTGGTGTGCGCTTAGTCCTTCGTAATAATATAATACTTATACTACTATATTATCAAACTTATATTATAAATATTAATATTATATTATAAAAGTTGTAAAATGTAACTAATTTGCCGTGGAGAGCTTAGCCTTGGCCATTCGACGATCTCAGCCACCCCCCCCCCCCTTTTAAACTCTATTAGTTAATTAAGGGTCATTAATTAATTAACTAATTATTATTATTATATATATAAGATAAGATATATCATCTTCCTCCCTAAATCAAAAGGACACGTACCCTTCCTTCCCAAGAACCGAACCAGAGAGCGACGATAGTGCGACGGCGTGATTTTCGCGAACCTTCGGATCGCCGCCGACGGAGCTCCGGTGGACGAAATCGCGAACCGAGCTTAGATCTGGAAAGCTCTCGCCGAGAGCTTCGCATTCGTGGTAAGTTTGTCGCATTGCGTGGAAGTTTTGTGTTAGGGTTTTTCGACCATAACCCCGTTTGGTCATTTTATCTTGTAGATCTCGCTTCCTCATGCCTTCACTTGGACCGATCCGCAGCGTGGGGTACTTTTTTTAGTGGACGTTTTCTGGTCACGATTGAGGCAAGTGGTGCTCCGCTTGTTCAATTTCTTCTCCTCACTTACATTGATTTGATTATGTATTAGTAGATTACGCGTAGAAAGGTTATCCTTACTCTTTTTTCCAATATTTCAAATCTCCAGTTATTATCTAGATAAATGGTATTTTCATATAGCATGCCTTTGTTGCTCAATTCATCTGCCAAGTTTTAAAAAGCGATAAAGATCATTTCCTAAGAGTATAATTGTTATTTCTGTTTTATCTCTCCCTTCTTTCTACTTGTTGAAGAAACATTGTTATTTCCTTCGATGAAAAATAGATTGGCCTAAATAGAGTGTAAGTGAGTACTTTCATGCACTTTTGAGCTAAATCTCAGATATTTCCATGTGATTTAACCTCTTTTGTTAGTGTTTTGCTCATATTTCCCCTAAAACTTCGAAGGCGTCTGGTTATGGATTTATACCAGTGAAAGTTCGTCGTGTTGTTGTCGTCTTGTTGATGGAGTCGTCGTGTCGTTTCAACCAAGTCATCGCCTTGGTGAGGTGTGGTTATCGTAAATCTCGTTGGGGTCTTTCGTCGGAAGCCTTGTCGTCTTCCGGCGGAGTCTTGTTCGTCGAAAGCCTTGTCGTCTTCCGGCGGAGTCTTGTGCGTTGGAAGCCTTATTGCTTCCTGGTGTGTCGTTTGTCGTGCAACGTTTAAATCATCGTGTCGTCTCGGCTAAGTTAATTACTTCGCTAGGGTAAGTATTGTATCATTGCTATTAGAAAATTCAGTGTATCAAAAACCTTGTCGTTTTCTGATGGAGTTTAGCATGACAGAAGCCCGATAGCTTTTCGTTGCGTCGTTTTGACCAAATCTCTCAATTTGACCGCTTTATTAATAGTAAATACCGTTGTTCTTGGAAACCATCGTGGTGTGGGTCTTGAAGTTCTGTCGGGCCAATCTGTGTCGTCGTGCCGACATCGCGCTTGAGTTGAGTCTACTTCCTTTTATCAACTAAATGGTGATTTTAAAGTCATTCGTCGATTGCATCATATCTCTGTATAGTCCTTGGCCGACTGCTTGCTTGAAGTTAAATTTCCCCTTGATGATTGCATAATGATGCTGCACAGTCGGTGCTTTAATTTGGTAACTGCACTCGTTAGGGTTGTTTACTGTGAGACTTCGTTTGCATGTTCTCTATTAACTGTATGGACCCGATTCGTTCCTTTTGTATAATTTAAGGCAGGTATTGGCTGCTTGTCGGTCATGTCAGCATCGTTGGTTGACCACTTGGTTTCCCGTTAACGATTGTATCGTTCATAGTCTTTTACGATGATTGTATCAAATCCTCAACTCGCTTATAAGTAGGGTGTTGGTCTAAGTGTTGAACTTTGAATAATGTGTTTCTAGCTGTCGTGTCAACTTGGTCGTCACATCATTTGGATTGTCGCCTCGTTAGGCGGAATGATATAACTGAATTGTCTCGGTATCGGGATACCGTCAGATGGCTAGTTTTTCCCCGTTTATTTTGGAGATATGTGTTGTTAGGGCCTTGGACTTGTACATGGATGGTCTGCGTAGTTACGTCGACCGTATATTCAGTTTGGCCTAAGTTCTTTGTCGGCTTCGTAGTTCAGAACCGTCATAATAAAATGCATAGGTTTATATATGTATATGTATATGATATTGTTTGGGTTGTGCGCGTCGTGGCTTACACTACCGGCACAGTACCCTTTTGTTGGGGGCTATACTCGCCCTGTTTGTGAGCTATACTCGCTCTGTTTTTACTTTTGGTTGGCAGTGGATAGAGGACCGCCACCACAGTTGTTTGGAGTCATACTTGCTCCGTTTGGGTCGGTTAGTCGTGTGAGCTAAGAGTCACCGCCGCAGTGCCTCTGTTCTGGACTGTTGGTTTGTGTGGACGAGTCGCCGGCACGAGACCCTTGTTGCTTAGAGCTGATCAGTCTCTTATGAATAAATACAAGTATAATTATGAAATCTTGTAAAATATATATATATATATATATAGTTATGCATTTCTTTTGATTCTGTTAGTGAGCTCTCTTGATTTTAGCCATTTAGTTGGTTTCTCTCCCTGTTTCTGCACTCTAGTACTGACTTCTGTTGCAGGCTGTTTGTTTATCTCCCGTTTACGTGGAGGTTTGTTTAGCTCTTTTTGCTCTCTTGCACCACTTGCAACTTATTTCTGAGGTGTTCTTCTTTTGAATGCCTCAGGTTCATATCAGTAGCAGGTTCGTCTGGTAGAGCTCGAGGTTTCTGTGCTGCTGATTGTGGCAGCGGTTGCCTCACCTCCTCTAGTGAGGTAGTTTGGTCTTTCTGACTAGATTTTGTTCCTATGGGTTCGTGTCAGTATTGACGCCCATAGTGTTTTGTTTGATGTTAGACTACTTGCTCGTGTTTACTGCTGTTACCTATTGTTGGTTCTTACACTTGCTCTCTGGGAATGATTTATGTTAGGATGCATGTTAGTTACTTTAAATATAAAAAGTTGCATTTAACTTAGATTCATCGCATATCTTTAACTGAAAGCCACCATATTTTGAACATTATAAAACCTTTTTTTATTACTTATAATAAATCTAGAGTCATGCATAACATTAGCTGTATATTAGGTCTTCGGGCTAATTTAGGACCATAAAAGTGAATCAAGTATTTCTCCGCTGCGACCACATATACTTTTACTCGTGGACTAGTTGATCCACTGAACCGAGGGACACGGTTCTCAACTTAAACTTAAATATATTTTTATCATAATAACATGTGTTTTCATAAAAGAGCATTAGATTAGGAGTTTGCCTGAGCGTCTGCAGTTGTCCCCTGCACGGCGTGGCATCACGGCGCGTATTTTCTCTCACTCTGATATATTTTAAATATTGAGAAAATGTGGGTTGTGACAGTTGGTATCAGAGGGAGGTTGGTTTGACAAGTTGGTCGAACCAGCCAATTTGATAATTGTTATTTTCTCCATTCATTGCATACACACACTGAAGGGTCATCAGTATGTCTTGGCTGAAGCACGAACACTACACTCATGGCATGATAAGAATTATACGGGGTATATTATGTAGTATGGGATGCATAATATGTGTTTGTATATGGATCCTCATAGGTGACAACATGCGACTGTTATGTAGTATGAGATGCATAACGTAGGTCGCATGCGTGTCCATTAGCTCATTTTTCTTTTTCGTTGCATGCGATAATATGTAGTATGAGATGCATAAGATCGCATGTGTACGTCGCTCATAGCATGCATTAAGGCCTTTTTAGATTGCATAGCACTGCATATGCATCATAACATAGCATTTGCACACGTGTCAAGCTAAAGACATACATGATGACGCTCGTACACACATGATTTGAAATAAAGTTTGCGGCATTCATGCATTCATATGATGTGCACATAAGTTGATAGGATGATGGTATACCATCCCAAGTTAAGCATAACATCAATTCATGAATTCCCAGAGCAAGGTAACAGCAAGAGCAAGTATCTACTCTTTCCGATCTGTATCGAGTTAGGAAATTCTAGTTCCTAGTTGTGGCGTCTTAAGCTAGGTGAATTGAGGTGTTTGTTAGTAATTTCAGTCGATGACCCCAGAGCGTCGTGCGTCGGAGTCAGCTCCCCAGTCAGAGGGCGAGTCCTTGGGTGCGCGCAGTAAAGCGGTAATTGAGGAGTGGCGTCAGAGTATCGAGGCGTTGTCTAGGCAAGTGGCCGAGATGCAGGCTCAGATTCAGGTTTTGATGGCGGCTACCTTTGGGCAGCAGCCTGAGGCGCAGGACCCTGTGGTGGGTCAGAAGGCTGTGTTGGGGTGGAGAAAGAGGAAGGTTGTTAATAGTGGCAGCCCTGCCCCAAGAAAGAAGGGCAGGCAGGAGTTGGATCTTCAAGGTGCTTTGAAGAGTATCAGTTATTGCGCTTTTTGCAGAAAGATGGGGCACGGTCTTACCCAGTGTTGGAGGAAGGACAAGTCCCGTGAGTATTATGGGCAAAGAGGGCATGATGCGACCCGTTGTCGGTTGAAGAATAGGGCGTGCTTTCAGTGCGGGCAGAAAGGGCATGTGAAATCCCGGTGTTCGCAGTTCGAGTTGGCAGGCCAGCAGCTTGCTCTTGCGGTTCTGGCACTGCCACCGCCTCAGCAGCGGCAGTTAGATCGAGGAGAGGCCGAGTTAAATGCAGTAGCAAAGGAAGGGGAGCAGTGTTCCCCCTCGGTAATTCCAGGTTAGATTCTAAACTAATTATTAACTTTCAGCTTCGGTTCAAGTTTGTTTTCGCTCGTTTAGTTGTGTATCCAACCTTATAGGAGAGTTTAAGGTATATAACTTTTAGGCGAGCGTTCCTTCTCGATTCTGGTGCTACCCGCTTGTGCGTGGCTAGGTCTTTAGTAGAGCGTCGTGGTTTGACCCTTAATCGGGTTGGTGATCCCCTTAGTGCTATATTCCCTTCTAAGTGGGTTTTATCGCTTAGGCTATTTTGGAAGTGTTAAACTTAGAAGACCTTGTCGTGAATTTTGATCATGGTTTGGGTGTTCTGTTCTGACGTAGACAGGGATTGTGCTTGAGAATGATTCATGGTATTTGAAATTTTATAGGAAGAATTACCCTACCCTCGTCATTAGTGTTTTAGTGTAGTAGCTGGCAGAGAGAATTTCATTGGCAACTGTTGAAAGTAATATTAGTGTTGACCAGCTTAGTGTTGGGAGAGCCTTTTATAAATTGGAATCTGCGTTTCATTCTGGGTTAAGTCTAATGCAGAGATTTTCTAGACTTCTTGAGAAAGATATGATCACGTAGAAATTTAGAAGTAAATATTATATTCCTGCTATTGAAGATATTCGGGCAAGGATTTGTGGCGAAGCATAAAGTCCTAGCGTTGCCTACCATTTTGATTTCAAAAGGAAATGTATCGTGATCTGAAGGAAATGGTTTGGTGTTAGGAAGTTCAAGTTGGCTTAGTAAGGCTTATATCTAAATGTTGTACCTGTCAGCGTTTTGAGGCTGATCTTGGGAGCTTGGGTGGTTTTGAGCGTAGCGGTATCACTTATCCGTGAAGAGTTACAGTTGGCTCAGGTGTGTTATGAGAGATTTGCAATCAGCGGAGTGCTAATTTAGAGCTCGTAGTTGGGGGCATGGGTTTCTTGATGGTTTCTCCGATGCCAGAGTTGTGTGCATCAGAGCTTCTGCGGTTAAGCTGTATTGTCCTGCTTCTTTCCCTGGTGTTCACGGTGTGTTTCACGTGAGCTAGTTGTGAAAGTTTGTGTTTTGTTATCTGGCCCCCTAGCTCGATATATGTTTCAGCCCAATCCTTTCTATGTCAAAGAGTCTGTTTGTGTTTTGGAGACGTAAGATTGAGTGTTGAGTAAGCATCTTATCCTCATCCGTTTTCCTAGTCTTCTCCGGGTAGCGTTCATATCCAGCGAATTTAAACCTATCTTTCTTGGCCTCTAGTTTCGTTTTGCGTTCTAAGTTTCGGGACGAAACTTCTTTTTAGGGGGAGTGACTATAACGCCCCTGATTTTTTACTATTATTTTAATTGTTTTAATTAACGTAATTATGACGTAAGGGCGTTACGGTGTCATATTATTAGCGGAGTGTCACCGTTAGTGCGTATTTTGAGTTGTAGGTCATGTCGAACAAATTTCAAACTCATCAGAATGAGGATTTCAGGGTCTAGAAAATTAAAGGAATTAATTTTAGTCACGTACGTGAAATTTCGCAGCATTCCGAGCTAAATTGAGGTCTCGGTGATTTTTACAAGATTTATGGTGGATTTATCTTCTAGAATTTTTACTTCGAGTTTGGTTCGTTGGATCAGAATTCCGACCTCGCCGTTGGATTCGTAGCGCCGACATTCGCCTACGGTGCGAATTTCGTTCTTTTTGGTGTGTGTTTAGTCCTTCGTAATAATATAATACTTATATTACTATATTATCACAGTTATATTATAAATATTAATATTATATTATAAAAGTTGTAAAATGTAAATAATTTGCCGTGGAGAACTTACCCTTGGCCATTCGACGATCTCAGCCACCCCCCCTTTTTTAAACTCTATTAGTTAATTAAGGGTCATTAATTAATTAACTAATTATTATTATTATATATATAAGATAAGATATATCATCTTCCTCCCTAAATCAAAAGGACTCGTACCCTTCCTTCCCAAGAACCGAACCAGAGAGCGACGATAGCGCGACGGCGTGATTTTCGCGAACCTTCGGATCGCCGCCGGCGGAGCTCCGGTGGACGAAATCGCGAACCGAGCTTAGATCTGGAAAGCTCTCGCTGAGAGCTTCGCATTCGTGGTAAGTTTGTCGCATTGCGTGGAAGTTTTGTGTTAGGGTTTTTCGACCATAACCCCGTTTGGTCATTTTATCTTGTAGATCTCGCTTCCTCATGCCTTCACTTGGACCGATCCGCAGCGTGGGGTACTTTTTTTAGTGGACGTTTTCTGGTCACGATTGAGGCAAGTGGTGCTCCGCTTGTTCAATTTATTCTCCTCACTTACGTTGATTTGATTATGTATTAGTAGATTACGCTTAGAAAGGTTATCCTTACTCTTTTTTCCAATATTTCGAATCTCCAGTTATTATCTAGATAAATGGTATTTTCACATAGCATGCCTTTGTTGCTCAATTCATCTGCCAAGTTTTAAAAAGCGATAAAGATCATTTCCTAAGAGTATAATTGTTATTCCTGTTTTATCTCTCCCTTCTTTCTACTTGTTGAAGAAACATTGTTATTTCCTTCGATGAAAAATAGATTGGCCTAAATAGAGTGTAAGTGAGTACTTTCATGCACTTTTGAGCTAAATCTCAGATATTTCCATGTGATTTAACCTCTGTTGTTAGTGTTTTGCTCATATTTCCATAGTGTTTTGCAACGTTTAAATCATCGTGTCGTCTCGGCTAAGTTAATTACTTCGCTAGGGTAAGTATTGTATCATTGCTATTAGAAAATTCAGTGTATCAAAAACCTTGTCGTTTTCTAATGGAGTTTAGCATGACGGAAGCCCGATTGCTTTCCGTTGCGTCGTTTTGACCAAATCTCTCAATTTGACCGCTTTATTAATAGTAAATACCGTTGTTCTTGGAAACCATCGTGGTGTGGGTCTTGAAGTTCTGTCGGGCCAATCTGTGTCGTTGTGCCGACATCGCGCTTGAGTTGAGTCTACTTCCTTTTATCAACTAAATGGTGATTTTAAAGTCATTCGTCGATTGCATCATATCTCTGTATAGTCCTTGGTCGACTGCTTGCTTGAAGTTAAATTTCCCCTTGATGATTGCATAATGATGCTGCACAGTCAGTGCTTTAATTTGGTAACTGCACCCGTTAGGGATGTTTACTGTGAGACTTCTTTTGCATGTTCTCTATTAACTGTATGGACCCGATTCGTTCCTTTTGTATAATTTAAGGCAGGTATTGGCTGCTTGTCGGTCAGGTCAGCATCGTTGGTTGACCGCTTGGTTTCCCGTTAACGATTGTATCGTTCATAGTCTTTTACGATGATTGTATCAAATCCTCAACTCACTTATAAGTAGGGTGTTGGTCTAAGTGTTAAACTTTGAATAGTGTGTTTTTAGCTGTCGTGTCAACTTGGTCGTCACATCATTTGGATTGTCGCCTCGTTAGGCGGAATGATATAACTGAATTGTCTCGGTATCGGGATACCGTCAGATGGCTAGTTTTTCCCAGTTTATTTTGGAGATATGTGTTGTTAGGGCCTTGGACTTGTACATGGATGGTCTGCGTAGTTACGTCGACCGTATATTCAGTTTGGCCTAAGTTATTTGTCGGCTTCGTAGTTCAGAACCGTCATAATAAAATGCATAGGTTTATATATGTATACGTATATGATATTGTTTGGGCTGTGCGTCGTGGCTTACACCACCGGCACAGTGCCCTTTTGTTGGGGGCTATACTCGCCCTGTTTGTGAGCTATACTCGCTCTGTTTTTACTTTTGGTTGGCAGTGGATAGGGGACCGCCAGCACAGTTGTTTGGAGCCATACTTGCTCCGTTTGGGTCGGTTAGTCGTGTGAGCTAAGAGTCACCGCCGCAGTGCCTCTGTTCTGGACTGTTGGTTTGTGTGGACTAGAGTCGCCGGCACGAGACCCTTGTTGCTTAGAGCTGATCAGTCTCTTATGAATAAATACAAGTATGATTATGAAATCTGGTAATATATATATATATATATATATATATATATATATATATATATATAGTTATGCATTTCTTTTGTTTCTGTTAGTGAGCTCTCTTGATTTTAGCCATTTAGTTGGTTTCTCTCCCTTTTTCTACACTCTAGTACTGACTTCTGTTGCAGGCTGTTTGTTTATCTCCCTTTTACGTGGAGGTTTGTTTAGCTCTTTTTGCTCTCTTGCACCACTTGCAACTTGTTTCTGAGGTATTCTTCTTTTGAATGCCTCAGGTTCAAATCAGTAGCAGGTTCGTCTGGTAGAGCTCGAGGTTTCTGTGCTGCTGATTGTGGCAGCGGTTGTCTCACCTCCTCCAGTGAGGTAGTTTGGTCTTTCTGACTAGATTTTGTTCCTATGGGTTCGTGTCAGTATTGACGCCCATAGTGTTTTGTTTGATGTCAGACTACTTGCTCGTGTTTACTGCTGTTACCTATTGTTGGTTCTTATACTTGCTCTCTGGGAAGGATTTATGTTAGGATGCATGTTAGTTACTTTAAATATAAAAAGCTACATTTATCTTAGATTCATCGCATATCTTTAACTGAAAGCCACCATATTTTGAACGTTATAAAACATTTTTTATTACTTATAATAAATCTAGAGTCATGCATAACATTAGTTGTATATTAGGTCTTCGGGCTCATTTATGACCATAAAAGAATTGAATTAAGTATTTCTCCGCTGCGACCACAAATACTTTTACTCGTGGACTAGTTGATCCACTGAACCGAGGGACACGGTTCTCAACATAAATTTAAATATTGTTTTATCATAATAACATGTGTTTTCATAAAAGAGCATTAGATTAGGAGTTTGCCTGAGCGTCTGCAGTTGTCCCCTGTACGGCGTGGCATCACAGCGCGTATTTTCTCTCACTCTGATATATTTTAAATATTGAGAAAATGCGGGTTGTGACAATGGTCGCCTACATGCCTGCAGAAAAAATGGTTCCTGAAGTTGCGTGAGTGGTAAACGCATTGATAGAATTCTTCCCCATCCTTGTCACTAGCATGCCAACTGTTTGATTAAATACCTGATTAATTTTTTATTATGTATTGATTGCCTATTATAGGATTTGACAGCAGGAGGAATGAATATGAAAAGCTGATTGGATATTGTCACTAAACTAAGCGCATATGCTGTGAAATTGTTTTCTTAAGCTGCAGATACATCGGCAAGAAACTAAATTACCAGCACCATGGATCATCTCTGGTACTCAGGAAAACACAAACATTTTGCAAGTGCAACACCATCTCTCGAGGCACTTCGACTACAAAGGTTTGCAAACCCCGACACATGAATTATAACAATTTTAATAGAAATTTTGATGCTGACAGATAATACTCTTCATGAAAATAACATATATGCCGACATGATTGTTTGATACTGACCAAGCCATTACTACCACCAACATGATTCGTTTGCAGACGTAGTCTGCTCGCACTTATCCTGTTTCATTAAATGTTGAGCTAGTACTCATGTTATAGAATTGGGATCGATTGTTATGCTGCCTAGACACCTCTTCTTCTTTTGATCTGCTTCTTAGGAGTTTCTGCTGCATGTGTTCAAGTAGGATGCATGAGTTTCTGTCTTGTTTGATTAACTTCCTGTTAATGGCATTGTGAATTGAAGTACTAAAACTTAATTTATTTATATTCCCTGTATAGCAAATATAATCTCTATAGTAAAAGCAAGGTTAATTATAGTTGGATGTGGTCATATGGAGAAAGTGATACCATACTATATCTCTCTCATTGAGAAGGTAAACATTTGTATAATATTAAACTTTATGATTGTTATAGAATCTATTTATACAGTTCTTTCCTAAAGGTTTTTACATTATTTAATTGATTGTGACAGGTATTTCTTAGAAAGGTATTTCTCTTTTTTTATTATGATATTTACACTTCTTCTTTTCTATTGCATTCTCACTTTGATGCAAGCAGTATCTAGCAATACAATGCCAAACTGAGCCAATTTATGGCAGTCGTAACCGTTGTCGCGCCATACATTATACTAAGGTGAGGTTTTTGTCCAAACTCACCGGGAGCAAAAATAAAGTGCCAAACTGAGCCAATTTATAAATGATAGCTACCTTAGACAATCGCACGATTTGAGTTTTTTTTAAGTTGTCTTCCATGTAATTGTGAGGTCATTTGCACTAATCATGAAAACAATGTATGCGAGCAAGCACCGGAACACATCAAATGCCTCTTTTTTTGTTAACTCATTTTCACTCGGTGTGGTCTATGTTGGGTGCAGGATGAAATCATCAATTCCTTCAATGGTAGAGTTGAAAGCTTCATCACATGACCCCCCATCCAATTGTCTCACAAGGTATTATGAAATCCTTCCACATTCTTCTTTATGTTCATCTTGATTTTTCAATTTCACTAAATGCAGTCTACCTTGGGTGCATGATTACTTAAGAGCGCCGGTATCAACACTCTACAATTAGGTATTGCACGGATGATCTAAGGGAGGTGGTATCAACACTCTACAAGGAGGTATTGCACATGACATCACCAATTCCTTCAATGTTTCCAACATATTAGTTTTAATTTTATCTAAATACTGAATATCAAATAGTTTGTTCTGAATGTGCATGATATATTAAAGAATTATAATGTCAATTTTTGTATAAATCATGTCTTAGAGCATTTATTTTTTGTTTTCTTTCAAGTTATTTGTATTGGGTTGTATAGAAATATTTGTCCATTTAGGGGTAAACCCCCTATCATGTCTTTCCTTATAGTTTCTATCCAAGTCTTTTTTAGAAATAAATATGCAGCGAGTTTGCAAACTACAATGAGTTTGCTCCAAATTTAGCAAACTGCAGCAATGGGTTTACTGCAGCTGCAGAAAATTGCAGCTGCAGCAAACTACAGCAGCGGGTTTGTTGCAGCTGCAGCAAACTGCAGCAGCGGGTTAGCTGCAGCAGCAGCAAACTGCAGCAGCGGGTTAGCTGCAGCTGCAGCAAACTACAGATGCGGGTTTGCTGCAGCTGCAGCAAACTGCAGTTTGCTGCAGCTGCATCAAACTCTTCGATGTGAGTGTTGTGTGTGCAGTTGTGCTGAGTGTTGTGTGTGCATTTGTGTTGTGTGTGCAATTGTGAGTAATGTGTGTGCAACTGCGTTGAGTGTTGTGTTGTGAAGTGCGTGTTATTTTTTGTCCAGTAAGTGTGTGTGTGTGTTGTGAACTGGCAGAAGATTGAGTGAGTAACGGAAAAGGAGTAACTACTATTTCATCAAACCTTCATGGAGTAATATAGCTCAGGAGAGAACAATGATAATTACTAGCATTCACTACTATTGGTACTTTTGTTGGTTAATTACTCCGATTTTGTGTTGTATTCAATATTATTTACTAAATAATATTTTGCTTCATGTAGTATAGGAATTAATCACTTGATTTGCTTCATGTAGTTTGTTGCAACTGCTGCTATCATTGTATTACTCAAATTAACTTACATGTTTAGGGTTCTTCAACTGCTTATTCAGCTACCTTATTCAATGCTTATGTATTGTAATGATCAAATGAACTATTTTTGTATTAAATTTCATCTAAGTTTTAGTTTTAAATCTTTATGTCTTATAAAGCTTACACATTTTCACATCACACCCATGAATCCTCTTTATATTATCTTTTTGCCCCCTTTAATAATTGCTCTTTTTGTAGGGAGTTGGAGCTTGGAGCGAAAAGTGACGAAAGAAGATGCATTAATCAGAAAGTGTAGAAGTTGATGTGTTTTGTAAAACATCTTGATCTTATTGTTGTTATGTAATATTGTTTTGTTATAGATGAGATGACACTAGTACTCCATCTAGCTACTGCAAGAATTTCAAATTTAATATTTGTAATGCGTTTTCTTTTTATTAATTTGGCATATTTTTTTCTTCCCGTACTTGATTCAAATTTTATATATGAAAAGTATATTAGTTCTTTAAACCTATAATAATTTCTATTTTTAAATATTTTAATTACAAATTATATATCAATGAATATAATATATTATTACATAATATAAAACTATATTATACTTTCAATAATATTTCATATTTATAATAAAATCATGCGTACCCATCTAAATTAGGAATTGAAAATATAAAAATATAAATGAATTTTTTGGGTAAGGAAGGTATATAACAATTGTAACGAAATAATTATTGTTATGTTATAACAATTGTAACGAAATCAAACAATTGTAACAAAATATTCATATATTTGATATATAAATATAATTTCTTTAGTGGGGAAGAAGTCAAACATTTGTAACGAAATATTCTTTACTATAACTCATCTCATTGTGAGGAAGTAATGTTTGTCACAAATAAATTATTTGTAACGACAAACAAAAATTCGTTACAAGAACTTCTACGCGGGAGCGAGATGCTCTGCCGCGTGAGAGCGATGTGCCCTGCAACGCGGGAGGGTGATGCTCTGCAGCGTGGGAGCGGTGTGCCCTGCAACGCGGGAGCGTGATGCTCTGCAGCGTGGGACCGGTGTGCCCTGCAACGCGGGAGCGTGATCCTCTGCAGCGTGGGAGCGGTGTGCCCTGCAACGCGGGAGCGTGATGCTCTGCATCGTGGGAGCGGTGTGGCGTGCAATGCGGGAGCGTGATGCTCTGCAGCGTGGGAGCGGTGTGCCCTGCAACGCGGGAGCGTGAAGCTCTGCAGCGTGGGAGCGGTGTGCCCTGCAACACGGGAGCGTGACGCTCTGCAGCGTGGGAGCGGTGTGCCCTGCAACGCGGGAGCGTGAGGCTCTGCAGCGTGGGAGCGGTGTGCCCTGCAACGCGGGAGCGTGACGCTCTGCAGCGTGGGAGCGGTGTGCCTTGCAACGCGGGAGCGTGATGCTCTGCAGCGTGGGAGCGATGGTGAAGTGATTGACATGTTTTAATGGGTCATCCGTCCCGTCGAATGTTTCGATGTTGGGAAGCTTGAAACCATTCAGAATTGGATGTGCCAAGACTTGAGGCGACAACGAGGAGCCGTGGTGTGCGGGACGGCGGGCGAGAGTTGCGCGTCGTCCTGCTTGGGCGCACTCTTCTTCTATCATGTCGCGTATTTCCTCTCGCGTGGTTCTTTCCGCTGCTCGAACGGGAGCAACTCTTCCTTGGCGGGGGTGATGGGGGTCAGCCTCCGGTCCTCTGACCGGCGGAGCAGGATGAGCGAAGCTTGCAGCGTCGGAAAATCTTCTGAGGCTTCATCTTCCCGATCGGCTCCCTCGACCGGAGCATGATTAGGAGCTGGAGGCGGCGGAACGTTTGATGCTGGAGGCTGAACGGTAACTCGAGGAGCCCCCAGGTTTCTTACGAGAGTCAACATCTCGGCTTGTTGCTCTTCCATTTGTCGAATGCGTCCTTCCAACACTGTCGCAGGCACAAGCACCGCCTCTTCTACGAGAGGCGCGTTGATAAGCAAGTGGGAGGGAGCTGGGTCGACGCGTCCCTCCGGGATTGATCCTTCAGTAGTGCGAGCACTTTTTCTTACCATTGCAATTGGTGGCTAAGCGCTTCCTTTAGTGAGTCTTTGCAGAGTTTTGGGAATCGCTTCCCACAGACGGCGCCAAACTGTTGCGGGTCGCTTAGGGCTCTTGGTAGACCGGTTTACTTGAACCACCTTAGCTCGGGAGCGAACTAAGCGTGCAAACAGTCAATTTGAGATTCGTTGATTACACTGAGACTTTTTAGCGTGGAAAACCCGAAAAGGGTAAAAAACTACGTGGCCGGAGCTGTGCCGACCAAACTTCCACTATCTTCTGGGGGGTTACAATTAGATACTTAGAAGTCGAGCGCGACAGGCCGCTGCTCGTTACAATAATAGAGAGAAAGAGAGAGAGAGAGAGAGAGAGAGAGAGAGAGAGAGAGAGAGAGAGAGAGAGAATTCCGAAGGTGACAGACCACCTCCAGAAAAACTAAGTCCTTTCTCCTTCTGAGAAAGGTGGAGAACAAAAGTGAGAACGCCCTGGAGAACAAAAGTGAGCGCGCTAGAGAACAAAAGCGAGCGCGCTGAGTCGCCTTTCGGGAAGAAGGAAATCTTCGTGTCCGAAGGAGAATTCCGCGAAAGTCTGCAAGAAGCTCTCCCGGGTCCAGAAAGCAATGTCCGTTCAAAAGAAGCCCTGAGGCTCCTTTTATAGCTTTGGCCGGGGGTAGCCCGAAAATTTTGCCATTGTAACCACCTGGCGGACGAATCATATTTTCCGGTTCAGAGCACACGGATCGCCATTTTTCGTAATTGACCATCTTGCCCCTCGGGCAGTTCGGGCAGTTTGTTGGAGGCGAAAAAGGCGACAAGCTGTTCCTGAAATCTGAGAAACTGGAAAGACAAAAAGTGAGCATGCTAGGAAAACAAAATGTGAGAAGTCAGAAAAGATAAAAAGCGAGCTGAGCGCGCTCAGAAGCGTTCTGAGCGCGCAACGAACGGAGAAACAATCTAAGCGTGCTCAGAAGCGTTTTGAGCGCGCGTGAGCGCGGAGGCGTTCTAAGTGCGCGTGAGCGCGGAGGCGTTATGGGTGCGCAACGAACTCGGGAGCGTTCTGAGAGCGCGGCGAACGCGAAGGCGTTCTGAGCGTGGTGAATAGTATTCCGTAAGAATAATATTCACGGGAGAATAATATTCATGCGAGAATAATGTTCTGGCGTGCAGTTTGATCAGCGTTCTGAGTGCGGTGAACGCGAAGATGTTCGATGCGCGACCGTGAGAAGACCTCGAGGCCGAGGCGACCGGGTGCACTCCCTAGTTGGGGAGTTACGTGAATAATATTCACGTAACTCCCAAGGGAGTTATTATTCACGTAACTTCCTCTTGGGGAGTTACTATTCACGTAACTCCCCAAGGGGAGTCACGTGACTCCCCAATTAGGGAGTGGGGGCACTCCCCAATTGGGGAGCTCCACATGGGCGTTGACCAATTGGTCAACGCCCATTGCATTGGGGGGTGCGGAATGCCGCACCCCCCAATGTAGCTGGGGGTGCGACAATGCCGCACCCCCCAAGACAGATGGGGGTGCGGCAATGCCGCACCCACTTTAATTGGGGGTGAGGCAGTGTGGCACACCCTCTTAGGTGCGGCAGCGCCGCGCCGTTTTGGCGCGGCGGGTGCCGCGCCGTTATGACGCGGCGGGTGTTGCGTCATTTCGGTGCGGCGAGCGCTGCGCCCTTTCGGCGCGACGAATGTCGCGCCCTCTTGGCGCCGTAACGAGCGCTTCTATTGGCGCGACCAGTGATATGCGTTGCTTGCCGCGTGGCACCTTTTGATTTTCACGCCACGCGTGACGCTTGCGTGCTCGGCGGTACCCATCCAGATACGTGATACAGGACTGCATCCCGTATCATTTTTACGGGTGCATATCAAAAATAATTAAGAAAATTCATAAAATCTAAAAGTTTTTACTAGACCTCCTAAACCTACTATGAGAGCTTATCATTAGACCTACTAAAATATACTTTAAATTTTTTTTTTGTTAAAATATATATATTTTTTTGAATTTTTTTTTTTTATAAAATAGTAATTAAAATTTTTCTACGATCATTTTGAGTACTCATATGTATATGTTGTGGGCGGAGCCGGCTAAGACGAAGCCTATCCGCACCCCAGCCTGCCAGTCCAACCGACGAAGCCTATCCGCATCCCAGCCTGCCAGTCCAACCGCTGAGACGCGGTTGGGTCCCAGCGATTGGGGCTGGACTTCGTCTCAGCGGTTGGGCTGAGACGACGTCATCTTGAAACCGCTGAGACGAAGTCCAGCCCCAACCGCGTGTTAGCGTGTCAGCGGTTAGGTCTCAGCGGTTGGGGCTGGACTTCGTCCCAGCGGTTGGGTCTCAGCGGTTGGGAGTGGACCGCTGAGACGTGGTTGAGTCTTAGCGGTTGGCAGTAGGGTCTCAGCGGGGGGGCGGGCTCCGGGCGGGCTCCGGGCGGGCTTTGCGGGCCGCTTCTACTGCTTGACGTAGCCTGCGCGGAGGCGGCCGAAGGCCGTCGAGGGGCAGCGAGCACGGGTGAAGCCCGTGCGGAACTTCTACTGCTTGGCGTAGCCTGTGCGGAAGCGGCCGAAGGCCGCTGTCGGGGCGGCCGCAGGCCGCCGTCGCGGAGGCCAAAGGCCGTCAAGGAGCAGCGAGCACGGGCGAAGCCCGTGCGGAGCTGCTAGTAATATAGAATAGATATATAGATGGATTTACTAATATATATTATTACGCATATATTCAGTTTGAGTCAGCTGTGGTTTTATCGACGGCACGAAAACACGTTAAATCAATATAAAAGATAATTTAAGAGTCAACAGTAAAGCATAAAATATTAAAATTACATTTAAATGATTTTTTTTAAATTAAATGAAATTCAATCAGATAGCAGAGATTCTTCCATTTTTAAGCACCCACACAAATTCGTGGTCCCTGCGCTTTCTGCTTGGGAAGTACTAGGCGATCTATTTGCTGGTCGAAACGAGCAGCCAATATTTTGACCCAAACGCCGACCAGATGAAACGATAACAAGGCTTGAGGCTTTCTGTGACGCCCCATGCGGGTCTCTTTGTGGGGCTGAAAATTGTAATTGCTTTACGAAATTTCCTCGATCCTTCGGAAGCACCGATGGACGATAGGAGATCATGGAATTCGATAAGCACTATGACTTATCAGAGACGTACAATGACTTATCGTCCGGTCGATATCAGCTGAGGGCACTTTTTTTTATACATATATATATCCTATATAAAAGGGTAGTCCCCACTGCAAGACCCGACATCTCTCTTCCCCAATTTCATCCTGTTCTTCTTATCGCTTCTCCTTTATCTTTCTCGCCCGCTCCTCCGAAGCCTTTACCCTGCGATTGTTTTTTTTTTTCTTCATCTCGATTTCTGGGTCTCGAGCCTCAATCAATCGGGGGGACGGGGTCTCTACCGATTGATCTGGGGTGTGATCCGAATCGGCAAATCAGGATCCAGCTGCAGCCGCCGGATCCCCGATCCCTGCAGTCCTGGTCGGGCCACCGGCTCTTGGCGATGAGTTCTCTGAGCAGGGAACTTGTGTTCCTTATACTGCAGTTCTTGGACGAGGAGAAGTTCAAGGAGACGGTCCACAAGTAAGGAATCCGCCAAAAGCTCTTTTCTAGGCTTTCTCTCCACTCCGGATGTTTTATTTTTACTGACTGTTTTTGATCTCGCGTGTGTGTTTTGCGAAGGTTGGAGCAGGAGTCGGGATTTTTCTTCAACATGAAGCATTTTGAGGAGTCGGTGCTCGGGGGGGAGTGGGAAGAAGTAGAGAGGTACCTCTCAGGGTTCACCAAGGTGGACGATAACCGGTACTCGATGAAGATTTTCTTTGAGATTAGGAAGCAGAAGTATCTCGAAGCCTTGGATAAGTTCGCATCTTTACATTTTCTTGTGGAGGTTTCTCGTGTAAAATGACTTCACTCGACTAGATTTTGATTTTCTGGGCGTTTTTGTGTCAGGAAAGAACGGGCTAAGGGCGTGGATATATTGGTGAAGGATCTCAAGGTCTTTGCTGCTTTTAATGAGGATCTTTTCAAGGAGATAACCCAGTTACTGACCCTTGATAATTTTAGGTATTCCGGTCGAATTCTTTTATTTTGCAGATGGTTAGGGTTTATGGTAATGCCCGCTCCGTATCTCATCACTATGCAGGCGAAGTAATTTTTATTTTATTTTTTTTTGTAGGGAAAATGAACAGCTCTCCAAATACGGAGATACCAAATCAGCAAGATCCGTCATGTTCTCTGAGCTCAAGAAGTTGATCGAGGCCAATCCTTTGTTCCGTGAGAAGCTACAGTTCCCAAACCTTAAGAACTCCAGATTGAGGACGCTCATTAATCAAAGGTAGGATATTATAGACAAGTTCTCATTTCCCCTGACCCCATTGATTTATTAGCGTTCTAACTGCTTTGTTCTGGACAGTTTGAATTGGCAGCATCAACTATGCAAGAATCCAAGGCCAAATCCAGATATCAAAACACTATTTTATGATCATTCCTGCTCTCAACCAAATGGTGCTCGAGTGGCATCTCCTGCTCCCCCAGTCATGAACGTTATGCCTAAACAAGGAGGATTTCCTCAGCTAGGTCCTCATACTGTGGGTGGGGTAATAACAGTGAGTAGCAGACCTCTGAGCTTATTTATATGATGGCATGGAATTAATGGTATACAAAGCAAGATGGATAGCTTATTTATTCTTTTTATCAGCCATTTCAGCCTCAAGCAACAACTCTTCCAACGCCTCTTGCTGGCTGGATGGCGAATGCATCTAGTGCAACTCCCATGCCCCATCCAGCAATATCTGGTGGTCCTCTTGGCCTTGCTGCAGCTCCAAGTTCAGGTGCTTAAGCAGTTCCTTTAAATCTTTTTGATATATTTGTTTGTATGTGCTTACATTATTTTAGAAACAAGACTGGTGGAAGTTTTTTTTTGCATTGAATTGTTCATCTTGCTCTCCGATCTACTATCGATCAACTTCCATATAGGAAGATATTTATTCTCTTGGTGATCGAGAACAACAACTATCTCCTCCCGCGCTTTCTTGATGTCCCAGTATAACCATCCCATGAAAGGTATATTTCCGTTAGCTCTTCTTAAAACCTTAACCAATGAGGTGAATATAGCCTAAAAGAACTCCACATTGGCCTAAAATCTTGTTCTCAACACTTTTGGTGCATTAAAACATGTGTAAAATAACATACTAGTGAGTTTCAAATAATATAACTAAAGTTCAACATAAACACACATTGTTAGTCAAATAAACAATACATTTACCTGTTTTCTCCAACACTCTTAACTAGTCTTGTTGCTTCTCACTTTTGGTGCAGAGACACCTCATTTGATCCAGCAGATAAAGCCATTCTACGCAAGTGCATATGACAAAAAAAAGTAAATAATATAAAAACAATTAACATACCAACATTCTGTTAGAGTGTTAGGAAAAATAATACAACATCTGAAAAAGAACCCCTAAACTTCATTAGATTGTTAGATCTTCAGTCATTATTCTGAGTTTCTGACCTGTATCCAACGACATTTTGCATCATCAATATTATACCATTATCAATTTATCATCCAAAGTAAAAAGATATAATGCCAAATTTGAAATGAAACCAACATTCTATTTATCCAACCAACATTCTATTTATCAGGGGAAAAAAGTGGACTATGGACATCATTATTCACCACGAGTACATATCATACATTGCAAAATGAAATTAGATAAGTTGATTAATTGTGGGATATCTTAAATCATTATATGCTATTGAGCAGAATAATAAAACAATTTATTGAGGGAAAAATCAATTCCGTATTGTTTTCCATGACACTTCAATTTTAAAATCCGGCATCATATATTGTCGATCAAAGCCACGAAACAACAACATAGAATAAAACCTTTCAATAACATCAAAAAATTAAGACCATCTTCTAATTTGAATAAGAAAACAGAGCACCAACCACCAAGGGATCTGGGAGGCTTAGAGAGGAGAGCGTAAGAGAGAAGAGAGCTCAGAGAGGAGATCGTCAGAGAGAGGAGATCATCATAGAGAAGTGAGCATCAGAAATAGGAACCACCTAGTGCAACCACAGACACTAGCAAAAGTAACCCTTACAACAACAACACTCAACCCTAAACCCTAGCAAAAGTAACCCTTAATAACAAAAATTACATTGCAGATACTGAAATCGGAGAAGCAGAGAGAAGAACTAGAAAGACCCACAGAAACTAGAGTTATGGCCTATAAACTAGAGAGAAACAAAACCATTGAATCCAGTCACAATCACAAAAATCGGAGAGAAATGAAGCCAGTCACCAGAGGAGTAGAGAGGCTCAGAGAGGAGAACATCAGAGAGGAGAGCTCAGAGTGAATAGAGATTAAAGTCATGAGAATTCAAAGAGAAGAGATCTAAGAGAGAAGAAAGTTAAGAGAGATGAAAGCTCAGAGAGAAGAGAGATAATAAAGAAAATAGCTTAGAGAGAAGAGAGCACCAGAGCAAAGAATCCCATGAGTGTAGCCACAACAACCAACAAAGTAACCCCAAAACACAAACTTACTATGCAGATACTGAAACTGGAGAGGCAGGGAGAAGAACCAGAAAGAGCTGTAGAAGCTAGAGAGAAATGAAGTCGCATAATCCAGTCACAGCTGTAGAGACCACATATCAAACTCGTCGGAGCAAGCAAAGCTCAAAACTCCGAGAGAGGAACGCAGAGAGAGAGATGAACTAGAGCTCAAACTTGTCGGGGAGAGGAATAACCAGAGAGAGCCAGAGAAGGAAAAGCTCGGGCACAAAAGCAATGGAGAATGTTTGGCTTGGCTCGAGTCAACGAAAGCAATGGAGATATCAGTTAAAAAAATTAATATAATTAAACGATGCTATATCGCCCATTTTCTCGCCCGATATACCGGCCGATAAAATTGAAAAAGATTTATTGGTGATAAAAATCGGAAACATATCGTCTTTCCTACAAAACCTTTATGCCGTCTGACATGTTGGCCAATATCCACAACATTGAATAACATACATCCATAAATAAACTTTTCAATCTTAGGATAAAAGAAGGAACTTCTATGGCACATCAACCATTTTTATTTGATTGATATGAGTTGACATTAGTTCAACGTCAAGGTTCAACATTGATCTCCTACTTTGTTACGTCAAGGTTCAACATTGATCTCCTACTTTGTTACGTCAAGGTTCAACATTGATCTCCTACTTTGTTACGTCAAGGTTCAACATTGATCTCCTACTTTGTTACGTCAGGGTTCAACATTGATCTCCTACTTTGTTACGTCAAGGTTCAACATTGATCTCATACTTTGTTACGTGGTAGCTAGGAACGTATTGTAACAACTTCGACAAAGTTGAAATTGGACTTTTTAATCTGGTTCTGATTAAGGAGATTAGAAGGCACGAATCCAACGAATGTATATCCTCTTCTCCTTTGAATCTTGACAACTTTGGAAGATATGAGAAGAAAGGCTACTAATGGGTCATGTCTAAATTTTACAAATGAAAGAATAGAATGGTGATCCCAAGAGTTAGCCCTGATGACGTAGTTGCATGCACTAGCAATGCAGTAAGTTTGATAATATAAAGATTCCGGGCATGATAAAGGAGTTCAACATTTGAAGAAGGATGACAAATTTGTAAATTCACCTAATGATTAATGTGTTGCATTTGTTGTCAATGCTGCTTGTTTTGTCAAATCATCAATTTTGAACTTAGGTACGCCTATTTTTATTCCATATCATACAAAAAAATTGTCTAATTTCTCTACTTATTTTTTTTGGCAAACTTTACTTACCTGATGACTAGCCTTTGAATATTATGGGCGACGGTGACATAAAAATTAACTCGTGGAATTAGAGTACTTGGAATCTGCGCAAGGTGCGACTTGGGTTGAAGTGGAATCTCATCTCTGTTAAACGGCTTGATGTAGATGGTTATGGTTCCACCTTTAACAATTGTGCTCGAATGACGATCAAAGGAGCTATGGTAATAGCTCAGGTGCACAAGATTAAACTTTGCGTATGACCTCTAGTATTGGTATGGTGGGAGAAATTATGGGTTCATCAATTAGCACAATTATTTGATCTAAAAAATAGAACCTATACGATAGGATATTATGGAAGTTACGCACTCTAAATGCAAGTTTCATGTCATGGAGATAAGTTTTCACAAAGACAATGAGATAGAAAAATAAAGTCACTTTCTCTAAAACTGACATTCAACCAAAGATTTAGAGTTAAATTTTGTGCACACTTTGTGCACACTGGTGTATTGAGACTAGCCCGTTGACATCTTGTTAAAATAGCCCATGTGTTTGGCCCATTTAGTGGCCCAGTTTCTTCTCCTCTCTCTTTAGTCCCACATTGTGTATAGGATTTCTCTCTCACTTCTCTCTCCTATAAATATGTACCCTCTCTTTGTATACAGTAATAAGAAATATATACAAGTTTTTTGCTCTCTTCTACATGGTATCAGAGTGCGATCTCTCGTGCGGTCTGCCTCTAGCCGTGCGACCTCAGCTTGCCGCTAGCCTCTTCCCCGCGGTCTCTGACTGCCGGGCTCCTCTTGCTCCTCAACTCGCTGCACGCGATCTGCCTTCTCACGATCTGCGATCTCTAGCCCGCTCGCGATTTGGTGTTTTTTGGCCTTTTGGTGCTCTCCCCAGCCTGTCGCGTGCTCTCTCCAGACCGCAGCCCGCAGCAATCTTGGCAAGTCTTGGTGCTCTCCCCAGCCCGCAACAATCTCTCCCCAGCCCGCAGCGGTCTCATCCTCTGCTCACTGCGATCTCACACTCGCAGCTCGCCATCCCGTCTCCTGCGATCTTCTACTCGCTGCGATCTCATACTCCCAGCTCGTCAGCCCATCTCCAGCGCCTGCTGACTCTTCCGGCGACCTCTCGACTTCTGCTCGCCAGATCGCCTCTCTCAGGCCGCCAGATCGCAGCTCTCAGTTCGCCGCTCTCTCACGCAGTGGTCTACTACTCGCTGCTCTCCCTACGACTTCTCTAGCCGCTGTCTCCCAGCTCGCCAGCGGTCTTATTTCTGCTCGCCAGCGATCTCCTACCAGACAGTGCGAGTTGCAGTGCTCTTCTATCCGCAGTCCTCAAGCAGTTCTAGCCGCAATTCTGGTCGCCCAGCCCTCTATTCTGCTGGTTACTCCCTGGTGCTTGTTTCTCCATGGCTTTGTCACCTTCCCCGACCCCAGGCTTGGTTGTGTCTATTTCTGGTGGTGGCATCTCTTGCCTCCTTCATGGCTCTTCGTGGATTCTGGATTCCGGGGCCAACCACCACATTACTTCGCAAGCACCTTCACAATACTTGGCCTCCGAACATCCTCCGTTCATTACTGTGGCAAATGGTGCTCCTACTCCTGTTGCTGGCTCTGCCGATCTCACTCTGTCACCCTCACTTACTCTTCGCTCAGTTCTTCATGTTCCGGGCTCCTCCTTCAATCTCTTATCTATTAGCCGTCTCACCCAAGATTTGGATTGTTGTGTCTCATTCACCTCTACTTCATGTATTGTGCAGGATCGACAGACGCGGCGCATCATCTGCAAAGGGCATCTCTCGAACGGACTCTATCTCCTCGATACCTCTCCCACCGTTCTTCTCTCCTCTATCAGCACTATTGAGTGGCACCGCCGTCTTGGTCACGCTCCTCTACAAATACTCCGCAAAGCTCTTCCCGACGTCTCTCTCCATGAGTTTACCTGTGAGTCGTGTATCTATGCCAAACATCATCGTTCTACGTTCACCCCCCATCCCACTCGAAGTGCTGCTCCCCTTGATTTGGTCCACTCTGATATTTGGGGTCCTTACAAAATCGCCAGTGTTTTTGGCTATCGTTACTTTGTTACCTTCGTTGATGACTACTCACGGGTGACATGGTTGTACCTCCTTCATGACCGCTCTGAGTTGTCTGGTGTTCTTCGAAACTTCATCATCGAAACTCGCAACCAATTTTCTACTACTCTTAAAACTCTCCGTACCGACAATGCCCGCGAATATACGGGTCATACAGTCACTCACTTATGTGCTGAGTTTGGGATAATTCATCAAACCTCTTGTCCTTATACCCCCCAACAGAATGGCGTTGCTGAACGCAAGAATCGTCACCTGCTTGAGGTCACACGCTCTCTCATGCTCCAAATGAACGTCCCCAAACAATATTGGAATTTCGCGGTCTCTACCGCCTGCACTCTCATCAACCGCATGCCTTCTTCTCGTCTCAACTTTGCATCCCCCTTCGGTCTCCTTTTTCCTTCTACGACTCCGTTCTCCATCGCTCCTCGCGTGTTTGGCTGCGTATGCTACGCTCATCGCCTTGGTCCGTTCTCTGACAAACTTGCTCCACGTGCCACCAAATATATGTTTGTTGGTTACTCCCGGACTCAGAAGGGCTATCTCTGCTTCTCTCCTCAGGATCGCAAGCTTCTTACGAATGCTGATGTTACCTTCCTTGAAGATCAACCTTATTTTTCCCAACCAGCGGACTGTCCCCTTCCGCTGCCTCCTCTTCCGCGGCCTGCTATTCTGGTTACTTCACCCCTTCCTCCGCTCTCTCCAACGCCAGTCTCCTCCCCGCCCGTCTCCTCCATACCAGTCTCTCCCATCCCTCTTCTACCTCCCTCCCAGAAACCACCTATCACTCGTGTGTACGCTCGTCGTCCTCTGTCCTCCACTGCCCTACGGGAGGTGCCCTCCTCTGATGATGACTCGCGGCCTGCCGATCCGACTTCTTCCTCTACTGCACATCCAATGGCACACTCTGTCTCTCTTCACCGCCTCTCTCCGGAACTTCGCCAACTTGCTACTTCTCTTTCCTCCATTTCTATTCCTAACTCTGTGCAGGAGGCTCTTCAACATCCGGCTGGCGTGCCGCCATGGAAGAAGAAATGCCCGCGTTGTGGGCAAACCAGACCTGACAGCTGGTGGATCTTCCCCCTGGACAGAAAACTGTTGGTTGCAAATGGGTCTTTGTCATCAAGCATGCTGCGAATGGGACCATTGACCGCTTAAAAGCTCGACTAGTGGCTCGCGGCTACACCCAGCAACAAGGGTTGGACTACGACGAAACCTTCTCTCCCGTCGCCAAACTGAACACAGTACGGGTTCTTCTCTCCGTTGCCGTGCACCGCCAATGACCCTTACATCAACTGGATATTAAGAACGCCTTCTTAAACGGTGATCTCACTGAAACGGTGTATATGCAGCAGCCGCCCGGGTTTGAGACCACGGGGGAGTCTAGGACCCTGAAAGTCTGTCATCTTTTGCGGTCTCTCTATGGTCTCAAACAGTCTCCTCGAGCATGGTTCGACAAGCTCAGCAAGGTCCTTCGTGAAGCAGGCTTTACTCGGAGCTCGGCTGACTTCTCCTTGTTTACTCGCCACCAGGCAACAGACACCGTTCTCCTTCTGGTCTATGTGGATGATATCATTATCACAGGCAACGACTCAAAAGGAATTCAGGCGATCAAACAACAACTCAGCTCCGTGTTCCAAACGAAAGACCTGGGGAACCTTCATTACTTCCTGGGCTTGGAAGTAGCCAGGCGACCAAACGGCCTTGTTCTATCTCAGAGAAAGTATTGCCTCGATCTTCTTCATGATGCAGGCTACTCCGGCTGCAAACCCATCAATACTCCAATGGACGCAAATCACAAGATTTGTGCTCAGTCATCTGACTCTGATCTCTTGCTTCAGAACTCGGAGTACTATCGCCGTCTGGTAGGAAAACTGATCTATCTGACTGTTACAAGACCAGATATCTCCTTCGCTGTCGGTATTGTCAGCCGTTACATGCACGCCCCTCGTTCCTCTCATCTTCAGGCTGTGGAACGGATTCTACGATATCTAAAAGCGGCTCCTGGTCAAGGCTTGGTATACAAGACCACATCCTCAACTCCAACACTGGTAGCATACTCTGATGCTGACTATGCCGGCTCTCTGGATGATCGTCGGTCAACCAGTGGCTTCTGTACGTACTTCGGAGGACATTTGATTACCTGGCGTAGCAAGAAACAAGCAGTAGTTGCGCGCTCCTCAGCAGAAGCAGAATACAGGGCAATGGCATCTGTGGTCTCTGAACTTACATGGCTTGAAAGTCTTCTCACGGATCTTGGGGTAAAACTTCCTGCTCCTGCTCTTCTACTTTGCGACAGTCAGGCTGCTATACATATTGCCAAGAACCCAGTCTTCCACGAAAGAACCAAGCATATCGAGGTCGACTGCCATTTTATTCGGGAGAAAGTACAAATGAAAAAGATCGAGCTAAAACATGTTCCTGGTACTGAACAAGTCGCGGATGTCCTCACAAAGGCATTGTCCAGTACCCTCTTCTATCAATGCTTGTCCAAGCTTGGCGCATACGATTTGTACTCTCCAGCTTGCGGGGGAGTGTTGAAATAGCCCATGTGTTTGGCCCATTTAGTGGCCCAGTTTCTTCTCCTCTCTCTTTAGTCCCACATTGTGTATATGATTTCTCTCTCACTTCTCTCTCCTATAAATATGTAGTCTCTCTTGTATACAGTAATAAGAAATATATACAAGTTTTTTGCTCTCTTCTACACATCTTTTGAAGGAGCCTCCTATTATGTCACTTCCTGATTTTCATAAACAATTTCACTGGTAGGTAGGGTTTACTTTGTATACAATATATCTAACATATTTACTTATGGAGGAAAGATCCTAATTTATATGTAAGCGACTTTGGCTTCACATCATTAGGCGGTTTAGCGAAACGAATGTGGGCAATTCCACATTGTGGTATGTGGATTGTTACATTGGTGAACCAACATGCTTTCATGAAGCTATACTGATCAGAGATTATGCATGCAAGCTTTTATGAAAAAGGAGATGGACTCCTTACACAAGAATTCCACCGATTATTAACTAAGTTACCTAAGGACAAAATTATAGTTTAGAACAAATGACTCCATAGGATCAACGAGGAATTTAATGACAATAAAAGTACAAGATAAGAATTGTGGTGAAAGTATTTCAAGATAAGACTTGTGGTGTCTATCTCAATAATTTGTCTTATTTTTACCTTGCTTCTATTTCTGTCCATCTACCTCCTCTCTCTCTGTCTGTGCAAGTCCATATATATATATACATTTATGTATATATATATATATATATTTTATAAGGGAAAAGGACCTTTTGGTGAACATTTATCTTTTCAATTTTACCTTTTTATACAACAACAACAACAACAACATAACCCATATAGTCCCCAATCATTGGGGGTATGGGCGGGGGAAGATTGGAAACAGACCTAACCTTTGGCACTATGCACAAAGTGGCTTCTCTCAGAGGAGAAAGACCTAACCTTTGACAATAAATGCACAAAGTGGCTGCTCACAGAGTACCACTGAAATAGTGGCCCCCTATACCGTCGCGTTTGCTGCGGAATCATGCCCTCAAATCAAAGCCAAAGACATCAGAGAGGGCAGACCAACTTTTCATAGGTGAATTTAATTTATTTTTTTATTTCATTTTAAAAAGTCGTAAGTCCATCTATCTCCTCTTATTTTAAAAAGTTGCAAGTCATCTGAGCCTCTTATTTTTTACATTGCTTCTATTTCTCTGTCCATCTACCTCCTCTCTCTCTGTCGACAAGTCCATATATATATACATTTATGTATATATATATTATATAAGGGAAAAGGACCTTTTGGTGAACATTTATCTTTTCGATTTTAACTTTTTATATTACAAATTATCCAACTTTTTCATAAGTAAATTTAATTTATTGTTGGAAGGTGTCGCCGTGTGACCTTGAGGCAGCCTCTTGCAAAAATGCACGGTAAGGTTTGCCTACATTTCACCCTTGTGGTGGGACCCTTCCCCAGACCCTCGTTGCGCGGGGATGTTTTGTGCACCGGGCTTCCCCCCATTGTTAAACTAACACTATTGCAAAATGCAAGGTAAGGTTTGCCTACATTTCACCCTTGTGGTGGGACGCTTCCCTGGACCCTCGCTGCGTGGGGATGCCTTTGTGCACCGGGCTGCCCTTTTTTATTGTTAAACTAACACTATTCTATTATTGTTAAGCATCATGACATCAAAACTTTTGCATTTTGAATAGTTAAATGTCATAACTATAGTCTTCCACGACGAGTTAGAGGACATTTAAATGCTACAACTTGAAAGTTTGAAGTTGATGGTAAGGAAAACCTTGTGTGTAGGTTGGATATTAAAACGAATACCCATACAGTGGTATCAAAAGTTTGATGGTTTTATGCATTTAATCGATTATTCTAGAAGTGATGCAGATTATTGTTATTGTTAGAAAAGCCCATATCAAAGGCCCATAGTTAGGTCCATTATTGTATTCATTATGTATTTATTTCTCTCTCTCTCTCCTTTAGTCCCATATTGTGTATAGGATTTTCTCTCCTCTCTTCTCTCATATAAATATGTATTCTCTCCTTGTATTTGATAACACAAGCAATACATATAAGTTTCGCTCTTCTCTACATGGTATCAGAGCCATCGATCCAATTTTTCCGGTTTCCCGTTTTCTGACCGCCCACCCTCCCGTTGTCGATCTCTGGCGGTCTCATTTCCTGAGACCGCTCCTCCTGCCGCTGCTTCCCGCAGTACTCCCAACCTCCCACGCTTCCCTCTCTGCTGGGTTTTTTATAGCTTCCTCCATCTACCGCGTGGGTCCCGCCATCTTCTTCTCTCCTTCCGCCTCCTTGGCGATCGTATCTTCCTCAGCGAGCTTCTTCTGCGAGCTCATCTCAAGTCCCAGCGCTCTTCTACTCGCAAACCGCCAGCGCCATCTCAAATCTCAGCGGCCTCCTCTGCCGATCTCTCCAGCGATCTCCAGCGCCCTCCAGCGATCTCCAGCTATCTCCTCCGCAGTGATCTCCTCCGCTGGTCTCATAGCCGCGACCTCCTGGAATCCTCTGCTCGTAGCGATCTCCAGCGCCCTCCTTCTCGTAGCGATCTCCAGCTACCTCCTCGCAGCAATCTCCAGCGGTCTCCTCTGCTAGCCGCACGATCTCCAGCAAGCTCTCACGCGATCTCCAGCGACCTCCAACGAGCTCCAGTCCGGCGGGCTCTCCTGTCCAGCGATCTCCCTCTGCGAGCTCCCTCTTCCGAGCTACTACCAGCAATCGTGTGCTCACTGTGACCGTGTGGTCTAGCTCTCCTTCCTGCCGGCTTGCTCTCTACTCTTCAGTCCGCCGCTTTCTCTGCTATAATGGGCTCGTCTGAGAACTCCTCGCCTCTGCCTCCTGAGACCGCTCCCCAACACTCCTCGCCTCTGCCTCCCGAGACCGCTCCCCAGCACTCTCCTAGTGAGCTCCGTGATGAGCTGCGGATTACTACTCTTTCCCTCTCCGGGAAGAAAAACTTCATTCCTTGGGGTCACTCAATCCGCCGGGTCCTCCAGGCCAAGGGGCTTCTGGCTCATCTTACCGATGATCCCCCGGCTCCGACTCCTCCTGAATGGCTCAAGAATGATGGTCGGGTCCAGACCTGGATCCTTAACTCTTTGGAGGGCGAACCATATGAAATGGTCATGTATTTACCCACGGCCAAAGGCATGTGGGACGAGCTCCACTCCTTATACTCCGGCAAGGATAGCCTTCAAAGTCTCTTCGACATTATCTCTGACCTTCAGGTTCTGGACACCAGTGGACCAAACATTACTTCTATTGTCGCTCGGGTCAAATCACTCTCTGAAGCATGGCTTCAACACCAGCCACCTACCTCTGATCATGCCACTCAGCGCGCGCAAAGGGAGGCCGTCTGTATTGCTATGCTAATGGCCCGTGTTCCTCCACATCTTCTGAGTATTCGGGCAAAAGTCTTGGCCTCGACTCCCACTCCCTCCTTATCGGCTGTCTGCTCCATGCTACTCAAAGTATCACAACCTCCGGAGGCTCTTGCTCCTCCCTCACCGGCTCTTCTCCAAAATGTCCCGGCTCCTTCGTTTCCTCCTCCTTCTAGCCGAGGAGGTCGGTCGGCCTACCGTGGAAGGGGCCGTGGTGGACGAGGACGGCCAAAGTGCTGGTTCTGTGGTCGTGATGGCCATTATGAGTCCACCTGCTTTCGGAAGACTGGCAATCCTCCTCCTCCACGACCGACTGCTGCAGTCGTTGAAGATAGCTCCTCGGCCGCTCGTGCCGATCTTGAGGCTCTCCGCCTACAGTTCCAGCAACTCCAAGGGATGATGACTCCACCTGCCTCGGTCGCCTCCGTCTCCAGCCCAGGTATCGTTTGTCTCTCCACTAGTCCTCGCTGGATAGTGGATTCGGGTGCCACTCATCATATCACCTCTCTTCAGCCACCAACATATTCGGGTGCTCCTCATCCGACGTGTATCACTGTGGCCAATGGAGCGACTGTCTCTGTGTCCGACTCAGCTGACCTATCTCTCAGCCCATCCATTTCTCTCCGCTCGGCACTCCATGTTCCGGGCTCCCCGTTTAACTTACTCTCTGTTAGCCGTCTCACTACTGATTTGGATTGCTCTGTAACTTTTTCACGTTCTTCTTTTCTGATACAGGATCGACGGATGGGGACTACCATTGGTAAAGGGCAGCTGCGCAACGGGCTCTACCTTCTCGACGATTCTCCCACCATCCTCGCCTCTGTCTCTTCTGCTGACTGGCATCAGCGTCTCGGCCATGCTCCCCTCCCCATCCTCAAGAAGGCACTCCCCGATGTATCTTTTCCTGCATTTCAATGTGAATAATGTATTTTCGTCAAACAACCGCGTTCATCCTTTCCTGCAAATTGTACTCGGAGCTCCGCTCATTTTGATCTTATTCATTCCGATATCTGGGGTCCCTATAAAATTTGTAGTATCTCTGGATTCCGTTATTTCATTGCTTTTATTGATGATTACTCCCGCACAACATGACTATACTTACATCGCGAACGCTCAGAATTACCTCGTGTGTTTAAGGCATTTATCCTTGAAACCCGCACTCACTTCTCCACCACCGTCAAAACGCTACGCACCGATAATGCTCGCGAATACACTGGCAATGAGTTTTCGAGCTTATGCTCTGAATTCGGGATTATTCATCAAACCTCATGTGCCTACACCCCTCAACAAAACGGTGTGGCCGAACGAAAGAACCGACATCTCCTTGATATGGCCCGCTCGATCATGATTCACATGAACGTTCCTAAGATCTATTGGAACTTTGCGATCTCTACCGCCTGCTTCATTATAAACCGCCTTCCCTCCTCCGTACTCAACAATGCCAGTCCGTTCAGTCTTCTCTTTCTCTCTACTCCTGCCTTCCCTCTCACACCTCGAATCTTCGGGTGTACGTGTTACGTTCACTCCATGGGACCATCTACGGACAAACTAGATCCCAGAGCGACTAAGCAAATGTTTGTTGGCTACTCCCATACACAGAAAGGCTACGTCTGTTATTCTCCTCTCACTCGAAAAATTTCGGTGTCCGCTGACGTAACCTTCCGGGAAGACCTGCCATTCTTTCCAGCTCCAGCAACACATTCTCCATCACCTACTCTCCCACAACCTGTCATGCGACCCATTCTTCCGGTTAACACGCCTCCTCCAACACCTCTACCACAACCACTCCCTACTCCGCCTCCCTGCCAGCCACCTATTATCCAGGTCTATTCCCGTCGCAACTCCTGCCCCGTTGCCCCTGCGCAGTCGTCCTCGTCCTCTGGTGCTCCAACTCCTGCTGATCCGGTAACAGAGTCCACAGCTCATCCAATGGCGAGCTACGTATCCCTGCATCGTCTCTCCCCTCCACTTAAAACTCTGGCAACTTCTTTGTCTACTGTGGCTATTCCTAATTCAGTGCAGGAGGCTCTCCAACACCCTGGCTGGCGCGCTGCCATGGAAGAGGAAATGACCGCTCTCTGGGAAAACAAAACCTGGACTCTGGTACCCCGCCCTCCGGGTTAGAAACCAGTTGGCTGTAAGTGGGTCTTTGTTATCAAACATGCTCCCAATGGCACTATTGATCGGCTGAAAGCTCGCTTGGTCGCTCGTGGATATACTCAACAACATGGCATTGACTATGAGGAAACCTTTTCTCCAGTGGCGAAACTGAATACCGTTCGTGTGCTCATCTCTGTTGCTGTACATCGGCGATGGCCACTCTATCAATTGGACATCAAAAATGTGTTCCTCAATGGCGATCTACAGGAGACGGTGTACATGGAACAACCTCCCGGGTTTGAGACCACGGGGGAGTCACTGGTCTGCCTACTGTTGCAATCTCTGTATGGTCTCAAACAGTCCCCGCGAAACTGGTTCCACAAGTTCAGTAAGGAACTTCGGGTACTTGGTTTCAAACAGAGCTCGGCAGATTCCTCTCTGTTCATTCGCCATCAGCCAACTGGAACAGTCATTCTGCTAGTTTATGTGGATGACATCGTCATTTCTGGAGATGACGTCAAAGGGATACAGAAGGTCAAACAACATCTCAGCACTGCCTTTCAGACAAAAGATCTAGGAAATCTCAACTACTTCCTAGGTTTAGAAGTCGCCAGACGATCTGATGGTCTCGTCCTCTCTCAGCGGAAATATTGCCTCGACCTTCTCCACGATGCGGGTTACTCTGGATGCAAGCCAGTCAACACTCCAATGGATGTCAATCACAAGATTTCTGCTCAGGCATCTGACACTGATCTTCTGCTGCAAAATCCGGAGTATTATCGCCGTCTGGTCGGAAAATTAATCTACCTCACCGTGACAAGACCAGATATATCATTTGCTGTAGGTATTGTCAGCCGATACATGCATGCCCCTCGGAGTTCTCACTTGCAGGCTGTTGAACGAATCCTCCGATATCTTAAGACAGCTCCTGGTCAAGGCCTTGTGTACAGAACCTCAGCTTCAACTCCAAATCTAGTCGCATATTCAGATGCTGACTATGCTGGGTCCATAGATGATCGGCGATCAACAAGTGGTTTTTGCACTTACTTTGGAGGACACTTGATCACCTGGCGGAGCAAGAAACAAGCAGTGGTTGCACGATCTTCAGCTGAAGCAGAATATCGGGCAATGACATCGGTAGTATCAGAACTAACGTGGCTTGAAAGCCTTCTCACGGATCTTGGTATGAAGCTTCCCTCACCTGCTCTCCTTCTCTGTGACAGCCAAGCTGCAATACACATAGCCAAGAATCCCGTCTTTCATGAGAGAACAAAACATATTGAGGTAGACTGCCACTTCATTCGAGAGAAAGTCCAGATGAAGAAGATTGAATTGAAGCATGTTCCGGGTACTGAACAGGTTGCGGATGTCCTCACAAAGGCACTGTCCAGTACTCTCTATCATCAGTGCTTATCCAAGCTTGGCGCCTACGATTTGTACGCTCCAGCTTGCGGGGGAGTGTTAGAAAAGCCCATATCAAAGGCCCATAGTTAGGTCCATTATTGTATTCATTATGTATTTATTTCTCTCTCTCTCCTTTAGTCCCACATTGTGTATAGGATTTTCTCTCCTCTCTTCTCTCCTATAAATATGTATTCTCTCCTTGTATTTGATAACACAAGCAATACATATAAGTTTCGCTCTTCTCTACAGTTATTATACCAAAGGTTGATTCTTATAGTTGATGTCATGTTGATTGCAGGATTAAGGCTTCGTTTGGTTCGGCTTATTTGCTCCGGTGAGTTTGGACAAAAACGTCATTGTCATACCAAACATTTTATGTTTATAACTAGTTTCTTTTCTTGGTAATGATAGTAACATTTGTCATACCAAACATACATTCTATGACAATGACGATTTTGTCCAAACTCACCGGAGCAAATAAGCCGAGCCAAACGAAGCCTAAATATCAAAGAGGCTAACAAGTTGAAATAGTTGTTATCAAATTAGTTTGACATGAAAGTCAACATGAGAATCATACCGAATACATTGACAGTCTGTTGAGTGTGTTCAACATGAAAAAAACAAAGCCTTTAAATACTTCGTTGTTGAGTCATTTCAAGCTTTCTAAGAAGCAATCACATGACCCATATGAGGATATAACACATATTCCAAGGTACCTTATGCTTCAACTATTGGTTAGTTGTCTGATGATGTGTACCAGATCTGATATAACTCATGTAGTGGATTATGTGAGCTAAATATGACAATTTCACATAAATAACACTAAAAGGTAGTTTATGTTGGATCACAAGTCAATCTCAGGAGTTTAATATGGTATCATGACAACTATTTGATTTAAACGATTCTATCACAAAATTCAGATAAATAAATGCACAGTGGAATCAAACAGAGTATTCCAAATTCAGTAATAACACAAGCTACACGCAAATCATATAAACAGGGTTAGCACAAAATTGACTTTAACCTGATTTCCACCAACGTGGTGGATGATGATAGTATAATATTTTTGGATTGTCCCTAGATTACACCATCAAACCGACACTGACTCTCACTCCTACTACAATACAATAGTGCAATGGACTTATCCTCACTCACATACAAAACATCCTAGGTCTACACAAACCAGTCGTCACCATTTTTGGATGAATTCACACACTACCATAGTTATTCCCTATCTAGTCATCTCAACACAAGGTAATTTAACACAATAAGAAGATATACCAAAATTAAGTAAAAAAACACCAACTATAGAATATAAAGGAAACTCAACTATACTGGATTCTCCATTGAAAAATGCGCTGTAGCTGAGTTGAGGATGTGCTCCTGGTGGGAGAATGAAGCTTGCTTCTTTTAACCTTCTCCTTATGCAATGACCTCCTATTATGAATCTTTCTCTTCAACTTCTAGGATATACCTTAAAAACTCATTCTTCAAGGGTAAATATGGACGAGGAAAATAAATGGACCAAAGTATTGAATTTCCAATAAAAAGTTCATCTCACTTGATATTTTTGCTCATAAAACTCTTCGAACCATGAAGTGAGGATTGTGAAAACAACATATGATTGGGATTAATAAATGAGTTGAAAACATTATTTATATGATTTTGGAACAACATCGAACTATATCCCCGATTGAACTAAACTATTAGGTTCGAATTCTATGTATCATATCGGTCTTCCGATTATGAATCGGGGACCCGATTGCTCCTGGTTCATCTTTGACTAGACTCTGTAGTATATTCGACTTCTGATTCTATGCGGAGTCTCGATATCTCTAGGTTCCACTTGGTATGTACTGTATTATATTGGCCTCTCAATCATGTTCTGGAGTCCTGATCCCTCCATGTTCCACCTGGTCTTGACTTTTTGTATTATTTCAAGCTCTCGATTATGTACCAGAGGCCTAATTTCTCCAGGTTGTGAAGTAACTAAAGTCTGCTTTATATCGGGCTCCCAATTTCTCGACCGTAGTCCCAAATTCGCCCAGGTTCAAGGGACCTCGAACACTAAATAACCTTGTACGAGCACCTGGACAAGAGAGACAAATACCTCTAAAGATCAAACAAGTACTACTGTTTGCTATTTATCAAACACAACGAAGTTCAGACGATCGTCTCGACCAATTCTTTGATAGTAACGAACCTTGATTTCAGAGCTTAAAACAAATATGAATAGCATGGAGTGAATATAGTTCAAGGCGCAAAACAAACGGGAGAATGTGATATACATAGGAAGAACAAGCTCACATAAACTTCCCCTCTATTGAAGATCACCTTAAATCATATATCTGATTCATATAGGCCATTATCAACAATTAACTAAACATGATAACACAACTCATACAACACTAGAGATATGAAATGAGATCATAATCTACCAATCCAATCTCCATTCATGCACATATAAAATCATTGGTCATGCAAAACATGCAACACATTTTCATCTGTTCTCCATTGTTGTATTTAAATTAAATTAAATTGTCCCCATATTGTTAACAACAATATTCCTTGTCCCCATATTGTTAACAACAATATTCCTTGTCCCCATATTGTTATTGGCAAAGGAGATAATGTCATGTAGGAATATTATTAACAACAATGAGAATTGCAAACAAAACAAATTATATCATTTAAACAATACATATCAAATATCATTTGAGGAAGAAAACTGGCATCAAGATGAGAGGTTTGGACGTAGTACCATTTGATAGAGTAGAAACTACGATCACAATGACGATATCATATTCTACTATAAGACATCGTGTATATACGATGATTGACAAATATGTATTAGAAGTAGAAATATTATAAGCAAGTCACACTCATTAACTTCAATAAGATGCGAAATCAATAAATACCCGGACATGCGCAACGAACACACAAACGAATATGTTCACACTCCACAATGTCTCGCAGATTTATCAAGGAGCAAAGTAGCTCTTGAGGAGAAACTAACTATTCATAAAGATGTATTAATTGGCATTAGTTCTCCGCGTAATGAAAATGTTTGAGCTATAGCTTTATACCAAGGTGCTCACATCCCAAATTCTCCGCGGACTTGTCACGGACGAAGTGAAGTTTGAGGGAAAATTAAATATAGATTTATTTTATTAATTTTCAGCCCCCAAGGTGTTCGATAGACCGAATGAAGGTATGGAGATATTCTAGACGCTTCGTTCTGAATAAAGATACAAATCATACAATTCATTCAATAATTCTATAATGAATAACAACTACAAAATACATGGAGGCATTTCAGTGGTAAAATTTTTGATCTCTTGCCATGTAAAAATATAGTGATAGTAGATATAAACATGCAATAAACAATAATTTTGTTCTCGTAAAACAACTTTGGCGCCGTGAACTGCGTGGCAATAGATAACTAGAAGGCCATGTATGCTAAAAGAAAAATCTGGTTTCACATGAATGTTCCAAAAAAAGTAGAGCCAGCTGCGTTCTCAAAAGCTAGACAATTTCAACAAATAAAAGAGTTCATGTAACGATAAGGATACGAATAGCAATTTCACTACATGCCAGTTTGTTTGGTAGGTTTTCGCTGGAAGGAATTGGAATTGGAATTGAGAGGACCAAAACCAATTCTTGCGTTCGTTTTCACCATTTTTCGAGCGGAATTAGTTATTGCTGAAAACCTACGGTTTTCCCCGCTGTAGAAAATGAGCCTTTCACAAAACCGACCTATTAAGGTCGGTTTTGGCGCTGAGCGATTAGCCGGCGGATCTTCCTACACGGTGGTGACGGGGATCAGGCTAGCTTCCACGGTAGCGAGGTAATCAATGTTGTACAAGACGAGGAACTTCTCTCTCTCTCTTACTATCTCTTCCCCCATTCTCTTTCCTACTGTCTTCTCTATCTACTTGGCGGAGCTGATGAGGTAGATGGAGGAGGAAGAAGGCATAGAAGATAAGCCATGAGAGCCATTACAATGCTAGTTCAGATTACAACAAAGTATCTCCTCTCACTTTCCTCTAAAAAATAGTACCTTCTCCCCACCGCCATGAAGAGAACAGGCGACTGGTATTTCCTTCTCTCCCTTTCCTTTCCTCCATTTATTTCCTTCATGCCCAACTTAATTTACTTCCTCTTCACTTGATTTCTGCAAAAGAGAATGCTTATTTTGATCTCTGTTTCGTATTTGATTTCAATAGTTACTATGATTATGTAGGGTCTCTTCTCATAATTATTTTTATTTGTGCTGAAGAAGATTAGTTTTATGCGGTCCTCATCAATTATTTGATTTTTGTTGTATGGATCTCCATTTTCTATTTATTTGTGCTGAATATTTTAATTCCTATGTTTGAATCTCAATATAGTATGAAGACCGATGTATTTTTGGATCAACCGATGTATTTTTGGAAGTTGTAATATTAATTTCTGTTTCTGAATTCCATCCTGCAACCGAACAAAAAAAATTGGCAGATTCTATTTCCATGTCTGAAAATCTTCTTGCAAACGAACAAAAGAATTGGTTTTGGCCTAATTCCAAAACCCAGCGCCGTAGGTTTTCGTCCAAAACCAATTCCTTTCTATCAAAATCCACCAAACGAACAGGGCTTACAAGAAATATGGTCATGACATGATATTTATTCATGAGAAAATTCATTCACATGATAGCATCGAGGGATCCTAGAAAGTAGTGGATCAATAATTTTTTTTACCCTTAAAAAATGCTATTTTTTATAATGTTTCGTATTGAAAGAGAGAAAACACACATGAATAATGAAAATAGAAAGTTAAACCTAAATAGGAAAGACATAACAAGTAAACGTGGGACCCAATTACTCCAAGTCCAACTAGGATTGGACTATCTATATTATATCAGGCTCCCAATTTTGTACTGGAGTCCCGACGCCTCTAGGTTCTACTTGTCCTGAACTCTCTGTATTATATCGGGCTCTCATTTATGTACCGTCATTCTGATCTTTCCAAGGTTGTGACTTGGTCTGGACTGTATATTATATCGGGCTTTTGATTATGTATCAAAATTACTATTCCTACAAATTGTGAAGTAGTCGGAGTTTCTGTATTATATCGGGTTCATGATTCCTTGATCGGAGTCCCGATTAGGTTTAGAGGACCTCCAATGTTGGATTTAACCACTCAAGAGCACCTGCACAAATGCGACAAATACCTCCACATGATCAAACAAGTACTAGTGTTTGTTATTTATAAGACACATACAGAGGTTAGGCAAATGTCTTAACAGTTATGTGGGTATTGTGATCTATGCAAATATGGTGGATATTGTTTGACTTTTGGGGTCGGAAATCTAACACTAGAAACATGGATGTGGATTTGTGGAGATTTTGATACACGACAGAGCACTATTGGTTTTGTCTATGCATTAAGTGCATTATAATTATTTTATTTTTGTTGGGAAAAATCTCTTTATGATTTGATATATCAGGTTATCAAAGTGATGTATGAAATTACCTTTGACACATTTTATTAAGTCTGAAGTACAAAGGGCCAAGAAAAAAACCAGTACTCTCAAAGAACTTAGAACAAGGCTAAGTAAAAGAAATTATTTTGAGAAGATGTCAACTTACGTCGACAAGTGATAAAGAGAGATGTCGACGTATGACGAGAAGTATGCATACAGATAACAACACACTCTGAGAAGTTGTACTTTGTGCTTTGACTACAAGCTGTCAAAGATTTTCAGTGCTATATTGGGATCAAGTTCTTCACAAGTCAGAGCTCTCTTCTCTACTACATCTCAATGTACTTCTACTTCTAAGTCAAAACTTTCTTAGTGCTCTGACTAGTAGTCAACTGATGCGCAAATCTAGCACACCACTATAGGTGGTAGCAAGACTGCGGCACGACACGACAGTGTACCGATCGTTCAAGTAATATAAAATGGGAGTGATCCCCAAGTATCGATCTCGATGGAACACAGTAAGGTGGAGTTTATTTTTGAGGAGGCACTTGAGATTGAAGTCCTTTAGGTCGGGTGAACGTGTATGGGGGTGACTTGGTTTATGGAAAATAAAAGAAAAGAAACTAAACTACTCCTATGCAGGCCGCTATGCACTGCTTCGCTGGGCGGATGAAAACTATGCAGACCGCTATGCACTGCTTCGCTAGGCGGATGGGCGAGAAGGCAAGCAGATGGAGTGGTTCGAACCGGCGGAAGTGAGGTGGATTATACGGGCCGTTGGCACCGCTTAGCTTGGCGGATGGAAGAGTAGGCTCACGTAGTGGAAGAGTAAGCTAGCGTAATGGAATGGAGGGTGATGGCGAAGTGGAGGATGGAATGGGGGCGCACCTCATACACACATATAAACAAGATAATTTCATTGAAATGAATAAATATTACAAATCATGGTTTATAGTGCACATCATCAATATAATGAAGATTACATTCATATGAATCCACACAAGTTAGAGAAAAAGGCAAGAGATACGACAGAATCCGGAGGCTTGTTGTAGATTCACGGTAGGAATCGTCAGGGCGTCAATCCGCGTCCTAGCTCGGTCCCAACTATCGTCCGGGGTAGAGGAGGGCTGTCACTTCTTCCCAATGATAGAGGAGGCCTAGGGCAAAGCCCTCATGGAAGGGTGGAAGAAAACGGAGCTGAAGGTCCCCTTGTGGTGGAAATGGCGGAATAGAATCGGGTTTTTTTCGTTAGGTTGAAATCTGCGGCTTTTATAGAGAACAATCAGAAAAATAGGCACGCACGGTCGAACGCACGACCGTGCGTGGATCGTGCGATATTAATCTTGCAGGAAGCCCAAGAAGATGAAGCAGATCGCCCGTGCGATTTTACTAACGCACGGTCGAAAACGACAGTGCGTAAAAACGCACGGGCAAATCTAGACGTCTCGAAAAACAGGCTATTAACAAGGGGTCGTGCGTTTCCTTCACGCACGGACAAATTGCCCGTGCGTGAACAAATCGCACGATCAGGGACAGAACACCATATTGGCCAGTTGATCATCGCGCACGGTCGCAGTCGACCGTGCATGAAGAAAACGCACGACCGTGCGATTCAAGCAGACATGAATTCTGGGCAATATGGACGATCTGCTCACCTGCACAACAAATCTAAACGCTGGGAACACACCTCTAACACAAGTATAAAAACAGAAAAAGAATGGGGAGCACAATGTGCTTGCCCCCAACAACAAAGTGCGCAATTGCACACCAAAACAGGCTTAAACAGTGCACATAGCGTGAAAGCGAATGTGAGTGAAATATAAGCTAATATAGCTTGAAAGTGTAGTGCACACGAGTGAAAACTAGCCCAAATGAGTCCGAAAAACCTTATATAAATCGGACTCATCATCAACACATGTAGCCGGTCAGTTCTATTTCGTTGTGTCGAGACCTATTTAGAAAAGAAGTCAGAGTATAAGTATAAAGGGATATTCTGATACATCCTTGCTATATATATACATCTCAGCATACATCGACAAAGATCACCTTCTCTAGATCCAGAGGTTGATTATTCAGAAGGATTAATAATGCTTCATCTGATACAATTCCTCAATAAATTCAAATCTTATATATTGAATCTGATCTTTAAGGAGGAATTAACTGGAAGTTTAATTTCTGATGATATAATCCACACAGTGCTTTGAAAGAACCAAGTCCTCAGAGATTGCTGAAGAGGACAACAATGTTGGAGACAGATTTTTACATAATTTCTCTTTCTACATCAACATTCTGAAAGAGTTCTTAGAATATCTCTTTCAAAAGATTCAGTGATTTTTGATCCTCCTTATCAAAAGGATCTGAGAGTGGTTTTGATCCTCCTTATCAAAAGGATCGTGGTTTGGTTTTAGCCACCTTATCAAATGGCTTCTGGTTCTTAGTCACCTTATAAACAGGCTGTTGGTTTGAGAGACCTTATTAAAATCTCTTGTGGTTTTTTGAATCTCCTTATCAAAAGATTCAGTTGTGATCAGTTCTAAGAGTCTCCTTATCAAAAAACTCATCATTGTATAGTGGATAACATACCAAGGGGTAGAAGTGGGGACGTACCCAAATTTGGGGAACCTCTATAAAATTTGTGTCGTCTGAATTGCATAGTTCTTTGTAGTTTTATTTATTTATTTACTCTATACTTTTTGCTGCATATAAAGTACAACAACAACACTCAAGCCTTTATCCCACTATAGTGGGGTCGGCTATTTGGATCCTTTGTCGCCATTGTGCCCTATCTTTAATCATAATCTCACTAATACCTGAGTACATCATGTCTTCCTTATAGTTTCATTCCAAGTCTTTATTGGTTTACCCCTCACCCGTTTAACATGCCTAATGACTAAACTCTCACAAATGCCTAACAGGTACCTCTAATGGTCTCCTTTGTATGTGTCCAAACCATCTTAGTTGAGCTTCTTGCATCTTCTCTGCAATTGGTGCCACTCCTGTCTTATCCCTGATACATTCATTCCTAATTTTATCAAGTCTCATGTGTCCACACATCCACCTAAGCATTTTCATCTCCGCAACTCCCATTTTTTGCTCATATACACAATTCACTGTCCAACACTCAGAACCATAGAGCATCGCTTGCCTAATTGCAGTACGGTAAAACTTCCGTTTAAGTTTTAACTGTACTTTATGATCACATAAGATCCCTGACGCGCCTCTCCACTTCAACCAACCTGTTTGGGTTCTACGTATCACATCTTTATCAACACCTCCATCATTTTGAACTATCAATCCAAAATATTTAAAGCATTCACTGCGGGAAATATCTTGATCACCCAACTTAATAACGAAGTCATCCATCCTTCTTGCATTGCTAAATTTAAGCTCCATATACTTCGTCTTTGCCCTGCTCAACCTAAAACCCTTCTTTTCTAAAGTGTCTCACCAAGATTCAAGTTTCGCGTTTTCACCCTCGCGCGTCTCATCGACCAAAATGATATCATCCGCAAATAATAAACACCAAGGTATTGCTTGTTAGATATATCCGGCGAGCTCATCTAAGATAAGGGCTTAAAACTGAACCTTGATGTAAGCCAACAGTGATAGAGAATTCCTATGTTAATCCTCCAGATGTTTTCACCATCGTCACTGAATTTGTATACATATCTTTGATTATGTCATTGTATAATACATTTACACCTTTCTTTTCTAAGAATCTCCATAAGATCTCTCTTGGAACCTATCATAAGCCTTCTTAAGATCGATAAACAACATATGCAAATCTTGTTTTCTTTCTCGATAGTTGTCAATGAGTCTCCTCAAGAGATGTATAACTTCCATGGTCGACCGCCCTGACATGAATCCAAATTGATTTTCTGAGATGCTAGTCTCTCGTCTTACTCTTCTTTATATTACTTGTCCTCATAAGTTCATGATATGACTCTTTTAATTTAATTCCTCTGTAATTAACACAATTTTGTATTTCTCCTTTGTTCTTATATAAAGGTACCAAGATACTTTCTCTCCATTGGTCCGACATCCTTTTTGACTTTAGTATCTTATTGAAGAAACATGTAAGCCACACATTTCCTTCTTTCCATAGATATTTCCATACTTCGATGAGTATATCGTCTGGTCCAACTGCCTTTTCAATTTTCATCTTCGTTAGAGCATCATTTACCTCCGATACTTGAATTTCATGATAAAACGTTATGTTTTTATACTCTTCCGATTTACTTAACTCTTCCAAGTTCAGTTCATTGTCTTGTGTCTCATTATAGAGTTGATAAAAATATTTTTTTCATCGCCCTTTAATAACCACATCATCCGTCAAAATTGTATCTGTTTCATCCTTTATGCATTTAACTTGGCTTAAATCTCTAGTCTTCCTCTCTCTAGCTCGAGCAATTTTATATATGTCACGCTCTCCATCATTGGTATCTAGTCGCTTATATTTTTTTTTATAAACTTGACTTATTGCTTTACTTACTGCATGTTTAGCTTCTTTCTTGACGACTTTATACCTTACTAAGTTTTCATCATTCCTACAAGCGTAGAGTGTTTTATAGCCGACCCTCTTTGCCCTCAATTTGTCTTGCACTTCCTCTTTCTACACCAAGATTCTTTATTTGGCGGCGCACAACCTTTTAATTATCCACGTACGGTTTTTCCCATTATCCTTAAATGTGAAGACATAACTTCCCATGAGACACTAGGATCAACATAAGAGTCATCAACTAGTTGTTCCATAATTGTTGTCTTGAAAGCAACCCATTTTCAAGTTCTACCACCGAGTTTTTGACAACACTTTTGTCCTTGTCTTAAATTTATTATATTTAATTTGCACGTCCAACACCACTAACTTATGTTGTGTTGTCAAACTTTCTTCTGACATGATTTTGCAAACATTACAAATCATTTTATCTATTTTGTAAGTCATAAAATAATCAATTTGTGACTTATTTGCATTCTTATCATGGCGTCAAGGCGTACCAAGGCGAGCCCCGACCGCCTTGACGCTTTGGCGACAAGGCGGACGCCTAGACGACAATAAGGCGAGCAAATGCTAGGCGACATTTAATTTTTTTTTTTAAACAAATTAAGAATATAGACAGCGGTTATTTCAATAACCACTGTCTATAGTCACTGGCAGGGGACTAAGACAGCGGTTATTGAAATAACCGCTGTCTATAGTACTATAGACATCGGTTATTTCAATAACCGCTGTCTATAGTCCCCTGCCAGTGACTATAGACATCAGTTATTGAAATAAACGCTGTCTATAGTCACTTGACAGTGAATATAGACAGCGGTTTATATATAAACCGCTGTCTATTGTACAAATAGACAGCGGTTTATATATAAACCGCTGTCTATTGTACAAATAGACAGCGGTTTATATATAAACCGCTGTCTATTAGAGTATAGACAGCGGTTTATATATAAACCACTGTCTATTAGAGTATAGACAGCGGTTTATATATAAACCACTGTCTATACCCCTAATTTTTAAAAAGAATAAGGCGGCATTCACCTTGTTTTCAATCGGCCGTAATTTAATATTTTTCCCTCTTCATGAAAATCGTATTTGTCATAATTAGCTCATGTGCTATGATAAAGTTTAAAATGATTCTTCTTTTTTCATTTCTTTCTCCATACCAAAATCTTTCATAAACGACTGTATAATCTGTATTTTCCTTCCCTATATGTCCATTTAAGTCTTCTGCTATGAAAATCTTCTCTCTTTGTGCGATTTTCCTTACTAAATCATCTAAGTCTTCACAAAATGACACATTAATAGCTTCACTTAATACTAATTGTGACGCATAAGCTCTGATCACATTAATAGTTTCTTTTCCTATGACCAATTTTAGAGTTAAGATTCTATTATCTTTTTTACTTACCCCAACAACTTTATTCCTCCAAGTAGTATCCACAATGATACCTATAAATTGTTTTTTTATTTTTTTCATGTGTACCATAATTTAAAACCTGAATTGTCTTAAAATTTAGCTTTCTCACCCACCCTTCTAGTCTCTTGCAGACGTAACATATTTATCCTTCTCCTAATCATCATATCATATCCACTACTTCCATCGCTTTTCCTGTTAGCGGACGTATATTTCAACTTTCAAACCAAAGTCGGTCACAAATCCTACGATATACTTTCCTAGGATGTCTAATATGTGAGGACTTTTGCTTATTTAACACCACCCAAGTCCTCTTGGAGGTGCATCGTTCCTTGCCAAGACACCGCATTCAGATCATACGACGATGACTCTTGCATATTTAACACTACCAAGTCCTGGAGATGTTGCGTTCCTTGCCAAGATGCCACATATAAAGTAACAAACAAAATAATTTGTGCATGTGCTATGATTGATTAAAAGCTAAAAGAAATTTTAAATACTCTATTCACCCTCCTCTAGAGTAATTGACGCAGATTAGGTTGTGTGACTTGGGTGTGCCGACACTAGTGCAATCGTATGTGGAAATGCAAGATGAACTCAACAATTGAACCGAAATGACGACAACACTGCTTGTCTTGGTGGAGCAATAGGAATTGTAGAGAGTGGTGGAGCAATAAGAACTGTAGAGAGCGGTGAAGCTTCTGTGGGCGCTGGTGGGAGCGTCGATTGCTCAAGTGGAATCGGCGTCGGGGAAGGTGGAAACTGTTTTTGGAGGTGTCCCGTTGGGTTCAGCAGTGGCATGGACGTCTGCGCCGGTGGAAGAGGGCCGCCGAAATAGACGAGGACAATGCTGACGGTGAGCCACGAGAGCGCGGCGTCATAATACGCCGACATCTCCAATAACAACCGGTACATCAATTAGAGGATAAGTTGCCCGTCAGGGCGGAATAACTAAATTAATTAATAAAGCTAGTAATGAAATAAAGAATTGTTGCTGTGCTAGAGGCGTGCCCCACGATAAAATCTGGAAAGTTGGTGTGCAACTTGATGCAGGAAAGGCGGAAGCGAAACGATGTCTGGCGCGTACGTGCAGGCAGATGCAAGAAGGCGTGGTGCTCAAGAAGGAGACCTCTCTAGGCTTATCCACAAAATCTTGGCTTCGACCAGCTTCATCTTTGCAAATCTAACGCAACGCTCGTCGCTCATATCATACCACTCGAAGTAGTGGTCCATCTCGTGAAGCTAATCACTAAAAGCCTTTGGGTCAAGCTGACCATCGAAGGTGGGGGAATTAATGCGTATGCGATGGGTAATATCATCCTCAACGCGTGGTGCTCGGCGTGGTTCAGGATATTCGTCGAAGTAATCATCCGGCCCGTAGTCATAACGGGTCCTGATCCTTATCACGAGGAGTTGGGCGCCGTGGTGGAGCGGGCACAGGCTGTCAGTGTCGAACGTGATCGGGATGTCTCCACCGGTGTGGAGCAGGCTCTCGAAGTGGAGCAGCCTCTCGTGGTGGCTGATTCGTAACGCGCACGTCTTGTGGTGGGAGGGCAACCCGTTCTTCCTCAAAGGGAACATCAGGTGGAGTAGGTGAGTTTTCCTTGCTTTAGGAAGTGAAATGTTCTCGCTGATCCTCAATGGCGCTGACGTGGGTGCGAAGATCGCCATATAGTGCAGTCAATTGATCGAATCGATCTATTATCAACAGTTGGAATTCCGCAGGTGTCATTTCAAAATTGGAGTTGGTGGTTCTCTCGACGGTTAGGTTCGGGTCAGACATGGATTAACGGTAAGACCTACCACTACGCAACATGCATGTGACACTAATAAAAGGATAACTGAAATTAGCTGAGGCTTCACACCCCAGGGCACGCGGCGTCGCACTACAGATGATTGCCGGATCTGGATTCACTCACAAATTCTACAATGAAAGTAAATGCAGCATCCATCCCTATTTATAACACGAGGGGGCGGTTGGGCACCGGGCATGAACGACTATGATTGGCCGTTACGCCCGATGTCCTAAAACAATAAAAACCTGTCCAAAAAAATAAAATAAAATAAAATACATGGGAATAATAAAACGACGAGCCGGACGCGATCGCGGTCTCGGATCGCCGATCCGATCATCGCCTTCTGCGCGAATATACGAAAGTGGGCCCCGCCGACTAGTGACCCGTAGTCCAGTGCCGATCTCCATCAGTAATTCTTAGCATCCTACACTACCTTTCAATTTTATTTCTCTACCACTGATGTAGAGCATGTGGCATTACTAAAGCTATTAAAGAGATGATTTTATTGGAAGTTTTCCAGCAAACTCGGAAAGGAATATGATAAGAATGACTACTCCTACTAACGAAAGAAGCGTACCTGAATAATGTTCTTCGATGCCCTAGGGAGTCCGCCTAACTCCCCACATATACTCAGCCGGTCAAGTGAACCGGCTGGGCCCGCCGGTTAGGATTAGGAGAGCGGTGGGACTGAACCGGATGGTTCGGTCCCGCGGTTCTTTGCCCCGTGCCGATGATAAACCATGCCGAAACGGCCCCGGGTCGTATCATTCCCCCAGCTTCAAAAAACTGCTTGTCCTCAAGCTGGAATTCTGGATAAGTCCCTTTGAGCTCCTCGTACTCCACCCAAGTTCGATCGGATTCGGCCATGCCCTTCCAATGGATTAACAGTCACACGATGGGTTTCCCGTGCACCGTCTTAACCCTTGCTTCCACCACTCGCTCCGGCTGTGGCCGGACTTCGCCGAGCTCTGTCACTTCCGGTAAGGGGCTAACCGATGGAGCATCTCCCGAGGACGCCTTCCTGAGCAACGACACGTGAAAAGTAGGATGAATCCGCGAGTCTGCCAGAAGCTCCAAAGTGTAAGCCACTGCCCTGACTCTATGCAGTATCCGAAAGGGCCCGTGGTAGCGGGGTGCTAGCTTCTGGTTCTTCGCGCCTGCTACTGACAGTTGCCGGTAGGGTTGTAGCTTGAGGTATACCCATTCGCCTTCTTCGAAATGTTGCTCCCGCCGGTGCTTGTCTGCTTGGGTTTTCATGCGGTGCTGTGCCCTCTGGAGATTCTCCTTATGCTGGTTTAGGATGTTGTCCCGTTGCCGCAACACTGTATCCACTTCCGGTACCACGAATGACCCCTTCTCGTAACGTCGTAGTGTAGGCGGTGCCCTGCCGTACATGCCCTCGAAGGGCGTCATCTTGGAGTCCGTTTGGTAGGCCGTGTTATACCAGTACTCCGCCCAATGGAGCCACTTACTCCATTGGCGGATTTTGTCCGTAATGAAACACCGCAAATAAGTCTCCACACTCCGATTTAGGGATTCTGTCTGCCCGTCTGTTTGGGGATTGAAGGCCGTACTCATGCGTAGAGATGTCCCCGTAAGGCGGAAGAGCTCCCTCCAAAACTTGCTAGTGAACGCGGTGCCGCGATCGGAGATGATGCAGGTCGGTATCCCGTGCAATCTAACCACCTCCCTGGCGAACGCCTCTGCCACGGCCTCGGCGGTGCAAGGGGGTGTGAGCGCGATGAAAAGCCCATACTTGGTAAGACGGTCCACCACCACCAGAATGACCGACTTGCCTTGAGACATGGGCAACCCCTTAATGAAATCCATGGCAACACTCTCCCAAGTCAGCTCCGGAATGTCAAGTGGCACCAATAACCCGGCTGGGGCGTTGGTGGCATATTTCTGTCGTTGGCATTCCGAGCAGTTCTTCACATGTTGTTCCACATCTGTCTTCAAACCCTTCCAGTAGACATTCTGTTTGATGTGTTGATATGTCCTCGGGATGCCTGAGTGCCTGCCGCTGGGCGTGTCATGAAACTCGTGGAGCAGTCGCCGCCGCAATGGGGATTCTGGTGCCACCATCAAGCGTCCCTTGGAATACAGATGGCCGTTGATGACGTGGTATCTCGCTTCCCTCTCCCTGCCCGCAGTAATATTCGACAGTAGCTGTCGCAGCTCTGTGTTCGACAACACCTCCTGATGAATGTCCTCTACTATGCTCAAGACCGGTGCTGAAATGACAAAGATGGAGCTCGTAGTGGGCAAGCGCGAGAGTGCATCAACGACCATGTTCTCCTTCCCCTTTTTGTACTCGATCTCGTAGTCATACCCCAACATCTTGGTTACCCATTTCTGCTGCTCTAGTGATGAAACACGTTGCTCCAAGAAGTATTTCAGACTTTGATGGTCGGTCCTTATTATGAAGTGCCTTCCGATAAGATACGGCCGCTACTTTCCCACTGCGTGCAAGATTGCCAGCATCTCCTTCTCATAAACAGACAACCCCAAAGCCTTCCCTTGTATCGCCTTACTGTAGTACGCCAACGGCCTTCCCTCCTGCATCAATACTGCCCCCAAACCGGCTCCAGAAGCGTCTGTTTCCACTATGAACAGCTTGGAAAAATCGGGCAGCGCCAACCCCGGGGTCGTTACCATGGCCTCTTTCAGTGCCTGGAATGCCACAGTGGCATCCTCCCCCGAAACGAACTTGTTTTCCTGAAGAAGCGTGGTGAGCGGTTTGGCGATCTTCCCGTAGTCCTTCACGAACTTTCTGTAGTACCCAGTTAGCCCGAGAAATCCCCTCAACATTTTGATATTAGTGGGTGAGGGCCACTCCGTCATACTCCGTATCTTCTGTGGGTCCGGGCGCATCCCTTCCCTATTCATTAGGTGGCCTAAATATTCCACCTCTTGTTGCCCGAAAGAGCACTTCGATCTCTTCACATACCACCTCTGCTCCTTGAGGACCTGTAGCATAACCCGCAAGTGTTTCTAGTGCTCCTCCAGGCTGGGGCTATAGATGAGGATGTCGTCAAAGAAGACCAACACGAACTGCCGCAACCACTCCCTGAAAGTTTCGTTCATAACCTCTTGAAAGGTCGACGGTGCATTCGTCAACCCGAAGGGCATCACCAAGGAATCGTAGTGCCCCTCGTGTGTGCGGAACGCCGTCTTCTCCACGTCTCCCTCCTGCATGCGAATCTGATGGTATCCCGACCGCAAGTCCAACTTCGTGAAGTATTGAGCTCTGTGCAACTCATCCAAAAGTTCGTCAATGACCGGAATCGAGAATTTGTCTTTGACGGTAGCGCTATTGAGGGCTCTATAGTCGATGCAAAACCTCCAGGTGCCGTCCTTTGTTGCTCTGTAGCCGGTGCGTCTTTCCTCCCTGTGAGAACTCCATAGACATGTTCTCCCAATCAGTTGTAACTAGCCCCAGCTGCCTCAGCCACTGCACCCCAAGAACTACATCAGATCCCCGAACCGGAAGAATGTATAGGTCTATCACGCATTTGAATCCCTGGATCGTAAGCGACACCCTCTTCACGGCCCCCGTGCATTGCATGAAATTTCCATCCGCTACCACCACCTTAAACACCTTATCCGCTGTTGGAGTGATATCAAGCTTCTTCGCCACTTCGGTATTGATGAAATTGTGGGTACTCCCACTATCCACCAGTATGGAAACCTTCTGATCGGTCACCTTCCCGGTCAGCCGCATCGTAGAGGGCTGTCCCCCCCTTCCAAAGCGTGCACTGAAACTTCGATGTCCTCCAATTCGAGGACCTCTCGCTCCTCGGAGTCGTGGTCCCCCTGCCTCCAACCCTGCCTCCTCCTGTAGCATGAAGACTTGAATTTCTTTACACTTGTGACCCGGGACGAACTTCTCGTCACAAGTGTAGCACATGCCCTTGGCCCGCCATTCTTGCATTGCCGCCCACGACAACCGCTTCACCGCGGCCTCATTCCGGGGGTGAGGGCTGCCGGTGCCCTTGGTCATCCCCTTGATCGTTTCCTGCTCTCCTTCTTTGCTGCTCCACCGGTAGGTCTTGGTCTCCTGACGCCTCCCCAGTTTCTCCTCCTGTAACCGGGCCATCCCGATGGTCTGTGCTAAGCTCTGGGGTTGAAAAGCTTGCACCTCATCGCTAATCTTCTCCTTCAGTCCGGTCATGAAGCACCCCAGTAGTGCCTTCTCGGTCCACTGAACACGATTCGCCAATCTTTTGAATTCCTTCCGATATTCATTGACAGTCCCCGTCTGCTTCAATTTGTGTAGCATCATGTCGAAGTCTTCGTACTCGGTCGGTCCGAACCTGGCGATGAGCCCATCGCAGAAATCCTCCCACGTGGGGTAGGGCCGCTGTTTCCTCCACCAACTCAACCACTTATAAGTATCCCCTTTCAGGTGAAAAGAGGCGATGTGCACCCACTGGTGCCTGGGCAGCTCCTGGTACTTGAAGAACATCTCGGCCCGCTCGATCTACTCCAAGGGGTCCCCGCTTTTGTATTTCGGAAACTCCATCCTCGTCAGCCGGGGCTGCACGGGCAGACGGTGCTGCTGGGGCGGCCGCCCTTCCTGGAAGTCGGGAGGCTGTCCCCAACCTGGATTCCACATCCCTCCATTTTCTATCGCTCTTCCTCTGCCTTGCGCAACGGGCCCACGACCCCAATGTTCCTCTACCGGAGCTCCTCCTTCTTCCCGGTGTGGAAATCGAACGCTTCCCTGCCTTCCCGGGCCGAACCAATTGCCTCTTTCGCCTTCCCCCAAACCGCAGGCGGCTGTCGGAAGTGTTGACCGCCTCCCCTTACGATGTCGGCACCCCTGAAGTCCTCCCTCCATGTCGTTGGTCTTTGTCGATGCTGGTGGAAGCCCTCGGTTTAACGAACGAACCCGCCGAAGCCTCCGTTCCTGTGTTGCAGTGGCTTCGGACCCCGCTGGTTGGAGCGTGAGACCCCTGTGCGCCGCTGGGTCAGCCGCACCCCCCATCTGCAGTCGGCGGAGAAAGCTCCGCTACTTTCCCTCGGCGGCGGCAGCGCCCTCTGCGCCTCCGATGTTGACGACGCCGTCGACTGCGGTTGCCTTCCCCCGATCCGGAGCCCGCTCGATGCGGCTCAGTTGTTCCGCGAGCGCCGTCGTCGCCTCCAAAAGAACCGTGCGAGATCTCTCCTCACAGGCGCCGATTTGCTGTGATTACTCCCCCTTCAACGTCTCCAAGATGTCGCGGAGGCTCTGCTGCCCTTCTTCGAGTGCGGCGATGCGGTTCCCGTGGCCTGCCATCCCGATCGGGAGAAGCGCTGCTGCGGAGAAGCGAAGGATGCAAATGCTTTGATACCAGTAGATAAGAACGGCTACTCCTACGAACGAATGAAGCGTACCTGAATAATGATCTTCGATGCCCTAGGGAATCCGCCTAACTCCCCACATATACCCAGGCGGTCAAGTGAACCGGCTGGGCCCGCTGGTTCGGATTAGGAGAGCGGTGGGACTGAACCGGATGGTTCAGCCCCACGGTTCTTTGCCCCGTGCCGATGATAAACCATGCCGAAACGGCCCCGGGTCGTATCAGAATATGATGACATTGTTTTATTTTGTCATTTTGTGAAACTAAAATACTATACACTTGACAAACAATGCGTCATTTCATTTCATGATCATACCCATTTAATTATTTTGTGAAAATTAATGCTATAAACTTGACAAACAATGCTCAAAAGAGATTTTTTATGATGTACTTGGCTTAATATACTTATCAAGATATTTACAACTGATAAATTGAAATGCTACATGGTTTAAGTTTATCTTCATTGAGTGGTTAATGGGAGATGACACATTTAGTACACTATAACGTTTATTTGAATTCAAATATTAAAATGAGATTTTGAGATATGGTTGAGATTTAACCAAGGTATTTTGGCTTTCTATTTTTGTGTATTATTGAATTTTAAAACTCAAAGTAAAAAGTGTGTTAAACATTTAAATGATATTTTTATTGGAATTAGTAAATTTTGGTTAAATTTGTTTTAAACATTGTTTTGGTTATCAGCCTAATTTGTTCTATAACAAATTAGTAATACCTAACCTCTAAAAGACTAAAATTCAAATTACCGCGGCTGCATTGATCTGTTTCTATTTAGCCTTCACTGATTAAACATTCTCTCCTAACTTCTGCTACAAGATCCTCCTCTCAACTCCATCTCTCCTTTGGAAATAATTCATGCACTAGTGCGTGAGTAGTTGCAGAAAAACAATGGCAGTGATAGACAGAGACCACAATGCGTCAATGGAGGCTAAAACACAGTATGGTGGAGGAATGCGAAGCGAGTAAGCAGGTAGGCCGTGTGGTGTGTCATAAACAGGAGGTGGTGGCGGGTTCAGGCATTAGGTCTTGAGCAGTCGAACAAGTGGTAGGTTGCGATCATCTCTGTGAGGCGCTATTAAGTTGCTATCATCTCTGTGAGGCGTTATTAGGTCGCATATGATCAGGCTTGTTGTTTCTTATCAGAAGTTACTAAAATGTGCTTTATTCTTGAGTTACCAGAATATAATAGACATTCAAGATTAAGGGAACATATTTGAAAGCATTTCTTGTACTTATACTCATTTTTGATTATATCATGGTACCTCTGATGTCTGATCTCAATGCAGCTCTGGGCGTAGGTGCTCCTTACCTAACCACACGATTTTGTGTTTCCTGATTTTATTTTTGTTGTATCAATTTATTTTCTCGTTGTGGGGTTTATTTTGCGTGATAGTTTTCCTTACAAATGATTTTTTAAACTGATATCACTATCTGCCTATTATGGATTTCTAAACATTGTACCCATCCCATAGATACTAGTATTTATTTTGAATTTCACACTGAAGACATACGAGATCATTGTCTCCATTATTTAACATTGAAGACATATTGATGCCAAATGCAAAAAACAGTCTCATGATCTTGTATTTACTTATAGCTTTTTGTTGATCAATGTAGTTGCTCACTTGAAGCGGCCTGTCACTCCTAGTAGCAATCCACCTGTAGACTATCACTCTGCCGATTCCGAACATGTTCTTAAAAGGTCACGTGCTGTGGGAATATCTGAGGAGGTAACTAATTGATTATCCTTTTTGTATGCTATTGTCAATTTATTGCAGATTTTGTAGTACTGAAGCAATTTGATTTATTTTACAAGTCAAGATACTTAAGAGTTTTCCTAATTTGTTGCAGGTTGCACTGCCTACTACTCACTTGCCTGTAGCATATGCTAGTATTTCAAGGAACCACTACAATTCTGATGAGTTGCCAAAGAATGTAGCCGTGAATTTAAATCAGGGATCTACTGTCATGAGCTTAGATTTTCATCCTTCTCAACCAACCCTGCTTCTAGGTTAGAGCTTTGTCACCGGAGCATTTTTTGTACTCTGGTGGGAATGTTTGAGACCATGTAACTTGGAGGTTTGTTATTAACTATTGGCCTTTCTCTTCCAGTTGGCACCAATGTTGGTGATATTGCAGTGTGGGAGGTGTCCTCTAGAGAGAGACTTTGTCACAGGAATTTTAAAGTCTGGGAACTTTCAGCATGCTCGACACTCCTGCAGGTGTTCCAACTTGTTAAGTTTTGTGCGAACCTTTTTGTTGTTTGTTTATACTACTAAACACGTCTTTTTCTATGTTATGATGAGCAGTCCACTTTGGTTAAAGATCCTTCCATATCTGTTAACCGCGTTCTTTGGAGTCCAGATGGCAATCAATTTGGTTAGTTAAAAAAAGAAACTAGTCTTTTCCCTTTCTTCACAAAGATTTTTTATCAATTACGTACCAGATGTATCATGTATGCATTTTTCATAGCATTTATGGATTGGTGAAATTTAGTTAATGATCATAAATGACTGGTGAAAATTAGTTAAGCATACTCTGGTGCTGAGTTATGAATCTCCTGGGCTGAACCTTTTTTCACTCAGGTGTTGCATATTCAAAGCACATTGTGCACTTGTATAATTACAATGGCCGCGATGATCTATTACAACACATGGAGGTACTTTTTATCACTTTTATTTCCTCACCTGGGTAATTGTTGTTCTTAAACTTCATTCATGTTTGGCTTTGTTTTTTGTTTTTTTTTCTTGTTGTTGTGATGGGCTTGATTATCAGATTGATGCTCATAGTGGTGGGGTAAATGACATTGCTTTCTCACAACCGAACAAGCAGTTGTGCGTTGTGACTTGCGGAGATGACAAAACTATCAAGGTTTCTATGATTTTTTCTAACACCGTGATTAGTCTTAAAATGTTGGATGTTCCTATTCTCAATAGTCATGTATCTTCAGGTTTGGGATGCTATTACTGGTGTGGTACAATATACCTATGAAGGTCACGAGGCACCTGTTTACTCTATATGCCCACATTCAAAAGAAAATATTCATGTAACTTCCTGCCCATCTTTTAATTATTGCTTGGTTGCTAGATGCAGAATTTATTTGAATTTCTGAAATCATACTTAACCTTCTATCTCAAACATTCAGTTTATCTTCTCCACATCACTTGATGGGAAAATAAAGGCTTGGTTGTATGATAATGGGGGCTCAAGAGTGGATTACACCGCGCCTGGTCAATGGTGTACTACCATGGCTTATAGTGCGGATGGAACAAGGTTTTCTTATGGAAATTCTTCAAATTTCAAAATATGTTACTTATAATTTTCATTATATGTTTTGTTAATTCTAGCATTACTCTTAACGAAAAAAAATCTGAGTTTGTGCGTGTGCATGCTTAGGCTGTTCTCCTGTGGTACTAGTAAAGAAGGAGATTCATATATTGTTGAGTGGAATGAAAGTGAAGGGTCTGTAAAGAGAACATATTCTGGTTTTCGGAAGAGGTCAAATGGAGTCGTGCAATTTGATACAACAAAAAATCGATTTTTGGCTGCTGGAGATGATTTTATGGTTAAGTTCTGGGACATGGACAATACTAACCTTCTGACAACAACTGAGGCAGATGGTGGTTTATCGGTAATTAATTTAATGGAGTTTTTTTCTTCCCTTTTTCATCTAATTTCAGAATGTCCTACTTTAAGAAATCAATTGGTTTCTTGACAATCTTGTAGGCGTCTCCACGCATCCGCTTCAACAAATTAGGCTCACTTTTAGCTGTTTCTACCAGTGACAATTGTATTAAAATATTAGCAAATGCCGAGGGATATCAACTGTTGCGTTCCTTTGAAAGTCGACTGTACAGTGCTGCGAGATCAGCTTCTGAGGCAAAGGTTATTTACTGCCATTTATTTCTTATTGCTTTATTTTTCTTTCTACCCACTCATGCTAATTACATAAAAACCTTTTTATAACTCAGCCACCTTTGGGGGCCAACAGTGCTATGCCTGGAGTTTCCATGGCTGATCGTAGTAGCCTAGTAGCTCCTAGTGTTGGACTGGTAATATAGTTCATTCCTTGGTTGCTTGATTTTATTTATATTCAATACCTTTTCAATAGTTTAGCCTTCCAATGATTCATCTTGTTGAATGTATTCTTATCATAAATATAAAGTCATTTTATATTGTTTGAGTTTAACCAGAATCTTTCAACATTGCTGTAGAGTGGTGATAACCGCGGTATATCTGATGTAAAACCCAAAATTATTGATGAGTCAGCAGAGAAATCCAAGATATGGAAACTTGTAGAAATCAACGAGCCATCTCAATGCTGTTCCCTTAGGCTTCCAGATAATTTACTAGCAGTAAAGGTGAGGATTTCTTGCTCATTCTTGTTTCATAGAAATAAAAGATATATAAATATTTGATAACCATTCTATTTAGAGTATTTAAATTTGTTTCTCACACGACAATAGTAATAATTGTTTCATTTTTCATATTTAGTGTTTCAGTAGTCCTTGTTAAAGAAATCATGTAAAAAAATCCAATAATGAAGGCCCAGCTAGGCCCACTCTCTTTGTAGTTCTTTAGTCTCACATCTTAGAATGAGATTTCCTCTCTCCTTTCTTTTCCTATATAAATGTACAAATGCTTGTTGTAATAGATGGATTGAAGAAATAAAAGTTCTCTCATTTTTCCACATGGTATCAGAGCCAAATCGGTCTTAGAATTTCGCGCGGTGCCTTTTTTCCTTATTCCCCAGACTCGCCGTTTCCTGCGGTCACCTTTCTTGTGATCGCAGCCCCTGCTTCCTGCGGTCACTTTTCCTGTGACCGCAGCTCCTGCTCCCTCCATCTGGAGTTTTTTTTCCTGCTCTCTTAGCTACCCCTCTTCCATTTATACCCTCTTCTCTGCTAGCTGGGCCCCACAACTATTCTGTGACCGCTCGGTCTCGTTTTTTTTCTATCCGCGGTTATTTTCAGCTCTGCTACCGAGACCGCCTGTCCGCCTCTGCGAAACTGCGAGCTCTTCTAATCGCCCCGAGCTCCTCTGATCGCGTGCCTTCCTGACCGCCGGGAGATCTCCTGACCGCCGGGAGATCTCCTACCCGCGAGCTCTTCTGTTCGCCGCGAGCTCTCTTGATCGCGTGCCTTCCTGCTCGCCGGGAGCTGTCCTGCCCGGGATCTCTTCTGACCGCCGCGAGCTCTCTTAACAACGAGCCCTCCTGACCGCGAGACCTCATGACAACTAGCTCTCCTACCTTCGCCGCGTGCTCTCCTGATCACGTGCCTTCCTGACAGCCGCGAGCTCTCCTGCTCTTGAGCTCTTCTGACCGCCTTGAGCTCTCTTAACAGCGAGCCCTCCTGACCGCGAGACCTCCTGACCGCGAGCTCTCCTGCCCGCTCCGCTGCTCCCGCTCGCTGGTTTCTCCGCTGCCGTGCTCTCTTGACCGCTGCCGTGCTCTTCAATGGCCGAGAACAATGCTCCGTCTCTTCCGGCCCGTGCTACGGGCTCCTCTTCCTGAAGTTCGCGATGAGCTTCGGATCACCACTATCTCCCTTAGTGGGAAGAAGAATTTTGTTGAATGGATGCACTCTGTTCGCCGTGTTCTCCAGACAAAAGGCCTCCTTCATCATCTGACAAAGTCCACTCCATCTGAGCCCACTGAGGAATGACAACGTGATGACGGTCGTGTCCAATCTTGGATTCTAAATTCGATGGACAGTGAACCATATCGTATGGCTATGTATCATGAGACGGCCAAAGCTATGTGGGAGGAACTGCACTCACTTTATTCTGGCAAGGACAACTTGCAACATCTCTTTGACATCATCACGGACCTTCAGTGTCTTGACCCGTGGGTGATTGGCGATCTCACTTCGTTTGTTGTGCGATCCAAAACTTTAGTAGAAGCCTGGCTTCAGCATCAGCCCCTTACTACCGATCTCGCTACACAACGTACTCAGAAAGAAGCAGTTGGCATTGCCATGATGATGGCACGTGTTCCACCTTACCTCCACAACATCCGGGCTCAAATCCTCTCCTCGTCCACCATTCTTTCTTTGTCGGATGTGTGTTCCATGTTGTTAAAGGTCACACCTCCCTGATGCTCCCGGGAACCTCTCTCTGTCTCTGCTCCAGAGGCCTTCTCCACCTCACTCTACTCCTCCATCCTCTCGTGAAGTGCGGACCTCTTCTCGGGGTAAGGGTCGAAATAGTCGTACTCCCTTTAAGTGCACTTACTGTGGCCGGGATGGTCACCTCGAGGCCACGTGTTATCGTAAGCACGGTCCGCCACAACCTCCGCATGCCTCTATTGCCATCAATGCTCCCACCAACAATCACACCGACATTGATGCCTTGCGCACCCAAGTCCAGTAAATTCAAGGGATGCTCAGTCGTTCCTCTAGTTCTGTGGCATTTGTCTCCGATGAAGGTACCTCCTGTTTCTCCCATAGTTCAACTTGGATTATGGATTCCAGAGCAACACACCATATTACCCCGAAGCAACCTTCTCACTACTCGAACTCTAAACATCCGAAGTACATTACTGTGGCCAATGGGGACACCACTCCAATTTCTGGATCAACCGACGTGCCTCTTACTCCTTCCATCTCTCTTCGCTCGGTTCTACATGTTCCGGGCTCTCCGTTTAATCTTCTCTCTATTAGTCGTCTCACTCAAGACCTTGATTGCTATGTAACCTTTTGTTCCACCTCTTTTGTTGTGCAGGATCGAATGAGCTATGCACTATGGAACTCCCCCCTACAATTCTCTCTTCTGTTAGTACTGTTGACTGACATCGGCGCCTTGGACATGCCCCTCTTCCAATACTTAAGAAAGCTCTTCCAGATCTCTCCCTCAACGACTTCACCTGCGGGTCCTGCATCTTTGGCAAACAACATCGTTCTTCTTTTTCTCCTCATTGTACTCGGAGCGATGCTCCTTTTATGTTAGTTCATTCGGATATTTGGGGACCTTATAAAGTAACAAGTAGCTCCGGGTGTCGTTATTTCATTACGTTTATTGATGATTACTCTCGCATGACATGGTTATATTTACTTCATGATCGTTCTGAAATAACTCGTGTATTTCGTGCCTTTATTACTGAAACCCGCAACCAATTCTCCACTACCGTTAAAACTATAAGAACTGACAATGCGCGAGAATACACCGGTAACATGTTTACCAATCTGCGCCGAGTTTGAGATTATCCACCAAACCTCATGTGCGTATACCCCACAACAAAATAGGGTAGCTGAACGGAAAAATCGTCACCTCCTTGAGGTCGCTCGCTCCATGATATTTCAAATGCAGGTTCCCAAAGTTTATTGGCATTTCGCGGTGTCCACATCTTGTTACCTCATCAACCGCATGCCCTCCTCTCTTCTCAACTTTGCAACTCCCTTTAGCCTTCTGTTTCCCTCCACCCCTCTCTTTACTATCACACCTCGTGTCTTCGGCTGCACTTGTTATGTTCACAATCTTGGTCCATCTACAGACAAGCTTGCTCCTCGCGCTACCAAATATATGTTTGTCGGTTACTCTCGCACTCAGAAAGGTTGTCTGCTATTCTCCTATTGATCAGAAGGTTGTTACATCTGTCGATGTCACTTTCCTCGAAGAGAAGCCCTATCACTCTAGACCTACTACTCCTCCAACACCTCCTACCATTCCTCGTCCTACTGTTCCAGTTGCTTCTCAACTACCACCACTACTTCCAACACCGGCTCCCATCACCACCAAACCACCTCTTCGTGTATACACTCGTCGCTCTCCTACGTCGGATGCTCTGAAACAGGTGCCCTCTACCAATGATACCTTGCGGCCCGAAGATCCAGCACCTGCTTCTATGGCTCACCCCCTGGTAAACTATGTATCCTTACATCGCCTCTCTCCGGAACTCCAAGAATTTGCATCTTCTCTCTCCTCTATTTCCACCCCTAACTCTTTGCAGGAGGCTTTTCAACATTCAGGATGGCGGACAATCATGGATGATGAAATTTCGGCTCTTTGGGCAAATCACACTTGGGATCTTGTCCCTCTTCTTCCTGGCCAGACTTGTGTGGGATGTAAGTGAGTCTTTGCCATCAAGCATGGCCCTGACGGGACAATTCAATGTCTCAAGGCTCGTCTTGTTGCTCGTGGCTTTACTCAACAACAATGCCTGGATTATGATGAAACTTTCTCTTCTGTCGCCAAGCTGAACACTGTTTGTATTATAATCTCTGTCGCTGTTCATCGACACTGGCCGCTGCATCAATTGGATGTTAAGAATGTTTTTCTCAATGACGATTTGCAGGAAACTGTCTACACGCAACAACCTCCGGGTTTGAGACCACATGGGAGTCTCTTGTATGTCGTCTAAAGAAATCTCTTTATGGTCTCAAACAGTATCCCCGAGCATGGTTTGACAAGTTTAGTCAGGTTCGTGATGTTGGGTTCACTCGAAGCTCGACTGACTTCTCTCTATTCACTCAACATAGACCGACAGACACTATGATTCTTCTGGTATTTGTTGATGATATTTTGATAACGGGAGATGATCTCCATGGAATACATATGTTCAAGCAACATTTGGCCTCAGTCTTTCAAACTAAAGACCCGGGAAACCTTCAGTACTTTCTTGGTATCGAAGTAGCTCGGCGTCCTGATGGTCTTATTCTGTCTCAACGAAAATACTGTCTTGATTTGCTTCGTGACTCTGGCTACTCTGGTTGCAAGCCTGCTTACGCTCCTATGGATGTCAATCACAAGCTCTGTGCTCATGCCTCAGACTCCAATCTACTGCTTCCAAATCCGGAGTACTATCGACGCCTTGTGGGGAAACTGATATATCTCATTGTTACAAGACCTGATATATCCTTTGCTGTTGGTGTTGTCAGTCGATTTATGCATGCTCCACGTATCTCTCATCTTCAGGCGGTTGAGCGCATCCTTCGATACTTAAAGACAACTCCTGGACAAGGACTTGTATACAAGCCATCTTCATCTCCCTTATCTCTTACTGCCTACTCTGATGCTGATTATGCTGGCTCACTGAATGATCGTCGTTCCACAAATGGATATTGTACATACTTTGGTGGACACCTTATCACCTGGCGTAGTAAGAAGCAGTCAGTGGTTACTCGCTTGTCCCTCGAAGCTGAGTATCGGGCAATGACCTTTGTTGTGTCCGAGCTCACCGGTTAAAAAGTCTTCTCAGTGACCTTAGTGTAAAACTTCCCTCACCAGCCACTCTCTATTGTGACAGTCAAGCTGCTATACATATTGCCAAAAATCCTATTTTTCATGAACGCACCAAACACATCGAAGTCGACTGCCACTTCATTCGGGAGAAGGTATAACTAAGGAAACTGGAGTTAAAACATGTTTCTGCTGCCAGACAAGTAGCTGACATTCTCACAAAGGCTCTACCCGCGTCCACTATATTATCAGTTCTTGTCCAAGCTTGGTGCCTACGATCTGTATGCTCCAGCTTGCGAGGGAGCGTTAAAGAAATCATGTAAAAATGCCCAATAATGAAGGCCCAGCTAGGCCCACTCTCTTTGTAGTTCTTTAGTCCCACATCTTAGAATGAGATTTCCTCTCCCCCCTCTTTTCCTATATAAGTGTACAAATGCTTGTAGTTATAGATGGATTGAAGAAATAAAAGTTCTCTCATTTTTTCCACAACCCTTAAAGATGAATTTTCTGTAAAATGTCTGCTTCATTTATGTTTGCATCAATTAAACTAGTTCTTACAAAATTTCATCAATGTTATGTCATTTTGATCTAGTCATCTGACTTATAATATGATATGAAACATGATGACAACGATCTGTCTGCATGAACATGGAAGGTATACACACTTAAGGCAGCCCTGACATGCTAGGAAGCGACCTAGTTGGTCTATTCGCAATGCGACTACAGATCATTGATGTTTATTTATGTAATGTTCTCTTTTATAACTGGGATATGTTGACTTGTGTTATTTACACTTTTGCCATTACCTTAACACATATATATGAGTTTGTATGCTTTTGGGATTATATTTGTATCATTTATAAAATTGCCTAAGGCTACGTTAAGAGTGTTCTCTTGAGATTTCTCTCCAATTTTTTCCTTCTTCCTCTTCTCCACCCCCCAAAAAAAATCTCCTCAATTGGAAACCAACTGCGTCCCACGCACAATCTCAGTTTCCAGCTGCAATTCGCTCAATCGCCCATTGTTTTGTTTGCTTGCCAGCCCATTGCTCCCGCGGTCCACTTCTCGCATCGACCTCGTCGACCTAATTCGTGGACGGGTCTCTCTCTCCCTTCGATCTCACCGACATAATCTGCGCGAACTTCACTCACAGTCTTTGTGTCGACCTCGCTGACTGACTACACACACTAATTTCCTCCATATTCCGCTCTCCAACAACTCCATGCGTGGTGTCCTGCACTGACTGTCTCCTGCCTCTTTTTCTTCGATCCTTTTAGTGCATGCCCCACACACACAGGATGGACGACATCACACTGAATCCATCGAAAAATCCCTCTCTCGTGACACCCACACCGTCATGTTGGCCTCCATTCAAGCCTTGTTGTGGCTCGTCATGGCGTAGCGTCCCTGCGAGGGTTTTCCTGACCCATAGTTGCAGCACATCTTGAATGCCTTCCCAGCCGTGTTCTCCGTATAGGCCTTGCTCCTCGCCGACCCACTGATCACAACATCACCTTGGTCCGTGGCGTCGAGGTGATTTCGGTCCGTCCGTACTAGTATGACAATACCCAAAAGGATGATATCGAGCGGTTGGTCAAGGACATGCTAGCAGGGGCTTGATTTGCCCCAACTTCAGCCCTTTCTCTAGTCCTGTCTTGGTTGTCCGCAAGAAGGATGACAGATGGTATTTCTTTGTCGACCATTGGGAGTTGAACAAGGCCACCATTGCTGACAAGTATCCCATCCCAGTCATAAAGGAGTTATTGGACAAGCTCCGCTGCACATCGTATTTCTCTAAGTTGGACTTGAGAGCCGACTGTCACCATATTCGGGTTTGCGTGGACGACATTCTCAAAATGGCATTCCACACTCATGATGGGCACTATTAGTTTGTCATGATGCCATTTTACTAGACCTTCCAAGATACGATGAATGTCGTCTTCCTACCGGTTCTTCTTAAGTTCATCTTGGTCTACCGTTCATCTTGGCTGGACCACCTTCGCCTCCTTGAGGCGACGCTTACCACACTTCAACATCATGGTTTCCTTATCAACTGAAAGAAGTGCTCGTATGGGCAGATGGAGCTTAGCTACATGGGCCACACCATTTCAGCTTACGGGTCTCCATGGACCGTGACAAGATCGAGGCAGTTCTGTGTTGGTCTACCCCGGGTCCCTTACAGGACATCTGAGGCTTCTTGGGCCTCACCGGCTGCTACCGCCACTTCATCCGGTATTATGGCACCTTGGTTCACCCTCTTACCACCCACCTTTAGAAGACCGACGACATTCATTTCTCTTAGTCTCCTGCAGTGACTGCCGTGCTCTCCGCCCTTCAAAGGTCATTGGTCGAGGAAGCAGTCTTGGCGATGCCTGATTTTTCTCAACTGTTCGTAGTGGAGTGTGACGCCTCAGGCACGGGCATTGGGACGATGCTGTTGCAAAGATGACCAACCCGTGACATATTTTAGCCGCTCGTTTACCCCTTTGTGCACATCATTCAACATATGAGAGTGAGTTGATGGGAGCGGTAAAAGAGGATGCTAGGTGATGACTGCAGGGACTGGTGGCGGCGGCGGAACTACAAGGATGGAGGAGAGCCAGGGAGCGGCTTCGGTCGTCGATGGGAGCGGCTTCGGTCTTCGATGGGAGCGGCTTCGGTTGTCGATGGGAGCGGCTTCGATCGTCGATGGGAGCGGCTTCGGTCTTCGATGGGAGCGGCTTCGGTCGTCGATGGGAGCGACTTCGGTCGTCGATGGGAGCGGCGACTGTTTAAGCTTGGGGAAGAGTGAGGTCATGTCATCCCGACGACGTGCCTCATCGTCTCAAAATCGTGCGTCCATAGATGTCATGAAGTTGTGTATGACGTCCCGGAGGGCAGCTAGAAGATTGGTCGAGTCCATCGAATGTGTGTGATGAAGTAATTAATTCGATGAAGAATGAATTAATCAATTCAAATGAAATTGGGGTTGTGGTCGCCCTAATATAATTAGAAATTAATCAATTATTGAAGTAGTAGATTCATTAATTAAAAATTTCAATCAGATGACTCGATAGCCCTGGGCCCACTCGACGGACATATGGGTCGATGGTGACGGGCGACTCATGACTTGAGGGGTAGGCGGCTCGATGGAGCATGAGTGCTTGCGACTGTCGAGTTCTCCTTGTCTGCGTGGGCTCAGCGGGGCTTAGGGCCGAGGGAAGACAACTGAGGACATAGGAGACTGGTACGCGTCTGGACGAAGGAGGTTGTACGCGGAAAGGAGGCTGGTCGACGAAATCAACAATGGAATGGCGTTGAAGAAGAAGACACGACGGATGATCGCGTCTGGAGGAGGGGTTTGTCGAGCGTCGACGTTGGTTGCGTCTAGTGGAGGAAAATCAGGGTTGGCTTCCGGCTTGAAGGCGACGAGGATGAAGCAAAGAAGAGCTTCATGTTGGAGATGTGGAAGCCCGACTGAGAGATCTGGTTGGCTTCACAGCCTTGCTGGAAGCAGACGATGGGCCTTGCTGGGGGCTTTCAGCGGAGATGGAGGCCTCCCGTGAGCACAGAGGTTGGAGTGTCGGAGTGTGGAGCTGGATCGGGCGGAATATAGGAGGAAGGAAGGGCTCTGACCAATATGTTATGTGCCTACTTGGGGCGGTGGCTGGAGGATGACCGGAGGCGAAGATGATGGCGGTGAGAGATACACCGGAGTCGTAACTGCGATTTCCCAAGCGAGGCTTGCTCGTTAGAGGAGAGAGCTTCCCAGAATCTCACACAAGGGGACACGTAATTAGAAATTCTTTTCTTGCATGCCATTACAAGACCGAAGGTGTCCTTATATAGGACCCGATAATGACATAAACGTAAATTACTAAAGACAAGGAAAATATTAAATATTAAAACTTGATAAATAGAGATGGGCATTGATGAACATGCTAGTCTGAGGAGTTGGTGATAATGTACCTCCCCATCACGCATTCAATGGCGCTTTAATTTGTTTTTGATTGCCAACTTGATTATTTTCTTGGTTCTTGCATACATTGTGGGGTTAGAGTATCATCTTCTAGGCATTTTCTTTAATTCTATTACCTTTTTTAATTAAACTTCATACGCTCCCAAATTTTGCTTGGTAATATTTTGGTAGTTTATGCGTTTCTTTAAGTCACTGTAAAATGAACTCTTGGTTCTTGGAGTACGTTGTGGGTTAGAATATCATCTTCTACGCATTTTCTTTAATTGCATTAAAGTTTTTTAATTAAAGTTCATATGGTCCTAAATCTCGCATGTAATATTTTTGCGGATTTGTTTGTTCTTTAAATCAGGTATTTTATCTATGTTATAACTTATGAATTTTAGTCAATCTCATAGATGATGTGTTGCTAATTGTTGAGGCATAATGCGGTTTATCCTTTCTTTTTAACTGTCTTCATGATGAGGCTAGTTTCCTTGCCTAGGCTGATTTTTAAACCTCCGTTTGGTCCTTTCAGATTGCCAGGTTGATTTACACCAACTCAGGTCATGCAGTTTTGGCATTAACATCTAATGCCGTTCACAAGCTATGGAAATGGCAGAAGACCGATCGAAATGTCACTGTGAAGGTCAGGTCTAATTTATATATAGAAGTCCTCATTTTGAATGACTATAGTTTCCCCTCTATGCTTCCATAAAAAGTGAAATGCTTAAATTCTTTATTTATGAACTTATTCATAATTTGTTGAATTCTTTATTGATGAACTTATTCATAACTTATGTAGTTAAACCATTATTTATAGTATAGACATAGTGTTACGATCTAACTAGGGGAAGGGGAAAACTAGAGGAAACTAGGGCTAGGGTTTGAGGAAACTAGAGGAAGAAAGGGAAAATACCTGGATAATAACCTTCATACCCATCAAGAGGGAGGGGTCCGGGTATATATAATACCCGGGCCCAAGGGGGCCGGCCGGCCCCCATAGGGGCTGAACCAGTGTGGTTCAGCCCCAATCCCTTATATTTAATATTGGCGGGCTGAACCGGATGGTTCAGCCCGGTCTTCTTCCGTCTTCTCCTTTGGTCGACGTGCACAGTCGTATCCTCCGCATCCGGTAGAGTCGCCGAGCGTAACATTCCCTTCCCCTTCAAGGGCCAGCTTGTCCTCAAGCTGGAGGCGGTGAGCGCGCGGCTCCTTCCCCGCAGTACTCTGTCCCATCCTGGCTAAACTGAGGCCTTCCAAGCAGTACTCCTTCCCGTGCTGGCTGAACTCGATAGTCATCTGAACCAAATCGACGGTCACCCGCTTAAGTTGCTGCAGCCACGGTGCGCCCAAGACCATGTCAGAACCCCGGATTGGCAATAAGTAAACATCAATATGCTCGGTGTATCCCTGTATCTGGAGCTCCACCCCTTTCATCACCCCTTCGCATTGCAGTGTACGACCATCCGCCACCCTGACGTGGAACGCTGCGCTGCAATCTATGACACCCCCCGTCTGCCGGGCCACACCGGGTTGGATGAAGTTGTGAGTGCTTCCGCTGTCCATCAAGATCGTCACCGTCGCCCTGCCGACCCTCCCGGTCCAGTGTAAGGTCGGAGATGGGGTACCCCCCTTCAGGGCCTGGAGGGATACGACAAAGTCATCACAAACCAACTCTCCCTCCGCGACAGTGTGAGTAACATCTTCCGCTTCCTCCTGTAGCATGAACACCTGGACCCTCTGGCAAGCGTGCCCGCGGGTATACTTCTCATCGCAGTTGAAGCATAACCCTTTGTCCTTTCGGGCCTGAAGCTCCTGCCACGTCAATCTCGTCACCGTAGGGCGGCCCCCGGTAGGTGGTTCTTGCTTGGGTACATCTGCACCTGTAGGTGCCCGACCTGTCATCCGAGTCCTCTGCCGATTGTATCGCTCCTCCTGTATCCTGGCCAGGCTGATGGCATGACTCAAACTGCGTGGCATGTAGGCGTGGACCTCGTCTCTCAGGTGATCCTTCAATCCTGATACAAAGCAGCTCAGCATCGTTTTTTCCTCCCAATTGACCCGATTGGCCAACCGTTCAAACTCTGTCCGGTACTCCGTGACGGTCCCGTTTTGCCGCAATTTCTGCAACATGGCTTCAACATCTTCGTACTCCAAAGGACCGAAGCGAGCAGAGAAGGACTCCACAAACTCCTCCCAGGGTGCATAGTCGCGTCCCCTCAGAAACCATTTTGTCCACTGATAGGCGTCCTCTTCCAGGTGGAAAGATGCCAACTGAACCCACTGCCCCGCCGGAATCTCTTGGTATTTGAAAAAAAGTTCAGCTTTCTGGATCCACTCAAGGGCGTCACCTCCTTTGAACTTAGGGAAGTTCATTCGTGTCAATTTGGGCTGCATATATGGGCGGTGTTCCGCCGGTGCTGGATGGTATGGTGGTGCCGGAGCCACTGCGGGCCCGGGCCGCCCCCGGTCCAGACCGTAGCCTCCTTGTTGCCCTCCACCCCATGGGTTGCCATTTCCATAGTCCGCCGGTCCTCCATATGGCGGAGGCATCGGTAGGATGCCTGCCACACCCCCGAGTGGGGTCGCATTCGCTCCAGTAGGTCGAAAAGGGGCTGCTCCCTGCCCTGGACCCCGCCACGAGGAACCCGGCTGCATTCCCGGTCCGTTCCAAGCGTACTGAGCGCCGAACGGCCCATTCGGTGCCGCCGATCCCGATACGTGGATGCCGCCTCCCGTAGACCCGGATCCGGCACCTTGTTGCGTTCCACTTCCGATTCCTGTGCCGTTCTGCGCCGGGGGATGGTAGGATACTTCGGTTTCGGATCCCTCCGCCGCGTGGGATTTTCCTTTCAGATTTTGCACGAGTAAGTTCTTGATCTCCTCCATGCGCGCGTCCAAACGATCCTCTAGATTTTTATGGGAGGATTTCACTTGTTCTTCGAGTGTCGCCACCTTGTCCGATAACCCAACGTAGTTCTCTTCGATGGTGGCCAAGCGTGCATTCTCGGCTTCGGTGCGTGTCACCATGGTTAGGCGCGGACACGGCGATGTGAACTTGGAATAGTGATCTGAAACAAAAAGGTGAAGCCGCCTGAAGTCTGCGGGTTGCCTTGAAGACTTGAACTGGATGCAGGATGACCTAGAAGCAATCGGAGAAGAAGACGGTGTCGTTCTCAGCGATCTGGAGAAATAGTCGATCCGGAGAGCAGTCGAGCAGCGCTGGATCGGCGAGTCGTCGATGTCGTAGGCGCCGCTGGAAGGGCGGAAGTAGCAGTCGAGTGGATCTGGCCGTGCGCTGGAGGGGCGGAAACAGGCCGCTGGAGGTGTGGATCCGCAGGAGGCGGCGGAGGCCTCTGAAACAGCAGGAGGAGGCGGTGGCCTCTGAAGCAGTAGACGGCGCTGGAGCAGGCGGCGACAGCGTCTGGAACAGCAGGCGGCGGCGTCTGGAAGGAGACGCGCGAAGGAGACGCTGGATGCGGCGGACTGGAGTCGGGATCGTCGGCGCTGGAGGCGTCGATGTCGTAGGCGTCGATGGAGTTTGGATCCGGAAAAAAAACTGGACGCGAACGCGATGTCGAGCGGCAACAGTCGATCGATCGGCTTTGATACCCTAAAACCCTTTGATACCAGAGCTGGACGAAGACGCAGACGCGATGTCGAGCGCAAACAGTCGATCGAGGAGGCGCGGGAATCCGAAAAAAATCGGGGAGGACGAAGCCTCTGATAGCAATTGTTACGATCTAACTAGGGGAAGGGGAAAACTTGAGGAAACTAGGGCTAGGGTTTGAGGAAACTAGAGGAAGAAAGGGAAAATACCTGGATAATAACCTTCATACCCATCAAGAGGGAGGGGTCCGGGTATATATAATACCCGGGCCCAAGGGGGCCGGCCGGCCCCCATAGGGGCTGAACCAGTGTGGTTCAGCCCCAATCCCTTATATTTAATATTGGCGGGCTGAACCGGATGGTTCAGCCCGGTCTTCTTCCGTCTTCTCCTTTGGTCGACGTGCACAGTCGTATCCTCCGCATCCGGTAGAGTCGCCGAGCGTAACACATATGCAGTACCTTATTCAAGACCACAATCAATGATATCTTTAAAAAAAACCCTCTTTTAAAAAAAGTATCGTCCAAAAATATAAGGTACTGCCTATATTTGTACTATAAGTAATGGTTTAACTACGTAAGGCATGAATAAGTTCATCAACTATGAATTCAATAAGTTATGAATAAGTTCATCAATTATGAATTCAATAAGTTATGAATAAGTTCATAAATAAAGAATTTAAGTATGTTTCACTTGTAAGTCCTTTTCACTTTGAATGATTATAGTTTCCCCTCTATGGTTCCATAAAAAGTGAAAATTCTTTAATTCTCTATTTATAAACTTATTCATAACTTATTGAATTCTTTATTGATGAACTTATTCATAACTTATGTAGTTAAACCATTATTTATAGTACAGACATAGGCAGTACCTTATTCAAGACCACAATCAATGATATTTAAAAAAAAACCTGTTTTAAAAAAAAGTATCATCCAAAAATATAAGGTACTGCCTATGTCTGTACTATAAATAATGGTTTAACTACATAAGTTATGCATAGTTTCATCAATAAAGAATTCTATGAGTTACGAATAAGTTCATAAATAAAGAATTTACGTATTTTTCACTTTTTATGGAAGCATAGAGGGGAAACTATAATCATTCAAAGTATATATATGTATATATATATGTATATATATATGTATATATATATATGTATATACACACTTTTTTTTGAAGTCATGAGTAAACCAGCTTCTTTATTTTTCTATACCTGGCGGTCCTGACTAAAATTTCCTCTTCAGGCAACTGCAGCTGTGGCGCCTCATATATGGCAACCTACAAGTGGCATATTGATGACTAATGAAATCAGTGATACAAACCCCGAAGAAGCTATTCACTGTTTTGCACTGTCCAAGAATGATTCATATGTTATGTCTGCATCGGGTGGGAAGATATCCCTCTTCAATATGATGTCATTCAAGGTGACTTGCCTCAGTTTTAAAATCCTATTTTCCCCTTAACATTAGTGTCAAATTAATTTGATTCAGGTGACCATGAATATAGATGCATAGGTACTTATGTATGTGCGAAGGTACTTATGGTGACATAAAAGGAATGTGAATAGAAGAGCAAAGAGAAAATATTATTTCAAAGTGTTAGATCTTCCCAATACGAAGTCACAACCTCTAGTCAGACGAGAACATGTTTTCTCGCTAACTTGGTGTTGGATTTTTGTCGCTCTTTGACCTTCCCTCTCCAATACCATCACCGATTGCCTGCTCCAATCGTTGAGTTCTTTGGCACATTCCTCTCGACACGTCGCCTTGGTCAAGCATTGAGTTCTCTGCGCCGTCTTTTCCTGCTCATGTTCATTCTAGACTCTCATATGTAATCTGATCCTACGTAACAACCTCTACACTCAATATGATATCATTCAAGGTGACTTACCTTATGTTTAAAACTCTATTTTACCCTTCATCATCAGTAACATTAGTGTGTTAGGGGTCCCACACCGTTAGTTATCTAACGGTTACATTATTACGAGTCTGTAGGTATTGAGTCGAGTTGTATTAGCCGAGTGTATGAGTCGAGCTGTAGGTGTCGAGGTGTAGGAGTCGAGTCGTATCAAATCGAGTCGTGGTTATGGATCATTAGCGTCTTAGTATTTTTAATGTTTGACGCATTTTCTTTAGAAGAGGTGTTTACGCCCATACCATCGGGGTCCTATATATATAGTCTCTCTTAGGTCATGTAGAGCAAGAATTAAATAAATTTCTCCTTTTTCTCTCAAGTTCTTTTCCCTCTCTCTCTAGTTCTCCTCTTCATCGTCCCCAATTTCTAGGGTTTAGGGTTGAGCATGGCTCCCCTTTTTCTCTCTCCCTTGCATTCTCCGTGAGTAGAGCTCGGCTCCCCCTTGTATCTCCGCCCCCACCGCTATCTCCGCCCAAGCCCCAAAGTAGGCCCATAACATAGTGCCAAATACATCCAGTTAGGTGATCTTGGATATACCTACAGAGGTACTTGTGCATGTTTGGAGCTACCTATAGTGACAAAAGAGGAGTGTGAATAGAAGAGCAACACAAGATTATTATTTTAAAATGTTAGACCTTCCCAATACGAAGTCACAACCGCCAGTCTAGACAAGAATATGTTTTCTCGCTAATTTCGTATCAGATCTTTGTTGCTGCCTGGCCTTTCTTCTTTGGCACCAGTCCCAGTTGTCTGGTTCAATTGTTGAGTTTTTTGATGCATTGTTCCTCTTTGGCACGCCTCCTTTTTCCATCGTTGAGTTCTCTGCGCCGTCTTTGCCTGCTTATTCTAGTGTCTTGTATGTAATCAGATCTTACATAACAACCTCTACGTAGCCTCATGCACTAATGCATGACTTCTATCAGAGATGATTCAAAATTGAATTGGCATCGCCATGGACTCACATACATGTGTAGATAAAACTTCCCTGCGGTCTATCGTTGCTTGCTTGCTTCTGGTGACATTTCTTCATCCTCATCAGAGTTGGCATTGTTTACTCTTTCCTCAATGTGAATGTCATATTGTGGTTGTGTTGTCTAAATTGTTTGAACAAATCTATATTAGAATTATTTTATTCTTGATACTGCATCAGATCAGGGTTCTAGCCAAGGCGGTGTACTTACGTCAAAGAATTATGCTCAAGTTTATCCACTCTATTCCCAGATCGCACGAATAACTTAAGTAGAGTTGTTTGTTATTCAATATTACTCTATTTTTGTCAAGTTAACAGAGAGCACGATTACGTCAATTTTGTCGTTTTCAAATGTGTTGAATATATGAAAGTGATTCATGTATAGATGATTGACTTTGGATATTCACATGACTTCATTGGTTGAATTAAGAATTCGATCTGATTAGGGTGTAAATATTGGGACGTCAACCTATCTTATTCATTGCCATGACTTTCAATTTGTTTCAACGTCAATCAGATCATTGGTACTCTCTTACTCAGACCATACTGATACAGGACGTATCACCATCAAAATACATGTCACCTACATCTTAAGCTATTTTAATTAATTTTACATCTATATTTTTGTATCTTGAAAAATATAGTTGTGATTTATTTTATTTGAGTTTGTCATGTTCATGTTATAATTATAATTGTGTGATAATGTGTTGTTTATATGGTGGTCTTAGTCTATTATGATTTAAGTACTGAATATGTAATTGTATAAGGCAAACATGAAATAAATTCTAGTCTGACTTTAATATAACCATTCATTTACCTCCACCTCATTAAACCAAACTCAGCCCCATGCGCCTCTTGCATGACTACCTTTCAGTATTTTAACAATAACTTCTTAATCAAACTCTAAATTTGATAAACCCAACTTGGCTTTTTCTTGACTTCCATATCTACAACTTTGATTTGATGTTTACCATTTCTCATGTCATCTTTTATGACCTTCTAATAGCTTTCATAATCGAAAAATTATTTCATCCCAAAAGTCTTGATCTACTTTTGTCAACCGATGTGGAATCTACCTCTTCCTTACTGAAAACTGACATTTCCATATTACCATGCCATGAGCATCATCTTTTAAATTTTCCTAACCTTTGGGATACTGTTAATGAGTCAAAAGAACCATCTTTTCCACTTCCACCATCATTAATCTACAAGATAACTATTTTTCCTAAACCCTTAAGCTTCCACCTTCCCAAAGTCAATCACCATTTAGAAACTACTCTAAAATGTTTCATCCGCCACCTTGAAATGTGTCTGAAAGGTAAGATATGATGCTAAGAATTACTCTAGAGGGGGTGAATATAGTATTTCAAAATTCTTTCTATCTTTTAATCAATCACAGCACATGGCATTGATTTATTTGTTTATTTTACAACAGAAATAATAGAGAAAATAAATGAATATACAAAGCTATAGAGATCTATGCAATCCAGAAGACAGTTTTATAGAGATTCCCCAAATTTGGGTACATCTCCTTTTCTATCCCTTGTTAGGATATCCACTAAACAGTGTTGAGTCATTTGATAAGAAGACTTTTAGAACCAATTACAATTGAATCTTTTGTTAAGGATATTCTAAGAACCAAAAGAGATTTTGATAAGGTATCTCCAACCAGAAGTCTGTTGATAAGGTGACCAAACTAAGCTGAGAGCCTTTTGATAAGGTTGACGTAAAATCACTTCAAGATCCTTTTGATAAGGTAGATCTTAAACCATTGAATCTTTTTAAGAGAAATTCTGAAAACTCTATCAAAAAATTGTTGTTGAAAATCTGTTTCCACAATGTTGTCCTCTTCAGCATTCTCTGAGGACTTGGTTCTTTGAAAGCACTGTGTGCATTCTTGTTGTAGCAGATTGAATTTGCTGTTGATTCCTCCTGAGAGATCAGATTCAATAGAGAGAGATTTGAATCTGTTGAGGAATAATATTTGATGAAGCCTTTTGAATCCTTCAGAGTAAATAGTCTTCAGATCTAGAGAAGATGATCTTTTCGACGGCTATTCTTCAGAACTTCTTGAGGAGGAAGAAGAAGAAAACGAGAGAGAGTGTCGGCTTCTTCACCAATTACTACTTTATTCTGTTCTTATTGATTATTCAGAATAGGAATGTGTATACATATAGGCTGTAAAATAAATGTCTTGCCAGATGTGATTCAATCAGAGATAAGACATTCCTTAATTAGATCTCAACGGTCATAATTAAATCTGAATCACTGCCTTAATCTGTTCAAACTTCATTCAAAATTATTTTGTATAGAAGTCGACGCAAGACTTATTGAGCGTTGACATCTTGTCGACGTAAACTAAGACATATACAACAAGGATATTTCAAAGTATGCCTTCATATTTATACTTTTACTGTTTTAGAAAGATCTCGACACATAGGAGTATAACTGTCAGTCTTCATATGTTGACTACTAATCAAAGCACAAAGTAAGCTTCTAGTCGTACGCTGACATCTTCCTGCACACTTCTCGACATACATTGACATCTTCAGTGTTTACTTGTCGACGTAAGTTGATATCTTCTCAAAGTAAAGACTTTTACTTTGTTATAATCTGAGTTTTTTGAGAGCACTGATTATTTGCTTGGCTATTCTGAATAACTCTGAACTTTAGACTAAAGAAAATATGTCATCTATATAAGGGCATTTTCCTAAATCACTTTGAATAACCTGATATATAAAATCATAAAGGAATTTTTCCCAACAATCTCCCCCTATTTGATATATCAGGTTTTACAAGAGTAAGTGATTTTGAAAATAGAAAAGAACATAGACTTTGAAATGTATACAAAAATAAACATAGATAATAGATAAGACAAAGAGATCTTTGCTCACACCCCATTTTATTCCTCAAAATATTTCTATCATAAAGCCTTTACATTTAAGCAAGAGAAACAGAGAAGGAGAAGCATTTAAAGAGTAGGAGAAGAAATGACTCTATTTGTGCTTTTCCAAGAAGGCACTCAGAGTGGTAATAAGAGCTTTCTGAGTGTTTTCAATATACTCATAGTGTATTCTTCTAGCCTTTTCTGCCTTCTCTTGAACATTCTGCAAACATGAAAGAGACGTTCAAGATCTTTATTTGCATTCCAATGAGCTGCATTTATAGAATATCTTTTCTCAATAATCCTGGCTGCCAGCTCATTTATGAATTCAATCACTTTCTCAAGAGAGACTTCTTGTAACGACCCAGGCCCGACTCGTCAACACGAGATCCAGCGGGACCCAGCCAGGCCGCTACCGGGCTGCAGCCCAAGCACCCCAAAGCCTCTCCGCGCCACTATTTCTCAGCAACGGCGCATTGTTGAGGCCGGGTCTTGAACCCGCAACCTCCTTGATAAGGAGTTTTCAAACCACTCCTCATCACCAATTGAGCTGCAGCTCAATTGGTGATGAGGAGTGGTTTGAAAACTCCTTATCAAGGAGGTTGCGGGTTCAAGACCCGGCCTCAACAATGCGCCGTTGCTGAGAAATAGTGGCGCGGAGAGGCTTTGGGGTGCTTGGGCTGCAGCCCGGTACGACCAGGATTGCCACGCTGAAAAGCGGTCGGGTTGTTGAGGTCGGGCCTGGGTCGTTACACTTCTCTGGAAGTTGAAGGATGAGCAATTGATGGTTCACTCTACATGACTGTAATATTTGGAGAAGATGATGATTTGATGAATTCAATGGATTCTAGTGGTGCAGGTTTACCAACAGGACCTTTCTGTCTCTTCATACAGGAAACATACACATTTGAATCACATCTCAGGCCCAAATTGTTATCCCTCTGAGTGACTTCTACAACAAATGCACCTGGATTCTTGGATTTATAAGCCTCTAAGTTAAACAGCTTACTTGGGATTTAAATTTCAGCCTCCTTTGATTTCCCTTCATGAAGTTGAGCAATAAACTCAGCTCTCCTTCTTAGAGTTTCTTGTTACACATCATCAGCTTCTGCTAGCCAATCATCCTCAATCCTTTTCAAGGCTTCCTCAAGTGCTGTATCAGCAAGGCAAGAGGTGTAGGAGTAGGTTCTGCTGAATCCATTGTGACATTAACATAAGGCTTGGGAGCATTCTAAGATTTTTCTTTCTTATGTGCTTTTTTGGTTAACTTTCTATGTGAATTTCTTCAAGTGTATTTACCATATTTACCCAATTCCATTAAGCATTCCCTTTCTCTTGCTAAAGAGTATTTTTTCAGTAATGTGTGATGATTTTGATGCCTGAGTATTCTCTATATCTATTTAATCATGTCTATTGGTTTGAATCTATTGAGGAATATTAGTTGATGAAGCCCTTTGAATCCTTCAAAGTAAACAGTCTTCAGATATAGAGAAGATAATCTTGCCGACTGCTATTCTTCTATCAGAACTTCTTGAGGAAGAGGAATAAGAGTAAGGAAACGAGAGAGAGAGTGACGACCCCTTCACCAATTGCCACTTTATTCCGTTCTTCTGTTCTTATTGATTATTTAGAATAGGAATGTGCTTATATATAGACTGTAAAACAAATCTCTTGTCAGATGTGATTTAATCAGAGAGAAGACCTTCGTTAATTAGATCTCAACGATCACAATTAAATTTGAATTATTGTCTTAATCTGCTCAAACTTCATTCGATATTATTTTGTATAGAAGTCGACGCAAGACTTCTTGAACGTTGACATCTTGTCGACGTAAGCTAAGATATATACATCAAGGATATCTCAAAGTATGCCTTCATATTTATACTCTATCTTTTTTATAAAGATCTCGACACATAAGAGTATAACTGTCAGTCTTCATGTGTTGACTACTAGTCAAAGCATAAAGTAAACTTCTAGTCGTACATCGACACCTTTCTGCATACTTCTCGACGTACGTTGACATCTTCAGTTTATACTTGTCGACGTAAGTTGACATTTTCTCAAAGTAAAAACTTTTACTTAGTTATACTCTGAGTTCTTTGAGAACACTGATTCTTTGCTTGACCATTATGAATAACTCAGAACTTTAGACTAAAGAAAATATGTCATCTATACCTAAGGGCGTTTTTCTAAATCACTTTGAATAATCTAATATATCAAATCATAAAGAGATTTTTTCCCAACAGTGTCCTCCATATCTTGGGCTATTCAGAGAAGGCCAACAATATTAGTGTTATATGTGTGAAAAGGATAAGTTAATAAATAAAATTGAATTATTGCATCATCGTGTACGCGTTTTTTTGTTAATCTCTTGTCTAGTACATAATCTCTAGAGTGAGTGTGACGACATCCCTTTATAAAGGGTCTCTGATGGAGAACGCCAGTGTAAACACGCTGCGGAGCACGTGTTTTGGGCCCGTTCGGGGCCGATTGGTCATCTGCCATATTTAGCATCTCCAGATCAATGACCCGACTCTGCGGATGCATCCAAATTTTGTTTACATATTTTTTTTCATATATTATTGTCATTTTCATGGTTTATTTAGTGAGATCGTACAATTGACACTCTCGACAATCATAATCGTTGATGTCAGGGTGCCCTAAATGTCATTTTATTATAAATATGAGTAGGGGGCCGCCATTTTGGTTCATTGCTGATTTTGGAGAAAACGACTTTCCGAAATCCGGCGATCTCTCGTGGTGTGACGTTGCGAAGCCCTAAGGCGGACTCCTTAGGTTTGTATCTTGTATCTCTTGTAATCCCTCCCACCACAACTCATCATCTCCCCCAAACCCCCCACCTTAAACCACATTAGCCCCTCCACCGAAAACTATGTAACTCAAGCCACCCTCACTAAAGCAGTCTCTGTTTCCCTCTGGGAAACCAAGCCTCTTCCACTCTTTTGTTTTCCTCCCTGGAATATCCTTCCTTCCTCTTTCCCTCACAGAAAAACAACTGTTGTTTTCTCCCAGGAAAGGCCCACTGACTGCCTCTTTTTTCCACCATCGCTGCCCTATTTGTCCATTGTCGCTGCCTCCTTTTTCCTGCCAGGAGAAGCCCAATTTGTTTGCCCTTTTATCTGAGGAAAAGCCCAATTGCTGCTGCCCTATCATCTCAGGAAAAGCCCATTGAAACTCTCTGTTTTCCCCTCAGATCCTTGCATCAACCACTGAAACCCTTCAGTTTTTCCCAGGAAGTTTACGCCACAACCCCCACTGTTCTCCCAGAAAACTCACACGTCAACCTCCAACCAGACCCCATCCGACTGCCTCCTTTTCCTCCCCTGCAGGAACCTTCCATCAGCTCCTAGGAAACCTCACTTGGGCTTTCAATCTTCCCCATCCAGGCCTCATCTGATAGCCCTCTTTTCCCCTCTTCGCCACCCCATATAACACCACAGAACATTCCTTCCTCCTCCGGACAGCCATCAACCACCCGCAAGTCACCGGATCTCTAGTCCACGATTAATCCCCTTAGTGAGTGTTTTATTGTTATATGGAGTTTTTGTTTTCAAGATGAAATATGGTATTGTGAACTTTGCTCTTTTAGATCTATTGCATTATGGAATTTTGTTCTGGGATATCTTGTGCTTGCATGAACTATTTGTCACACGCTCTCGCTTTGGCTCTTCACGCGGAGGAAATTCTAAGATTGCTTTGCCTAAAAGAAATAAATTTCTACGCTTTAATTATCACTTGAGATTTAATTATTTATTGCTTGCTTTGCTCTCTCCGTCGCGTCCTGTTTTCATACTATATATAGGAGAGCTACATATTTGCACCTCACTTATGGTTGTTTGTTAGTTGTACATCCACGTGTCACACCCTTCGTTAGATATTGTTTAGGTTCATTGCAGTTGTTGCATGTATTTTCACATTGCATGTAGGGTTAGGGGATCATTTGTCCGCCACCTATAGATTTGTCCTACGTCAAATGGTATCAAACATAGGTTGTGAGCATTATTTTGATACGCAGTTATTGAGTCTGTAGGTTCCGTCCTATTATCGCTACCCTTCACCTTCACTTGAGAGGCACCCTTCTTATTACGATGAATATCCTCCTGTGTGGCATACCACTTCCGGAGATCATGTCAACCCTACAACGCGATTCCTCTATACACGAGACAATCACTACGATGATAGATCGTCATGCCGTCATCCTTACACCTCGCCACGATTTTATGATGGTAGAGTTGAGTATCGTTCAGGTCATCGTTGCTACGCATCTCCTTTATTTGAGGAACATGAGTATGTATATAAGCGACCACCACTGCACGTTTGTAGGGATCACGTCCACCCACGATCACGATCTGATTATGTTAGGACCGATCGTCTAGATGACCCTCATGAGCCCTATAGAGGTCACCATCGCCAGGATCACATCACATGCCAAGACCCTCCTAGTGTTCCGGAAATAGAGATACCTGACGCCGAAATTCAATGATTAGTTCTTGATCAATTTGATCGCATGGATGCTCATTTTGATCGCCTCAGGACTTCCTTAGGAGGAATCAATAGGAGAAAGCCTAGGGATTTAGGTCAAGCCATCGATGCGACTACTAGTGCTCCCACTGACATGAGAGGCATGACACCTGATTTTGATTCATCTCGTCTAGATGAGACTTAGTTCCCACTTGATTTTGGAGTCGAGTCCGATCATGACCTTATGCTATAGGTGGAGAGCGACATTAGTATGACTTTCATACTTAGTGATGACGAGCGGCCCAGTGTCATTATGATGGTACAACCCTCCTCTACAACTCATTTAGACCTAATTTTCCCTTCGGCTAGAAATCCATTCTTCGACACCCTGCCTATGGACCCACCCCTGAGCATGAGCTCTTCCCACTCTTCCCATGTGATGGTCCCGAGCCACATCACGACTGAGAGCCGAGAGCCTAGTGTTGACCTCATAGTGACTGCCTCACCCGCTTATGAGGACACTACCTCTATTAGCGATACTGATGTAAACTAAATTCTGGACTTGAATTTGAATGATTAAACTTGTAAAATGATTTTAAATTTTTGTGGCGCCAACAATCTTTCACGAGTAATCTCATTAGACATCCGGCTTAGTGTTCGTACACACGCGAAAGAGTGATTAAATTTGTGCGCAATCAGCCTTGATTAATTCTTCCACAAGAGTCTCAAGAGGGAAATATGACAACGGTGATAAAATTAACAACAAACAGGAGATAATATTAGTCTAGGCAAGCAAACTCTGATTTTAACGTTCAAATACAATTAAGCATATTATTATACTAGCAATTTACGAGCGAGCTGGGGAAGAGAGGTATACCATAAGCTGCGGCAAGCGACAGATCACGGGGTTTTGGGGGGGCAGCACCTGGAGGAGGCTTTGGCTGGCGGATTGAGGGCTGGACGGGTCCTTTCCTGCGACTGGAAGGGAAGGGCACGTCAGAAAGGTTGGCGGAGCTGAAGTGGACAGTTTCCTGGTTGCTCGTCGGAGCACTAGGGGCGCTCGCCGGCGGTTTCAGGACGGGCGGAGCTGATTGGGAATTGGAACGGGAGGAGCTAGGCGAGGAGGGCGGTGATCGGGCTGGGTAACCGAAAAACAGAGACTAAAACTCTGTTTTCTAATTTTTCCCAAGCTGCTGTTCACATGGGGAAGGCTGCCTTTTATTTATGAAGGCTGAACCGATCTCATAAAGGAGATATTAATCTTGGCTTAATATAGTATTAATTAAAGAAAGGGGGTTTCATATAGGAGGGTGGCTGACATCAATATTGGGGGTTTCAACCAGGAATGGTTTCAACGGCTGGCTGGAATAAGAAATGGGTAGAGATTTTAAGAGAGGATTTTAATGAACATAAATGGATATTAATGTTGGCTCTTAAAACTCAAATAATTCTGAAAGTATATGCAATACCAAATATAATTTCAGAATTAAGGTTTTTTTTTTAAATAATGATAATAATATAATAATAGCTAAATTTTAATGTCATTTCCCTTGCTTGCCTAGATCAATATTACCCCTAATTTGACGGACCTTTACATTCATGATCTTATTAGCCGGTCACACCAATAAGCCGAAAGATAGTGCGCGAGTAACATGCGCGATACAACATGCGTGAAACAAAAGATGCGCGAAGACGTGCGCAACAATAATAAAAATACTGAAAATAAAATAAAAAATAAAAGATGCAAACTTGGGTTGCATCAATTCTCCCGGGGTTGAGAGAGCTCGACCCCGTCGAGAATGTGATAAAACCCGCCACTGTAACACCCAAAAGTCGATCCAAGAAGATGCTCTGGCACTGCCCTGCTGTGGTGGATAGCGGAACACGGGAAGGATCCGCCGTTGTTGCACATGAACCGATGGTACACCCTCTTTCCTGGAATATGTAGGGAACCCAACTCCATTGGAAAAAAATAACTCCCGGTACGAAGTTCAACCATGGGGTTATAGTTTTCCAAAGTTGCTTGCAAATTGTCAGACATAATTTTATGCAAAACATGTAATCGAACAGTAAAAATCAGAGCATCGAACAAAGGAACTTCATAAAGTGTGGAAGAGGGTGGAATGAAAGAACAAGATGAGAAACAACACAGAAAGTAGGCGAGAACATGTGGAATTATTAAATCATATGGCGTCATATGCACTCCTTCTAGACACCTTCGTACGCCTACGAAACCAAGACCAGACATCTCTATGATATCACCTGCGAGGATTGGTCCAGCACTACATATTTTAAAACCGATCACAAATTTTTCATTTAAAATCAACCACAAAAATCCCTTAAATCGCGTGTCCCTATTAGGAGTAAAAATTCTATGAAACGACTCGATTTCTCTAATAAGGCTAAGCCTAAAAAATTCAATATTCAGATGACGTAACCCAAAGTGCTCACCTACACTCACAGGAAAGTGATGTGAACTAAATACGTGATCGCCTAATATAAAATCAACGTAAGGTGGCGCTTCCTGGACGTCTAAGATGAAAGACTCACCAGAGTCCGACGCTTCCTTCTGGAGCGGGGGTCCAGGCAGAAGTGTGGCACTGAATAAAAGTGGTACAGTGGTAATTAGGGAAGGCGAGGTAGATGATGGTGAGGACCTCCCGGGAAGCCTAGGGACAAGACTATTCTTCTGGGGAAGAAGAACAATCTTTCGCCCATGGTGATCAAAGGAGTGGGAGTTCCTCACACCATCATGCATAACACGTCTATCGTACTGCCATGTTCTACCTAGCAAGATATGACAGACATCGATGGGTGCAACATCACACAAAATAGAATCCTGATACACGTCCCCTATAGAGAACTCCACAAGACATCGATGAGTAATGGGCATAGTCAGGTGACTATTAACCCCAGATAAGTGGTAGGAATGTTCCAAGGGGTGTGTCTCGAGTCCTAGCGTCTCAACCATACGTTGGGAAACGAAGTTTTCCATGCTACCGCTATCAATGACAATGGAACAAAAGTGTCCCTGAATGCGCGCCGTAGTGCGGAAAATTTCATTCCTCCGTAAATCATGCTCAATGGTCTCGCTAGGGGAAACCAGACTATAGCGAAGAACACAAACTAAATGCTCAGCTTGCTCTCCTTCGACCTCGATAACGCTATCAGACTCGGGCTCAGGCTTGGAGTCACTAAGGTAGACTCCATATTCAGGCTCATGCCCATCGGTGGAATCAGTAATGGCGACGAAGTGGCGTCGTGGGCACTCAGATGATTTGTGCCCAGGTTCCATACACTTGAAGCATCGGAATACTCCAGTGTTGGGCTTGGATCCCATGGGCTCCTTACCTCGGGTGAGGCCAGTGGGAGGAGCTGGGGTCCCAGTAGTGACAGGATGGTGAGGAGGATCTGTAATCCTAGAGGTGGACACGGTGGTGGTGGTGCTTGAAGTAGCTTTTTCAGTAGACCTATGCCCAGATGTCCTCTTCTGAAGTGAGGCCTCTACTCTACGTGCTCTACTAGACACTTCACCCAAATTTATAAAGTCGTGTAACTCTAGCTCGTCCCTAATAGCATTACGGAGCCCGTTCAGATAACGGGACACTGTCATATCGTCCTCCTCATGAAGATCAAGCCTAGACTGCAATATCAAGAATTCGTTGGTGTAATCATCCACGGAAAGCTTATCCTGGCGAAGGTTATGGAACCTTCGGTAAAGAGTTTGCAAATAGTCCGGGGGGACATATCGCTTCCGCAGTTGCAACTTAAACTCAACCCACGTGGTGATAGGAGCTAGGCCTAAGGTGAATCGAGTGCGCTCTAACTGAACCCACCAGACTAGTGCGGGTCCCTTAAGCCTAAGGACGGCATACTCAACCTGACGATTCATAGGCATTTGTTTCCATGCCATGAACCTCTCAACACGCTCACACCAATCTAGGCATTTTTCGGGCTCCACGTGACCCTCAAAATCACCTACATCAAGCTTAACTCCATCGTCCCAACAGGGTTGTCGACGGAGGCCAGGTTCAGGTTGTGCATGATCAGCTGGTCTAGGGTTGTGCTCCTCGTGTCTAGGATTTTGTTGTGGTTCTTGATTCAAACCTAGGTGACGTTCGGCTTCTAAAGCATTAACGGAGGCTCTTAACCCAGTCACGACGTGGTGATTATCTCTCATACTGGCATTAAGCATGCCGACCGACTTCATCAGTTCACTCATTTGTTTGGCTAGGTCGCCTAAGGTGGTTTCTATTTGGTCAAAATGATTCTCCATATTTTTTTAATAGAAAATTTGTTTAAAATGTTTTGGTGTTTTTTTTGAAAAGAAAAGAAAACAAAAAACTTTCTGATTTTTTTTTAAGTTAACAGATTTAAAAAAAAAAAGTAAAAGGTTTTCTTTTTTTGTCTAAAACAAGGATTTTTTTTTCTTTTAAAACTAAATAAACTTCCCAAAATATTTCAAGTCAAGATCGCCGATTCACAATAGAAGCGAATCGAACCCGATACCAAACTGATGTAAACTAAATTCTGGACTTGAATTTGAATGATTACAACAACAACAACAACAGAACCCATATAGTCCCCAATCATTGGGGGTATGGGCGGGGGAAGATTGGAAACAGACCTAACCTTTGGCACTATGCACAAAGTGGCTTCTCTCAGAGGAGAAAGACCTAACCTTTGACAATAAATGCACAAAGTGGCTGCTCACTATGCACAAAGTGACTTGAATTTGAATGATTAAACTTGTAAAATGATTTTAAATTTTTGTGGCGCCAACAATCTTTCACGAGTAATCTCATTAGACATCCGGCTTAGTGTTCGTACACACGCGAAAGAGTGATTAAATTTGTGCGCAATCAGCCTTGATTAATTCTTCCACAAGAGTCTCAAGAGGGAAATATGACAATGGTGATAAAATTAACAACAAACAGGAGATAATATTAGTCTAGGCAAGCAAGCTCTGATTTTAACGTTCAAATACAATTAAGCATATTATTATACTAGCAATTTACGAGCGAGCCGGGGAAGAGAGGTATACCATAAGCTGCGGCAAGCGACAGATCATGGGGTTTTGGGGGGGCAGCACCTGGAGGAGGCTTTGGCTGGCGGATTGAGGGCTGGACGGGTCCTTTCCTGCGACTCGAAGGGAAGGGCACGTCAGAAAGGTTGGCGGAGCTGAAGTGGACAGTTTCCTGGTTGCTCGTCGGAGCACTAGGGGCGCTCGCCGGCGGTTTCAGGACAGGCGGAGCTGATTGGGAATTGGAACGGGAGGAGCTAGGCGAGGAGGGCGGTGATCGGGCTGGGTAACCGAAAAACAGAGACTAAAACTCTGTTTTCTGATTTTTCCCAAGCTGCTGTTCACATGGGGAAGGCAGCCTTTTATTTATGAAGGCTGAACCGATCTCATAAAGGAGATATTAATCTTGGCTTAATATAGTATTAATTAAAGAAAGGGGGTTTCATATAGGAGGGTGGCTGACATCAATATTGGGGGTTTCAACCAGGAATGGTTTCAACGGCTGGCTGGAATAAGAAATGGGTAGAGATTTTAAGAGAGGATTTTAATGAACATAAATGGATATTAATGTTGGCTCTTAAAACTCAAATAATTCTGAAAGTATATGCAATACCAAATATAATTTCAGAATTAAGGTTTTTTTTTTAAATAATGATAATAATATAATAATAGCTAAATTTTAATGTCATTTCCCTTGCTTGCCTAGATCAATATTACCCCTAATTTGACGGACCTTTACATTCATGATCTTATTAGCCGGTCACACCAATAAGCCGAAAGATAGTGCGCGAGTAACATGCGCGATACAACATGCGTGAAACAAAAGATGCGCGAAGACGTGCGCAACAATAATAAAAATACTGAAAATAAAATAAAAAATAAAAGATGCAAACTTGGGTTGCATCAGATACTCATCTGGAGGATCATCGCACTATGATTGTCTTCATTGTTGAACCTCTCGATGAGCCTCCTGATGAGCCACCACTCCCTTGGGAGGGTCAAGGGTCTAGTTTTGACTTTGTTGTGGGTGTCCCATTTATTTCCATAGACACTATTATTGGTGATTGTTCTCTTTTGGAGAATCATCTTGTCATTATTGACCCCCTTGGTAAACCCTTCGTTGAGTCCCCGACTACGTTGTTAAAGGCGCGCCTTAGGCGCACCTAAGGCTCAAGACTCACATGGCTCAGAAGTTTTCGCCTTCGTGCGCCTTTGGTGCATAAAAGGCACACCTAAGTGCAATTCATGTTGTAAACGTTTTGTTTTCAAAACAAAGAAAGAAATAATGTAACATCTCATTAATTTTTGCATTGTTTAGTGTTTGTGAAACATAATCGAGTGTTGAGACTTAGATTTTATGCAAGTGACCGCATTGATTCTATTTTTAAGAGATATAAATGATAGTAATGAATGATTAATGATTAGAATAAATAAAGAATCTTATCAAGAAGATGAACTGTTGTTTGATGTTGATTATTTAAATTGAATGTGGTTGCGTCTTGCCTTCGTTAGGCGCTCGCATGCGCCTTTAGCCTTGCGCCTAGGCTCCAAGACCCTTTTGAGCCTTTGTGCACCTTGCGCCTTTAATAACTAAGGTCCCCGAAAGACCCATTTGACAAGCTTCCCTTCGTAAGGAGTACTTACCTTAGTATGCATGGCGCGTGCCTTTGCACGAGTGAGCTTTACGTTCAAGATGACTTTTCTCATATACCTTATCATTTGAGAGGCACCCGACACACCCTTGCTTTGCATTCGTTTTTCATCATCTGCGTCGGTCCTTTTGGTAATGACATCATTCACGATGAATTTTTCTATCTATCACTGGGTGAGCCTCCCGATGGCTTACAACCCTTGGGATGTATTTGACATCCCAGAGTTCTGCAACTTAGTACCGATGTCTCAAGAAATCATTTAGGTATTCGTCGCCCACTCGACGAATATTTCTACATTCCATCCAAAGTGCCTCCTGATAGGCCACCCCATTTTAGAAATATTCAGGCCATTGTCAGATTTTCCCCTACAGAGCGTGTCGAGTATGTCGTGTTTAATTTGCATCATTCACATCATTTGCATAAGTCTGAGGAGTCATTTGTTCATCATTTGTATGTGTTACATGAGTCGGTCCGACGAAGGATCAATAATGATAATGAATCTTATAAATCTTATGCATATAACCACAGGAGGGAGCAAATATTTCATGAAGGCGGACATGTGATGGTGTGATTCCGTGCTGAAAGGCTCCCTCGGGAGCCTGCTAAAAATTTGAGCGTCAGGCGAATGGGTCCCCATACACTCATACTCACGAGATGGATCAAAGTAAATGCATACGAGCTTGATATCCACGAGAGTATGAATATCCATCCCATATCTAATATTGAGGACCTGACGCCATGCTACGAGCCTCCCGAGTGTGTGGACCCGTATTGTGGAGATCTCACGGAGCCTATACCACCACATCCCCGGTTCTACACCATGTCCATTCCTGAGCCCCACCCGCCTTTGAGTCAGTCTCCTATGGTTTCATTGTCTGCACCAGCGATTATACCGGGATTACCAATACATCATTGGATACTTAAGAACATTACTGATATTGTGGCCTACGCGTACATGACCACGCTTGACGGACAAACATGAGAGTGTTGGATCTACTGACGACCTTAGAGTGGGGGGGGGGGGGGGGGGTGAATAAGGGTTTTATAAATTTATATTTTATTAGAAATGTTTTTGCCAAAATGATTATTAAAAATACTTTTAGAGCATAGAAAAAAATCTAGTTAATAGAACATAGAAAAACATGATTTTATTTCATAATAAGTTGGTTACAAAAAGGTTGATTTTTGTAACGCTAGAAATCAAGGCGGTACATGAAAAAATCTTTTTGTTTTCTATACCGACCCTTCTCCTAAGGACCGGTTGACTCTAGTCTATCTCTCCTTAGATAAGGCTTCAAGCCGCCCCTTGATCTAAACCCAAGATCTAGTCGCCAACATCTGCGGTGAATTCCTCCATAAGCCGCACACGGACCTAGTCGCCAACCACGGGCGAATTCCACTACCGATTCAAAAATGATCAAAATGTAAAAGAGAAATACAAGATTAAACTCATAACTAAAAAACTCCCTTTAATGAGACTCTGAAGGAGATGATGAAGAAACACAAGAGATCGTCGTTGTTGATGCGTTCGTCCTTCGCGTTGAATGAGCGTCGATCGAATCCTCCTTCAAGTTCCTTTCTTGATCTTCAAAATAATCCACAGGAGTCACCAATGTCTTGAGACGAGCCTCTGGAAATATTTCGGAGTGGTAGGGCAAAAGGCGTCTCAGATTCGTCGACACGAAAGAAGAAGCGAAGCCACCTTTTTATAAACTATGTCTGTTACCGCCGGTGGTAGAACTTACCGCTGTGCGGTACCGCTTTAGGCAACCATTTGGTGCGTCGGATCTGCAGACATGGAAAAAGATATTCTTCATTTAAGGCAGTCTCATTTTAAGCAACACCTACCGCGCCGCGCTAGGGATACCGCGGAGCGCTAGCTTCATATATGCTCTTCCGTTGATATATTGCTTTATTTGGCTCCTCAATTAGTCGTTGATTGCCGAGCTTGCCATATGCTACCGCTGGGCGTTAGTGTTAGCGCGCTGCGGTAATACTTGCTAAAGATGGACTTGCTCCCACCAATCCTTGCATTCAAATGCACTTTGTCAGCTGTCCCTCATTCATCAACACTACTGCCAGCGGTAGGTCCTACCGCCCCGCGGTAACTCTCAATTCAGAGCACGATTCCCGCGGTAACTCTCAATTCAGAGCACGATCTTCGTTCTGTATTGCATATCCTGATCACGCGAATCGGGGCATTGTACATGTAGTTCCTGCACACTATAAACACACACAAGTATGATCAAATACATAATGAGATTTGTTATTCTCAAGCCAAGAGATGCGGAACACATGTTCCAACAGAGAGTACAAGGGAGAGGATGTTCCTTTATCGACGATACGTAGACGACCTTTGATGGACCACATCGATTCTTACCTGGCATACATCAAGAGGATTCCGATCTCTATTCATCAGGAGATAAATTCTTTCAAGCTGTGGAGAATGATGGAGAACGGCGGCGCGAACCCGCTGTGGAGCACGAGCTTTGGGCCCTTTCGGGGTTGATTGGACATCTGCCATATTTAGCATCTCTGGATTGACGATCCAACTCCGCGGATGCGTCTGGATTTTTGTTTACATATTTTTTTCATATATTGCTTTGTCATTTTTAGGGTTTATTTAGTGAGATCAGACAATTGACACTCTCGGCCAATCATAGCCGTTGATGTTAGGGTGCCCTAAATGTCCTTTTATTATAAATAGGAGTAGGGGGCAGCCATTTTGGTTCATTGCTGACTTTGGAGAAAATGACTTCCCGGAATCCGACAATCTCTCGTGGTGCGACGCCGCGAAGCCTAAGGTGTCCTTGGGTTTGTATCTTGTACCCTCTCGAGGTGCGACGGCGCGAAGCCCTAAGGTGGACTCCTTGGATTTGTACCTTGTATCCCCCCCTCCACCCACCCCCCACCCCCCACCATAAACCACTTCAGCCCCTCCACCGAAAACCCTACAACATGTAACTAAAGCTGAAAACCACCCACCCTCCACCGAAAACCCTCACTAAATCTGTCTCTGTTTCCCTCCATGAAACCAAGCCTCTCCCCCTCTTTTGTTTTCCTCCCTGAAATATCCCTCCTTCCTCTTTCCCTCACGGAAAAACAACCGTTGTTTTCTCCGAGGAAAGGCCCACTGACGCTGTCTCTTTTGTCCACCATTGCTGCCCCTTTCTTCCACTGTCGCTGCCTCCTTTTTCCTGCCAGGAGAAGACCAATTGCTGCTGCCTTTTTATCCCAGGAAAATCCCAATTGCTGCTTCCCTTTTATCTCAGGAAAAACCCATTGAAACTCTCTGTTTTCTCTTCAGGGAATCCACGCATCAGCCACCGAAACCCTTCAGTTTTTCCCAGAAAGTTCACGCAACAACCCCAACTGTTCTCCCAGAAAACTCACGCGTCAATCTCCATCCCAACCCCATCCGACTGCCTCTTTTTCCTCCCCTGCAAAATCTTTCCATTAGCTCATAGGAAACCTCACTTAGGCTTACAATCTTCCCCATCCAGGTCTCATCTGATAACCCCTCTTTTCCCATCACAACTTCCCCATTTAACACCACACATCATTCCTTCCTTCTCCGGATAGACATCAACCACCCGCAAGTCATCGAATCTCCAGTCCACGGCTACTTCCCTTAGTGAGTATTTTATTGTTGTATGGAGTTTTTTGTTTTCAGGATTAACTATGATATTGTAAACTTTGCTCTTTTGGATCTATTGAATTGTGGAATTTTATTATGGGATATTTTGTGTTTGTAGGAACTATTCGCCGTGCTCTCTCGCTTTGAGTCTCCATGTAGAGGAAAGTCTAAAGCTTGCTTTGCCTAAAAGAAATAAATTGCTTCGCTTAAATTATCGCTTGAGATTTAATTATTTTGTGCTTGCTTTGTTCTCTTCGTCGCATCCTGTTTTCATACTACATATACGAGAGTTACATATTTCCACCTCATTTAGTGTTGTTTGTTAGTCGCACATCCACGTGTCCCACCCTTCATTAGATGGTGTTTAGGTTCATTGCATTCGTTGCATGAATTTTAGCATTCCATGTAGGGTTAGGGCATCATTTGTCCGCCACTTATAGATTTGTCCTGCATCTGTCTCTAAGAGAGGAGAAAAGTTATTTTGGCAAAGTACCGTCAATAGTCATTGAGTTCAGTTGAAAGGACAAAACACAGGTGACCATATACCATCACAATTTTTTTTGTTTCTCTATTAATGTATGTTAAAATTATCAAATTATATTTGTCTTCATGTCTTAGATGTTCGTATCTAAGTTGACAATAGTCATGCTAGTTTAAGTTTACTAAACTATATTTGTTATCATATCCTAGTTGTTCTCGTGTCTAAGTTGTCTAAAATTTTGCTAGTTAATGTTACCAACTATGTTTGTGTCATATCCTATCTGTTTTCGTGTCTAGGTTGTCTAAAGTTGAAAGTTTTATGTTGATTTTCTACGTTCTCTAGACCTGTACTTAAGTTGTGTTTATTTTCTGTCTTTAACTGCCCTTCGGGTCCACCATCGCTTCCGTTGCTGTGGTTCGTCTCGAGCCAAGCAAGAACGACTGGTAGACTAGAAAGTATTTCTGTGACTACTATTGGCTAAAGCGATCGATTTGTGCTCAGAGAGCGCAACAGAAGCGTGGTGAGCCCATAACCCACAGGTCATGAGATCGAAACCTACCTCTGATACCCTTGTAAGACCCCCCCCCCCCTCCCCCGGTAATTAAGCACGACGAGGGGATCTTATCGCACACCCCCGCCAATTCGCAACAAAGAAGGGAATAACGGAAGAGTAGAGAGGTATGGGCGTCCTAACCCCTTCATTCTCTCATAACGCTAGGAACCAATGATGGTGCTAAGCGAATCACAATCACATCACAAATAGAGTACACTATAAGCAATAACGGAAGTACTAGCGGAAAATTAACAACCACATAGTAGATCACAGAAACATACGAGAATATGAGAAGACAAAAAGCAACCCCACAACGACACGATGCCCCACAGTCTAAGTACAACAGTTTATAGAAAGTCCCGGGCTCACAAGTAAACATGTCAAACCGGATAAACACTAATATACAAAATACTTAGAGTAACAACCAAAATACTTAGAGTCAAACCCAAAATACTTCGAATTTATAAACCTACTGAGCTAACTATAGTACAAATGATGTTGCTTAGAGTAACAACCATCCTCTGTAAGCCTTTATCTCCACATCAGGTCCACGACATGTCCACGTCATGTCCACATCTTAGCTCCTGGAACTCTTAGAGGAGTCAACCGATGGTGAGGGTTATCAAATACTGTGTATAAGCTAAGTGGTTCCCTCCTCTCCTGCTGACTCCCTGAGCCCCTAATATGCTCAAGGGAGGCGGTAACCGGTCCTGCAGTAAGTGTCAGCACAGTGCAATATATATGCATATATATAAATATGAAGCAGTATGGACAATTGCATATTTTAAGGAATGCAGTAATATTAATAAGAAGTGCGGTAATAGATGATGACAATAAGTAAAACACATCATTGTTTCTACCCTAGCGGTGTCCACAACACAGACATTCTCATATGCACATTAACTAATATAAGTAAGAGTGTTTATGTAAATAACCAATCATATAAAGACGCTCATACGAGTTTATATGATTGGGATCTTGCATAATATAACCTACATTATCATGTACAAACACACCTATGATCTATCCTCGCAACCAATAGAAAGACAATCAAGTCTATCCTTGTTAGAGGAGTGTCACAACCCATAATCAACATTACTCATCAGAGTCACACTATGTAAATACATATATCGCTATCATCACATCCAAGCATGCACATATACACTATGTTGACATAGATTTATCATGCACGGTGTCGAGACGCAAATACCCGATTTTAATCGAGTGCAAACTAATGACTGAGATCACTTATTCGTGGGGTAGCTAGTCCCATATGCACCAACGCCGTGGCCAAATGGTGGCAGTGACACGTCCTGACCACTTCTAGGGTATTTAAGCATAATCATCCCTAGGCCTTTCGTACGGCTGTCTGACACCGTACTCATTCTTTGCTCATATTGGTGGTATAACTAAAAGAACCGAAGTATAACTCATGTCGAACCCAGATGGTTAACACCTAAACAAACAACAACTAGGCTAGGGCACACACTGACGTTCGACCATGACGCTATCCACGAGTCACTATCCAAACCGTCCGGTATGTGTCGTCGACAGGGGCAGTCGGGCCGCCACATAATTCACATGCATTATTATTTCATACATGCAGAGTACACTGTAATTCAATACCAACAAGGGGAGGCGATCAACCAGCTACCCTACCCAACCAAGAGAACTAAACGCATCAGATTAGACATCCTAATTACTTGCAGACATAAAATAGGATTTGGGGCTATCTATCATATATGCTTGGCGAACGTGGCTATGATCTTGGAAGACATCATGCCCTAATTAATTATTATTAAAATAGGTAATGTTATCAGCGTTGGTTAGACTATTCTACTCTAAGGTAGAGTATGTATTCGACGTATTTGATTTCTTCCCTGTCGTAAGCTTCACCGATTATTTCCATTGCTCGACCGTCGTTGATTTCGTCCTACAATCCACCGTCGATCTCACCGTAGAATTTAATATTATTTATTGTCTCGCGATTGTCGTTATTTTGATCGCGCACATCAATATAATTTATCGCCGCACAATTGTCGTTATTTTGATCGCGCTCATATGATATTATTTGTTGTCGCGCGATCATTGTTATTTCGATCGCGCGAACAATATTATTTATCGACGCGCGACCGTTATTATTTTGATCACACGATTCAATATTATTTATCGTCGCGCGATCGTCGTAATTTCGATCGCGCGATTCAATATTATTTTTTCATCGTTAATTAATCTTATGAACCGGTTAAGGTGCCGTCGAGTGACCTTGAGGTCACGGGTTCGAGTCCTGGAAGCGGCCTCTTGCAAAAATGCAAGGTAAGGTTTGCCTACATTTCACCCTTGTGGTGTGACCCTTCCCCGGAACCTTGCTGCGCGGGGATGCTTTGTGCACCGTGCTGCCTTTTTTTAATTAATCTTATGAACCACTAAATGTTCAACATTGGTTTACAATAAGCGACGTGACAGTTAAAGATTTATATTGTTCTAATCATTTCTCTTTCACGAGCTCAGTTGTTGTGAGTATTCACACCTTTACCGACAAGGTCACCGGAGATGGGTTCTTAGACCCTATACAACTCCAAGAGGGACTCGTGGAAACAAGGTTGCTCTCGCCGTCGGTGAACCGAATCCTAAGCACTATTAACAACATAAAGCTCTAAATGCCAGAAACATAGATCTAAGGTTCAGAGGTGGAGGGAAGGAACTCAACGGGTGTCCATGAATGCTATCTGTAGGAGAACACATTTGGAAAGCACTAATTGGAATATTCAACCAATAATATGATGTTCACCACTTAATACAAGAAGAATAGGTCCTTAAATAGGACAAGGGAGAAAGAAGAAAAGAGAGAATAAGCAATGTAAGACTAACGGAGCCTAAGGAGGAAAGGGCCAAAAGGGCCTTTTTATACATGAGCTTTATATGTTCTAACACTCCCCCGCAAGCTGGAGCATACAAGTCGTAGGCACCAAGCTTGGAAAGGCACTTCTGGTACAGAGAGCGAGGTAGAGCTTTTGTAAGAACATCAGAGACTTGATCAGCAGCAGGAACATGACGAAGACAAACTTTTTGAAGTCGAACCTTTTCCCGGACAAAGTGACAGTCAACCTCGATATGCTTGGTGTGTTCGTGAAACACAGGATTTTCAGCAATGTATAGCATCTTGACTATCACAAAAGAGAATTGTCGGAGCCGGAAGCTGGACTCCTAAATCAGTGAGGAGACTCTCAAGCCATGTGAGTTCAGAGACAACGACGGCCATGGAACGATACTCATCTTCAACGGAGGAGCGAGTAACCACCGTTTGCTTCTTGCTTTGCCAGGTAACTAGATTTCCACCAAAGTATGTGCAGTAATCGCTGGTTGAGCGACGATCATCGAGAGACCCAGCATAATCAGCATCACAGTATGCCACAAGAGATAGAGAGGTGGAAGGCTTGTATACCTGGCCTTGTCCAAGAGCATTCTTTAAGTATCTAAGAATTCGTTCGACAGCCTGAATGTGGGAAGTCCGACGACATTTGTGCGTCGCTCCTGTCCATGGTTGGATCTTGCCAGTCGTCGCCGAAAGGTCGTCGACCTCTTTGAGTGTGCTGCTCTCTGTCGATTTGGTGAGTGGAAGTTCATGAGTGGGGTTTCTGAATAGAAAAGTTTGTCGGAGAATGAGGAGAGTTGGAGGCTCTCAATTTACTAGAGAAGCACGCCAGAAATGGGGCTGCTCTCGATTTCCCTTGGCAGAGGGCTGTTTTTGCCTTTTGGAGGAGAAAAGAAGGTGGGGCTTGAAGCTTGGAGGTGGAGAGCTCATTGGAGCTAGGTAGAGCTGCTCGTCGGCCTTGATAGGAGAGGAGGTGCTCTCGGATAGAGAGGTGGCTCTGTCAGGTATGGAGAGAGCTTGGAACTGCTCGGCAATGGAAGCGAGCTCAGTTTTCGGTCTTTGGAGGGGAAGAGCTCGAGTAGGGCGTACCCTGGAGAGATCTCGCCAGAGAGGGAGCTCGCCGTCCGGAGGAAGTGAAGAAGGAGATTGTCTCTAATCTCGTTTTAGTCGGCTGCTGCAAGGACGCGTGGGGCGACGACTGTTGGTCGTGAGATTGGAGAGGTGATGATGCGTTACCAGAATGGAGAGGGGCTCGCCGACCTTGGAGAGGAAGAAGGATCGCGGCTAAGGTTGGCATGGGTGGTCGGGTATGGATATTTGCTAGAGGCGTCTGTTATCGTGAAAATGGAGGAAAGAGAGAAGATGGATAGTTAACCTAAAACTAAATAATATATATATTAAAATAACTTAATAATTAATAATATGAGGCCTTCTTTCATTCCCACTTAAACCCTCGTAATTTTCTCTACGGGACTCAAAATCTATCTCGGACGGGCTCGTTACGACCGTCTCCACACCCACTAGAACGATCTGATGTCAATTTTGAGTTCATTTGCTTATTTTACGCTTCCCAGAACATTTGCGGGCCAATTTACTTGAACATCGAAAACTGCTCTAATGATGTTAGAATCGTACACGGATGACTCAGTTGGACTCGTATTGTCGATACGAGTCTAACAAAATTGACTGGGATCATTTCTGAGTCCGTTTACTCGATTCCATCTTTTCAGGTAATTACGATACTTAAAAATCGCGTCCGAACGTCAAATTCTCTTATATTCATCGAAATTTAGTGCGGACGATTCCGTTGGACTAGTATTGACGTTACGAGTCTAACAACACCGGCTGGGGTGTGATTTTGAGGTCATTTGCTCAATTTTCACTTTTTGGTAAATGCGTTACTTAAAACTGCGTCGATCCATCAAATTATCTGATACTCATCGGAATTGAGCGTGGTCGACTCTGTTAGACTGTATAAACTTTACGAGTCTAACTACGCTAATTGAAATCGATTTTGAGGTCATCTGCTCAAAAACTCATATTCGAGGCGTCGCGAAGCTCGACACGGACTGTTTTGGTCAACTTCATAAATATGCATTGGAATACGACGAAACAAACGTCGTTGAGTTCGTATTGATCTTACGAGTGCAATGTCACTGATCAGAATCCATTTTTGGTCCACCATCTTTTACACTTATTTTCAGAGTGCAGGCGGCCCCTGCAAACTTGCTATTGATGGTGGGAGTTGCGTCAATATCGTCGCTAAGAAGGCGCTTGAGCGGATGCAACTCACCCCTGAGCCACACCCTCATCCCTACCGTGTCCTATGGGTGGACAAATCCGCTATCCAGGTCTCCCAGCGATGCTTAGTGCCATTGCGGTTAGCGTCCTTCGAGGACAAGGTTTGGTGTGATGTCATCCCGATGGATGTGGCCCATGTACTTCTAGGTCGACCTTGGTTGTATGATCGAGACGTTACGTGTTACGGGAGATCGAACACATGCGTATTCTACGACCGGGGACTGAATGTCACCTTGTCCCCGACCCAGCCCAAGGACTCACCCAAGGGCAAGACCGACTCCCCCGTCAGTGCCGGGCCCCCCAGGCCTCTGCACCTGCTGAGGATGCATGATTTTATGAGAGAGGGCCTAGAATCGGGGATTGTATTCATTGTAGCGGCCACCCTGGCTCCCGACACCCCTAGTGGTGGTGCCGCCCCCACCGACCCTGATGTACAGCGACTGTTGAGAGATTATACGGATATCACGCCCGAGGAGCTTCCCGATGAGCTTCCTCCCCTGAGAGATATTCAGCACGCGATCGACCTCGTGCCTGGAGCATCTTTGCCCAACCTCCCACACTATCGTATGAGTCCGACCGAGCATGCCGAACTGAAGCGGCAGGTCGATGAGTTACTTAGGAAGGGTTTTGTGCGCGAGAGCTTGAGCCCATGCGCAGTCCCAACCCTTCTCACCCCGAAGAAGGACGGGAGTTGGCGCATGTGCGTGGACAGTAGAGCCATCAATAAAATCACAGTGAAATACCGTTTCCCGATTCCCCGCCTCGATGACTTACTTGACGCTATGTCTGGCGCCCGTATCTTCACGAAGATCGACCTTAGGAGCGGGTATCACCAGATTAGAGTCCGTGAGGGAGATGAATGGAAGACGGCCTTCAAGACGAAGGATGGACTATTTGAGTGGCTAGTGATGCCTTTCGGATTGTCGAACGCCCCCAGTACGTTCATGCGGGTGATGACCCAGGTCCTGCGGCCCTACATGGGCAAGTTCCTAGTTGTGTACTTCGATGACATTCTTATTTACAGCCAGGAGCGTACTGACCACCTATATCACGTCCGTTTCGTGTTCGACATCCTTAGGAGGGAGCATCTATTTATCAACATGAAAAAGTGCGATTTTCTAGCTGAGTCGGTGCACTTCCTTGGGTACATTATTTCTGCGTCGGGCATCTGCGTAGATCCCGACAAAGTGAGAGCCATCCGTGAGTGGCCCGTTCCCACCACCATCCATGAGGCCAGGAGTTTCCATGGACTAGCCACCTTCTACAGGAGGTTCGTCCGTGGGTTTAGTGCTCTTATGGCCCCCTTTACGAGTTGCCTGCGTAAAGGAGATTTCGTGTGGACCCCGGCCGCCACTAGAGCATTCGAAGAGATCAAGAATCGGCTAGCATCTGCCCCTGTCCTTAGATTACCAGATTTCAGCCTCGCTTTTGAGGTCGCATGTGACGCTTCAGGACTGGGGATTGGGGGAGTACTTAGTCAGGAGGGCCACCCCATTGCTTATTTCAGCGAGAAGCTGAACGAGGCCCGCCAGCGGTATTCCACATATGACCGGGAGTTCTACGCGATAGTCCAGACCCTGCGGTACTGGCGACACTATCTCCTACACAAAGAGTTCGTGCTGTATTCTGACCATCAGGCCTTACGTTATCTAGAATCCCAGTCGAAGCTTAGCCATAGGCACGCCAAGTGGGTAGAGTTCCTGCAGAGCTATCACTACGTTATCAAACACCGCGCGGGTGTTGATAACAAACCCGCCGATGCCTTGAGTCGCCGGATTAGTCTCTTGCAGACGATGAGCACGCGTGCCACTGGGTTTGAGCGCCTTGTCGTAGAGTACGCTGAGTGTTCTGACTTTGGGGATATCTATAGGTCCCTCACTCGAGACCCACCTGATACGGTCGAGGGATTTACTGTTTCTGAGGGATACCTGTTTTTCGGCACCCGACTCTGCATCCCCTCTACTTCCCTTCGCGACTTTCTGATTTGGGAGATGCACGCAGGAGGTGCCGCGGGGCACTTTGGGCGTGACAAGACTACCGCCTTAGTGGAGGATCGTTTTTATTGGCCCTCACTGAAGAGGGACGTGGCGCGTGTGACGAGGCACTGTGGGACATGCCAAGTGGCAAAAGGTTCACGCCAACCTAGCGGCCTGTATTCCCCATTACCTGTTCCTCACAGGCCTTGGGTTGACATTAGCATGGACTTTGTTCTTGGGCTACCCCGTACGCCCAAGAAACATGACTCCATTTATGTTGTCGTGGACCGTTTTTCGAAGATGGCCCACTTCATCCCGTGTCGCAAGACTGCCGATGCCTCCCTGGTTGCCGCCCTATTCTTTAGGGACGTTTTTAGGTATCACGGGTTACCTTCCTCCATAGTGTCTGATCGTGATGTCCGATTCATGAGCTACTTTTGGAAGACACTATGGATGAAGACTGGCACCACTCTCAAGTTTTCCACCGCGTACCACCCACAGACGGATGGACAAAATGAGGTGGTCAATAGGAGTTTAGGTTCTCTCCTACGTTGTCTTGTGGGTGAGCATGTATGTACTTGGGATTCAGTGTTACCCCTAGCAGAGTTCGCATACAATAGCTCGGTGAATAGGACTACTGGTCTTAGCCCCTTCCACATCCTGTTAGGATACGAGCCTAGGAAGCCGATCGACCTAGTTCCCCTCCCACTTGAGACCCGTCCTAGCGAGTCGGCCGAATCCTTTATACAGCACATGCATGAGCTTCACGAGTCCATCCGAAAGAAAATCGCAACAAGTAATGATAATTATAAAGCCTATGCGGATGTACACAGGAAGGAGAGGAGCTTTGAGATTGGCACACAGGTGTTGGTTCGTCTTCGTGCTGAGAGGTTCCCCTCGGGAACTGCAAAGAAACTAAATGCTAGACGGATGAGCCCTTATACGGTAGTGCAAAGGATAGGGCCAAATGCTTATGAGATTGATATTCCAAGGCACATGGGGATCAGCAGAATATTCAATGTGGAAGACTTGACTCCATACTACGACGAGCAAACTTATGAGGATCCTTTCGCCCCCCTTCCGTCAGAGCCGCCATTTGAGCCACCACCTCCCCAGTTGTCACCGTTACCCTCTCAGTCCCAGCCCACAGCGACACCGCCTGGGGACCTGGCAGCACCACCGGTTGTGCCACCACCGGAGAGTTCATTAGAGAGTGAGCCGCCACCTGCAGAGGCGGATACCGATCTGGAGACCATTGAGGGCATCTTAGCCCATGACTACATGACAGCAGCAGATCCGAGCACTTTGCGATACTTGGTCCACTGGAGGGGCCGTCCCAGCTTTGACGACACTTGGATCGCCCCGGGAGAACTTGCGAGGATTGCCCCCGAGCTACGCCACGAGTATGATCACCTCCATTTCTCAGAGATGAATGCTTCTAAGCCGGGGGGAGTTGATGGAGATCGACAGCGACGACGATGGCCCACGCACGTGTATTCCCGCCGCAAGCGGGCGTGATTTTCTGATTCCGCATTTTGAGAGCCCTCCCGGACGATCCGAGCCCGTGGATGCGTCCGGAAGGTCGACGAGAGTATATTTTGTATTTTGTTTTACTTTATTCGGACAAGTTTTGGCGTTATTTTGGCACCCGAAAGATCGGGCGATCTGAGCCCTTGCTTTCGGATACCCTAGCTCTCATTTTCTATTTATTTGGAGCCATGAGGAGGGTTTAGGCACCGAGTGTTTGAGCGATTCTTGCAGCCGGTCCGTTGGTGCGACGCCAACACCCCCAGGTGCGACGCCTAGGGCTCCGATCCGCCATTCACAATCACACCACAAACAGAGTACACTATAAGGAGTAGCAGAAGAAATACTAGCGAAAGAGTAACAACCACGTAGTAGATCACAGAAACATACGAGAATATGAGAAGACATAAAACAACCACAACAACGTCACGATGACCCCATAGTTTAACTACAACAATCTATAAAATGTCTGGGGGCTCACAAGTAAACATGTCAAACCAGATAAACACTATGATGGAGATCGACAGCGACGACGATGGCCCACGCACGTGTATTCCCGCCGCAAGCGGGCGTGATTTTCTGATTCCGCATTTTGAGAGCCCTCCCGGACGATCCGAGCCCGTGGATGCGTCCGGAAGGTCGACGAGAGTATATTTTGTATTTTGTTTTACTTTATTCGGACAAGTTTTGGCGTTATTTTGGCACCCGAAAGATCGGGCGATCTGAGCCCTTGCTTTCGGATACCCTAGCTCTCATTTTCTATTTATTTGGAGCCATGAGGAGGGTTTAGGCACTGAGTGTTTGAGCGATTCTTGCAGCCGGTCCGTTGGTGCGACGCCAACACCCCCAGGTGCGACGCCTAGGGCTCCGATCCGCCGTTCGCTCCTTCTCCCCGCCTCCGCCAGCCTGCTCGCCGCCGGTAAGGCCCCTACGCCCCTTCCTCCTCCTCCACCGAGCCTCTCCCTGCCTCCCAACAACCAGCCGACCACCCTCCAGTCCTCCCTCTACCCGTCAGCCACCCTCCAGCCTCCCAGCAACCCCGTCAGCCACCTCCCAGCCCTCCCTCTACCCCGTCAGCCACCCTCCAGCTTACCGCTACCCCCGTCAGCCACCCCCACATCCGTCCTCCTTCCCGCTAGCCCTACGTCCAGCCCTCCACCCCTCCTTTCTCCCTCCGTGCAGCCACCATACCCCACCGCCATTGGCCACCAAAGGTCCGGATCCATTCCTCTCCGCATTTGGCGCCCCCGTCCGATTGGCTCCTCATTTTGATTGTAAGTTGCACGTAGATTTCAGATCTGAACATTGTTTACTTTGTTGGTTTGCTATGTGCTTTTGTTAATCATGTCCTATCATTTGGGTTGCTTGAGTTTGTGCTAACCTGCAGGGCTTTTCCGCTTATTATTTAATATTTGCACTCTCCGATTTGGAGCCGTATCTGTGCGCCGTTTCATTGCTCTAATCTTGTTTGTGAGAATTTGCAAAGGCTAAAATTAATTTTAAAACTACCCGGATCTTGTGAAGCTCGTGTAGTGTTGGTTTTCCCGCACCTTTACTCGCCAGTAGTGTGTCTAGTTTCACAAACCCCAGCCTGCCCCTGCGTCAGATTGGTATCAAAGCGTCAGGTTCACGCACGTCGCATGTTACGTAGTGGTAGGCCATTTAGACGAGATATGTCTGACCCAAACGTTACCGGTGAGCGGTCTAATGGCACCAACGCGGAGGTGTCCCTTGCCGACCTCCAACGCTTGATGCTAGAGCGATTCGACCAAATGGGTACCCAAATTAATGAACTTCGAGCACGCCAAGATAACTATGAAGGTCAAGGGGATCACCCCAATCCTGGTCGTCGCCCCCGACGACAACCTGGCCCCCCTGATTATGGTTATGAGACCCCAGGAGACCCCGTGCCAGATCGACACGACTACGGCCGTCACGACTACGGCCGTCACGACCGTCACGACTACGGCCGTCACGACCGTCACGACGGTTACCACGATGACATCACTCGCCGAGTTCGCTTAGAGGTATCATCTTTTGATGGTCAGCAGGACCCCGGAGCATTTAGTGATTGGCTTCGAGAGATGGAGCATTACTTTGATTGGTATGATATGAGTGATGAGCGTAAGGTTAGACTCGCACGGATAAAATTAGTGGGTTCTGCTATGAACTATTGGACTAGTGTCGAGCGAGCCCTGGAGCGTGATGGCTATCGACCCATCATTAGGTGGGAAGATATGAAGAGACGCCTGAAGGAGAAATATCTCCCCGACTCTTATCGTGATCGACTGCTTGATCAGGTCTATGCGCTACGACAGGGCACGTTGTCGGTAGCCGAATATATGACCAAATTCGATGACCTATTGGTGCGGAGTGACCTTCGAGAGGAGGGCAGCGCCGCAGCGTCCAGATTCCGGAACGGCCTGAGACCCGAAATTAAGAGAGAACTGATTCCCCACCGCCGAGAGACAGTCGAGCAGATTTATGAGTTGGCCCTAGAGTATGAACTCTACCTTCGGACCACTGGCTCCCGCCAGCAGCCTCCGAGGACTGATGGCCCCACATTCAGGAGGCCCACTCTTCCCCACCCTCAGGCTTCTGAGGATGCGAAAGGGAAGGTTGCTATGGCTGGACCCTCCAAGCCCAGCGGGCCTCAGTGTTACAGATGTTCTAGACGAGGTCATTATGCGGCACAGTGCCCCATGAGGAACTTGTTGATTGAAGATGAGGAGGACGAGGGTATGGACCCTATAATGGGGACTGAGGGAGATATTGTAGCCACCGTGGATGAGGACTGGGAGAGCGATGCAGAGAGGTCGTTAGAGTGTGGAGTTATACGCCGCCTTCTGCATACCCCGCGTGTGGAGGATGATTGGCGTCGGTCCACCATCTTTTACACTTATTTTCAGAGTGCAGGCGGCCCCTGCAAACTTGCTATTGATGGTGGGAGTTGTGTCAATATCGTCGCTAAGAAGGCGCTTGAGCGGATGCAACTCACCCCTGAGCCACACCCTCATCCCTACCGTGTCCTATGGGTGGACAAATTCGCTATCCAGGTCTCCCAGCGATGCTTAGTGCCATTGCGGTTAGCGTCCTTCGAGGACAAGGTTTGGTGTGATGTCATCCCGATGGATGTGGCCCATGTACTTCTAGGTCGACCTTGGTTGTATGATCGAGACGTTACGTGTTACGGGAGATCGAACACATGCGTATTCTACGACCGGGGACTGAATGTCACCTTGTCCCCGACCCAGCCCAAGGACTCACCCAAGGGCAAGACCGACTCCCCCGTCAGTGCCGGGCCCCCCAGGCCTCTGCACCTGCTGAGGATGCATGATTTTATGAGAGAGGGCCTAGAATCGGGGATTGTATTCATTGTAGCGGCCACCCTGGCTCCCGACACCCCTAGTGGTGGTGCCGCCCCCACCGACCCTGATGTACAGCGACTGTTGAGAGATTATACGGATATCACGCCCGAGGAGCTTCCCGATGAGCTTCCTCCCCTGAGAGATATTCAGCACGCGATCGACCTCGTGCCTGGAGCATCTTTGCCCAACCTCCCACACTATCGTATGAGTCCGACCGAGCATGCCGAACTGAAGCGGCAGGTCGATGAGTTACTTATGAAGGGTTTTGTGCGCGAGAGCTTGAGCCCATGCGCAGTCCCAACCCTTCTCACCCCGAAGAAGGACGGGAGTTGGCGCATGTGCGTGGACAGTAGAGCCATCAATAAAATCACAGTGAAATACCGTTTCCCGATTCCCCGCCTCGATGACTTACTTGACGCTATGTCTGGCGCCCGTATCTTCACGAAGATCGACCTTAGGAGCGGGTATCACCAGATTAGAGTCCGTGAGGGAGATGAATGGAAGACGGCCTTCAAGACGAAGGATGGACTATTTGAGTGGCTAGTGATGCCTTTCGGATTGTCGAACGCCCCCAGTACGTTCATGCGGGTGATGACCCAGGTCCTGCGGCCCTACATGGGCAAGTTCCTAGTTGTGTACTTCGATGACATTCTTATTTACAGCCAGGAGCGTACTGACCACCTATATCACGTCCGTTTCGTGTTCGACATCCTTAGGAGGGAGCATCTATTTATCAACATGAAAAAGTGCGATTTTCTAGCTGAGTCGGTGCACTTCCTTGGGTACATTATTTCTGCGTCGGGCATCTGCGTAGATCCCGACAAAGTGAGAGCCATCCGTGAGTGGCCCGTTCCCACCACCATCCATGAGGCCAGGAGTTTCCATGGACTAGCCACCTTCTACAGGAGGTTCGTCCGTGGGTTTAGTGCTCTTATGGCCCCCTTTACGAGTTGCCTGCGTAAAGGAGATTTCGTGTGGACCCCGGCCGCCACTAGAGCATTCGAAGAGATCAAGAATCGGCTAGCATCTGCCCCTGTCCTTAGATTACCAGATTTCAGCCTCGCTTTTGAGGTCGCATGTGACGCTTCAGGACTGGGGATTGGGGGAGTACTTAGTCAGGAGGGCCACCCCATTGCTTATTTCAGCGAGAAGCTGAACGAGGCCCGCCAGCGGTATTCCACATATGACCGGGAGTTCTACGCGATAGTCCAGACCCTGCGGTACTGGCGACACTATCTCCTACACAAAGAGTTCGTGCTGTATTCTGACCATCAGGCCTTACGTTATCTAGAATCCCAGTCGAAGCTTAGCCATAGGCACGCCAAGTGGGTAGAGTTCCTGCAGAGCTATCACTATGTTATCAAACACCGCGCGGGTGTTGATAACAAACCCGCCGATGCCTTGAGTCGCCGGATTAGTCTCTTGCAGACGATGAGCACGCGTGCCACTGGGTTTGTGCGCCTTATCGTAGAGTACGCTGAGTGTTCTGACTTTGGGGATATCTATAGGTCCCTCACTCGAGACCCACCTGATACGGTCGAGGGATTTACTGTTTCTGAGGGATACCTGTTTTTCGGCACCCGACTCTGCATCCCCTCTACTTCCCTTCGCGACTTTCTGATTTGGGAGATGCACGCAGGAGGTGCCGCGGGGCACTTTGGGCGTGACAAGACTACCGCCTTAGTGGAGGATCGTTTTTATTGGCCCTCACTGAAGAGGGACGTGGCGCGTGTGACGAGGCACTGTGGGACATGCCAAGTGGCAAAAGGTTCACGCCAACCTAGCGGCCTGTATTCCCCATTACCTATTCCTCACAGGCCTTGGGTTGACATTAGCATGGACTTTGTTCTTGGGCTACCCCGTACGCCCAAGAAACATGACTCCATTTATGTTGTCGTGGACCGTTTTTCGAAGATGGCCCACTTCATCCCGTGTCGCAAGACTGCCGATGCCTCCCTGGTTGCCGCCCTATTCTTTAGGGACGTTTTTAGGTATCACGGGTTACCTTCCTCCATAGTGTCTGATCGTGATGTCCGATTCATGAGCTACTTTTGGAAGACACTATGGATGAAGACTGGCACCACTCTCAAGTTTTCCACCGCGTACCACCCACAGACGGATCGACAAACTGAGGTGGTCAATAGGAGTTTAGGTTCTCTCCTACGTTGTCTTGTGGGTGAGCATGTATGTACTTGGGATTCAGTGTTACCCCTAGCAGAGTTCGCATACAATAGCTCGGTGAATAGGACTACTGGTCTTAGCCCCTTCCACATCCTGTTAGGATACGAGCCTAGGAAGCCGATCGACCTAGTTCCCCTCCCACTTGAGACCCGTCCTAGCGAGTCGGCGAATCCTTTATACAGCACATGCATGAGCTTCACGAGTCCATCCGAAAGAAAATCGCAACAAGTAATGATAATTATAAAGCCTATGCGGATGTACACAGGAAGGAGAGGAGCTTTGAGATTGGCACACAGGTGTTGGTTCGTCTTCGTGCTGAGAGGTTCCCCTCGGGAACTGCAAAGAAACTAAATGCTAGACGGATGAGCCCTTATACGGTAGTGCAAAGGATAGGGCCAAATGCTTATGAGATTGATATTCCAAGGCACATGGGGATCAGCAGAGTATTCAATGTGGAAGACTTGACTCCATACTACGACGAGCAAACTTATGAGGATCCTTTCGCCCCCCTTCCGTCAGAGCCGCCATTTGAGCCACCACCTCCCCAGTTGTCACCGTTACCCTCTCAGTCCCAGCCCACAGCGACACCGCCTGGGGACCTGGCAGCACCACCGGTTGTGCCACCACCGGAGAGTTCATTAGAGAGTGAGCCGCCACCTGCAGAGGCGGATACCGATCTGGAGACCATTGAGGGCATCTTAGCCCATGACTACATGACAGCAGCAGATCCGAGCACTTTGCGATACTTGGTCCACTGGAGGGGCCGTCCCAGCTTTGACGACACTTGGATCGCCCCGGGAGAACTTGCGAGGATTGCCCCCGAGCTACGCCACGAGTATGATCACCTCCATTTCTCGGAGATGAATGCTTCTAAGCCGGGGGGAGTTGATGGAGATCGACAGCGACGACGATGGCCCACGCACGTGTATTCCCGCCGCAAGCGGGCGTGATTTTCTGATTCCGCATTTTGAGAGCCCTCCCGGACGATCCGAGCCCGTGGATGCGTCCGGAAGGTCGACGAGAGTATATTTTGTATTTTGTTTTACTTTATTCGGACAAGTTTTGGCGTTATTTTGGCACCCGAAAGATCGGGCGATCTGAGCCCTTGATTTCGGATACCCTAGCTCTCATTTTCTATTTATTTGGAGCCATGAGGAGGGTTTAGGCACCGAGTGTTTGAGCGATTCTTGCAGCCGGTCCGTTGGTGCGACGCAAACACCCCCAGGTGCGACGCCTAGGGCTCCGATCCGCCGTTCGCTCCTTCTCCCCGCCTCCGCCAGCCTGCTCGCCGCCGGTAAGGCCCCTACGCCCCTTCCTCCTCCACCGAGCCTCTCCCTGCCTCCCAGCAACCAGCCGGCCACCCTCCAGTCCTCCCTCTACCCGTCAGCCACCCTCCAGCCTCCCAGCAACCCCGTCAGCCACCTCCCAGCCCTCCCTCTACCCCGTCAGCCACCCTCCAGCTTACCGCTACCCCCGTCAGCCACCCCCACATCCGTCCTCCTTCCCGCTAGCCCTACGTCCAGCCCTCCACCCCTCCTTTCTCCCTCCGTGCAGCCACCATACCCCACCGCCATTGGCCACCAAAGGTCCGGATCCATTCCTCTCCGCATTTGGCGCCCCCGTCCGATTGGCTCCTCATTTTGATTGTAAGTTGCACGTAGATTTCAGATCTGAACATTGTTTACTTTGTTGGTTTGCTATGTGCTTTTGTTAATCATGTCCTATCATTTGGGTTGCTTGAGTTTGTGCTAACCTACAGGGCTTTTCCGCTTATTATTTAATATTTGCACTCTCCGATTTGGAGCCGTATCTGTGCGCCGTTTCATTGCTCTAATCTTGTTTGTGAGAATTTGCAAAGGCTAAAATTAATTTTAAAACTACCCGGATCTTGTGAAGCTCGTGTAGTGTTGGTTTTCCCGCACCTTTACTCGCCAGTAGTGTGTCTAGTTTCACAAACCCCAGCCTGCCCCTGCGTCACACTAATATACAAAATATTGTAAATCTATAAACTTACTGAGCTAACTATAGGACTGGTGATGTTGCTAAGGGTAACAACCATCCTCTGTAAGCCTTTTATCTCCACGTCAAGTCCACGTCATGCCCATGTCAATTTCACATCATTTCCACGTCATGTCCATGTCAATTCCACATCATGTCCACGTCATAGCTCCTTGAACTCCAAGGGGAGTCAATCGATGGTGAAGGTTAGCTAAGTGATTCCCGCCACTCCCCCCGAGCCCCTAATATGCTCAAGGGAGGTGGTAAACTGTCCTGCTGTAAGTGTTAGCGCAATGCAATATATATACATATATATATATATATATAAATATGAAGCAGTATGAACAATTGCATATTGTAAGAAATGCAGTAATAGAGTAATAAGAGTGCGATAATAAATGAAGACAATAAGTAAAACACATCATTGTTTCTACCCTAGCGGTATCCACAACGCACGCATTCTCGTATGCACATTAACTGATATAAGTAAGAGTGTCTATGCAAATTATCAATCATATAAAGACGCTCGTGCGAGTTTATATGATTGAGATCTTGCATTATCTAACCTACACTATCAAGTACAAACACAACTATGATCTATCCTCACAACCAATAGAAAGCCAAGCAAGCCTATCCTCATCGTATGAGTGTCACAACCCATAATCAACACGACTCATCGAAGTCAAACTATGTAAATACATATATCGCTATCATCACATTCAAGCATGCACACAGAGAGAGAGAGAGAGAGAGAGAGAGAGAGAGAGAGAGAGAGAGAGAGAGAGAGAGAGAGAGAGAGAGAGAGAGAGAGAGAGAGAGAGAGACTATGTAGACGTAGATTTATCATCCACGGTGTCGATACGCAAACACCCGACCAGAGTGCAAACTAACAACTGGGATCACTTATTTGTGGGGTATCTAGTCCCACAGGCACCACCGTCGTGGCCAAACAGCGGCAATGACACGTTCTGACCACTTCTAGGGTATTTAAGCATAATTATCCCTAGGACTTACGTACGGCTGTCCGAGCCCGTACTCATTCTTCGCCCATACTGGCCGTATGACCAAAAGAGTCGAGGTATAGTTCATGTAGAACCTAGATGGCTAACACCTAAACAAACAACAACTAGGCTAGGGCACACACTGTCGTTCGACCATGCCGCTATTCATGAGTCACTGTCCTAACCCTCCTCTTGTGTGTGCCGTCGACAGGGTCAGTCGACCCTACCACATACATTCACATGCATTGTTATTTCATACAGGCAGAGTACACTATAATTCAATACCAACTAGGGGAGGTGATCAACTAGCTACCCTACCCAACCAAGAGAACTAAACATCTCCACCTATGCCAAATCCCAATCCCAATAATTTGTTATGTATATTCAACTTAATTTAAGTGCGATAAACACATCGAATTAGACATCCATGTTCAGCTTAATTTAAGTGCGATAAACGCATCAGATTAGACATTCATATTCAATTTAATTTAAGTGCTATAAACACATCGGATTAGACATCCTAACCACTTCCCAAACCTAAAGTAGGATTTAGAGTTATAAGTGTGATAAACGCATCTGATTAGACATCCTAGCCAATTCCAGACCTAAAATAGGGTTTTGGGCTCTCCGTCCTATATACTTGGCGGACACGGCTATGATCTCGGAAGATATCATGCCCTAATTACTTATTATTAAATAGATGATGTTATCGGCGTTGGTTCAACTATTTTACTCTAAGTCCGAGTATGTATTCAAAGTACATGATTTCTTCCCCGCCGTAAGCTTCACCGATTATTTCCATCACACGATCGTCGTTGATTTCGTCACACAATCCAATGTCGATCTCACCGCATGATTTAATATTATTTATCGTCGCGCGATCGTCGTTATTTCGATTACGCACATCAATATAATTTATCGACGCACGATCTTCGTTATTTTGATCGCGCGGATATTATTTGTTGTCGCACGATCGTTGTTTTTTCAATCGCGCGATACAATATTATTTACCGTCGCTTCGATCGTCGTTATTTCGATCGCGCGTTCGTCGTTATTTAGATCGCGCGATCGTCGTTATTTAGATCGCGCGATTCAATATTATTTACTGTCGCGCGATCATCGTTATTTCGATCGCGCGATCATCGTTATTTCGATCGCGCGATCATCGTTATTTCGATCATCGTTATTTCGATCGCGCGATTCAATATTATTTTTCCATCGTTAATTAATCTTATAAACCACTAACATTTCAACGTTGGTTTACAATAAGCGACGTGACGGTTAAGGATTTACATTGTTCTAATCATTTCTCTTTCACAAGCTCAAGTGTCGTGAGTATTCACCTATACCGACATGGATGGCTCAAGGGTCACCGGAGATGGGTTCTTAGACCCTCTACAGTTTTGAGAGGGCTTTGTGGAAGCAAGGTTGCTCTCGTCGTCGATGAACCATACCCTAAGCGCTATTAACTACAAAAAACTCTAAATGTAAGAAACCTAGATCTAAGGTTCAGATGGTGGAGGGAAGGAAATCACCAAGTGTCCATGCATGCTACCCAATCGCTGTGGAGGCATCATTTGTGTGTCGCTCCTGTCCATGGTTGGATCTCGCCGGTCATCGCCTAGAGGGCGCCATCCTTTTTCGATTTGGAGAGTGGAAGTTCACGAGTGGGGCTTCGAAAGAGAAAAGCTTGTCGGAGAATTAGGAGGAGAGCCGTAGGCTCTCGGTTTGCTGGAGAAGCTCGCCAGAAATGGGGCTGCTCTCGATTTGCCTTGGAAGAGGGCTGTTTTTTTCCAAAGGTGGGGCTCTGAGCTTGGAGGTGTGGGGCTCGGAGGTAGGTGGAGCTACTCGTCGACCTTTACAGGAGAGGAGGACGAGCTCTCAGATAGAGAGGTGGCGATGTCGGATATGGAGAGAGTTAGGAACTACTCGGGCATTGAGGCGAGCTCAGTTTTTGGCCTTTGGTGGGAAAGAGCTTGAGTAGGGCTTGCCTTGGAGAGATCTCGCCGGAGAGGGAGATAACCGTCCAGAGGAAGTGAAGAAGGAGATTGTCGCTGGTCTCGTTTCGGTCGGCTATTGCAAGGAGGTGTGGGGCGACGACTGCTAGTCGTGAGGTTGGAGAGGTGATGAGGCATTGCCGGGAAGAGGAGCTCGCCGACCTTGAACAGGAAGAAGGATTGAGACTAGGGTTGGCGAGGGTGGTCGAGTATGGATATTTTCTAGAGGCTCTGGGATCGTGTAAATAGAGGAAGGAGAGAAGATGGATAGTTAACCTAAAACTTAATAATATATATATTAAAATAACTTAATAATTAATAATAGGAGGCCTTCTTTCATTCCCACTTAAACCCTCATAATTTTCTCTACGAGGCTCGAAATCTGTCCCGGACGGGTTCATTACGACCGTCTCGTTGACACACCCACCGGAACAATCCGATGTCATTTCCGAGTTCATTTGCTCATTTTACGTTTCTCAGAGTATTTGCGGGCCGATTTACTTGAACGTCGAAAACTGCTCTAACGATGTTGGAATCGCATAAGGACGACTCCGTTGGGCTCGTATTGTTGATATGAGTCTAACGAACTGACTTGGATCAATTCTGAGTCCATTTACGCGATTCCACCTTTTCAGGTAATTATGATACTTGGAAATCACGCAAGAACGTCAAATTCTCTAATATTCATCGGAATTGAGTGAGGACTATTCCATTAGACTCGTATTGACGTCACGAGTCTAACGACACCGGTTGAGGTTGATTTTGAGGTCATTTGCTCATTTTTAATTTTTGGGTAAATAGGTTACTTAAAACTGTGTCGACCCATTAAATTCTCCGATACTCATCGGAATTGAGCGTGGTTGACTCCGTTGGACTCATATAGACTTTATGAGTCTAACTATGCTAACTGAAATCGATTCAGAGGTCATATGCTCAAAAAGACATATTTGAGGCCTCACGAAGTTCGACGCAGTCTGTTTTGGTCAACTTCATAAATATGCATTGGAATACGACGAAACAAACGACGTTGAGTTCGTATTGATCTCACGATGCAATGTCACTGACCGGAATCCATTCTGGATTCAATTACTCAAAAAACTTGTTAGAGTCATAGTAACTCAAGTTTCGGGGTAAACCCAGTGTAATCGGGCGCTGAGCCATCAGGTTCTCACAAGCCCCGAATAGGCTCATCAAAAGAGGTGATTGAACCCGCTAGATCCCCTAGGTGGTTCAATTGGCCGGGTCCAAATTTTGGGATGTGTTACACCTTTTCTAGTTTGTTTGAGATTTTCCTTGTAAGTTTTGGAATCATTCCTTCTACCAATACTATCTTATTTATATTAACTTAGTTGTTGCAAAATGTTAATTGCAATTGTTAAAAAAATCTCCAAAATTTCTTAACACTTTAGTTGATAACTTGTTCTTTAAGTTTTATGTTAAGATCTTTTTATAGAACTTAGTCTAAATTTGATCCGACATTTGCATAAATTGGACATTTTATTAAGCCTCCTAGAATTCGATTTTTTCGGACATATGTAGTATACGAGCAAGTTCTTCTTGGACATTTTCTTATTTTTATGTCTTCCTATATGAAAATTTAAAAATTCACACTATATTGTATTAATCTAAAATAATTTTTTATTCACCACAAAAAAGTTCAGAATTTCAAAATCATTTGATTCCTAATTCCTAAACAAGTATTGAAACTTTATGATGCAAGATGATCTAATAGCGGGGAATAATAAATGATTACTAAATACAAACACAATTCTGACTAGTAACTTACAATAATGAGTTTTTATAAAAATTAATGCTGGCTGTGAGGGGGAACTGGGAACGTGGGATCCAATTGTTGAGACCAGATGATTGGGGGGGGGGGGGTGTGGAAGGCCCATCATAGGGGTAGGGGAAATGTGAGAGTAAGTTGGGGATTAATCCAAGGGAATTAATTAGGAGATAGTGGGAGGTCATAAATGGAGTAGTGGGGAAGTGGCTTGGAAGTTGAGATGATGGTGGGAGGGTGGTCGCTGTCCGGAGGGGGCCTGAGGGGATTGCCGATAATGGTGGTGGTGTCCGGAGATGGTTTTTCGGCGATCGCTTGAAAATATAAAATGAGAGAAATTTAATTGGTGGTGAAGGGGTTTTGAGGAGGTGGTGGAGGCTTGTGATCGCCGGAAAATTGGAAAGAAGGAAATTTGAGTGGCTGTGGCCGGAGGTGTTTTCTGGCGATAGCTGAAAAACATAAAGTGGATGGAATTGGGACAAAGTGGGGTGGATGGATTTTTGGAGGGGAGTTTGGGGTAGTGGCGATGGTCGGCTACTGGAGGTGGGGAGGAAGGGGGGCTGCCAAGGGAGTTGGAGGGGGGAAGAGGTGGCCGACCATGGAGGTAGTGGCTAGGAGGGTGGTTAGCTCGATGGAGAGGGGAGGGAGGGGATAACTTCCAAGTTTCAGTTGAATTTTCCGGTTTCGGCACCGCGTGATCTAAAGGGGGATTCTTTTCTTCGCTCAATCTTTCAATACTCTCCAAATTGAACCCTCTATCCCTACTATACACTAAGGGGCCATCATGGATGATCATAATTCTTCGATCATGATGTCCCTAAAATACATCAAAATAAAAATCTGAAAATACAAAAAAATAACTAAAATTCACGGATCGTCGATCCACACAAAACAGACGGCTCCGATCGTCGTGTAGTTCTATGTGTCGCGACCCACGATCCCCATCACTTTATTAGTAGTCTTTATATTTTTCTGCATTTAAAGTTTTTTTGGTTTTTGGGTCCAAGTTTAGATATTTAAAGTTTGTTGATTTTTTTACCCTTTAATAGTTTATTTTTCTCAGAGTTTTCTTATTTCTTGAGTATCTAACCTCAAATGCTTAAAATACTAGAAGCTTTATTGGGCAACTAAAAATCTAAAGTTATTCCAACCAAAAAAAGTCCTATACTTATTCTTCCCCTTAGCCAAACCCTTATTATCAAAGGACTTCTGATGGAGATCAACGACCGACATGAGTCTATTCCCGTAGGAGGTGGTGAACCGCTACCCGTTCGGGCAATCCGACTCCGCGGTTGCGCCCGCACGGTCGTTTCGAGTCAGTTTGATGTATTATTTTATATTTTTAAGTCATATTTAACATTCGATCTGCTTGGACGTTGTGGGTCATTCGATTAGGATGCCCTATTTTCCGTTTGAGTATTTGTACATGCAGGTTACGGTGGGTGGGGCATTGATGGTTTAGTTCCCAGAATGTGGAACCGCCAATCTCCCACTCCCGGTGCGACACTGACGAGGACCCCTTGGTGTGACTTCAAGGCCGACGCCCTGCCTCTTTCCCCAGCCCCGTGAGCCTTTCCTCCTTTCCGCGCCTCCCATAGCCCGCAACAAATTCGCCAAGCTTCCTGCTCCCTCCCAGGTTTCTGATTCCTCCCTTACAGTGCACAAATTTCCCCTTACCGATCTCCAACCGCTCCCTTTATGCCGCAACCCTACATTACCCCCCCCCCCCCCCCCCCCCCCCCCCCCCCACTCGAGCACCGAGAAAATTCCAATACGCTTACCAGATTTCTCCAAGGCCTTCGTGGTGGCCTATGATGCGTCAGGACTTGGAATCGGCGCGGTACTTTGTCAAGAAGGTCATCCAGTTGCTTACTTCAGTGAGAAACTGAATGACGCCCGACAAAAGTACTCAAATTACGATCGAGAGTTCTATGCCATCGTGCAGGCTTTTCGCTACTGGCGTCATTATCTCCTGCATAAGGACTTTATTCTGTATTCTGATCATCAGGCCCTACCGTATCTCGACTCGCAGAAGAAATTAGGCCACCGCTACGCGAAATGGGTGGAATATATGCAGGATTATCATTACGTTATCAAACACCGAGCGGGTGTCGAGAACAAGCCGGCTGACGCCCTGAGTCGCCGAGTCAGCATCCTCCACACCATGAGCACACAAGTTGAGGGTTTTGAGCGTCATAGTTTATGATTACCCAGATTGCCCAGATTTTGGGGATATTTATGCCATGCTATAGAGGGACCCTCCTGAACTTCATGAGGGTTATACGATCTCTGACGGATACTCGTTCTTGGGCTCTTGCCTATGCGTTCCTCAGCCATCCCTTTGAGATTTCCTCATTTGGGAGCTGCACGCAGGCGGAGCAGCGGGGCGCTTTAGTTGAAATAAGACGATTGCGTTAGTTGAGGATCGTTTCTTCTAGCCTAGCCTGAAGGACATTACTCGGGTTGTTAGGCATTGTCGAGTCTGCCAGACCGCAAAGGGGTCTCGTCAACCCACAAGATTATACACTCCACTGCCCGTTCCGCAGAGGCCCTGGGCTGATATTAGTATGAATTTTGTACTCGGGCTCCCTCGCACTCTAAGGAAGCTCGACTCGATCTTTGTTGTGGTGGACCGTTTCTCTAAGTTGGTCCACTTCATTCCTTGTCGTGGGACTGTTGATGTTTCTCATGTGGCTGCGCTATTCTTTAGAGAGGTATTTAAGTAACACGTGTTACCCACTTCCATAGTTTCTGACCGAGACGTTCGTTTCACGAGTTACTTTTCAAAGATGTTATGGAAAAACCCTAAAATTAGTACAACTGTGAAGTTCTCCTCCGCCTACCACCCACAGACGGATGGACAAACTGAGGTTGTAGTCGTGGGACTCTTCTACGTTGTCTTGTTGGGGATAATCCATCCACCTAGGATTCCGTTCTACTTATAGCTGAGTTTGCATATAACAGTTTAGTCAATAGGGCCACATGTTTGAGTCCATTTCATATCATATTAGGGTATGAACCTAGGAAACCTATTTTGACTTGATTGATGTCCCTCTTGAGTCTCGACCCAGTGAGTCTACAGAGTCCTTTATTCAGTATGTGCATGCACTTCATGAGTCGGTCCGTAAGAAATTATATCTTGTAATGATTATTATAAAGATCAGACAGATCAGCGCAGGAGGGAACAAATCTTTGAGGCGGGAGAACAAGTGATGATTCACATACAATCCGAGAGGGTCCCGCAAGGACCATCAAAGAAATTAAGTACTTTCTGAATGGGCCCCTATACAGTCGTGCAACGGATCGGTACAAATGCTTATGAAATTAACATCCCTCAAAATATGTGCATTAGCCAAGTATTCAACGTAGAGGATCTGACTCCTTACCACGAGGAGCGCATGTATGTGGACACTTTCTCCACACCCACACCTGAGCCACAACCTCCTTTGGTCCCCACCATTCCATCCCTATCCCCTCCCGAGGAGTCGCGCCATAAGGATCACCCCGTACCATCGACAGTTCCACCAGTCCAGCAGTCATCGGAGATATATTTCAGTCAGAGACATCTGTTCCCACCGGATACATACTTCTGGTCATTGATCACGACTTCACTGTGGCAGGCGGGCGAGATGTTTTGCCATATCTTGTCCATTGGTGCAGCCGTCTTTATGATGACACGTGGATTTCTTCAGAGGAGCTTGAGAGACTTGCCTCGAGGCTACGCCTCCGTCGTTACTCACCGGAGATAAGTGTTTTCAATCCGGGGGGAGTTGATGGAGATCAGCGACCACACAAGTCTATTCCCGCAGGAGGCGGTGAACCGCTACCCGTTCGGGCGATGCAAGTCCGCGGTTGCGCCCGGACGGTTGCTTCAAGTTAGTTTGATGTATTATTTTATATTTTTGAGTCATATTTAACATCCGATCGGCTTGGACGTTGTGGGCCATCCAATTAGTATGCCCTATTTTTAGTTTGAGTATTTATACATGCAGGTTACGGTGGGTGGGGGGCATCGATGGTTTAGTTCCCAGAACGTGGAACCGCCGATCTCCCACTCCCGGTGCGACACCGACGAGGACCCCTTGGTGCGATTTCAAGGCCGACGCCCCTGCCTCCTTCGCCAGCCCCGTCCAAGCCCTGTGAGTCTCTCCTCCTTCCCGCGCCTCCCATAGCCCGCAGTAACTTCGCCAAGCTTCCTGCTCCCTCCCAGGTTTCCGATTCCTCCCTTACAACACATAGATTTACCGACCTCCAACCGCTCCCTCCAGGCCGCTACCCTACATTACCCCCATCCCCAACGCCGCCTACACCCCCACACCACTCAAGCACCGACAAAACTCCTCTGCCCTCCCAGATTTGAAGCCCGACCACTCCCCTCCTTGTTCGTAAACCCCTATAGCTGCCACTCTAGCCCCACTAGATCCCATTCCTCCACCCTCAAACTCGACACTATCCACCCTCCAACCTCCTCCAGACCCAGTGTTAGCCGCTGTCCATCCATCTGCAGTCCTTGACAGAGTCACTCGCCATTGGATCGTCATCATATCCCACCTCCACCACCCTCTGTATGTGTAAGTTTAGTTTGGAGTTTTTATTTACTATTGTTGTGTACATAGCACCATATTTTAGTGGAAGTTTATTTCATTTGCTATTAATGTCGGACATTGTTTGATTTGCAGGGCTTATTCCGCGCGTGTTAAAAATTACTTGCGCCTCGGTCGCTCCGCGAAAATAACTTACTTTTCTCTAAATTAAAATTTGTGAATGATTGCGCTTTGCGCCTCTGTTAGTCTTATAGTAATTAATTATTGTTGCTATTTTAAGCGGATCTTGTCTTGTATTTTCATCACATCACATCACATGTAGGAATTGCATTTAGTGTGTTCATCCCGAATCGACATGCCACTGCATCAAGTTCATATATACCTTCAAAACCCCATCAATAATCCTTCACATGTGCCTAAACCTAATAATGGACCTAAGAGTTGATCATCTTATGTTTTCTTATAATTATATTTTTGATTGAGTTATTTTCTGTGTTTTGTAGAAATGATACAAATGCTACCATCCCCATTGCCAAAAAATGTCTCCATGGATGTAACATTTAGTGAATTTGAGTTCATCTCTTTGCCTCACTCTCGGAGAGTGTTAATGGAGTGAGTCTGCCCCTTTCTCATTCTATTATTAGTTTTTTTTCTAAAGAGGCAAGCTTTCCTTCGACTTAGCAAATACTTTGAGGAGGAAATATTTTGGATAGGAAATTGTACAGAAGGAATTATTTGTTTACCGTTAAAGGGAAAAATGGTCAAGTCTTACTAGAGAGCAATAGACCTTCCCTTTAGCTCATATTCTGATGGAAGCCCTACTGTCCGACGTAAAGTCGTACACTTCTTCACCCATCACCTAATTTCTTATTATACTTCCTCTGCTTCCACCTTCCTCGTTTAGCTTTTATGGCCTCCTTGTCCTCTATTTTTAGTACCTACTAATTGACAGGGGCTCTACAAGATCTATTGTGGGAAAAAAGCAATGATTGAGGAATGAACGCACTTGAGAATAATCAAATATGGAAGATGATACTCTTCCTAAAGTAAAGAAAGTAGTGGCTTACAAATGTTTCTTTACAATTGCATAATATCCTGGACGAGTTATTTATCAGTTCAAAGCCAAAATTAGTATCAAAATGGATCCTCGGGCAGAAGGAATGCACTTTTACTAACCGCCCCCCCCCCCCCCCCCCCCCCCCCCCCCCCCCCCCCCCCCCCATAACAAAGATGAATACAATCCAAATTTTACTTTTATGTGCAACTATTTAGGATTGAGATCTGCAATAACTATGTAAAAATGTATTCATTCACATTGATCTGGGTGAAGAGGTCTTCATGAATGTTCTGCTTGGTTTTACTCGTAAGAATTCAAAAGAAAAGTTTGAAGATATCTATCTATGAATTGAAATTATGGTTTGGATGCTTCCACACTGTTATGAACTCATTTGGTTCCAAAGCGAAGCAGATCTTTCACTCTTTATTGAAGAAACAAATTGAATGCTTTGATTGTTTACATGAATGATATGATTATCACCGGAGATGAGGAGGATATAATCTTAATGGTTCAAACAAATTTGAGGTAAAGGACCTTGGATTCTTAAGATATTTTTTGAGGAAACAGTAGCCATCGAGTCACCAATAGCCAGATCACTTCATTGATAGAGAAGATGATACATATATCCAAAGCTATTAATGTTTTGTTAGATAACTTATTTGTCTCTCACACTAAACCTATTCTAGACTATGTTGTTGGATTTTTTAGCCAGTACATGATGCCTCGAAGACCTTCCATCAAGAAGCTACTTACAGGATTATTTTGTACTTGAAGACTTATCCTAAAAAAAGAACCATGTTCTACTTGGTATGGATGTCTATACCAATGTTGATTGGGCCTGTTCTGCCACCAATAGACCAATGACCAGTGAATATTTCTCATTTGTAGGTAGGAAGTAGAATGTCACGGCTCATTCTTATGCAAAGGCTGAGTTTAGATCTATCATCCAACACATTTATGGTTGATGACTCTAACGAGAGACTTAAATCTTTGGGCAGCTGAGCCTATTAAATTTTGATGTGACATTGAGGTAGTTATTAACATCACGTATGATCATATTCAACATTAATCAAAAATTAACTGGCAGATTTGTTCACGCTGTTAATTGTGCTGCGTCAATTCCTTGCCGTTAAGTAATCTCAGCCATCTGGTACGGTGCCATTTGTGGCGCTCACTTAGCTTAACGTATATAATAATCTCTTCTGTGGAAGTGGTTGTCTTCATGCAAGCCTCTATAATCTTCATGGTGCCTAAAGCTCTTTAATCACATTTATCACAGACTATGACGACTTTCATGCCCCCACCACCAACAGCAACATTTCTGGCTTTTCACCCTCAGGATAACAATATCATTGCCATAGGCATGGACGATTCTTCCATCCAAATCTACAATGTGCGCGTTGATGAGGTTCGATATTTCTTTCTAATCAATGTATGTAGCCGGGGGTGATTTAACTAATGATAGTAGTTATGATGTTCTCTTTCTCCTTTTTTGCATCTGTGCAGGTTAAAAGTAAACTCAGAGGGCACCAAAAGAGGATTACCGGCCTTGCATTTTCCAATGCGCTCAATGTTCTCGTATCCTCTGGAGTAGATGCTCAGGTATGCATGTATATATCTATATATATGAATACTTACGAAAAATTATCCCACGACTTTGCGTAGTTACAGGGGCCTCCTATCTTTTTTCTTTTCATAAAAACTACGAGGATCTCCTATCCAAATTTACATTGTCAACATATATGTAAAAAAATCCTTTGTGCATGCATGTAACAATATAAACTCATAGAGGAGAGGTTGATAATTTAAAAAAATAGAGGGGATGTCACTTGTACTTGTGCAAAGTTGTAAATGACTATATTTGTATATATAATTTGTTAAAAATAACTTTTTATTCTAATGAAATATTTCTCGATCCCATTCGTCTTTGTTTCAGTTGTGTGTGTGGGGAATGGATACCTGGGAAAAACAAACGAGCAAATTTCTGCAGATTCCTCCAGGTCGAAATTCTGGTCCTTTCACAGAAACGAAGGTTCAGTTTCACCAGGATCAGGTTCAATGTTTGGTTGTGCATGAATCCCAGATAGCAATATATGAAGTGACGAAATTGGACTGTCTTAAACAGGTGTGTTGGGTACATTTGGACTATTTTTTACTTTTGCCAAACAGTTCCTTTTTAGACCTATAGATGCACAAAGTGACTAGTTTTGCACATTCTTCCAACGAGACTTGATAACATTTGAATTTTTCTGTCATTCTACTTTTGTACTTCTGCAGTGGCTCCCTCGTGATGTATCAGTAACACACGCCGCATATTCATGCGATAGCCAGATGATATACGCGTGTTTCACCGACGGAAGTGTCAGTGTGTTCACTTCGGCGCTTCGGTTGCGGTGCCGTATAGGCCCCATGGCCTATCTCAAAGCTCCGCCAAGGTTTGATTTTTTTTCTGTATGGATTAATTACACGGACTTCTCTCGTAAATTTTTGTAATTACACAAACTCAAGAGGAGAAGTGAATGTAATTTTTTTCTATTCTCTCAGCGTGAACGTCTATCCTGTAGTCATAGCGGCTCATCCCACCGAACCCAATCAGCTCGCCCTTGGTCTGAGTGATGGCAGTGCTCACGTTCTTGAACCGCTGGACCCGAGCGAAGGAAAATGGGGATCTGCACCCCCGCCAGAGAGCAGTGTAGGCGCGAGCTCTAGCTCGAGCCAGGCTGTTGGAAACACAAACACAGATCAACCGACAAGGTGATACGGCAGCTGTATTAACATAATTAATGTCTCTCCCATTTTCGTCCGGGAATACAGTGCTGGTGGCGGCTGCCCCCCTAGGGGGCGGTGGTGAAAATGGAGATCAAGCGACCGCTGGAACCATTGTTTTTATGCGGGTTGGGTAAAGCATGCATGAATATCTTACAGAATAGAAAGATGGAGTCTGCTCGATGCAAATGATGCACCTCAGCCCTCCTCGGCCAGGGCTTGCCCCCTAACCCAAGTATGATATATTTTATTTTTACTTATTTTTTAAAGAAATGATTCCTGTCTTTTTTGAGTTAGAGAAAAAGATGTTCTTTTTTAAGTTGTATAATCACTCTTTTTTGATGCATTATTTGTATGATTTAGATTCGCCCCGCCCTCGTAATCTCTATCAACCACTAGGCTACAAACTCAAGATTAGAAATCTCGCAGAATAATATTTGGCTTATATTATTATATCACGTTGGATAATGTGAATGAGCATCGCCTCCATATTGGGAGTTTTTTTTTTATCTTAAGGGTATAGTTTAGAGCAAAATAAAACAGCATATTGATCCGATTGTGAAAATATTTAGGCTCTGTTTGTGACAGTTTGTGCTAATGAGAGCCCCATATTTTAACCGCAAACGCAGTTTTGAGGCTGTTTGTTTGGACTAATGTGAGAATGAAGATTTTTTTTATAAAAAGGTGTTTTTAGTTCTTTTGGGAAAGCCAGCGCCACCCCGCTTTCTACTTCCCAGACGCTTGTTCGAGTGCCAAAAGAAGCGGAACCAATCTTTTTGCTCAAGTTCACGCTGCTCGTCGGTTCGTTTCACTTCTTCGATTGAGTGCTTCTCTCTGCTTGATCCCTATGAAGGAATCTCGACTGCACTGCACCCACTTCGCTTCCTCATCCTCCACCTCTGCTCGCTCTTCCTCTCTGATGCTTCAAGACAAAGATCAACCACTGGGACTTAGGGTTTGGGGGCTCATCCTTTACCCCACTCTTCATCTCTGATTCTTCGCGATGCGTGTCTATGCTGTTAGGGCTGTTGAACATGGGACGATAGTGTCAATGCTATGCAGTTTTTGATGGCAGGAGACCGATTCCATGTTGTGCTTTCATGGTAAGCTCGTGGTTACTATCATGTCTCATGTTTAAGTTTATAACAAAAAATATTGAATGTATGGAAATAGCAACAGGTAGAAAACTACAATGTCTCCTGTTTTCGAATCTCCAGAACCCCCATGGAATGACTAAACTACCTTCATCTGATCTAATGTAGATTTGGAGCTCATAAATTTGCTAGTCTGGCTAAAAGGTAGATTCTCTAAACTGTCTACAATTTTCTCATCACAGTTTTTCTATCAGCTCTATTATCACCACTGATTTCTCACAACTTTATCATCAACAATAATGTCCCAAACAGAGCCTTAGTTTAGTTATTACGTGCTTTTGAGATAGTTGTTTAGATTTCTCTTCAATAATTCTACTGCTGGTGTGATGCAACTTGTCATCAGCTTAAGAATGCGGCCAGTGGGTTTGGTATTTTTCTTAGAGCAGCTGTGAATGAGTTGGTTGGAGGATAAGGACGCACTATTATGATCAACATTTATATGAGGATTCACATTATCCATGATTTCACCTGGAAATTTTGGTGGTTAACGAAAAGGCCCTTAATTTCCGAGTGAGCGAGGATTTTATTTAGCTGACATTGTTTTTTATGTTCACAAAACACGGCAAATGTTTGTTGTTTTTTGGTGTAAGAAAATTTGCAGGTGCTGGCGGCGTTGAAGCGGGCTGACGAGGAAGAAGATTGTAAGTTTTGAGTTGAAGGTAGACGGTGTTGGAGCTTCGTACGTTAAAATTTCAAACCATTTTCACCACATCAACATTGGTAGTTGTTTATGTAGGTAGATCGGTTTCACGAAGATCCGCTATGTACATTAGTCCCAATCATAATTACGATTGTATTCATATTTGACCAAATTATGATCATATACTAGCATTATTAAGAAAATATGATCGTATTTATTATTATATTTGACCAAATTACGATCATAACTACTAGTATTAAGCAAATATGATCGTATTTACTCCTAAATTAAATATGGTTTTTTTGGCTGGCCAAGAAATACAATCATGTATTTCTCATTGTCCAAAACAATTTCTAGCCATATGCCAAGCATCATTAATATGCACATAAAATGAAATTTGGTGTTTCAGTGCTTGTGAAGAAAACATTATTTGTCGAGAATTAAGATATTCTAAGAGCAGCGTAGAAGAGACTAACTAAAGGATGGTATTAAGTACGAGTTCTGAAAATGGGCACTACAATCAGTTCTTGCATTTATTATATGTATTTCATGTCGATAATGATGATAAGAATTACGAAGTTGTAAGTTATGCAGAATGAGAAAATGTTATGTACGCTGCTCGCACGATGCTATCGTGCGAGCATAAATACCCGAAATTTATCCCGGGGCTCACGCCTTCGCCTCTTCTTCCCCCTTCCGGAAACACTGTTTTTTTGCTTCGCGCTTTCCAACAAAACCAGCCCAAGCTTCCTCTTTGCACAGTCTAAGCTTCCTCTCTGCGCAATGTAAGATTCCTCCAAGCTTCCTTTCCGCTTGAACTGGTGCACTATCGTAGTTTCGGTTGAGCTTCCTCTTGTGTGGTGCAATGCCCTAGCTTCTACTGCAACGAGCTTAATCGAAAAGGAAGACCTGCTTTTTATGCACCTGCCGAGCTTGCTCCGAACTTTCTCCCAGCCTTCCTGGCACTGGAGCGAGCTTCTTCCAGCTCCGAGAGCTTCTTCCCAGTTGGAGGTTCATGATAATCCCCAATCTATGTTAGCTCAGACTTTCTTTCTGCTGGAGTGAGATCCAGACTAAATCCAGTGCGTCCATTGTTAGCTGCCACCTCCACAAAGATTTTAGAACAAGAACTATCGATGTCGTCCGAGAAAGTTGATGAAAATGTTGTCACTGTAAGTAAATCTGACTGTAATTTAGAATGAATATCCAACTATATTTATTCTAGTACAATATGTCGTATTGTAGTATTATATTATTACTGTATTGTAGACTGAAATTCCAGTTGCGTCATGTTGTAATTCCAGCTGTCTTACATCCTTTGTTCTCTCTAGGCGCAAAATGCCCCTGTTGTTCCATTGTGCACTCGGAGAGTGAGGCGCACGCAATGCATTGTAATTATGTCCACACAACAGGATTTAGTGTTCGTACACAACACCTGACATATTGGATGCATACAAGAATTATTAAAATGCGAGAATATAGCTGCGCCAAAGCGGGTGTTAAGATTGCAAGGCCTTCACCAAAGAAGTACCTCAAATTAGAAACGCGCACTGGATGCCTAGCATGGAATTCCTTTCACGTTGATACAGGTGCCAATAATTGGACAGTAATGAGGTTCGTCGAGGAGCATAATCATTCACTAACAACCAAGAACGCGAATCATTTATTGAGGTCCAATCGAAGCATCTGAAATGCAAGCTAACTTAATGAAGAATATGACTGAAGCCGGAATTAGAGCAGTGTATGCATATAACTTACTGATGAAGCCGGTGGTGTTGAAAATATTAGGTTTTGTAAAACCTTCCACTTTGCTCATTGAGAAAAAAATGCGTTAATAGAAAGCGGTGACGCCTCAAGCTTGCTAAGGATACTGCAAGAGAAACAATTAGAAGACAATATGTTCTCGTATGAGGTACAAACGAATGAGTTGAATAGGTTGACTAGTTTCTTCTGGATGGATGTGCATAACAAGATAGATTATGACTGCTTCAGCGATGTTCTTATTTTTGACACGACGTATAGACTGAATAAATACAATCTGTCATGTGTGTCATTCATCGATGTGAATAGTCATCGGCAGAATATTTTTGTTGGAGATGTTTTCATAGCCGAAGAGACTATAAAATCGTTTTGCTGGGTGTTCGAGACTTTTCTAAAATTGGTGGTGGCTAGCAACCAATTACTATTTTCACGGACCAAGATCAAGCCATGACCGCATCTCTTCAAAGGGTATTCACTACCAGTCGCCACCGTCTGTGCCAATGACACATCTCGAAGATAACACCCTCTAAAGTCTCGTGCTTCAACCAAGACAAATTGTCCGGTCTTTTTTTTATCAATGCATGAGCAAGTGTGACGGCGAAGTTGAGTTCGAAAGATTTTGGATTGAGATGTTGACGAGAGGAAATCTGCAGGAGAACAAATGGTTGGGGGATTTATATACGGTCAAGAAGAAGTGGTCTACTGCCTTCAACAAAGATATTTTGGATCTCAGAATTTTGTCAACACAAAGAAGCGAATCAACTAACAATGGTTTGCATGGGAGTTTGAAGGCTACCGGTACATTTGTTGAGTGTTTTATGGGTTTGGAGAAGCTGGTTTCATCATGGCATAGAACCGAGCATGACGAAGACTTTAAATGCAAGCACAGTGTTGTCAGCTTGAGGTTCAAAAATTGTTCTCTATTAAAGCACTTGTCGAAGCTGTACACTCGTAAGATTTTTTTTCATTATTTGAAAAATCATTCATGGAAGGAGTTGTTGGAGTTAGTATCGCCGATGAAACGAGATATGATGGCCAACATATAGTATATGCGACAAAGGTAAGTGATGAAGAAGAAAAGTGATTTTTGTGAGCTTTAACTCTGCAACCATGGATGTGGATTGTTCGTGCAGGGGTTTTGAGACTAAGTGTATATTATGTCAACATATCCTGAGGGTATACAATATTCGAAATTTAAGACTGATCAACCCTAAATATGTACTTAATGGTTCACCCATAATGCAAAGAATGCCATTTACCTACCCAATACCCCAGCCTTGACCGAATATGAGTCAAATATGAAAACCACTTGATGCGCTTTAACCACGATTTAGCGTGCCAGATTGAGAAATGTAAAATTACAAAGGAACATGTATTAAGCGTCATGAATGATTTGTCGAAGACAACAAATGATATGGTTGACTGGGACGGGAAGCAAAAGAAGGGCTCTTGGAGGAGAACGACATGAGTAAAAGTTGTGTAAGGGATCCGACAGTGAAGAGGCCTAAAGGTTCTCCTAGCGCGCGCATGAAGGACCATTGGGAGGAACCATAAAACCACGTAAGTTTTTGTGTATGTATTTAGCAACAATCATGTAAGCTTTTGATATACTTAGCGAAATTCAAATTTCTTTTTTAAACAGGAAATAGAGCAGATTCCAAGAAAAAGACACCTATTTTAGATGACAAACCTCCAAAGTGAAGGAGTTCAACTTTGTTGATGGTTTTACAAAGGAATCAACACTCATAACAAATGAGTTCAACTCCATCAGCGTGTCCACTAACGAGCAACCTTCTTCTCAAAAGGACAATCCAACTGCCTTAGATTTACCTGATGATTTTTGTCTAGATATGTCATTTAATTTTTCTAGTATACCTGATATATTTAAATACTGAGGTTAGTTCATGCTAGCTTGACAATTTGTAAGTTTTATCAAAAGTAGCATTTTTATTTGAACTTGGTCGAAAGCTTAAATCATGTTGCGAATATAAAGTTCCATCAAAGACCCATATGGTTGTGTAGAATTAAAACCTAAGGACCCGCTTATTTGTTCAATCAAAACCTCGAATCAAAATAAAAAACCAAAACAACATTCAACAACTTAATATATAACGTCTGCAACAATTGTCTTAATAAATGTTTGCACAAATTAAAGGAGAAAATATTTTAAAAGTAGCAGCCGCAATTTCAACCCGAAATTTTGGCATCTCAGCCCGCACTTCTGGCAGCCTGCACATGAGATCATTTTGGTGGATAAAACAACCTCCATGCACTTGATTACAAAAACCCCGCAATCATTTTCATTCTCCTGCAATGGTATATCGGGAACATTATTTATTGGTCAGCTTAGAAAACTTGGTGGCATGACATCACTGATATCCTCATATAATGTTGAAACCTGCAAGAACGGATGACCAACAGTAAGAATGTAGATTAATAAAAAATGTTGAAATATAGAGCACTGAAAATCTACATACCAAGGCGAGTATGGCTGCACGATGTTGGCTAGTAAGGAGAGAGTCGTAGTACTCTCACCGACCCTCTTTGATATGACATGCCAGCAAAGCCCAATGATAGTCAAAGTGACACGACATTATTATTATTTCTGAGGACTGAACGTTTGCGGCTGTTATATGACTAACAAGAGTTTGAGAGTTTTGGAAATTATACCTCTTACAGTTCTGCAATCAGTTAGGTTAATTGGGTTAAAAGCAATGCGAACAAATTTGTTATTGTGTGGAAAAAGTACTTACATCATAATCCGAAGACACATAAAAAATTCTTCATTTTTGTCAACGCCAGCTTCCTTTTCACGCAAAGGACGCGTGCGTAAGCATTCAGATGCGTATCATCTAGCCATCCCTTACCCAAATGATCATCGACTAATCGATTTGTTAATAAAATGTTTCCACTTTGAAAAATTGTACTATTACTGAAACAAATAATCTACATTAGTAAACTTACAAACATTAAAAAAAGTAAGCATGACACCATAAATATCTGTCCAAAAAATGAGTGAGAACAAATTCTATAATATCATATAGTCGGACAGTTATATAAACTTTGCCAGGGTAGTCCTTACTCTTTTTTGTTAGGGTACCTAATGTCTTCTTCTTGCGACCTTCTCTCTTCTTTACATTCATAATTAAACTTCTGAGCTTTGCCTCACTCTCGGCCCCTGACTCTTTTGTTGGACTGATGGGTATACCAGTGATTTTAGTGGCATTTGTGGGCTCCACCAATGCACTTCAACTGTCGATTTGGTTTGTGTGAATTGTGTCGGTGGAACCCAAGTTTCATGGGGTGAAGAGGGATGGGGCGATGGTGATCGATGGTGCGATTAAGGCCCACCAATGTATTGGCCTTGCATAGAATTAAACCCTGACTCACGTAACCTTCTAAGTGACTCTAAATTTCGCATAACTTCCTCTCTTAGTGAGTCAACATGAAACATCACTTGCTCCTTAATTAATCCTTGTAGCCGACTCTCCATACCTCTCCACCCTTCTTCTGTCTGGAGATATTCACACTTCCCCTTCACTTCCAACTTCCTCTTCCCCTTCCCAATCTCAATCTCCCTTCTCACCTTTCTCAACATGAGCTTCTCAATCTTTTTTTAACTTCATCTTCTCTTTATCTACCTTCTCCAACCTACGTAACTCAATCTCCTCCGAATCATTATTACATTTTCTCCCCCTTTTTTGGAAACTCTCAAAATTAGTGTCTTCTTCCTCCTGCTTGAGTAGTGGCCTCTCACATGCTCCAATCTTCTCAAATTTGATATTCACCTAAAAAAATAAACTTGAGGTTAGCTCTGTCAGGCTTGAAAACATTAACTTCTTTAGTAAATTTGTTGAACATACTTGTGATGTATCCTTTGCCGTCCTTGCAGAGCGAAGCAATACTTTGCACTGTAACTTAACTTTGGAGACCAACAAAATATTCTTGGCCTTGCAACATCATCAACAACTAACTGAACCTTCGTGTGCTCATTGAACCACACCTACACAAAAGGAGAGTTTAGGCAATTGAATTTTAAATAAATTTTTTAAAAATTGACATCTTTTACTAGTAACACCGTGGTGCAACCTTCGAAGTAGCCCAAATTTGCACCTGCTTCTCGTAGTACATTCATTCTACTTAAATCGACCAACTACAAATGCAAAAAACTGTGGACGACCTTTGGCTAATTGTACTCTCTAAAAGCAATGAGCTTGCCGACCTTGTTAAGGGAAGCCAAAATCTTTAGACCCTTCAACGGAAAAAGAAAGACAACTAAAATGTATTTAACTAATGCATCTACTCTCCTAGTCTCCAACGTAGGAGAAAACTCCTAAACAGCAAGCCGTTGTAGTTCATCAGTTATGTGCTTGTGAGTTAGGTCCAACAATAAGAGCCTAACAAACTTCAAAACACGACCTTTATTTGGGAGCCCTAATATCATCGCTACCTCATTCACTTTTAACCACAAATAATAATTACCTATTAAGAATGTTCTCTTCTCTCTATTGTAACACCACACAAGAAAATACAATAATGGAATATTTTGAGGAAGACTTGACATTCAGAAGAACTGTAGCACTTTGGCATCTTCCAGGGCAGACTTTGACTCGGCTGAAAGGACATCCAATAACGGACGGACATTGGATTTGAATGTGGACACAGCACACCGGGAACTAAGATATTGACTCCCGACCATTCTCTGGAAAAAGGGTTGTAAAGTGTACTAATCAGAACTGTAATATTACTGTAGAATATACAAAACATTACGACTGTAAAACCATAATAACATACATCTGTAAAATGACTGTAAAACCTAATAACACTACAGTTGTAAAATGACTATACAATCACACATACACAACTAATAACAATGCAGCTGTAAAATGAAAGTAAAATAACAGTATTGCTCATAGCTTTTATGGAAAAAAAATAAAAAAACCTGTCTTTTGATGTATATATTCTTGATTTTTTTCCCCTAAGGAGATACTACTTCATGCTTAGACACCTTTTATATGGCTAAATAGAGGGTTCATGCATCAAACGTACTCACAAAAGCTTCAAAACTGTAAAAAATAATAGTTGAACTAACTATACATAAAATAAGCATGAAAAATACCTTGTAACGCCAGTTACAGGATGCGGAAGAACAAGGAAGCTCCCTGCTTCCTACTGCAGGGGCTTACACTTTCCTACTTTCCTACAGGAGAAAACTCATAGAAAAGAAGAAATTTTCTTCTCTCCACAGTAAAATTGCTCCCTGCGGGACATAGGGCTTAAGAACGCTAATGGAGGAAGCTACAGGAGATCTGAGGTTGGCGCCTGCTACTTCGGCGGTGGTCGACGGGGAGAAGAAGATCAGGAAGGGCTTGAGAAGGGGCGAGACACGGGTTTAGCCGGAAAGAAATTTTCGATTTTGATGTCAAAAGTGGCGAGAGCATGGGCCAGGGCGAAATTTTGGGCCTTTATGCTCGCACGATGGCATCGTGCGTGCAACGTACCAAATTTTTTTCCTATGGAGAATTAATACGATCATTCGCTTGTGATGATAGATGATTAACATTTATTAAGACAACACAAAAATATTAGTTTTGAATAGGTCAGTGATAAAGCTGTCATTTAGAATCGAGAATCGTAAATTGAACTGAAATCGCATAGAACTGGATTGAATCGTTCGCGAATTATTTGGGTCTGGTTTAAATTTTGGAACTGTGAACAACAATGACTTGAGTGTGGTTCCTTTATTTTATTATCCGGACCGGAACCGGGGACTGCAACATACAAGTTTCAAGCAGTTTCAGAATTTCTAGACTCTATCCGACCAGATCGAAGCATAACCAAATCACAACCCGTTTATTATTATTATATTATAATAACATAATAACAATACTTCTTCCTAATATTCCGCCCCCAAAAATTCAATCTCGCAACCTTTCAATTTTCACTTCAAAAATGTCAAAGTCGATATCAACATCTTCGTAAGTCGACAAGTTGCAATCCTCTTATGTCTTCACAAGTTTGTTTCGCACTTTCAACGTATCATCTCACTTTTTATTATGCTGATCTGCAATATTGTTATTGTTCTACTCATGTTCTCAAATACCGTTAAATTGCACTCATAGTATGAGTTGACACCAAATAAAATTATGTGTTACAGCCTATTCTCTCTCCCCCTTCTCTCTCTCTTGCCAACTATAGTTAATATTCAATAGGAGTCCACCCTCCACCTTGCGCTCCTCTAGTTGAACTTGTAGATTCACTGATTTGATGATGTTTTTAGCCAAATTTTTACATTTTGTATTTCCTTATTTCAGTCTTACTCATTAAATTAATTAATGTTACTGAAATTCAAGATATTTGATAGTAAAAAAAAAATAAGAGCATCTTGATAGTGACAATAGTTGATACTCAAAAAATGCTATGAGAAAAATAGTGTCAAGCTTGAACTGTAGGACAAAATCTAGCAGGCATTCCTTATTTGGATGATAGAAATTGGGTAGATGTTACGATATTTTGATGTTTCTATCGCGTTGAGTTCACTAAGTAGGAATAAAAGTCTAATCGGAACCAAACCGAAACTGCATAGAACCAGATCGACCCGCTTATGAGTAAGTTTGTTTTGGTGCTTGTTGAACCAGGACTGTTGGCACGACGGTTCCAAAAATTATGTTAGAACATGAGCCGAAACTGAATCTGGTCGAACTAAATAAGGTTGTGGTTCTAATTTGAAGAATTGTTACCTTAACAGTTCGGTCAATTTTTGTAGAACCGGAACCGAGACAACTCCAGTATTGAAGAACGTGATAAAATAAAGAATCAAAATGGTGATGCATACTTAGGCTCTGTTTGGAGAGAGATGGAGGGAGGGGTCCTCGCTCATCCTTTTTCTGGTTGGAAAGTGTCCGACTGGGTGGTCTTGTTTCTTACTCCTTGGTACTGATGGTTGTTTATTATCAAGCTATTTTGTGCGACAAATTATACTTCCGACACATGTTTTATATTTTAGAGTTTTTTATTGTAGTTCTCGGACATTTATGATTTTCTTTGAAATCTTTGAATTGTTCTATAAAACACAATTCTAAACAGTAGCAAAACACAAAATTTTTAAATAGTCTACAACTCATATTGCTTTTCTGATAAGCTATATTCGCACCACTGATTTTTCACAGCAGCTTTCTCATCAGCAGACATTGCCCCAAACAGAGCCTTATTCCTTGCAGATAATTTTTTTTTGTTGGGGGGGGGGGGGGGGGGGGGTTCAACTGTTGGGTTTCGAGGAGGAATGCATATAATTTTGTTCAAAAGATATAGCTTTGATAGAATGCGACATTGCTCAAAAATCAAAATTTGCTTCCATTTTTAAAGTGTTCATCATAAGCAGGCATGATTTGAACCAATGTTCAAAGAAAACTTCATCCAAAGTTTTAAAAAAGCAAGAATAACTATTCAATTTAAAAAATTTCTTATACCAAGATTAGTTCGAAGGAATACACAAGAAAAATTTACTCTTTTTTCGAATAAAATATCATGAATGGTGCCTTTGCATATAACACTAAAGAAGTAGGAAAAGTAGACGATCATGTGACATTTATTCTTAAGTGCTATGATTGAGCTGACGATGAAAGCAACTATTTGTATGTTTATTTATACTCAAAGAACAATAACATTGATTACTCGTGCAAGTGATATATGACCAAATGATTATTTGTGTAACATTCACCAAGGGCCCATCATTACGCAATGCAATGCATTGTAATTATGTCCACAACAGGAGAGTGAGGCGCACACAATGCATTGTAATTATGTCCACACAACATGATTTAGTGTTCGTACACAACACCTGACATATTGGACGCATACAAGAATTATTAAAATGCGAGAATATAGCTGCGCCAAAGCGGGTGTTAAGATTGCAAGGCCTTCACCAAAGAAGTACCTCAAATTAGAAACGCGCACTGGATGCCTAGCATGCATTTCCTTTCACGTTGATACAGATGCCAATAATTGGACAGTAATGAGGTTCGTCGAGGAGCATAATCATTCACTAACAACCAAGAACGCGAATCATTTATTGAGGTCCAATCGAAGCATATCTGAAATGCAAGCTAACTTAATGAAGAATATGACTGAAGCCGGAATTAGAGCAGTGTATGCATAACTTACTGATGAAGCCGGTGGTGTTGAAAATATTAGGTTTTGTAAGACCTTCCACTTTGCTCATTGAGAAAAAAATGCGTTAATAGAAAGCGGTGACGCCTCAAGCTTGCTAAGGATACTGCAAGAGAAACAATTAGAAGACAATATGTTCTCGTATGAGGTACAAACGAATGAGTTGAATAGGTTGACTAGTTTCTTCTGGATGGATGTGCATAACAAGATAGATTACGACTGCTTCGGCGATGTTCTTATTTTTGACACGACGTATAGACTGAATAAATACAATCTGTCATGTGTGTCATTCATCGATGTGAATAGTCATCGGCAGAATATTTTTGTTGGAGATGTTTTCATAGCCGAAGAGACTATAAAATCGTTTTGCTAGACTTTTCTAAAATTGGTGGTGGCTAGCAACCAATTACTATTTTCACGGACCAAGATCAAGCCATGACCGCATCTCTTCAAAGGGTATTCACTACCAGTCGCCACCGTCTGTGCCAATGACACATCTCGAAGATAACACCCTCTAAAGTCTCGTGCTTCAACCAAGACAAATTGTCCGGTCCTTTTTTTATCAATGCATGAGCAAGTGTGACGGCGAAGTTGAGTTCGAAAGATTTTGGATTGAGATGTTGACGAGAGGAAATCTGCAGGAGAACAAATGGTTGGGGGATTTATATACGGTCAAGAAGAAGTGGTCTACTGCCTTCAACAAAGATATTTTGGATCTCAGAATTTTGTCAACACAAAGAAACGAATCAACTAACAATGGTTTGCATAGGAGTTCGAAGGCTACCGGTACATTTGTTGAGTGTATTATGGGTTTGGAGAAGCTGGTTTCATCGTGGCATAGAACCGAGCATGACGAAGACTTTAAATGCAAGCACAGTGTTGTCAGCTTGAGGTTCAAAAATTGTTCTCTATTAAAGCACTTGTCGAAGCTGTACACTCGTAAGATTTTTTTTTCATTATTTGAAAAATCATTCATTGAAGGAGTTGTTGGAGTTAGTATCGCCGATGAAACGAGATATGATGGCCAACATATAGTATATGCGACAAAGGTAAGTGATGAAGAAGAAAAGTGATGTTTGTGAGCTTTAACTCTGCAACCATGGATGTGGATTGTTCGTGCAGGGGTTTTGAGACTAAGTGCATATTATGTCAACATATCCTGAGGGTATACAATATTCGAAATTTCAGACTGATCAACCCTAAATATGTACTTAATGGTTCACCCATAATGCAAAGAATGCCATTTACCTACCCAATACCCCAGCCTTGACCGAATATGAGTCAAATATGGAAACCACTTGATGCGCTTTAACCATGATTTAGCGTGCCAGATTGAGAAATGCAAAATTACAAAGGAACATGTATTAAGCGTCATGAATGATTTGTCGAAGACAACAAATGATATGGTTGACTGAGACGGGAAGCACAAGAAGGGCTCTTGGAGGAGAGCGACATGAGTACAAGTTGTGTAAGGGATCCGACAGTGAAGAGGCCTAAAGGTGCTCCTAGCGCGCGCATTAAGGACCATTGGGAGGAACCATAAAACCACGTAAGTTTTTGTGTATGTATTTAGCAACAATCTTGTAAGCTTTTGATATACTTAGCGAAATTCAAATTTCCTTTTTAAACAGGAAATAGAGCAGATTCCAAGAAAAAGACACCTATTTTAGATGACAAACCTCCAAAGGTGAAGGAGTTCAACTTCGTTGATGGTTTTACAAAGGAATCAACACTCATAGCAAATGAGTTCAACTTCATCAGCGTGTCCACTAACGAGCAACCTTCTTCTCAAAAGGACAATCCAACTGCCTTAGATTTACCTGATGATTTTTGTCTAGATATGTCATTTAATTTTTCTAGTATACCTGATATATTTAAATACTGAGGTTAGTTCATGCTAGCTTGACAATTTGTAAGTTTTATCAAAAGTAGCATTTTTATTTGAACTTGGTCGAAAGCTTAAATCATGTTGCGAATAAAAAGTTCCATCAAAGACCCATATGGTTGTGTAGAATTAAAACCTGAGCACCCGCTTATTTGTTCAATCAAAACCTCGAATCAAAATAAAAAACCAAAAAAACATTCAACAACTTAATATATAACGTCTGCAACAATTGTCTTAATAAATGTTTGCACAAATTAAAGGAGAAAATATTTTAAAAGTAGCAGCCACAATTTCAACCCGAAATTTTGGCATCCCAGCCCGCTCTTCTGGCAGCCTGCACATGAGATCATTTTGGTGGATAAAACAACCTCCACGCACTTGATTACAAAAACCCCGCAATCATTTTCATTCTCCTGCAATGGTATACCGGGAACATTATTTATTGGTCAGCTTAGAAAACTTGGTGGCATGACATCACTGATATCCTCATATAATATTGAAACCTGCAAGAACGGATGACCAATAGTAAGAACGTAGATTAATAAAAAATGTTATAATATAGAGCACTGAAAATCTACATACCAAGGCGAGTATGGCTGCACGATGTTGGCTAGTAAGGAGAGAGTCGTAGTACTCTCACCGACCCTCTTTGATATGACATGCCAGCAAAGCCCAATGATAGTCAAAGTGACACGACATTATTATTATTTCTGAGGACTGAACGTTTGCGGCTGTTATATGACTAACAAGAGTTTGAGAGTTTTGGAAATTATACCTCTTACAGTTCTGCAATCAGTTAGGTTAATTGGGTTAAAAGCAATGCGAACAAATTTGTTATTGTGTGGAAAAAGTACTTACATCATAATCCAAAGACACATAAAAAATTCTTCATTTTTGTCAACGCCAGCTTCCTTTTCACGCAAAGGACGCGTGCGTAAGCATTCAGATGCGTATCATCTAGCCATCCCTTACCCAAAAGATCATCGACTAATCGATTTGTTAATAAAATGTTTCCACTTTGAAAAATTGTACTATTACTGAAACAAATAATCTACATTAGTAAACTTACAAACATTAAAAAAAGTAAGCATGACACCATAAATATCTGTCCAAAAAATGAGTGAGAACAAATTCTATAATATCATGTAGTCGGACAGTTATATAAACTTTGCCAGGGTAGTCCTTACTCTTTTTTGTTAGGGTACCTAATGTCTTCTTCTTGCGACCTTCTCTCTTCTTTACATTCATAATTAAACTTCTGAGCTTTGCCTTACTCTCGGCCCCTGACTCTTTTGTCGGACTGATGGGTATACCAGTGGTTTTAGTGGCATTTGTGGGCTCCACCAATGTCACTTCAACTGTCGATTTGGTTTGTGTGAATTGTGTCGGTGGAACCCAAGTTTCATGGGGTGAAGAGGGATGGGGCGATGGTGATCGATGGTGCGATTAAGGCCCACCAATGTATTGGCCTTGCATAGAATTAAACCCTGACTCACATAACCTTCTAAGTGACTCTAAATTTCGCATAACTTCCTCTCTTAGTGAGTCAACATGAAACATCACTTGCTCCTTAATTAATCCTTGTAGCCGACTCTCCATACCTCTCCACCCTTCTTCTGTCTGGAGATATTCACACTTCCCCTTCACTTCCAACTTCCTCTTCCCCTTCCCAATCTCAATCTCCCTCCTCACCTTTCTCAACATGAGCTTCTCAATCTTTTTTTAACTTCATCTTCTCTTTCTCTACCTTCTCCAACCTTCGAATTAGGCAATTGAATTTGAAATAAATTTTTTTAAAATTGACATCTTTTACTAGTAACACCGCGGTGCAACCTTCGAAGTAGCCCAAATTTGCACCTGCTTCTCGTAGTACATTCATTCTACTTAAATCGACCAACTACAAATGCAAAAAACTGTGGACGACCTTTGGCTAATTGTACTCTCTAAAAGCAGTGAGCTTGCCGACCTTGTTAAGGGAAGCCAAAATCTTTAGACCCTTCAACGGAAAAAGAAAGACAACTAAAATGTATTTAACTAATGCATCTACTCTCCTAGTCTCCAACTTAGGAGAAAACTCCTAAACAGCAAGCCGTTGTAGTTCATCAGTTATGTGCTTGTGAGTTAGGTCTAACAATGAGAGCCTAACAAACTTCAAAACACGACCTTTATTTGGGAGCCCCAATATCATCGCTACCTCATTCACTTTTAACCACAAATAATAATTACCTATTAAGAATGTTCTCTTCTCTCTATTGTAACACTACACAAGAAAATACAATAATGGAATATTTTGAGGAAGACTTGGCATTCAGAAGAACGGTAGCACTTTGGCATCTTCCAGGGCAGACTTTGACTCGGCTGAAAGGACATCCAATAACGGACGGACATTGGATTTGAATGTGGACACAGCACACCGGGAACTAAGATATTGGCTCCCGACCATTCTCTGGAAAAAGGGTTGTAAAGTGTACTAATCAGAACTGTAATATTACTGTAGAATATACAAAACATTACGACTGTAAAACCATAATAACATACAACTGTAAAATGACTGTAAAACCTAATAACACTACAGTTGTAAAATGACTATACAATCACACATACACAACTAATAACAATGCAGCTGTAAAATGAAAGTAAAATAACTGTACTGCTCATAGCTTTTATGGAAAGAAAAAAAAAACCTGTCTTTTGATGTTTATATTCTTGATTTTTTCCCCTAAGGAGATACTACTTCATGCTTAGACACCTTTTATATGGCTAAATAGAGGGTTCATGCCTCAAACGTACTCACAAAAGCTTCAAAACTGTAAAAAATAATAGTTGAACTAACTATACACAAAATAAGCATGAAAAATACCTTGTAACGCCAGTTACAGGATGCGGAAAAACTACGAAGCTCCCTGCTTCCTACTTCAGGGGCTTACACTTTCCTACTTTCCTACAGGAGAAAACTCGTAGAAAAGAAGAAATTTTCTTCTCTCCACAGTAAAATTGCTCCCTGCGGGACATAGGGCTTAAGAACGCTAACGGAGGAAGCTACAGGAGATCTGAGGTTGGCGCCTGCTACTTTGGCGGTGGTCGACGGGGAGAAGAAGATCAGGAAGGGCTTGAGAAGGGGCGAGACACGGGTTTAGCCGGAAAGAAATTTTCGATTTTGATGTCAAAAGTGGCGAGAGCATGGGCCAGGGCGAAATTTTGGGCCTTTATGCTCGCACGATGGCATGGCATCGTGCGTGCAACGTACCAAATTTTTTTCCTATGGAGAATTAATACGATCATTCGCTTGTGATGATAGATGATTAACATTTATTAAGACAACACAAAAATATTAGTTTTGAATAGGTCAGTGATAAAGCTGTCATTTAGAATCGAGAATCGTAAATTGAACTGAAATCGCATAGAACTGGATTGAATCGTTCGCGAATTATTTGGGTCTGGTTTAAATTTTGGAACTGTGAACAACAATGACTTGAGTGTGGTTCCTTTATTTTATTATCCGGACCGGAACCGGGGACTGCAACATACAAGTTTCAAGCGGTTTCATAATTTCTAGACTCTATCCGACCAGACCGAAGCATAACCAAATCACAACCCGTTTATTATTATTATATTATAATAACATAATAACAATACTTCTTCCTAATATTCCGCCCCCAAAAATTCAATCTCGCAACCTTTCAATTTTCACTTCAAAAATGTCAAAGTCGATATCAGCATCTTCGTAAGTCGACAAGTTGCAATCCTCTTATGTCTTCACAAGTTTGTTTCGCACTTTCAACGTATCATCTCACTCTTTATTATGCTGATCTGCAATATTGTTATTGTTCTACTCATGTTCTCAAATACCGTTAAATTGCACTCATAGTATGAGTTGACACCAAATAAAATTATGTGTTACAGCCTATTCTCTCTCCCCCTTCTCTCTCTCTTGCCAACTATAGTTAATATTCAATAGGAGTCCACCCTCCACCTTGCGCTCCTCTAGTTGAACTTGTAGATTCACTGATTTGATGATGTTTTTAGCCAAATTCTTACATTTTGTATTTCCTTATTTCAGTCTTACTCATTAAATTAATTAATGTTACTGAAATTCAAGATATTTGATAGTAAAAAAAAATAAGAGCATCTTGATAGTGACAATAGTTGATACTCAAAAAATGCTATGAGAAAAATAGTGTCAAGCTTGAACTGTAGGACAAAATCTAGCAGACATTCCTTATTTGGATGATAGAAATTGGGTAGATGTTACGATATTTTGATGTTTCTATCGCGTTGAGTTCACTAAGTAGGAATAAAAGTCTAATCAGAACCAAACCGAAACTGCATAGAACCAGATCGACCCGCTTATGAGTAATTTTGTTTTGGTGCTTGTTGAACCAGGACTGTTGGCACGACGGTTCCAAAAATTATGTTAGAACATGAGCCGAAACTGAATCTGGTCGAACTAAATAAGGTTGTGGTTCTAATTTGAAGAATTGTTACCTTAACAGTTCGGTCAATTTCTGTAGAACCGGAACCGAGACAACTCCAGTATTGAAGAACGTGATAAAATAAAGAATCAAAATGGTGATGCATACTTAGGCTCTGTTTGGAGAGAGATGGAGGGAGGGGTCCTCGCTCATCCTTTTTCTGGTTGGAAAGTGTCCGACTGGGTGGTCTTGTTTCTTACTCCTTGGTACTGATGGTTGTTTATTATCAAGCTATTTTGTGCGACAAATTATACTTCCGACACATGTTTTATATTTTAGAGTTTTTTTATTGTAGTTCTCGGACATTTATGATTTTCTTTGAAATCTTTGAATTGTTCTATAAAACACAATTCTAAACAGTAGCAAAACACAAAATTTTTAAATAGTCTACAACTCATATTGCTTTTCTGATAAGCTATATTCGCACCACTGATTTTTCACAGCAGCTTTCTAGGAGGAATGCATATAATTTTGTTCAAAAGATATAGCTTTGATAGAATGCGACATTGCTCAAAAATCAAAATTTGCTTCCATTTTTAAAGTGTTCATCATAAGCAGGCATGATTTGAACCAATGTTCAAAGAAAACTTCATCCAAAGTTTTAAAAAAGCAAGAATAACTATTCAATTTAAAAAATTTCTTATACCAAGATTAGTTCGAAGGAATACACAAGAAAAATTTACTCTTTTTTCGAATAAAATATCATGAATGGTGCCTTTGCATATAACACTAAAGAAGTAGGAAAAGTAGACGATCATGTGACATTTATTCTTAAGTGCTATGATTGAGCTGACGATGAAAGCAACTATTTGTATGTTTATTTATACTCAAAGAACAATAACATTGATTACTCGTGCAAGTGATATATGACCAAATGATTATTTGTGTAACATTCACCAAGGGCCCATCATTACGCAATGCAATGCATTGTAATTATGTCCACAACAGGAGAGTGAGGCGCACACAATGCATTGTAATTATGTCCACACAACATGATTTAGTGTTCGTACACAACACCTGACATATTGGACGCATACAAGAATTATTAAAATGCGAGAATATAGCTGCGCCAAAGCGGTTGTTAAGATTGCAAGGCCTTCACCAAAGAAGTACCTCAAATTAGAAACGCGCACTGGATGCCTAACATGCATTTCCTTTCACGTTGATACAGATGCCAATAATTGGACAGTAATGAGGTTCGTCGAGGAGCATAATCATTCACTAACAACCAAGAACGCGAATCATTTATTGAGGTCCAATCGAAGCATATCTGAAATGCAAGCTAACTTAATGAAGAATATGACTGAAGCCGGAATTAGAGCAGTGTATGCATAACTTACTGATGAAGCCGGTGGTGTTGAAAATATTAGGTTTTGTAAGACCTTCCACTTTGCTCATTGAGAAAAAAATGCGTTAATAGAAAGCGGTGACGCCTCAAGCTTGCTAAGGATACTGCAAGAGAAACAATTAGAAGACAATATGTTCTCGTATGAGGTACAAACGAATGAGTTGAATAGGTTGACTAGTTTCTTCTGGATGGATGTGCATAACAAGATAGATTACGACTGCTTCGGCGATGTTCTTATTTTTGACACGACGTATAGACTGAATAAATACAATCTGTCATGTGTGTCATTCATCGATGTGAATAGTCATCGGCAGAATATTTTTGTTGGAGATGTTTTCATAGCCGAAGAGACTATAAAATCGTTTTGCTAGACTTTTCTAAAATTGGTGGTGGCTAGCAACCAATTACTATTTTCACGGACCAAGATCAAGCCATGACCGCATCTCTTCAAAGGGTATTCACTACTAGTCGCCACCGTCTGTGCCAATGACACATCTCGAAGATAACACCCTCTAAAGTCTCGTGCTTCAACCAAGACAAATTGTCCGGTCCTTTTTTTATCAATGCATGAGCAAGTGTGACGGCGAAGTTGAGTTCGAAAGATTTTGGATTGAGATGTTGACGAGAGGAAATCTGCAGGAGAACAAATGGTTGGGGGATTTATATACGGTCAAGAAGAAGTGGTCTACTGCCTTCAACAAAGATATTTTGGATCTCAGAATTTTGTCAACACAAAGAAACGAATCAACTAACAATGGTTTGCATGGGAGTTCGAAGGCTACCGGTACATTTGTTGAGTGTATTATGGGTTTGGAGAAGCTGGTTTCATCGTGGCATAGAACCGAGCATGACGAAGACTTTAAATGCAAGCACAGTGTTGTCAGCTTGAGGTTCAAAAATTGTTCTCTATTAAAGCACTTGTCGAAGCTGTACACTCGTAAGATTTTTTTTCATTATTTGAAAAATCATTCATGGAAGGAGTTGTTGGAGTTAGTATCGCCGATGAAACGAGATATGATGGCTAACATATAGTATATGCGACAAAGGTAAGTGATGAAGAAGAAAAGTGATGTTTGTGAGCTTTAACTCTGCAACCATGGATGTGGATTGTTCGTGCAGGGGTTTTGAGACTAAGTGTATATTATGTCAACATATCCTGAGGGTATACAATATTCAAAATTTCAGACTGATCAACCCTAAATATGTACTTAATGGTTCACCCATAATGCAAAGAATGCCATTTACCTACCCAATACCCCAGCCTTGACCGAATATGAGTCAAATATGGAAACCACTTGATGCGCTTTAACCACGATTTAGCGTGCCAGATTGAGAAATGCAAAATTACAAAGGAACATGTATTAAGCGTCATGAATGATTTGTCGAAGACAACAAATGATATGGTTGACTGGGACGGGAAGCACAAGAAGGGCTCTTGGAGGAGAGCGACATGAGTACAAGTTGTGTAAGGGATCCGACAGTGAAGAGGCCTAAAGGTGCTCCTAGCGCGCGCATTAAGGACCATTGGGAGGAACCATAAAACCACGTAAGTTTTTGTGTATGTATTTAGCAACAATCTTGTAAGCTTTTGATATACTTAGCAAAATTCAAATTTCCTTTTTAAACAGGAAATAGAGCAGATTCCAAGAAAAAGACACCTATTTTAGATGACAAACCTCCAAAGGTGAAGGAGTTCAACTTCGTTGATGGTTTTACAAAGGAATCAACACTCATAACAAATGAGTTCAACTTCATCAGCGTGTCCACTAACGAGCAACCTTCTTCTCAAAAGGACAATCCAACTGCCTTAGATTTACCTGATGATTTTTGTCTAGATATGTCATTTAATTTTTCTAGTATACCTGATATATTTAAATACTGAGGTTAGTTCATGCTAGCTTGACAATTTGTAAGTTTTATCAAAAGTAGCATTTTTATTTGAACTTGGTCGAAAGCTTAAATCATGTTGCGAATAAAAAGTTCCATCAAAGACCCATATGGTTGTGTAGAATTAAAACCTGAGCACCCGCTTATTTGTTCAATCAAAACCTCGAATCAAAATAAAAAACCAAAAAAACATTCAACAACTTAATATATAACGTCTGCAACAATTGTCTTAATAAATGTTTGCACAAATTAAAGGAGAAAATATTTTAAAAGTAGCAGCCACAATTTCAACCCGAAATTTTGGCATCCCAGCCCGCTCTTCTGGCAGCCTGCACATGAGATCATTTTGGTGGATAAAACAACCTCCACGCACTTGATTACAAAAACCCCGCAATCATTTTCATTCTCCTGCAATGGTATACCGGGAACATTATTTATTGGTCAGCTTAGAAAACTTGGTGGCATGACATCACTGATATCCTCATATAATATTGAAACCTGCAAGAACGGATGACCAACAGTAAGAACGTAGATTAATAAAAAATGTTATAATATAGAGCACTGAAAATCTACATACCAAGGCGAGTATGGCTGCACGATGTTGGCTAGTAAGGAGAGAGTCGTAGTACTCTCACCGACCCTCTTTGATATGACATGCCAGCAAAGCCCAATGATAGTCAAAGTGACACGACATTATTATTATTTCTGAGGACTGAACGTTTGCGGCTGTTATATGACTAACAAGAGTTTGAGAGTTTTGGAAATTATACCTCTTACAGTTCTGCAATCAGTTAGGTTAATTGGGTTAAAAGCAATGCGAACAAATTTGTTATTGTGTGGAAAAAGTACTTACATCATAATCCGAAGACACATAAAAAATTCTTCATTTTTGTCAACGCCAGCTTCCTTTTCACGCAAAGGACGCGTGCGTAAGCATTCAGATGCGTATCATCTAGCCATCCCTTACCCAAAAGATCATCGACTAATCGATTTGTTAATAAAATATTTCCACTTTGAAAAATTGTACTATTACTGAAACAAATAACCTACATTAGTAAACTTACAAACATTAAAAAAAGTAAGCATGACACCATAAATATCTGTCCAAAAAATGAGTGAGAACAAATTCTATAATATCATGTAGTCGGACAGTTATATAAACTTTGCCAGGGTAGTCCTTACTCTTTTTTGTTAGGGTACCTAATGTCTTCTTCTTGCGACCTTCTCTCTTCTTTACATTCATAATTAAACTTCTGAGCTTTGCCTTACTCTCGGCCCCTGACTCTTTTGTCGGACTGATGGGTATACCAGTGGTTTTAGTGGCATTTGTGGGCTCCACCAATGTCACTTCAACTGTCGATTTGGTTTGTGTGAATTGTGTCGGTGGAACCCAAGTTTCATGGGGTGAAGAGGGATGGGGCGATGGTGATCGATGGTGCGATTAAGGCCCACCAATGTATTGGCCTTGCATAGAATTAAACCCTGACTCACATAACCTTCTAAGTGACTCTAAATTTCGCATAACTTCCTCTCTTAGTGAGTCAACATGAAACATCACTTGCTCCTTAATTAATCCTTGTAGCCGACTCTCCATACCTCTCCACCCTTCTTCTGTCTGGAGATATTCACACTTCCCCTTCACTTCCAACTTCCTCTTCCCCTTCCCAATCTCAATCTCCCTCCTCACCTTTCTCAACATGAGCTTCTCAATCTTTTTTTAACTTCATCTTCTCTTTCTCTACCTTCTCCAACCTTCGAATTAGGCAATTGAATTTGAAATAAATTTTTTTAAAATTGACATCTTTTACTAGTAACACCGCGGTGCAACCTTCGAAGTAGCCCAAATTTGCACCTGCTTCTCGTAGTACATTCATTCTACTTAAATCGACCAACTACAAATGCAAAAAACTGTGGACGACCTTTGGCTAATTGTACTCTCTAAAAGCAGTGAGCTTGCCGACCTTGTTAAGGGAAGCCAAAATCTTTAGACCCTTCAACGGAAAAAGAAAGACAACTAAAATGTATTTAACTAATGCATCTACTCTCCTAGTCTCCAACTTAGGAGAAAACTCCTAAACAGCAAGCCGTTGTAGTTCATCAGTTATGTGCTTGTGAGTTAGGTCCAACAATGAGAGCCTAACAAACTTCAAAACACGACCTTTATTTGGGAGCCCCAATATCATCGCTACCTCATTCACTTTTAACCACAAATAATAATTACCTATTAAGAATGTTCTCTTCTCTCTATTGTAACACCACACAAGAAAATACAATAATGGAATATTTTGAGGAAGACTTGGCATTCAGAAGAACGGTAGCACTTTGGCATCTTCCAGGGCAGACTTTGACTCGGCTGAAAGGACATCCAATAACGGACGGACATTGGATTTGAATGTGGACACAGCACACCGGGAACTAAGATATTGGCTCCCGACCATTCTCTGGAAATTGGGTTGTAAAGTGTACTAATCAGAACTGTAATATTACTGTAGAATATACAAAACATTACGACTGTAAAACCATAATAACATACAACTGTAAAATGACTGTAAAACCTAATAACACTACAGTTGTAAAATGACTATACAATCACACATACACAACTAATAACAATGCAGCTGTAAAATGAAAGTAAAATAACTGTATTGCTCATAGCTTTTATGGAAAGAAAAAAAAAACCTGTCTTTTGATGTATATATTCTTGATTTTTTTCCCCTAAGGAGATACTACTTCATGCTTAGACACCTTTTATATGGCTAAATAGAGGGTTCATGCCTCAAACGTACTCACAAAAGCTTCAAAACTGTAAAAAATAATAGTTGAACTAACTATACACAAAATAAGCATGAAAAATACCTTGTAACGCCAGTTACAGGATGCGGAAAAACTACGAAGCTCCCTGCTTCCTACTTCAGGGGCTTACACTTTCCTACTTTCCTACAGGAGAAAACTCGTAGAAAAGAAGAAATTTTCTTCTCTCCACAGTAAAATTGCTCCCTGCGGGACATAGGGCTTAAGAACGCTAACGGAGGAAGCTACAGGAGATCTGAGGTTGGCGCCTGCTACTTCGGCGGTGGTCGACAGGGAGAAGAAGATCAGGAAGGGCTTGAGAAGGGGCGAGACACGGGTTTAGCCGGAAAGAAATTTTCGATTTTGATGTCAAAAGTGGCGAGAGCATGGGCCAGGGCGAAATTTTGGGCCTTTATGCTCGCACGATGGCATGGCATCGTGCGTGCAACGTACCAAATTTTTTCCTATGGAGAATTAATACGATCATTCGCTTGTGATGATAGATGATTAACATTTATTAAGACAACACAAAAATATTAGTTTTGAATAGGTCAGTGATAAAGCTGTCATTTAGAATCGAGAATCGTAAATTGAACTGAAATCGCATAGAACTGGATTGAATCGTTCGCGAATTATTTGGGTCTGGTTTAAATTTTGGAACTGTGAACAACAATGACTTGAGTGTGGTTCCTTTATTTTATTATCCGGACCGGAACCGGGGACTGCAACATACAAGTTTCAAGCGGTTTCAGAATTTCTAGACTCTATCCGACGAGACCGAAGCATAACCAAATCACAACCCGTTTATTATTATTATATTATAATAACATAATAACAATACTTCTTCCTAATATTCCGCCCCAAAAAATTCAATCTCGCAACCTTTCAATTTTCACTTCAAAAATGTCAAAGTCGATATCAGCATCTTCGTAAGTCGACAAGTTGCAATCCTCTTATGTCTTCATAAGTTTGTTTCGTACTTTCAACGTATCATCTCACTTTTTATTATGCTGATCTGCAATATTGTTATTGTTCAACTCATGTTCTCAAATACCGTTAAATTGCACTCATAGTATGAGTTGACACCAAATAAAATTATGTGTTACAACCTATTCTCTCTCCCCCTTCTCTCTCTCTTGCCAACTATAGTTAATATTCAATAGGAGTCCACCCTCCACCTTGCGCTCCTCTAGTTGAACTTGTAGATTCACTGATTTGATGATGTTTTTAGCCAAATTTTTACATTTCGTATTTCCTTATTTCAGTCTTACTCATTAAATTAATTAATGTTACTGAAATTCAAGATATTTGATAGTAAAAAAAAATAAGAGCATCTTGATAGTGACAATAGTTGATACTCAAAAAATGCTATGAGAAAAATAGTGTCAAGCTTGAACTGTAGGACAAAATCTAGCAGGCATTCCTTATTTGGATGATAGAAATTGGGTAGATGTTACGATATTTTGATGTTTCTATCGCGTTGAGTTCACTAAGTAGGAATAAAAGTCTAATCGGAACCAAACCGAAACTGCATAGAACCAGATCGACCCGCTTATGAGTAAGTTTGTTTTGGTGCTTGTTGAACCAGGACTGTTGGCACGACGGTTCCAAAAATTATGTTAGAACATGAGCCGAAACTGAATCTGGTCGAACTAAATAAGGTTGTGGTTCTAATTTGAAGAATTGTTACCTTAACAGTTCGGTCAATTTTTGTAGAACCGGAACCGAGACAACTCCAGTATTGAAGAACGTGATAAAATAAAGAATCAAAATGGTGATGCATACTTAGGCTCTGTTTGGAGAGAGATGGAGGGAGGGGTCCTCGCTCATCCTTTTTCTGGTTGGAAAGTGTCCGACTGGGTGGTCTTGTTTCTTACTCCTTGGTACTGATGGTTGTTTATTATCAAGCTATTTTGTGCGACAAATTAGACTTCTGACACATGTTTTATATTTTAGAGTTTTTTTATTGTAGTTCTCAGATATTTATGATTTTCCTTGAAATCTTTGAATTGTTCTATAAAACACAATTCTAAACAGTAGCAAAACACAAATTTTTTAAATAGTCTACAACTCATATTGCTTTTCTGATAAGCTCTATTCGCACCACTGATTTTTCACAGCAGCTTTCTCATCAGCAGACATTGCCCCAAACAGAGCCTTATTCCTTGCAGATAATTTTTTTTTGCTGGGGGGGGGGGGGGGGGGTTCAACTGTTGGGTTTCGAGGAGGAATGCATATAATTTTGTTCAAAAGATATAGCTTTGATAGAATGCGACATTGCTCAAAAATCAAAATTTGCTTCCATTTTTAAAGTGTTCATCATAAGCAGGCATGATTTGAACCAATGTTCAAAGAAAACTTCATCCAAAGTTTTAAAAAAGCAAGAATAACTATTCAATTTAAAAAATTTCTTATACCAAGATTAGTTCGAAGGAATACACAAGAAAAATTTACTCTTTTTTCGAATAAAATATCATGAATGGTGCCTTTGCATATAACACTAAAGAAGTAGGAAAAGTAGACGATCATGTGACATTTATTCTTAAGTGCTATGATTGAGCTGACGATGAAAACAACTATTTGTATGTTTATTTATGCTCAAAGAACAATAACATTGATTACTCGTGCAAGTGAAATATGACCAAATGATTATTTGTGTAACATTCACCAAGGGCCCATTCATTACGTCGTAATTGTGCCGTTGGAATTGGAATTCAATTGGTAATTCCAATTCCAACTTTTGGCAGCCATAAAATGGGTTTGGAATTGGAATTCAATTTAATTCCCATGGGCTTTCACTTAAGAGGGACGTGCCTCCCCCATTTCCGACCTAATTAGGTCGGAATTCTCCATTTCACTCTAGCCCGCAGCCACTCCCGATACACGCGACGACGCTCACAATGTTCTTCTGGACCACGACGACGATCCACTGGCGAGCCACCTTCTCCTCCAGCATACTCCGACGAGCCTCCTCCTACGTCCAGAGCTCCAGCTGTCGAGTAGCTCTTCCTGATCCTCCTCCATCCATAGATTCACCCACTGCTTTCTTCTCCAGATCCTCCTCCATACAGAGCTCCATCATACTCCGACGAACTTCCGGTACTGTTCCATCTTCCCGATTTGCATCCCTATAGATGTCTAAGCATGTTCCAAAACTTAACATGTTCAGATTTTTACTTTTATTTAGGGTTGATTTCAGTTATTACTAGTAGCTTGACGTGTGAATCCCTATCTTTTCCAAAGTTCTTTATTATGATGATTTGTGTATTTTTATAGGTATTTGAGGAGAGAATAAGTGTGTATGTTTGTGTGTGTATATGTGTAAGTGTGTATGTGTGTATGTTTATGTGTGTGTATACGTTTGTGTGTGTAGATGTGTAAGTGTGTATGTGTGTGTGTATGTTTATATGTGTGCATGATTATATGTGTTTGCGTGTATGTTTGTGTGTGTAGATGTGTAAGTGTGTATGTGTGTAAGTTTATGTTTATATGTGTGTAAGTTTGTGTTTATATGTGTGTGTGTAAGTTTTTTTTATGTGTGTGAATACATTTATTTTTGTATGTTTATATGTGTGTGTAAGTTTGTATTTATGTGTATGTTTATATGTTTGTATGTATTTATGTGTGCGTGGACGTGTATGTTTATGTGTACTAAGTGTGTATCTATGTATTATTTGTAGATGAACGAAGCAATGAAGCGTCGTAGACGTATGCGAGCAACAGTTATTGCAGCTCTTGCTGTAGCCAATGCAGTGATGATGAAAATAAGATTGAACGAAATCTTGTAGAGGTCGATGCTAAGAATATTTTAAGGAGGATGTTGTTTACTCGATTATATAGTGTGACGGACGTGAATTGTTTCAACCAACTTAGAATGAATAGAAGTTCTTTCGAAAGTCTGCGCAACATTCTAATTGGACGTGGATTATTAGGAGATACACAAAATGTTACAGTTAGAGAGTCGTTAGCGTGTTTTTATCATGGTTATAAATGACAGATATCGGGGACACGTTGGTTTAGGTTTTTCATGTCGGGGGATATATCGGGGATATTTCATATATCGGGTTTTAATATTTAATTATTCATATGTGTAATTATATATAAATTTAATCTTTTTTTAATATATATGTATATATTAATATATTAATAATTTGATATTTATTGAACTCCTAAATTTATCAAACTAATATATACATATTGTGCTACATAAGTAATAACGGTATAACACGTGAAATAAAGTAGATGAGGCATAAAGTTAGGAAGTTGTCAATGACGATGGAAGATAAGAAACCTTTAGTCCATAATTCAAAGACCATGCATAATTGAAGTCGATGACGGACTTGAGCAAGGAAAAGCCAGAGGAATGGAAAAAACTACCTAAACAATGAAACAATTTCGGTTTATTGTCTATTAGACCATAGACAATAATTAAAATAACTTGAAAAAAAACTAGTCGATAAAATATCGGGATATATTCGTCGATATATCGGCGAATATATCGGTCAATAGCAGATATATCGGAGGATATATTCCAAAATGATATTTTGCAAAAAAATATCAGAAACATGTCATTTTGTCCATGAAACCTTTTATGTCGGCCGACATGTCGGTCATGTCGGAAGATATCCACAACACTGGTTTTTATATGTGTTAGCTCACAATAAGAAATTCTGAGTTGTCGACGGAATGTATCTACATTCAATTGATACAATCAGCCGATATTTCAAGACGGTGTTAGGGGAAATTCTGAAGTTAGGCTCTGACTTTATAAAGCTTCCTGATGCATCAACAACTCAAAGATGATGTCATTTTCCGGTTAGCAATTTAATTATTTCATACATTTATGTGTACATACTATGCTTAGATTATACTAATATGTGATGTATTGCCTTATAGGTTTGCATTGGCGCCATAAATGACACTCATATTGAAGTAACTGTTCCAATTAAAGAACAAGGGAAGTATCGGAAAACGAAACAAGCCAATACAACTAACGTCATGGGCGTGTGTGACTCAAATATGAAGTTTGTGTATGTATTGCCTGGATGAGAGAGGTCATCATCGGACTCCAGAGTGTTGCGTAATGCACTAGAAAGAACAGATTGTTTCGAGATGCCAATAGGAAAATATTACCTTGTGGATGCAGGATACACTGACGGTCCAGGCTATCTTGCTTCGCATAGGTCAAGCAGATATCACCTAAAAGAGTGGTCCGCACAAGGCAACAATCCCACCAACTACAAAGAGTTGTTTATTCTTCGACACTCAAAGGAGAGAAATGTTATTGAGAGGACATTCAGGATCCTTAAAGAACGATGGACAATTTTGCGATGACCATCTTTCTATGACATCAATGTGTAAGTAATGATTATTGATGAATGCTTTTTGTACTCATCTTCTAATATAATTTTAATATAGTTTTAATATGATTTTATATAAATTGTATGTTTTATCTTATAATAATAATTCCTTTTTTTATTTCTGCCACTAATTTAAGTTTAGTTTATGTTTTGCAGGTTTTCTGGGCACTTTGAGTAAAATTGTCAAGTACACGCCCAAGGTCACGGGCGTGACCAAGGGGCGTGACAGCCTAGATGTGTTCCAGACCCGATGCCGCCACCCCGGAAGCATTCCGTGAAAATTCGCCAAGTACACGCCCCAGGTCACGGGCATGACCTAGGGCATGACCCAGTGTCACGGCCGGGACCCGCCACCAGCATCCCGAGCACGCCTCCACGTCATTTAAAGTTACACGCCCCTGGTCACGGGCGTGACCACGGGGCGTGACATCAAGTCACGGGCGTGACTCGCCCCGCACTTCTTCCCGCCAGAGTTTACCGCCAGCAGCACTATTTCAAGATTACACGCCCCCAGGTCACGGGCGTGACCTAGGGCGTGACACGGCCGAAACGCTCGCAATTACTCCAGAAGGCACCCTCTCCGCTGCTGCTGCTATCACGCCCCTTGGTCACGGGAGTGACCAAGGGCGTGTAACACCAAAAATTCAACTATTTAAAGGGAGCTTCTCTAGATGATCAGGGACCAATTTTTAGGACTTAGATTTTTCATTTCATGTCGTTATTTTCATGTTTTAGTAGTTCTTGTAATCCTCTTTCTTTATGCAACTTGTAGTTTTCAATTCGATGGTTGTAATTTCATTTTCATAGTTTGTAATTTTTTTGGCTCAATAAAAAAAATAAGAAAAAATAATAATAATAAAAAATGGTGCGGTGATATTTTGAAAAAAGAAATATTTATTAATTTTATCGTTCTCTTTCTTCTCCCCCTTTTCTTTAAATTTAAAAAAAATAATAATTTAAAAAGCGCAATCTAAATTCTCGGAAAGGACGCTTTGGGCTTGAATTCCCATCATAGCCTCTAGTACCTTGCAAACCCTTCACCGGGTAGATCTTGGGAAGTCCGGGACTAATTTAACCCGCTTTTTCAAAAAAATATATAATAAAAATATTTATAAAATTCCATTCATTTAAGTAAATGTTGTTTCCTTTTTTTTATTATGCAATCACTTGAATTGGCCGTAAAAGTTGCCGAGCTTCAAAGCCAAGTATATCTTTTGGAAGCGGCACAAAAACACCAAAATTGCTGTTATTATTGTAATGCGCCTCATCAAAGTGAGGAATGTTATTTACATTCATATGCTCAAAATAATTATTATGAAAATAACTTTTCTCAATATTATGCAAATAATTTTGATAATAATTACGATCATAATTTTTCCCCTTTTAATGAGAATAATTTTTCAAACTTTGATGAAAATAAATTTTCTAATTATAATGAAAACAAATTTTTGGCATTTAATAATTTGTCTTCTAGCCCCGAAGTAGATTATTCTTGGTGGCAAGCTCACCCGGATAATTCTCGGAGCGACGAAGATAAATCTTTAGACACAAATTTTTGTATTTCTTCTTATACTCCGCAGTCTTCGTTCTCTAATTTGGGGGAAATTTCGCAGATCCAAATAGATACTTTCCCCCAAAATTTAGAGGAAAATAAATTTTCTAATTTTCACGAGAATAATTCTCCGGCCTCTAATAATTTGTCTTTTAGCCCCAAAGTAGATTATTCTTGGTGGCACGGTCACCCGGATAGTTTTCGGGGCGATGAAGATAAATCTTTAGATCTGAATTCTTGTTCTTCTTTTGAGCCGCAATTTTCGTACTCTAATTTTGGGGAATGTCCGCCTTTTCAATTTGATACTCCACCCAGAATTTAGATGAGAATTTTCTTTCTTCTAGTGTTTTCTCCTCGTCTTTGGAAAATTTAGTTATGGAGGAACATGATTGCTCATGTACTCCCATAGTTTCTTTTCCCAATTATGATGAAAAATTTTCTTACCAAGAAATTCTTAATGTTTTGGCACCCCGGATGAACTAGAAGAAGAACAAGTTTCTTCCCCTACCTCACCCGGATCTTCTTTTCTTTATCATGAATTTTCACAAATCTCTTCTATTTTAATTCAACCAGAAATTCCTGAAATTTTTGTGTCCGAAAATTTTATTCCGCTTGGTAATACGCTAGATTTTCCTAATGAAAATTTTATTTTAGAAAAGGAATAACCAGAGCTTAATTTTATATTTTCGTAAGCGCCTCCTCCTTGCGAAAAATTTTCTGAATCTCTTAGTTCTGATTCTTTTGATACTAATAATTTCCTTGTAGATGATGAGCCGTTGCTACCCCAAATAATCGACGATCCATATGCCGCTCATCTATATAAATTCAAATCACCTCAGGTATGTATAGGTGATTTGGATGTACATATTCAAATTCAAAGACAAACAAAGAATCACATGATAAGCGGAGGAGTAGCCGGGCGACTGACGCCGGCACATTCGCCTCGGCGCAAATTAAGGGAGTTGCCTGTCCACTTCTCTTTATATTTTCATTTTTCCTAACACTAACCGTCTAGCTTAAAGACGGGAAAAAGAAAGCGCTCTTGGGAGGCACCCCTTGCTTATCTTTAATTTTTATGCATTTTTCTTTTAAAAGTTTATTTTTCAGTATTCTTCATACTTAGTTTTAAACATTGGGGACAATGTTTAATTTTAAGTATGGGGGTGTAGCTTCGCATTCCCTGTATTTTTATTTGATAAAGATTTTTTTTTTAATAAAAATTATAAAAATCAAATTTCTTGGAAAGGGCACTTTGGGCGTGAACTCCCATCACAACTCCTAGTACCTTGCGAACCCTGTTGGAGCATGCGTTTCGCACTCCTCCGGTTTGATAATAACAAAGTTCCGTTTGTATTTGATTCTATTTTTATCAATGGTGTGCAGATAACAGGTATGAGATGTTCACATTGCTGCTGGAGCTAAAATTGAATGTGAGAAATTTCACTGTCGGAAAATTCCGACAGCCACTGTCGCCCAGGCGACAGCAGAGAAGTTACAACTACTTCCCTCCACGGCAGATCGACGAAAGACAGTTTTGCGCTGTCGGAATTCCGACAGCGATGTCGCCCAGGCGACAGCTCGGCGGTTACAACAACTGCCCACGTCTTCACCCACGACCGGCAGTTTTGCACTGTCGGAAATTCCGACATCGATGTCGCCCAGGCGACAGCTCGACGGTTACACCAACTGCCCACGACTCCACCCTCGACGGCACTCCAGCGGCGGTTTAGCGCTGTCGGAAAATTCCGACAGTCACTGTCGCCCAGGCGACAGTGAATTTCTATAAATTGGTTCCTTTGGTTCGTGCATTCTAAGCTTTTGAGAATTCCAGTCCCTTCCTGAGTGCATACGAACCAGAGAGCTCCAGAACCTCCTCAACTCCCATTTGTGCAAAGAAGGATTGAAGATTGAAGACGAGATCGGGCGTGCTTCTACATCATCGATCATCTCGAGGCTTCAACAATCCATTCAGAGATCTGATCTTCTAGGGAGTTGTTCTTTTCATATTGTTCATTTAGTATTTGTAGAGAAATCGTCGTCTTGCGTGCGGCGTCTAAGTCCTTGCGCGGCTTAAGGGAAAATTGCTTCCTTGTGCGGAGCGTCCAAGTCCTTGCGAGGCTTGGTGGGAAATCGTGGCCTTGTGTGCTACGTCTAGATCTTGGGAAGATCTAGAGGATAGGCTTGGGCTTGGTCTTGGGAGAGACAAGCGATAGCCTTCCGATTCTTGAGAGAAGGATTGGTAAACCAAAATTATTGTATTTTTATTATCATAATTGTGCCTTGATCTTAAGCATTGTTAAGATCATTTTATTGTATGCAAATTTCATGATTAATATAATTATGCTCTTTTCACTAATTGCAATTTTGTTTGCTTAAATCTTTATCTTAGAAATTTGTGTTTGGTTAAATACAAAAATTACATTGGTTTAAAATTATTTATAAGTAACCTTTTTAGTAAAGTAAAATTTGTCTAAAAATTATTAAGTAAAAATTATATTTTTAAAACACACCCTTATTCACCCCCTCTCTAAGGGCGTCACACGATCCAACAAGTGGTATCAGAGCCAGGTTACTCCAAAACGGTTTTACCACCGGGAGTAATGGCGCACAACGATCACGCATTTGTTGAGGGGCAAGGAATTAGTAGGCCACCACTATTTACGGGCACAGACTATAATTATTGGAAGACACGCATGCGTTGTTTTCTAATTGCGCTAGATATAGAAGTCTGGAATATGGTAGAATCTAGTTACACTTCTCCAACATATATTGTAGGAGAAGTAACTCTGGATAAACCAAAAGACAAGTGGGATGACAATGATAAATTAAAATGTAAGAACAATGCAAAAGCCATGAATGCTTTATTTTGCGCACTAGATCGCACTGAATTTAATAGAGTTTGTGCTTGTAATTCTGCATTTGAAATTTGGAATTTATTAGAACTCACTCATGATGGTACTTCGCAGGTAAAGGACTCAAAGCTATTTCAACTGGAATCTGAATTTGAAAGGTTCAAAATGGAGGTAGATGAAGAGATTGATACGATGTACACACGATTTACAAAAATCGTGAACGACTCAAAGGTGCTAGGAAAGGTTTTCTCAAATGGAGATTTGGTAAGGAAAATTTTAAGATCACTTCCCCCGAAGTTCAATCCTAAAGTGACTGCAATTTCCGAGTCACATGATCTTAAGACTTTAAAATTGGAGAGCCTCATTGGGAATTTGAAAACTCATGAAGTTGAATTAAAAATTCAACAACAAGAGTATATGGAGCCAAGGAAGAAGGGATTGGCTCTAAAATCTAAGAAGGAAGAAACTAGTGATTCTGAGGAGGATGAAGAAGATGAGGAGAGCTTATTTGTTAAAAAATTTAGAAAATTTATGAAAAATCCGGAGAGAAGGAATTCGTTTAAGAAGTATTTTAAGAAGGAAACCTTTGGGAAGAAAAAAAGGAAAGGAAGGCGATGAGGAGGAAGAGAGACCGCCACCGGAGTGCTATCACTGCAAGAAGTTAGGACACATTCGAAGCAAGTATCCAAAGTACTTGAAAGAACTTAAAGAAAAGAAGCACAAAGGGTCGAAGAAGGTGTTGAAGGCGGAAACCTGGGATGATACTACGTCTGAGGATGCAAGCAGTTCCGACTCAAGTAAAGAAGAGGAGGCCAACATATGCTTAATGGGAAAGAGCGTCATATCGGATGACGAATGCAGTGTCCAAAGCGACACTGAGGTAACTCCTCCAACCTATGATGAATTATTCTCCGAATTTTTAAAGACTTGCAATTTTTTTGAAAAAAGTTTAAAAGATAATGATCTTCTAAAATCTGAAAATGGAATTTTACTTAAAGAAAACAAAAAATTGTTAAATGAAATTAAGACTATTGGAAAAAGAGATATTTCTTGCCAAGAGTGTGATCACTTTTTGGGAAGAATTAATGAACTTGAAGAATCTCTTTCCAAATCTCATTCTACAATAAAAGTACTTACTAAAAAGAATGAGATTTTAGAGAGAGATCTGAAATCTTCAATTTCCAAAGTCCATGAGGGAAAGAAATCTTTTGAACGTAGATGCGTAAATCTAGTATCCGAAAATACAAAAATGAGAAACCAGATTCATGACTTAATACTAGCCATGAAAAAATTTGGAATGGGCCGAAGATCACTGGATATGATCTTAGGATACCAACGCCATGAATCTGGAAGATTTGGGCTCGGATACACGTCTGGAAGCTGTCGCCCGGCGACAACCACTGTCGCCGGCGACAGTGAAAAGTCCAGAAAATCTACTTTTAAAAATTCTAAAATTAATAAATTATCAAATACTGCATCCTCATCCAGTAAAAGTCCAGAAAAGTTATACTCTTCTAAATACATTACATGTGCCAAATGCAATAGATTTGGTCACACTACGGACTCTTGCTGGAAGGAAGGAAAAAGTAAAATAAAACAAATCTGGGTGCCTAAGGCTTCTACCTATACTATGGGTGGAACCACTTGGGTAACCAGATCTTTACTCACCTCCTCTTTCTAGGTGTGTTGGCAGGCTAAGGACAAAGAAGACGTGTGGTACTTGGACTCGGGCTGTTCAAAGCACATGACGGGCAATAAAGAGAAGTTCCTTAGCCTGGAGATGAAGAAAGGAGGAGTTGTTACATTCGGTGACAATGGAAAAGGAAAAATCATTGGCATCGGTGTTGTGGGTAACGAAAATTTTTCAATTTCAAATGTTTTATTTGTAGAAGGATTAAAGCATAATTTGATTTCTATTAGTCAATTATGTGATAAGGGTTTAAATGTTTTATTTGAATCTTCTACAAATTTGTGCAAAATTATTAATTCCAAAACAAATGAAATTGTTTTTACCGCACCTAGATGTCATAATGTATATATGATTAAATTTCTTGATTTTTCAAATTCTACTTTGAAATGTTTTCTATCAAAAAATGATGAATTGGATTTATGGCATAGGCGACTTGGACATGCTAGTGCCAAGTTAATTACAAAACTTTCAAAAGATAAATTAATTAAAGGTTTACCTTTGTTAAATGGGAATTTATCTTCTTCACTCTGTGTGCCCTGCCAAAAAGGAAAATTTTCAAAATCATCTTTCAAAAGTAAAAACATTATTTCTACCACTAGGCCACTTCAATTAATACATATGGATTTATTTGGGCCAATTGGAATTTCTAGCTTAGGAGGTAGAAAATACACATTTGTTTTGATTGATGATTATTCTCGTTTTTGTTGGACTTTATTTCTAACCTCCAAATCCGATGCATTTTCAGAATTTTTAAAATTATGTTTGCGTATCCAAAATGAATTTGAGTTGAAAATTAAACGCATACGATCGGATCATGGAGGAGAATTTGAAAATGAAAAGTTTATTTCTTTTTGTACGGAGTTAGGAATTAAACATGAATTTTCCGCTCCACGCACACCACATCAAAATGGTGTAGTGGAGAGGAAAAATAGAACTCTTTAAGAGTTAGCCCGTACAATGTTATCTGAATTCAAATTACCAAAATCTTTTTGGGCTGAAGCGGTTAGCACGGCATGTTATGTAATTAATAGAGTAATGCTTCGCCCTATTTTAAAATTAACTCCTTATGAATTAATATTTAGTAAAAAACCAAATGTTTCTTATTTCAAAGTTTTTGGTTGTAAATGTTTTATTTTGAATTCTAAAGATTCCTTAGGAAAATTTGATGAAAAATGTGATGAAGGTATTTTTATTGGCTATTCTTCAACTAGTAAAGCTTATAGAATTTTTAATAAAAGAACAAAAATAGTTGAAGAATCGATTCATGTTAGGTTTGATGAGTTTGCTTCATGTGTAGAAAAGAAAATTACAGGAAAAGAAGATGAACCCCTTCCATTGGTGGAGAATGATGAAGAAGAACTTGGAGAAAATGAAGAAGAAAAAGAAGAAGAAAGAGAAGAAGAAAGAGGAGAAGAAGATAGAGAAGAAGAAGAAGAAAGAGAAGGATATGTGCCTCCAAATGATTTGAGATTCTCAAAGGATCATCCAAAGGAGCTTATCATTGGGGATCCGCAAAAAGGGGTTAGTACTCGTTCATCACTACAGGTTTTATTTTCAAACCTTTGTTTTGTTTCTGAAATAGAACCAAAAGATGTTTCCACCGCTTTAAATGATGAATTTTGGTTTTTAGCTATGAATGAAGAACTTAATCAATTTGAACGTAATAAGGTTTGGAATCTTGTAGAACGACCAAAAAATCGTCCTGTAGTTGGTGTTAAGTGGATTTTTAAAATAAAATGGATAATGAATCTAGAATTGTTAGAAATAAAGCCAGATTAGTTGCAAAAGGTTATGCACAAATTGAAGGGGTAGATTTTGATGAAACTTTTGCACACGTAGCAAGATTAGAAGCGGTTAGAATATTTCTTGCATTTGCTTGTTTTAAAAGATTTAAATTATATCAAATGGATGTCAAAACCGCATTTTTAAACGGGTATATAAAAGAAGAAGTTTATGTAGAACAACCCCCTGGCTTTATAAATGAGAAATATCCAAATTATGTTTATAAATTAGATAAAGCGCTTTATGGATTAAAACAAGCGCCTCGTGCTTGGTATGATCGATTAATTCAATATTTGTTAAAGCACGATTATAAAATAGGAAGTGCTGATTCTACACTCTTCATTAAGCAAATTGATCATGATTTAGTTATTTTACAAATTTATGTTGATGATATTATTTTTGGAGCCACTAATGAAGAGTTGTGTAATGAAGTAGTTGAAATTATGAAAAATGAATTTGAAATGAGTATGGTTGGAGAACTTTCATATTTTCTAGGTTTTCAAATTACACAAAAACATGATGGAATCTTTATATGTCAAACCAAGTATATTCATGATATGTTAAAAAGATTTGGATTTGAAAATCTTAAGCATGCAAACACTCCTATGAGTACTTCTCTAAAATTAGGGAAAGATGAAAGTGGTGTTTCAATTGAACAAACCCTTTATAGAAGTATGATAGGGTCCTTATTGTATTTAACCGCATCTAGACCTGATATTATGTTTGCCGTTTGTTTATGTGCTAGATTTCAAGCTAATCCTAAAGAGTCACATTTAAAAGCGGTGAAACGTATCTTTAGATATCTCATTGGAACATCAAAATTAGGTTTATGGTATCCACATAATGATTCTTTTATTTTGCATGGTTTTTCGGATTCTGATTATGCGGGATGTTCTTTAGATAGGAAAAGCACTAGTGGCACTTGTCACTTTATCGGCCCTTCACTTATTTCATGGTCGAGTAGGAAACAGAATTCTGTTGCCCTCTCTACTACCGAGGCCGAATATATTGCACTAGGTAGTTGTTGTGCCCAAGCACTTTGGATGTCCCAAACGTTAGAAGATTTTGGCATACAATAAAGTAGTGTAGAATTAAAGTGTGATAATAAAAGTGCTATAGATTTAACAAACAATCCCGTATTACATTCTAGATCTAAGCATATAGACGTCCGACATCATTTTATAAGGGATCACATTAAGAAGGGTAATATAAAAATCAACTTTATAGGCACGGAAAATCAACTAGCGGATATATTCACTAAGCCGTTACCGGATTCCCATTTTTCTATGCTTAGGTTAGAATTGGGCATTCTAGACATTTCACAATGAATATATCACAATTTAAAGCCTATAAAATAAAAAATTATTATCACAAAACATAAACAAATGTAAAAACAAAAAGCCAAAATTCTAAAAATCAAAACATAAAATTTCAAAGGACTTAACAAAAATTACATCAATATTGTTCACATAAAAACAGTAGAACAAACTTAAGGATCAAGCTCTTTAAATAAAAACAGAAATCTAAAGAAGTTCACTGTCGCCCAGGCGACAGTGGATGTCAGAATTTTCCGACATCGCCCAGCAGCAGCAGCAACATAAAACTACTCTGAATCTTCATAACCAGCCCCGCTGCTCTCTGGATAATCTTCTGGAAGTCCTCGTCTCACGGCTTTGCCACGGCGAGTTCGCCTCACCGATTGGCGTGGCGGTTCTTCGTCCGGAACTTGCCATTCAGCCTCTTCCTCCGGAGTTGGTTTCAACTTCAGACCTTTGACGAGAAACTTCATAAATTTCTGCATTCGACTACGGTCCTTCTTCACTTCCCTCTTGTGATCCTCTAATGAATCACGCAAATCATCAATGGACTCTCGTAGTGATCCTGCCCTAGAAATGGTCGGCTCTCTAATCTCAATCCCCGGATGAGTTTTTCTCTGCGGCTTCTTCACCTTCATTGAACCCGTATAATATATTTCCGGGTAACAATCATCCAAATAAGCACCTTGCACTATCCATCCATACTTCTTGTAGAGTACATGCTGTATTACCGCCCCCATTGGCAGCGTATGAACCTTCACCCATCGTGGATGCTTTAATCTATACGCATACCTAATCTGGGCGAGTATGAAGTCCGCCACATCAAAAAGCTCATCCTCCATAATATAGTATGTAAAGAGGGTCAACTGAGCCGTAATGCTTCTTGTGTCTCCACTCTTCAACATCACTAAATTCCTTAATATATCTTGGACTAAGAATGCATCCGGAGTAAGTGAGGTAACTTCAGTAGTAAGAGTCTTTTTTTGATTCCCATGTAAACTCATGTTTACAAGGGTCCAATCTCTATCCTTTCGATAATTCTCCACTATATCAGGCATATTCTCACTCATCACTAGTCCGAATTCCTCTCGTAGATCAACATGTGTTATTTCCACATGTTGACCTTGGATCCTTGATCTCACTCCTCCATCCAATTCCGTGAAATTTGGGTCTTCCAAATGGTTATAAAATTCACGAATGAAAAAGGAAGAAAACCCCTCTGGTGTGATTTTTGAAATTATACCTGCGTTCGCAAGCCGATCATAGATATGATCGTGCTTTGGCGACTCAAATTCCACATACTTCGCTATTCCAACAATAGCCTTCTCCACCCCCGGAAAAACTTGATATGAAGTATGTGCATCTTCCGAAGTACTCTTTCGAGCTTTGGAACTGGAAGCCATTCTGCAATAACATACAAAAATTTTGATTCAACAAGGTATCACATTGTGCACTGGAACACTGTCGCCCAGGCGACAGTGGCTGTCGGAAATTTCCGACAGCCCTCCAAGTGATTTTCTCTCAAAATTTTTACATATACTTCCAGATCTACTCAAAATAAATGTTATTTCAACATCAAGTTTTTTTTTAAAATCAACATATTCTTCAAATCCTTTACTATTCATCATCTTCCACCTTCTTCTCTAAACTAGATCTACAATAATCCTTTAGAAAATGAACAAATGGAAACCTTCATCACCAACTCAAAAAGAAATTTAACAAAGATAAAAATTTTAGCAAAGATCCACCAAGATCCACTTGTTTTTAAACTTGATCTACATTTTTTTCAAATCAACAATTTCAAAACCTACACCATTCATCAAAAATCAACATGAAAACTACATTTTCCTTCTTCTCTACTATCAAAATCACAAATCCCTAAAAATTTTTGAGTTAAAAACACCAAAATCAAAAACCCATACCTTAGCTCTAGGGATGTCGCCGACTTCCGACAGCCTTCCTCTCGTTTTTAACTCCAGGAAATGATGCACAATAGGGTTTGACTCGGTCCCCAGCCCTATTTATATTTTTTACTGTCGCCCAGGCGACAGTGACTGTCGGAAATTTCCGACAACTCCCATTTTAACAAAACTCCAATTTAAGGTCCCTTTGATGATCTAAAATAGTTATATGTCATTATTAATGCTTCACCTCATGACTTGATGACAAACCATGTGCTATTTATTTAAAAATGACTTACATGTTTATATGATTTCATTTTCAAGCTATCATCGTATTGACACTTCTACTTAGTTGTTTAGACCATTGGAAATTGTTTTCGCATGCCTCTAGGTATGAGAAATTGTTTATCTATCATAATGAACTATCACGTTCACTTCTTTTGATCATACGTATGTCTTTTTATTTAATATATACATGGATCATAATTGCTTTCACATAATAAAATAGCACTTCTTAAATACAACTTTCAACATTGATTTGTTAGCACAGCAAAAAAATACACCATCTTTTGCGATTCAAGTGAATTCGGAGATCCTTGGTCAATTAAAAAATATATCAATATATCACAATTAAGATATCACAACGTCTGTGAACAAAAAAAATAAAGACAAGGATACTCCACCAAGCACTACTTACCCTCCTGATAAGTCTTAATGAGCATTGTGAGGTTAAGCACCTTGGAAAGAATTGTAAAGTGTCTTGTGCAAAAGTAACATGGTTTTCTATTCATCTTGTGCTATATCTTCAAAGTCAAAGTTGCCTTTATATGCTTTTATTATGTTCTACATTTTAATGATCATGTAAATTAAATAACTTCATATGTTTGATCTAAGTATCACATGTACACATCATTATGTTATATAAACATTCATCTCATGAGAATTGGACCGAAAATATTCCATATATCTATACATTATTGTGTCTTTCTATGATACTTTCAAATGATCTTACTCATGTTTAAGTTATTTTCTTTCATTACTTCATATGGCTATACCATCACTTCATGGGCTTATTCATACTATGGCATATTCCTATTATTTCATGGACTTCAATCATTACCAACAATTTGCTTCCGCTTACTCTTCATTTCTATTTTCTATTACCTTTCCGTTAAAAGCTATTCTTTTATCTAATATTTTTTTTTGCTAATACCAAAAGGGGGAGAATTTAAAGTATAAAAAGAAAAGTCACATATCTATCACACCTAAATATTCCACCTACACAATACATCATATATTTAGGGGGAGCATATATTTAGGGGGAGCATATATGTAGGGGGAGCTTTCATTTAGGGGGAGTTTTCATCTCGAGATAGATTATTTATTTTTTAAGGAATATATATCATGTTAATTTTGTGCACACACCAAAGTTTAAAATCAACAATCTAAATAGACATGATTTCTTTTTATACGGATTTGTTATTATCAAAAGGGGGAGATTGTTGGAGCATGCGTTTCGCACTCCTCCGGTTTGATAATAACAAAGTCCCGTTTGTATTTGATTCTATTTTTATCAATGGTGTGCAGATAACAGGTATGAGATGTTCACATTGCTGCTGGAGCTAAAATTGAATGTGGGAAATTTCACTGTCGGAAAATTCCGACAGCCACTGTCGCCCAGGCGACAGCAGAGAAGTTACAACTACTTCCCTCCACGGCAGATCGACGAAAGACAGTTTTGCGCTGTCGGAATTCCGACAGCGATGTCGCCCAGGCGACATCTCGGCGGTTACAACAACTGCCCACGTCTTCACCCACGACCGGCAGTTTTGCACTATCGGAAATTCCGACATCGATGTCGCCCAGGCGACAGCTCGACGGTTACACCAACTGCCCACGACTCCACCCACGACGGCACTCCAGCGGCGGTTTAGCGCTGTCGGAAAATTCCGACAGTCACTGTCGCCCAGGCGACAGTGAATTTCTATAAATTGGTTCCTTTGGTTCGTGCATTCTAAGCTTTTGAGAATTCCAGTCCCTTCCTGAGTGCATACGAACCAGAGAGCTCCAGAACCTCCTCAACTCCCATTTGTGCAAAGAAGGATTGAAGATTGAAGACGAGATCGGGTGTGCTTCTACATCATCGATCATCTCGAGGCTTCAACAATCCATTCAGAGATCTGATCTTCTAGGGAGTTGTTCTTTTCATATTGTTCATTTAGTATTTGTAGAGAAATCGTCGTCTTGCGTGCGGCGTCTAAGTCCTTGCGCGGCTTAAGGGAAAATCGCTTCCTTGTGCGGAGCGTCCAAGTCCTTGCGAGGCTTGGTGGGAAATCGTGGCCTTGTGTGCTACGTCTAGATCTTGGGAAGATCTAGAGGAGGCTTGGGCTTGGTCTTGGGAGAGACAAGCGATAGCCTTCCGATCCTTGGGAGAAGGATTGGTAAACCAAAATTATTATATTTTTATTATCATAATTGTGCCTTGATCTTAAGCATTGTTAAGATCATTTTATTGTATGCAAATTTCATGATTAATATAATTATGCTCTTTTCACTAATTGCAATTTTGTTTGCTTAAATCTTTATCTTAGAAATTTGTGTTTGGTTAAATACAAAAATTACATTGGTTTAAAATTATTTATAAGTAACCTTTTTAGTAAAGTAAAATTTGTCTAAAAATTATTAAGTAAAAATTATATTTTTAAAACACACCCTTATTCACCCCCCCTCTAAGGGCGTCACACGATCCAACAAACCCTTCACCGGGTAGCCCTCGGGAAGTCCAAGAAATATTTAAAAAAAAATTAATAATAATAAATATGCCTAGCCTTGTTGTTGTTCTAGAAATTTAGTTTGAGGTTTGATTACAAGTATTCTTTCATTTTTAATTTAGCTAATATTTTGTTTAATCAAAATTTGTTAAATTTAAATTTGAAGTTATTTGGTTTTAAGAAACATTTTATGTTTTTAATTCGATTAGAGAATTAATTTAGCACTACTTCTCCGTTTAATTTTAAAAAATTTCACTTTGTGGTAAATTGGCTAAACATCTCTAGATTTCTATTATATTCTCTTTTAACTTTAAGATCTTAGGAAATTTTATTCCACTAAAAAAGTTGCTCTCAGAATAGTTTAATTTATAAACTAGAAGTATTTCTTTACCCTTGTTAGACATATGTATTTTTTCTTTTCCCCCTATTGTTAGATCATATGTCATGGGAATAAGGAGATGTTAGTTCTTTATTCTCTGGTAAACATATGCAACCCAAAAATAAAAATGAAGAGAGAAAAAATGTGTATATGTCGTGGAAATGATAGGATAATAGTCTATCATTCTTTGGTATTACATATACTTAAAAAAAAGGGGGTTGAGTGGATAGAATTCATCACCCCAATCAAAAACCTCTTCATATACTTTGTCTTTATTTTGCCATTTCGTTCAAACCCATCCCTAGCCAATTTCATTGTTTTCTAGTCCTAAACTAAATTATTAAGAGAGCAATATTTTGGTAGGTGTCTTTTCCTTAAGATTCTTTTATGTTAGAGTGTCTATAATTTCAATCTAATTTTGTTTGAAAATTTCTATAATTTCGATTGCTAAATAGTTATCTTGAGAAGTAGTTAGCTAAACAAATTTCTCTTTTTAAATTATCAACATAACTTAAGACTTAATTCTTGAATTCCTAAAAATTTGTTTTGATAAAATTTTAGTAAATTAGAAATAATATCGATATCTTGTAATTCTTTCCTCACTCTTTTGCTCTGGAATAACAAAAGCTTAAGTATGGGGGTGTTTGATGAGTACTTTTTGTACTCATCTTCTAATATAATTTTAATATAGTTTTAATATGAATTTATATAAATTGTATGTTTTATCTTATAATAATCATTCCTTTTTTATTTCTGTCACTAATTTAAGTTTAGTTTATGTTTTGCAGGTTTTTTGGGCACTTTGAGTAAAATTGTCAAGTACACGCCCAAGGTCACAGGCGTGACCAAGGGGCGTGACAGCCTAGATGTGTTCCAGACCCGATGCCGCCACCCCGGGAGCATTCCGTGAAAATTCGCCAAGTACACGCCCCAGGTCACGGGCATGACCTAGGGCGTGACCCAGTGTCACGGCCGGGACCCGCCACCAGCATCCCGAGCACGCCTCCACGTCATTTAAAGTTACACGCCCCTGGTCACGGGCGTGACCAGGGGGCGTGGCATCAAGTCACGGGCGTGACTCGCCCCACACTTCTTCCCGCCAGAGTTTCCCGCCAGCAGCACTATTTCAAGATTACACGCCCCCAGGTCACGGGCGTGACCTAGGGCGTGACACGGCCGAAACGCTCGCAATTGCTCCAGAAGGCGCCCTCTCCGCTGCTGCTGCTATCACGCCCCTTACTCGCCCCTTGGTCACCGGCGTGACCAAGGGCGTGTAACACCAAAAATTCAACTATTTAAAGGGAGCTTCTCCAGATGATCAGGGACCAATTTTTAGGACTTAGATTTTTCATTTCATGTCGTTATTTTCATGTTTTAGTAGTTCTTGTAATCCTCTTTCTTTATGCAACTTGTAGTTTTCAATTCGATAGTTGTAATTTCATTTTCATAATTTGTAATTTCTTTTGTCTCAATCAATTATTAATTTGTACACAACATTTTTATTTAGTTTGTATCAAGTTATAAATTGCTTATAATTTTAAACAGGTTTAAATTATAAACGCATGCTGCATTCTACATAATTTCATTATATAGAGGAGATTAGAAAATCATGATAGATACTAGTGCCTTCTAACGTGCCGTAAAATATGGAATAAATACTACCATGAGATATCGACAATGCTCGATACTAATGGATTTGGTTGGGATTGGGAGCGCAACATAGTGAAGGTAGACAGTGAAGATGTTTGGGTCAATTATGTTCAGGTAATGTTTTAATTTATCAATTAATTATATGTTAGACTTTTTAAAAATGTATGAGTCTGATCTAAGCTAAACTTGTAGGCACGCCCGACAGTAAAATATTATCGTAGCAAAGTGACCGTGAATTGGGGGGACTTGGCTATGATATGTGGCATTGATAGAGCTACCAAAGCTCATACGCAACTGCATCTGAGGTAATGAACAAGATCCACATTGATGATTCAGTGGACGATAATGTGGCCGAGGAGGTCGAGCCACAACCCAGTAAGAAGAAGAAAGCAGTTGTGGTAGATATAATTGTGGATGCAGTTTCTGCCATTGCGAGGAACATGGGACATGAGAGCAGTGTGGCTTCTCAGCCGACGCCACTGATCTCAAGGGCAGATAGGATATATGCGGCCATTGCAGCTATTGCAGATCTGACTGAACATGAGATCATACATGCCATCAATATGATGATTGTTGACGAGACGAAGAGCGATGTGTTCATGGCTTTGTCAGTGCCAATCAAGAGGACCTAGCTCAACTTACATTTATTCGATTGATTTTATCAGGACTTATGGTTTTTATGTTGTGCGTGGACTTTATTTATGTTGTTGACTTTTATTTTTATGTTGTGTACTTTTAATTTTATGTTGTTGACTTTTAATTTTATGTTGTGAACTTATGTACTTTTATCTGATATTTCAATTATGACAATGTTTTAAATTTAAAATTTCTATTCCATATATTGAGTTCTGACATGCAACCGAACAATGAAATTACTAATTCTAATTCCTGTGATAGAATTCCTGCATTCAAACGAATATCATAACGGTAAAAGACTTGGATCAATTCCAATTCCTGCATCCCAATTCCTTCCAAACAAACGGAGCAAGAGTTTTTCTATCTCTAGAATCAATCTTCTTTATATGTTTAATTAGTACTTGTTCGTTATTTGTTATAAATTCTAAATTAGACCTATAAAATCTTAGGGTCCATTCATTTGGACGGAATTGGTATTTTAAAATTAGCTTTTCGACGAAAACCAATATCTGCAAAAATTGGCTTTGTACAGAATTCCAATTATGTTGTTCGGTTGCAGGATTGAATTCAGTCAACAGAATTGGAATTGAGGCACAAAAGCTGTTCGCCTGAATGATGGAATTAGTATTTGAATTGACATTATACAATAATTTAATAAAATCCAAAACGAGTGTTAGTACCGAATGTTTTAAATTCCATAAGATGTTTTAAGACATGCATTTTTTTCACCCAAGCGCACTTTTTTCGCCCAAGCACGAGTTTTTTTTCCCTGGCGCATGTTTTTCTCCCGAGTGCATATTTTTCGTACCGGGACTGCATATTCGCCTGATCGCGAGTTCTTCGGTCGGGAGTGCGTTTTTCAGCACAACAACACATTTTTTGTCCGAGCACGTGTTCTAGCCCGAGTGCGCATTTTTCACCCGAGCGCATGTTTTCGGCCCGAGCAAAAATGCCCGTTGGGGCGAAAAACACACTCCACGGCAAAAAATGCGCACCCAAGCAAAAAATGCGTGCCCGGGACAAAATAATCGCGGTCGGGCAAAAACATGTGCCTTAGTGAAAAATGTGTGCCCTTGTGAAAAATGCGCGCCCGAGCGAAACCCGTGCCCCGACGAAAATCGCGCAAGGGCGGAAAAATGTGTGGAAGGGCGAAAAAATGCATGCCCCATCAAAAATGCGCGCCCGGACGAAAAATGCACTCTAGGAAAAATGCGCGTCCGGGAAAAAAATTCGTGGTTGGGCAAAAAATTCGCGCTCAAGCAAAAAAATGCACTCGGCCAAAAAACACGCTTCCCGCCGAAAAACACGTGCCCGGCAAAAAATTTGAGCCCGGACAATAAAACACCCGCCCGAACTCAAAAACGCGCGTCCAGACGAAAAAAGCATTTCCGGGCAAAAAATGCACGCTTGAGAGAAAAATGCACACTTAGGCCGAAAAAAATGTCTGCCATGATCAGGTGAAAATGCCTACAAAAAAAAACAGGCGCTCAGGTGAAAAATGAGCGCTCGGGCGAAAAACCCGAGCCTTACCGAAAAATGCGCGCCCGACCGAAAAATGCGCGCTCGGTCTGAAAAACACGTGCTCTGGCGAAAAATTAGCGCCCAGGTTAAAAACGCACGCACGAGCGAAACGCACGTGCCCGCGTGAAATATTTGAGCCCGAGTGAAATGCACGTGCCCGTGCGAAATATGCGCGCCCCCGCAAAATTCCCTCTCGCGCAAAGCACGTTCGCCCGAGCAAAATACGTCCACCTGCGTGAAATACACACGCCAGGACAAAAAACATCTGCCCGGGCCGAAAAATGCGCTCCCGGGCGAAAAACGCGCACCTAGGAGAAAAATGCCTGCCTACCAAAAAAATGCTCGCCCGGACCGAAAAACTGCTGGCCGACAAAAATTCACGCGCATGGCCGAAATACGCACACCCTGGCGAAAAACGCTCGCACGGGTGAAAAAGCGCATCTGGGCTGAAAACAGTCGATTATGCGAAAAACCAATGGGCGGTGGTAAGAACAACGATTTGATGTTTTAGTTCAATGTCAAAGCCGTGGGTTTTCACATAAAAGTCAATATCCGCCTAAATTTCGTCGCGCCGAACGCTATAATTGAATTTCTAATCTTAAATGTCAATTCTAGAAAGCTAATTCTGTCCAAACGAACGGACCTAAGTCCAGATCTGAAAATAATTTAGTGGTTTTGAAACTTTGAGATCTGAAAATAAAACTTTGCTAAAGGAGAATTAAAAACTATCAAAAAAATTGAAGGTGTTTTGGAAAGAGAAGATGATTTGTCAAAAGTGCATTCACTAATTGGAAAGAATCAAAGAACTAGAAGAATCGTTTGCTAAGACCTCCTCCAATATCGAATCTCACACTAACGAGTGGAGGGACTTAGAAAGCAAACTGAAATCTTCTCTTTCTAAAATAGAAAAATGGCAATATGCAAATAGATGTGTCTTGCTTGTGATCGAAAATATCGCTATAAAAGCCCGAATTCATGATCTAAATGTTGCAATTGAAAATTTTGGTGTTGGTCAAAAATCTCTGGGTATGATTTGGCAAACCAATGTCATGGAAGCAAAAATTTTAGTCTTCGATATAACTCTATGGACTATCGTCTAACGGTAACCTGTACCGTCAACGGTAGCTCAAAATCCAACAAAAGCATAAATTCAATAAATTTTTTGTTGGTTCATTATCTTCCAGCAAGAGGCCACCCATAAACCCGAAAGTGGTTTCAAACCCTTTTCTTTTATGTGTCAAATGTCACATCTTTGGACACATTTCAGACACTTATAGGAAGAAAAGGCATAGTATCATAAAATAAATTTGGGTATCTAAGGTTTCCACTTACACTATTGGGGGAACCTCTCGGGTATCCAGATCTTTACTCCCCACTTCTTTCTAGGTGTGTTGGTAGGCTAATGACAAAGGAGACATGTGATACTTTGATTCTAGATGCTCCAAGCACATGACGGGCAACTAACCAAAGTTCCTTAGTCTTGTGAAAAAGAAAGGACGACTGATGACATTTGACGATAATAGCAAAGGAAGAATCATGGGCGTTAGTACATTGGGTAACAAATCATTTTCTATCTCTAATATTTTGTTTGTAGATGGTTTAAAACATAACTTGATTTCTATTGGTCAATTATGTGATAAAAGATTAAAAGTGTTATTTGAATCTTCTACAAATCTTTGTAAAATTATAAATGCTAAATCTAATGAAATACTACTCTCTGCACTTAGATCTCATAACATATATGTTATTGCCTTTAATGATCTTTCTCAATCTTCAATGAAATGTTTAATTGCTAAAAATAAAGAATTAGAACTTTGGCATAAGAAACTTGGTCACTTTAGCACCACGTTAATCTTAATATTATCAAAAGATAAATTAATTAGAGGTCTACCTACACTTAATGATAATTTATCTTCACTTTGTACACCATGCCAAAAGAGAAAATTCTCTAGATCTTCTTTTAAAAGCAAAGCTGATATTTTTACCAATAGACCACTTCAATTAACTCATATGGATCTCTTTGGTCCCGCTAGCACTTCTAGTCTAGGTGAAAGAAAATATACTTTTGTTTTAATTGATGATTTTTCTAGATTCTGTTGGACTATCTTTCTCACCTCTAAATCTGTTGTTTTTTTCCGAAATCTCTAAATTATGCAAACGTATTCAAAATGAACTTGATTTAAATTAAATTGCATACGCTCGGATCATCGAGGTGAATTTGAAAACGAAAATTATTCTTCTTTTTGTGAAAGTGTAGATATTTAACATGTAACATCCCCAATCCTTCTAGACCCCTAGTTGGTATTAGGGCATGGGTGGTGTGCAGAGTGGCCACTAAGGCCCTTGAATCAAGTGGAGTGTGCTAAGTGCACACCAAGGGCACAAAAACCAACATAGTCCAATGTCACTCCCTTAGGCCAATTGATCCCCAATTCACCAAATTGACCTCCCCCATATCACCCTAACCACTAAGGAAGACCATTAGCATGGTAATTGCACTTGGGTGGGACCCAATTGCATGAAATTGACCAAAGTCAACTTTAGGTCAATCATGGTCAACATAGCCCAAAATAAGTGACTTAGCCCTCATACACTTGAACCAAGCTCAAACCAAGTGACCCCACCAAATATCTTCATCAAATTAATACCCTATGGCACCTAGTTATGAAGGGCAAATGTCACACGTGTGCATGATTCATTAAAAAGCAAAGGAAGAGAGAGAGAGAGAGGGGACAAAAAGAGGATTGATAAAGCTTTGCCCCCCCCCACACACACACTCCAATTCAATCAGCCTAGGGCCTTGGGTGATTGCTGGGCACCTGAGAATAGGGCAGAAGGGCAGCTGTACAACTGATTGGTTGGCCAAAATACTAAAAACGTGGGCCTCTTAGTTCAAACTCCCTTTTACTCTCCTCCCCACTCCCATTTGACCATCTCTTTAGCTTCAGAAGCTGGCAAGCAGTCGAAATCGACCATTGGATCGAAGCTTTTCGTGGATAATGAAGGAAATGGGCAAGGTCGCCGGAGAGGAGCGCTTCCATGGCCAACCGCCGCCAAGCCCCCTTTAAGGTTCGTTTCTCCTCCTCTCCCTCTATGCTAGCTTCTTATCTCTTTAATTTGAAGGATATGTCTCAATTGAGCCGAATCCAAAACCTCAAAACCATGGAAAAAGGTGATTTCCAGCCATGCTAGGATCGCCATAAGACACCACCTCCGGCCGCCATGTCGCCGGGAATCCATAGCCCCGACCACCACGAAGGTGTTGGTGGTGGTGGTTGGCCGGGGAGGGGCATGGATGGATGGGAAATAGGAGAGCAAGGTTGCCCAGCTCCGGCTGATCTCAGCCATTGGCCGGAGGAAGAAGATGAAGGGGGAGGGTCGGATATGCTTTAAGATCCGTGCAGATCTTATTTATCTCTTATATTTAATTATTCACATTAGCCCCTTAGTGTCACCTCACTTGATTAAATTATTAGAGCCACTTAATGAATGAATTAGAAAAAGTGCCCAACATGAAAGTTGTAGGCCTTGGTCTTGAATTTCATTAGGGCTTGAGTTCAAGTCATTTGGTGACCCACAGCTCCCTAGGGAGCTGTTTTACTAGGACTGGTCCTACACTAGGTCAGTCCACTAAAATAATTACCTAGACTAAATCCCTCAAGCTTTGAAGCTGAGATTTTAACCATGGGTAGGTATACCCTAGGGGCACCCCCTGCCCAACGGCCAGCCCTTTATGGGCACTTTTTCCTATAGTTTTTGTGGTGGTTAAGATATTTAAATAAAGTTGATTTTTGGAGCATATGATGTCCAAATGACACCAAATTTTGGTGGCATGCTCTTTAGTACATGGGTAGTGCCTGCCTAAATTTTCACTTTATTTGGAGTTGATTTGATATGGAAAATGGAAAACCCTAATGAGGGCCCTTAAGGGGTAAATTAAGGTTTAAGCCATTTTGAGGAGTTGAGTGAGTTGGACTCCTCCAATCTTTATGTTTATGTAGGTAATGATATATAAAAGCATGTGACACCCCCTAATGGAGCATTTGGAGTCATTAGGGTGGTGTGTCCTAAAACCCTAAGGGTAAACCCTTAAGGTTGCTATAGTAGGGTTTGTGAAGGACATAGGACCAAATGTCCTTGCCTTGGCTCAGAACTTTGTAGACATGTTTTTAAGAGCATAAAATGACTTAGATAATTTAATGGGAATTTTTAGAGTCATTTAGGTATTTTTCCTCTTTATAAATGAAATTGCCACTTTTCCTTAAATAAATAAAATGCATGGTCATATGACCTTGTATGGCCTTGATATTTTATCAGTGGCTGAATTGGGATGAAAATGGGCTATGGTAATTTTGTTATGATTTATTGAGGTGTTATTTCTTGTGGAGGAATTTTTAAGTGCTTACTAGCTTAGAGGAATTTAATTTTGCAAAATGTCAACTCATGTGGAAAAATTATGAAACTTGGTTATCTGTCATTTTATGTTGATGTATGCCCATGATAATTATTTGGAAGCCTTTAGATTTGTATTTCATGTACATCATGTAGAAATTGGTATTCACAACCCTTGGATGTTAAATCATTTTAAAATGTCAAATCATTGGGCAAATTTATGAAACTTGGTTATCTGTCATTTTATGTTGATACATGCCCATGATAATTATTTGGAAGCATGTGGACTTGTATTTTATGTACATCATGTAGAAATTGGTAATTACTACACTTGGATGTTAAATCATTTTAATCAGTCAAATCATATGATAATGATACAATCATTTGGCAGAGGACTCCAAACCACCATTTGGACACTTTGTAATTTTTGTAGAATTTTCAGAGGAGAAATACTATTTTTCCTAATTATAGTGGCATTTTGGTAATTATACAACTATGATGATTTAGTAGGCCACATGACATCCTATGGTCTTGAAACTCAGTAAACCACCTTGATATGGAACATTACCTTACTGATAATTTTCATGTAGCATGTAGAAGCATTTTGAGGATAGATCATGTGTAATTTGACTTAAGGCCTTAATTACTTTAAATAATAATAAATGCCAAATTAATATGGAAAATTATGTAAATTGGAACATACCTTATTAAGGTCAGTGGGAGACTAGTATAATTATACCAGACCTTGGTGATGAGATTTTAGAAGGATTCCCTTATGAGGTTTGAGGTTAGTTCAACTTAGTGGTCTGCGATTAGTAAAAACAAAATTTTGAATTTTAGACAATTCAGACCCCTAAGTAGTGTTTAGAAGTTATATCCATTCAGTATTTGCATTATAGCTCGCAATGATTCAAGGAGGGTCAAACCTAGGGTTAGCAGTAAGATTGTGCTAGGGTTAGTGCATGAGGGTGGAGGTACGTCCAACCCAATTGGGTGGGACGGGTGTTGAGCTAAGTTACTTTAACTATATGAAATAATGAGGGGAGAACTAAAGGTTAATCACCAACTAAAGTAATTGTCTTGAGAAAGAGGACGGTGGGGTTGAGCCCATTAAATCCTTAGTACCGTTGGGGGGCCCCTTTACGGGGTATACCACCGGAAGTCCAAGATTCACCCTAAATATAATACTAACTAAATTGTAGGCAAGAGTAGCCTAATTAGGTCAGCAAACTAGTATGGATCTCCTTCGAGGAGGAGATGGGTTGGATCTGCTTGTGTGTTAGTCCCTGAGCTGGAGGCTCGGGTGGACTTAATAACACCTGTTTCTTATGCAAATAGTGGCGAGTCTTCGGTACTAGGCTTTGTCATGTCACCGACGGTAGTACGTTGACTCAGGTGAGGGTGAGGTTTAGAGGGCCGGTAAGTTTGAGTACCGCGGTCTGGAGGACAATCCCTAATAACCCACCCCGACCTTAAAGTCTGGTGGATTCCAGCAAGAGTACGCAGGAGCTCCGCTGTTGTGTTCTTAGCGTTGAGGTGTACGTGAGGTCTAGGCTTGGTAGTGAGCATACCCGCCTAGGATGTGGAGTGCCCGATACACTGCCACCGTGAGCCACGACGGTCGGTACTCGGAAGGTTGACTTCCTTTCTAACAAATTGGGAACTATAAGGGTCTGTGCGCATAAAGTCATGTGGGTGAGTCACATTGCATAAACATAGCATAGCATAACATACACATTAGCATACACCATCATATAAATTAGTATGAGCTCTTTTATATGATGGGTTACCTTGTCATCTTAACTTATATGGCGTATATGCGTTCATATAAGTTAAGGTACGAATCTGTGATGGTAGATTAGTTTTACTTACTGCACCACATTTTTCTTTCTATTACCGCTTTACCTCATGCTCTACTTTACTGTCATTTATTTGCACTATTCTGCTAGCTAGTTTTACTGCTTTTCCTATACTTGCTAGATTAGTGCCATGTCACCTCTTTCTTTGTTTACCCCTTGTTGTCCTCCGCTTCTTCCTCCCGCTCGGTACCTAGGAGTCGTGGAGGGAGGCGAGGACAAAACGGCTTAGTCTTTATGACTAAGGAGTCTGAGGAGACGGAGTAGTCCCGCGCGCAGCTGGATGAGATGGCAGGACCTGAGCAACGGATGCAACGTACTACCACGACGCCACAGGTTGATGACTAGATAGTTAGATTTCAGCATTTGAGAGTTTTGTAGTTTTCGCATGTAGTAGAGAGAGAGAGTACTCATTTTGGATATGTATCGGGCTTAAGCCCTTACTTCTTGTACTTTTCCTTGTGGACATTTCCTGTTTCATTACATAGTTATATAATGTTGTGACATGTGGACATGCCCTCCTTTTATACTTACTTTTGGCATTTTCTTACTTATGATTGTATAGCCGGCAGAAGCGGTGCTGAGTGGTGTTGGCTAACCCGAGTGTTGGTGACACCGCAAGGCGGCGATTCTGGGCGAAGATCCACCTTGACCGTGCGATACGGGAGAGGTTCGAGTTTTCATGTACCCGAACGGGTCTTGAGAAAAGAGATCTTACAAAACAGGAATTTTCCGCTCCACGCACAACACAACAAAATGGTGCAGTGGAGACGAAAATAAAACCCTTAGCATGCACTATGCTTTCTGAATATGGGTTGCTTAAACATTTTTGGGCCAAATCAGTTAACATTGCATGCAATGTTATCAATCGAGTTATGCTTCGCTCAATTTTAAAACTAAATCCTTATGAACTTTATTTTCAAAAGAAGCCTAATGTATCTTATTTTCGTGTCTTTGGATGTAAATGTTTTCTATTAAACACTAAAGATAACTTAGGTAAATTTGATAAAAAAATATGATAAAAGAATTTTTATTGGGTATTCTTCAACTAGTAGGGCTTATAGACTGTATAATAAAATGAAAAAAATAATTGAAGAATATATTCATGTTAAATTTGATAAGTTTTTCTTTTGTGTAAATTTTAATGACAATATAGGGAGTGAAGAGGAACCTACTTTCATCGTGGAGCATGCGGATGATGAGCCACTTAATGATGATGGGGTGGAGAAAGAAGAAGAACATGAGGAGTACATGCCACCTAGTGTGCTAAAATTTTCAAAAGATCATCCATGAGAGCTTATAATTAGAGAACCTTCGAAAGGGGTAACGACTCCCTCATACTTGCATGAATCTTTCTCAAAGCTTTGCTTCATTTCTGAAATTGAACCTAAGAATTTTGCAACTGCTTTAAATGATGAATCTTAGTTTTTGACTATGAGTGACGAACAAAATTAATTAGAAAGAAATAATGTTTGGAAATTAGTTGAGCGGTCATCTAATCATTCAGTTGTAGGAGTAAAATGGATTTTCAAAAATAAATTAGATGATGAGTCTAGAATAACTAGGAATAAGACTAATCTAGTGACATGAGGTTATTCTCAAATTGAGCGGGTAGATTTTGAAGAAATATTTGCATATGTTGCTCGCTTATAATCTATTCGAATCTTTCTTGCATTTCTGAGTTTTAAACGTTTCAAATTATTTCAAATGGATGTAAATAGTGTTTTTCTAAATAGGATAATTAAAGAAGAAGTTTATGTTGAACAACCTCTAGTTTCATACATGATAAATTTCCATATCATGTCTATAAATTAGAAAAAATGCTTTATGTATTAAAACAAGCGCAACGTTCTTGATATGATAGATTGACTTCATTTGTGTTAAAGGACAATTATATTATGGGTAGTGTGATGAGATTACGTCAAGTGCATCGGTCGTTTAAGTAATATAAAATGACGAGTAGCTCCCCGAGTATCGATCTCTTGAGGAACTCGGCGAGGTGGAGTTATCTATCGAGAAAAGATTTGAGATTGAAGTCCTATAGTCAGATGGTTTTAAAGAGGGGGTTTGATTTTGTGAATAATAAAAGGAAAAATTAAATTAACTATGCAGGTAGCCGACACCGCTTCACACACTTGTGGGTCGCCTTCCTCCGCTTCGCTCACTTGCGGGTCGTCTTCCTCCGCTTCGCTCGTTGTCGTATTACGCAACTCACACACAAATAATACAACACTAATCATAGATCTACTCTCAGCAATACCACGTAGCTTGGAAATAAACAAGGAATGAAATATGCAAGCTATATAAGAAATACACTTTAGGGTTCTTACAACCACAATCCACAAATAAAGACATAGCTATGAACATTCATACCCATTGGTCATAGTGTATTAATGCTTTAACTAGATCACAAAATAATAACAACAAGACTTTCAAAGAACTAAAACAAAGAACACATTTACCACTCCCTAAGCACGAGAGGAGCAAGAGTATTTGCCCTGGATTCAAAGAAAAGTTGTCACCCTTCCTTCTCATCATAAGTTGCGTCCCTAATATGCGGTTGGAGCTATCACCCCCTTCCTACATGTCTTCTCTCTTCAACTGCTACCTCCAACGCTTATGGATCCAGGCTCAAAGAGCTCAAGTGGGACGTCGTCGGTGCTTTACCTTCTTTGGAAGCACTTGGGGAGAGGAAAGAAGATACCCTTAAGGTTGCTGGAGAACTAGGGTCGAAACCCTAGACTTGGAGAAGAAAAACACAGAAGAACTGTGCTCCCCGGTCGATTCTTTTTGGCTGAAATCGCGAGCACCAATATAAAGAAAACAGGATGTGCGGTGCAAAGCGCAAGCGCGTGCGCCAGGTTAATGCGATGAAATATAACTAGGCGCCAAACTATGCACGCGAATTTACATGCGCGTGCACGCGCGTGCGGAAATTACACACGTGCAATTTCAGATCACCCAAAATCGTCCAATTCAAGGGAGAAGTAGGTGCACGGGCATATGAAAATTTTGCATGGGCGTCCGTAAGGCAAATTTGACACAACCTCCCTCGAATTGCACGAAAAGTCAACACATGTAAATACAATACACCCATGCAGTCCAAATATACCATATACATAAAATATAAGGTAAAATCATGTATAACCAGCACAAACATGGATGAAATCAACAAGAAAAATAGGGTGAAAACAAAGCATAAATCACACTCATCAATACCCTCGGACTTAGCTATTTGCTAGTCCCGAGCAAACAACTCTCCATAGGGATAGGAAAATCTAATGCTTGAACGAAAAATGAATATAAAGAGTAAAACAATAAGTCTCATGCCTGGCTGCATAGACATTTCAGCAAAAGAACCTCCCCAGCATACAAACTAGTTTATAACTTTCTAAAGCGAGTTTCAATTTATTATTCCTACTCTTAACTGGAATCAACGATTAGCGTGATCACTCATATCCATATTACGCAACGACAGAGATCGGGGCGGCCTCCAAAGAAATCCATCAATGATGATTGTCATAGGCTTGCCCTATCACGCCCTCTCCATGATACAAGTTAAATTTAAAAGCATGAATCAATATGACTTGAAATAGGATGCAATGCAGGCTTAGGTTTTTGGTGTGGTATACAAGGGATAAACATGACGGCTAAACAAGCATAAACTAATAATGAGCTCGCATCCAAATGATACCCAAGAAAAAAAATAACGTGTACACGGGATCCCCAGACTTGAATGAAACAATATGGGCTGTGTACAACGCCTAATCCCAAACTCAATTCTTTTTTTTTTCATTTTTCTCTCTTTTTTAGATTTTTTTTTTATTTTGCTATTTAGTTCTTTTGTTTCGGCATTTTGATTTTTCAATTTAAACAACCACCACATTTAAGAAACACATTATCGCTCCCAATTTTTTTATTTGAAAATAATATTTTGAGCTCAAATTTAGGTGAGTGATTAGGATGCTATTTTAAGCCATGGTGAGTTAAATGGCAGAGCTGAATCAAAAGACAAGGAAAGGCTTAAGTGATGTGCACAAAGATATAAATTGTAGGTGGGGTGTAAAAGCTCAAATGTGCCAACGAATGGCTTCTAACATGTTCACGCTAATGAACTAACCTATGCAAATGTCTTTTGGGTCGCTAGGGGAAAGTTCTAGCCATCGAGAAAGAATACCTTTCCATCTGACTCGAGTAATGTATCTCTTGCGATCTATCACACACTCTCCTATACTACCTTCGGACACTATCAGATTCAGATTAAGAGTAGAATAAATTATCTCTATGCGCTTAGAAAATTATAATCCTAATCGTATGCTGAGAAGTTAATTTTACACTAGATGCGTGCGCTCGACTAGGAGCACTGCATGAGTCTATGATTTACTCCAAAACTCAAGTCCTACACAAGCATGAAAATTTCCTAATCACCATGAAGAGAGTAAACTCACCTAGAACAAGCAAACACGCAAGTGCGCGTTTGAGTGGGTGCGGTGTGGTGAGTCTGGCAGAGTAAAAACTTAGCATTTGAAATAAAAATTCTGCAACATAAATTGAAAAATCTGAAAAGGAAATAACTTCTGGCATGAAATTGTGAAGTGAAACGCGTGTGAAGTGGCAACTCAATCTCACTGCTCTCCCCCCCCCCCCCCCCCCCCCCCCCCAGATTTATACGATGTTATTGCAAACGATATGAATTCAGAAATGACAAAGGAAGAGGAAAGAGATTACCTCATGCTCATGAATAGAGCATACTAGAAGATGACATGAAGTCCAAGTTCCCGCTACAAATGTCGAAATGAAGGAATACATGCAAGGAGAGCACCAAAAAGCAACAACAAGGGCGAACTATAATATAAAAACACACAAGCAAGCAGAAAAGAAAAGAAAAACTACAACCAAAACTGGGTTGTCTCCCAGCAACGCTTTTTTTTAACGTCCTTAAACTGGACACAAATACCTATATTAAACAATTTTTATGATTGTCTAAAACAAAGATACTAAATAAGCACAAAAATTCTAAATTACTACTAACTCTCAACAACAAGATCAGCTGTAGGATGCTTTAAAATAGTAGCTGGAGATGAACGAAAAGGGTTCGGAGACCCGATAGTAAGGGTAGAAAGGAGGATTAATCCTCCACCCCCAAATCTCTTTCTTTTTCGATTTCATCTTTTCTTCCAACATTCTGTCAGCATATGAATATTTCTTGCGTGCCTACAACCAATCCTTCAAGGGGAATATGAGCGGTGACGGTGTGGTGGCATGAAGAATGGATTCGGTCACTATAATGTACTTCCCCTTCCATAATTTAATATCAATATTACCCAAATATGGGTCAATAAACTCAAATTCCTGCAGGGATGCCTTAAAAATATCAGGAAGAGGAAGAGGAAGCGGTAGAGGTGGATCAGTAGTGGCAGGGGTAATACAAGTGGAGAAAATATAAGGCGATTCAGCTTCCCAAAGATTTTCCACTATTGAATCTCCTGTATATGTTCAAGCAAAGAAGGGTGGGGTGGTCAGGAAACAACGTAGAAGAAATACATGAATAATCTGTAATCATGGGAGTGACCCCAGTTTCACTCCCAGCAAGTTTCAAAGCTTGATCGTTGCGGTATTGTACAAATCGTAGCGGGGAACATCTGAAAACTCAAGAGCTTCGGTGGTGTGGTAGACTTCCTCGACCAATGAAAAGGTGCACATCTCCTCATCAGAAAAGGCATCCTCCCCATCCCATTTCGGGGCAGCACTGGGCTCACAGTTCTCACCCAACAAAAATTCTTTGACATGATCATTAAATATAGGTGTAGAAAATTCATGCAAAGAAGATGGAAGAACCCTATTAATATCAAATTCAGAGAATATATGCTCAGGTTCTTCCACAGGTGAATCAAAAAGAGGCGATGAATGTGCATGGGGAGATGACTCCACAATATCGACATACGGGTCAGCCACAATTCTGTTGGGCATATCTACAATAGTCCCATGAAGACATGGTGGTACTGCAAATAGCTCATCATAGGCTGAAGGAGTGCAGTCTGAATAGGGAGTAGACGCGATCTAGATGTCTGGTTCGTCATCTTCCCCCATTTGACTTTTATAAATGACGTAATCCTTAAATGCATGATTCGTACTACGGCAAAACAAACACTTCTTAAAATTATTTCTTGACGTCCAAGGAGTCGAGTCATAAGGCCGAGAAACTATTTGTTGTGGGGGCACAATGTTATAATGATTTGGCGCGCTAAATGGAGATGCATGTAGGGTAGATATAAAGTTATAAGGCTGAGAGGCTGGTCTCCCATCTAGCTCGCAAATTGTTTTATGTTTGATACTACTCACATAACACATATCACTAATATGACAAGATGATCCACACCACATGCATCTCACATTTGTATACATTTTTTTGGATCGAATGCGGAAATAGAAATAAAATTTTCTTTGCAAAAACAGAACTACACTTGACAATTAAATCGAACACGGATAACCTGTTCTAAAAACTTTAAAACAGATTAAGAAGAAATAAAATTAGAAAGAAGCTATTTCAAAAGAAAAACAAGGAAAATTACTACAAAAATAAAACAAAGAGGATGGTATATACAATTGGAAGAACTTCTTTCTCATGACTCTCTCGTCAGATACTCACACGTGCCATGTTCCCCGACAACACGCCAAAAACATGATGGGATTACGACAAGTGCATCGATCATTCAAGTAATATAAAACAAGGAGTAGCTCCCCGAGTATCGATCTCTTGAGGAACTTGGCGGGGTGGAGTTATGTATCAAGAAAAGACTTGAGATTGAAGTTTTATAGTCGGATGGTTTTAAAGAGGGAGTTTGATTTTGTGAATAATTTAAAGAAAAACTAAATTAACTATGCGGGTCGCTGACACCGCCTCGCACACTTGCGGTCGCCTTCCTCTACTTCTCTCACTTGTGGATCGCCTTCCTCCGCTTCGCTCATTGCCATATTACACAACTCACACACAAATAATACAACACTAATCACATATCTACTCTCAGCAATACCTCAAAGTAGCTTTGAAATAAACTAGGAATGCAATATGCCAGCTATATAAGAAATACACTTTAGTTTTCTTACAACCACAATCCGCAAATGAAGACATAGCTATGAACATTCATACACATCGGTCCATGTGTATGAATGCTTTAACTAGATCACAAAATATTAACAACAAGACTTTCAAATAACTGAAATAAAGAACTCGTTTACCACTCACTAAGCATGGGAGGAGCGAGAGTCTCTGCCCTGGATCCGAAGAAAAGCCGTCACCCTTCCTTCTCGTCGTAAGTTGCGTCCCTTCTTTGCGGTTGGAGCTATCACCTCCTTCCTACAGGTCTTCTCTCTTCAACTGCTGCCTCCAACTCTTATGGATCCTGTCTCGAAGAGTTCCAATGGGACACCGCCAGTGCTTTATTTTATTTGGAAGTGCTTCGGGGAGAAGGAATAAGATGCCCCTAAGGTTGTTGGAGAACTAGAGTCGAGACCCTAGGCTTGAAGAAGAAAAATGTGGAAGAACTGTGCTCCCCGGTCGTTTTTTTTGGCTGAAATTGCGAGCAGCAATATAAATAAAACAATTCGTATAGGCATGCAGCGCAAAGCGCACGTGTGTGCGCCAGGTCAACGCGATGAAATATAACTGACGCCAAACTATGCACGCGCATGTGCACACGGGAATTACACACGCACAATTTCGGATCACCCAGAATCGTCCAATTCAAGGGAGAAATAGGCGCATAGGCGTGCTAAAATTCCGCACGGGCATGCATAAAGCAAATTTGACATAGCCTCCCCCGAATTGCATGAAAAGTCCACACCTGTAAAGACAATACACCCATGCAATCCAGATATACCATATGCATGCAATATAAGCTAAAATCATGTATAACCATCATAAACATGGACGAAATCACCAATAAAAACATGGTGAAAACAAAGCATAAATCACACTCATCATAGTGCCGACACCACTCTCTTCATTAAGTACTTAAATGATGATTTGATTATATTCCAAATTTATATAGATGATATTATTTTAGGAGCCTCTAATGATGAGTTGTGTAATGAAGTAGTTAAAGTGATGCAAAATGAATTTGAAATGAGCTTAGTAGGGGAACTTGCTTATTTTCTTGGATTTCAAATCACTCAACGCCATGATGGAATCTTTATTTGCCAAAGTTAATATGTTCATGATATGCTCAAAAGATTTAGATTTGAAAACCTTAAGCAAGCTAATACATCAATAAGTGCATCACTAAAACTAGGAAAAGATGAAGCTGAAAATTCAATTGATCAAACTTTATATCGAGGATTGATTAGATCTTTATTATATTTAAGTGCCTCTAGACCGGATATTATATTTTTCGTATGTTTATGTGCTCTCTTTCAAGCCAATCCCAAATAATTATATTTAAAAGCGATTAAACACATTTTTAGATATTTGATAGGCACATTTAGATTAGGATTGTGGTATCCTCATAATGGTTCATTTATTTTTCATGACTATTTTAATTATGATTATGTGGGATGTATTTTAGATCGTAAAAGTACTAGTGACACGTGTCATTTCTTAGAGCTTTCACTTGTATCATGTTCGAGTAGGAAACATAATTTTGTTTTCCTCTCTACTGCTGAGGCCGAATATATCATACTAGGTAGTTATTGCGACAAAACTTTATGGATGACTCAAACACTAGAGGATTTTGGAGTTCATCTTCATAATGTAGAAATAAAGTGTAATAACAAAAGCGTTGTCAATCTAACCAACAATCCGGTTCACCACTCTAGATCCAAGCATATTGATGTTAGGCACCACTTCATTCGTGATTATATAAAGAAAGAACATGTTAGAGCAAGCTTTATTAGAACTGAATCTCAACTTGAGGCCATATTGACAAAACCACTCTCCGATGATCGATTCTCATTACTTAGGTTGGAGTTAGGGGTTTTGGACATCATTTGCTAAGAAAATTTAAATATATAACTTTTTGATTATTTTTTTGATTACTTTGTTGTAGTTGGTGCCCCTTATAGTGGAGAACCATAATCAAGAAAAATTAGTACTAAAAATGACGAATAACATGATATTTATGCAAAAAACTAAAATTCTGTTTGATATCGCCCAATGGTAACCGTTATCGCTCACAGTATCTCTGGTTTTTCTTTTTAATGCTTTGTTTTATTCATTTTTATTTTTGTTAGCATAGAAGATTATTCTACTGATTTACTCAGCAAAGATTTTTGTATTTTTAGTAAAATCCTTTCATTATTTCTTATTTTCTTATTTTTCTTAAAACCTCAATACCAAAGAGAATTAAAAAACAAAACAAAATCACAAAAATATTATTTTCGCTAATTTTTATTATTGTATTTCTTTCTATTTATATAAAAACAAAATACTAAAAACTGCTTATTTTTCATTGCTAAAGTCAAAGATAAATAGATATATCATTTAATGATTCATTACAATGTATGATTTAATTTTAACCTTATTAAACATTGTCTTGATTATTCATGCTTTGCATACTATCTTTTGTTGTACATTGAAAATGAATGTAGGAAGCATGTGTAGAAATGCTTAGTATGTCTATAAGTATGAGTATTGCTTATTAAACAATGATTTTCCACACTCACTTTTTGATTCATACATTTATTAATAATTTTGTTTATGCATATATGTGTAGTGTAATAATATAACTTGTTGAAATGCATGAATAAATTACCTACACACCATTGGATTGCTTCTTGAATTCATGGATATTTTATGCAGTCATCATTAGAAAAGTGTGGTTGCAAAATAAAATAGAATGTTTGCTAAACAAGTGAATTCAGAGTCTTTGGTCACCAATGTAAAATAAAATAATAAATAACAAGGAAAACTTTACTAATCACTACTTCTCCTGATAAGTCTTCATAAACATTCTGAGGTTGAGTACCTTGTAAAGAATTGTAAAGTGTCTTGGGCAAATAAAGTCTAAAAACACCACATAGTCTTACTTCTTTTTAGTACACCTGATCACAAAAATAAAATTTTGATTAATGAAGTGTGATCCTCTAAGAACTACTTCGCTCCATGATAAGTCTTAATAAGCATTGTGGGTGCAAAGCACCTTGGTAGTTGTACTATTTTCTATTGTGCATTAAATTAAGTGGAAATATTTTTACTTTGCATTTTGATGATGCTGTGTTTATTCCATTACATATCTCATGTGTCGTGATTATTGCTCTTATATACTTTATCAAACATTTTTTGTACAATCATTGTATTACATAAATCTTTCACTCATGAGCATTGGACCCTAATGCACAATTACACTATTCTCTACAAACATTAAGTAACTATACTAGATAGTTAAGCTTGATCACTATAATGTTTTCTAAATGTTTGAATTGCAACTCACTTTACATTGTAGTTTGTAATCTTTGCTTGATATATCTATCGTCCTTGGTATCTCTCAAAATTAAATTTCAACGAACATCTTATATACTTCAAAACAATCAAAGGGAAGACATCTCTTGGGTTTAAACTCTAAATTATATCAATATTTCCAACATATCATCTCATTTGTCAAGCTAATAACTCCTTATGTTTTGTGCTCTTATAGTTTATATGTTGATTTATATATGTCATTTTCACTACTATGCAATCTTTACTTTGTTATATCCCTTTTTATCATTCATGATTATCTCTACAATTCAACTTGATTATTTTTTTTTTAAAAAGGGGGAGATTATACTCCGTCATGCTTATCTTCGTTATATGCATTATGCACTATTTTCATGTTTTTTTATGTTTACTCTTACACTCGATCATGATTATATTTGACAAAAGTTATCTTTTATTTTATAAATAAAGGAGGAGAATAAATTTTATGACTATACTCACCTCAACCCTCTTTTGATAATACCAAAAGGGGGAGAATAAATTGAGAAATCTAGAAATCTTTGTTGAGTAAATTATAACACCATTATGTGTAGGGGGAGCATCTATGTTGAAGGAACACCCATATAGGGGGAGTACACATTTCTAGAATACAAACATTATTATGCACTTATTTATATCACTCTAAAACCGATTTTTTATGATTTTCACTTACCGTATTATTCTATAAACACAACTCTAATTTAAAATAACTGATTTCTCATTGGAGGATTTGTTATTATCAAAATGGAGAGTTTGTTGGGACATGCATTCCACATCTCTTGGTTTGAGAATAATAAATCTAATTATGTATTTGATCAAGCTTATTTTGTGTTTATAGTCTGCAAGAAATATATGTACAATATCATACTGAACAAGAATAATCGAATGAGACAAAATGATGGATGTTTGATCTAAAATGAGTACTACCATGGGGTGGTAGCCTCTGTCGTCGGCGATAGCGGTCGTTACTACAGCTAGAAAGAGGCATTTGAACGAAAACATTGGCGGGAGCGGTAGACCATTTAAGTAAAGCGTTAATGTACTGTGGTAACCCTATCGCATGGTGGTAACTAAATGGCAAGCCCGAAAATCATCAGCCTGATTGAGGAACCAAATGGAGCATAAGATCGATGTATTGGCGGGAACTAATATTGTGCTAACGCGTCGTGATAACCCTATCGAAGTGCGGTAGCTATTGCTTAAAATACAAAATGCGACTACCATTTATGGACGGCTGGAGTGAGAAATCCCTTTCCTTATGAGTTCTGGGTGTGGTAACTCATACCGTTGCTCCAGATCACAAAATATATTTAAAAGCCATTTCGCTCCTTTCATAGTGAGAACGATTGAACTACAACTCTGAAGAGAATCATGTGGAGCCTCGTACCCAACACCCAAAGCACTCCCTATAACAATCTTAAAGATCTAAAGGAGGACTTGAAGGCGGAGTTCATCAATGCTCATTCTACACGAAGTACGAATGCGACTACAACTTCAATTTCTCTCGTGCCTTCGCAGTCGCCTTCATATTTCTATATAGGGAATTTTTACTACAGAAATTTTATTTGTCTCTTCTCTTGTAATCTCTTTTCCTTTGGTAACTACTTTATGACGGTAGAGAAATTTGCACGTGTTGGTGATTAGGTCCATGTGCGACTTAGGGAGGAATTCGTCTTGTGAGTTAGGCGACTAGATCTAAGGAGTAGGTCGAGGGGTGGCCCGAGGTCTATCCAGTGATAGATAGGATATGACCAACCGGCAATTGGGAAGAGTTGGTATAAAAACCAGAAAGATATTTCTATACGCTGCCTTGATTTTTAGCACTATAGAAATGACAATTTCGTCATTATTTTTAATTTAAATAAAATCATGTCTCTTTGTTATTGTTTATCAAGCTATTATTTCTCAACTTTGAAATGAATTAATTTAATATTTTTATAAGAGAAAATTAATTGATAAGAATTTTATAATACCCTTATCCCCCCCCCCCCCTCCAAGGGTGCCTGCTGATCCAACAGTTAGAATCTTGTGATTTAGAAGTAGTCAAGAATTTAGTTTTATTGACAACGTAATACAAGCCTAAAAGGTCGCATATAAGAACGTACAAAAATTAGAGTGTTTGATCATGTTGGTTTGTGAAACCAAGTTTTGAATGAGAATATATGATATGTTGCACAGTATTTAAGGCACACAGTCGTGTGCCAAGGGTCTATGCTCATTTTGGCGGGATAATGGTTGTATGCCATTCTGGACCGAAATGCATGGCTTTCAAAGGCACACGCCCGTGTGCCAAGGGCGTGTGCGTGTTTTTTTCTGGAGTCATGAGGAGTTGTGTCTGCATGAACTGACGCGACTTTTAGGACACACACCCAAGGCACATGTTCGTGTGCCAAGGTCGTGTACACCCCAAACTTCACGTTTGGGTTTGTTCCTATAAATATGCCAATTATCATAACGAACCAGAACTTGATTCTAGGTTCTTCATACCATAAAAACACCAAGAATACATCTCTACCAAATCGAAACTAGCATTTCGAAGGAGAGAAAAGCGATCATCTTCCAGCCCAAGTTCATTGGATGGACTGCGTGGTATTTCTAGCATTCTTGTGGATACCTCTAGAGAAGCAGATAATTTTCTGCGTTTGGGATCAAGCGCTAGTCATTCTTCTCGAAATATGATTTCGACGAAGGTATAAACTTCTTTCTTGACTAAGTGTGTTTTGCATGGATCCTGTCGATGGTTTCATGTATTTTCAATGCACATTTGATGCCCTTGAAACCCAATGGTGGTATTATAGTTGGCCGCGAAACCTCTTTTTTAGAAATCATTCCCTCCTTTCACAGTAACCGTCAATCTCTGTACATATTTGTTCACTGTTACAAAGATAGGCGAGCATGTCTACTGTCTAAGGGAAGATGGATTTGAATTATATATATGTGCATGTAAATCTGATGATTTAATCTGATGATTTAGAATGGTTCTGAAGCATCAGCTTTAGTCAAGGAACATAAAATGTTGATGGATTTTCTATAAGAAAATGGTAGTGTTTTTGTTTTGGTTTCGGGCGCTGCCCAGAACCCCGCACGGGCTCTGCCTCCTGACCCTACTCGCGGATCGAATTTCCTTAGATTCTACCGCAACGTAGCCTTAATATTGGATGACCACCACTTCACAGTCAAATTTGTCGTGATTTCACTTTCTCGTGCTGCCCCTTAGACCCCTTTAAGGGCACTGCCCCTAAGACCCTGACAAGGGCACATCCCCTTGGAACCCTGCCAGGAGTGCCTTGTATTTTGATGTGATTTTTTGCACATCTGCAATGGGAATGATGCATAATTTTCTTGTCTTATTTAAATGGTTTAAATGAGCACTTAATTAAACATTAATCACATGCACTATATTTTAATGGTTTAAATAAAAATATGATTAAATGTTAATAATCTATTTTGTTTAAAGATGTTTAATCTTATGCACGATTATAAGTTAATCATCTTTATAAAAAATCCCTTAAAATAATATTAAATGTTCGGAAGCCTTCCGATGGATGACACTCTTCCTTTCTTGATCGATGAAGTGTGGGCTTATCAAAGCAATGTGAATCAATTTATTTTGGTGGGGTGCGAGTGGATAATTATGATATCCAACCGTCGACATCTGGTCTAACTTAACTAGGTGATCTCAACGATTGAGTTCCTAGAGGCATAGGGTTGGCATGCACGATACGCTGGATCTGAATAATTGTTATTCACCAACCATACAAGAGTTGCATGATGATGCAATTGACAAAAGTTGTCTACCTAAATAGCCATGATTTTGGGTGATCAACCAAAGCTGACTCATAATTGGGGTGAAATACGGATCTTGTCCCACTAGAGAGCCGCTCGCTTAAACTCTCTGAATTAATATTGAGGGTTATTAATTTGAAGAAAAAAGTATGAGTATTTTAATAAAAGACCTTATTAAAATAAAAAAATATTTTGAAATATAGTACTAAAATAAATTTTGTATATTTTTGTAGAATATCCATGACAAGTAATACACATCACACATTGTCCCTGTGATTGTTCCTTGAGAAGGACAAACTTCCTGGATTGGTACAGGAATTTGAGAATTGTCCTCAAATAGGAGCTTAAGCTCCATGTCTTGGAGGAAGATCCCCCTGAAGAGCCACTCGAAACTACCTCTCGTGCAGATAAAGATACTTACAAGAAGTATCATGATGACTCCTTGGATGTCGAATGCCTCATTCTTGCAACCATGAATTCTGAGCTTCAGAAGAAACGTGAGAACATATGTGGTATCGAGATAGTCGAGCACCTCATGAAAATATTTCAGGGGTAAGCATGAGGTACGACATGTCAAGAGCATTATTTTAGTGTAAGATGGGAGCTCGTGATCTGGTGGGAACTCACGTACTCAAGATGATTGGGTATATAGAAAACCTACAGAGACTAGGTTTTCCTAATGGCCAAGAGTTGGCCACTGACTTGATCCTGTAATCATTGTCGAATTATTATGAGCAATTTGGCTTGAATTACAATATGAATGAAATTGACAAATCACTACCCGAGCTGCTAGGCTTGTTAAGAACTGTCAAAATTAATATGAAGAATGCCAAGCCAGCTAGCCCCATATTGATGGTGCATAAAGGTAAGGGAAAGACTAAGAGATTTAAGAAGGATAAGATTAGATCTTCTAACTTTAATCCCATGTCTTCTACATTGAAAAGAAAAGGACCGACTAAAGAAGGAATATAATGAGGTTATGAGATCACATATCACTTCTTAAAATTCCAATTCATAATTTTTAGCTGCATTATGAGTTCTTGAAGACATTCAAAATGATAGATCTTCTGTAGTTACTCTTGATCGCAAATGTAAAGCAATATACTAGGAAATCCAGAAATTTTTGAGACCATCAACAAAGATATCTTTTTTGATCACACATATATAAATTCCAAACTATGCAATAAGGAAATCCATAAAAGTTTCATTATTAGTGTTTTAACCACATTTGAGGAAATTCAGAGGGAATAACTTATCTGACCGCTCGAACAAAATTTCACAAATACATTCAGATAGCAATTTTAATCGCATAGAAAGGAAATCCAGAAGAAATATATTTTTCGGGAGATATATAGACTAAGATGACAAATTGGGCAGGTGCGCGCTAAAGAGCAGCGTCATTGATTTTCCTCAGAAATGTCATCAAAGCTGTAGTATTCCCTAAGGACCTTGGCAGTCAGAAACAAAACGAGGTGCACAAGACAAGATGATCAATTGGGCAGGTGCGCGCTAAAGAGTAGCATCATTGCTTTCCTCAGAGAGATCATTGAGACTGTGACCACCTAAAATTAAACTACCTCGGCGGTCAACAAATTCTATCCATTCATAGGTGTTGCAGGGCTTAGGCGGCTGTCAAAATGCTCTTGATCGCCTCTCTGAAAGAATTGTTTTTCGCAGGCCAAGGAGTATACCAGGTTCACTGACTAATATGACCAATTGGGCAGGTGCATGCTGAAAAGAGACGACATTTCTTTCCTCAGATAGGTCATCAAAGTTGTAACGATATCCCTTGCTGCATGACAGGCTGGACATTCACCTAGACCTCCCCTGATGTAGAGTTGTGTCAGATATCAGCAGGATCTGGCATCCTAAAGATCCTCCACACGAGCTTGGAGAGCCACTGCTACACAGATGCGAGATCTCCCCTATATCCGTGGTGTTTATAGGTTTTACATCTCAAGCTTCAAGTCATGGGGAAACAAGTAGGATCCGTCGATATCTCTCTTGGAGGGATTCAGCCTCACAAACAATCCCTCAGAACATTCTTTTCATGAGACATGGAAAAGTGTCAGTAAGTGTATTGATGATGGCAAAGACAATGAAGTGGATGAAAGTAGAAAAATTTTCATTAAGAGAAAAATGCCTCAAATCATCACCACTGCAAGTGTGGGAAATTTCCTTCCCATCATAGGTCTGGAGACAGTAAGCACCATTTTCGATACTTCCTTTATAATGAATGGCCATGCCTAGTTGGGGTTCAATTTTCCGGCTGAGCTAGATCTTGCAACTACGTCAATTTTTTCAAAACTAAATCTCCAACTGCAAACTGTTTCACTCTAATATTTTTGTCAAAATATTTGGCCATCCTTCGCTTCACTTCCTCTTGCCTGATTGTAGTTGTATCCCTCAATTCTTCAATGAGTTCAAGGTTGCACTTCTGATGTAGACTAAAGCTAGGGCTGTAGATTTTAAACAATAATTCATGCGCTCTCTTAAATTAATTATCGCGCAAAGAACTCCACGAATTCTTTTAAACAAATAAAATGACCTAGGCGTTGCAAAAGGACGTAAGGCTAACACACGAGCGTAACAACGTCATGATTCACAATTCCACAGGCAGAGAAATTAGGTGGTGGCATTCACGTGTTTCAAATTGACGATAACCCGGAGATGAAATTAATCTAGGCATGCTCTTAATAATTAACTATTCATTTGTAATTTAAGCACAAAAATTACTAATGTTTGTGGGCGAGGAAATCAAGAGGTATACCATAGAATGGGTGGAAATGAATGAAATGTCTTCCGGGACTGTGATTGTGGCACTGAAGGATAGCCGGTGGCGGGGAGACCGGAGACACCTCTAGCGGTTGGAGTGGAAGCTGGTTGGGGCTATGGCGGTAGTAGCAACTTCTGGAGCAGGAGATAAGGCCGACTGAATGAAGGGAGATCACCGGAGGCTCGCTGGAGCTGTCGGAGGATGATACAGGAGTGGACGTGGAGCCCCAGAGAACTCCAGTGCATATGTAGGAGGCAGATGAAGCTTTCCAAGTTGGCGGTGGATCTGGAAGGGAAATCAGCGGTGGCTGGAGCGTCGAAATGCGGTGGAGGAGGGGACGATCAACTTGGAGACTGGAGGAGAAGTGCTCGCCGACCCTTGGAAGTGTCTCTAGAGACGACGCTGATGCTGGATGGGATGGGAAATTGACATGAGGACCGACAACTGGTTAAAAGGGTTTATTCAATTCTATTTCCCAGCCACAGTAAGACCTTTTTTTGCTTTCCTTTCGAGTCTTACCCCCCAAAACCACCGTCTTAAGGTGACACCAACACACTGGTTGGTCGCCACTATAAGATGTCATTTCTGCCGGCTAGTCATTCATCCAGGCCAACCAACATGTAAATATAAAGAAGTATAAACATTCACTAAGTCCATAATCACATTACAGAATTATAAAGATAATAAAGTACTAATGTCCACCAATGAGACATAATACTAAGGTAAAAGCTTATGCCCAATACCTAAATATCCTCACTACAAAATCACTCGCAGAAGCAAGGTAAATCTCTAATCACTCACATCCGTCCGTGGTAGTGCCGTGGCGCGCTGCAGTAGCTCCTCACGCCCCATCTCTGTTATCTGCTGTTGTTGGACCTGCTACTCGCGCGCCCGATTGTTATGCCACATTCGGCCGTTAGTCAAAAGACTAAGCAGATTCCTCGTCCCCTCCCCCCGTGAATCCTAGGGACCGGGCGGGAGGAAGGATAGAGGAAGAAAAACAAAGCAGAAGTATACAAGTAGGTGACGATGGACCTAGCAAACAGTGGTATAATAGCTATGTACTGAAAAAGGGGCATACTCTAGCAGTTCTACTATAATATGCAGTATAAGAGGGGTGCAGTCATATGATAAATAAACAATAAGTAAGCACCAATAATAGTAAAATAAGAGCAACTATCTATCACAGGAAAAGTAACCTTAACTTATAAGAATGTCCATACAAACTTATTAGTTGAGGGGATGGGTACTGAAATAAACTTATTGTATAAAAGAGCTCATACTAATTTATACGATGAGGTTCTTGTTTATGCAATGATGTTATGTCATGTTATGCTTGTGCAATGATGTAACTCACACACTCGACTCTGTATGTACAGTCCTTTTAGTTTAACTTAAGTGTTTATGGTGAATCTTTGACTTCCAGAGGTTTACCCGGTGAAGGGCTCGCAGCGGTACTAGGCGGTATGCTGAGCTGACATCCCAAATCTCCCTTTCTCAAGATATTTAATCTTATTAGTGGCTACCCATTCTTAATTATCCGCTTCCTCTCTGGTTACTCTAGTTCCTAAGGTGGATTATAGTTAAACAGGGTAGCATAGATGTTCAATTGACTAGATTCACATATCCTTAATTAAGCAGATTCTAATCGAGCGCTTTACTAAACGCATCCTAACCCAAGATTAAGTGTTTTCCCAACAAAAGTTGTTCTCCTTATCCATCTATGATGTTCATGGTGATATAAGATTGTTGGGTCTATTAAAGATAGCCTATCAGTGTCAAATTCACCAAAAAATCAATTTTTGATAAACGCAGACCAACTATAATCCCAAGTATGATGTATGACTTTTAAGAGGGAACAATATGACACTTATGCCCAATGTGACCGGATGAAATTCCATAGGTTTTACATGTGCTGAAATGCTGACTACCAATTTTGTATGCATTTATCACTATATTTGGGCCTAAATAATCAATTTCCTAAAATTAAGGAGATTATCAATTTTGAGCATGATGTACCAAAAAACGCTAATCCAATGGGTCCAATAAATTTCCAGAGACAAAATATAACCCAAAATGTAGTCCAGCAGGGTTTCACAATATCCCCCTCCAATATTTCACATATATGTTAATAAATACTTGAAGGGGGCAAATACTTTATTTGTGAATGAGCTACTGTATATCTTCAGCTAATAATTATGACAAAATTTTCATAGCATCATATTGGTCTAAGAAGTTCACTGTACAATTTTTTACATTTTTCAACAAACATTTGGACACAATAAAGAATATTCTATTCATGCTAGGTAATTCAAATTAATGAATGAACTACTGCATAACATCACTTACTAATCATGAATAATTTTCCAGAGCTTACTAATGACCTAAAAGGCTTACTTCCAAATTTTCACATTTTCCAGAGGTCATTTGATCACCAAAAATATTTGTTTCATAAATAATCAAGGGTTCCACTTTGTGAATGAACTACTATAAAATTTCAACAAATAAATATGATAAAATTCTCAAATCATAATAATGACAAGAATGACTTAGTACCAAATTTTCACATTTTTTCAGAGGCCATTTGATCAACAATAATATTTATTTCATAAATACTCAATAGTTCCACCTAGTGAATGAACCTCTATAAAAATTTAACAAATAAATATGATAAAATTCCCGGAGCACAATGATGACCTAAAAGGATTACTTCCAAAGTTTCACATTTTTCAGAGGTCATTAGATCAGCAATAATATTTATTTCATAAATACTCAATAATTCCACCTTCTGAATGAAGTACTACTTATCCTCCACTAATAATTGTGAAAAACATTACAAGGCTTCAAATTGACCTAAAAAGCCTACTACCAAGTTCTCCTATTGTTCAGAGATCATTTGATCTAGTAAATCTCATATTTATAAAATTGTGACATAATTACTTAATCCATAATTTCTATGGAAATTAACACAAAAATTCTAATCTTTCTTGAGATGATACATCTCAGTGCCACACACACATAATTTAAATTTCATGTACATTGACTGAGGAAATTATTTAAAATCTCCAAAAACACATCTTGGTGAAACCAAGGTCATTTTCCCTTACTAGCCATGGCCTTGCTTGTGGATCTCTTCCACATGCACAAGCCCAAATGTTGTGTGATTTTTACCAGGTGCATATCATGACCTAATAAAGCACCCACCAATCTGTGGGGAGATTTGGATCCATTTACATACATTTCCATCACATACATAGATATTTAAATGTTTGTAAAAACCTTAGTAAACGTTTCCCCCAAAATCAAGATTTTTGGGAAGCATGTGTATGATGTCTAAATTCATGCATGGCTGAAATTAACCACATTTGGCTCAGTGGTTTGATGGTGGCACTCAAGTTTGGGTCTAAGTTTAATTTTGTATATGCTTCATAAGTTCAGGTGCCGAGGGAGTTCTAGTGCTCCAAATCCTATGAAATAAATTGCTAATTAAAGTAGAGACTTAGATCTAGGATTTTTATGTTAACCACTTTTTATGAATCAGCATCTATAATTTTCTAGAATTATTTGAAGCTACGGGCATTATGGGTTCATAAAAAAAAGAAAATCAATTATTTGGATGACAGCTGTTCATCTTCCCCAATGGATCAACGACCATGATTCATTCTTCCTGGGCCAACTTCAAACCTTCAATCTCGGTCACCCCCTCTGTTGGGAATTTGATCCTCAAGATTCCTGATTTGAAGAAGAACACCTATTCTGCAAGTCGATTAGATAGGGAATCGACTGGATTAATGTTGCTCAACGGGATGATCTTCATGTCAACTGGACAGACTTTAAATTATTCAGCTTTGTTCTAGGTAATTGCAGAGCGCGTGTCAATAATATATTTTTAATCTCTTCACACAAATTAAGGTGCAATTCACGGGTACTCCTATGGAATTTCTTAATGAATTAAAAAGTTAGAGGAATGCTTATGGAATCAATTACTTAATTATTCCTATTGGAGGAATATTCCAAATTAAGTCAAATCTATGTATTCCTTTTTTGATCATTATTACTATTGGAGGAATATTCCAAATTAAGTCAAATCTGTATATTCATTTTCTGATCATATTTGAAAATTCAAATTCAGTGATAATTATCTCATCCCTTGATCTTTGTCATTTCCTTTTCAAATTTGCACCACTATAAAATGAGAAAGAATCTTCCTGTTGTTGTTAATGATCTGCAAAATAAGAATTCGACATTAAATTTCTTGAGTCAATTATTCTGCTATCTCTCAAGAGAAAATCCTTTTCATTTCTCAAGAATACTATTGATTCTGATTCTGAAGAAGTCTTCAATTTTCTATAAACTAAAAAGGATTGCTGTTGCTCATTTCCTTGATCCAGATCTATTCTTACAAGTTATATATTACCATCAATCAAGGAAGAAGAAGCTTACTGCTAGGTTTCTATTGAAGACTCAAGATCCATGTATTAATCTTTTTGAGTCTATTATTTCTATAAGCAGTTTTGTAAGATCTTTGTGATCTGAGCATAGGATTCATGTGTGAATCCGAGGTAAGATCTTTGTGATCTGAGTGTAGGATTCCTGTGTGAATCTGAGGTAAGATCTTTGTGATCTGACTGTAGGATTCCTGTGTGAATATGAGGTAAGATCTTTGTGATCTGAGAGTAAGATCTTTGTGATCTGAGTGTAAGATCTTTGTGATCTAAGGTAGGATCTGTTTGTAGATTTAAGTGTAGGTCTTGTATTGTAAAAGACTGAGGTAGGAACTTTGTGTGAGTTTTGAGTTTTTGGAGGAGTTTTGCCTTGTCAAGCACACTGCTTGAAAGGTGCGGGGAAAGTGGATGTACTCAATTCTTGGAGAACCACTATAAATCTCAATGTGCTTTGCTGTGTTTGCTTGTTCGGTGATTTTATTTCAAAAAGATTTGATAAATCACGTATCATACTATTCATCCCCCTCTAGATGTGATCTTAGTCATTTCTCTAGAATAACAATTGGTATCAAAGCGAGGTTGAGTTCTAAATAACCTTACAGCTAAGGAACAATATCTGCTAATGATTGATCTATATTCACACCATGACTGGAGAAAATTACAAGGAACTCAGTTCAATGAAGTTGCCCATATGCAGAAAGGAAAACTTTGCTATATGAAAGGAAATGGTGAAACTTTATATGGAAGCATCTAACCTAAGGATCTTCATGACTATTGAAGATGGTCCCTTCATTCCAATGAACACTCCATCTTCCAGCACTGAAGCTCATGTTCCCAAGAAATATGCTGATATGAATAAGTATGAAATAATACTTGCTACCATGGGCAAGAGGGCCAAAAACATTCTGGTAGGTGCTATTGATGATTATACATTTCAGAATCTAGTGCACTGCAAAACTGCCAAAGAAACGTGGGACTCTCTTGTAGTCTACATGGAAGGAACTGCTGAAGTCAAATATGATGGAAAATCTCTCCTGAACTAAGAATATGAGGCATTCAGACGGGATAAGAAGGATTATATCTGTGAGTATTATGAAAAATTCTTCAGAATTGTGAATGGCCTGAGAACTTATGGAAGGGTGTTCTCTAACTATAAGCTTAATGACAAATTCCTGAGGTCCCTCCACAAAGAATGAGACACTAAAATCTGTGTCATAAGAGATGCAGGAAATCTGAGTAACATGGAACCCCAAAATTTGTTTGGGAAACTCGTCTCTTATGAGCTACAACAAAACACCAGGAAAGCTGAAGAAGATGGCCACAGACCAAACAAAAAGGAAAGATCAGTGGCTTTAAAAGCTGACAATTCCAAAAAGAACAAAGAATCAGAAGCTGAAGAATCTGAGACCAACTCCACCAACACAGGACTATCTGATGGGGAGCTCACTCTATTATCCAAAAAATTCATGGAGATTTTCAGAAGAAGAAGGAAAGAGAAGGGAAAACATCCATCCTCTTCAAACTCAAGGAGAAACTACAATCCCCATAAGGAAAAAGGGGACATTTATGATTCTAAATAGAATAAACATTCTTCCACTGAAACTATCTGTTATGGATGCAATAAATCTGGCCATATGATAGCTGAATGTCCCTCCAAAAGAAGAGACAATAGAAAACCTGAAAAGATTAAGGATTTTAGGGAGAAGAACATGGAAAAGAGCTTTTTGGCTAAGAAGTGCAAAACCCTAAGTGATGATGAGAGCATCGCCTCCTCATCAAAAGAAGAAGAATATATGACAACTATGGACATAAGTGAAAAAGAAGAGCGAGAGAATTCTCTCTCTGCACAGGTTCCTATCAAAGCTTCCTTGTCTGTTTCAGATACTGATTCTGAGGCAAATTTCTCGTTAGAAGATGGATCTGAAAGTGACTTATTAGATCAATATGGAGAGTTGCTTGAAGCTCTTAAGAGAAGCATGAAGCTTTGCAAGGAGCAAGCTGAAGAGATCTCATCTCTTAAGACAAGAAACTCTGACATTTCTGAGAAGGCTGAAATGCTAACTCTGGAAAATGCGGAATTTTGCCAACTTAAAAAGGACTACAATGCAAGCTCAAATCTTGAACTAATAAGTAAGTTTGTGAAAACTTTGAAGGCTTTGATAGACAGCAAGGAGTTGTGCAAAGTTCTAACAAGAGAGGTTTGAATCTCTAAAGAAAGTTAGAAATCAATCTAGTGCCCTGATATCTAGGGATAAGAAAATCAAAGATTTGGAAGACAAACTTCTTATTGAAAGAAAGCTTGTAGCCAGCTACTCCAAACCTAAGACTATTCTTCCCCTGATTGATGGGTTTTGCTCCATTCATAGAAAAGGCCTAGGATACCTTAAGAAAGGTTAACCATGCAAACATATGGATATAAAGATCAACTTTAGGAAGGTGATTTCACCCTCCAATAAGTATGACCCGGAATCTATTTATGGACACCTAAGAAATGAGTGCTCCACAAGTGGAACCAAGGATGTGCTAAGTGCATTAAAGGAACCTCATGAAGAGATCATCATGAGGAAACATGGATTCCTTGTATCTCGTAAGGGGAAGACATCTTTAAAGAAGACTGAATTCAATGACAAAGCTGTGGGTGGGAATAACCAATTCCACAATCACATGCACTACAATGAATCACATTCAGTATCCTACACAGTCTTGTTAAGTCTCATTATGCACATCCTTGAGCAGGTAGATCTAGTGTGTTCTTCAGGACTAACAGAAATCTAGGACCCAACTAGTTGTGGGTACCTAAGAAGAAATAATTTATTTTTACAGGTATGTCCAAAGACCAATCAAACTCAGATCTGGTATTTGGACAGTGGATGTTCCAGACACATGACTTGAACAAGAAGCCTTTTGAAGGAATTCACTCCTGTAGAAGATGGTCCTAAAGTTATATTTGGGAGATCTGACAGAGGGAAGACAAAAGGCTATGGTAAAATTACCAATGACATAGTTACCATCTCAAGTATAGCTTATGTGGAAGGATTGCAACACAATCTGATAAGCATAAGTCAATTTTGTGATCTTGACTATGTGGTTTTTTCCACATGGATAAGTGTCTCATTAAGAATACTAAATATTCTGAAGTTATTCTTACTGGTAATATGAGTGGGAATGTGTATTGTCTTAATTTTCTTTTTTCTAGCTTACATTCTCTTATCTGTTTAATGGCAGCTAGTAGGGCATCTCTTTATATCCAATGACACAAGAGACTAGCTCATATAAATTATAAATCCATTAATAAGCTCCTATCAGGAAACATGGTTAGAGATGGTCCCAAGTGGAATTGTGCACAAGAAGGTCCTTGACATGCTTGCCAAATGGGGAAGCAATCAAAGGCCTCCTTCAAATCAGTTGGTTTGAAGGATTCCACTAGATGTTTATACATGTTGCACATGGACTTGTTTGGCCCAATGTCAATTCACAGTATAAGGAGGCAAGTCTTATACATTTGTGATTGTAGATGATTACTCTAGATTTGCATGGGCGTTCTTTCTTAAACAAAAGTCAGATACCCTAGAAGTCTTCACTACATTTGTCAAACAAATTTAGAATGAACTTAACTATTCAGTGGTCAAAATCAGAAGTGATCATGGAACATAATTTCATTCTGGAGTAATGACAAAGTTTTGTGAGAGTCTAGGTATCTCACATGAGTTTTCCTCTCCAAGAACTCCACAACAAAATGGAGTTGTTGAGAGAAAGAATAGAACTCTCATTGGGGCAAGCAGATCAATGTTGAGTGACTCTTCACTACCAGAATATTTCTGGGCTGAGGCAGTCAATACATCTTGTCATGTGCAAAATAGAGCTCTAATAAACAAAAGTCATAATAAGACTTCCTATGAACTTTTGAAGGGCAGGAAGCCAACCTTGGCCTACTTTAAGATTTTGGGAAGTAAGTGTTATGTCCTAAACAATGGGAAGCATCACTTGACAAAGTTTGCTGATAAATGCTTTGAAGGTATCTTTGTTGGATATAACTATCATAGCAGAGCTTACAAGATATATTTAATTCACTCCAAAACTATTGAAGAACCTATTAATGTGGTCTTTGATGAATCTAGCATGATACTTTAAGAGCCTTCTATAATTTCTGTCACAGGTTCTAGCTCCAAGCTCAAAGAACTGAAAATACTAGTCTTAGAAGAAGAAAAGGAACCACCCTCCTCGTATTTCGTGGGAATAGATGTAGGGGGAGTAGAAAATCAAGATGATGATTCTGCAGATGAAGACAATCAACCCACTGAAGTGAAAGAAGCATAACCCCCAGTTGTAGAGATTTCAAGAAACAACAGAAGACTGGCCACTGCCATCAAGTTTCAAAGAAACTACCCACCTGATCAAATTATTGGCAATATCAATCAGGGTGTACAAACTAGAAGCAACTCAATGAATGAAGCACTATTCTTGAGCTTCCTCTCACAAGAAGAACCAAAGAAGTTTGAAGATGCCAACAAAGATCCATTATGGATTTTGGCTATGCAAGAGGAATTGAATCAATTCAAGAGATAAAAGGTCTAAAAACTGGTTCCAAAACCGCATGGTCACAACATAATTAGAACTAAGTGGGTATTTAGAAATTAACTGGATAAGCAAGGGGTCATCATCAAGAACAAGGCCAGATTGGTTGCTAAAGGATATAGACAGGAAGAAGGAATTGATTATGATCAAATCTTTGCACCTGTAGCAAGGATAGAAGCAATAAGGCTTTTCTTTGCTTAGGCAATTCACACAGGATTTAAGGTTTACCGGATGGATGTGAAATCTGCCTTTCTCAATGGTGATTTGAAAGAAGAGGTTTATGCAGGTTTTATCAACTCAACTTACCCTAATCATGTTTATTTTCTTAAGAAAGCACTTTATGGTTTAAAGCAAGCACCTAGAGCTTAAGACCTTGTCTACCTTTCTCCTTGAAAGCAAATTTTCAAGAGGAAAGATAGATAAAACTTTATTTCTTAAGGAAATCAAATGCAAGATATTGCTGGTTCAAATCTATATTGATGACATAATCTTTGGCTCTATAGATGACAACCTCTGTAAGCGATTTGCAAACCTTATGCAAGGAATGTTTGAAATGAGTAGTATGGGAGAGCTAAAATACTTTCTAGGTCTCCAGGTTAAACAATCTGAGGAAGGAATCTTCATTTCTCAGACCAAATTTACCAAAGAGCTCATTAAGAAATTTGGCATGGATAGTGCAACCTCAATGAGGAATCCAATGGGAACAAATATATATCGGAAAAAGGATGAGAAAGGGAAACCTTTTGATGAGACCATGTACATATGCATCATTGGCACCCTACTCTATCTCACCGCTAGTAGACCAGACATCATGTTTTTTACATGTGTTTGTGCCAAATACCAAGTGAACCCCATGGAATCTCAATACACATATGCTAAAAGGATTCTGAGATACCTAAAGGGTACACCCAATCTTGGTCTATGATACCCTAGAAGTATTGATTTTGAGTTAACATGATATTCAGATGCAGATTTTGCAGAATGCAAGGAAAATAGAAAAAGCACTTCTAGAACATGTCAATTTCTAGGCAGAAGGTCAATTTCATGGAGTAGTAAAAAACAAACTAGTGTTGTTATTTCTACAATAGAATCAGCATATATCTCTGCTTGAAGCTGCTGTGCACAATTGGTATGGATATAACATCAATTGAAAGACTATGACGTTCACATTAAGAAGACACCTCTCTATTGTGGTTATTCAAGTGTTATATCTATAGCAAAAAATCCAGTCTCCCATCGCAGAGCAAAGTACATTAAAATCAGGTACCATTTTGTCAGAGAGCATGTTGAAAAAGAAGACATTTGTCTAGAATTTGTTCCAACTGATAGGCAAGTGGCTGACATTTTCATAAAGCCCCTTGATGAAATGAAATTCACTCAATTTAAAATAGAGCTTGGCATGTTGAATTTAGATTAATTTTTAATATAATGTGAAGGTCAAAAATCTGGGATTCACATATGTTGGTCTAACAATTTACTTGTAGTGTGCAGAGTCAAAATTCCTCTTCAGAAGATAATCGACGAGAACAAGCTCTAATCGACCAAACTTGGTGCCTATTGAAATGAGAAATTTTCAAAGAGACTATTTTTCTGGTTATTAATTAAAAGTCAATGTTTCAGCTCTTTAAATTAGGCAATCTTGTCAAATAGGATACATGACTCTTGAGCTTCCTTATATATATTAAATCTAGGGTTTAAAAACAGCTTAAAATATATATATAAGATTTAATCACAAAACACATACCCCACAACATAACTCCTTCCCGTCGATCGTGTGCTTCTTCATTCTCTGCAATGGCACCAAAGTTCGATCTCTCCAGTAAAATCTCATTGAATATTGGCAGTGAACTTGTCAGGAACAACTTCAACTCCGACAGCGATGATATTCAGAATGTAATTTGGCTTATTTCTGCATTTGGATTGGAATTTCTTCTTTCTGAACCTTCTCTAATCTTCAATCGAGAAGTTCGTGAATTCTATCAGAATGTTAAGATAGGTTCTAATGGTTCCCGAATCAAAAGCAGTGTGGGAAGGAGAGCAATTAGAATATATGCACACAGTTTGGGCCATCTTATCCAACTTCCACTTTTAGAAGAAGATAAGATGAAGAGCCAGTCACTGAGGAAGACATAGACTCAGCTCTAGAATACTGTGAGTATGTTGAAGAAACCAAAGGCTTCCTCCATAGACTGAAGATGAATTCTCAAGGAAAGCTATTGGCTGATATCATCGGAAAAGCCCTCATCTGCAAACCAAGATCATTTGACAGAATATCCAAAGACATGTTCTCTGTGATGACCAGAATCATCTTAGTGAAACAAATTGACTAGAGTAAGGTACTCTTTGAGAAAATAGTGCAAAGTTTGAACAACCCAAACATTGGCAGGATCCTATCCCTTTATCTTTCTCTGAGCCTGCCATCAGAAATGGATCCCATCCTGGGGGTGCCAATTCATTACCTTAAAAAGATTGACCTCAACACTATCAAAAGATGGGAACAATATGTTCCCCACCCTGCCAGAAGAAAAGAAAAAAGTCTTGCTAAGAAGAAGAAAGAAAAAGTTTCTCTCTCATCCCCCCATTCTCTTGAGGGGGAGTCTACAACACCCATGATATCCTTCACTGCACCAGATGCCACAGAGGTCATTGGTGAATCCAGTGAACATACATTGAATATCCCTTCTCCTACTCTTATTTTGTAAGATGATGTTGACATGCCATCAAGGGCATAACCCATGACAGTAGGCACTCCTGAGATAGCAGCAGTTATAACTAAAGTTGAGAAAGTCTGTCCTGAGGAAGTGGAGATAATTGATAAAGAGAAGATCATCTCCATTGTTGAAGTTGTTCTCCTCTCAGATAATATTGAGGGAACATAAGAGATTGAATCTCAGGAAGATGATGACTGTGAGGGGGAGTCCCAGCTGAGGGACTCTATCAAAGAACTTTCTTCAAAGATTCCTGAACTAGCACCTCCACCATTGCATGACAAGGAATATGTCTTCACAGGAAAGGAAGTTGTCCTATATAAAAGTAAAGCAGCTGCATGTGAGCCATCAACATCAAAACCATCCAAGGCAGATACTCCTGAATGCCTATATGAAGATGTAGATTTTGGAACATATACACCAAGCCCTCCACCATCTGAAGAATGCAAAACATCCCATCCACTTCCTCCTTGACAACCATAGAAAACACATTGAATCCTATGTTGATAAATCTGTACAATCTCTGAGATCAGAAAAGCAGAAGAAATTCACAGAGTTGCAGAAAGATTTCAATCATATGAGCTCTTAGTCCAACATGTTCTTTGACAGAGCAGCTACTGCAGTAGATTATACTGTTGGGAAATTACTGGATGTCAACGGGAAGATGGATGATATAATCAGAAATCAGTACATAACCTATGAAAATTTGGAAGGTGCCTTCCAGACTACTGATAATCATATCCTAGAAAACAGAAGGATACTTCAAGAAACAATTGCTGAAGATAATTAGGTCTTGGATGCTCATCTTCTAGAGACCAAGAACCATATATCAAATGGAGTCAATTATCTCCATAAGAAATTATCTGATTGTACAGCTGAGATGTGCTCCCACTTATCTGAAGAAGTAAGAAAGGGGGGGGGGGGGGGGAACCTTGGAAAGTCTAGAGTAGACCAAGCTGTCTGGGTTGCAAATGAAGTAAGGGCTGCTATGAATCTACCAGGGTTGATTTATGAGCCTCATGCCCCTCAGTATCATGATGAAGAAGGTTATGTTACTCCTGGAAATTACTCTCTCAACCCTCCCAGAATGGAAGTAGGTCCCTCTCAAAAGAGAAAAGCAATCCCCACTAAAGAAGAGTGTCAAGCCAACCAAAAGATAAGAGAGGAAATCAAGCATATGCCTGGATATGAAGAGTGGAGTCCCATTTCTAAAGAAATCATTCTCTCCACCTTGTATGACTTTGGGAGCAAAGGCTTACACATTGAAAGGTTCTACAGTACACCTGAAAAAGAAACATCAAGATCAGGAAGTCAAAAGAAGGCTGCATTGGAAGAACAACTCTCAGGACCCAGTCCCTCCCAGTAATATACCAAAGCCAAGGAATTATTTCTCTAGGTAGAAGAGGAAGGCTGCTGCTGAAAGTGATTCTGAATCATGGGGGGTCATGTGGGCTTACTAGTGGGCCTATATATTGGCTTAAACCCTAGGTAATCTAGCTTGGCTTAATTAACCCAAATTGAGCATAATCACCCAAGCTAATCACGACTAATCCTAGGTCAACTTGGGCAATATGGTTGGCCCACATTGGTGGTCTTGGGTCTATGGTTAGCAATTGGGATGAATTTGGGCTTGGTGTAACTAATTTGAGTCCATTTGACCTAATTAGGCAAATTTGGGGTTATGTTGACCAATGGTTGACTTTAGCCAATTTGATGAAATTAGTTGTGCCCAATGGGCAAATGTTGACCCATTGGATGGTTAGGGGAACTTGGGGGAGGTCAATTAGGTCAATTGAACCCTAATTGATCCTCAATAGGGTGATTTGACATTTTTTGGGCTAGAGTTGACTTTGGTCAATTTGGCCCTTCAGGTTGACCTCAATGGGTTGACTTGGGTCTATTGACCTCCTTTAAGGGCTAGGAGAGTTTGGGTGAGGCCAATTTGATCATATAGGGGTTTATTGTACCAAAATTAGGTGATTTTACTAAACTATGGTTAAGATTGACTTTGGTCAACCCATTTTGGTTGACCCAAATGGCTCCATAGTGACCTAAAGGACTCGCTAAAGGGTTAGGGGTGTCATGGTTGGTTAACTTGTTATTTTGGAGTCCATTTGGCTAACCCTAAGCTAGGTGACCAAAAATTGTTAAATTGACACCAGGGTGTTTTCACCTAGTCACCTCGGCTCTTAAGGCTATTTTGGTTAACATAGCCATAAGTCACGACACTAGTCATGACAAAAATCATGTTAGGTGGTCTAGTTGCCCCTGAGATGTTACAAATCCCAATACATAAAGAAACAATTTTGTCCCTGAAATTATGATTGGGCCTACAAGGCTCTTGATGTAAATAAATGTAAAACTTAGGTGTTTAAGATATACCTGATCCAAATAGTCCCAGGTATATATGCTACATAAGGTCCAAAGTCTCCCAAGTATGCTCCTCCTGCCCATGATTTGACCAAAGGACCTTGACCAGCGGGACCTTCTTTTGCCGCAGGACTCAGACTATCGTGCCGCCTGTCCAGATGGGCTCTAAGATAACCATACGGTCGGATGATACTAGACCTAATGTAGAGGTAATCTGCTACTCTGGCCGAAGTAGAGCCCTCCTTAGTGAAGAGATGTGAAAGACGTCGTGCAGGTTTGCCAGCTCCTATGGAAGCTCTAGTCGGTAAGACAGGGGCTCATCCGCTGCAGGATCCTATAAGGCCCCATACATCTAGGACTGAGCTTGTCTAGTCTTTGCACCCGCGTGACACCATGCACTGGACGTACCTTCAAGAAAACTCTATCTACTACCTGTAACTCTATCTTACAATGGCACGCATCGTAATACTTGGCATGTCTGCTCTGGGCCTCTAGCATCCACTCACGTATCAGTCGTACCTGAGCAGTTGTATACCCTTCATATTCCGATCCCAGCGCCTTCGGATCCACATACTTGACACAAGATAGTGGAGTCCAGCACCTCCATACGTATAATGCTTCGTAGGGAGCCATGCCGGTACTGGATTGATGGTTGTTGTTGTAAGAGAACTCGATAAGCGACAACAATCTCTTTCACGGCTCCCCACTGTTCAGGATGCAGAGTCGTAGCAAATCTTCCATCGTCCTAATGGTACACTCCATCTGGCTGTCTGTTTGAGGATGTAAAGCGGTGTTGAAGGTCAACCGAGATCCCATATAAGCTTGGACCGCTCTCCATTTCCTAGATGTGAACTGGTCATTCTGATATGACACGATTGATCTGGAAACTCCATGGTATTGTACAAACTACTCCACAAACAGCCGCACCAAGGTCCTGACCGGAGCGTCCTTCCTGACGGGAATGAACCTAGCGACCTTCATCAGCCTATCCATGATCACCCATACAAAATCATGCCCGGAGCGGGAGCGAGGTAACCCGTGTATGAAGTCCATAGAGTTGTCCTCGAATTTCCACTCTGACAGTAGAAGTGGTTGTAATAATCCTTCTGGTCTCTTGCGCTTGGCTTTCACCCACTGGCAGGTTTCGTAGTGCATCACAATGTGTGCAATCTCCTTCTTCATGCCGGGCCAATACATTGTTCTTCTCAAGTCCGCTGTCATCTTGGAGATCCCCAGGTGCACTGAATATCTGCTACAATGTGCTTATGCCATGATGTCCTCCCGAATCCTATCTCTCGGTGGTATATATATTCAACCTCGAAAGTGAATGAGATCATCACGCAAAGAAAAGTTTCCTGAAGAGCTTGTCTCTAGAGCCCAAATCATTGGCTCCAATGCTGCATCCTGCCTATTCCCAAACCTAATGTGGTATCTGTATATCACAAACCATGCTCATCGAAGACAAGTACTCCACATAAACTATAGTGTCGGCCTTGGACACCAGAGTGACCTGCATGTCCTTCAGAACCTGCATAAGCTCCATGATCATCAGCCATGGCTCTGGATTGGATGTGCTCGCTCTCCTACTAAGTGCATCTGCCACGGAGTTCACCTTTCCAGGGTGATAGTGTATAGTGTACTGATAGTCGTAGAGGAACTCCATCTATCACCTCTATTAGAGGTTCAAATCCTTCTAGGTGTATACATATTTTAGATTCTTGTGATCAGAGAAAATATTGCAATGGACCCCGTACAAGTAGTACCTCCAGGTTTTCAACGCAAATATCACCGCTCCCAGCTCGAGGTAGTGCATCAGGTAATTCTCCTCGTGCTTTTTCAGCTGGCGGAAAGCATAAGAAATGACATGACCATGCTGCATCAACACGAAACCCATCCCATGGTATGATGCATCGGTTTAGAACTGAAATCCTTCCTTTCTAGATGGAAGTGCAAGGATCGGGGAAGTAGTAAGTATGTCCTTCAGCTCATGGAAGGCTGCTTCGCACCGTGGTGTCTACACAAATGACGCGTCCTTCTTCGTTAGAGAAGTAAGTGGGAGAACAATCCTGTAGAATCCTTCCATGAACTTTTGGTAATAGTCGGCAAGTCCTAAGAAACTCTGTACATCGGAAGCTCTCTTCAGTTGAGGCACCTGCACCGCCTGAATCTTTGTTGGGTCCACTGATAATCCCGCTACGCTGATAACGTGGCCCAAAAATGCAACCTCCTTCAGCCAGAACTGGCACTTGGAGAACTTTGCATAAAGCTTGTTGGGAATAGTGCCCAGTATTGTTCCTGATTTGAAGAAGTGCTCAGGTCAATGATAAAAGCACTATGTATTTGATGGTATACTTAGTTTATGCTTGCAAAGATTAAGTCATATGTCCAGTACTTCTCTAATCACACTAAGCCTAATATCCCCGAGAAGGACTGGACATATCGTCGAATAAGCATGTATACATCATCGAGATGATACTCAGTGTTAAGCAGAAGGATCATGTCAATTATCATCAAAATAGTATAGACATTCTGACGATATCATTGTGACATCAAAGTAAACACGATGGTATCATCGTAAGAATAAGAAGAATCAATCTAAGTCCAGTATCATCGTGTCAACCGGAATCACACGACGACTTCGCGGTAAAGTCTAAAAAGATCTAAGTCAAAGTATTCGGCTTTGTCGACGACTTCATCATAAAAGAAGCCTTGTCATCGAAAAGGCTAAGGAAGAACTCTTGAAGACAACTTATGGAAGAAGAACTACTTTTCTTCAGAATGATCAAGACAAGATCGTCGAAATTACAACATGATTTCGACGACATCGTCGATATGATAGTATGGTTTTGACGACATCGTCGATATGATAGTAATATTTTTGACAACATCGTCGATATGACAGTATGGTTTTGACGACATCGTCGGAATGACGGTATGGTCTCAACGACATCGTCGAGAAGACAGTAAATTGACAACAAGATTACGATGACACATTTAAGTTGACTTTATGTTGTCGTAAGTGCAAGTGCAACTGTGATATCTTGTATCGTAGAGATGTCATTGTCTAAAGAAGATTGAAGAAAACTTGAAGATTTGTCTAAGTCTAAGATGGATCGTCGTAACGACAAGTTCTGTCGTTGAGATGTTGCAAATATCGTCGAGACAGATCAAGACATTTCAAATTGCGCTGTCTGCATTTAATGCCTCCATGCGATGGTCCAATCAGCGCGTGTCATTAAGGAATGGGCCTCAGACACTTATAGTACATCCTAGGAGACCGTTAGCCGACTCCTCAGTCTTATAAAAGAGATAAGTGTCTGCCCTAATTCTCTACAGCAAGAATCGCAGAACATTCACGCCAAATCAATATAACAGTAAAGATGCGAAAAGAAGGAACAAGAACCAGAGAACAAAGCTTCCTCATCAAGCGTTCTCCAAGTTTCAGTCAAGCAACATTGACTGATAAAAAGTGTTCTAGATTGAAGAAGGGATTGGAGAAGATTTTGTGCTATTCTAGAAAAGATCAAAAGCATTCTCTTCAAGTCCAAGAAGCCAATCCTCATCCGACTAAGAACTTTTCCAAGAAGCCAATCTTCATCAGGGTAGAGAACTATTTCTCAAATCATTTTCGGTAGGGTTTGCGGGCCTGAGGTGTAGGATCTATTTTCAGATTTGAGATTGTAGGGCTTGAGGTCCTGAGTACTGTAGGCCTTGAGGGGCTGAGATTTGTAGGCCTTGAGGGGCTGAGATTTGTATGCCTTGAGGGGCTGAGCTTTGTACGGCTTGAGGGCCTGAGCTGTATGCCTTGAGGGACTTAGTTGTAAGCCTTGAGGGGATGAGTTATAGGGCTTGAGGGCCTAAGATTGTAGGGCTTACGGGCCTGATATTTGGCGGAGTTTGCCGACCCTAGCACACTGCTAGAAAGGCACAGAGGGACAGTAGACTACTCAAGACACCCCGTCTTGAGGAACCACTATACATATGGTGTTCTTGTGTGCCGTGTTTTTGTGTTTTATTGTTGTGCCGTGTTAGATTAACTAAGTTCTTGAGCATAAGTTTCAAAAAACAACCATATCACCTAATACCCCCTCTAGGTGATAATTCCATAACTTACAAGTGGTATCAGAGGGTATTGGAACATGGACTTCCGCATCTCCTAGGTTTGAAAATAACAAATCATATGTGTGTTTAAGTGTGGAGGAAACAACTCCATATGTCTCAAGGGTAACATAAGAAGGCTGCCCCAAGTTTGAAGCCAGAATTGCAACATGTACACTAGCGCCGGCGGTAGCACCTAACACGGGAGCTAGATCTGATTAGGCAAGTTCAGGTGGCAAGTATAGAAGGCGATAGTGCCAGGCGGTAGCGGATAGCGCAGGCGGTAGCGCGGAGCACATGAGGATTTTTAAAAAGGTTTCCTTGGAATGAAGATACGCACGCGGAGAATGTTTCCTAATCCGGGATAGCGCCGACGGTAGCGCTAGCGCAGGCGCTAGCGCAGGCGCTAGCTCAAAGTCTATAAAAATGACCCCTCTTCTCTCATTTCCGACACATCCTTGAGAGAGTCCTTGTGCCAAATTTCCAGAGCCTTATACTGCCGAGAGTTGATCTCCCACCCAAAGTTCCTTGAGTTTCTGAAGGAGGATTTCTACACACCGCATCCGGCCGACGATCACTTCAACCACTCTCATTCTACAACGGTCTTTCGTCTCCAACTTCAGAAGTTCTTCAAGAGGGAGTTTTTAATATTGTTGTTATTTTCATTCTTATAAACGCTTAGTAAATTCGCATCGTAATGGCGACTAGGTCTGGGTAGGACTTAGGGAGGAATTTTCCTCGTGTTGGCGACTAGGGCTAGGGCGTAGATCTAGGGGGTGATCGAGGCTGTATCCGAGGGAGGATTGGCTAGAGCGGCTTGAAGCCGTATCCAGAGAAGGATAGGCTAAATCCACCGGTTCGGGGGGATACGAGTAGGAATTGAAAACGAAAAAGTCATTTTATTATTCGCCTTCGATTTCTAGCGTTATAAGAAATCAAGTTTTGTAATCCTTCATTTCATATTAATAAAACCATGTCTCTATTTGATTTCAATTGCTTTACTTGATTTCTCTCTATTTTGATCTACTTAGTTTTCAAGTTTTATTAAATATAATAATGTTCTAAAACCCTTATTCACCCCCTCTAAAGGCGCCTATAGATCCAACAAGTGGTATCAGAGCTAGGTTTATTCCAAACGGTCTAACAACCAGGAATAATGGCGTCTCATGATCTCGCTTCTATTAGTAGGCGAAATTTTTATGAAGAAGAAAAATCTCTTGCACCACCTTTATTCGAAGGGAGAAATTATAAAGGGTGGAAATTTTTAATGGAAAAAATTATTAAAAATTTAGATATCGAAGCATGGAATATAGCAATAATAAGTCCAGCAAATGAAACAAATAAAAAAGAATGTCACATAAATGCAAAGGCTTTAAATTGTATTTTCTGTGCTTTATCTCAAGAAATTTTTAAATTAATATATTATTTTTCTAGTGCTTACAAAGTATGGAAATTTCTTGAAGAAATGTATGATTCTCCATCCACAGGTACGGAACAAACGCAAGAAGTGGAGAACGTACAAGCATTCACAAGTGATCAAGAAAGCTCCTCTCATGATGGATCAATGGAGTGCACATCAAGTGGAAAAGAAGAAATCCTATCTTTGGAAGAGGAATGCCAAAAAGATGAAGATAACAAAGGAACTCTATGCTCAAATCTCACAGCATCCAAAAGCACTGTAAGGAAATCAAATCCTCTTATTGTTTGCAATTCTATTTCTACTTGACAATTGCTACAAATTACAAAGCGCAAAATTAAGAAATTGAAAAATGCGAATTGCAAACTGCTCTTAGAAAACAAAGGTTTAAAAGTTAAAGTTAAAGTGGAATCAAATTCTGATTTATCTAGTTTCACCCATGAAAATATAAAACCTTGTTTTGATTGTAATGATATTAAATATTACGTGGAAGGGGAGGTTGTTTTTGTAATTCTCTGTCTGCGTTCGACGAACGGCAGGCAGCCTGCGTTCGATGAATGGCAGGCAGCCTGTGTTCGACGAATGGCAGGCAACCTATGTTCAACGAATGGCAGGCAGCCTGCATTCGGTGAATAGTAGGCGGCCTGCATTCGCCGAACGACAGGCGGCCTGCATTCGACGAACGGCAGGAAGCCTGCGTTCGACGATTTGCTGGCTGAGTTCATTCGACGAACAGCTGGCTGGGTTTGACGATTTCCTGGAAGCTTAGTATATATATACCTTAAGTTTAGGTTTTATTCTTTCATCCCCTTCCCCTGTCGGCCTACCTAGGGTTCTTTCGGGCGAGAAAGCGAGTGCGGCCAGTCGTGGAGTTCCAGCGATTTCTAGGGCTGTTGTAGTCGGAATCGCATTTGGAGAGTTGATTCTGAAAGCTCTCGGTGAGATCTTCGTGTTAGAGGTAAGCTTTTCCCTATTCTTGGATTTTTGGGGTTTGAGGTAGTGACCTAACTCCTCCTTTTGATCTGAAAGGTTCCGAGTTTTGTGCTCGGGTAAGTTCTTGGCCAGATCTTTGGCTTTTGGAGCGGAGAAATTCGTGGTTCGCCGGGTTTTGAGGCAAGTGGCTTTCTCCTCCTTCTTTCTTATTTTCTTGAAGCACTATTTTTCCTCGTTTATGGGTTCTTGCTGTGCTTTTGGCAAATATTTTGAGTGTTTGCTTGATAGTTAGCAATTCCCCCCTTCTGTCTTGATTTTTCCCCCGAGATGTCTGGAGTTTTTGCTGGAGAACCTATAGTTCTTAGAAATTATTCCTGCTGTTTGATATTTCTCAAGAAATGTCAGTGCTGCTTGTCCAAACCTCTCGAGAAATCCTTGTGGTGTCCTTCAAGCTTCTCGAGAAATCCTATGTGTATCCCCTACCTCTCGAGAAATCATGTGCCTGACCTTTAATCTCTCGAGAAGCACTGTCCTGGCTCCTTTATTTTCTCGAGAAATCCTTCGTCCTGATTCCCTCTAACTTCTCGAGTAATCCTTGTTCAGATCCTCATTTGTTCTCGAGAATCCCCCTATAGGTCTCCTAGCTTTCCCGAGAAATTGCTGTGCAGTCTCCTAATTATTCTCGAGAGCTCCTGTGTAGCCCCTTTAGTTCTCGAGAAATCCTTTATGTCTACTCCTTTATTCTCTCGAAAAGGACCACCACCCTGTGCTGCTGTTGTGGTATTCCATATCTTGACTCTCCCTTACTGATTTCTTTATGCCCATGTGTTTATTTGAGAACCCTAAACCCTTATGAATCGTTGAGTAGTGTTTATTTCATGGTGACCCTATTCTTAGGGCGTTATGGTGCTGTTATCTCGGGTTACGTCCCGTGCCTTAACTGAATCTTAATTTAATTATTTTTTTTGGTGGCAGTGGATAAAGGACCACCACCTGGTTTTGGCTTTTTGGGTGGCAGTGGATAAAGTACCACCACCCAGTTTTGGCTTTTGGGTTGGTAGAGGATAAAGGACCGCCACCCGTTTAAATTGAGCTGATCTGTCTCTTTATTAAAATTTACAAGATAATTGAACTATGCTTATTCCTCCTTAATATATTGGTGCACTAGGTGCCTTGTTAGTTCTTTGTTTGGAGCTTCTCCTTCAGTAAATCTGGCATGGGTTGGTACCCCCTTATGCCTTATTTACTTTTCTATTTACTTTTTTTTTCTGCCACTTGTAATTCCCTTGCTGAGGCGTTCTTTATTTTATTGAATGTCCCAGGTTCAGAGCCGTAGCGGCTAGAGGTGTAGTCCGGAGTTTCAGAGTTTTAGTTGTTGTTTACCCCGCTGCTGCGAGGTAGTTGTCTTTAGTTTTCTTCTTGCGTTCAGACATACTAGTAGGAGCCAATGGGTTAGTGTCATGTTGTTGACGCCCATTGTGCCCTTCTTATACTTTATAGTTTACATGCCAGTTAAATGCCACTACATTTAGATCTTGTGTATCTTGCTCTCTGGGAATGATTTATGTTAGGTGCACTATAGTTATAAAATGGCTTTCTTTCATCCTCATTGCATTCTTTTTAACTAAAATCCTTACCTTACAAGTTGCCTAAAGATATTTTCTATACTTATACTATGCCTAGATATGTGCATATCATTTACCTTATGTCCTGTCATCTCGTGCATTTTGGACTTTAAGTGAACTAAATCAAGTACTTTCCGCTGCATTTACATATATTTTCTCGGTGGACTAGTTGATCCACGAACTGAGAGACACAGTTCTTACACCCCCCCCCCCCAAACCCTAATAAATGATTTCAAATGATGACATATCATATAATCACGTTTTTATTAATTAAGTAATAGGTTCCCGCCTGAGCGTCTGCAGTTGTCTCCTGCTTGACGTGGCATTATGCAGTGTATTTTCTCTTACTCTGATATTCCTAAATTCAGAGAAAATGCGGGTTGTGACAAATGTCAACGGCTATTTTTGAAATAGGAGAATAATAAAAGGAAATATAATATCCTGACTTATCTGGAAGAAATAGAGCCGTTGCTGATAAATCTGAGTTCAGAGAATAATATAACTGATCTTCTGAAATAAATCTGCTGAAGAGAATTTTCGTCGATCAGAATAAATTTGTCAAACACAATGTTGAGTTCGTCGACCTCAACTAAATCTGGCTGGAAGAATTGAATTAGTCGATCTGAATGATATTTCGTCGAACGCAAAGATTTGGCAAATTCGTCGACCGTTGAACTGAGCAAAATCATCGACCGCTGAGACTGAGAGGTTCGTCGAACGCTGAGACTTGGTCAACCGCTGAGATTGAAGTTCATCAACCGCTGAGAAGAGCTTTCGTCGACCGCTGAGAGCATTTCGTCGAATGCAGAGAGGAGTTCGTCGAACAGAGAATGAGTTCGTCGAACGCAGAACCTTGCCAAGTTCGTCGAACGCAGGAGCATGTCGTTCGTCGAACGCAGGATGGAGTTCGTCGAACGTAGCATGGAGTTCGTCGAATGCAAAAAACTTATCTTTTCCTTAGTTCTAACAGCTTAAAACCTTAACCCTTAAGACTATACATTGGGGTCAACTTAGTCCTAATCAATAGATAGTGATCCTAGCCCAAATCAGTAATAGGGTTGTTCCAACAATCTCCCCTGTTTACCCAGAAATCGGCGATCCTTTTCGAGGAGATTTTTTCTGCGTTTCTCCTACAGGTCATGCGGCTAGGGATCTTCTACCCGCCCAGCAGGGGCGGTCTCCTTCTTCAGGTCACCCAGCCGGGGCGGCCTCCTCCTTTAGACCGCGCGGGTAGGCGGTCTCGTCCTTCAGACCGCGCGGGTAGGCAGTCTCCCCCTTCAGACCCAGCAGGGGCGGCCTCCTCCTTTAGACCGCGCGGGTAGGCGGCCTCCTCCTTCAGACTGCGCGGGTAGGCGGCCTCCTCCTTCAGACCGCGCGGGTAGGCGGCCTCCTCCTTCAGACCGCGCGGGGAGGCGGGCTCCTCCTTCAGACCGCGCGGGTAGGCGGCCTCCTCCTTCAGACCGCGCGGGTAGGCGGCCTCCTCCTTCAGACCGCGCGGGTAGGCGGCCTCCTCCTTCAGACCGCGTGGGTAGGCGGCCTCCTCCTTCAGACCGCGCGGGTAGGCGGCCTCCTCCTTCAGACAACACGGGTAGGCGGCCTCCTCCTTCAGACCACGCGGGTAGGCGGCCTCCTCCTTCAGACAGCACGGGTAGGCGGCCTCCTCCTTCAGACCGCGCGGGTAGGCGGCCTCCTCCTTCAGACCGTGCGGGTAGAACTCCAGTCACCGGCTCACCGGAGGTGACGACATCGACCCAGAGCCTATAAATAGGACCCTCGACCATGAAGAAAGGACAGGTAAGTTTGGGGCAAAACTGGCGGCTAGAAATAGCCAGACCGCACCTACTGGCGGTCTGACCGACGACCTCCTAACTGCCTGTCCGAGCGGTCTTAACAACAGGCCGGGCGGCCTCAGCAAACAGCCCGGGCGACCTGTCCGGGCGGTCTCAACAACAGGCCGGGCGGCCTCAGCAAACAGCCAGGGCGACCTGTTCGGGCGACCTCAGCAAACAGCCTGGGCGACCTGTCCGGGCGACCTCAGCAAATAGCCCGAACGACTTTCTTTTCTTACCCGCAACTCTCTTGTATTCATTGTATTTTCATGTACTAAACACAACAAGCTGTAATACAGATTATTAAATAAAGGAAAAGCCCGCCGCAGGAGTGGCATTTGCCGCGGCGGGCGAAGTCTGGCCTCGCCGCAAGCTAGCGGCCCTCTCTTCTTCTCTCTCACTCAGCTCTTCATTTGCGACTTAAGTAACCAGCTGCTCGACCACTTCCCCCTCTCATTCCTCTGGGATTGAGCGTCGAGGGCGTGGGGACGATTTTGGATTCAACATCCCCCTATTTCGGTTAGGACACTATTTGACAAAAATTAAAACAAACAAAACACAGAGTCTTTCTCTGAGTTTTGGGTTTGATTAACTGAGCTGTAGCAATAACTGATTATCTGAATCTGTATCTGTTGCTTCTTCTATATCAAAAGATGTATCTGAATATGCATTAAGCTAGAATAAACATTGCATCTAAAATTGCAACATATATAGCTTCTTCGTGCATTATCTCCCTCTTTCATAAAACATCTCCCCCTGAGAGCATCTCCCCCTGACACTGGAGCTTCTTCAGCTTTCTCCCCCTGCCTAGTTCATAGAACATCTCTCCCTGAGCAAAAACTGCATCGTATGGAGCTTCTTCATAGAACTTCTCCCCCTGCCTAGTTTCAGGAGGACATGGAGCTAGGCCCCTAGAAGAAGGGACAGATGAGGAGATAGGGAAGGATGCAATCTGATTTCCAGAAATTTGTTCTGATAATGTTGTTGCATTCTTTGTCTTAAGGATGTGTACCCATTCCTTTATTTCTGCTACTGGGAGTTTGATTTTGACACCAATTGAAAGTCCTAGTTTTCTGATATTGAACTTGCAATTTCATTTGCATTCTCTGTCTTGAGTGTGTAAACCCATTCTTTTATTTTTGTAATTGATAATAATCTTCTCAATTGAGAGTCCTCTGATATCAGTTGAGGTCTCTGATATCAAAAGAAAAATGAGTTAGATCCTGGTGGTCAATGACTTCTTAAGTTGTTATTCTTCAAACAATTGAAGAATATCTTGGAAGAAATGACTGCTTGAGATAGTGATCCTGTACCTGCAAAATGTCTTTGGTAGAGGTGGTGTTCCTCTCCTTATTTAATATGTTAGTTGTTCTTGACCCAGACTACTTTGGGTCCTTTTGTTTTTACACAAAAATCTGAAATGAAAGACATCTCAGGCTGATCCTTATAACCTTTTGGATGATATCTCCTTGGAGGGATTATCCACTCAGCAAAAGGATTTCTAGTATGTGAAGAATAAAAATTCTTTAGATTTTCAATAAATTTTCCGTTCGACGAATTCTGGTGAATTCGTCGATCGCCATTCGACGATGTGAACTTCTTTCGTCGAGCACCGTTCGATGGATAAATATACTGGAAGTCTGGCTTCAGAGTTCATCGATCTCCGTTCGACGAAATGAATTGAGTTCGTCGAGCTCCGTTCGACGAATTCTACTGAATTTCTTTATTCTTAACAGCCTTGCTTGAAATGTTTTTCTCTATTTCTACAGCCTCTTTGCCCTTGGCAGAAATGAATTTTACTGGTGTAGAAAGTATGTTTTTCTTAGTCAGATGTGGCTCACTTGATGATGCACCCAAGCCTAGTTTTCCACTTAATCTGGCATTCACTGTGCTCGTGATGTCCATCAGTTTGATACTTCTCCCATTTAGGGATTCTTCAAATCTCTTAGCCTCAGATAGTTTGTTCTCAATGAGAATAATATGTTCTCTGGAGGCAGCCAATTCTTTCTTAAGAATAGCATTTTCTTCAGTTAGTTGGTTCATTTCAGCCAACTGATTTCTGAGAGAGATTATCTCTTTCTCAGATTTGATTAAATCTAAGCAAAGAACTTTGAATTCATCTTTGAATTCAATTGAATTAAAATAAAAATTTGAGATTATCTGATCAGCATCATTATCAGACTCTGATTCATCTGAGTTGTTTGCTGAAGCATTGATAGCCATCATGCAGAAGCTTCTTTCTTCTTCATCATCCTCATCATCACTAGAGCTGGATGATGATGCATTCTCTGACTCACTCCTTGTGTCATAAATGGCCATCAAGCATTGGCCTTTTTCCTTTTATTCTTCATCATCTTCAGAAGAACTGGATGAAGACTCTGAATCAGTTTCACTCCATGATTCTGCTACAAAGCCTCTTCCCTTGTGTTTGTGTTTGTGGGAGGAAGGCTTGCTGGAGTGACTCTTTTTTCTTTGTCTTTTCTCTTTTCCTTCTTTTGATTCTCTGGACACTCAGGCAGAATGTGTCCAGGTTTCCTGCAGCCAAAATAAATAATTTCTTTAGAACTTGATTTGTCATACCTTGGATTTTCTCTGGATCTTGAATCCTTCTTTCTGAAATCTTTTCTAGCCATCTTATAGAATCTCTTGGCTAGTAAGCTCATAAACTCCACTTCTCCTGGAGCTTTTTCTTCTTCTTCAGTAGCTTAGAAAGCTATGCTTCTCTCCTTCTTGGATGCTGGAGATGAGGCAAATTGTTCAGCTTCTCTGGATTTGATAAGCTGCTCATAGGATTTGAATTTGCCTAACAAGCTTTCAGTGGAGATCTCATTAAAGCTTCTGGCTTCCTTGATTGGCCAGATCTTAGAGTCCCATGTGCTGGAGAAGCACATAAGGATCTTATCATTGACCTCAGTGATGGAGATCACTTTGTCCAAGGTCTTCAACTCATTGATTATGAGTCTGAGCCTGTTGTACATATCAGCCACTTTCGTCTCAGATTCTCCTTTCTTGAAATTTTCATACTGGGAGATTAGGTGAGATCTTCTATCTTTTCTTTCATCTGCTGATCCTTCAACCATATTGTTGAGTGACTTCCAGATTTCCCTTGCTGAAGTGCATTCCACAACTTTTTGGAAAATATCATCTGACATTGTCTGTGCCAATATATTCATAGCTTTGGCATCAGCACTTCTCTGCTTCTTCTGTGCATTTGTCCACTCAGGTGGTGGAACATCATTATTTGTTGTTGTGGTTTCAACACTTGTTGTTGTTGTAGGAGTAGGAGGTCCCGTCAAAATAACATTAAAAATTTCCTCATCAATAGAATTCATGTACAATCTGATCCTTGCCTTCCATAGTGCAAACTTATTTAGATTGCACATAGGAGGTCTTGTGCTTGAATATTCTTTGTTTTGTGCCATGAGTTTTTTAAGCAAAAGAAAACTCTAAAATAAATGTAAGATCTAATTGATCTTTTTGATTCAGGTGTTAGCCTGTAAAGAATCAACCAACCTCTGATACCAATTGAAAATGAGGTTAGATCTTAGATTTAGTCTAGAGGGGGTGAATAGAGTATTAAAAAGTTTTTCACTTATTTTTATAGCGGAATTATAATAGTGATATATATATGTACTGAGTGAGTAATAAAAATAAACACAAAGAGAGCACACAGCACAATGCAGAAAAATAAACAATCACAGAGGACACAAGGATTTTATAGTAGTTCCCAAATAAACCTGGGTACGTCTACTCTTCTACCACCCTTGGTAGGATTCCACTAGGATTTTGATAAGGTCCCCTATCACCAATGGGGTTTTGATCAGGTGCCCAAAACACCAAGGAGCTTTTGATCAGGTGCTCTAACCAAACGACAGATTTTTGTTCAGGTGCCCTGCCACCAAGGGGTTAACTTTTGAAGGAAGTTATAACCCTGTACAAGAGGGGATAAAGAGGTTTTAGATGTTCTTCTCTGTCAATAATCTGAGAGAAGACTCTCGTGGAATGTGATGTTGTAAAGCTCCCCCTGTCTGATTGAAATTTGTTGACAGTTGAGGATGGAGCTTTTACTTGAATGAAGTATCTTCATGTATCTTCCTGATAGCTGATAAATCTGAGAGACAAAATATTTCTCAGATTGTTTGTTGCTCTTTTGAAGATCTGAACTTGCAGCAGAAAAATTGAGAGAATATTTGTTGATGTTGTTCTCAGAGATTGAGGTGCTGCTTGAGGAAGTTGAAGATAATCTGTAAAGCTTTTTCTTTCTTCCTTCTGTATTTTTCTCTCGACAGCTTTCTTCTTCTCTTTTTCCTGTCTTGCTATTCTGTAATATTTTTTTTAATTGTTGTATATCTTCTTTCTTTTCTTTTGATAATATATCTCTGACTGATTTCAAATTCAAATCCCTTGATTTAAGGAATAAAATATTCTGAAAGAGATATCCTGGGAACTACAAATCTGACACGCTTTATATCTTTTTCCTTTTCCATGAAAATGTCCTTTTCCAAAGAAATGTCAACGACTATTTTCGAAATAGGAGAATAAGAAAAGGAAATATAATATCCTGACTTATTTGGAAGAAATAGAGCTGTTACTGATAAATCTGAGTTCAGAGAATAATATAACTGATCTTCTGAAATAAATCTGCTGAAGAGAATTTTCGTCGATCAGAATAAATTCGTCGAACACAATGTTGAGTTCGTCGACCTCAACTGAATCTGACTGGAAGAATTGAATTAGTCGATCTGAATGATATTTCGTCAAATGCAGAGATTTGGCAAATTCGTCGACCGCTGAACTGAGCAAAATCGTCGACCGTTGAGACTGAGAGGTTCATCGAACGCTGAGACTTGGTCAACCGCTGAGACTGAAGTTCATCAACCACTGAGACGAGCTTTCGTCGACCGCCGAGAGCATTTCGTCGAATGCAGAGTGGAGTTCGTCGAACGCAGAATGAGTTCGTCGAACGCAGAACCTTGCCAAGTTCGTCGAACGCAGGAGCATGCCGTTCGTCGAACGCAGGATGGAGTTCGTCGAACGCAGTATGGAGTTCGTCGAACGCAGAAAACTTATCTTTTCCTTAGTATTAACAGCCTAAAACCTTGACCATTAAGACTATACATTGGGGTCAACTTAGTCCTAATCAACAGATAGTGATCCTAGCCCAAATCAGTAATATGGTTGTTCCAATAATCTCCCCCTATTTGGGTTAGGACACTATTTGACAAAAAATTAAAACAAACAAAACACAGAGTATATATATCTAACAGATTATAAACATTTCAGCAGATATATAAGAAATATGATACTCTGAGTTTAGAAACATTACATTTGAAAACAGAAATTATAATAATAAACAATCAGAACCTTTTGTCTTTCTGAATTCTTGCTTTCTGACTTTCTGAATTCTGATATTGTCTTTCTCTGAGTTTTGGGTTTGATTAACTGAGCTGTAGCAATAACTGATTATCTGAATTTGTATCTGTTGCTTCTTCAATATCAAAAGCTGTATCTAAATCTGCATTAAGCTAGAGCAAACACTGCATCTGAAATTGCAACATATGTAGCTTCTTCATGCATCATTTCCCTCATTCATAAAACATCTACCCCTGAGAGCATCTCCCCCTGAGACTGGAGCTTCTTCAGCTTTCTCCCCATGCCTAGTTCATAGAACATCTCCCCCTGAGCAAAAACTGCATCATATAGAGCTTCTTCATAGAACTTCTCCCCCTGCCTAGTTTTAGGAGGACATGGAGCTAGGCCCCTAGAAGAAGGGACAGATGAGGAGATAGGGAAGGATGCAATTTGATTTCCCGAAATTTGTTCTGATAATGTTGTTGCATTCTTTGTCTTAAGGATGTATACCCATTCCTTTATTTCTGCTACTGGGAGTTTGATTTTGACACCAATTGAAAGTCCTGGTTTTCTGATATTGAACTTGCAATTTCATTTGCATTCTCTGTCTTGAGAGTGTAAACCCATTCTTTTATTTCTGTAACTGATAATAATCTTCCCAATTGAGAGTCCGCTGAGATCAGTTGAGGTCTCTGATATCAAAAGAAAAATGAGTTTGATCCTGGTGGTCAATGACTTTTTAAGTTGTTATTCTTCAAACAATTGAAGAATATCTTGGAAGAAATGACTGCTTGAGATAGTGATCCTGTACCTGCAAAATGTCTTTGGTAGAGGTGGTGTTCCTCTCCTTATTTAATATGTTAGTTGTTCTTGACCCAGACTACTTTGGGTCCTTTTGTTTTTACACAAAAATCTGAAATGAAAGACATCTCAGGCTGATCCTTATAACCTTTTGGATGATATCTCCTTGGAGGGATTATCCACTCAGCAAAAGGATTTCTAGTATGTGAAGAATAAAAATTCTTTAGATTTTCAATAAATTTTCCGTTCGACGAATTCTGGTGAATTCGTCGATCGCCATTCGACGATGTGAACTTCTTTCGTCGAGCACCGTTCGATGGATAAATATACTGGAAGTCTGGCTTCAGAGTTCATCGATCTCCGTTCGACGAAATGAATTGAGTTCGTCGAGCTCCGTTCGACGAATTCTGCTGAATTTCTTTATTCTTAACAGCCTTGCTTGAAATGTTTTTCTCTATTTCTACAGCCTCTTTGCCCGTGGCAGAAATGAATTTTACTGGTGTAGAAAGTATGTTTTTCTTAATCAGATGTGGCTCACTTGATGATGCACCCAAGCTTAGTATGCCACTTAATCTAGCATTCACTGTGCTTGTGATGTCCATCAATTTGATACTTCTCCCATTTAGGGATTCTTCAAATCTCTTAGCCTCAGATAGTTTGTTCTCAATGAGAATAATATGTTCTTTGGTGGCAGCCAATTCTTTCTTAAGAATAACATTTTCTTCACTTAGTTGGTTCATTTCAGCCAACTGATTTCTGAGAGAGATTATCTCTTTCTCAGATTTGATTAAATTTAAGCAAAGAACTTTGAATTCATCTTTGAATTCAATTGAATTAAAATCAAAATTTGAGATTACCTGATCAGCATCATTGTCAGACTCTGATTCATCTGAGTTGTTTGTTGAGGCATTGATAGCCATCATGCAGAAGCTTCTTTCCTCTTCATCATCCTCATCATCACTAGAGCTGGATGATGATGCATTCTCTGACTCACTGCTTGAGTCCTAAATGGCCATCAAGCATTGGTCTTTTTCCTTTAATTCTTCTTCATCTTCTGAAGAACTGGATGAAGACTCTGAATCAGTTTCACTCCATGATTTTGCTACAAATCCTCTTCCCTTGTGTTTGTGTTTGTGGGAGTAAGGCTTGCTGGAGTGACTCTTTTCTTCTTTGTCTTTTCTCTTTTCCTTATTTTGATTCTCTGGACACTCAGGAAGAATGTGTCCAGGTTTCCTGCAGCCAAAAAAAATAATTTCTTTAGAACTTGATTTGTCATACCTTGGCTTTTCTCTGGATCTTGAATCCTTCTTTCTGAAATCTTTTCTAGCCATCTTATAGAATCTCTTGGCTAGTAAGCTCATAAACTCCACTTCTCCTGGAGCTTTTTCTTCTTCTTCAGTAGCTTGGAAAGTTATGCTTCTCTCCTTCTTGGATGGTGGAGATGAGGCAGATTGTTCAGCTTCTCTGGATTTGATAAGCTGCTCATAGGATTTGAGTTTGCTTAACAATCTCTCAGTGGAGATCTCATTAAGGCTTATGGCTTCCTAGATTGGCTAGATCCTAGAGTCCCATGTGCTGGGAAGCACATAAGATTCTTATCATTAACCTCAGTGATGGAGATCACTTTGTCCAAGGTCTTCAGCTCATTGATTATGAGGCTGAGCCTGTTGTACACATCAGCCACTGTCTCAGATTCTCCTTTCTTGAAATTTTCATACTGGGAGATTAGGTGAGATCTTCTATCTTTTCTTTCATCTGCTGATCCTTCAACCATATTGTTGAGTGACATCCAGATTTCCCTTGCTGAAGTGCATTCCATAACTTTTTGGAAAATATCATCTGACATTGTCTGTGCCAATATATTCATAGCTTTGGCATCAGCACTTCTCTGCTTCTTCTATGCATCTGTCCGCTCAGGTGGTGGAACAGCATTATTTGTTGTTGTGGTTTCAACACTTGTTGTTGCTGTAGGAGTAGGAGGTCCTGTCAAAATAACATTAAAAATTTCCTCATCAATAGAATTCATGTACAATCTGATCCTTATCTTCCATAGTGCAAACTTATTTAGATTGCACATAAGAGTTCTTGTGCTTGAATATTCTTTGTTTTGTGCCATGAGATTTTTAAGAAAAAGAAAACTCTAAAATAAATGTAAGATCCTCTGATACTAATTGAAAGTGAGGTTAGATCTTGGATTTACTCTAGAGGGGGGGTGAATAGAGTATTAAAAAGTTTTTTACTTATTTTTATAGCGGAATTTAAATAGTGATATATATATGTGTACTGAGTGAGTAATAAAAACAAACACAAAGAGAGCACACAGCACAATACAGAAAAATATACAATCACAGAGGACACAAGGATTTTATAGTAGTTCCCCAATAAACCTTGGTACCTCTACTCTTCTACCACCCTTGGTAGGATTCCACTAGGTTTTTGATCAGGTGCCCTATCACCAATGTGGTTTTGATCAGGTGCCCAAAACACCAAGGAGCTTTTGATCAGGTGCTCTAACCAAACTACAGGTTTTTGTTCAGGTGCCCTGCCACCAAGGGGTTAACTTTTGAAGGGAGTTATAACCCTGTACAAGAGGGGATAAAGAGGGTTTAGATGTTCTTCTCTTTCAATAATCTGAGAGAAGACTCTAGTGGAATGTGATGTTGTAAAGCTCCCCTTGTCTGATTGAAATTTGTTGATAGTTGAGGATGGATCTTTCACTTGAATGAAGTATCTTCATGTATCTTCCTGATAGCTGATAAATTTGAGAGACAAAATGTTTCTCAGATTGTTTGTTGCTCTTTTGAAGATCTGAACTTGCAGCAGAAAAACTGAGAGAATATTTGTTGATGTTGTTCTCAGAGATTGAGGTGCTGCTTGAGGAAGATGAAGATAATCTGTAAAGCTTTTTCTTTCTTCCTTCTGTATTTTTCTCTCGACAACTTTCTTCTTCTCTTTTTCCTATCTTGTTATTCTGTAATATGTTGTAATTGTTGTATATCTTCTTTCTTCTCTTTTGATAATATATCTCTGACTGATTTCAAATTCAAATCCCTTGATTTAAGCAATAAAATATTTTGAAAGAGATATAGTGGGAACTGCAAATCTGGCACGCTTTATATCTTTTTCCTTTTCCATGAAAATGTCCTTTTCCAAAGAAATGTCATCGGCTATTTTCAAAATAGGAGAATAATAAAAGGAAATATAATATGCTGACTTATCTGGAAGAAATAGAGTCATTGCAGATAAATCTGAGTTCAGAGAATAATATAACTGATCTTCTAAAATAAATCTGCTGAAGAGAATTTTCGTCGATCAGAATAAATTCGTCGAACACAATGTTGAGTTCGTCGACCTCAACTGAATCTGGCTGGAAGAATTGAATTAGTCTAAATGTTATTTCGTCGAACGCAGAGATTTGGCAAAATCGTCGACCGCTGAACTGAGCAAAATCGTCGACCGCTGAGACTGAGAGGTTCGTCGAACGCTGTGACTTGGTCAACCGCTGAGACTGAAGTTCATCAACCACTGAGATGAGCTTTCGTCGACCGCTGAGAGCATTTCGTCGAACGCAGAGAGGAGTTCGTCGAACACAGAATGAGTTCGTCGAACGCAGAACCTTGCCAAGTTCGTCGAACGTAGGAGCATGTCGTTCGTCCAACGCAGGATGGAGTTTATAGAACGCGGTATGGAGTGCATCGAACGCAGAAAACTTTCTTTTCCTTAGTTCTAATAGCCTGAAACCTTGACCCTTAAGACTATACATTGGGGTCAACTTAGACCTAATCAACAAATAGTGATCCTAGCCCAAATCAGTAATCGGGTTGTTCCAACAATCTCCCCCTATTTGGGTTAGGACACTATTTGACAAAAATTAAAACAAACAAAACACAGATTATATATATCTGACAGATTATAAACATTTCAGCAGATATATAAGAAATATGATACTCTGAGTTTAGAAACATTATATTTGAAAATAGAAATAATAATAACAAACAATCAAAACCTTTTGTCTTTCTAAATTCTTGCTTTCTGACTTTCTGGATTCTGATATTGTCTTTCTCTGAGTTTTGGGTTTGATTAACTGAGCTGTTGCAATAACTAATTATCTGAATCTGTATCTGTTTCTTCTTATATATTAAAAGCTGTATCGGAATCTGCATTAAGCTAGAGCAAACACTGCATCTGAAATTGCAACATATGTAGCTTCTTCATGCATCATCTCCCTCTTTCATAAAACATCTCCCCCTGAGAGCATCTCCCCCTAAGACTGGAGCTTCTTCAGCTTTCTCCCCCTAACTAGTTCATAGAACATCTCCCCCTGAGCAAAAACTATATCATATGGAGCTTATTCATAGAACTTCTCCCCCTACCTAGTTTCAGGAGGACCTGGAGCTAGGCCCCTAAAAGAAGGGACAGATGAGGAGATAGGGAAGGATGCAATCAGATTTCCAGAAATTTGTTCTGATAATGTTGTTCCATTCTTTGTCTTAAGGATGTGTACCCATTCCTTTATTTCTGCTACTGGGAGTTTGATTCTGACATCTATTGAAAGTCCTGGTTTTCTGATATTGAACTTGCAATTTCATTTGCATTCTCTATCTTGAGAGTGTAAACCCAGTCTTTTATTTTTATAACAGATAATAATCTTCACAATTGACAGTCCTCTGATATCAGTTGAGGTCTCTGATATCAAAAGAAAAATGAGTTTGATCCTGGTGGTCAATGACTTCTTAAGTTGTTATTCTTTACACAATTGAAGAATATCTTGGAAGAAAAGACTGCTTGAGATAGTGATCCTGTACCTCCAAATGTCTCTGGTAGAGGTGGTGTTCCTCTCCTTATTTAATATGTTAGCTGTTCTTGACCCACACTACTTTGGGTCCTTTTGTTTTTCCACAAAAATCTGAAATGAAAGACATCTCAAGCTGATCCTTATAACCTTGTGGATGATATCTCCTTGGAGGAATTATCCACTCAGCAAAAGGATTTCTAGTATGTGAAGAATAAAAATTCTTTAGATTTTCAGTAAATTTTCCGTTCGACGAATTCTGGTGAATTCGTCGATCGCCGTTCGACGAAGTGAATTGCTTTCGTCGAGCGCCGATCGATGGATAGATATACTGGAAGTCTGGCTTCAGAGTTCGTCGATCTCCGTTCGACGAAATGAATTGATTTCGTCGAGCTCCGTTCGACGAATTCTGCTGAATTTCTTTATTCTTAACAGTCTTGCTTGAAATGTTTTTCTTTATCTCTACAGCCTCTTTGCCCTTGGCAGAAATGAATTTCACTGGTGTAGAAAGTATGTTTTCTTAATCAGATATGGCTCACTTGATGATGCACCCAAGCCTAGTTTGTCACTTAATCTGGCATTCACTGTGCTTGTGATGTCCATCAGTTTGATACTTCTCCCATTTAGGGATTCTTCAAATCTCTTAGCCTCAGATAGTTTGTTCTCAATGAGAATAATATATTCTCTGGAGGCAGCCAATTCTTTCTTAAGAATAGCATTTTCTTCACTTAGTTGTTTCATTTCAGCCAACTGACTTCTGAGAGAGATTATCTCATTCTCAGATTTGATTAAATCTAAGCAAAGAACTTTGAATTCATCTTTGAATTCAATTGAATTAAAATCAAAATTTGAGATTACCTGATCAACATCATTGTCAGACTCTGATTCATCTGAGTTGTTTGCTGAGGCATTGATTGCCATCATGCAGAAGCTTCTTTCTTCTTCATCATCCTCATCATCACTAGAGCTTGATGATGATGCATTCTCTGAATCACTGCTTGAGTCATAAATGGCCATCAAGCATTGGTCTTTTTCCTTTGATTCTTCTTCATCTTCAGAAGAACTGGATGAAGTCTCTGAATCAGTTTCACTCCATGATTCTGCTACAAAGGCTGTTCCCTTGTGTTTGTGTTTGTGGGAGGAAGGCTTGCTAGAGTGCCTCTTTTCTTCTTTGTCTTTTCTCTTTTCCTTCTTTTGATTCTCTGGACACTCCGGAAAAATGTGTCCAGGTTTCCTGCAGCCAAAACAAATAATTTCTTTAGAACTTGATTTGTCATACCTTGGGTTTTCTCTGGATCTTGAATCCATCTTTCTGAAATCTTTTCTAGCCATCTTATAGAATCTCTTGGCTAGTAAGCTCATAAACTCCACTTCTCCTGGAGCTTTTTCTTCTTCTTCAGTAGCTTGGAAAGTTATGCTTCTCTCCTTCTTGGATGCTCGAGATGAGGCAGATTGTTCAGCTTCTCTAGATTTGATATGTTGCTCATAGGATTTGAGTTTGCCTAACAAGCTCTCAGTGGAGATCACATTAAGGCTTCTGGCTTCCTTGATTGGCTAGATCCTAGAGTCCCATGTGCTGGGGAAGCACAAAAGGATCTTATCATTGACCTTAGTGATGGAGATCACTTTGTCCAAGGTCTTCAGCTCATTGATTATGAGGTTGAGCTTGTTGTACATATCAGCCACTATCTCAGATTCTCCTTTCTTGAAATTTTCATACTGGGAGATTAGGTGAGATCTTCTATCTTTTCTTTCATCTGCTGATCCTTCAACCATATTGTTGAGTGACATCCAGATTTACCTTGCTGAAGTGCATTCCACAACTTTTTGGAAAATATCATCTGACATTGTCTGTGCCAATATATTCATAGCTTTGGCATCAGCACTTCTGTGCTTCTTCTGTGCATCTGTCCACTCAGGTGGTGGAACAACATTATTTGTTGTTGTGGTTTCAACACTTGTTGTTGATGTAGGAGTAGGAGGTCCTGTCAAAATAACATTAAAAATTTCCTCATCAATAGAATTCATGTACAATCTGATCCTTGCCTTCCATAGTGCAAACTTATTTAGATTGCACATAGGAGGTCTTGTGCTTGAATATTCTTTGTTTTGTGTCATAAGTTTTTTAAGCAAAAGAAAACTCTAAAATAAATGTAAGATCTAATTGATCTTTTTGATTCAGGTGTTAGCCTGTACAGAATCAACCAACCTCTAATACCAATTGAAAGTGAGGTTAGATCTTAGATTTACTCTAGAGGGGCGGGGGGGGGGGGGGGGGGGGGGGGGGTGAATAGAGTATTAAAAAGTTTTTCACTTATTTTTATAGTGGAATTAAAATAGTGATATATATATATATATGTGTACTGAGTGAGTAATAAAAACAAACACAAAGAGAGCACACAGCACAATACAGAAAAATAAAGAATCACAGAGGACTTAAGGATTTTATAGTAGTTCCCCAATAAACCTGGGTACGTCTACTCTTCTACCTCCCTTAGTAGGATTCCACTAGGTTTTTGATCAGGTGCCCTATCACCAATGGGGTTTTGATTAGGTGCCCAAAACACCAAGGAGCTTTTGATTATGTGCTCTAACCAAACTACAGGTTTTTGTTTAGGTGCCCTGCTACCAAGGGTTAACTTTTGAAGGGAGTTATAACCCTGTACAAGAGGGGATAAAGAGGGTTTAGATGTTCTTCTCTGTCAATAATCTAAGAGAAGACTCTAGTGGAATGTGATGTTGTAAAGCTCCCCCTGTCTGAGTGAAATTTGTTGACAGTTGAGGATGGAGCTTTCACTTGAACGAAGTATCTTCCTGTATCTTCCTGATATCTGATAAATCTGAGAGACAAAATGTTTCTCAGATTGTTTGTTGCTCTTTTGAAGATCTGAACTTGCAGCAGAAAAACTGAGAGAATATTTGTTGATGTTGTTCTCAAAGATTGAGGTACTGCTTGAGGAAGATGAAGATAATCTGTAAAGATTTTTCTTTTTCCTTCGGTATTTTTCTCTCGACAGGTTTCTTCTTCTCTTTTTCCTGTCTTGCTATTCTGTAATATGTTGTAATTGCTGTATATCTTCTTTCTTCTCTTTTGATAATATATCTCTGACTGATTTCAAATTCAAATCCCTTGATTTAAGGAATAAAATATTCTGAAAGAGATCCTGGGAACTGCAAATCTGACACGCTTTATATCTTTTTCCTTTTCCATGAAAATGTCCTTTTCCAAAGAAATGTCAATGACTATTTTCGAAATAGGAGAATAATAAAAGGAAATATAATATCCTGACTTATTTGGAAGAAATAGAGCCGTTGCTGATAAATCTGAGTTCAGAGAATAATACAACTGATCTTCTGAAATAAATCTGCTGAGGAGAATTTTCGTCGATCAGAATAAATTCGTCGAACACAATGTTGAGTTCGTTGACCTCAACTGAATCTGACTGGAAGAATTGAATTAGTCGATCTGAATGATATTTCGTTGAACGCAGAGATTTGGCAAATTCGTCGACTGCTGAACTGAGCAAAATCATCGACCGCTGAGACTGAGAGGTTCGTCGAATGCTGAGACTTGGTCAACCGCTGAGACTGAAGTTCATCAACTGCTGAGACGAGCTTTCATCGACCGCTGAGAGCATTTCGTCGATCGCAGAGAGGAGTTCGTCGGACGCAGAATGAGTTCGTCGAACGCAGAACCTTGCCAAGTTCGTGGAACGCGGGAGCATGCCATTCGTCGAACGCAGGATGGAGTTCGTCGAATGCAATATGGAGTTCGTCGAACGCAGAAAACTTATCTTTTCCTTGTTCTAACAGGCTAAAACCTTGACCCTTAAGACTATACATTGGGGTCAACTTAGTCCTAATCAACAGATAGTGATCCTAGCCCAAATCAGTAATAGGGTTGTTCCAACACTCTACTAGTTTGCCTTATGAGCAATCTGGATAAATTGCGCCTTTTATACGACCTCGGGATTGGTTGTAAGCTCCTTCTGCCGACCTTCCTCCTGGAGGAGCGAATGCTCTACATCCTCATCCTTAGTCTTCGCAACAATATCATGTCATCATGCTAACTTTAGAAGCCGCAACCTCCTTTTAACCCTTTTTTCTTCTTGGATTTCTCCAGAAGTCGCGCTTGCTCCTCCCCAGCTCGCAGTCACTCATAGGCTGCCCTCTTCTAATATTCAGCAAAAATAGTATGCTTCTTCTTCTCTACATCCTTTGCCTTGGCCTCTACTTCCTTTTTCTTCTTCAGAAGCGTCATTCGCTCGACCTCCTCTGCCATCCGCCGATGCTCGCCCGAGCTCCTCCCGAGTAGTCTCAATAAATTTTTCCACCTTTGCCTCCGCAAAACAAACCTTAGAAGCATGTTTCTTTCTCTTCTTCTAATAAGAGGAACGATTAGAGGCCGTGGACACATAAACCATCTTCTTAACTTTTAGGCGCTGCTCCTTTGCAGAGTTTTCCACCCCTGCCAACTTCAAGAAGAGTTGCTCTTCTTGTTTCTCTGAAATTGTGCGCGGACTGGTCACTGCTCATCAAATTAGGAGAATTTCCTTTAGTTGGATCAAGAACAAAATACTTATTGAAAAAATCTATGTCTGATAAGTTTGAGTTATACTCTTTTCCTGAGTTAACAATGTTCAAATTTGGCTAGGGGAAAACTTAGAGTATCTATTATTTTCACGAACCGAGAGACTGTGAGAGTAGTTGTCGTGGGTACCACACTGGAACTCGTATAAGCCTTCTTGGAAGTGTTCTTCTTTTATGGAGAAGACTTGCACATCTCCCACTATTGTTTCATCGCGAGTTGGGCATCATTTTAATTCATAGAGCTCGCCATTAGTTTCTGAGAGTGACAACAATAATAAGTGAATACTGATCCATTTTAGAAAAGTGACTTTAAGTCTGAAGCTCGTTGACTATTCATAAGATGACAACATTTAAGGTAGGCTACGAGATTCAAAATTCAGTGACCACCTTCTCTGTAAGACCCTTCTTCCCTGATTTTACGATGTGATATCCGAGGTGGTCTTATGCCTAGAACCGTCGCCTTACGGTGACACCAACACACAAGTTAGTCACCTCCGCAAGACGTTGATCCCGCCGGCAAGAACGATCAACTAGGCCAACATGAGATAAGAAGTAAACTATAATAAGCAAGTCCACAATCACATATATATTGTTGGATCTGTAGGCGCCCTTAGAGGGGGGAGGGGTGAATAAGGGTTTTAAAAACTTTTATTATATTTTGAATTACTTGAAAAGCTAAGAGATCAAAATAGAGAAAAATCAAACAAATCAAGTGAAATAAAATAGAGACATGATTTTATTAACTTGATTTCTAATGATGCTAGAAATTGAAGGCGAATAGTAAAAAGCCTTTTGGTTTTCTATACTGACTCATATCCCCACGAACGGGTGGCTTTAACCAATCCTCACCTAAATACGGCCTCAAGCCTCTCTAGCCAATCCTCCCCGGGATACGGCCTCAAGCACCCCCTTGATCTACACCCTAGACCTAGTCGCCAATACGAGGCAATTTTCTGCCCTAAGTCCTACCCAGACCTAGTCGCCAACACGAGGCGTATTCACTACATGATTACAAGAGTAAAGATATGAAATAAACAATAACAATATGAAAAATCCCTCTATTGAACTTCTGAAGTTAGAGAGGAGAGATCGATGTACAATAAGTGTGGTTGAAGAGATCGTTGGTCGGATACGACATGAAGAATTCCTCCTTAAGAAACTCACAGAACTTTTAGTGGGAGATCAACTCTCGGCAGAATAAGACGATGGAATTTAGGTACTAGAACTCTCTCAAGGATGTCTTTCAAAAATGAGAGAAGAGGGCTCCTTTTAAAGGAGAGAGAGCTAGCGTCTGAGCTATCACTACTGTCGGCACTATCCTGAATTAGGAAATATTCTCTGTGCACGTATCTTTCATTCCAAAGAAACCCTGCCGAAATTTTTCTTGTGCGTCATGCTACCGTCTGCGCTAGCCGATACCGCCTGCGCTAGCGCCTTTTATAACTGCCTCCCAAAATTACTCTAATCATGGCTAGCGCCTGTGCTAGTGTGCATGCTGGAATTTTGGCTTCAAACTTGGGGGCAACTTTCTTATGTTATCCTTGAGTCATATGACATTGTTTCCTGCACACTTAAACACACAAAATCAAATACACATAGGATTTGTTATTCTCAAACCTAGGAGATGCGGAAGACCATGTTCCAACAAACTCCTTATTTTGATAATAACAAATCCATTAATGATAGATTAGAGAATTAATACATAAAACATGATGAATCCTACTTGTGTGTGTGAGAGATGACTTAGGATAATTGTCGATTTTGGTATTTAGAATTGCTCCCCCTAAATGCATGCTCCCCATATGTGAATGCTCCCCTTATATGTAGGCTATCTTCTTAATTATTAATCATGTTAGCTCTCCCCATTTGATAGCGTTTATTATTTATCATGTTAGTTCTCCCCCTTTTTTATTAGCAAAAGTGGGATGAGGAAGCAAGAGACATAGAAAGTGGTTTTTGAGTAAAAGATAAGGCATGATCGAGCTTTTAGAGGAAATGAAAGGAGTTTGTAGCATAAAAATTTTCATAGAAATAGATCAGAGTTTTTAGCATAAAGATAATAAGCTATTTAGAATAACCAATATAAATTCTACCAAGCAAGTCTACCATTTGTTGAAGAAAAAAGAATTTTGAGATTTAAGACTTGATATAAGCATTAAAACGCAAGGTAAAAAATTATTTGGTAATATTGTGGAAGACTTAAAGAAATCCACGAAAACATCTTCTTTGTAATCATGATGATTCATAAGAAGAAATATTAGTTAAATTCCAAAATAAGATGTTGTTTTTGTGAAAAAAATTATTACGGTTTACATTAAAGTAACCAAGCATGAAAAAAGGTATCAAAACGAGATTACTATAATGTAATTTAAATTCACATATTCAAGACATACCAAACATTGTAGAGAGCATGCTAGGATATCTAGTGCATTTATATATAAGGAGTAGTATAGAATTTGCATTAGGATCAAATACTCATGAGAAGAAGTGTTATGGAAGATAATGATGTGCACATAAGTGTATTTTGAAGAAGGTAAACTAATGATTTAATCAAAAATACAAGACATATGTAGAGTAAAGTGCACAATAAAACAAAAATAATTTTACGTCCACACACTTCGATGGACATAAAAAAATGTATAACTACCAAGGTGCTCAACACACACAATGCTCATTAAGACTTATTAGGGTGAAAAGTAGTGCTTGGGGGATCATAGTTTATTTTTCAATATTGATAATTTTGTGATCTGGTGTACTTAAGAATAAGTGGTGTAAAACAAAACTAAGGTTGGCACAAGACACTTTACTATTCTTTCCAAGGTGCTCAACATCACAATGCTTATTAAGGCTTGTCAGGAGGTTCAAGTAGTGCTTGGTGGAGTTATCTTTGTCAATTTATTTCATGATTATTATTTTTGTACAAAGTTCTCTGAATACACTTGTTTTGCAAACCATTGAAATTTTGAAAGCACAACCACTTTTCTTAATTTTTATGAGTGCAAATAAGTGTAGTGTAGGTAAGACACTTGTGCAATTTTAATTCATTGTACAATTAAAATACACAAGCAAGCATTCTAAGATTAAAAGCACATGTAGACTTGCCAAAATAAGTGAGTGAAAAAATATCATTATCAATCATAAAATATTTACTCATACTTGGAGGCATGTTAAGCTTGATTCTGCACAACTTTTACAATACAATTGATGCACATGTGTTTAGATATATCAAAGCATGATAGTAAGCAAAAAAATGTTCAAAGTAGTTTGATATGATGAATTTCAACATTGTAGAAGGTCTAAATGATAGATTAAACCATGTTTGATATTAACAAGAAAGTCCATACAATTTTTTTTATATTATGAAAGAAAATTTTGTTTTAAAATTTGAACTGTTATAATTGATCTTGGACTTCCCGATTCTACCCTATGAGGGGTTCGCACCGGTACTAGGAGATGTGATGGGGTGGCATCCCAAATCTCCCTTTCGCAAGATACATGTAAACAGAAAAAGTTAAGTTCAAAAATAATTTTTTGGTGAGTTTTTTGTTGTTTATAATTTTTTATTTGATTTTCTTCATATTGAGATAGAAATCAAACAAATAAACAAAGAAAGGAAGAGAATAAAATATTTTTAGCAATTTGGCTTTAGTAAGTTTTTATTTTAATTTTTCAAAAAATCAATTAATGGCAGAAATGCAAAAATAAGTAGTACATATAAAAGAACATATTTTCAGTGATTTTTCAAAAATTTAAAAACTTAGAAAAATAGACAGTCAAGTTAGTTCTAGCGCGGCAAACAGTAAACAAAATACTAAGATTTTGAAAATTCCAATTTTTGATCTTGAATAAGTGTCCAAAGATTAGTTTCATGCAGAAATTTCAGAAGGTTTGGAGATGTTTAGATAGTGAAAAAATGCATGAAACGATTGCGTTTTTGTATATGATTTAAATAAAACATCTAATCCTTTATCACATAATTGACTAATAGATATTAAGTTATGTTTTAAACCTTTTACATAAAGAACATTAGAAATTGTAAAGGATTCGTTACCCACTGTACCGACTCCCATGATCCTTCCTTTACCATTATCTTCAAAAGTAACGAACGCTCCCTTCTTCTTTTCTAGGCTAAGGAACTTTGATTTGTTGCTCGTCATGTGCTTGGAGCAGCCCGAATCCAAGTTCCATATGTCCTCCTTGTCCTTAGCCTGCCTGCAAATCTAGAAGGAAGATGAGAGAAAAGATCTGGATGCCCAAGAGGTACCACCCATAGAATAAGTGGATGTCGTAGGTACCCAGATTTGCTTTGGAGATCCTCGTTTTAATGTTCTGCAAGAGCTAGCTGTGAGTCCAAACCTATGACAGTTTGCACACGATATAAAGGGGGTTGAGACCCTTTTCTGGAATTTTACATTTCTCTCACTAAAAGAAATTTGTTTTTCGGAAGAAATAGAAGATTTGTTTTATATGAGGGGCTACCACCGGCGTTGGTGGCTAGCGATGGGCGGTAGCTGTCACTTTGATATCCGAGTCCAAATTTTCCAGAACCATAACATTGGTTCCCTAAAATCATGTCTAGAGATTTTTGACCAATTCCAGATTTTTTGATGGCCATATTGAGGTCATTAGTTTGTTTTTTAGGAGATGAGTTTTCTTTTACAAGCATGACACATTTATTTTCAAAACCGTTTTTGTTATTTTCAATTGGTAAGGGAGAGGTTTTTAGTTTTCTCTCCAAGTCCCCCTTTACTCTTATAAGAGTTTTGATTTGAGAGAGGGCCTTAGAAAGAGAAACTTCAAGATCTTTTGCCTTACATAAGGAGTGTTCACACTCTTGGCATGAAACATTTCTCTTTTCTAAAGAAATTAATTTTTTGGTAAGCTTATGATTTTCTTTTATAAGGGATTCATTTTCATTATTTAAAATAATACTGTCTTCTATACTTTTTTCATAGGCTTTACAGGTTTGAACAAATTCATCATAAAGTTCTTCGAACGTGGGAGGAGTTACCTTAGTGTCACTAAGAACACTGGTGACGTCATCATTGCCTTTTTCCATGAAGCATATGTTTGCTTCCTCCTCGTTGCTTGACTCAGATCCTCTTGATTCTTCAGAGGAAGAATCATCCTATGTTGCGGCTTTCAACACATTTTTCTCCTTCCCTTTGGATCATTTTTCTTTTTGCTCCTTTAGATACTTCGGTCACTGGCTCCGAATGTGCCCTGTCTTCCTGCAGTGAAAGCACTCTGGTGGTGGTCTTTCTTCTTCGTCGTCACTTTCCTTTTCTTCCTTTGAAGAAGAGGAAAATCCTTTTCGCCGAGCATCCTTCTAGAAGTATTTTCGGAAGGTGTTCCTTCTTTTCGGATTTCTAATAAATTTCTTGAAGTTCTTAACCAGGAGACCTTCTTCGTCTTCATCATCATCTACGTTGCTCTCCTTCTTTGACTTCAGTGTCAGCACCTTTTTCTTTGGCTCCTTGTTGTATTCATTGTGTTGAATCTGGAGTTCTACCTTATGGGTTTTGAGATTCCCAATGAGGTTCTCAACCTGGAGCGTTCTCAGGTTGTGTGACTCAGAGATGGCAGTCACCTTTGGATTGAACCTCGGAGGTAGAGAGCAAAGAATCTTTCTGACCAAGTCACCGTTGTTGAAAATGTTGAAGTGGAAGTTTGTGGAGCTTTTGGATCTGGGCGGTCTGGGAGGAGGTCGCGCGGTCTGGTGAGACCGCACGACCTGGCGATCTGTTCTGCGGTCTGGCTTGTCTTGCCTAGCCGTAGTCTCCTGGCATGACCGCTGGCATCTGTCCAAGGAGGCTGAAGGTGAGGCCGCGCGGTCTGTCTGTAACCGCATGGCGGGTTGGCATCTTCAGGTCGTGTGGTCTGGCGCTTATGACCGCGTGGTGCTGGCAGCCGGTCTGGTGGTTGTGGCTGTCCGGGTTTTCTGGCGGTATTTATGGACTAAGGATTTTTAGTCGCGCGGTCTCTTTTCGCGGTCTCAGGAGGAGACTGGTATGCGAACAGGTCTCTGTTCTCGGTCTCAGGAGGAGGCCGACTTGCGAACAGGTGTTCGCGGTCTTGTGGTGAACAGGCAGTGTTTGCGGTCTCGAGCAAACACTGGTGGTGGGCGGCTTCTTGGCGGTCTGGCGATCTCACTATGGAGTCGCGATTTGATTGAGGGAGTGGCGATCTCCCGCAGTTTGGTATGAAGCCGGCGAGCTCATCAAATGAAGCAGAAAGGACTGTTGCTGATCGCGTGGGTTGACCGGTCTGGTCGCGCGATCTGAAGGTGGTGATCCTATCTCATAGGGCGGTGACTGGATCAGGTCCCACGCCTATAAATAGGAGTCACTATAGCAGCAAATTAGACACACCAAGTGTAAGCTGAGTTTATCCTAATTCCTGCGGTCTGTGTTTTCTGACCGGGCAGTCTGCTGATTGAATTTTCTTGTGCAGCTTCTGCGGATAGTGCGGTCTGCAGCGATCACCTCTTCCTCTAAAAGTGTTCAGGCGGTCTGCGGCTTACAGTGTGGGTTGCTGAAGTTCGGGAGAATCTGTGGAGTTCGTAAGGAGGGTGCGGTCTGCTCAGCGGTCTGAGGTGGTGTTCTGTAACCGACAGTGTTGTTCGGTTAGGCGGCTTGCAGAGATCAGCAAGGAGACCGCGCGGTCTGGAGCGGTCTTAGTTATCTTCCTTCAAGTTGTGTAATTTTCTCTTTGGAATTTGTGTGCTGGCGAAATCATGTCTCGCCAAGCATACCTCTCCCTGTAATGAAGATTTTGCTTATCAATAAAGACTATATTACCTCCATGTGCTTCTGGTTGTTTGGCTTGTGAACTCTAAGTTGTATGTTTCCTGCTCACTTCATAAAGATTCAAAACATTTCACATGGTATCAGAGGGAGGTTGGAGTGGATAGAGCAGTGAACAACTTAGAGTAGCCATCGCCTTTGTGAAGAAGGAACCAGTGGTAGAGCCATGGAAGCGAGGGGTCTTGGAATTGAGATGCTGAACTCGACCAACTTTAAGAAGTGGAGGTCTTATATGCAGTGCTATCTTCTGGGTAAGGACCTCTGGGAGGTAGTTGGAGGAGAGAGCACGGAGGAAGTATTTCTGGTTGGAGATAGCCATCATGAGGTGAGGAACTGGAGGCGAATTACTTCCAAAGCAGAGTTCGCCCTAAAGAGGGCAATATCACCTGATCTGTTTGACCACATTTTGGGGTGTGCATCAGCTTCGGAGATCTGGAGAGCCCTGGATGGGCTGGTTAATAAGAAGAATGTGGCAATACTTTAATTCTTGGAGAATGAGCTGGCCAGATCGGCTCAAGGTGACCTTTCTATCTCTACGTTCTTCTTGAAGATGAAGAACTTGTGCGCCGAGATTTCAGCGCTGGATCCTGATGAGCCAATCTCTGAGGCGAAGCTGAAAAGGCACGTTATCCATGGCTTGCGGAAGGAATATGTTGTCTTTGTGACATCGGTGCAGGGATGGGCAAATCAGCCGTCTCTGCTGGAGCTGGAAAATCTGCTTGCTTCGCAGGAGAGTCTAGCAAGGCAGATGGCGGGGGTGTCAGTGTCTTGGGGAGATGGCGAAGTTCTCTTCACAGGGAAGAAGAAGAAGTGGGATAAGAAGAAGACCGCTGGAGGAGGCAATGGGCCTTCAACTTCTGGACAGCAGGAGTGGGGATATGCTCCTAAGGCTGAAGGGAGGAAGAAGGGGGGAGGTCCCAAGTGCTTCAGGTGCGGAAAGGTTGGTCACATCAGGAAGGATTGCCGGGTGAATCTTCAGCAGGGGCATGTTGCTGCAGGAAAGGGGGAAGTTGAAGCCAGGCAGGTTGATGGAGGATGGGGAGGAGCCTTCTCGGCTTCTGTTGGAGCTGAGGCTCCTATCAACTATCAGGAGGACTGGATCGTGGACTCATGGTGTGGTCATCACCTCACCGGGGATGAATCGAAGCTTTCTTCAGCGCAGCCTTATTCAGGTAATGATGTCATTATTACTGCTGATAATACCATGCATGCTGTAGAGAAGGTGGGGGTTGTTTCCTTGGGCAGTGATGGAGGGCCGCTTACGTTAAGGAGTGTCTATCATGTGCCCGGAATGAGGAAAAACCTCTTCTCCGTGACCAACGCTGTAGAAGATGGGTATCACGTTCTGTTTGGCCCAACAGAAGTGAGGTTTCTTCGGAATGTGGAGGCGGTGAAGGCTGAGGTTGTTCATGTGGGGAGGAGAGCTAAAGACTTGTTCGTTCTTTCGACAAGTTCTTATGTTGACAAGATGCGGACGAACAACAGTGTTGTGATATGGCACGAGAGGTTGGGGCACGTAGGGATGGATAAGCTGAAGGCTATGGCGGTGAGAGGTCTGGTCAAGGGCCTGCCTAGTCTATCCTCCTACAGAAACGGTCATGTGTGCGCGGGATGTCAGTTCGGCAAGTCTCATCGACTACCGTTTGACAAGTCACAGACAAGGAGTAGTGTGTCGTTGGAGTGCATCCACGGTGACTTGATGGGACCAACTGCTACCCCAAGCCTCGGAGGCAGCAAATATATGCTGGTGTTGATCGACGACTACACCAGATATGTCTGGGTTTATTTCCTGAAGGAGAAGGCGGAGGCGTTTGCCAAGTTTGTGGAGTTCAAGGAGCTTGTGGATGGTCGGCTTGGACTGCGGGTTAAGAAGCTGAGGACTGACAACGGAGGGGAGTTCACCTCTGGTGAGTTCTCTACTTTTTGCAGGAAGGCGGGCATCCGGAGGGAGCTTACTTGTGCACATACTCCACAACAAAACAGAGTTGCAGAGCGGAAGATCCATCATCTGACGGATACCTGCAAGTGTTGGCTGCATGCCAAGAGTATCCCAAAGTCCTTCTGGGCGGAGGGAATGTCTTGTGCTGCCTACGTCATTAACAGGATGCCTCTCAGTCCCATCAACATGAAGACCCCGCATGAACTAATGTTCAAGGAAAAGCCAAGTGTGGCACACCTTCGGGTGTTTGGTTCCACCTGCTATGTGCATGTTCCAGATGCGCTTCGGACGAAGCTGGATGCGAAAGCAAGGAAGCTAGTCTTCGTGGGGTATGATGACCGGAAGAAGGGCTGGAAGTGCATGGACCCCGAGACGCGGAGGTTTGTTGTATCTCGCGACGTCGTGTTCAACGAGGTGACATCTTACAATGGGAGTTCTGGTGTTGAGCTACCAGAGAGCAGGGTGGAGGAGCCAGAGAGGGCTGTTGGAAATCTTCAGGTGGAGCTACCTGTGTCACCAGGTGGTCCATCAATATCTAGTTCTGAGGCGGAAGCTTCTGGGTCAGGAAGAAGGGGGAGCGATGCTCCGAGTACGTCTAGAAGAGGAGCTAGGGAAGAAGCAACTGAAGATACTGCGTGTCAGGGGAAGGCATTGCGGAGATCAAAGTGAACTATCATCGCCCCTGATCGCTATACAGGAGGGAACATGGTGAGCTTTGTCTCGTGTTTCTTTGCTGGTCCCTTGGATGAGAGGGAGCCGTCGAGCTTTGAAAAGGCCAAAGGCGTGAAGGAGTGGGACATTGCGATGCAAGAAGAGATGACAGCTCTCGAGAATAATGAGACCTGGTCTCTGGTGCCCAGGCCCAAGGGCACCACTCATGTCACATGCAAGTGGGTCTACAAGCTGAAGAAGAAAGCTGACGGCAGTATCGAGCGGTACAAGGCTCGCCTTGTGTCTCGGGGATTCTTGCAGCAATACGGTGAAGATTATGAGGAGACATTCAGTCCGGTGGCAAAAATGACTTCGGTTCGGGTTGTGATTGCCTTGGCGACTTGTTGGGGGTGGAAGATTTGGCAGCTTGACGTACAGAATGCGTTCTTGTACGGCCAGATTGACAAGGATATCTTCATGGTCCAGCCGCCAGGCTTCGTTTCTGAAGATTTTCTGGAGCATTTCTGCAAGTTGAAGAAGGCCCTGTATGGGTTGAAGCAAGCGCCGAGGGCGTGGTATGGAAAGATTGCAGAATATCTCTTATTCTGCGGGTTTGGTGCTTCAGACTCAGACTCAAGCTTGTTCGTCAAGAAGAATGGGGAGCTTCAAGTCATCGTGCTGCTTTACGTCGACGATATGATCGTGACGGGGAATTCGAAGGAGGATGTAGCGAAACTTTGGGCAGAGCTATCTTTCAGGTTTGAGATGAAGGATCTGGGTGAGCTTCACCATTTCCTTGGACTCAAGGTGCAGAGGAAGGAGAGTGGAGTGCTGGTGTCCCAGGCTGGATATGCGGAGCGGATCGTTGAGCGGTTTGGCATGAAGGAAGGGAAGTGCATCTCCACACCTCTGGAGAAGGCTATGAAGCTTCGGAAGGATGAGGGAAAGATTCTGCAAGATCCATTGGTGTTCCGAGCTCTGGTCGGGAGCTTGATCTATCTAACGATCACTAGGCCGGATATTGCATATGCAGTTGGCAGAGTGAGTCGGTATATGGCGGAGCCACGGATGCCTCATCTGCTAGTGACTAAGAATATACTGAAGTATGTCAAGGCGACCTCGGATATGGGTCTACTTTACAGGAGGGATGCGGGCTTCGAGGTGCATGGGTACATGGACACTGATTACGGGGGAGATTCGGATGATCGGAAGTTGACGTCTGGATACGTCTTCATTGCGGGCCCCACGGCTATATCTTGGTGCAGCAAGAAGCAGAATTTCGTGTCGGTCTCAACCACGGAAGCGGAATAAGAGGCTTCGGCCTTGGCAGCTCAGGAAGCCATCTGGATTAGGAGGTTGGTTGGAGACGTCCATAAGGAGGTTCGGGAGCCGACTCTGCTCCGCGGTGACAACGAGAGTGCTCTCAAACTGGTAACCAATCCAGTTTATCACGCGAGGACCAAGCATATCGAGATCGAGCATCATTTCATTCGTGAGAAGGTGCTGGAGGGGTCTCTTTCGGTCGAGCATGTTCGGAGTCAGGACAACATTACTGACATCTTCACAAAGGCACTGGCAAAGGGGCCGTTCACACGGCTAAGGAGCTTACTGGGGCTGTTTTCAACTTCCCACTTCAAGGGGGAGTGTTGAAAATGTTGAAGTGGAAGTTTGTGGAGCTTTTGGATCTGGGCGGTCTGGGAGGAGGTCGCGCGGTCTGGTGAGACCGCACGACCTGGCGATCTGTTCTACGGTCTGGCTTGTCTTACCTAGCCTTAGTCTCCTGGCATGACCGCTGGTATCTGTCCAAGGCGGCTGAAGTTGAGGCTGCGCGGTCTGTCTGTAACCGCGTGGCGGGTTGGCGTCTTCAAGTCACGTGGTCTGGCGCTTATGACCGCGTGGTGCTGGCAGCCGGTCTGGTGGCTATGGTTGTCCGGGTTTTCTGGCGGTATTCACGGACTAAGGCTTTTTTGTCGCGCGGTCTCTGTTCGCGGTCTCAGGAGGAGACTGGTATGCGAACAGGTCTCTGTTCTCGGTCTCAGGAGGAGGTCGGCTTGCGAACAGGTGTTCGCGGTCTTGTGGCGAACAGGCAGTGTTTACGGTCTCGAGCAAACACTGGTGGTGGGCGGCTTCTTGGCGGTTTGGCGATCTCACTGTGGAGTCGCGATTTGACTGAGGGAGTGGCGATCTCCCGCGGTCTGGTATGAAGTCGGCGAGCTCATCAAATGAAGCAGAAAGGACTGTTGCTGATCGCGCGGGTTGACTGGTCTGGTCGTGCGATCTGAAGGTGGTGATCCTATCTCATAGGGAGGTGACTGGATCAGGTCCCACGCCTATAAATAGGAGTCACTATAGCAGCAAATTAGACACACCAAGTGTACGCTGAGTCTATCCTAATTCCTGCGGTCTGTGTTTTCTGACCGGGCGGTCTGCTGATTGAATTTTCTTGTGCAGCTTCTGCGGATAGTGCGGTCTGCAGTGATCACCTCTTCCTCTGAAAGTTTTTGGGCGGTCTGCGGCTTGCAGTGTGGGTTGCTGAAGTTCGGGAGAATCTGTGGAGTTCGTAAGGAGGGTGCGGTCTGCTCAGCGGTCTGAGGTGGTGTTCTGTAACCGGCAGTGTTGTGCGGTTAGGCAGCTTGCAGAGATCAGCAAGGAGACCGCGCGGTCTGGAGCGGTCTTAGTTATCTTCCTTCAAGTTGTGTAATTTTCTCTTTGGAATTTGTGTGCTGGCGAAATCATATCTCGCCAAGCATACCTCTCCCTGTAATGAAGATTTTGCTTATCAATAAAGACTATATTGCCTCCATGTGCTTATTGTTGTTTGGCTTGTGAACTCTAAGTTGTATGTTTCCTGCTCACTTCATAAAGATTCGAAAAATTTCACAACCGTCGGAGTAGATCTTTCCCAGAGCTTTTGAAGCGTTGACGATCTTGGTGAAGCTTGTGTACATCGAGTTGATGTCTTCTTCCGCAGCCATCCTGAACTTTTTATATTCCGACTCTAGTTAGAATAGCTTTGCATCTTTCACCTGTGATGTACCTTCATGAGTAACTTCCAATTGATTCCAAATATCATAAGTAGTTACACATGCAGAAATTTTATTAAATTCAGTTCTATTTAATGCACAATATAAAGCATTCATTGCCTTAGCATTATTTTTGTACTTGAGTTTATCGTTATTGTCCCATCTATCCTTAGGTTTTCTAAGATAGCCTCTCCTACTATAATTGTAGGAGGAGAGTACAGAACCTCTACCTTGTTCCATACTTCTACATCCATGGTCATAAGAAAACACATCATCCTAGATTTTCATTAGTTGAAATCTGTCCCAGTAAAAAGAGGAGGTCTACTAACACCCTGACCCTCTAGAAAAGCGAGATCATAAGACACAAATTATTCTTGGTTGTTAGACCATTTGGAATAAAACCTAGCTCTGATACCACTTGTTGGATCTGTAGGTCCCCTTAGAGGGGGGGGGGGGTGAATAAGAGTTTTAAAAACTTTTATTATATTTTGAATTACTTGAAAAGCTAAGAGATCAAAATAGAGAAAAATCAAACAAATCAAGTGAAATAAAATAGAGACATGATTTTATTAACTTGAAATGTAAGATTACAAAACTTGATTTCTATTGACGCTAGAAATCGAAGGTGAATAGTAAAAAGTCTTTTTGTTTTCTATCCCGACTTATATCACCACGAACCGGTGGCTTTAGCCTATCCTCCCCCGGATACGGCCTCAAGCCGCTCTAGTCAATCCTCCCCCGGATACAGCCTCGAGCACCCTCTAGATCTACACCCTAGACCTAGTCACCAACACGAGGCAATTTCTGCCCTAAGTCCTACCCAGACCTAGTCACCAACATGAGCCAAATTCACTACACGATTACAAGAGTGAAGATATAAAATAAACAGCAACAATATGAAAAACTCCCTCTATTGAACTTCTGAAGTTAGAGACGAGAGATCGTTGTTGAATAAGCGTGGTTGAAGCGATCGTCGGTAGGATGTGGCGTGAAGAAGTTCTCCTTCAGAAACTCACAGAACTTTTAGTTGGAGATCAACTCTCAGCAGAATAAGGCTCTAGAATTTAAGCACTAGAACTCTCTCAAGGATGTCTTTTGAAAGCGAGAGAAGAGGGCTCCTTTTATAGGAAAGAGAGCTAGCGCCTGTGCCATCGCTACCATCGGTGCTATACTGAATTAGGAAATATTCTCCGCATGTTAATCTTTCATTCCAAGGAATCCATGCCAAAATTTCTCTTGTGCGTCGCGCTACCGCCTATGCTAGCGCCTTCTATAACTGCCTCCTGAAATTGCTCTAATCAGGGATAGCGCCTGTGCTAGTGGCTACCGCCGGCGCTAGTGGGCATGCTGGAATTTTGGCTTCAAATTTGGGGACAACCTTCTTATGTTATTCTTGAGTCATATGTCATTATTTCCTACACACTTAAACACACAAGATAAAATACACATAGGATTTGTTATTCTCAAACCTAGGAGATGTGGAAGACCATGTTCCAACATATATATATATATATATATATATATATATATCAAAATGACATAAAGTCATAGTCCATCAATGAGCTCAAATGAAAGAATAAGGGCTTAATCCCAGTACATATCCAAATGAAAGTGAATACTCTCTCATACTACTACAAATGTGGATGCTAAACAATCATGTTGGGAATATTTCCCTCAATGTTCCCTTGTTTTGAAGAGGCATCACTCACAATACAAAGTACATATTGTATTTGATAAACCCTATTTTGCAACATGACTATGCATGGTTAAGTTATTCCAAGCATTGGGATAATGTCAGTGGTTTACTGTCAAACCCACTGAGACGAGCTCACTGTCTCACCTGAACTGCTGAGACAAGGCCAGGAGCCGCTGCGAAGGGGTTTCCCTCTGTTGAGCTACAGTTAGGCAAAATCCGCTGAGAAGACAATCTGTCTTAGTGGCCTCGCTGAGACCAAGACAGCTCAGCCGCTGAGCCTGAAGACTATCTCAGTCCAACCGCTGAGATAGATTCAAATCTAAAAGACGACACTGGCGGGATTTGCTTTTGGCGCAAACAGCTGTAAAGAAAGATAAAATATTCAATCCTTCTCCATACTGTGTTAGGGCCCTCCTTAGTGTCGTTGAAGATAGAAGAGGTATAAAAGAAAAACTTAGGGCATTTCAGAAAGAGAGAGTGTGCTAAGTGTTGAAAAGAGGTGAAAGCTTTCTACTGTTCCATTGACGACTTCCACAAGCTCTCTCCTTCTGCTTCCTAAATCTGCAAGAAGATACAAGGAGAGAAGATAGCTCTTCTATCCAGAAGAGCAAGGTGATCTTTCCTCATCTACTAAAGAGGAGGATCGGATAGGAGCAAGGTCTAAAGATTTACCATTCAGCCCTGCTTCAAGGCAACACCATCAGTACATCTACAGCAGAAGACATTAAGCTGAAGGAAACATCATTGTTGTCATCTGTTGTAAGCAAATCTTATAAACCCTATAAGAACACTTGTGTTCTGAGATTGTAGAGCATTCTGCCTGAGGTGTAGGGCTTGTAAGCCTGTGTTGTAAGGGTGTTAAGCCTGAGTGATTGTAGGGCTATTGAGCCTAAGAAGTAGAACTGAAAGCTTGAGTGCAGGATCTTTGTGCAGATCTGAGGTAGGGTCTCTTGATAGACCTGAGGTAGGAAATCAAGGGAGTTTCTGAGCTGTAGGAGTGGGAGCACTCTGAGTTGGTAGGGCTGGTTGGCCTGAGGTAGGGTTTGGAGCAAACCTGAGAGATCCTGAGGGATCTGTGTTGTAAGCTCTTGGAGCTGAGATTAGAGGTGTTTGCCTTGTCTAACACATTGTTAGAAAGGTGTAGAGGGAAAGTGGACTATCCATAGACACTCTGTCTTGGGGAACAACTATAGATAGTTGTGTGCTTTTTGTGTTGTACTTTTGTTTTCTTAATTATCTCTAACAACTACTAGCAACAAAAAGGAAAATCAAAGAGACCTATTCACCCCCCCCCCCCCCCCCCCCCCCCCACCCCCCTCTAGGTGAATAAGACTACAACCCTATAAACTATCAAGTGGTATCAGAGCAAGGTTGGTCAAATAAGACTTGACAGTTTAACCAGATCCTACATAGGTGTAGTCAAATTTGAATCCAATGGCTACCACTGGAGGTCATAAGGAGATGGGGTCTGTTGGGAATCTTGCCCACATGATTTCTTATTTGAAGAAGTCACCAAGTCAAGAAAACTTCACCTTGTATTTGATCGCTTCTCTAGCTTATAAATCTCAGGAAGTTAGAAGAACAAGATTCGTCGAACGCAGAAGGAAGTTCGTCGAACGAAGAATGGAGTTCGTCGAACTCAGAAGGAAGATCGACGATCGCTGAGACTTGGCGTGTTCGTCGAACGCAGAAACAAGATCGTCGAACTCAGAAGGAAGATCGACGACCGCTAAGAATTGGCATGTTCGTCGAACGCAGAAGGAAGAACGTCGAACTCAGTAGGAAGATCGACGACCGCTGAGATTTGGCGTGTTCTCAAACATAGAAGGAAGTTCATAGACTGCTGAGACCTGGCGAGTCAGTCGACCGCTGAGACTCGGCATGATCGTCGAACACAGAGAAGACGCGGTATCGTCGACTTCACCAAAGTGGCCTTGTCATCGAGAAGAACAGACATAATCGTGAAGAAGCCTTGTCGCTGAAAAGGCTAAGTATGACTGATGGCATCGAACATCGTCGTAAAGAAGGCATGTCGTCGAGAAGAATGAAGAAGGACAGCTGAAGATAAGCAGCTGCTAACATATGATCTGTCGACATGTTATCACTCATGTCGTCGAGAGAATAAGGTGATTACGATGACACGGTCAGAGATAGCATATCGTCATATATACAGAAGCGCCAGAATGTCTCGTATCGTCGACATACCAGCATCAGAGGCAGAAGTAAGAAGAATTGAAGATCTAACAAGGTGTAAGGCGTCGACAAAGTCCTGTCATCAAGATATCATCCATCTCGTCGTAACAATGGAAATATCGTCGAGACAGATTCAAAAGTTGCGGACGCGCTGTCAGCATTTAATGCCGCCGCCTGATTGTCTAATCAGCGCGTGCTCTTAAGGAAAGGAGCGTCTGACACTTAAGGAACTTTTTTAGAAGACCGTTGGGGACCTCGCAGTCTTATAAAAGAGATAAGAGGTTGCCCTAATGCGGCATCAATCGATCAATTAGAAAGAACTTGCGTATACAGAAAAGAGAACAGCAAAAGTGGCGCAAGAAAGAAAAGTGAAAAAGAAGAAGCAGTCATCTTCATCGACTGATAAGAAGCCAATCCTCATCGGGCTAAGAAAATATTGAAGAAAATTTGTGCGCTCAGGATCTGATCCAGAAGCATCTTCTTCAACCTTAAGAAGCCGATCTTCAACAGGCTAAAGTTGTCAATCTTCATCCGGCAGAAGAAACAGTTCTTTTACTGTAATCTCTTGTAAAGGCTTGCGGGCCTATTTTTCTACTTGAGGGCTGGAGAGCTATGAGGCTTGAGGGCCAGGGCAGTGGACATGCGGGTCCGACACCATCTAGCTTGAGGGTTGGAGAGTTGTGAGGCTTGAGGGCCAGGGCAGTGGACTTGCGGGTCCGATATTGTCGAGCTTGAGGGCTCGGGAGTAGTAGAGACTTGTGAGCCTAGGCTGTAGGCACAGGACTTGCGGGTCTGTGTTGTGTAGGGCTTGAGGGTCTGAGTGTCGAACTTGCGGGCTCGGGGGCAGTAGGGGCTTTGCGGTCCTATGATGTTGGACTTGCGGATCCGTGTTGTAAGGCTTGAGGGCATGAAGTTTTTGGCGGCGTTTGCCGATCCTAGCACACTGCTGGGTAGGCGCAGAGGGACAGAGGACTACTCAAGACACCCGGTCTTGAGGAACCTCTATAGATCTTGTGTCGTTTGGTGTGCCTTATCTGTGTTTATCTGTGCAATAATTTTTGTTCTGTGCTTGAATATTCGAATCGTGCGCAAATAACTTAAAAAGAACCCAGATTACCTAACACCCCCCTCTAGGTGAACGTTCCATTACTAACAAATGGTATCAGAGGGAGGTTGATCAAAAGAAGACAACCGACTGATCTAGATCGTGGAACGACTCACTATGGCTGGAGGTGTTCAGAATCGGGAGATGAGATCCATGAAACTTCCAATCTGCTCAAAGGAGAACTTTCCTATCTGGAAGGAAAGGGTTGGGATGTTCATGGAAGCGGCTGATCCAAGAATCTATCTGAGAATCCAATAGGGTCCCTTCATCCCTACAACTGCTTCCACCGTTGATCCAATAAAGAAGGTGGTACAGAAATATGAGGACATGACCAAGGATGAGCTAGCCTTGGCAGGCCTAGATAAGAGGGCCCAGAATGTCATCGTGAGTGTCGTAGATGACTCAACCCTCCAAAATCTGATTCACTGCAAGACGGCCAAGGAGATGTGGGACTCCCTGATCGTATACATGGAGGGCATTGAAGAGGTTAGGGATGATAGAAAATCCCTTCTCAACCAAGAGTATGAGGCCTTCAAGCAAGGCAAGAATGAAACAATCTCCAACTGCTATGAGAGATTTTTCAAGATAGTGAATGGTCTGAGAAACTACGAAAGAGAGTTCACCAACTCTGATCTAAATGACAAGTTTCTCAGATCCCTCACAAAAGAATGGGACATCAAGATCTGCGCCATCAAAGAGATGGGTCAGATGGGCGTCATGGAGCCCAAAAATCTATATGGGAAGCTGCTGTCTCATGAACTTCAGCTCAACACCAGGAAGGCTGAAGAAGAAAGCTCAAAAGTGAGCTCAAGAGAGAGATCTGTGGCTCTAAAGGCTGAGAGCACCAGAAGAGCCAAGGGCAAGACCTCTGAAACTCAGAGCAAATCTGAGAGCAGTGAAGAATCAGAAGCCAGCTCTTCTGATTCTGATGATACTGATAGAGAGGTGGCCCTCCTCTCAAAACAATTTAGGAAGCTGATACACAGAAGGAGGAGGGACAATCACATAAACTCCTTCTCAAGCTCCAGAAGATCTGACTATCGTGACAGATCCAAAGCTCCCAGGGAGGATAGGTACAGATCCAACTCTAGTAGACATGATTTAAATAATATTGTTTGCTATTCCTGCAGCAAAACAGGTCACATGGCTGCTGACTGCCCTTCTAAGAAGAAGGAGTCAAGGAACCATGAAGAAAGAAGAAGCTCAAGGAGCAAAAGGAAATCAGAAAAAGGATTTATGGCAAAGAAGGTCAGAACACTGAGTGATTCTGACTCAAGTTCCTCGGGCACTGAGGAAGATGCACTCATTGGCTTGATGGTCATAGGTGAAGACAACCAGGATGACACCTCTCCTGGGAAGGTAAACAACAGAACTCCTCTATCTGACTCTGATTCTGAATCAGTAATAGATTTTGTGCATGATGATGAGGGTGTGTCTGCTGCCAACAGCACAGCCTCAAGATCCCAATATGATGTTGAATCTGAACTAATAAGGCAATATAAATCCCTATGGAAAGCCTTCAAAAGCTCTAAGAAACTCCTCAGAGCCCAGACCAAGGAGTTAGATTCCTTGAAGCCTGTTCAATCTGAGCTCCACGAGACAACTGAGAAGCTGGCTGCTATGAGCAAAGAAGTGAACAAATTCAAGGAATCCATAAGGCATAAAATGCTGAATTGGGACAGAAGAACAAGGTCATCAAAGATCTTGAGGAAATGTTGTTGGTTGAGAAGAAACTGGCATCCAGCTTCCCGATGCCCAAAACTATCATGCCTATCATTGACACCTTCTCTGGACAGTTCAGAGCTGGTATTGGTTTTAATCAGGAGATAGTTAAGGGCAAAGATTCTGAAGCTAGACCTTCCTACAAGAAGGTGCTGGTGTCAAGTCCTTCAGCCAATAAACCTGCAGCAACAACAATCAAGAGTTGGGGAAAGGCTGTTCCTACAAAGCCTGTTCCCAAGAAGGTGAATCAAAATGTGGTGAGACCGATTTCACCCCAAACTCACACATATGAAGTTCACCCAAGATCTGTTAGGCAAGAAGCATGCTTTTCTGCTCATCAGCACTGCCACCCCACTCAGATGGTGAAGCAGAAGAGAAGATACAACAGACATGAATGCTGGTGTTGTGGGAAAGTAGGGCACTTTGCCTTGGACTGTTGGTTCAACCCAACAGGGCTCAATGCAAAAAGATTGCAGAACCCTCTGAGGTTTAGTGTTCCGTTATATCAACCTAACAGAAACCGAGGACCCAATCCATATTGGGTACCTAAGGGGAAGTAATTTTTCATGCAGGTAGGTCCAAATGCCAACTAATCTCCAATTTGGTATTTGGACAGTGGCTGCTCCAGGCACATGACTGGAGTCAGAAGGTACTTGAAGGAGTTCACCCCTGTGGAGAATGGACCAACCGTGATTTTGGAGGTTTAGAAAAGGGAGTGACCAGGGGCTATGGCAGCATCTCAAATGGGTTAGTTACCATCACAAGGGAGGCTTATGTGGAGGGATTGAAACACAATCTCATAAGCATAAGTCAACTCTATGACTTAGGCTTTGTTATTACCTTCCACAAAGACAAGTGTCTGATTAAAAAGTCCTTAGATTCTGAGGCTACCTTAACTGGCATTAGGAGTGGGAATATTTATTATTTAAATTTTCTCAACACAAATTCTTCCATGCCCATATGTCTTGTGGATGATGGTAAAGAGGCTCTCTGTGTTCAATGGCACAAGAGACTTGCACACATCAACTATAAGACAATAGGCAAGCTATTCTCATAAAACCTAGTTAGAAATGGACCTGATATTAAGTGCATCAAAGATGGTCCATGTCAAGCTTGCCAACTTGGAAAGCAGACTAGGACCAGCTTTAAAAGCATATCTAACAAAGAGTCCACTAGGTGCTTATTTTTACTGCACCTGGATTTGTTTGGTCCTATGTCAGTTCATAGCTTAGGAGGGAAGACCAATACCCTTGTAGTTGTTGATGATTATTCAAGGCTCACTTGGGCATTCTTCCTCAAAAGGAAATCAGATACCCTAGATATCTTGAAAATTTTTGTCAGGCAGATCCAGAATGAGATGGAATGTACTATGGTCAAACTCAGAAGTGACCATGGGACAGAATTTCAGTCAGGGGCCATGACAGAATTCTGCCAAGAACTAGGTATCTCCCAGGAATTCTCCTCACCCAGAACTCCTCAACAGAATGGGGTTGCTGAAAGGAAGAACAGAACCTTGATAGAGGCCAGTAGGACAATGCTAAGTGACTCCTCTCTACCAGAATACTTCTGGGCAGAGGCTGTCAATACAACTTGTCATGTGATAAATAGGGCTTCCATCATCAAAGACCGTAAGAAAACTCCCTATGAGTTAATGAAGGGCAGAAAACCAACCTTATCCTACTTTAGGATCTTTGGTAGCAAATGTTATGTCCTTAATAATGGGAAATCCAAGCTAACTAAGTTTGCTGAGAAAAGTAGTGAGGGTATTTTTGTTGGCTACGGCTCTCATAGCAAGGCCTATAGAGTGTACAACATCAATAACCAAGCAGTGGAAGAATCTGTTCATGTGGTATTTGATGAGACTAGCCTTATACATAAGGGTTGGTCTAGTTCTCCAGTGAATGCAGGTACAGTAGAGTGAATAGAGAAATTATCCATTGAAGACAATGTTGGCACCTCACTAAGAGATAAGAATCATTCAGTAATAGTTGAAATCGAGGAAGAACCTGCAGAAAGCTCAGAAATGGCTGAAGAAATGCAACCTGAAGAAAGTGCTAATGTAGAAGTGCCCAGAACACTACCAACTGCCTTGAGACAAGTAAGAGATCATCCCCAAGAACATATAATAGGAAATGTCAACCAAGGTGTGACGACAATGAGCAGAGCTGCAAATGAAGCATTGTACCTGAGTTTTCTCTCTCAAATTGAACTCAAGAAATTTGAGGAAGCAAATCAGGATATATTTTGGATTGTAGCAATGCGGGAGGAACTGAACCAGTTTAAGAGATGCAAGGTTGGGAAACTGGTTCCAATACCCCAAGGGCAGAATATCATAGGAACTAAATGGGTCTACAGAAATAAGTTGGATGAAAATGGAATCATCATCAAGAATAAAGCAAGGCTAGTGGCAAAAGGCTACAGACAAGAGGAATGGATAGATTTTGATCCGACATTTGCTCCAGTAGCTAGACTGGAAGCAATAAGACTGTTTCTAGCCTATGCAGCATACCAAGGCTTCAAAGTCTACCAGATGGATGTGAAGTCAGCCTTCCTAAATGGTGACCTCAAAGAGGAGGTATATGTAGAGCAGCCCTCAGGTTTTGTAGATCCTACTCATCCTGATTATGTTTATTTTCTTAGAAAAGCTCTTTATGGCTTAAAACAGGCACCCAGGGCCTGGTATGAAAATATGTCAAGCTTTCTAATTAAGAACAAGTTCTCAAGGGGAAGGATTGATAAGACATTGTTCCTAAGGGAAGTGAAGGGCAAGATCTTGCTAGTGCACATCTATGTGGATGACATCATCTTTGGCTCTACAGATAACAATCTCTACAAAAAGTTTGCCAACTTGATGCAAAGAAAGTTTGAGATGAGCAGTATGGGTGAGCTCAAATACTTCCTAGGTCTCCAAGTGAAACAATCTGAATATGGTATATTCATCTCCCAGACCAAGTTCACTAGGGAGATAGTCAAGAAATTTGGGTTGGAGAGTGCTTCTTCAATGAAGACTCCAATGGGAACCAATGTGTCTCTAGACAAGGATGAGAAGGGCACCCTTTGATGAAACCAAGTACAGATGCATGATTGGATCCTTGCTCTATCTAACTGCAAGTAGGCCTGCTACATGTGTCTGTGCTAGATATCAGGTGAATCCTAAGGAATCTCATCATGTCTCTGTCAAGAGAATCTTAAGATACCAAAAGGGTACATTAAATCTTGGCCTATGGTACCCTAGGAACAATGGATGTGAACTAACTGGCTATTCAGATGCAAATTATGCAGGGTGCAAGGAAGACAGGAAGAGTACATCAGGGACATGTCAATTCCTTAGTGGAAGACTGATCTCTTGGAGCAGTAAGAAGCAGACTAGTGTGGCAATCTCAACAGCAGAATCAGAGTATATCTCTGCTGGGAGCTGCTGTGCTCAACTGCTATGGATCAAACATCAACTTGAAGACTACAACCTAAAGATGACCAAAGCACCCATGTTTTGTGACTCTTCAAGTGCAATCTCAATTGCTAAGAACCCTGTCTCTCACAGCAGGACTAAGCATATTGAGATCAGGTATCACTTCATCAGGGAGCATGTGGAAAATGAAGATATCACCCTTAAGTTTGTCCCAACAGACAAACAAGTGGCTGATATATTTACAAAGCCCCTAGATGAAGCTAAGTTTAATTTCTTCATATTCCAACCGGGGATGTTAAACTTAGAGTAATCCTCTACTTATTTTTCACTAAACCCTTTCTAGATGCTTGGTTAGAAAATCTCTCAGGATTGGGATGAACTGTGACCGAGCAAGGGGAGCCTTGGACTATTGTCTACTAAAAGAAGAGCTACAGAAAAGAAGTCGGAAAGGGGGAGAAAGGGCATCACATCAAATGTTCAAGACAAGATGCTCAAGAAGACCTCAAAGATAGGGGGAGCAAAGAAGTAGGGGGAGCCATAAAAGAAGAGGCATTAAATCAAGGGGGGCTACAAGCTTGATGTACTCAGAAAGTTCAGCAAAGATAAGTACAATCTTACATGCTCAAAGTTAAGATTATAATATTTGTTGTCAAGTGAAAGTAGTCTTGAATTGAGATTCTGACTTCTTCAAATAGGGGGAGATTGTTGGGAATCTTGCCCACATGATTCCTGATTTGAAGAAGTCACCAAGTCAAGAAAACTTCACTTTGTATTTGATCGCTTCTCTAGCTTATAAATCTCGGGAAGTTAGAAGAACAAGATTTGTCGAACGCAGAAGGAAGTTCGTCGAATGAAGAATGGAGTTCGTTGAACTCAGAAGGAATGTCGACGACCGCTGAGACTTGGCGTGTTCGTCGACGCAGAAACAAGATCGTCGAACTCAGAAGGAATATTGGAGCATGCGTTTCGCACTCCTCCGGTTTGATAATAACAAAGTCCCATTTGTATTTGATTCTATTTTTATTAATGGTGTACAGATAACAGGTATGAGATGTTCACATTTCTGCTGGAGCTAAATTTGAATGTGGGAAATTTCACTGTCGGAAAATTCCGACAGCTGATGTCGCCCAGGCGACAGCAGAGAAGTTACAACTACTTCCCCCACGGCAGCACGACGAAAGACAGTTTTGAGCTGTCGGAAATCCGACATCGATGTCGCCCAGGCGACAGCTCGGAGGTTACAACAATTGCTCACGACAGCACCACGACCGGCAATTTTGCGCTGTCGGAAATTTCCGACAGCTGATGTCGCCCAGGCGACAACGAAATTCTATAAATTGGCTCCTTTTGTTCATGCATTCAGAGCTTTGAAGATTCTAAGTCCCTTCCTGAGTGCATTCCATCCAGAGAGCTCCAGAACCTCATGAACTCCCATTTATGCTGAGAAGGTTTGAAATTGAAGACGAGATCGGACGCGCTTCTACATCAACGATCATCTCGAGGCTTCAACCTTCCTTTCAGAGATCTGAATTTCTAGGGAGTTCTTATTTTATCTTGTATTTTCATTTATATACATTTTACTTTGTATTGGTAGGGAAAATTGCTTCCTTGTGCGGAGCGTCTAAGTCCTTGCGTGGCTTAGGGGAAAATCGCTTCCTTGTGCGGAGCGTCCAAGTCCTTGCGTGGCTTGGTGGGAAATCGTGGCCTTGTGTGCTACGTCTAGATCTTGGGAAGATCTAGAGGATAGGCTTGGGCTTGGTCTAGGGAGAGACAAGTGATAGCCTTCCGATCCTTGGGAGAAGGATTGGTAAACACAAATTGTAAAAGTTTTATTATCATATTTGTGCATTGATCTTAAGCATTGTTAAGATCATTTTATTTGTATGTGATTTCATGATTATAAAATTATGACTTTTTCTTTAATTGCAAATATGGTTGCTTAATCTTTAACTTAGAAATTTGTGTTTGAATTAATTTAAAAATTACATTGGTTGAAATTTATATAAGTAATTTTTTAGAAAAGTAAAATTTGTTTTAAAAATTCTTAAGTAAAAATCGTAATTTAAAAAGTCCCTTATTCACCCCCCCCCCCCCCCCTCTAAGGGCGCCACAAGATCCAACAAGGAAGATCGACGGCCACTGAGAATTGGCGTGTTCGTTGAAAGCAGAAGGAAGATCTTCGAACTCAGTAGGAAGATCGATGACTGCTGAGATTTGGCGTATTTGTCGAACTCAGTAGGAATATCAATGACAAGGCTTCTTCACGATTATGTCGAACTCAGTAGGAAGATCAATGACCACTAAGACCTGGCGAGTCAGTCGACCGCTTAGACTCGACAAGATCGTCGAACGCAGAGAAGACGCGGTATCGTCGACTTGACTAAAGTGGCCTTGTCGTCGAGAAGAACAGACATAATCGTGAAGAAGCCTTGTCACTGAAAAGGCTAAGTATGACTGGTGGCGTCGAACATCGTCGTAAAGAAGGCATGTCGTCGAGAAGAATGAAGAAGGACAGCTGAAGATAAGCAGCTGCTAACATATGATCTGTCGTCATGTTATCACTCATGTCGTCGAGAGAACAAGGTGATTACGACGACACAATCAAAGATAGCATATCGTCGTATATGCAGAAGCGCCAGAATGTCTCGTATCGTCGAGATACCAGCATCAGAGGCAGAAGCAAGAAGAATTGAAGATCTAACAAGGCGTAAGGCATTGACAAAGTCCTGTCATCGAGATATCATCCATGTCATCATAACAATGGAAATATCGTCGAGACAGATTCAAAAGTTGCGGACGCGCTGTCAACATTTAATGTCGCCGCCTGATTGTCTAATCAGTGCGTGCTCTTAAGGAAAGGAGCGTCTGACACTTAAGGAACTTTTTTCAGAAGACCGTTGGGGACCTCGCAGTCTTATAAAAGAGATAAGAGGTTGCCCTAAAGCGGCATCAATCGATCAATTAGAAAGAACTTGCGCATACAGAAAAGAGAACAGCAAAAGCGGCGCAAGAAAGAAAAGTGAAAAAGAAGAAGCAGTCATCTTCATCGACTGATAAGAAGCCAATCCTCATCAGGCTAAGAAAAGATTGAAGAAGATCTGTGCGCTCAAGATCTGATCCAGAAGCATCTTCTTCAACCTTAAGAAGTCGATCTTCAACATGCTAAAGTTGCCAATCTTCATCCGGCAGAAGAAACAGTTCTTTTACTGTAATCTCTTGTAATGGCTTGCAGGCCTATTTGTCTAGCTTGAGGGCTGGAGAGTTGCGAGGCTTGAGGGCCAGGGCAGTGGACTTGCAGGTCCAACACCGTCTAGCTTGAGGGCTGGAGAGCTGTGAGGCTTGAGGGCCAGGGCAGTGGACTTGCGGGTCCGATCTTGTCGAGCTTGAGGGCTCGGGCGCAGTAGGGGCTTGCAGGCCTAGGCTGTAGGCACAGGACTTGCAGGTCTGTGTTGAGTAGGGCTTGAGGGCCTGAGTGTCGAGCTTGCGGGCTCGGGGGCAGTAGGGGCTTGCGGGCCTAGGTTGTTGGACTTGCGGGTCCGTGTTGTAAGGCTTGAGGGCCTGAAGTTTTTGGCGGCGTTTGCCGATCCTAGCACACTGCTGGGTAGGCGCAGAGGGACAGAGGACTACTCAAGACACTTGGTCTTGAGGAACTTATATAGATCTTGTGTCGTCTGGTGTGCCTTATCTGTGTTTATCTGTGCAATAATTTTTGTTCTGTGCTTGAATATTCGAATCGCGCGCAAATAACTTAAAAAGAACCCAGATCACCTAACACCCCCCCCCCCCCCCCTCTAGGTGAACGTTCCATTACTAACAGGGTCAATGAAGTTGCCCATATGCAAAAAAAAAAAAACTTTTGGCATTTGGAAGCAAAGGGTTAGGTTGTCCATGGAAGCCTCAGACCCTATGATTTATATTACTGTCAAGGATGGCCCTTTTTTCTTCACAAAGCCCTCCATTATTAATCCTACAAGATAGGTAGCCAAGTCATATGATGAAATGATAAAGAATGAAATTGCACTGGCCACAATGGACAAAAGAGCACAAAATATAATAGTCATTGCAATTGATGATTCCACCTTCCAAAACTTGGTACATTATGAGATTGCCAAGGCTATGTGGGATACACTAATTATGTACATGGAAGGTACTGAAGAAGTGAGGGATGATAGGAAATCCCTCCTCAATTAGGAGTATGAAGCCTTGAGGCAACAAAGCCTGGAATGCATAGCTGATTGCTATGTAAGGTTCTTCATAATAGTGAATGAGCTGAGGAACTATGAAAGGGTCTTCACTCATTATGAGCTGAATGACAAATTCCTCATATCTCTAACTAGAGATTAGGATACCAAGATTTGTGCCATCAGAGAGGTGGCAAAGCTGGGTGAGACTCCTCCCCACACTCTGTTTGGAAAGATACTCTCCTATGAGATGCAGCTATCTGCAAGAAAAGAGGACACATCCTTCAGGCCTCATGCAAGGGAGAGGACAGTGACTCTCAAAGCTGAGAGCTCCAAGAAGAGCAAAGCAAGGATTCCTTCACCACCATGAAGGGCTGCTAGCTCAGAAAAGTCTGAGCCCAGCACATCAGAAAGCAGCTCATCTGATGAGGAGTTTGTTGCCTTCTCAAGGCATTTCAAGAAGCTGATGAGGAGGAAGCAGTGGAAGAACAAGCTTTCCTCCTCCTCACATCCCAGGAAGGATCACAACAGCTCTAAAAGACAGCACCCGAAGGGCGACATGTATGATCCTAAACATGTTAAACATGTTTCAAATAATGTGATTTGTTATTGTTGCAGCAAGCCTGGACATGTCATAGTTGACTGTCCAGTCAAGAGGAAGAAGAAAGGTGATAAGAAAGCTCATCACCATAAAGGAAGGAAGGGTGAAAAATCCTTCCTAGATAAGGAGGAGAAAAGCTGGAGTGAATCTGAGTCATCATCCTCAGATTCAGAAGAAGAAGAGGAAGCCTACATTGGGTTGTTTGCAGCTGAAGAGGATGAGGACTTTACTGCTGCAAAGGTTGACATCATGGCCCCTCTGTCACACTCAAACAGTGACATAGAAGAGGATGAAGAGGATAG